>CM038794.1:202627135-203969766 GCA_021764765.1 Vicia sativa
CACTCCGTAATGATTCATGTACAAGCACAAAGTGTTCTGGAATGTTTTGCTTTTGAAAAGAATTTGAACTCTTTGACAAAAGTGTATGTGTGAAAAGTATTTTGTTTGAGCAAGCAACTAAAAGTCTTATTACCTACTCGTAATGGTCGCTGTTGTTTTATTTTCCTTTAGAATAGTGTTATCCGCACTATTAGTTGTAGGTAACCCTATTCGATGGATGCGCGGACATTCAAGGGACATCTGATGGTCATAGAAGGCAACTTCAGGAAGTATCCTAGCACATTCAAGGGACTATCACATTTTTCAGAGGCAACAATTATGGTCAAGATCATGTATCGTGAGGCGACATCGTGGGTCTAAGGATCTTTGTATCGGGGGACTGATGATTTGTTTTGAAGGCAACAAGCTAGAATACCTCTCACGCTCGAGGGACTCGACCATTTGTATTCGTAGGCAACGAGAGAGAATTACCCTAAGGCATGTGTGAAAGAGGTGTCATCAGCTTATATGTTATCTTGAAATTATGAGTGATCTATGTCCAATTTTATCTTCACATATCTAATTACTAGCTTTATAGGGTGCAAAGTAAATCATGGAAATGTAAATGCGGAAAGATAAAGTCCTACGCTATTACATGGCTTTTAAGCAACATAATAAGAGTGCGGAAAATAAAAGTCCTAATTAAACTATTACATCCCATAGGCAATTACATAATTGAAAAGAAAAGCAAGAAAAATCGTCTAAATTTTACAACTCGTGTATACATAATCGAAAAATACGAGAAAATTGCATAAGAGGAAAAAATGTTAGTAAAACATGATTTTTGAATGAGGAAAAATTTTGATTAGTGATGACATTAATATGATAAGATAATTTTTGGTAATTTTCGAATCGATTTGGTAATTTAAAACAATTAAAAGTCATTCAAATGATTAATATTAAATAAAACATGCATGCAAAATAATAATTTAATGCTAAAATGAAATAAGTATTTTCCGACAATAATGCAAAAAGAAATGTTTTTGGAGTTTTAGATGCATGATAAAAATATTGAAGATAAATTAAATTGATGGAAATATTAAGAAAATAAGAAAATATGTTAGTTTTTCAAAAGAGTAAAAGAAAGGTCTTGCCAGATTCGAACTAGAGACCCTTGGATGAAAAACTCAAGTCCTGCTTTGCCTTTACCAACGAGCCAACGCGTGGTGTTTGGAAAATAGAAACATTGGATTATATATGATAACGTGTCATGGATTTTCGAATTCAAAACACATCAACAAGTGGGGCCCAGTATCATGTAAGAACGAATCGAGCATGCGTAATCGCCACGCATGCTCACGGATTCCAATTCAACCACGCGGAGCCCAGTCCTGGTCAGTTTTCTCCGATTGCTCAAATCTTCAAACCCAAAAATACGCAAATAAAGAACAACGACCCACCCCTAAATCGAGGGTCGCGAACACGATGGTGGTGTTCATTGCCCCGAAACACCAGATCAGCTCGATTCAAACAGCTCAAAATTCCCAGCCATGGTGATTTGAGTTCTATGCGTAAGCTTACATGTAATGCATCATTCATGATCTAAAGAGTGTCCCAGTTCAAATATGCAAGTAAAACAAGCTTAGTAACGCATGGATAATGAAAATCGAATTCAAGAAAATACCAACCGGAGCAAGTGTATGGCATAATCAAGGCCTTGGCTTCGAGTAAGGACTCGTATTGAACTCGGGAACCTCAGAACACGCTTGGATGGCTAGAAACCTTGAATCTTGGCCGAAATTGAATTAATTTCACAACTTTGAGAAAAAATTTGAAAATAAGGGTTGCTTGTATGGGCTAGGTTTCCGCCCCGGTCTTGGTAATGTGTCAGTATTTATAGAGTAATATTAGAGCAAAAGGAAGGAAAAGATATGCTATTCAATGCAAAATAATTTCCTTTCAAATAAAATCAAATCTTTTGAAATTTGATTTTCTTCCATATGAGAGCTAGCACGAATTTGGCAAGTCTTGTGGGCTATCTTGGACCTCAAGTTTGATAAAATCCAATCCATTTGAAAATATACCTTGTTTTCATATTTTATATAATTTAAATTTGAATTAAATGTTTTAAATTCAAAAATAAATCAAAAAATAAAAGGTGGTCGTGGCAAGACATCAATAGGTCACAAATAATATTATGAACAAGTTTGGATCATAAAATTATAGGCCCATTTGAAAAAATTGGATTTTGACAAATATTTCTCTTTGTGCAATCATTCAAAATGCCCAACTTGTACAAGGTGTATTTTGCTCAATTTTCCATATTTTTGAGTGTTCTTGACTTTTAGAAAGCTCTACATATCCTATAAACAACCTCTTTGGTTTCATCTCAATTGGAGTTTCCATGCTCAATAAATCTTCACAAAAAGTTGACTTTTGTTGACTTAGAAAATGACCTGTAATGTTTTGATCCATATCTTCAAATGAAGCATTTTTGAACATTCTTGTGAGACATGAAGTTGTATAGAATTGAATTATCTTCAAAATGAGAGGTGGTGGAAAAATTTTGAGAAAGTATGAAGAAGTTATGTCACAAAGTTCATTGACTTTTCATTGAAAAACCCTAATTGAAATGACTTTGATCAAATCTTGAGTTTTCTTGATGAATCATGATCAACCCTTGATCAAATGATGAATGTGACTTCAAATGAGGATGTTGACCAAAAATCGTGAAGTTTGATCAGTATGTTGACCATAGTTGACTTTTATTCCAAACAACCGATTTTCAACCATCCGAGCAATTGTCTGAGGAAATTTGACTTGTGAGGCTTGAAACTTGACATGGAGAATCTTTAAAGCATATGAGGAGGCATGGTGACCATTGGAGATGTTGAAGTCCATCTTGATTCTGAAATTGCCAAACCCTAGTTTGGGTTGATTGTCTAGAGAGGGTTTGTTCGATCAACCCGAGGAACTTTGAGTATGATGTATGAAATGTTTGAGAAGTAGGAGGGCAAATTTTCATACATCACTGCCTGTCAATCTTCTTGTACGGAAGGGTTAGATTGGCATGCTTTCCTTTCGTGACCGGAGGTAGAAGATGATTGAACACCGAGTACACCAAAATTTGCATCACGCTATCGATAATGCGGAATGGGCTTACAAATGCCATTTGGAGAAGGTGGAGACTTTGTCAGGAGTGAGTCGATACTAGACTCAAGAATTCGTCTGAATTGAGATTCATCGAGATGGGCTTAAGATGCCATCCGAATGACCGATGATGGGAGAGCCGTACGCTAGCTCGATAGATGTTCTAAAAGAAGGGCAACGGAGATGGGCTTAAGATGCCATCCTGAGGAATCGCACGTTATACTTCAGCTCATGTTTGAATGAAGTTATTATTTGTATTGGTTTTTAACCAAATATGCAGATTCGAAGCAGAGATGTCGACGACATAGCCTGAGATGGGCTTAAGATGCCATCTAAGGCATCGGTCGTACGCTAGACTGTAGTTGCTGGATAAGAGAGAGTCAAATCTGCTTTGATTATTCCGAGGGGATAATAGTCGTAGAATGTGGATAGCTTCCGTCAGGTTTTCGTATTGATCCACGTCTATCGGAGGATAACTTGTGATCGTCGGATGGGTTTCCGTCCGGGCCGTGTTAATCCCGGATCCGCTTTCGGAGGACAACTAGGCGGTCATTCGATAGGGTTTCCCGTCAAGCCGGCATTATTCCCGGACTCGTTGCTTCAAGAAGGATTTTCACCGCTTTGGGAAAACAAAAGAAACTTTGATAGAAATTAGTATTATGTATTATGATGCATGATGTAATGTGTATGAATGACATGCGCAGATTATGACTTATATGAATAATGTATGAATGATAGATGTTGTGGTATTTCAAAACATATCCATCTTGAAGAAGATGTGGATATTCGCTGGGGATTCCCTGGCTCATGGGATGAAACGGATGAGAACCCCGCTTTTAAAAGAGAAGAAAGATATCATTGATTCCTCCGATGCAATTACCAAGTCTTCGAGCCCCGAATATTGCGAGGAGTGGAGATCGAGAGGTACGCCAAGGATTCGTGCGAGATCCCGCTGGGAAAATTTAGGGAGTTCCATTGGGGATCTTGTGTGTAGATCACTGAGAGTATTTTTGTTCTAAGAGATGGTATTGGGGATCTGGAGCCCGCTGAAACCTCTGAATGGGGGAATAAGAGTGTAGGTTTCCTCCGATGCACTATCTGACCAAGTTTCAAGTCTGGATACTGCTGCTGCCGGGGGAACGATGATCGTTGAGAGATATTCTGCTAGGGATAAATACCTCATCCGGGATGAAACGCCATGTTCAAGACCTGTATATCCAAGATTTGACCGGCATCACTTCTGGACCGACGTGATGAAGCTTGGAATAAGTGGAAAGAAAATTGTATTCCACTGGGAAAGATGTAGCAACCGACATCTCCATGGGAATTGTATTTTGTGGAATGTATTAATTTCACATCATCTCAATTCCTAGAGCCCGTAGTAATTATCCTTGTTTGTTCACTTTTCGCATGTTTGTAATAAATTCTATTGTCGATGCATATAATCATTCAAAGCAAACGTTGGACTATATGCAAACAACAATAGTGAAAATTGTAAAAAGAAAGAACTTGTATTAATTTGAAATGGGCGATGGCCAAGTAGTTTGTACACGTGAAAGTAAAAGCTATGAAACAATCTTTAAGTTCCAACTATGCTAGTACCATATATTTCAACTATCTCATCTCCTTGTCACAGAGAAAGTGAGTGAATTGATTTTCGCCATTTGAATCTTGAATGCCAATAGTAGTCAGAGATAGGTGATCCGACGAGACATAGCCGTACGCCAACTAACTTTGCCTAGACCTCTTTCGGTTTTCACCACCGATACCTTTTGCCCAAGCCAGTTTTCGACTCACGTGTACATGTTTTATATATATCCTTAACTTTGCCCGAACCCTTTGGTTCGCCAGATCCTTATTTTTGCCTAGGCTACCGACCTAGCGGGTCTCTTTATGCGCGAGTATTTTTGACTATGTCTCGCTGCTCACAGGTGTGGGAAGTCGCCACCATCCATGGTGCTAAGTATCATAGTTCACGAAAATATTGTCTTGACTACAAATGGTACCTCATAGGTGGGAGTCCATTTGCCCCGCGGATCACCTTGTGGAAGGATGATGCGCTGACTACTAGCTCACCAACTTGGTAGACTCGCTTGACCTTCTGTTAAACGCCCATCATTCGCGCTCGAGCAGATTTGTCCATGCGATGGACGCGAGTCGCTTCTCATCGATCAAGTTGACCGTCAAGGCGAGTCTAGATCCAATTGTTCGTTTAACTCTGGTCTCAAGGACTCGGTCGAGGGTATCTCAACCTCAATTGGTAGGATCGCCTCCATACCGTATATAAGAGAGGCGGGAGTCTGCTGATGTTGTGATCAGAAAGGATAACCATGAAGAGCAAATGGTAACATCTCATGCCAATCTTTGTAAGTCACCGCCATCTTCAGATAATCTTCTTAATATTCTTGTTAAGGCTTCCACCGCGCCATTCATCTTAGACCGATACGAGAAGAGTTGTGATGCTTGATCTCGAATACGCAAGTAGTTCTATGATCATCTTATTGTTGAGATTAGAGCCATATCCGTGATAATCCTTTCGTGAGTGCCATACCGAAGATAAGATTATGCTTGATGAAACGAGCACAACATTCTTGGTAACAGATGCGTAACGAGGTCTGCTTCTATCCATTTGGTGAAATAGTCAATTGCCACAAGGATGAAACGGTGTCCGTTGGAAGCGTGGGCTTGATTTCTCCAATCATGTCAATGCCCCACATTGCAAAAGGCCAGGAGAGTGTTAGAACATCAGTAGGTACTAGAGGTAATGCACTTTGTCTTCATAGATCCGCATTTGTGACAAAATCGAGCATAGCGTGACATCGCCCATGGTGGACCAATAGTTACTTGTTCTCAAGATCTTCAGCTATGGTATGACCACCGGAGTGGGTACCAAATGCCTTCGTAACTCTTCCATGATACGTGTCATTGCTTTTCGGTCCACAACGGAGTAAGCACAAGTCATGGTCTGCTTGTATAAGATGTCGCTACGAGGAAGAATTTGGATGCGAACCTTCTCAATAACTTATCATTGATGATGCCCTTATGGGATATTCCCGAGTCTCAAGATACCTCTTCACGCCGTACCAAGGTTTCGTCCGTATCAAGCTCATAACAATACGCTGGTTCGCCAAACTTCTCAATGATGATCCGGGGGCCTCGTGTCCCATCCGACCTGAACATAGATGACATAGTAGCCATGCGCTCGCCAACCGATTCTCTTCTCGTGGATCGTGATTGAAAGTGATCTCTTCGTAGGGATCAAACTCAAAACATGCTCTCAATATGGAATGAGATCGGATGCTTCGATCCCACTCGACCTTAGTCCGACCGATCACTAAAGTCGAGTCTCCATAAACTTGTAAGAACTTGATTCTTAAGTCAATAGTAGCTTTGATACCCATGATGCACGCTCAGATTCGCCATGTCGTTAGTGCAACTGAAACATAACCGCGGTGAAAAGAGTGTGTCCACTGTAGGAGATGTAATGATGGCGCCAATGCCATTGCAAGTGTGTTTGAGGTCCATCAAGACCATGGTCCATCGGGATCCTTGTTCGTGTCCTTCATCCGGGCCCGGTTCTTCGTAATCTGTAATTAGTAAAACATCTTCGCCTGAAATTAACCATAGATCGATAGTCATCTACGGCTTGATGAGCCAAATGATCGGCTATTACACTTCCTTTGATCGCTTCTCGAAGTATATTGATGTCGATTCGGTCAAGATCATTTGCCATCTTGCTATTCTTCCGAGAGAGCTGGTTTCTTAAATATGTATTTTATCGGATCCATCTTAGAGATCAACAAGGTAGTGTGAGTTAACATATACTGCCTTAGTCGGCGAGCACCTGCCAAAGCGCTGTAAGTTTTCTCGAGTTGTGAGTATCTTGTTTCACGCGGTAAACTTTTGCTAAGGTAGTATATTGCATACTCTTTTCGACTGCACTCGCCATGCTGCCCCAACACACACCCCATCGAGCTCTCTAACACCTAAGTACATGATAAGAGGTCTCCTTCTGTAGGCGGCATCAGATAGGAGGATTCAGAGGTACTCCTTGATTTTGTCAAAACGATCCGCAATCATCGCTCCATTCTACCATTTGATCTTTCTTAAGTAACTTGAAGATTGGCTCAAGTAGCGCTTAAATGTGCAATGAATCGCAATGTAATTCAAACGTCCCAAGAAACCTCGACTTCCTTCTCAAGCGGGAGCGGCATCTCTTGAATAGCTTTAACCTTGGCGGGGTCAACTTCAATACCTTTTCCACTGACGACAAACCCTAAGAGTTTACCGGATCTGACTCCAAAGGTGCACTTGTTAGGATTGAGTCTTAGTCCGTATTCTTCAAATTATCAAACAGCTCCGCAAATGATCAAGATGTTCTTCTTCTATTTGTGATCGAGCTATCATGTCGTCGACGTAGACCTCTATCTCGTGATGAATCATATCATGAAATAATGCCACCATGGCACGCTGATAAGTGGCGCATGCGTTCTTTAGTCCGAACGGCATGACTTTGTAGCAGAAGGTGCCCCACTGTGTAACGAAAGTTGTCTTCTCCATGTCTTCAGGAGCCATTTTGATCTGATTGTAATCGGAGAAACCATCCATGAAGGAGAAGACTGTGTCGAAAGGTGTTATCAACCGTAACATCAATATGAGGTAGTGGGAAATCATCTTCTGACTCGCTTTGTTCAAATCAATTCACACACTGCACTTTGCCATCCTTCTTGGGCACAGTGTACCACATTAGCCACCCACCGTGGATAGAAGTATGTTTAAGAAACCGGCGCTGAACTGCTTCATAACTTCGGCTTTGATTTTCTCGCACATCTCGTGACACATGCGACGAACCTTCTGCTTCTGTGGAGAAAACCTTCTTTGCTCAGAACCGGTGTAATACTGAACTGACTTTGTAGGATTTTTGTATCCAAATGTGCGGATAGCAAGAGTCGCCACCGACTTTTATTTTTATCCAATTAAGGGAAGGTAAAAGTAATGTAAAAGACCTTCGTTAGATTCGAGTTCGGGAGAATGGTTATGAAAAGGGAAGGTATTAGCACCCTTTCCATCCGTAGTTATCTACGGGCTCTTAGTTGCTCTAGATCACTTTTAAAATTGCTTTCGTGTTTGACAAAGATGTTTTGAAAAGGCATTTCGCTTGACTTTGTAATGACTCATGTAGAGTGTATACAAAGTGTTCGGAAATGTTTTGTTTTGAAAAGAGTTTGAACTTTGAAAAGAGTGTGTGGTGTGAAGCATTTGATTTAGAGCAAGCAACTAAAAGACTTATTTACCCACTTAATTGGTCGTTGTATTTCACGCTCCTTTAGAATAGTGCTAGCCATACCATTAGTTAGTAGGTAGCTCCATTCGCTGGATGTAAGCGGACATTCAAGGGACATCGATGGTCATCGAAGCAACTTGTAGGAAGTATCCTAGCACATTCAAGGGACTATCATCATTTTCGTAGGCGACAATCGAGGGTCAAGATCATGTATTCGGAAGCGACATCGTGGGTCTTATGATCTTTGTATCGAAGGGACTATGATGATTTGTTTGAAAGGCAACGGTGCTAGAATACCTCTACGTTCGAGGGACATGACCATTTTGAATTCGCAAAGACAACGAGAGAGAATTACCCTAAGGGGTGCGTGTGTGAAAGAAGTGTGTTGAATTCAGAATATGTTATCTTGAAGATTAGTGGGCTATGTTCAATTTTAGTCTTGCCATACACGCCTAATTACTAGCAATTGATAAGGGTGCGGAAAGTAAAATGCGGAATGTAAAGCGGGAATGTAAAGGTGCGGAAAGATAAACCTACGCTATTACATGGCTTTGGGGCATATACATAATTTAAAATCCGGAAAATAAAGTCCTAAATTAAAACTATTACATCCCATGGACAATTACATTATTGGAAAAATAGAATGATAAAATGAAGAGAAAATCGTCTAATCGGATCAACCTGCACAAAAAGAAGAATTTAAAATGCAATATGAATCGAACAAGAGAAAATGTTAGAAAATGCAAATTTTAATATGAGAAAATTAATACATGCTGGAAATAAGATAAATAAGCTAAAATAAATTTTTGGGATTTTTAGAAAAGATTTAATAATTAAATGCAATTAAAAGTGAATTAAATGCAAAATTATGAATAAAAATAAATATGCATGCAAAATATATTTTTTAATTTTATAAATTAAATAAAGATTTTAGAATATAAATGTAAAAGAGAAAATATTTTTGATGAGTTTTAATGCAAATAAAATGTGAAGTTAAATTAAAACAATGCAAAATATTAAATAAAATGGAAAATATGAGGAATATTGAAAATATGCAAAGTTTGGAAAAGGAAAACAAAACCAGCCCCGGAGTGGATCGAACAGGGACCTTGAGAGTATCCGAATAGTGAGTGCCTTAACCATCGATCATTTGACACTTGGTGTTGGAAAGTGGAAATCAAAGGCATTTGAATGATGACGCCTGGAATGGTTTGAAATGAGTCAAGACGCGTGGACCCCAGGCCGACTACACGACGAATCAACACGCTATATTGCCACGCACGCCACGCCGGCCAAAGAAAGTCCACGACGCCGAGCCCTAGCTCCGGCCGCCTCCGCGAGGAGATTCTCGAACCCCAAAACGTGAAATAAAAGTAAAAGAAAGACCCTATTCCCCTAAATCGACCCTCCCGAATCCATTGGTGGCCTTAGTTTTGATTGAAAACAAGTGCATGCTGATTCAAGCTCGATAAAATGCCCTAGACATGGCATCTCACAATTCTAACGTTCAAACTCAGTGATGGCCCAGATCGAATCCTTGACATCTCATGATCATGATAAAAGCATTAGAATCCATGGAAACGAAAGTGATAATAAAAGTGCAAAATCAAGAAAATATTCAATATGTATGTATGTATATGCATCGATTCGGATGGTTTAATCAATGGTAAAGGTGCATTCTTACTCAAACTTACCTCCGAGACAATGGAATGGTTCTTGAAGGTCGAAGTGGGAAACAAGAACACGATTTTCACAACTTTCTTGGAAAATTTTGACAAAATAAGGGTTTGGCTTGAGCTAGGGTTTCGTGGTTCTTAAATGCTTGATATTTATAGGAGAGAATTGATGGCAAAAGCAAGCAAAAGATTCATCCATCAATGTGCAAATATTTTCCAATAAATAAAATCAAATTTCTTTAAAACTTGATTTTTCTTTCCATATGCAAGCTATCACGATTTGGCAAGAGTCTTGGGCTTTCTTGGACATTAAGAAAGATATAAATCCAACTTATTTAAAATAACCTTATTTTCATATTTTATGTAATTTAATTTGGAATTAAATGGTTTAAAATCCAAAATAAAATCAATAAAATAGAAAATTGCCATGGCCAAGCATTTATGGGTCAAGAATATTGTCATGAACAAGTTTGGATCAAAACATTATAGGCCCATTTGAAAAATTTTGCAATTTGACCAAAATGTCCTTTTGTGCAATCATTCAAAATTGCCCAACTTCGAATGGTGTATCTTGCTCAATTTTCCACATTTTGAGTGTTCTTGGACTTTTGGAAAGCTCTAAGAGTCCTCTAACCAATGTCTTTGGTCTCATCTCAATTGGAGTTACCATGCTCAATATATCTTCAAAACAAAAAAGTTGACTTTTTGTTGACTTTGAAAATGACCTGTAATGTTTTGAGCTATACCTCTCAAATGAAGCATTTTTGACATTCTTGTGAGACATGAAGTTGTAGAGAATTGAATTTCCTTCAAAATGAGCTTTGTGGAAAATTTCGAGAAAGTATGAGAAAGTTATGATCACCAAAGTTCATTGACTTTTCACCTAGAAACCCTAATTTAGAAAGTTTGACTTTGAGCAAATCTTGAGTTTTCTTGATGAATCATGATCAACCCTTGATCAAATGATGAATGTAACTTCAAAATGAGGATGTTGACCAAAAATATGAAGTTTGACTGTATGTTGACCAAGCTTGACTTTTGTCCAATACAATTGATTCTCAACCATCCGAGCAATTGTCCGAGGAAACTTGACTTGGAAGCTTGAAACTTGACATGGAGAATCTTTGAAGCATATGAGGAGGCATGAAGGCCATTGGAGATGTTGGAAGCTCATCTTGACTTGAGAGATACCAAACCCTAGTTTGGGTTGATTGTCTAGGAGAGAGTTTGTCTGATAAACTCTTGAGGAACTTTGCATAGATGTATGAAATCTCTTGAGAAGATGGAGGGCAAATTTTAGGGTATGACAGCTGCCCTGCTCAATCTTCTTGTACCGGAGGGTTAGATTGACATGCTTGTCTTTCGTGACCTGGAGGTAGAAGATGATTGAACACCGAGTACACCGAAAATTTGCACCGCATCGGTGATGATGCGGAATGGGCTTACAAATGCCATTTGGAGAAGTTGGATACTGGGGAACGAGTCGACGCTAGACTCGAGGTTGTTAATAGGAGAGCGACGAGATGGGCTTAAGATGCCATCCGGAAAGGTCGATGCCGGGAGTGAGTCGTATGTTAGGCTCAGATGTTCGGAACGAGAGGAGACGGGCTTAAGATGCCATCCGAGGAGTCATACGTTAGACTTCGTGTTCACTTTGAATGAAGTTATTGGTCTGTATTGATTTTTAACCATATATGCATTCAAAGTGAAGAGATGTTGACAAATAGCCGAGATGGGCTTAAGATGCCATCCAAGGCAACCGAGTCAGTACGCTAGTCTCTCGTAGTTGCTCTGATAATAAGGAATCGTAATAAATCTTCGTGGCCGATTACTCGAGGGAGATTGTAGTTGGCAAGAATGTGGATAGCTTCCGTGTGCATCGGTGTTGATCCATTGCTCGTTATCGGAGGATAACCGAGGTTGTCTTCGGATAGTTTTCCGTCGGTTCGGGCTTAATCGACCACCGCGGAGGACAACCAAGGGCGGTCTTTCGATAGTTTTCCGTCGATTCGGGCTTAATCCTAGACCGTCGAGGACAACCAAGGGCGGTCTTTCGATAGTTTTCCGCCGATTCGGGCTTAATCTCGACCCGTTTACAAGGATCACACTGCTTTAGAAAAACAAGAGAAACTTTGATAGAATATTTGTTAGTTTTATGCAAAGTATGATGCATGATGTTGTATATGAATGACATATGCATGAATTATGACTTTATGAGAAATGTATGGATGATAGATGTTGTGATATTTCAAAACATATCCATCTTGAAGAAGATGCGGATGTTCCGCTTGAAGATTTCTCGCTTGGGGATTTGTGTAGGTGAGAACCCCGCTTTGAAGGAGAAGAAAGATATCCGGATTCCTCCGATGCACTATCGACCAAGTCTTGGGCCTAGACATTGTTGAGGAAGGTAGATTGAGAAGCTCGTTGTTGGAGATCCTATAGACCTAGGAGAATCGAAGGCGATCCGCTGGGGACCTTGTATGTAGATCCCGCTGAGGAAATTTAGGAGATGCTCACTGGGATTCAGAGTAGATCTGGAGAGCATTTGATGGTTGCCGAGACCGGCTAGAAGAGTCGAGTCCGTTGTAATCTCTGGCTGGGGAATAAAAAGTGTATGTTTCCTCCGATGCATTATCTGACCAAGTTTTGTGTCTGGATACCGCTGCTGGGAGAAGGGGGAGGATTGAGAAATATCTGCTGGGGATGAAGTGTTATGGCTTGGAGACTGATGTAACGTTGCTCGGTTGAGTGGAATCGCCAGGATTAACATATACTCCGCTGGGGAGGGTGTGTTGTGAGTGACACCTTTATGCTCTGTGGGGAACTATTTGGTGACTTTCGTCGTCATCTCAATTCCTGGAACCTATAGTAAGCACTTTTGCACGTTTCACTTTTCGTATGTTTGTGATTAGATTCTTATTGTCAAATGCATATAATCATTCAAAGCAAACGTTGGACTTATTGCAAACGACAACGGAAAATTGTAAAGAGAAAGATCTCGCTTATTTGCAATGTGGCGATGGCCAAGTAGTTTGTACACAAGAAAGGTAAAAGCTATGCGGAAACAATCTCGTTAAGTTCCAACTATGCTAGTACTCATATATTTCAACTATCTCATCTCCTGTCACAAGAGAAAGTGAGTAGACCGATCTTCATTTGAATCTTGAATGCCGATAGTAGTGAAGGTGATCCGAAGAGACATAGTCGACGCTTAAGTCCCTAACTTTTGCCTAGACCGCCTTTCGGTTTTCGCTCACCGATACCCTTTTGCCCAAGCCGCCTTTTCGGTTTTCGACTCTGTACATGTTTTGTATATATCCTTTATTTTTGCCCAAACCTTTGGTTCGCCAGATGCCCTTATTTTTGCTAGGCCACCGACCTAGCGGTCTCTTTATGCGTAGTATTTTTGACTATGTCTCGCTCATGTGGTGAAGTCTTCACCATCCATGGTGCTAAGTATCATAGCTCACGGAAAACACTGCCTTGACTACAAACGGTCCCTCGAGGTGGGAGTCCATTTGCCCTCGATCACCTTGTGGAAGAATGATGCGCTTGACTACTAGATCACCGACTTGGTAGACTCGTGTTGACCTTCTTATTAAATGCTCGATAATTCATTTCGATAAATCTGTCCATGGCGATGGACGCGAGTCGCTTCTCATCAATCAAGTTAACCGGTCAAGGCGATTCGACCCAATCGCCTCGCCTAACTCGCCTCCCGAGGACTCGTTGAGGGTATCCGAACCTCGATGGGTAAGACGGCTTCCATACCGTATACAAGAGAGAAGGGGTTGCCCATGTTGATGTTCGTACAGAAGTGCGATAACCATGAAGAGCAAATGGTAACATTTCATGCCAATCTTTGTAAGTCACCATCTTCTCAGATAATCTTCTTAATGTTCTTGTTGGCGGCTTCCACTGCGCCATTCATCTTAGGCCGATATGGAGAAGAATTGTGATGCTTGATCTTGAACTGCGTGCAGAGTTTGGTGATCATCTTGTTGTTGAGATTAGAGCCGTTATCTGTGATAATCCTTTCGGGAGTGCCATACCGACAGATAAGATTGTGCTTGATGAATCGAGCCACTACATTCTTGGTAACAGATGCGAACGAGGCTGCTTCTACCCACTTGGTAAAGTAATCAATTGCCACAAGGATGAAACGATGCCCATTGGAAGCCGTGGGCTTAATTTCTCCAATCATGTCAATGCCCCACATTGCAAAAGGCCAAGGAGAAGTTAAAACATTCAGAGGTACTGGAGGTACGTGTACTTTGTCGGCATAACCGCACTTGTGACAAGATCGAGCATAGCGGTGACAATCGCCTTCCATGGTAGACCAATAGTAACTGTCTCAAAATCTTCTTAGCCATAGTGTGTCCATCGGAGTGGGTACCAAATTCGTGTAACTCTTCCATGATACGCATTGCGCTTTTTCGTCTACAAATGAGTAAGCACAGATCGTGGTTGCGCTTTGTATAAATGTCGTTGTTGAGGAAGAATTTAGATGCAAATCTTCTCATGAACTTTATCATTGATGATGCCCGTGGACATTCCCGAGTCTCTAGATACCTCTTCACATCATAGTACCAAGGTTTCTCTTCCGCCGAGCTCGTAACACGCTGGTTCGTCAAACCTCTCAATGATGATCTGGGGAGCCTCGTTGTCCCATCTGACCTTGAACATAGACGACATAGTAGCCAATGCATCTGCCAACTGATTCTCTTCTCGTGGAATGTGATCAAAAGTAATCTCTTCGAAGTAGGGGATCAAACTCAGAACATGCTCTCGATACGGAATGAGATTTGGATGCTTCGTATCCCACTCGCCCTTAATCTGACTGATCACCAAAGTTGAGTCTCCATACACTTGTAAGAACTTGATTCTTAAGTCAATAGCAGCTTTGATACCCATGATGCACGCTTCGCACTCGGCCATGTTGTTCGTGCAACTAAAACATAATCTGGCGGTGAAAGGGGTATGTCCGCCTGTGGGGGGATGTAATGATGGCGCTAATGCCATTGCCAAGTGCGTTTGAGGCTCCATCAAAGACCATAGTCCATCGGGATCCTGGTTCAGGTCCTTCGTCTGGCCCGGTTCTTCACAATCAGAATTAGTAGAACATCTTCGTCTGAAATTGAATCGCATAGATCGATAGTCTCACGGCTTGATGAGCCAAATGATCGCTACCACACTTCCTTTGATCGCTTCGAGAAGTGTACTAGATGTCATATTCGGTCAAGATCATTTGCCATCTTGCTATTCTTCCCGAGAGAGTGGTTTCTCAAAGATGTATTTTATCGGATCCATCTTGGAAATCAATAAGGTAGTGTGAGTCAACATATACCGCCTTAGTCGGCGAGCAGCCCAAGCCAAAGCGTTGCAAGTTTTCTCAAGTCGTGAGTATCTTGTTTCACGCGGTAAACTTTTGCTAAGGTAGTATATTGCATGCTCTTTTCGACTGCACTCGCCATGTTGCCCCAACACACACACCATTGAGTTCTCTAACACCGCAAGTACATGATAAGAGGTCTTCCTTCGGCGCATCGTGGATAGAGGATTAGAGGTACCCTTGATTTTGTCAAAAGCGATCCGCAATCATCGCTCCATTCCACTACTCGATCTTTCCTTAGTAACTTGAAGATTGGCTCACAAGCAGCAAAAGTGCAATGAATCGCAATGTAGTTTAATCGCCCAAGAAACCTCGACTTCCTTCTCTCGGGCGGCATCTCTTGAATGGCTCTAACCTTGGCGGGTCAACCTCAATACCTTTACCATCGACAACAAACCCTAGGAGTTTTCCTGATCCGACTCCAAAGGTGCACTTGGGATTCGCTCAACCTATACTTCTTCAATCACAAAGAGTTTCGCAGATGATCTAGATGTTCTTCTTCACCGTGATCGAGCTATGATGTCGCCGACGAGACCTCTATCTCGTGATGAATCATGTCATGAAATAATGTAACCATAGCACGATAAGTGGCGCCCGCGTCTTCAATCCGAACGGCATAACCTTGTAGCGTAAAGTGCCCCACCGTAACAAAAGTAGTCTTCCATGTCTTCGGAGCCATTTTGATCTGATTGTAACCGAGAAACCATCCATGAAGGAGAAGACCTTATACCGAGCGTGTTGTCAACCGTAACATCAATATGGGAAGTGGAAAATCATCTTTCGGACTTGCTTTGTTCGGATCTCGTAATCCACACACATTCGTATTTTACCATCCTTCTTGGGCACGGGCACCACATTTGCAACCCATCGTGGATAAGAAGTAACTAAGAAACCGCATTGAACCGCTTCATAACTTCGCTTTGATTTTCTCGACATCTCGTGACGCATGACGAACCTTCGCTTTCACCGAGAAAACCTTCTTTGTCGGCAATCGTGTACCACAATATCAATGTCCAAACCAGCATGTCTTCGTATGACCAAGCAAAACCTCAATGTAGTCTCGTAACATCCGAACCAACCTTTCTTTAACACTGCTCTCAAGACCCGCCCTATCTTGATCTCTTTCTGCCTTCGCAGCACTCAAATTCACAACCTCAACTTGCTCTTCGGTGATCAGATAACTCGCTTCTTCTTGAAAGGGCCCCAAGTTCTCCGGCACTTCACAATCTTCCTCACTTTCGCCTTCGGCTTGGTAGATCGGATTATCAAGTCATATTTAGCACTAGCATAGTCATATTAACGAGATTCGAGTGATTCGCAGTTGTATCACGTGGTGTGTGTAAGAACACATAGCTTTTTGAAGGGGTGATAAAGTAAAAGAAAGAAAACAATCAATTGAATGCAAAAGTCCAACGAATTTATTGAATGAAAATACGCAAACGACAGATAATAACCCTCGCAAACGAGCCATGATGCCCCGGGCAAGGCACTAGGCTTTCAAAGTTTATTGTTCAAAACATAAAGAAATACGAAAAACAAAACAAGACAAAAGCAATTGCTCCTGGCTAAAGGAGATTGGTGTGACGTCTTTAGTCTTCCAATTCCGAGCCCATGATCCAGTTGTCGATGTCGGGCCGCTGTCGCCGCCTTCTATAGCATGGATTCCACTGCCGATGCGGAAAGGGAGTTGGCCGGCACGTTCACGGCGTATCATCTTCTGACCCTTGATGGTGAAGCCTAAACCAGTCTTGTCAGATTTGAAGGGAAGATCAGGGAGTCGTCCCCAAATAGCACTACCTCCTTGTTCAACAGTAGCTTGAACATCTTTCAGCGAGGCCATCCTCGGCGGAGCTTGTGTAACCTCAGAGGACAGGAGAGTCAACAGGCATGACTCTGGGTATTGTTTCAAAAGCTTGACAGGGAGTCTCGAAGAATTCTCCTTCCATCTCGAGGTATCGGAATGACTGCAGATGACTGACCATATATTCTTCTTCACCTTATACTGTGACAACCTTCCCTTTCACCGGTACTTCAGCTCGATGCAAAGTAGAAGTAATACCGCCCCATGTATCCAAGGGCCCAAGTAGGCAAGAGTAGGTCGGACGGATGTCCATGACAAAGAAAGTGGAATCAAAAGTCCGGGAACCGATTTTAACAGTGAGTGAGCTCTCCAAGTACTGTGCGCTTAGAACCATCAAAAGCTCTCACGATAATGTCACGGGTCTCGTAACCAACCCTTCGACATCAAGCCGATCAAAAGCGCCTTCGTAGGATATTGAGCGTAACCGTATCCACCAAGACATGAGATGTAGTGCCCTTGCATTCAACAGAGATGTGCAAGGCTTTGTTGTGTTTCTTTCCCAGAGTCAAATCAAGATCGAGAAGCCTAGGCCGTTGTTGGCAGCCAGCTAGCAATACAAACTTCGAACGATCGTGGTAGTGTCTTGCGGTACATGAGCATTTTGAAACTTCACCAAGGCATTAGCATGAGCCTCGAGCATAAGAGCAAAGCGAGCATGGAAATCTTGGACGGAGTCTCGTCCTAACTGCTCCACAACATTGTAATCACTCTTCTTGATGATCTTCTAATTTCTCCATTTCTTGTTTGGAGGTGTCTTCAAGAACTTCCTTTGGTACTTCGTTGAGCGTGATGAGCCACCGATTCTTTCCTCTAGCCGGGATATTGGTGGAGTAGACGGAATGCGAGTGGAGTCGCAGTTGTCTTTGGAGGAGAGATCTCGGAGAGAATACCCTTCGTTCTGGTCACCATCGATCCGGTGATGTTGTTGATGTCGGAATAGAAGCTCCAATGGTAAGATCTTCAATTGTCGAGGATCTTGCTTGACACCATGATAGTAAACATCACCCATAATTCCAAGGGATAGCCTTGTCGAGGAATATGGAACCGGTCTTGGAGAAGTGATGATGAGAGGTGCCACCAGGCACAGGATCGCAGAGGAAATTCTTATTGTGTTAACATCAAGATAGTCTTCGTGGAAATCGTCACCCCATCCGGTCGCCTTAACATCTTCAATAGGAATCTTGTAACTATGATGTACTTCACCATGTAATCATATTTTCCACTTGGCTGCCCCAAGGTATCCCACACAAATGGCACAGTTTCGTTCGCATTGTCGATCTTCAACTTAGACATTTCTTCACACAGCTTCTGCACAGGTGGTTTTAGAAATAGTATCTCACGGTTATCCATCATGCATCGAACACGCCTTCTCAACCAAGCACAACCATCGTGCGATGGGCACCAACGACAATTCTCTGGGCATCCTGGATTGACACCGGCTTGCAACAAATTCTTCTTAATAGTCATCAGAGGGATGGTCAAGTCATCTATGTTGAAAATGTAAGTATCATCACCAACAGCATTGGAACCCTTGTCATGGTTAGGCATAGGCGCATTGATCACATTCGAGTCTCAACAGAGGATCAAACTCAATCTGCTTAGCTTCAATCATGTCTTGAATCTTGTTCTTCGAGCCCAACAATTGTCGGTCGTGCCTCGGCTATTGGAATGGTAAGCACACTTAGCATTAGGATTGTACTTGGAGAGGAAGTGTTGACATTCGAGGAGGATCCCTCAAGGTTATCACCTGCTCAACATGTGTTGCAAGGCTTGCGACAATGGCATGTTGATCTTCGAACCGCCTTGGGCGCTCGTTACGCTGTCTCGCCGAGGTTGTGCCGACGTAGGATTAGAGATCACAACCGCCCACGATTGAGCGCGTCGGTCTTGGCTCGGCTTTTCGACCATACACAGATTGGCTTCTTTCTTACCACCAAAAGATTTCTTTGCAGATTTGAAGATGACTCTACATGGATCTTCCCACTTTGATACCACTTCAATGCGCCTCACAATATCAACTCGGTGAATCCAGATGAAGAATTTCCAATCAGATGATTGAAGAACGGGCTGTCAGTGTTCCCATGAACATATCAACCAACTCCCTATTGGACAAGGGTGGTTGAACTTTGCCTGCTAGATCTCTCCACTTCCGAGCATACTCCTTGAACTTCTCATCACGACCCATAGACATACCTTGTAGTTGCATGCGAGGGTGTCAATTCCGCATTGTACTCATATCGTCAGAGAAAGCATCACCAAATCACCCAAGTACGGATACGGTCATTCTCTAGTCGATAGTACCATTCCAACCGGGTTCGGACAAACTCTCTTGAAAATAGTGCATCCACAACTTTCTCGTCATCGTGGGATTGATCTTCGGACATAGGACTTCAAATGCAGCTTTGGGCAAGACATGCCATCATACTTGGAAAAGTTGGAACTTTGAATTTGGGAGGAATCACAACACCGTGAACAAGACTCGGATCATCAAAGTTCAGCCGGACATTTTCGGTTTTCCACAAGATTCGACGGTCTTCAAGTTGTTTGTACTTGTCATCTTCATCGAGTGTGGCTATAATCGAGTGATCCTCTCCTCCTTTCTTTGGCTCACGCTGATCACCTTCATCACCCTTGGTACTCCCCGGTATGGACACTTCCTTGAGAGCTCGATCCGACCGACCACTTTTGGACCCCTTTGAAACGCCTTCCCATGTTGAGGAGACCAACAACCTTCTTCTTCTTGTTGATGAGCTTCTTCGATCTTCTTGGCCTTGGACCAAGTTGGTGAACATCTGAAACCGAGCATTCGAGCACGAGATCTTTGACAGTCTGTTCAAGAGCCATTTCTCTCAAATGAATAGCGAGCAAATGAGAAAACCAATCTCCAATGTACCTGTGATGCAATGTTATGCTATGATATGCAATGTTTATGCGAATGCAATGCAATGTTTTCAAGGACCTTAGAGATTTAAATTTGTTAAACAAGCAATGAACAAACATTTATTAGTACTTATTTTTATTATTCTTTTTTCTTTTTAAGTACAAGAGATAGTTCAAAACAATAAAAGAAAACATAAGCATCCTAAAGCTCTAAGTCTCCCATGGGCGCTTCCTCTTGGTGCCGATGTAAGCGTTGATGTTTCGCTCCTCGTGAAGTAGCTTGGTCAACTCTAACACTTTCTTCTCACTTGCATAACACTGAGCTTCAAAGGTATCCCTTTCTTCTTTAAGTTGAATCCAAGATCTCTTCAAGTCTTCAAAATCAGTAGGCATGTCAGGATGGAGAACAGCATAGGGTACATCACCTATAGCAACAGGTTCCATAATTACGGTAAAACAAAGTGAATGGCATCATGAGGTTTTGAGCTCGAGCTCGCACCCATCTGAGGTAAGGTTCCCAAGGAATGGAGTTCGGGTGCCCCAAAGTCTTGGTGTCGGTCTTCTTTACCATGCCCCAAGCATGTATGAACCTTCGTCGGTAATTATGGAGATCGTGATTGTAGTCGAACACAACATCTTGGAGAAGCATATCATGTGGACCATCTCTTCGAGAAAAACCAAACTGACGTAGAGCTAAGGAAGGGTTATAAGTAATACCTCCCCTTATACCAAGGAGTGGTACATTAGGGAACTCTCCACAACGCTCAATGAATGTGAAGTCCTTTTGAGAGAAAAGATTCCAATGGATATCTGAATGAGAGAGTGACATCAATCTTTGAGACCATCTCAACCTTTGTTCGTTCTTCAAAACTGATGGAGGAAGGTGCAAATAAACCACCGGAAAGTAACGGTATACAACACATGAGAGTTCCTTGTCGCTTAGTAGTACGAGTGGAGAGAATGCAATATCTCCAAGTAAGGTAGGCATGGATTGCGGGTAAGAAACAACTTGATGGCATTGACATCTATGAATTGATCCGAGTTAGGAATAGAACCAAACCATAAATTAGCAAGGCCACAATGTTCTCAAATGCATGGAAACTCATAACTTTGAGGAATTCTCGCTTTCTTGATTAAGAACTTGGAAAGTAAACCCTTAACTCCACTTCTAGTTTCCCAATTGGCTTCGATATCTGAACGCTTAAGATGTAAGGCGGATGCGATGTCTTCGAACTTAGGAACCTTTTCCAAACCGGTGAATGGCATTTGGTCGAGAATAGGTACCCAAGTAGCTTAGAGAACTCTTCTAAAGTAGGAACCAACCGATAACTGAAATGTAAAGCAATGGTGTTTTGATCAAAGAACCGAATAGGACATGCATCATATCTTCTTCAAACCGAGATAACCAAATCAAGCAGATAACCATGTCTTTTAATGAACTGAGCATGGTCGGGAATTTCGGAAACCAATTCTTTGGGTTGAGAAGGGATACCCATGAAGTTGATTCGGATAGTCTTTCTAGAAGCCATAATCCCTACAAAACAGAGCAAAGATAAATCCCTAGGTCCTTGAAATAGTTAGAAATGATATGCAATGCGAATGATGTCATGATGTCATGTTTGGCACACACAAGCAATTCACACAATGAGCCTAGGGTTAAGGCTTGCATGAGGTATAGGTGATTACCCTACCAAAAGTTTGAGTTGGCTCATCCTGTCCTATAATAGTAACCGGGTTCTAGGAATCTCATATCATAGATCTTTCTCGTAGGCGCTTATTTCAATACGACGGCCAAGTGGTCGATCGAAAATGTCCCAAAAGTCTAATCTCAATGAGCGTAGCATCGAGTATCAACCAACCTCGGTCTACACCAAAGTCGGCCATCTCACTACCTTCTAATGGCCAAGATGGGTCAATTAAGGTTCTAAAAGTTTAGTTAGCGCTTGATGACACCACGCAGCCAAATACTATCTTCAACTTGGGAATGAAGAGTATCGGACAACCAAAGTGTCACGCTAACGTAGCCATCATGTTGACCGTAGTTATACGCCTAACGGTCGCAATGATCTAATGCTACTTACCTAAAGGAAACCCGGATCCGGTGTAGGATCCCAACAATATAATACCCAAGCAACCCTTAAAGATAAAGCATACAAGTCAAACAAAAGCGATAAAAGTTATCTAGAAATCCCTAAGGCAATTCTCTTTAGGGTGTGTCCCACAGAGTCGCCAAATACTGAACCGACTTTGTAGGATTTTGTATCCAAATGTGCGGATAGCAAGAGTCGCCACCGACTTTTATTTTTATCCAATTAAGGGAAGGTAAAAGTAATGAAAAAGACCTTCGTTCTCGAGTTCGGGAGAATGGTTATGAAAAGGGAAGGTATTAGCACCCTTTCCATCCGTAGTTATCTACGGGCTCTTAGTTGCTCTAGATCACTTTTAAAATTGCTTTCGTGTGTTTGACAAAGATGTTTTGAAAAAGGCATTTCGCTTTGACTTTGCAATGACTCATGTAGGAGTGTATACAAAGTGTTCGGAAATGTTTTGTTTTGAAAAGAGTTTTGAACTTTGAAAAAGAGTGTGTGGTGTGAAAAGCATTTGATTTAGAGCAAGCAACTAAAAGACTTATTTACCCACTCAGAATTGGTCGTTTTCGTACTTCTACGTTCCTTTAGAATAGTGCTAGCCATACCATTAGTTAGTAGGTAGCTCCATTCGTTGGATGTAAGCGGGACATTCGAAGGGACATCGGATGGTCATCGAAAGCAACTTGTAGGAAGTATCCTAGCACATTCGAAGGACTATCATCATTTTCAGAGGCGACAATCGAGGGTCAAGATCATGTATTCGGAAGCGACATCGTGGGTCTTATGATCTTTGTATCGAAGGGACTATGATGATTTGTTTGAAAGGCAACGGTGCTAGAATACCTCTATGTTCGAGGGACATGACCATTTTGAATTCGCAAAGACAACGAGAGAGAATTACCCTAAGGGGTGCGTGTGTGAAAGAAGTGTGTTGAATTCAGAATATGTTATCTTGAAGATTAGTGGGCTATGTTCAATTTTAGTCTTGCCATACACGCCTAATTACTAGCAATTGATAAAAAGTGGAAAGTAAATGTAATGCGGAATGTAAAGGTGCGGAAAGATAAACCTACGCTATTACATGGCTTTGGGGCAGATACATAATTTAAAATGCGGAAAATAAAGTCCTAAATTAAAACTATTACATCCCATAGACAATTACATTATTGGAAAAATAGAATGATAAAATGATAAAGAGAAAATCGTCTGAATCGGATCAACCTGTACAAAAAGAAGAATTCGGAAAATGCAATTTGAATCGAACAAGAGAAAAAATGTTAGAAAAATGCAAATTTTAATATGAGAAAATTAATACATGCTGGAAATAAGATAAATAAGCTAAAATAAATTTTTGGGATTTTTTAGAAAAGATTTAATAATTAAAATGCAATTAAAAGTGAATTAAATGCAAAATTATGAATAAAAATAAATATGCATGCAAAAATATGTTTTTTTTAATTTTATAAATTAAATAAAGATTTTTAGAATATAAATGTAAAAGAGAAAATATTTTTTGATGAGTTTTTAATGCAGAAATAAAAATGTGAAGTTAAATTAAAACAATGCAAAATATTAAATAAAATGGAAAATATGAGGAATATTGAAAATATGCAAAGTTTGGAAAAGGAAAACAAAACCAGGCCCTGGAGTGGATCGAACAGGGGACCTTGGAGAGTATCCTGGAATAGTGAGTGCCTTAACCATCAGACCATTTGACACTTGGTGTTGGAAAGCTGGAAATCAAAGGCATTTGAATGATGACGCGTCAGGGGAATGGTTTGAAAACGAGTCAGCACGCGTGGACCCCAGGCTGACTACACGGACGAATCAGAACACGTTATATTGCCACGCACGCTCGCTGCCGGTCAAAGAAAGTCCACGACGCCGGAGCCCTAGCTCCGGTCGTCTTCTCCGGCGAGGAGATTCCTGAACCCTGCAAAATACGCGAAATAAACAGAAAAGAAAGACCCTATTCCCCCCTAAATCGACCCTCCTGAATCCATTGGTGGCCTTAGTTTTGATTGAAAATGGCTGTAGCTATTGATTCGAAGCTCGACTGTTCGAAATGCCCTAGACATGGCATCTCACAATTCTAACGTTCAAACTCAGCAGCGATGGCCCAGATCGAATCCTTGACATCTCATGATCATGATAAAAGCATTAGAATCCATGGAAACGAGCAGATAATAAAAGTGCAAAATCAAGAAAATATTCAATATGTATGTATGTATATGCATCGATTCTGGATGGTTTAATCAATGGTAAAAGTGCATTCTTACTCAAACTTACCTCCTGGAGACAATGGAATGGTTCTTGAAGGCTGAAAGTGGCTGGAAACAAGAACACGATTTTCACAACTTTCTTGGAAAATTTTGACAAAATAAGGGTTTGGCTTGAGCTAGGGTTTCGTGTCTTGTGCTGGCTGCAATGCTTGATATTTATAGGAGAGAATTGGATGGCAAAAGCAAGCAAAAAAGATTCATCCATCAATGTGCAAATATTTTCCAATAAATAAAATCAAATTTCTTTAAAAACTTGATTTTTTCTTTCCATATGCAAGCTATCACGATTTGGCAAGAGTCTTGGGCTTTCTTGGACATTAAGAAAGATATAAATCCAACTTATTTAAAAAAATAACCTTATTTTCATATTTTATGTAATTTAATTTGGAATTAAATGGTTTAAAATCCAAAATAAAATCAATAAAATAGAAAATTGCCATGGCCAAGCATTTATGGGTCAAGAATATTGTCATGAACAAGTTTGGATCAAAAGATTATAGGCCCATTTGAAAAATTTTGCAATTTGACCAAAATGTCCTTTTGTGCAATTGTCCAAAATTGCCCAACTTCTGAATGGTGTATCTTGCTCAATTTTCCACATTTTTGAGTGTTCTTGGACTTTTTGGAAAGCTCTAAGAGTCCTCTAACCAATGTCTTTGGTCTCATCTCAATTGGAGTTACCATGCTCAATATATCTTCAAAACAAAAAGTTGACTTTTTGTTGACTTTGAAAATGACCTGTAATGTTTTGAGCTATACCTCTCAAATGAAGCATTTTTTGGACATTCTTGTGAGACATGAAGTTGTAGAGAATTGAATTTCCTTCAAAATGAGCTTTGGTGGGAAAATTTCGAGAAAGTATGAGAAAGTTATGATCGGTCAAAGTTCGATTGACTTTTCACCTAGAAACCCTAATTTAGAAAGTTTGACCTTTGAGCAAATCTTGAGTTTTCTTGATGAATCATGATCAACCCTTGATCAAATGATGAATGTAACTTCAAAATGAGGACGTTGACCAAAAAATATGAAGTTTGACTGTATGTTGACCACAGTTGACTTTTTGTCCAATACAACTGATTCTCAACCATCTGAGCAATTGTCTGAGGAAACTTGACTTGTGAAGCTTGAAACTTGACATGGAGAATCTTTGAAGCATATGAGGAGGCATGAAGGCCATTGGAGATGTTGGAAGCTCATCTTGACTTGAGAGATACCAAACCCTAGTTTGGGTTGATTGTCTAGGAGAGAGTTTGTCTGATCAACTCTTGAGGAATCCTTGAGCATAGATGTATGAAATCTCTTGAGAAGATGGAGGGAAAATTTTGGGGTATGACACGGTGTACCACAATATCAATGTCCAGACCTGGCATGTCTTCGTATGACCAAGCAAAAACCTCAATATAATCTCGCAGCATCTGAACCAGTCTTTCTTTAACACTGTTCTCAAGTCCTGATCCTATCTTGATCTCTTTTCTGTCTTCATTAGTACCCAATTTCATAACCTCAACTTGCTCTTCGTTCGGCTGTATAAATCGTTCTTCTTGCTGTAGCAGTCTGACAAGTTCTCCTGGCACTTCACAATCTTCCTCACCTTCATCTTCGGCTTGGTAGATCGGATTATCGAAGTCATATTTAGCAATAGTATAGCTGTTATCAACGAGATTCGGAGTGATTCTGCATTGTATCACGTGGGTGTGTGTAAGAAACACATAGCTTTTGAAGGGGTGATAAAGTAAAAGAAAGAAATCAACAATTAAATGCAAAAGTCCAACGATTTTATTGAATGAAAATATGCAAATGACAGATAATAACCCTCACAAACGAGCCATGATGCCCCGGGAAAGGCACTAGGCTTTAGAGTTTATTGTTCAAAACATAGAAAACGAAAAGCAAAACAAAAACAAAGGCAATTACTCTTGTCTAAAGGAGATTGGTATGACGTTTCCTTCCAATTCGAGTCCGCTCGGAGTTAGGAAGATCCATTTCTGTCGTCGTCGCCGTTGTCTTCTATAGCATAGATTCCACTGGCCGATGGAAAGGAAGTTGGCCGTCGCGACGTATCATCTTCGACCTCGATGGTGAAGCCTAAACCCGCCTTGTCGATTTGAAAGGAAGATCGTGAGCTGTCCCCAAATAGTACTACCTCCTTCTTCAACGCACTGAGCATCCTTCATGAGGCCATCCTAGGCGGAACTTGTGTAACTTCAGGGGTGACAGAAGAGTCAACAGGCATGACTCTGGGGATTGTTTCGAAAGCTTGACAAGGGATCTCGAAGAATTCTCCTTCCATCTTAAGGTATCAGAATGATTGTAGATGACTGACCATATATTCCTCCTCACCACATACTGTAACAACCTTCCCCTTCACCGGTACTTCACGATGTAAGGTAGAGGTAACAGCGCCTGCCCCATGTATCCAAGGGCGTCCAAGTATGCAAGAGTAAGTTGGGAGGATGTCCATGACAAAGAAAGTAGAGTCAAAAATCTGGGAACCGACTTTAACAGGTAGGATGAGCTCTCCAAGTACTGTTCGCTTAGAACCATCAAAAGCTCTCACAATAATGTCACTGGGTTTCAGAACCAACCCTTCGACATCAAGCCGATCAAAAGCAGTCTTTGGTAGGATATTTAGAGCAGAACCGGTATCTACCAAAACATGAGACAATGTAACGCCCTTGCATTCAACAGAGATGTGCAAGGCTTTGTTGTGTTTTCTTCCGGCAGGAGTCAAATCAGCATTAGAGAAGCCTAGGCCGTTGTTGGCAGCCAGGCTAGCAATACAAACTTCAAATTGATCAGTAGTAGTATCTTGCAGTACGTGAGCATTCTTCAGAAACTTTACCAAGGCTTTAGCATGAGCCTCAGAGCACAAGAGTAGAGCAAGCATGGAGATCTTGGACGGAGTCTGTCCCAACTGTTCCACAACATCATAGTCACTCTTCTTGATGATCTTTAAAATTTCCTCCATTTCTTGTTTGGAGGTGTCTTCAGCAACTTCCTTTGGTACTTCTGGCTGAGCAGGATGGGTCACTGGTTCTTTCCCTCTAGTCTCGGGGACTGGTTGAATAGCTGGAATGCGAGCTGGAGTCGTAGTGTTTTTTGGAGGAGAGATCTCTGGGGAGAACACTCTTCCGGTTCTGGTCACCTTACTTGATCCGGTGATATTGTCAATGTCAGGAATGGTAGCTTCAATTGTAAGATCCTCAATGGTCAGAGGGTCTTGCTTGACTCCATGATAGTAAACCTCAGCTTCATAATTCCACGGGATAACTTTGTCAGAGGAGTATGGAACTGGTCTGGGAGAAGTAATGATGAGAGGTGCCACTCTAGGCACAGGATCAACAGAGGAAATCCTTATTGTATTAACATCAGCATAGTCTTCTGGGAAATCGTCTCCCCATCCGGTTGCCTTAACATCTTCAATAGGAATTTTGTAGCTTTCAGGAACAGTATATTTCACCATGTAATCAAACTTTCCACTTGGCTGCCCCAAGGTATCCCACACATTTGGTACAGTTTCATTCACATCTACGATCTTCAGTTTCTTAGACATGTCTTCACACAGACTCTCCATAGGTGGTTTCAGGAATACTATTTCACGGTTATCCATCATGCACTGGACACGTCTTCTCAACCAAGCACAACCATCAGGTGCAGATGGGCACCAACGACAATTCTCTGGGCATCCTGGGTTGACACCGGCTTGCAGCAAATTCTTCTTAACAGTCATCAGAGAAATGGTCAAGTCATCTATGTTGAAAAAATAAGAGTTCTCACCAATAACATTGGAACTTTTGTCATGGTTAGGCATAGGCGCGTAAACACATTCAGAGTCTCGACAGGAGGGTCAAACTCAATCTGCTTAGCTTCAATCATATCATGAATCTTGTTCTTCAGAGCCCAACAGTTGTCAGTGTCGTGCCCTGGGCTGTTGGAGTGGTAAGCACACTTAGCATTAGGATTGTATCTCGGAGAGGAAATGTTGACATTCTGAGGAGGATCCCTCAAGGTAATCATCTCTGCTTTCAACATGTGTTGCAAGGCTTGCGACGATGGCATGTTGATCTTCGTAAACTGTCTTCATGGCGCGTTCTGGTTACGCGTGTTGTCTCGCTGAGGTTGTGCTGATGTAGGATTGGAGATCACAACTGCCCCCATAGATTGAGCACGGTCGGTCTTGGCTCGACTTTTCTGACCATACACAACATTGGCTTCTTTCTTACCGCCAAAAGATCTCTTCGCCGCATTTGAAGACGACTCTACATGAATCTTCCCGCTCTTGATACCAGCTTCAATACGCTCTCCTGTCAATATCAGCTCGGTGAATCCGGCTGAAGAGTTTCCAATCAGATGATTGAAGAATGGGCCTGTCAGCGTTCCCATAAACATATGAACCAACTCCCTATGGGACAAGGGTGGTTGAACCATGCCTACTAGATCTCTCCATTTCTGAGCATACTCTTTGAACTTCTCATCGCGACCCATGGACATGCTCTGTAGTTGCATGCGAATGGGTGTCAATTCAGCATTGTACTCATATTGTCTGTAGAAAGCATCCGCTAAGTCACTCCAAGTGCGGATACGGTCATTTTCTAGCTGATAATACCACTCCAATTGAGTTCCGGACAAACTCTCTTGAAAATAATGCATCCACAACTTTCTGTCATTAGTGTGGGGATTGATCTTCTGAACATAGGACTTCAAATGCAGCTTCGGACAAGAAGTGCCATCATACTTGGCAAAAGTAGGAACTTTGAACTTGGGAGGAATCACCACACCAGGGACAAGGCTCAGATCATCAAAATTCAGCCCAGACATCTTCAGGTTTTCCACAATATTCAGACGATCTTCAAGTTGGTTGTTCTTGTCATCTTCATCAGAGTACTGATCCTCATAGTCTTCTCCTTTCTTCTCAGGCTCACGCTGATCATCTTCGTCATTGCCCTTGACACTCCCCTCAGTCTTGACACTTTCTGAGAGCTCTATCAGGCCGACCACTTTAGGACCACCTTTGTAACGTCTACCCATGTTGAGAACACCAACGACCCTCTTCTTTCTGTTGATGAGTTTCTTCAGATCTTCTTGGCCTTGGACCAAGCTAGTGAACATCTCCTGGAACTGAGCATTCTGAGCCTGGAGATCCTTGACAGTCTGTTCAAGAGCCATTTCTGCTAAAATAAATAGCGAGAAAATGAGAAAACCAATCTTCAATGTACCTGTTATGAGATGTTATGCCATGATATGCGATGTTTATGCAAATGCAATGCAATGTTTTCAAGGACCTTAGGAATTTAAATTTGTTAAACAAGCACGAACAAGCATTTATTAGTTCTCTTTTTAGTCTTTCTTTTTGAGTACAAAAGATAGTTCCGAAAAATAAAAGAAAAGCACAAAATCCTAAAGCTCTAAGTCTCCCATGGGCGCTTCCTCTTGGTGCCGAGGTAGGCGTTGATGTTCCGCTCCTCATGAAGTAGCTTGGTCAACTCTAGTACCTTCTTCTCACTTGCATAGCACTGAGCTTCAAATGTATCCCTTTCTTCTTTAAGCTGAATCCAGGATCTCTTCAAGTCTTGAAAATCAGTAGGCATGTCAGGATGGAGAACAGTATAGGGTACGTCACCTATAGCAACAGGTTCCATAATTACTGGTAGAACGGGCGTGAATGGCATCATGAGGTTTTGAGCTCGAGCTCGCACCCATTTGAGGTAAGGTTCCCAAGGAATGGAGCTCTGGTGTCCCAAAGTCTTGGTATCAGTCTTCTTTACCATGCCCCAAGCGTGTATGAACCTTCATCGGTAATTCTGTGGAGATCGTGGTTGTAGTCGAACACGATATCTTGGAGAAGCATATCATGTGGACCATCTCTTCGAGCAAAACCAAACTGACGTAGAGCTAGAGAAGGGTTGTAAGTAATACCTCCCCTTATACCAAGTAGCGGTACATTAGGGAATTCTCCACAACGCTCAATAAATGTGAAGTCCTTTTGAGAGAAAAGACACCAACGGATATCTGAATGAGAGAGTGACATTAGTCTTTGAGACCACTTCAATCTTTGCTCGCTCTTCAAAACTGATGGAGGAAGGTGCGAAATAAACCACCTGAAAAGTAACGGTATGCAACACATGAGAGTTCCTTGTCTTTTAGTAGTACGAGTGTGGAGAGAATGTAGGATGTCTCCAAGTAAGGTAGGCACAGGATTACGAGTAAGGAATATCTTAATGGCATTGACGTCTATGAATTGATCCGAGTTAGGGAATAGAACCAAACCATAGATTAGCAAAGCCAAGATGTCTTCGAATGCTTGGAAACTCATATCTTTGAGGAACTCTCGGGCTTTCTTAATTAGGAACTTGGCAAGTAAACCCTTAACTCCACTTCTGGTTTCCCAATTAGCTTCAATGTCTGAGCGCTTTAGGTGTAATACTGATGCAATGTCTTCGTACCTAGGAACCTTTTCTAAACCGGTAAATGGCATTTGGTCAAGAATAGGTATCCCAAGTAGCTTAGAGAACTCTTCCAAGGTAGGAACCAACTGATAATCTGGGAATGTAAAGCAATGGTGTTTCGGATCAAGAACGAATATGACATGCATCATATCTTCTTCAAACCGAGATAACCAAGTCAAGCAGATAACCATGTCTTTTGATGAACTGAGCATGATCAGGAATTTCTGAAACCAATTCTTTGAGCTGAGAAGGTATACCCATGAAGTTGATTCGGATAGTCTTTCTAGAAGCCATAATCCCTACAAAACAGCAAAGATAAATCCTAGGTCCTTGAAATAGTTAGAAATGATATGCAATGCGATGATGTCATGATGTCATGTTTAGCACACACAAACAATTCACACAATGAGCCTAGGTTTAAGGCTTGCATGAGGTATAGGTGATTACCCCACCAAAAGTTTGAGTTGGTTCATCCTGTCCTATAATAGTAACCGGGTTCTAGGAATCTCATATCATTGATCTTTCTCGTAGGAGTTTATTTCAATACGACTACCAAGTGGTCGACCGAAAATATCCCAAAAGTCTGATCTTAATGAGCGTAGCATCAGTATCACCAACCTTAGTCGACCAAAGCCGCCATCTCACTACCTTCTAATGGCCAAGATGGGTCAATTAAGGTTCTAAAAGTTTAGTTAGTGTTGATGACACCACGCAGAAGCCAAATACTATCCTCAACTTGGAAATGAAGAGTATCAGGACATCCACAGTGTCACACTAACGTAGCCGTCATGTTGACCGTTTCGGTATACGCCTAACGGTCGCGACGATCTATTGCTACTTACCTAAAGGAAACCTGGATCCGGGTGTAGGGTCCTCCACAAATATATAATACCCAAGCAACCCTTAAAGATAAAGCAAGCAAGTCAAACAGAAAACAGTAAAAATGATCTAAAAATCCCTAAGGCATTCTCTCTTTAGGGTGTCTCCCCGGCAGAGTCGCCAGTTCTGTAATACGGTGAACTGACTTTGAGATTTTTGTATCGCAAATGTGCGGATAGCAAGAGTCGCCACCGACTTTTCTTTTATCCAATTAAGGGAAGGTGAAAAGAACAGAAAAGACCTTCGTTAGATTCCTGAGTAAGGGAGAAGGTTATGAAAAGGGAAGGTATTAGCACCCCTTTCCATCCGTAGTTATCTACGGGCTCTTAGTTGCTCTTAGATCATTTTTAAAAGTGCTTTCTGTGTGTTTGACAAAAATGTTTTGAAAAGGCATTTCACTTTGACTTTGTAATGATTCATGTAGGAATGTATACAAAGTGTTCGGAAATGTTTCGTTTTTGAAAAGAATTTGAACTTTGACAAAAGTGTGTGGTGTGAAAAGTATTTTGTTTGAGCAAGCAACTAAAAGTCTTATTACCTACTCAAAATGGTCGTTTTCGTGTTGTTTTACTTTCCTTTAGAATAGTGATATCCGTACCATTAGTTGGTAGGTAACCCTATTCGTTGGATGTAAGCGGGACATTCGAAGGGACATCAGATGGTCATAGAAGGCAACTTGTAGGAAGTATCCTAGCACATTCGAAGGGACTATCATCATTTTTTCGTAGGCAACAATCGAGGGTCAAGATCATGTATTCGTAGGCGACATCGTGGGTCTATGATCTTTGTATCGAAGGGACTATGATGATTTATTTTGAAGGCAACAGTGCTAGAATACCTCTACGTTCGAGGGACTTGACCATTTGTATTCGTAAAGGCAACGAGAGAGAATTACCCTAAGGGGTGGTGCATGTGTGAAAAGAGTGTGTCAGTTCAGTTATATGTTATCTTGAAATTATGAGTGATCTATGTCCAATTTTTATCTTGCCATACACGCCTAATTACTAGCAGTTTATAGGGTGCAAAAAGTAAATTGCGGAAAGATAAAGTCTTACGCTATTACATGGCTTTGGGGCAGTTACATAATAAGAGTGCGGAAAATAAAAGTCCTAATTAAACTATTACATCCCATAGGCAAGTACATAATAGAAAAAGAAAAGCAAGAAAAAATCGTCTGAAACTTTACAACCTGTGAACAGATACATAATCGGAAATACGAGAAAATTGCATAAGAGGAAAAAATGTTAGTAAAAACATGATTTTTGAATGAGGAAAAAGGTTTTTGATTAGTGATGACATTAATATGATAAGATAATTTTTTGGTAATTTTCTGAATCGATTTGGTAATTTAAAAACAATTAAAAGTCATTCAAATGATTAATTAATAATTAAATAAAACATGCATGCAAAAATAATAATTTTAATGCTAAAAATTAAATAAGTATTTTTCTGACAATAATGCAAAAAAGAAATATTTTTGGAGTTTTTTAGATGCATGATAAAAAATATTGAAGACAAATTAAATTGGATGGAAAATATTAAGAAAATAAGAAAATATGTTAGTTTTTCAAAAGAGTAAAAAAGAAAGGTCTTGCCAGGATTCGAACTGGAGACCCTTGGATGAAAACTCAAGTCTGCTTGCCTTTACCACTGAGCCAACGCGTGTTTGGTGTTTGGAAAATAGAAACATTGGATTATATATGATAATGTGTCATGGATTTCTGAATTCAAAACACAGTCAACAAGTGGGGCCCAGGTATCATGTAAGAACGAATCAGAGCACGCAGAACTGCCACACATGCATCGCCGGATTCCAAATCGGTCAACGACGCCGGAGCCCTAGCTCCGGTCGTCTTCTCCGATTACTCAAATCTTCAAACTTGAAAAATACGCAAAATAAAGAACAACGAGGGACCTTACCCCCCTAAATCGAGGGCTGCGAACACGATGGTGGTGTTCGTTTGCCCTAAAAACACCTGTATCAACTAGTTCGATTCAAACAGTTCAAAATTCCCTAGCCATGGTGATTTGAGTTCTATGCGTGCAAGCTTACATGTAATGCATCATTCATGATCTAAAGAGTGTCTTGAGTTCAAATATGCAAGTAAAAATAGTTAGTAACGCATGGATAATGAAAATCGAAATTCAAGAAAATACCAAATCGGAGCAAGGTGTATGGCACGATCTGGGCAGTCTTGGCTTCGAGTAAGGACTGGTATTGAACCCTGGGAAGCTCGGAACACGTTTGGATGGCTAGAACACCTTGAATCTTGCTGGAAATTGGAATTCGAATTTCACAACTTTGAGAAAATTTTTGAAAATAAGGGTTGCTTGTATGGGCTAGGGTTTCCGTCCTTGGTCTTGTGCAATGTATTGGGTATTTATAGAGTGTAATATTAGAGCAAAAGGAAGGAAAAAAGATATGTCATTCAATGCAAAATAATTTCCTTTCAAATAAAATCAAATCTTTTGGAAATTTGATTTTCTCTTCCATATGAGAGCTAGCACGAATTTGGAAAGTCTTGTGGGCTATCTTGGACCTCAAGTTTGATAAAAATCCAATCCATTTGAAAATATACCTTGTTTTCATATTTTATACTACCTCCGTTCCTATATATAAGAGACAATTCAATTTTTAGATTCATTGAATAATCAATGTACCTAGTCTATAAATTGACCAAATACATTGGTTATTCAATGAATTTAAAAAATGAATTGTCTCTTATATATAGGAACAGAGGTAGTATAATTTAAATTTGAATTAAATGTTTTTAAATTCAAAAATAAATCAAAAAAATAAAAGGTGGTCGTGGCAAGACATCAATAGGTCACAAATAATATTATGAACAAGTTTGGATCATAAAATTATAGGCTCATTTAGAAAAAATTGGATTTTGACAAATATCTCTCTTTGTGCAATTGTCCAAAAATGCCCAACTTGTACAAGGTGTATTTTGCTCAATTTTCCATATTTTTGAGTGTTCTTGGACTTTTTAGAAAGCTCTAGGTATCCTCTAAACAACCTCTTTGGTTTAATCTCAATTGGAGTTTCCATGCTCAATAAATCTTCAATAAAAAAAGTTGACTTTTTGTTGACTTTGAAAAGGACCTGTAATGTTTTGATCCATATCTTCAAAATGAAGCATTTTTTGAACATTCTTGTGAGTCATGAAGTTGTAGAGAATTAAATTCTATTCAAAATGAGAGGTGGTGGAAAAATTTCTGAGAAAGTATGAAGAAGTTATGCTCAGTCAAAGTTCAGGTGACTTTTCATTGAAAAACCCTAATTTGGAAAGTTTGACTTTTGATCAAATCTTGAGTTTTCTTGATGAATCATGATCAACCCTTGATCAAATGATGAATGTGACTTCAAAATGAGGATGTTGACCAAAAATCAGAAAATTTGACTGTATGTTGACCACAGTTGACTTTTTGTCCAACACAACTGATTTTCAACCATCTGAGCAATTGTTTGAGGAAATTTGACTTGTGAGGCTTGAAACTTGACATGGAGAATCTTTGAAGCATATGAGGAGGAATGGTGACCATTGGAGATGTTGGAAGTCCATCTTGATCTGGAAATTGTCAAACCCTAGTTTGGGTTGATTGTCTAGGAGAGGGTTTGTTTGATCAACCCTTGAGGAATCCTTGAGTATAGATGTATGAAATGTTTTGAGAAGTAGGAGGGAAAATTTTGGGGTATGACAGTATGTTGAGAGGAAGCATAGACAAATAGTTGAGATGAGGCTTACTATGCTTGCTCATGCATCCTTACCTTTAACATATTGGGATTTTAGTTTCTCTAATTATGTGCACATTATTAATAAGCTTCCTACCTCTACTTTAACTAAGTCTAATTCTCCCTTTAATGCCTTATATGGCAAAGACCTAACTACTCTACATTAAAAGTCTTTGGCTGCTCTTGTTTTTCTCTCCTTAGACCTTACAACAAACAAAACTTTAACTGAGAAGTCAAAAGTGTGTGTACCTAGGTCTATCACCCTAGCATAAAGGTTATAGGTGTCTAAACAAAGAAGGAAAGTTTTACATCTTTAAGGATGTTAATTTTAGTGAATAAGTTTTTCCTTTCCCAAAAATGTTCCCTACTGAGAATGCTTCAAGTATAGTTAAGCCTACAGGTTGTGTTTCCTGCCCCATAAGTACTTCTCTTAGTCCTGTAGCTATTTCACCTGTTTCCACACTCAATTTTTCTCCTTTATCCCAAGACACTAATCTAACACCTAGAGACGCTGAATTGGTGGTCCCTAACTCCACAAACCAAGTACCTTTATCAAATGAAGGTATTGTCCAAGAGTCCATATATAGGAACGATCAGGCTGAGAACCTATCTCAATCCTCGAGTTTAAACCCTCTAATTGTGCGATTTTCCCCTGCTCACATGACTCGTTGTTTATGACTCTATTGTTTAGGGCTCTTTGTTAGGGTATAGACAAGTGAAATTGAATGCTACAACCTAAAGCTTTATATATTAGGGAAACAATTTCTTTTCGATTGAGAAACAAAATTGAGATGAAAATGACTTATTTTTTATTAAAAATAAAATATTCAATAAGACGTCACTTTTAATAAAAAAATATATAATTCGACATTGTTGAGATTTAAAACGTATACATTGACTTAGTTAATCTCTCAGTAATAAAAAAACCTACGGCATATATTATATATATTTTTAAGAAAAAAACATGGCGTGTACGATGTATATATCTCGATTTTATGATATTTAAGGTGAAATATTTACTATAAAAAATAATTTTTCTAGTGCTTGGTGGTATATGCATTGCCTCATTGAGTATTGTATCATGTATATGCCTATATAGGCCACATTTTTTGCCTTAAATCTCAATGATTTTATTTGAGGTGAGTAGGGTAACCCAACTGTAAGGTGCTAATTGAGTTAAATTATGACTCAATCTCTTGTTTTTAGTATCTGTTTATATTTTTGTATAAATAAAAAATAAAAAACAGATTTTATTTTTGTTTTTTTTATAAATTAATTTTATGGGTTTATATTAGTTCTATTTGCTGATTTATTTTAATTTTATTTACAAATTTATATTTTTAAATTAATTAAAAAATTAATTAAATGTATTTTTAATAAATATATGGTTCATTAGTAATTAAGCTAAATAATTAAATATTTTTCTGCAAATATATTCATCCAAATTCACTTCAAAGTCTTTTTTGTTCTTTTGAACTAGATACACTTATTCAAATTTGAGATATATTACAAGTGCTACTAAGATCCCACACTGTAGTGTTTTCACTACCATATACTAACAAAACAAACCTTATTATACAAACAAACATTTAAACTTAATCATACACAACAGATATTGACAAATTAATACGCAATAAAAAGTTGAAGTTGTGTTTTTTTGTGAAAGGCCTTTAACTTTGTTATCTCAAATAAGTTAGAACTTATATTATGCTGAATTGGATGCAACTCCTGGATGCACCTTGTTCTTACCAATACTACTAGAACTAGAATTTGCCTGCACCTTTCTGTTTTGATCATCACTACTTATCACATCACCTCTTCTTGCTCTATCCTCTTCCATTTTTTTCATCTTTTCTTTCTGCCTCTTCTGCATAACAAAAATTTCAGCTGAACGTGCACCAATTGAAGACATGTTATAATTTTTATATATTTGACTAATAATAAATTATAGTAATTACTTAGACTGATGTGATGTGAAATATATTATGGCAAACTAGTGTTCCCAAAGATGGAATTTATAGGAGTTGGAATTGGAAGCAATCGGTATGTGGAACAAGCAGTCACGTTATTTAATGTTGTTATGGCTTGTGGTTTTGCTTTACAACAATGCATTGGTGTTTATTTATTTAATTAGTTGAACAAAAAATAAATAAATAGAATACCATGTTGTCATAGTGCCATATATTATGGAAATTAAAATTTGGTCTATGGTCACACCATCATGGTTCTAATCGTTAACTAAATATATAGTATGCTACTGTTTGTATTATATGCACGAACAGATACACACCACCCAAATATATACATTAATATTGTGGTCGGTTTAGAACATGGGAAGTGGATATTGATACAAATATAAAATGACTGAAGTGGGCTTCATTAATGAATGGTTAATTAAAGTGAAATAGTATCTCAACATTATATAAATTAGGGTAACGTTAACCCTAATGTTAACTTGTGACCTTAGTTAAGAATTAAATGAAGATATAATACATTTGGAAATTATGCACTGACTTTAATAAAATTTTAAAATTAAATGTTTTTATTGTTGTTTCAATACAAAGGGTTTATTGAAAACAAGTTAGCATACCCTATAAATTATTATTGTCACTAAGATTACATGTTAGTTTTGACGAAGGAATGAGAGGTTGTTCATTAAATTATGAAGGCATATTTAATTTCGAAGTGTCTTAATTTAATTTTAATATTTTATTTTAGTTTTTTAATTAAAAAAGTTATAAGTTAATTAGGTTCTTAACTTTATGTTGAATATTTTATTTGGTCGCTTTTATTAAATTTTAGCAATTTTTAAAGTTTTAGTGACGTGGATATATAATAAGTCTCAAATTTTAAATTTGACTAAGCATTTGTACTATAAAGTAGGGTGTCTATTTAAGTATGAATATAAAAATGGTCATAATAAGACTACATTAAATAAAAATATTATTTCATAGTACAAATATTTAGTCACGTTTAGACCTTGAACCTTGCTGTAACATCAAAACTTAACTTTTTTTAACCATAAATAGACCGAAAGAATCTAAAAAGATAACTAAAGTGAAATTAAAAGACAAACTTGTAACGTTTTATATTTAAAAGACTAAAACAGAAAAGTAAATTAAATTAAGGGACTAAAGCATGTGTTAAACCAATTATTAATTAAGAAGTGTTAAAAACACTCTTTTTAACCTTTTCTCTAACGGTAACTTTTTTATTAGATAAAATATACGTGAGTCCTTTACTTTAGAAATAATCTCACATAAAATGGTATGACTCACATACTCACATGCGCTTCATCCAAGAAAAAAGTTAATGTTGAAAAGATAGTGTTCTTAGCATTTCTTTTATTAAATTGTTGATAATTTATATTGAAATATACGAGAGTGAAAGACGTTTGAATAAACTACTTGTTTAAAAAGCACTATGAAAATTGTATTACATATAGAGAGAATATAGCTATTACATATATATTATAGTTGATGTGAGAATTTTTTATGTACAAATATCCTTAACATTACCCCTCAAGCAGGATCTTATATGGTATAAGAGTCAAGCTTGTTACAAATGTAATTCACTTGAAAATTTGATATTCAAATTTTAGGACTACCTTGTCCCTTATATTCAAATTTGATATCATCTAATTGGTATTCAAATTTTAGGAAATTTGAGTTGATTTCTTCTGATACTACCTTGTCCCTTATATCATATAATGACTGTATATTTCTATGTGATTGGTCTGTTCATAAAAAATTGGATTAGATACAATGTGGAGTGCTGCTTGATTATCACATATGAGTTTTGTGTTTTGAAGATCTCTTATCCTAAGTTCTGAGAGTAAAATTTCCAGTCATGCAGGCTCCTTTTATATTGCTTTCATAGCATGATATTCAACATCAACACTATAAAGTGAAATTGATTTTGTTTATTATTCTCCATGAGATTATATCTCCAATCATAACACACTACTACAAAATACACATTTAATCTCGAATGCGAAATGTATTTAACCTCAGCTACAAACGTAAGGTAACGAAGGATGTCATGAAAAACTACCACTTTACCCCTTGGTTATTAAAGAACTTAAGGGTTTAGTTATCTGCACATGAGTTTCAACCCCAACAAAAGCTTTTTATATTTTCAAAATAGTGTCACATACCTCACATTTTATGACCAAAACTGAGGGAAAAAATAAATACTTTTTTTAAATACTCATTATGTTGTTTAAACAGAAGATCAATAAATTAATTTGTTTAGAAACTACATTATTTACACATAATCTTACAATATTACACATAATATTAAAGTAAATTATATAACAACTTTTTAATCAGACTCATTGTCATCACTGCCGGTGAAGAATAATTGATGAGTCCTTATTTATTGAAATTTTGGAGAAGAGAAAATATTGGGTGCAATATATTCTCGATGGCTTTTGCATTCATGGGTTATTTTATATAAAACAAAAAAAAGGTTAGATAAATAAAATAAATATACAGTCATATGATTATTGAATAACACAAAACTTAAACCCAAATTATTTTCTGCTATTGCAATTCATCATAGAGAATTATACCAAGCTTCCACGCTTCGAAGTTTTCATGTCAAATGTTTCGTTAACAATTTTTTATATTTAGAATGCTTTTATAATGAATGTCTGTTATTAGGTTTCACGCAAATTACTAATGATAGTGTCTAAACTATTGATACTCATTAAATGAACGATAAATATTTGTTTCAAGAAGGTGAATATCCTCAATAAACCCGTTTAAATATCCCCTCAATTATGAAAAGAAATGAGGTAAAACGTTTTTCTTTCCACATACCAATCGGTTTCAAGGGAAAACTGATGGGAATAAACTTTTATTTTATTTTTAAAAAAATTACATTTGTTATAAAGAATATTAAAATACATTTTTACAACAAATCTTGATTCATCGTCATCCCTATTATTCTTGGAGAATACCAAATCTTTGTTGTTATCCAGATTTTGTTGTATATCCTTTGTTTAAAGTTCAATGGATCGCATGCATCAAACTTCTAATAAGTTATATGTTCCAACCATTGGAAAATATTTTTTCTGCACTTGCAATCCATCATAAAGAATAATATATATAGTGTTGGCAAAATTTTGAGCAAATATTTTAATGGAAAATGCTTTCACAAGAAAGAGAACAAGATATATAGTGTTGACAATATCTTGAGCAAATTTTATTGTATTCCAAAACAACAACAACATCATTATGTGTGATAGATTGCAAGGCCAGAAAAATATTTTGTTCAAGATGGTTAAAAAAAATATGTCTTTCAATCCATCCAAAATAATGATGCATATGATTTTGGAGCAGCTACATGTAAGTTAGGTTTATGGTGAAATTTTCTTAACGGCCACTTTTATAGTAAAATATGATTATATATTCCCTCGATTATTAGAGAGATTGATCGATTAGATGATTTGATTTACAAGTAAAAAATAAACTTAATTTTTCCTGAATTTTTCTACCATTGACTTTATTCATAAATCGAGGTATAATATGATTTGTATTTTATAGGCACCTTTTTGGTTCTAAATAAAACTTAAAATTGCAGGAGCTACGAATCGAAGCTCAAACCCTGTGTAACATTTTATGTTGCTTTGGTGTAAAACTGAGGAATAAGATTTCTTTTTTAAAAAAAGAAATATGACACGTTCCAGCTCATTTGACCTCTGATTTTCAATGGGTGAAGTGAAAGATTTGCCATGAAATACATTATTTGTAGTAGTGATACAATATATAGAAATGAATCTCCTATCTAACGGTGATCTAGCCCAGTCTGCATATGAATACAAAATCATTTAGCATCCCCCTTATATTCATATAATATTCCTCTTCCTGGTGCATTCTTTATATAAATAAGAATTCAAACGATTGTGTCTCAATGACTATCACAACGAGCACTCAGAAACTGGCTCACAATGCTCACTACAAATGTAATTTACGGTATGGTGATTGTAAAATAGTTGAGTTTTTCCACAAGTCGTCGATAACTTGTTGGGTATTTCAATGATTCCTTTGATCCAGAAAAATATTGACATTAGGATCCACAAGAATATCAATAGAACGACAATCAAGCATACCGGTTTCATTGAAAATGTCTAAGGTATACTCGTGCTAGTTGATTCCAATGTCAGATTAGGTATGGGAAACTTCAATGCCCAATAAGTATTTGAGTGGACCTACATATTTTGTTTGAAATTTTTTGTAGAGATGAGTTTTGATTCACTTATACCCTCAGTATCGTCTCCATTGATAACATTGTCATCAAAATATACCAGAAGAAAGATGTGTTGACTGGTAGAGGAATAAAGGAAGAAAATAGAGTGGTCTACTTCAAATCTAGTCTTACCAAACTATATCAAGGCAGAGTTGAAGAAACCGAACCAATCATGTAGGGATTGTTTCAGCCTTTAAAGGGAACGACGAAGTCGACAAACAAGTTTATAATTTTCAGGAACAGTAAAACATGGAGGTTGATCCATATAAACTTCATCCTCCAATTCTCAATGTAAAAAGGATTTTTTTAATGTCCAATTGATGAAGCAACAAATGATGAATAACAAAAATTGCAAGAAAGAGATAAATTGAACTAATCTTGGCCTCTGGGGAAAAAGTATCACCATAATAAAGACCAACTATGTGTGTATATCCTCTCGCTACCAAACGAGCTTAGAAACGATCGGTCTGAGAATCTGGTCTAAATTTCACTATATAAACCCATCAACATTCCATTGTTGTTTTGTGTGATGGTAAAGTAACAATGTCCCAAGTGTTATTTGAATTCAATGCATCCATTTCTTCCACCATCTCCTTACGCCAATTAGGACCAATCATAACTTCACATGTAGACTTAGGAATAGACACATAATCCAAAATTATACACAAAATAAGACTTAGTAAGTAAAGAGGTAGTTATAATTTAAAACAAAAGCATATTTAGGATTATGATGATGAGATCGAATACCTTTTCATAATGCTATTGGAAGGTCAAGTTCAAGTGACGTAATTGGAGGAGAAGTTAGAGCATGAGATGGTGTTAGTGGATAAATATCACCTAAGCAGGAACACACATACTAGTTGCATCATTATCGTCTTCAACACCCTTTTTAGTTGAACCATTGTTGTCCTTTTGCTTGTAGCGTGACTCTCTACACCTTAGACACTCCTTCAAGTTTTCATACTATTTCCTATATAAGATGCAATCATTACAACATGTATGTATTTTAACGTAGTCCAAATCCGTTGGGCACAATATCTTTTTTGCCTCATAAGTACGGTTTGACAATGTGTTACCTCCGGGAAGTATTTCTTTCAATAATACAAGCAATTCAGTGAAACTTTTATCCATCTACCCACATTATCAGGAAGTTTTTTCCCCACAAAATCAAGAAAAACTGTAACACTCAATTCTCATACTCTATACTTAATCTATTAGCTTTTATTCGACTATAATTCATAATTACATAAAGCTTATGAAAATAAAAATAAAAATAGTACACAACCAACAAAATAAAGCTTCTCAACAACAACAAGAACAAAAGTAATAGAGAACAACAATAATAACATATCGAAGAATAATGGTAATAGAGTTTTTTTGTTCGCTATGGCTCCTAGGAGAACAATGGTGATAGATTTCTTTCGTTTACTAGAGAATGAATGTTCTTTCGCTAAGGTTCAAAAAGTGAATGAGTTAGACACTGAGGGAATAAAAATATAAAGAGTATTTATCTTGGTTATACTGAAAACTAGGGTAACATATCTGACGCAAAATCTATAAAAAATAAAGGCACCTTTTTGGTTGCAAAATATATAAAAAAAATTAGAGAGTTGTTGTATTGGTTTTTATTGAAAACCGAGATAACATGTCAGACGTAAAATCTATACAAAAATAGGCTTATTTTTTGTTCCATCTAAAACATTACATTGTAGGAGCTGAGAATCCAATTTCAAATCCTGAACATATATTTATGTCGGTTTTATTTAAAACCGAGGGAACAAATTATTATTTTTTAAAATGAAACAAGGTGCTCCAATTACATGTACCCACTATTTTTTATTGTACGTGGTGAAAACTTCTTCATAAAAAGTGATATTTATTGTGGTGCTAGTTATGAAAGCTTATTCAAACTTTTATCTTTCAATTCATAATTTAATCATAACTCTCATGATAATAGTTTATTAGAAAAATTGGCACACAAAAAATTATAACATGTTTTAAAATGAGACCACTTTAGTATATACATTATTCATGTTAAATAATTGGTCTATATGGTATCTACTTCTTTTAAGGTGCATATGTACTCTTCAATAAACGAGTTTATAATTATTAAATACTTCGGCTTCAAATGTCGACCTCCTTCTGCGCTTTGAATCATACAAGTAAATCAGTGTTTTACTACAGTCATAATTGGAATAAGTGCAACACGGATAGAGTTTCAAGAGGAAATCCTAGAATACCAACATGTGGTGGTATATTTAGGAATAATTTAAGAGCATTATTGAAAGCTTTCTCATATAAAATTGGAGTTTGCACCTCTTTTCAAACTGAATTATATGAAATCACGTTTGTTGTCGAATTTGCTAATAAGAAGAATCGGAGAAATCTTATGTTTAAAACTAACTCAATGCTGATCTTTTGTCCTTTTTCTATTTTGAGTATTGTTCATTTGTTTATTTTAATTAAATGGAAGAATACTTTACATACTATATGATTCTTTAGATTCAAGATATCTTACATATTCGAAGAAAAAAATGTATGTGTGGATAGATTAGCCAATACATATTTATTTTGTTGATTATGACATTTAGTGGAATTCACTTCCTATTTATATTTTCAATTTAAAAAAAAAAATAGGTTGAGCATTTAAAACTATCAATTTTAATTTTTTTTATGGATTAGGTTTTACGTCCCCCTCGTCCTTTTTATTTCTCTTTTTTTTTTAATGAATTTATATTAGTTATAATCGCATATTTATTTTAATTTTATTTACAAATTTATAATCTTACTTTAATCAAAATTAGTTTACAGTTTTTAAAATAAATAAATAGTTTACTAAATGATTAAATTAAATAATTTGCTGCAAATATACAGATCCAAATTTACTTCTTTTTTTTTTAAAGCGAACCAAATTAACTACAAAGTCTTCTTTATTCTTTTGATGTAGATACACTTATTTAAATTTGAATTTTACTAGTGCTAGTGAGATCCCACACCTTAAATAATAGTATTTTTTTCACTACCATAATAATTAAACAAGTTTTATTTATACATACAAACATTTAAACTTCACCATACAAAACAGACAAATACGCTATATAAAAACTAGAAACTGAAATTTTTTGTGAGAGGTCTTTAACTTTGTCATCTCAAATTTGTTTAAATTCATATTATGCTGAATTGGATGCACTTTGTTCTTACCAATACTACTAAAACTAGAATTTACCTGCACCTTTCTATTTTGATCATCACTATGCATCACCTCACCTCTTCTTACTCTTTCCTCTTCTATTTTTTTCATCTTTTCTTTTTGCCTCTTTTGCATAACAAATATTTCAGCTGAACGAGCACCAATTGAAGACATGTTATAATTTTTATATATTTGACTAAGAATAAATTATAGTAATTACTTAGACTGATGTGAACTATATTATGAAATGTTATGCCAAACTAGTGTCCTCGAAGATGGAATTTATAGGAGTTGGAGTTGGAATTGGAAGTAATCAGTATGTGGAACAAGCAGTCTCGTTTATTAATATTGTTATGGCTTGTGGTTTTGCTTCACAACAATGCATTTGTGTTTATTTATATTATTATATATTTAATTAATTGAAAAAAAAAATAGAATGCCATGTTGTCATAGTGCCATGTATTATAGAAATTAAAATTTGGTTTGTGGTTGCACCATCATGTGTATTCTAACTGCTAACTGAATACTATATGTTACAGTTTTTATTATATGCACAAACACATGTACACCACACAAATATATACATTAATATGGTGGCGGGTTTAGAGCAGGAGTGTTCACGGTTTGGTTTGGATCAATTTTAAGATAAAAATTCATCCGATTCAAAAATAAATTTAGTTGTAGTTCGGTTCGGTTTTGGATGATATATTAAAAAAATTCAATCCGATCCGATCCAATTTTATGCAATTTAATTTAGATTGACTTTTGAATATCCAAAGTATAAATTATATTTTTATTAATATTATAAAACTACTAATAAATCATAAATTTGATATAATATATAACATATAGTAAATTAAAAGTTAATATTACAAAATGAGAGTGATCGATTATGGTAGAAATAATAAAAATAAATATATTATATCAAACTTATAGATATTATTAAAAAAGTTATTATCATCTAATAATAAATTTACGTAAACATATCGCAATAATAAAAAGTAAATAAGTATAAAAATATATATGTGGTTTAGTTTGAATCAGTATTAAAAAAGTAATCTGAAATTCGATCCGAACTGATCGGTTTTCATTAAATGACATTCAAACACATTCAATAAATTTTAATTTTTTTTAGTTTTCAATTTTTTAAATCAACTTTTTATTCAATAAATTTTAATTTTTTTTAGTTTTCAATTTTTTAAATCAACTTTTTATTTTTTATTTGAATTGATTTAAATTTGAACATCCTAATTTAGATAATAGAGGAAGTGGATGTTAATACAAATATAAATAACTGAAGTGGGCTGGCTTATTTAATGAATGTTAATTAAAGTTAAATGCTATCTCAACATTTATACAAATTATTATTGACACTAAGATGACAAGTCAGCTTTGATCCATTCAGTGGAAGGAGTGGCAGGCTGCACTTACTGCGGGATGCTCCTTAAATTATTAATTTTTGATAACCAGTTGACAACAATGAGATGTGTAAAAATGACAAAATAAGTGTTTTCTTATCATTTGATTTTGGTTTAAATCCTTTATGTTCCAAGATTTTCTTAGTCCCTTTTTAATTTTGCAAGTATGGTATCTTCATTGACCTGGTGAGACTAGAATTATCCATGTTAGTAAATTCTTAAAGTTTTTTTGGGTGAGAGCGGTTATTATTAATTTGTAACACTTGTAATCTTGTTTTATAGAGAGTAAAGAATAATAGTTTATAATCAATTTTATTGTCTCCGTTTTCATCTTTAAGGTTTTTTGGTATTTAAGAATCCATTTATACTATGTTTATTTTGTTGCTTTGTGTGGATGGTATTCTCGTAGCAAGCAACAATGTCGAAGATCTAATGATGGTGAAGGTTGAACTCAATAAGGTGTTCGACATGAAGGATCTGGGAGCTGCATCTAGGATTCTTGGGATTGACATCCGAAGATATTGAAAGCATTCTAAATTATGCTTATCTCAAGAAACATACTTACGGAAGATTTTCTACAAGTTTGGTATGTCGAATTCAAAACATGTTGTGACTCCAACAAACCCTCAATTCGAGCTGGGTATCACTACAACAAATAACGTTTTTCATGATGAAACTTTCACGTCATCCAGGAAAAAACCAAGGTTTTATATCGATGCGCCCACAAATATTTTTTTAAAAACAACACAACTTGATCCCTCATTTATTTAGAAAGCCGAGGTGACATAACATTTCGGACATGCTTCGAATCCCAACTACTGCACTTTATGTTTCTACTTGTAAAAAAGTGTAAAATTAATGATCAAACTCTTCGATTTCTTTAGTAAACTGAGGGGTAAATAATTTGATTTTTACTATAAATACTCGTTGAACAAATTTAACCCTAATGATATCTTATTTGTAGCCGCCCCACCATTTTTTTGGATGGATTGCAAATCTGAAAAAAATATTCTTCTACCTGAGCAAAACTTTTTTCAGCTCTTGCAATCCATCTCAAACAATGGTTTTGATGTTGTTGTTGAGGGTTTTGAACAGCTATGATACATTCGTCGTTACTAATGGATTGCAAGTACTGAAAAATAGTTTCCAATCTTTGCAACAAACACCTTATTAGAAGTTGGATGAATTCAAACACATTGTCTACGCTAGTGAAGACACTGATAATGATAGCGCAACAATTAATCTTAGATGCAATGATAATAATAGCACAACAAGCCTCTTGTATGGGATCTGGACATTCTGTATTTTTAATATTTTGTGTAAACAATATAAACATTTAAAATAATATTATTCTAACCCCTCGGTTATTTTGAAAACCCGAGGGGTTAGTTAATCTAACCTCTCGGTTTTATTCCAAACCCGAGAGGATATTTAATTCAAAAACCAACATTTCTTTAACAAACAAGGTCAATACATAGATTTCATTACATCTATAGTTTTCACATAAAATTAACAATACAATCCAAACCCCACTTCATCAATTACATTTCATAACAAAGTAAACATTAAACATAAAGGAGATAACAAAACATAACATCTTTACATTTTCATAAAATATCTCTGATTTCAATTTGGTCTTTATATTCTCATTCTTATTCTTTGAATCTTCATACATAACCTTCAAATAGCTCATAGCTTCCAACTCTGACTTCATAATGCTCCCATCTTCATTTCTACCTTTTGCCACCATGTCTTTATCCCATATGAATAAATCGCATGTCTCTTCATTCCTCCAAAATGGACATCTCCAAAAAATTCTTCATTTATTTTGTCCCTTCTTGCATTGGTATGAAACCATACGACCATCACACCTACAGAATGGTCCAGATCGTGATTTTACAAAAGAAGAAGAAGAATACATAGAAACACTTTTGGATGAGTTTGTCTTCAAAGATGGCATTGTTTTAGTTAAGCTAGCCAATACATTATTCCAAAATCGAGATGATAGTTAAGTGTTATTTTTCACTATTTTCAATGGCCTTACACAAATCTATGTTGTCCATTTAAAGGTTATCAATGTTCTATAATCTGCCTTAAGTGATTTGCGTGAAACCTAAGGGATATCTACTATATAAGTTCTCTTACGATATTGAAAATCCAACCTAAATGAAATATATGAAGCGCTTGAAACCTAAGGACCCTTGGAAAATTTCTCTACGATGGATTGCAAGAGCAGAAAATCATCTGGGTTCCAGGTTTGTTTTCTTAAATATTTTTCACTATTTGTTTTTATTTATTTTTGTTTTCTTAAATTTTAATTACCTTACCTTTTTTTTATCAGAAACAGTTGCATGTAAGATCTAACAGAAGATCTTTCCCAAGATTCAATAATACGAAAATCTAAATCTACATCTTGAGTGAATTTGTTTTTTTATCTTGTCCACCCTAAGGAATTTAATTTTTATCTTGAACCACCCTAGGGAGTTTAATTTTTATCTTTATTTTCTGTGTAAACAATGTAATATTTTGGGCAAACAATGTTTTATATAAACAATGTAATATTCTGGATAAATAATGTAATATTCTGGATAAACAATGTAACAATTTCAAAAAAAAGTTATTAACCCCTCACTTTTTTGGAGAAACAGAGATAAAACATACGATAATTTTTAATATAATAAAAGTGAGTCTCCTAGGGTTCGAACCCACGTGCATATAACTATACACCTCGATTTTTGAAACACCGAGGTGTTAAGTCCATACTTTTCATGGCAACCTTATTTACCTTGCTTCAGATGCCAATGTAAAACACATTTCGCATCTGACGTTATAAGCGTTATTTGTAGTATCGTATAGATTAGTGTCCCAATTCTGAGGTTAAAAGAGCTTATATGAATAACATATCATATGCTTACATAGCAGGTTCCTTGATGTATGTTATGATTTGTATTAGACACGACATATCATATGCAGTAAGTCTTGTAAGTCTTGGAAAGCATTGAAGTGCATTCTAAGGTACACATATGGGTCTCTAAATAAAGTCTTAATTTATGGTGGATCATGTGGTGAGTATAATAAAGCAGTATTCAAAGGGTATGTCGATTATGATTATGTAGGTTGTATAAATTCTAGGAAATCTATTTCTAGATATGTGTTCACTATGGTTGGCACAAAAATCAATTGGAAAGCGATACTTCAAAAGTTTGTTGTCTTATCAACCACTGAAGCGGAATATATCACCCTCACTGAAGTTGTGAAAGAAGCATGATGGCTTGAAGGTTTTGCTAAGGAGCTGAAACTTCAAGGTCGAGTTATCATTGTTAAATGTGATAGTCAAAGTACTATACATCTGTCAAAGAATTTAACCTATCATGAGTGAACCAAGCACATTGATGTGAGGTTGCATTTTGTCAGAGGGGTAATCGATCATGGAGAAGTCCAAGTTTTGAAGGTTTTGACTGATCACGATGATGCTGATATGATCACCAAGACATTGTCAGGTTGAAATTTTTTCAATGTATGTAGTTGATAAAGCTGCATGAAGGAAGCTAGTTTGTTTGCTCAATTTTATAGAGTTTGTTCCAAGGTGAAGATTTATGAAATATTGGATCGAACTCTAGCATTGTCGAACGATAGCTTTTTGGTTCGAATATTAGATAGGATCTTAGCATGCCATCGAAGTGTGTTCATATGTTATAGTTGATGCCATGCAATGTTGTAGCTGAACTATGCTCAAGTATGCAGTAGTTGAAATGCTAGGATTGTTAGCATGTCGAATTGAGCTTGTTTGTTAAGCCTAATTGTTTAAGCTAGCTTGTTGTCTAAGTTATATTGCCTAATGGAGATGTGTGTAAAAACCCATTAATTTAGTGTATTAGTTTTCTTATAAATAACATATCATTCTCTTGTCATTACAATAATGCAAATCCTAATTAGGGTGAGAGAGGTTATTTGTTATTATATAACACTTGTTGTAACGCCCCAAATTCTAGATTTAATTATTTAGTTAATTAAGTTAGCATGAGTATAAGAGTCAATATGGAGTATTTGATATATATATATATATATATATATATATATATATATATATATATATATATATATATATATATATATATATAGAGAGAGAGAGAGAGAGAGAGAGAGAAGAGTTACACCATGAGTTACACTCGTTCAAAACTGGATTAATATTTTTTAATCAACGTTGATTGAACATACCATCATATAGATCATACCTATAAAGTTTGAGATTAATCTATATAGTTTTACTATACGATCAAGATATCCAAAATTAACGCCAAAATGGACTTTCATATAACGTTAATTTTGATGTAGTTCAATGACATAGTAAATCATTATAGATTAATCTCAAACTTTATAGGTATGATCTATATGATGATATGTTTCAATCCAACGTTGATTTTAAAAATATTAATCCAAGTGATGTTTTGAGCGAGTGTAAGTCATGGTGTAACTCTTCGTGTATTTGATCTCTCATATATATATATATATATATATATATATATATATATATATATATATATATATATATATATATATATATATATATATATATATATATATATATATATATATATATATATATATATATGATATTTTGGTGTGTTTTATATGAGTAATTATGACATTCATTGATTTTTGGTGAGTATGAAGTATACCATAATGAATTGAGATAAATGTGATATTTTGATGATTATGATGGTTGGTACGATGTTTTGTATGGTGTAGTGGGAATTAAGATGATTAGGAGGATTTTTTGTATTTTAGAATAATTATTTTAATTGATTAAATAAAATAATTATTGGTGTAGAGAAAATAAGGCCAAGGTGGTAATTAGTGAAGAGTAAGTGAGGGAATGATGGGAAGTTCATTATTAGAGGTCTAAAGGTTTAACAAGGAATAGGGAGAGAGGAATGTTCATTCTGTGCAATCGTGAAAAAGAACAGACGCTGAGGAAAAAGAAAGCAAGGGCACAAGAACACAAAAGAGTTTCAGTAGAATGCAAAGAGGAATCAGAGGCTAGAAATAATCATAAGGTAAGGGGTGTTTATCTCGATTATTATAATTGATTTGAGGCTTAGATAGTGATAAGTTTTTGGTGTATTTTGGTTGTGATGAATATGAGATGATTTGATGAAATTGTGTTGCAATTGGTGATAAATCAGTGTTATAATGAGGATGAATAACTATAATGTTTACTATGATGTACTATTGTGATTTAGTGAAACCACGATGACTTAGATGAGTTTTAGATCTGTATTGGTGTAAAAAAATCACACACAAATTGGGACTGGTTTATGCAGGAAACGCAACAGGAAAATCCTACTTGTGCATGATTGTCGGGCGATTGAGGATCGTCGTCGGGCGATAGAGACAAACTTGGCAGTCGCTAGGCGAGCCAAGAAGCGATGGAAATGTGGAAAGAAAGTGACGCTACTAGAGTGCGTCGCTCCAAGCATCTCTGGACGACGCAAGGTGCGAAGAGTGTTTCTCCGAGCGACGAGGAGACTCGTCGGGCGATGGTGTCCAGAAAGTTTTTTTTGCGTTTTTATTTTTTTTCCGATCTGCCCCCTTCCGTTTTAATTTTTTGCGTTAGGTTATGGATAAGTTCTTTGTGTGTGGTTATAAGCAGAGGATGGGCATCAATAACGGAGGGGGGCGGATCGGGAAAAAAATAAAAACGCAAAAAAAACTTTCCTCTTCACCATCTTCCTCCTTCATCGGTCCTCTCACCCTCTCTGCAAACCTTCTTCACACTCACCCAACCTTGCCATCGTCTCCTCACAGCCATCCTGCCCGTTGCCCACCTTCACTACACCCTTCGTCCTCCACTGTTCTGGTCCTCACGACCTTCCATATCTCAGCGATTCCTTCATTTTCTCAACGTCCATCCACAGTCCGCCGTGCCTCCCTTCCGTCTCTCAGTACTCGCCGTCATCATTCCAACAAACTTCTGTTCAACCTCCATCGTTCAGTTTCCTCACCACCCTTCATTACATTCCTTCAATCTACATCATCCCTGTCCAATTCACTCTCTCATCATCGGTCCAACCTTACATCTCACCGCGTATCACCTTCAAACCGCGATCTCGCTAGCCACTATTCCCAATCCCTCCTCATCGTAAACCACATCCAAACATCCGCTTCACACCCATCGTCTCTCTCACAACCTCCAATCTATTTCCTCCGCCTTGCTCCGTCCAGAACCACCATACCTACAACTTCGACGTCAATAGAATTTCTTTGCATTCCTTCAACAATTGCTCTAACCGTTGCAGATTCGATAATAGTAGAAACGTTGTAGCAGCGATATTGCAACGTCATAGCAAATCTCACCATCTTGTTTTGTTCTGATTTCGATACACACATTTTCGAATCGGTAAGGCCATTTCATGTTCTTGTTTTAATCTGTTCTGACTTGTGCTATTTGGTTTGAATCTGTATATTCAAACTCATTGTCATGAAATTTGTGAAAACATTCAAGATAGCAGGGCTAGTCGTTTTGTTTCTCAATAACTGCATTAGAACTGTTATGCTGTTTAAAATTTTTGATAGGATCTTGAAAATTGTGTTTCGTAGCTTGCTTTTGTTTCATTTAAGTTCACTATTACGCTTTTGAAGTTTGAAAAGTTTCTGGAAAAAATGTTAAAGTGTCTTTAACAGCAGGTGTTTAGGTTGTATGGGATTATGATGAGGGGTTTGTATCGATTGCATTTCATTTAATGTGTGTTGAAGTGTTTCGAATTCGTTTAGAATCAGTGTCAAATTTTGAATCAATTGGAAAGTTATAATTTCAATGCGGTTGTGTTATTCAATCTTAAATTAACTTTGTATCGTGTTTGTTTGTTTCGATCAAAGAGGATATCAATTTTGTTCAAGTGCCATTTGGTTTTATTTTGATATGTAAATTCAGTTATGGCATAGTTATGTGATCTGTGTGTTTTGAACTTGATTGAATTGAACTTTGTGGAGCGTTTCTTTAAGATTACATAGTTTCTGCCTGGGATTTGGTTTAGAGGTCCATTTTGAATCCGATTTCTCATGTTACAATATGATTTCTCGTTTCATGTTTCATTTGTGGTTCGAAAATCCTATTTATTTTTGAGTTTAATTGTTTGAACATGTGGGAAGTAATGTGTTGAATGCTGATTTTTGTGTATTCATGAAAAGTAATAGTACAATTTCTTTGGTCCTTGTGTCATTTGTGGATTGAAGTAGCGATTGCTCTTGAGTTTAGCATAGTGATACAATGCTGATTTTTTTACATGTACATCGAATATTAACTTGTTTTTTTTTTTGTTTCTTGTAAATATTCTTTTGTTCATACAATTCATGCAATTTATTTCGATTTTATACTTTGTAAATACTAACTTGTTTATTAGTTCTTTAATTTCGATTATAATCAATTGTTTGTTTCTTGATTTGTTCATCTATATCATACAAATTTTATATCGATTTTATTATCTTGTAATTACTAACTTGTTTGTTATTGTGAAAGCTATCAATGATTCAAGATTTTCGATTCTATTTCATCTCTAATTCCACTTTCTATTTTCATTTTAATCTATTACTTCTACATCGTTTTAATTAGTTGATGTTTGTAAATTAAAATAGATTAGTTTACTAATCTATTTTTCTTAACTTGATTAATTAGTTTAATCGATATATAATTAATAGATTCTTTACTTCACTATATTTGTTTTCATCCCCATTCGAAATAATGTATCTCAATTCCCTTTTTGCGTTGTAATTAATTTATCTCTTTGTAATTTTATTTTATTCTTTAATCCCCATTTGTAATTATTGTATCCCTCTCTCCAAAAACTTGTAATAATTGTTTAGCTCACATTTACTTTATTATTTAATTTAATCGTCACTTACACAAACCAAAAAAATCATTTTGAAACAAAGGCACGACACGACTCTTAGTCATACGTGGCTGCTAGGCTAATGTTAGATAGATGGGTGCTAATCGTCAACACCAAGGATACCGTAACGACACAATGTTCAAAGACTCTCTCTTTATGCAAACCAATTCAAATCATACCATTATAACTCAACCTATATCTCTTGTTTTTCTTTCACTCTTTTCATTCAAGCACAATCACATTAAGCCCATTATCCGTACACGCACATAGTAGGAAAATTAGTTAGTGACTATGATCCTTTTCTTGTTTTTAGCACGGGGTTCTGGTATTTAAGCGGTGAATCCCCATTTTTCCCAATTTCGGTTGCGGAGGATCGGACCGTAGCCCTCCCTACCAAGTCCAGTACTAGTGACCACTGGACCAACCAAAACTGGGTGCTTAGTTTTAAATCCTTATAGGCGTAACAACCGTTAGGCTAAATGACCGGGTGAAGGTCACCTAACTTAGAAGGTTATTTTCCTAAATCATTTACTTATTAAAAATGGGATCATTCACTTATATTCATCGACTCCCTACGTAGTTTGTGTTTAAGATGGTGCTGACAGCTAATATAAACTATTAAGAGCTACTTTGAAAACTTAAGCCTAAGGTATCGGCATAATGGGTACCCAAATCGATATCACATAATGAGGGGGTTTAGGGTGTCCTAACGGTATCGATTTTATCGAAACTTTCCCAAGTTTCTCTAACACAACCTAAAGTCTGACAACCTATATACTTTCAGAGTGTGTGCACCATGCATCAAAAAGAAAATTTATTGTTGGAGGTTAAAATTTTAAAATTTCGGGGAAATTCAATAACAACTGATAATCACGTATAGAGACTCGACAACACATGTAATGACTCGATAAAATACTTAAGACAGATAAATCCCTAAAAACATCAAATAAACTAGAAAGCAATCAATCAAACTAAAAAGCGATAAATGAAAGCGGTAAAGTCCCTCCCCCACACTTAAACCAAACATTGTCCTCAATATTTTGATGAAAGGTGGAAAGAGGTAAAATAGAACCTGAATGAACGACATTGCGTGCTACAACGACCAATTTTTGCTCTGATCCTTCCCTTGTTGATCATGTCTTTGTTGACCACTTCTACTCTGACGTCTTGTACTTACGAGATATCTGAATTTGCTAAAACTTCTCTTTCCTGAAGCTTCTCATCATATTTCTCATTTTCGGAGGAAGTACCTGCAAAAGTGTGAAAAATACAGTGTGGTGTGTGCAGGTGGAACATGACCATGCAAATGATGAGGATGCAGTGAGTTACAAACGGGAGAGACATGTTTTCTCCTATCGTACTCATCAACGGTGTCACCACCAGCAACATTTGTGGGAATGTTCATGGGCAACGACTCATTTCGAGATGATCGTCTATAGATGTTTCTCCTTGATATGGTCGAGACGTGACAAACGATCTGTATCTTTATTTTCTGCAAGTTTAAAACATAAAAGGAAAACATTAAATTGACAACTCGTGGGTTGTCTCCTACGTAACGCTTTGGTTAACGTCAATAGCTTGACGGCTCAAGAGTGCAAGCACTCATGGTGGTTCTGTAGAGAATGAATCCTCGATCGAACTTTTAATAATCTTCGGTTTCCATGGCCACTTATCAAGTCATTTCACATATCCCTCACCTTTTCTTTTCTTTCTTCTGTGGGGTGGTTCATTCTTTTAGACTTGTGGTGGTGGTTCTGAATCTATCCTAAGTATCATCTTTTTGAGTTTGGGCTTAATCATTTTATCCAACATCTCAAATGTTAACCTTCCCTTCTTAATGCTAATGATTTCCCTAGTTTCATGGTCCTCTGGTTTTCTCTTTTTATGCAGGACCTCAAACGAAGGTGCATTGGTGTAGGTATTTTTCAATACCTCCACATGTTGATTGGATTGGGCATCTACATTAGCTTCTATAAGCTTTTGCATAGAAGAAATAGGTGAGTTATAGGGAAGAAGAACAACAATAGATGTTTCCTTATCTACCTCTTCTACAACCTCCCTTTCGGATGATGTTTGTGGATTTTTCTCAATCTCTACTCTTTTCTCACCAAAACTCTCCTCAACCTCATTATTACTCTCTTCAACCTTATTATCATTCTCCTTAGGATTTTCAATTTGTTTTTCACTACTGGTTGTTACAACATACATATTCTCCTCAGGGGAGGGTCCTAGAGATGTTTGTGAAAGCATAGAGATTTGGGTCTCTAATGCTTCGTTGTGAGTCACTAGGGACTCAACCGCATTGTTCAACTGCCTAAGAGTTTCATTGTTGTCGAGACTTTGTTTTCTTATCTCTTCATTGTGGATAGTTTGTCCCCCTACCAAGTGCTCCATCACAGATTCTAGCCTAGAGTGAGTTAACGTCGCATCAAAATCCTCCATTGATGTTTTGAGGTTGAAATTATAGGATTCTTGCGGTTCCTCAAAGTGAGTTAGCGTTGCATTTTGCGTCTCCACAAAGTGCTCCATCTTCATTGGTTCTAGTCTAGAGCGAGTTAATGTCGCAGTCATATCCTCCATTAATGCGTCGAGAGTGGAATTTCAGTATTCTTGCGACTCCTCAAAATATTAGGTGTGTTGATTGTAGAGGAAATTTGGTTGGGGATAGGTTAGCGTCGCATTGTAATCCTCCAATTATGTTTCGAGATTAGATCTTTGGTATTCTTGCGACTCCTCAAAATGATGTGATTGATAGTTGTAGAGGTAATTTGGGTGAGAGAGAGTTGGTGACGCAACAAATTTCTCCATAAGTATTTCGAGGTCGGATTTATGGGATTCTTGTAATTCCTCGAAATACTGAAAATGGGAGTTGTAGAAATAGTTTGGTTGATACATAATTATAAAAATAAAAGTGCCTTAGTCTATACGGTGTAATAGCAGATTAACAATATTGACTGTTGGTCCCCGAAAACGGCGCCAAAAACTTAATGGGTAAATTCCGCAAGTGCACGGAAATATCGAAATAATATACAAGATTGTTGAACCACAGAGACCAATGTCAACCTACTGTAACCTATCGTTACTTTGTAAAGCTAAGGCTAATGAATAATTGGATTTTGGAGGAAACTAAAAACTAAAACTAAAAAAATGAACTTAGGAAACAATACTAAAACGAGGCCGGGATATGATTTCCGCGTTCCTGAAGGACTTATAGAAAACGGGTATTAATTACGACTAGAACTTAGTTCCGTAGAATATACTAACTTAAAAACTCCGCCTCACGCTCTCGTGGTATTAACTAAAGTCATACTTCCTAATCCCAAGATTTTGCTCTCGCTCGCCTGGTAACTAAGAAATATATTTTGTAAGCCAATAATATCCTAAACTCATCTAAAGCGCTCTCGCTGTATTTAGATTTGTTGCCTAATTTCTACTATCTGGTTCGATCCCCACGCTCTCGCAGTGTCAGCTCTCACCTTAATTGATTTCTCACTCTCGTGAAAAATCGTGTTAAATAACTCTCACTCTCGTGACAAAGCTATTTAAATTAGACTTGGAAATTAAAACCAAAACAGAATCCTAATCATAAATTCGCACCTATTATTTTCTACCGAGTCCCGTTGGTAACAACGGTCCTCATACACCAGACTCAAAAATATTTAGCCGGACATGTTACTAATTAAAAACGCATAAATAATTATAGTTACGATAAAATATGACATAGAAATTAAATCGACAAATAAAGTAATAATAATAATAATAATAAATAATACGATAAAAGGAATAACAATGATAATAATAATAATAAAGCGGTAAAATGAAGAACCTGTAAATGCAGAAAAGAGAAACAAAGAGAACTTGAATTAAAATACGCAGACCGGTTTAAATCTAACACATAAATAGAACGATATAAATAAATCCTAAAACTAACTTGGTAATAGTCCCCGGGTGTGGAGAACTAATATTTTTGCATTCTAAGAAAAAGCCATGAACGAAAAGTGATGGAAAAATGGACGAGAGAGGAAGAGAGAGGCCAAGAGGGAGACGTGTGGAAAATAGAGAATGACAGCCCTATTTATAGATGTGAGGCTCGCTGAGAAAGTAGGACGTTGAGAGAATTTCTCCTCCGAAAACGCCTCTGTAGCGATCGATACGGTCTATTGGGGAAGCCTTGACGGTCGCTACGCTTGCTTCGTGAGGAAGCAAAGCTTTTTAAGGTGTAACGGTCGTTATGAGCTTGTGGCGAGGGTGTAATGGTTGTTACACCTTTGTTTGCTGAGAGAATTTCGCCTTGTAACGCGTAACGACCGTTACAGGTTGGCTGAGGGGGTTGTGATGACTGTTACACCTTGCTGGGTTGGTGAAGGCACGTTGAGTTGGGCCTTTGATGCTTAATCTTATTTATTTATTTTCCAAAGCCTTTTTACTTGTGAAGCACCCCTATTTTGCCATACATCCCACAATTGCATAATTGCTATTCTTTTGTGAATTTTAAGTACGATTTTCCCGACTTTTCTCGACTTTCTTCGCACATACCGGCATAATACGAATATAAAGCAACATAATTAAGATAAAATAAAGATATAATCTATGTAAATCAAACCAAATATACGATACGTTTTTGTGCTATCAATTAACCACTGGGCCACATGTGTGGCTTGTTATTAACACGCCTTCATTTAATTTTATTTAAAAACAAGTTTGTGAAATGATTTGAAAAAGAGTTGAAAATTGGAAAAGAAGTGAAACTTGAAAAAAACAAAAGGTCTCAGGGGGATTCGAACCCTGGACCTTAGGCATGGCAAGTGACTAAGAGCACACTGGCTGCCACTAGGGTGGTTGGTTCATTCGTGAATAAAACAATAACCATTAAGTATATTTTAAAACGAGAATTTGAATTTTTAAAAATCAGAAAAACGTGGGCATGACTTCTTCTTGTTCCTCAATCCTTCCAATCCGTATCTCCTCCATTTCTCAATGAAATTGAATGATGTAAACATAAAACTTGCTCGTTTTTTTACCCAGGAACATGATGGTAGCATTTAATTTCATTTATTTTAAGTGTACGGCGACTGAATTCGAACAAAAGCAGATGAACCCTAATTCTAACATTTGATCATGAAATCCTATAGGTGCAATAATTCAAGCAATTAATTGAGGGTTTATGATCCTCATAAGTGCAGAAACATGATATCATGGCAATTTTTGAACTGGAATGCAAGAATCATAGAGTTCATAGTTCAAGCACTTAGCTCTTCAAGGGAGAATCTGATTCTTAGAAGGAGATGTTTCAGAAGTTGTTTGATGATTTACACAGCTTCACTGGACCCTATGGAACGTGTTTGGATGCTTAGACTAGATTGAGAACCTCTGAGTTGCCTCTGCCTGAGTCCAACTGCCATAGCTTGGAGTGAACTTTGATTTTGGTGTTGTAGATGTTACAGGTCATAGATGAGTGCTTGGATCAGTTATATGAAGTGTATGGATGATGTTTGAAGTGAAAGAATTGAGTTTGCACGAGTGGATTGAGAGATAGCAAGTTAAGGCTCAATTTGCAAGTTTATGGAGTTTGAAATATGATTATGAGTTTTTGTTGTTTTTGTGATGGCTTGATGATTCTAACAACTTACTAAGGGTATTTGGAGAGTGTTTGAAGCTTGAGATTGCTCAGAAATGGCAAGGTTTGGAGATTTGCAAATTCTCACATTTTGGAACTTTGAAACTTGGAAAAGAAGAAAGATGTGAGAAAGCAAGTTTATGAATGCTTTGGTGTGATTTGGAAGTGAGCAAAGACCTCTATTTATAGTCTAAGATATTTGAAGATCAAGACAAAGATAAGCTTTTTGATTTTGCAACTTGGAGCTTAAGGAACAAGAAAGGAATCTTCACATTAAATGCACATGGAATCTTTTCTAAACCATGGTTAAATCACTCAAGTGATTCTATCCTTATTCAATCATTGCCTTTGGATATTTTTGAATGAAAACCTATCCTTTGGTGTTGACAAGGCTTCTAGAAGAGGATGTTGGCAAAAATGACTTGAAAACTTGGGAAAATGACCTATAATTTATGCTTTTGGACCTATAATGTCAAATTCCAAAACCATAGCTCCACAAAATATTTTTCAAGTTCTTGGACATTTTGAAAACCTTGGAACAATATATACAACTTTCATGTTGAAATTTTTGCTTGAATCAAAATGGATCTAGGTGAAAAATGGCCATAAAAATGGTGAAAAAAGTGATAAAAAACACTTGGAAAAATTTCAAAGTGTTAGAAAATTTCAAGTTTTGACTTTTTTTTTTACTTATTCACACATTTTTGATTTTTTATGATCATGATGTATAATTGGAAATGCTTTGATGATTGAAAAAAATTGAATTTCAAAGTTTGACCAAAAGTCAAAGTTTGACTGATTTGAACAGTTGACTTTTTGTCAGATGATTCAGAATTTCTCTAAGGATCAATCATGGCATTTGAGATGTTTTGAATCAAGAAGTTAGGTCAAGATACTGAATTTATGATTTTGAGATTATTCTCCAAGAAATTAGGTCACTCATTGAGAAAAAAGTCAATGATACACCATCCTCGATCAAAACCCTAATTTGGTCGATTCAAGATAGATCTTGAGGAAACGATGAGAATTTGAAGATCAAATGTTGATGATAGATAGATCAATTGAGGTGAGTGAATACTCAAACCCTAATTGATCATATCTTGAACCAATGAAAGATTTTGATTCAAAACCCTAATTTGGCTCAAGGAGCACACACACAAGCTATCTTGTTTAGAAATTGTCAATGATGCAATGATGCATATATGAATGATATGAGATGGTATCTTAGGTCAAAAATTGGGGTATGACACATATATTGTAAGATTTTTGTGATGAATTTGGTGTGTTTACCCTTACACCAAATACATGTTATTCTTGGGATGAACTGGTTGGAGTTCAACTATGTTCATATCAATTGCTATAATAAGACTTTGAGGTTTCCTAAGTTTGGTGATAAGATGGAATTGATGTTGTTGACTTCTAAGAAAGTGAATAAACTTTTGGAAGATGAAGCAGTGATGTTTACGATGTTTGTCTCATTGCAAATTGATGATAAAGAGGCGAACATGGAATTGACGGTTGTCTGTGAATTTCTAGAAGCATTTCAAGGAGACATCAGTGAATTACCTCCTGAGCGTTAAGTTGAGTTTTCTATTGATTTGGTACTAGGTACAAGTCCGGTATCGGTGACTCCTTATAGAATGTCATTCATCGAGATGAATGCGTTACAGAAACAATTGGAAGAGGTAGTCGAGAAGAGGTTTGTTTGACCGAGTGTTTCATCGTGGGGTACTCCTGTGTTGTTAATAAAAAAGAAAGATGGAAGTATGAGACTGTGTGTAGATTACAAACAATTTAATAAAGTGACGATTATAAATAAGTATCCACTGTTGAGGATTGACGATTTGATGGATCAATTAGTGGACGTGTGGGTCCTTCTAAAGTTGATGCAGTATTGCAACGGGAGGCTCTAAAGTCTGCAATTAAGGATCGAAGTTTTCTTGGTTTGGCAGGTTATTATCGAAGGTTCATTGAAGGGTTTTCTAAGTTGGCGTTACCATTGACTCAGTTAACTCGAAAGGGTCGAGCTTATGTGTGGAATCTTGCATGTGAAGAAACTTTTTGTAGAATTAAAGAAGAGGTTGATGACCGCTCCCATATTAATTTTGCCTAATCCGAGAGAGTCTTTTGTAGTGTGTTGCGATGCATCTAAGATGGGTCTTGGTGGTGTATTGATGGAGAATGGATAGGTTGTTACCTATGCTTCAAGACAACTCAGAGTTCATGAAAGGAATTATCCTATGTATGACTTAGAGTTAGCAGCAATGGTGTTTATGTTGAAGATTTGGAGACATTATCTTTTTGGTTCTAAGTTCGAAGTGTTTAGTGATCACAAAAGTTTGAAGTATTTGTTTGACTAGAAAGAGTTAAATATGAGACATCGAAGGTGGCTTGAATTATTGAAAGATTATGACTTGAGTAGGAAGTCATTGCATATGTCGATGCTTGTGGTTCGAAGTTAGAGATGATAAAAAAATTTAGAGTTATGAGCTTGGTGTGTGTAGAAACTCATGATAGTGTGAAGTTAGGAATGCTGAAGTTGACTAGTGGTAGAATAGAAGAAATCCGAAAAGGTCCAAATTCGGATTTGAAGTTAGTCGATCAATTGACTTTGATTAGACAATGTAGAGGAGATAAGTTCAGAATTGATGAGAATAGTGTAATGTGAATTGGCTATAGATTTTGCATTCTAGATGTTCCTGAGCTTATGAATAGTATTCTTGAGGAGTGGCATAAAAGCGGGTTCGGTATTCATCCGGGTGCTACAAAGATGTATCAAGACTTGAAGAAAATATTTTGGTGTCCTTGTATGAAAAAGGAAGTTGCAAAATTTTTTTTATGCTTGCTTGACTTGTCAGAAGTCAAAGGTTGAGCATTAGAAGCATATGGGTCTTATGCAGCAGTTGAGTATTTGCGAATGTAAGTGGGATAGTGATTCCATAGATTTTGTGTCAGTTTTACCAAGGACTGCTAAAGGTAATAATTCGATTTGGGTGATTATGGATAGGTTGACTAAGTCGGCTCATTTCTTGTTGATGGAGAAGCTAGATGAGATGGATATTGTTAAAATTGAGAGATTGCATGGGATACCTTTAAGTATTGTGTCGGATAGGGATATAAGGTTTACATCGAAATTATGGACAGGTTTACAAAATTCTTTTGTTACTAAGATGAGGTTGAGTTCCGTGTATCATCTGCAAACAGATTTTCAAACACAGAGGACTATTCAGTCTTTAGAGGATTTGCTGAGGGATTGTGTGTTGGAACAAAGAGGTGCTTGGGACAACCACTTTCCATTAATAAAGTTTACATACAATAATAGCTTCCATTATAGTATTGGGATGGCACGGTACGAGGAATTTTATGGTAGGAGATGTAGGACTCTATTGTGATGGTATGAGTTAGGCGAGAGTGTTGTTCTCGGGCCTGAGGTTGTGCAAGAGACAATTGAACAAATAAAGATGATTCAAGAGAAGATGAAAGCTTCTCAGAATCGTCAGAAGAGTTACCATGATAAGAGGAAGAAGGATGTTGAATTTCAAAAAGATGATCATGTATTTTGTAGGGTTATACCGGAAACTGGTGTTGTTTAAGCTTTAAAGTCGAGAAATTTTACTTCATGTTTTGTTGGCCCATATCAGATATCAGAAACATTGGGTGAGGTGGTTTATTCGGTTACTTTGATTTTGTCACTTACGAATCTACATGATATGTTCCATGTGTCTCAATTGAGGAATTATATTATGGATTTTCCGCATGTGATACAGATGGATGACGTACATGTAAGAGATAACCTGATTGTTGAAGCATTACCATTGCAAATAGAATAACGGGAAATGAAGCAATTGCGAGGCAAGAAAATTGCCTTACTAAAGGTATTATGGGGTGGACCAGCCGGTGAGAGTTGGACATGGGAACACGAGGATCAGATGAAAGAGTCTTATATGATGTTGTTTCCGTCAGGTAATTTTCAAGGGAAAAATTCTTTTAAGTGGGGTAGAGTTGTAACACCCCCAATTTTAGATTTAATTATTTAGTTAATTAATTTAACATGATTATAAGAGTCATTATGGGCTATATATATATATATATAAATATATATATATATATATATATATATATATATATATATATATATATATATATATATATTTATATATATATATATATATATATATATATATAAATATATATATATATATATATATATATATATATATATATATATATATATATATATATATATATATATATATATATATATATATATAATGTCTTGGTGTGTTTTATATGAGTAATTGTGATGTTCTGAGAATTTTGGTGAGTATGAAGCATACCATGATGAATTGACATAAATGTGATGTTTTGATGAATATGATGATTGGTACAATGTTTTGTGTGGTGTAGTGGGAATTAAGATGATTAGGAGGATTTTCGGTAGTTTAGAATAATTATTTTAATTGATTAAATAGAATAATTATTGGTGTAGAGAAAAAAGGGCAAGGTGGTAATTACTGAAGAGTAAGTGATGGCATGATGGGAAGTTCATTATTAGGGGTCTGAAGGTTAAACAAGGAATAGGGAGAGAGGAATGTTCATTCTGTGCAATCGTGAAAAAGAACAGACGATGAGGAGAAAGAGAGCTAGGGCACAGGAACACAAAGGGTTTTAGTAGAACGTGAAGAGGAATCAGAGGCTGAAAATAATCATAATGTAAGGGGTGTTTATCTTGAATATGATAATTTATTTGAGGCTTAGATAGTGGTAGGTCTTTGGTGTGTTTTGGTTGTGATGAATATGAGATGCCTTGATGAAATTATGTTGCAATTGGTGATAAATCGGTGTTATAATGAAGAGGAATAAAATATATGATGTTTACTATGATGTACTATTGTGATTTAGTGAAACCATGATTATTTAATTAGTTTCGGACTTGTATTGGTGTGAAATCACATATAAATTGGGACTGTTCGCGCAATGTGAAAATGCAGTAAGAAATCTTGTTCGCGGTGAATCGTTGGATGATGGATGATCGTCATCGGGAGATGGCGACAAACTTGGCCATCGATGGGCGAGCCAAGAAGCGATGGAAATGTGGAAAGAAAACGAATCTAATGGTGCTAAGAGTGTTTTGTCGGGCGATTAGGAGCCTCGTCGGGCGATGGTGTCCATAATTGAATGATTGAGTTGGATTTCTTAAAATGGCCATAACTTGAGTTTTAGAACTCTGTTTTAGGTGTCGTTTGAAGCGTTGGATAGCTAATGCAATGAAATTTAAGTATATATAATAAAATGAGAAATTGGGAGCATATTCATAATACCTAAGTTAGGATAGAATTTGGTACCCCATGTTGAATTCTAATGATGTTTTGTTACTATGATAATATGATGATGTTTTGGTTTTTGCGATGATCTGATGAAGTGATGACTACATGATGATGTTATGATGATTTTTTGTTTACTCTAACTTTATGATGATGTTTTAGTTTATTATGATGATATAATGATGTTGTGATGAATTGTGAATGGTGATGCGTTTTGACTAGTCGTGGTCATATTAATTATGTTGTTGCGCATCATTGCATTCATGGCATAGTTTAGGACTTTGGTCCATTGATGGTGATTAGGACTTCGGTCTAGTGATGATGGTAGGACAATAGTCAAGTGAACCCATCAACCCTAGAGTATGGATTTAGTGCAAATTGTGAAATACTCTGGTTCCAAGTGGGAACCAATCCTATTGGTGGGGATCTTTGGAGATAACGATGACTGAGTCATCAGTGAAGTTTTGGTACCACATGCATGAGTCTAATGAAGAGTATTTGTCATATGTATGACATTGCATAATGATTGATTATATGATAATGATTATGTGATGCTATTTATGAAGCCTGGTGACGTGTATTGACAAAATGATGTAATGGCATGTTTAAGATCAGCATTTGATGGTGTGAGTATAGCATGAGGATTTTATTATGTGTGCTTTCTTATTGTTGTGACATTGACTATTATATTTACTCCTTATGTCTTTTATAATGATTGTGATTTACTCACCCTTTCTACTTGTAAATGTTTCCTAGAAATGTGGGTAACATGTTTGAGAACTTTATGTCTCTATTTTTATTTTGAGTGTTATAAACCGCCTTCCATGGTATTTGTCGCACCCCAAAATTTACCCTATGTTTATTCACATCCTTTTTTCTCTAAACTATTACAACGGATGCTTCCTACAGAAAGCCATATCAATCCCTCAAAATTCGGTTGTTGGGTCTTAAAAGTGTTTTTAATAGATAGTACGTGCTCTAAGCTTTCCAACGATACCAACTATGCCTAAATTGGAGTTACGGTTGCAAAGATATGATCAAAACAATTTTCAGAAAATCACCTTCTGTTTTTATACAGTATGTGTCGACGCATAAGCTCATGTGTTGACTCATAGCTTAAAATTTTCAATTTTTCACACAGTATGTGTCGACGCATAGGTCGTATGTGTCAACGCATAGCTTTAAAATTTTCAATTTTTTTGGTTTAACACAGTATGAGTCGATACATACTCTCTTGTATCGATGCAAAATTATCTTGTATTGATGCATAGACCATATGTATTGATGCATAACCACTTGTATTGATGCATAGACCATATATATTGATGCATAGCCACTTGTATTGATGCATAGACCATATGTATTGGTGCATAACCACTTGTATTGATGCATAGACCATATGTATTGATGCATAGCCACTTGTATTGATGCATAGACCATATGTATTGATGCATAACCACTTGTATTGATGCATAGACCATATGTATTGATGCATAGCCACTTGTATTGATGCATAGACCATATGTATTGATGCATAGATCGTATGAGTCGACTCATGCTCATTTGGATCAAAGTTGTGGATTGGAATTATGGATTGAATTGAAATTAGAATTGAATGCATATTCTAAGCAACACTTCACCATGATTTGTCTTAACCATTGATACTATTTTGTGGTAAATTTGGTTTCCAACTTACGTTTACAAGTACTACGGCGAAGGAGATTGCATTAGTAGTAAATCAAGAACTCAAGTTGATATAATTCTCCACTCTTGTATTCATGAAAATTTGAGAGTTTTCAAATTACTCTAAGTTTTATTATGCAAGAACGCTCATTTACAAAGTTGGAATCAAATTCTAAAACTCAACATTCAATTGGCAAATTATCTTTCTAATTCACTTCAAGAAAGCTTTCAAGTTTCAAACATTTTTGTTCAAGATTACAAACAAGTTACAATTTGGCCTAAGGTTGCAAGCATACAAGCATATTACATGTTCTATATCCTAATTCTATTCTTTCCAACAAGAATCTTCGGTGCTTTCTTTTTGAATTTCCCTCCAAGTTTTCTTGATCCATCTTCAAGCCATTTCTTCTCATCCAAGCTTTCCTTCTATCATCCATCCTTGCCATCATTAAATGAAAACAAGAAGAGAAAGCATGATTAGCAATTATAAAAACTTGAACATAAACAAGAATTTCAACGAATATTTTCAAGGACTCATCATTAGTATTTTGTATTTGGGATCAGCTTTTAAGGGTGTTTGTTTCTCAATCATGATCAAGTTTGGCCAAACCTCATACAAGTCAAATCTTAATCAAAGGTCAAGACCTCACCTTTTGCAAATCACAACAACCTTTGTTGTTGGTTCACAAAAGGGAGGTGTAGCTCAACAAACATCATAGCTACTAACCATCAGTACAGTATGTTCAGCCCAACAATTCAAAAGTCAGAAGATGAGTGTGACAAAAGCAGGTTCAGCCCATAAAACAGATTATCACAAGCAACAGGCAGCAGGCAACATAGTTATCAACATAGCAGAACACATAGCAGAAGGGCAGCAGGAGCAGAGCAGACAAAACACCAAAATGCCAAGACAATAAAGTTCAATTGGAAAAAGCAGCAGGTTCATGGTCAAAAATGGAAACAGAGGCAATGTAGCAGCAGGGCTAGCATGAGATAAAGCAGAATGATAGTTCCAACACAAAAAACTGAGTTCTAACAAGGCATAAAGAAGGATAAACCATCACAGGACAACAATGGTTCCTAAAAAACAAAAAGCCACAGAAAACACAACAGAGAAAACCATAGCCAAAAGACCTCTGTTCCAAAAAAAAATCAAAAACCAAGATCTATTAAAAAATATACCATAACCAAAAGACCTCTGTTCCAAAAAATCAAAACCAACATCTGTTCAAAATCAAATCAAAACAAAAAGCCAATAACCAAGGTAGCTTTGGTTCCAAAACTGAGAATCACGATACCAGAAGCCAAAATCATAAAACCCAGAAACCAGAAAGCCAACAAAAAAACCCAGATATTGTTCCAAAGCCAACCAAAGTCCATACCAGAAAACAAAACCAACAACCTTTGTTCCAAGAAAAATAAAAAGCAAACCGATACCAGTAAACCAGAAAACAAAAATCCAGCATCGTTCCAATACCAAACACAGGTTCATAACTCACAACAAGCCAAACAGAAACAATCAAATCCTAACACCTAAGAGTTCATCATTTCCCTAATACAAAACCCTTCAGAAATTCGAGAAAAGAGACAAAGACGAAAGTCCCTAAAATCACAAAAAAAGATAAAGCTTGAAGATCAGAAAGAGGTCACCGTAAAGACGTAAAGACGTCGTAGCACAAGTTTTCGGCCATCGCACGCCCTTCGTCCTCCCGGAATCTTTCCCGTTCCATCTCCTCTTTGCAAATCGTTGATACTTCGTTCGGAACAGTTAGGGTTTTCATTTTTCCCCTTTCAGATTTACGGAAAATCTTTCATCACCTACAAAATCAAATACCGGAAACGTAAAGAGGAGAAAGAAATGAAGCAGAAAATGTAAGAAGATTGGATTTCTGGGCCACGCCGCCGCCGTCACCGCCGTAAGGAGATTTCCGGCACGGCTGCCCTATGTTTTCCGGCGAGAGTATGTTAGAGAGAAGATAGAGCGTGGAGAGAGAGAGGAAGTTAACAAAATGAGTTTCTGTTTAAGTTAATTTTTTTACTTTATTATTTTTTTGTTTTATTTGTTTTAAGACATAATTTAGGTGTTGATTAGTGGTGGTGACACATGTCACCACCCACTAATTATGGTTTTCTAATCCCGTGCATCCAACCCACTGTATTCTCATGCGTCCACGGGTCTATCACCTTTTGATCGTTATCAAATCCTTCTATTATCCCTTCATCCAACGGTTATGGGCGGATCTGGATATCTCTTCATTATCCAACGCCTCAGAAGCATGCATTCATGGTGTTCCCTAGCTCTCCAACCACGCAGGATTCCTTGGATCCCTTTATTTGGGCTTGGGTTTATATTCTTTGCTGGATTTCTTTTCACACCCCCAAATCGCTCCAAAATTCAGGCTATTTCTAAACCCTCTCTTTTAATTAATTTATTCAATATTAATTGTGCAAATAATTTATTTTTGGGTTGATGTATTAAATAGTAATTAGTCTATGATAATTTTTATTTGATAATTTCCGATTAAACTATTAGTCGATTTTATCAAATAAGAAAGATCTATTCTAACAATTATTTAAGTTTTTATTTGTATTGTCTGATAATTATTTATTCATTTATCCGCTGGTATGCTTTATTCCACCATTATACACGTCATGCACAGTTAATTTAAAAACAATCCCGATTTCTCTTGATTGGCTCATAGGCCGATTTCTTAAAGGGTCTCATAGTTGGGGATGGGCATGGCCATCCTCACAAGGTTAATTAAAACCCTTGTTGCTTTAAGTAATCATAACCCGAATAAACATTGGTCCATATACCAATTTTCCATGCACCAGGGTCTCATAGTTGGGGATAGGAGAACCTATCCTCACGAGATTAATCAAGTCCACATACTTGATTAATCATAACCCGAATCATTCTTTCTCCTTCGGTCCGTTACTAAACCCTATCTAAAACGCTTTCACAATTAACTTACAAACCTCGATCCAACGTCGAGTGCATTTTCAAATTTCTTTTCATAATAAAAACCCAAGTCTTTAAATCGTTGGATGCTAGTCCAATTGTTTAAACACTTGTAAAAAAATGAACTTCGAGTTTTTAAATCGTTGGATGCTAGTCCAATTGTTTAAACACTTGTAAAAAAATGAACTTCGAGTTTTTAAATCGTTGGATGCTAGTCCAATTGTTTAAACACTTGTAAAAAAATGAACTTCGAGTCTTTAAATCGTTGGATGCTACTCCAATTGTTTAAACACTTGTAAAAAATGAACTTCGAGTCTTTAAATCGTTGGATGCTAGTCCAATTGTTTAAAGATTCTTAATAACGTGAACTTTGTTTCACTTCACTCTTTCATAAGAAAACTTTTGGGATGATAGACGACTCGTTGGGCATTGAGCTCCTCTTGTTTCTAGTATTTGAATCGTAGGATGCTAGTCCTATTATTCCGTACTTTTCACCCACCTAAAATCAATTCAACTCACTCAAAATCCTTTTCTTGCTCATATGCGATCATCAAACTCTTTTCCGACAAAGAGTGTGCAATAGCCATTTTAAACACGAATGAGGACTTAAGCTTTTCAAACAAACTAAACAAGTCCGAGTTCAAGCATTTGAAATGTCTAATGCACGATTTTTCTTATAAAATCAATACAACCAATTTAAAATATAAAAACAAACCCTTTTCTCCTTTTTATTCATAACTTAGCAATAAACACACACACACACAAACACTTAGAACTAAATGGTCCCATCGAGTACGATGGATGTAAGAGGTGCTAATATCTTCCTCTTACATAACCGACTCCCGATTCCATGTTTTTGGTCGTAGACTGCCTTATCCGCATCTGTGGGGTTTTATCTATATTTTGCCGTTCTTTTTAGAACAAATAAAATTAGGTGGCGATTTCACTGTTTTCGAAATTTAAATGATTTTTGAAAATCGAGTTGCTTCAGTATTGATAACTGTTTGGAAATATGATGTTTAAATTGACAAATTATGTGAAGCTCCTTGATAATAAGGATGTTTTGAGACTATGAATATTGCTGCAATTTTTAAGTTATTTATACGATGAGACCCAAGTTATAATAATTTAAAGTGTTTTTGCAACCTATGTTACGGAGCAGGCTTAATTTGTTTTTGATATTCTGTGAGGTTTTGATGTCCTTCCATGGTCTCTATTTGATTTTAATTTCGTAGAAATACATGCCAAAGTTTGTAACCCAATTCATGAAAGATGATAAAGTTCACAACTTTCCATTATATAATAAAAACCAAATACAAAATACAAAAGGTATATAGATTATAGAGTGAATATTATGTTAACTCCAAGAGCAATATAAGGAACACGGTGCTGGCCTTTCAGTACTATAGTCTAATCGTACAAAAACCTTAACAATAGCGGTCCAGCATGTTGTTAACCGTAAATCAATCCTAATTAGTCTGATCAAGAAAGCATAAAAACATTGCACGATTAAATTGAACAATAAAACCATCGAATTGATAAAACCAGAAATTCAAGTCATTACATATTCAAATTAGGGGCACCCCCTAGCATTGGGGGGTTTAGCTACTCATATTGTTCAAAAGAATTTCAATGATATAAAAATTAAACATTACAAATAAATGATGAGCTTTGATCTTCAATCGTTGCGGCTCATGAAAAATCTTTGTTCCCCAAGAATCTCATATGTTGCTCTCTTCAATCCTCTGAATTATTCGTGTCGCAAAAAGATCCCTAATCCTCTTTCAAACTTGGCTAAATAGTGAACAATCTAGTTGTCTCGGTCCAAAATGTCAAAAACGTCCCTCTGGGTCATAAACAGTGAAAAATAAGGAAATCATGAAAAATCAACGTCACTAGTCAACACGACACGTGTCAGGCGACACAACCACTCGTGTTGGCTCTGATGAATTTATTTATTTATTCCCAACTCCATGCAATGTGACACGGGCCGTGTCAGGCGACACGGTCGCCCGTGTCAGCCCATTGGTTTCCACTCTTCTTTCAACATGTCCTAGACTTCCTCCTAACACGGCCCGTGTCAGGTGACACGGCCACCCGTGTCAGGCCTCTTGTAACATGATTTTTGGACTTCCTGCACAACTCTGAATATCACACTTTTTCGTCCAAGTTATCCCGATTTACTCCATTGAGCCTAAAAACAACAAAATACACAACCAACGCATGAAACATAGAAGAATAAAATAAAACACTTGACAAAATCAAGAAACGATAACTAAAATAAGTGCTAAATATCCTTGTAAAAACCACTGGTCACACTCCTTTCTTGCTTGTTTGCCTCGGTTGATATGACCCCTTGGCTAAAGCTTCTCATATCCCTTTCCTGCTTGTTTGTCTCGGTTGATATGATCCCTTGGCTAAATCTTCCCCGTGATTTTACTGCTTTCTTCCTACCTTGATCATTTATATCTTGGTTAGGCTTTGACTTCAGCTAGTGTGCACTACTCATGACATGTGTGTGATCTTTGACAAAGGTTGATTATTTATTTTCTTTCTTAAATGTTAAGTTCCCTTAGGACTCTCTCGACTCCTTAGGTTAAGTTCCCTCATGTTCAACTATAGCGTAGTAGCCTAGATTTTTAAACATGCCTATGGACAAAAAATTGCATGAACTCAAAAACATGCCTCATATTGATTAGAAGGAAATCGTGATCATTAAACATTTTAATTTTAACCCTACCAACATCATGAACTTTACAATGTTGATTATTACCTAGTCGAACAACTCCACCATATCTTCTAGTTCTCAAAGTATTATTTTATTTGAAACATGTGATAAGAGCTCTTCAGTACACAATTACGCTCTTTTAAGTCTCTAAACTAAAGACCACTAGTGCAACAACACTCTAATAATTATCCTCATATGAGGCAACTGCAATCTAAGCAAAATTTTATTTGTCTTCCCTCTAGTGATATCCCTTCTTTAAGTGATTGAGATTAAAATAAAGCTTTTATTGAATCATGTGTATAAAATTCAAAAAAAAAATATATATATTGCTTAGAGAAATTACTAATTAAAAATATATTTTAATTTCAATCATTAATTTTAATATAATACTTCTTCCGTTCTAAAATAAGTGTCACATTTGGTAAAAAAAATTGTTGCAAAATACTTGTCACTTTACATTAAAAATAATATAATACTTCTTTAATAGTTAATATTTAAAAATAAAAACATACGACTAAATTTCATTTTGAAATAATTTAAGTATTTGGAAGATGAGTAAACAATGCATGCTTCTAATAGTTTTAAAATTAATATTATTTTTTAGAAGTTTTATTTTAGAATCATTTAGTATTCAAAAGTATTATGGTTTAGATAACTTTCATTTTGAATAAAAATACTAAAGATCTTTATATTTTATATTCATATCTCAAGTATATATTAAGTATATTTAAGACAAATATTTTAACAATTATTTAGTTAGTAAATAAAAAATATTTGGTAAGAATCTCTCTTTATGGAATTTTTAAATATTAAATATAATAGAAAAAAATTTAGTAAAGTGTTATTCATATGAAATTTATAAATTATGTGCATTAAATAATTTTCGTTTCTTATATATCATTCTTAATTCTCAAAAAAAAAAAATTGCTGAGAGAAATTACTAATTAAAAATATATTTTAATTTCAATCATTAATTTTAATATAATACTTCTTCCGTTTCAAAATAAATGTTACATTTAATAAAAAACTTATCGTAAAATACTTGTCACTTTACATTACCAATACAATTTTATACTTAATCTTCCAATTATACTCTTAAAATAAATATTTTTAACTAATTATTCTCACTTAACATTAATGTTTATTTGAATACATCAATAATTAATCATGATAATTTGTTAAAGTCATCATTCTCTCTTTTATTTATTGTTATTTCTTAATCGGTATGAAATAGTTCATTGTGATAAATAATATGAAACGGGAAGAATAATAATTATGAAATTATTGTCATTCTCATTTCGTGTATGGCACGGACCAAATACTAGGTTAATGTAGAGAAAGATAAGTAGCCTGCAGCGGAAGCTGTTGGTAAGTTTCGCTCTTCCAAGTCAATGTTTGTTTCAGTGACTGTAGTGTCCCGCCAAAAGTAAACTCCGTCCACTTCCTTTGACTGGCTACACTATACAATGCATATTTCTCTAGTAGGTTTAAAAGACATCTTGTTTAAACAATTAACTATACCCACTCCTTTAAAATAATTCTATAATATTCCTACATGAATTTGAAAATTTTACATCTTTAATATTTAAATTCACACATTTATCAAACGTGCATTATTTCATAAATCACACAAGTGTAAAGATAAATAAATAAATAATAGGACGAAACGTGATTGGGTAACCATAGAAATCAACGCAAACAATAGTTGTTGTGCATTGACGCAGCCAAGACAAAAACAAAACATAATTTTCTTTCCTTTTCCAGCTACTACTACTGTATTAGTACATATAAATAACATTGTACAAATACAAAGTAATTAGACAAAGTGTGCATTAGGTGGAACCAACGTGATATGTTAGATATATCTCTCTTTCATTCATCCACCATGAAAATCGATATCTCCAACTTCTTCAACAAGCTTTGCCACAAAATTGCAATCTTAGTAATATACATATTAGTAGAATTCATAATCCTCATATGGAAACTAACATCATCAGATTCAGACACAAAACCAATCACAACTCGGCGATACCTTAAATTCATCGAAGAAAAGAGTCCAACAATTCGCTACACCAAAAACTCCAATAATAGTAAGCCATTATTGTTAAACATGGATTGTAGTGTGTGTTTATGCGATTTCGAAGAGGGAGAGAAAGTGAGAAGCTTGAAATGCAAACACGCCTTTCATAAGGATTGTTTGGATAAATGGTTGCAAGATTATTTGGCTACTTGTCCATTATGTCGGGAACAAGTTTTACCGGAAGATGTTGTGTCGAAACATCGTGAACATCGAAATCATCAACAAGGTTATAATGTTGAAGGGAATCATGAGAATCTTCCTTATGTGTTGTTTTTGCTGCGTGGAGGTAATACTAGTCATTTGAGTAGAAATGTATGAAATTCAAATTTGTAACTGATAGCTTAGCTTATACGATTTTAAATTTTTTATAACTAGAATATTTTTCTACAATGGGGCTTGTTCTTCTTCCACTTTCTGGGTTTTTTTTTTGTATATATAGTACGATTCTACGATACTACTTAATTATAAATAAACTCTTTATTTTTGTCACAAAATGTGTTTTTTTTATATTTTTAAATCATTAATATTTCCTTTTTTCCCCTCTCTTCCCTTGTGAAATTGACGGGTAATATACAAAAGAGCATTCTTCTTTTATTTGACTCATAAGTCATAACAGTGCATTATACATATTTAAAAGATTCCGCAACTAAGTCGACGTTTACATTATAATTTGATTAAATTTTTATGCAAAAATAAATACCGGTATAATAAATAATAAGGAGAGTTATCAATAGAAAGAATAGAGGTAGGAAGATTGAGGCATACTAAAAAAAATTATTAAAAAAATAGTTTGAAATTAATTAAGAATTTAGATGGAAGAATATTGTAATGAAAACAAATATAACAAAGCTTCTAGAAACCAATGAATCACCAGTTACACAGATGGACCCACATGTAGTAAATGTAGAGAATAATTATGTGTTTTTTAAGAAGCAAAAAGAAGAGCTCTAACATACGAAATACTACGGCCTAAGCAAGCAGTACATGACAGTAACCAGATTACCACTACACCAAAACAGAGCTTCTGCTACACCATTCCTGATTGAGCTACATCAATTCAACTAAACTATAAACCAGTAACAAACTCGTGCGTCGTACGAACGGGTTCTAGTCTACTACGCGTATTTGTTTACATAATATATTTATTTTTAATAAAAAATTAAAAAAGAAAAAATATTTTAATCGATAATAAAAAATTTTGTATATAAAAATATTTAAATCAATAATAATTTTTTTTACCGTATACAATTTTCGAATCATAATTATTTGGATCATAAATAACATTTTTCATGAACAAAACTATTTAAATCAATAATAGATTTTCCTGTATATTTAGATCAATGTAAATTTTTGTATATAAAAATATTTAGATTGATAATAGATTTTTTTCCGTATACTATTTTTGAATAAAAATTATTTAGATAATAAATACTATTTTTCGGATATAAAAATATTTAAATTAATAATAGATTTTTTTTTCCGTATACTATTTTTGAATAAAAAATATTTGGATCATAAATATTATTTTTCGTATATAAAAATATTTAGCTCAATGATAAATTTTTTCCCGTATACCATTTTTGAATAAAAGTTATTTGGATCATAAATACCATTTTTCGTAAATAAAAATATTTAGATCAATAATATATATTTTTCCCGTATACAAATATTATTTTTATTTAGGTATCATTTACAAAAATATCTTGATCAATAGTAAACTTTCGTATATAAAAATATTTAGATGAATAATAGATTGTTTCCCGTATACCATTTTTGAATAAAAAAATATTTGAATCATAAATACCATTTTTCGCATATAAAAATATTTAAATCGATAATAAATTTTTTCCCGTATACAAATATTATTTTTGTTTAAGTATCGTTTATAAAAATATTTGAATTAATAGTAAATTTTCATATATAAAAATATTTAGATTAATAATAGATTTTTTTCAGTATATTATTTTTTAATAAAAATATTTGGATCATAAATATCATATTTCGTATATAAAAATATTTAGATCAATAATCATTTTTATTTTTTTCTCGTATACAAATATTATTTTATTTTGATAGCATTAACAAAAATATTCTGATCAATGGTAAAATTTTTAATATAAAAATATTTAGGTTTATAATAATTTTTTGTACCGTGTAAATGCTAAAAAAAAGTGGATTGTAAATTTACGTTTTTCATTAATTATAGAATTATCAATATCTTAATTAAAATAACAAAATCAAATAAGTTATAAAATTAATGAAAGCAATGTGTTGATGGTGAACATGTCATTATGTAGTCTAGTACAGATGGAGTTGACATTAAAAACACAAATTGTGATTCTTAAAGTTAGATGTTGCAAAAGTTGGATAAATTTTTCTCCATTTTAAAAGTGACATCTATCATAATTTTAAGCTTTATTGGTTAGACATTCGGTTGAATGTCAATCAGGAAAATAAAAGCAAGAGTAGAAGTTAGAAAAGAACAAACATGATGTCAAAATTGTAACTTAGTGAATCATCAAATTCATAATTGCCCTTATTTTGATGTGGTGCCAAAAAAATCAAAGAATGGTAATATGGGTTTTTCCAGATCATCAACTTTTCTTATATTATAGATATTAATACATAATTAAAAGCATTTAGCAATCACCTATATTATTGTAATAATAGAACATGAGCGACTTTAACGATACTGTAGAGACGTCTGAATTTTTGTTGCATTACAGAATAGATGCAACACAGAGCCAAGATTGAGCTAAAGATGAAGGATAGCATCTGGGAAATAATGTGGCATACGGCTGAACCGATTCAATCAAGCGTCAATTCCCAAACAAGCACGCGAATTCACTAACCACTGATTGAGGGAGTAGTTGAATCCTTTCAATTTACAATTCAACCATTTCTATGTCGTATTCTGAGTTTCTTTACTCATATGTTCTGCCTGATCCGAAGAGGCCACCAAATTGGCGGAAGTGATCGAACGCTTTGTTGTGCAAAGCTGCTTTGGTGTTTAGCCATCTGAGACATTAAGGTCAAACCTGCAAAGAGAGACTACATTCAAAGAAGATATGGGAAGCATTTTCAACAACCGCACATCCGTAAGGGCAATTAGAAAGGGATTGTTGAGAACTCCTATCTTCATAAGGTTATCCTTCGATGGAATCTTATTTTGAAATAATCGCGCAGCCCAGTGATGTGTAGTAGCTCCTGAACCATGGTTCAACGGGTAGTACCAGGCGACTGATCTTCCTAGCATGGTTAATTATCTTGAGTGGATTGTGGTCCTGCATGCATAGATATGCACACAAGACTTAAATGAACATAATACTTAGCAAAAAAAAACACAATACGTAACAATTGTTAAATGAAATATTTACCTCTTTGTCTCATAAGTATCTGGCAACATGGTCTGGATACAACGATAGTAATGACAAATTAAAAGGTTCTCCTCCAATACCCTGAGGCACCTCTAGTGCCGCCTCTGGTGTAGGTTGTGAATGGGCCATCGGTGCAGACTGGGTGGCCTCTAGTGTCTGCTAGGTGGAAACCGGTGTAGGCTAGGTGGGAGCAGGTGACGGCTGGGAAAAAGAAGTTTCTCCTATCTTAAAGATCGTAGGGAATCCGAGGGAGGAATGAGGTAGAGAGGTATGGACTGAACGTGGTGTAGTATGTGGGTGGGAACTGAATGTCTCTCCTGGTCTGGATATCTGCGGTGAGTGTAACACCCCTTTTCTAACCCCAAATGGATATGGCATAAAATCATAGTAAAATAAATGCATCTCACAAGGGGCGTCACATTTGGAATTACACAACATCCACAAAATCCAAAATTTCATGTTGGTCATGATCATAACACGTATTTGAATTCACGTTTCCAAATAAAATACGAAACATGCATTTTGCAGCGGAATAATTAATTCATCAACAAAATAATAATAATTGATATCCCATACTACCAATCATATCACAAGTACTAGGCACCAAGGTCATACATCTCATCATCTCATAAAACTCAATTACTCAAATAACACACACATATTGCAAATAATTCAAATATTCATTCAAGTCACTCAATTTAATTATTTATCACATAATATAATAATTAATAAATAACTATTAAAAAAATCGAGATGTTACAGTAAGGACGTACGTCTGCGGGAGGACGGAGACAGAGATGGATGGACAAGAGATTCTCGCCTGATGGTCGACGGAGTGGAAGTAGAAACACTATCGGTAATGGGCGCATCCGGGGCTGCCTGTCTAGGAGCCTGAGAAGTCTGAATCTTTTCCCTACGCACAGAAGCATGTTGTGAAAGTCTCATGTGTCGCTATCTAGATGGTCTCTCAGCCATAATACCTGTAGATTACCTGAAACAAGTATTAAACAATAACACTCTTGTACAAAAAATAGGGGGGGAATTGTATGATGCATAACAGGGAGTATAGTTCCGGTTTTAGTCAAGAACAAAATCAAAAATACACTTCTAGTACGACCTGCAACTTAACAGGTTTATCAATGGCGAAGCTGACCCCCAAGGAAAATATAAAAAAAAGCATTGATCGTTAAAAAGACATGGCTAACACTTTCGTATTGACTTCAAACATTGCAAGAACTAAAAAAACTACATTTTACTACCCTAAAACATAATTTATATGTAAAAACAAAAAACTTAATAATGCTCAAAAACAACTTTCAATTGATGATTCTTCTTAGTTGATTTCGATTATGCCTAATGATTTTCTTATGTGTTGCGATAAATCTATAGATTTTGAAACAAATGAGTATTTTGGAACAATGGAATTTTGGGAGGTTTTGTGTTTTGTATTTGTGTTTGCAGCAAATGAGGAAGGAGAAGAGATAGCGCGGGTATTTGTCAAAATACAAATCGAAAATACACTTACAGTTTAGAATCAGTGTTGCATTTCTGATTCGTATCAACGTGGTAATTTGTTGTTTCTCACAATATGACTATTTAGTTCATTTAAAATGTAATCGAAAATACAATATCGGTTCGGAAACCAAAAATATACTTTCAATTTGTATGTTTTTTTCATATAATAGGGTGCGCACCGAAAATACATTTCCAATTCCTATAGACATATTTGAAAATTCACGTCGGTGTCTATGAAACACTTAGGGTGCATTAAGAAGTTCTCTTCGATATACATAACTCTCCCTTGAATATGTGTGCATTATTAATGTAATAACAGGCAAAATTAGCAAAATTGTTGAAAAGGGTTGGAAGATTTTATATTTTGCTCAAAAAAATGGGGATGTATACGGCTGCAATTTTGTATTTTGAATACTTTGATTAGGAAGAGTGTCGAAGTTTAAATCAAGCAACATGCAGTGAAGAAAACAAGACTGGCCTGGCAACAACATATCAGGGAGTAAGTGGCAATGATATACATGTAACATGTCATTCAAATATTCTCTTCTATTTTCTTTACAATAAGTAAACAGATCAGAAAGAAATTCACAAATTTCCAATATCAACATTTCGACACAAGTGTAAAACTGTAATCAAACTGAACTTCGCGGCTATTGAATAGTTGTCAATCATCAGCAGATCTTCACGAAAAAGGACCAGCTTACAAAACAAACGCAGGGCCAGGCCAGTCTAATTCTACTGTTATTTTGGTCATAAAATAGATGACTGATGACTCGTTCAAACTCATAAGAGGCCCAATGTTTTCAATTGCTGAATATGCTCGGGTGGGAGGGATGGGGGAGACCAATCAGACCCTGTCATCTCTCCATCAACGTCTTCAACCACGTACTCCTATAATGATAAGTAATAACAGTTTTAAAATCAACAATTCAAGACAAGGACAGAAATTTCAGGGCACCATACAAGATAATACAGGATTTTAAGTATATTATTATCAAGGATCAAGGATAACTCATCTTATTGTCTCAAAATGTCTGTGTCATGCCAATTGTTAAGCCAAAAGATGCATTCACTAGTTTATCATTAATAGTTTCCCTCCCATAACTAAATTGCATCACAAGAAGAAATGGAAGAGCAAAAGGGCTCACATACTCATGAGGGGGGTTTAACCAAGGATCAACTCTGGGAGTTAGTAGGTAATGAAGTTGCATATGCAGCAGGTGGGACAGAAGAGTTTCGGATAGTATGTGGAATGTGGGGAAATTAGGGGGAGGAAATGAGGCAAGAATGTGCTGAGTGAGAGTTTGGGTAGGAGTTAGCAGACTACTCAGAGTCGGCCATATCTGAATATTAATAACACCAGTGGCAGGAAAGCTTAACAAGCGAGTTTGTGCTGTTCAGCAAAATAGCCCCATCAAAACCAATGCAATAATGCATGTGACCTAAAGGTACATTTACTTTTACAAAAAGCATCAGAAAAATCCTTTCAATCGAGACATGATGCTAATGCAAGAGTTTAAATAAGTCAGTTACAAAAGCATAAAAAAATTGTTGAGATTCTAGGCGTTACCTTCCCTGATAAATTCTGCTGACGATATTACGTAGAATTTAAATTCTAAATAAATTAAGTGACAGCTGAATGGGTTAATTGCATAAATCCATTAGGTATGAAACTTGATTTATCAGCTGAGTTGCAACAAGAACTAACACAGAATTGTAATGCACAAAATGTGCAGTAAATGAGAAAGTCAAACACACCTTTGTTAACATCCTCTTTGCAAGTATGTGATAGTGGCGCTGCCATATCCGTTGGCCTACCATAGTTGCCACCAATACACTGTAAAATATCCCAATTACTGTAAAAAGTCCCAGAACAACCAAAGCCATTATGAATAATAACGGTAGCCCTGCTTCCCCAGCACCTCCCAAACAACCACCGCATTCTGTTGCCATGGTTCCACAACTCTCAAAGCATGCAGTGCAATCAGTCCACATACAAAGAGTGCCTGGCAAATGACAGTCAGCACAAACTCTGCAATAACAGCATACACAAATAAAAAAACCAGTCATTAATTCCAATCTTAGTTCGGGCGTCATAAACTAAATAAGAAAACAATTGTTACAAGGATTACTTAAAAGCCAAGCACTTTTATATTTTGAAGGGTGGTTACAAAATGTATTAGTTAAAAAAATCAGTTACAAAATGTAAGGGCAATTAGAACCATTATTTTATGCTAAAGCAATGAGAATTATTGGTTAGTTCACAATATTATTATCTGCATATGTCTTAGGCTTTGCAAGGATGAGTTAAGCTCAATATTAAAATCTAACATGGTATCTAGAGTTTGGTTTGATCGTCCTTGAACCATCTTGCTACTTTGAACACTACTCTGTTGTGGAGTTCCATAACGATTAGGAATGTAATAATAGTTTTCTCCTTTCCTAGCAAGGTTTGAAATCATAGTTATTCAGCCACCATCAAGGCTAACAACAACAATCAAGTTTTATCCCACTCAGTGAGGTCGACTACATGGGTCAACTTCCGTCATAATGTTTTATTCAGAATCATGCTTCTATCCAAATTGTTAATCTCGGGATCTTTCTGAATAACTTCTCTAGTTTTCTCTATAGTTTTTCTGGGTTTTCCTTTACCTCTAACTGTTTGACTCCTCTCCATCTGATCTACTCACCACAACATCTACAAGTTTTCTCTCTAAATGCCCAAACCACCCAAGTCTATTTTCCACTTCTACTGATGGTGCTACCCCAACAATCGCTTTAATATTGTCACTTCTAAGCTTATTGTGTCTAGTCTTACCACACATCCAACCAACATCCTCATCTCTGTCACCATCAAGGCTAACCCTAGTTTATTTTTAGTTTGGATATTGGATGTCGGGAATATAATATTAGTTTTCTCTTTTCCGAGCAAGGTTTGAAATGATAGTTATTTGTCTTTGGTTTCAGCCAATGGAAGGCTCTCTAGTCTTCGGTCTCAGCACACTTATTGCCAATGGTCTCTGGTAGTCCCATCGCCTAACCAAAGTCATGGTTGAGTTGTTGGCACAAGTCACAAATGACATGTTCAACTAAAATAGTTTTTTTCTTTTTTGGTAGTCTAGTTTTCCGACTATCGTCAATGTTGATTAACTAGCATCGATCACACACTTAAGTTGGCTTTTTCAAGCAAAGGACAACATCTGACCCAATATCGTTGCAGCTTTGTTTGGATGCAGTTCATGAAAGTTGATTGTGGATCTAATATTGGTTTGTTTGGTTTGGTTTGATCTTCTTTTTAAAGGCTATATCTGTAACAAGCTTAACGTTTAGTAAGCTTTAGCTTGTGGGGGAGTGTTAAGATATGTATTAGGTTTTTTCAGGATGAGTTTAGCTCGATAAAAAGATCTAAAATGGATCAATGGATAAAATTGTGTACACCAATACCTGTTATTTCCATTATATATAATATATCTATAGAATAATGAATAAGCAGAAGCTAAGAGCAAACTTATGTGTTTCTAACAGTGTGAAAGGCTCGTGAACAAATAAAATCAATGTTGTTACCCAGGTTGACAGCAACAAAGACATAATTCTCTACAAGGTTGAGCCAAATCATTGCGAACTCTTCGATCATAACAAGTAATGAAGCACCCAGAAAGGCCAAGCAATGCAAAAAACAATAGAGCTCCTGCATTTAAAAATACAAACATGAAATTCAGTAATTTGTGGAAGGACGAAATTCTGAACTGGAGACCAAAAGGATAAAAAAATCAAATTCATGGAAAATAATATCTTTGATTTACCACATAAGTAGTAGAAGCTCAGTTGACTTTCGAAACCCCAGAGAATCCGAAGCCAACTTTGCTGGTAACCATCGATTAGATAAACCAAATATGCGAGCGAGGTAATAATCTGCATATAAACCAAATATACATTGACACATTACAAACGGATAAGTATCTAGATAAGCAGATGAATTGAAAGAGTTAACCTACAAGCTGTACAGCCAGAAAAATAGACAAGATATCTCTGGTGACGAAAAAACGGAATTTCAAGGTTCTCCATTTCCTATCAGCAGCAACATGAACTCGCAAATGGTATGGAGCCTTGCACGTAGTGCAGTGAGCAAAGGCAAAGCCTTCCTTGACAGAGCGCCAGTGATCCAAACACTCGCGATGAACATATTTTGAAGTGCCTTTGCACATACAAGGAGCTATGAAATCCCTACCTGAGAAGTCATTCAATCACAATTCGTACGATTCACGTTAACCTAAAAATGAAAATTCATGTGAAAAGTGAAATTACCATCGGTTTCGAGACAAATCCGGCACTGAATTTGCTCGGAGGGACCGGCTTCGAGGTCGATCGAGGAAGGGTCGGGGAGGGGGATAGGGGGGACAAGGGGAGAGGAGTCGGAGTGATCATCAGCCATTGAAAGTGTGGAAGAATGATGGAAGGGTAGAAATGTCAGTTCATAGTGGTTGTTGGGTTTGATAAGAGAAAGAGAGAGAGAAGAAGAATGTGAGTGTTCTTCTTCCTCCTTCTCGGTATGTTTCGATTGACCTGTGAACTGCAAATACTTTTCAAGTTTTCGTCATTGTACTTCATACCAATTCTTTATTTAATATAAATGGTGAACTTCCAAAACTAACCATGGCAAATAATTAAATATTTAAATGTGTCTTCTTTTTTTTTTTTTTTTTCTCATGTACCTTTTTTATCTACGATGGATAATACAATGAGAGCTAATCAGGTACTTCATTATATGAAGACGAAAATTAGAGGGAGAATTGGTGATATAGCTCTAAAGTTTGGTATTAGTAAAGCTTATGATAAAATTGACTAAGCTTACTTGAAAGACATGTTGCTCAAACTGGGATTTTGTGAGAAGTGGATTAGTTGGATCATGCTTTGTGTGGAATCCGTTAATTATGGTGTGTCATTGAATGGTACTATGGTTGGTTCGATTATTCCGAGGCGTGGACTAAGGCAAGAGATCCTCTTTCTCCTTACCTTTTTATTTTATGTGTGGAAGAGCTCTCGACTCTTATAAAGGATGATGAATCTGGGGGTGATCTTCATGATACAAAAATTTGCAGGAACGCTCCTATTATTTCGCATCTTTTATCTGCGGATGATTGTTTTTTTTCTTTAGAGAAGATATCAATGAAGCTCACGTCATGAGAACATTTTGGCTACTTATGAAGCGACCTCGGGTCAAGTGATAAACTTTCAGAAATCTGAACTCTATTGTAGCAGGAATGTGAATACGGTTTCTAAAAACCTTTTGGCTGATATCTCAGGTGTGCAACAGGTGTTGGGTACTGGTAAGCATCTTGGGGTTTCGTCTATGATTGGTAGAAATAGAAAAGCTGCCTTCAAGTTCATTAAGGACAGAATCTAGAGGAAAATAAATTATTGGAGTAGTAAGTGCCTCTCACAAGCAGGTAAGGAGACTCTTATTAAGTTGATTCTTTAATCTATACTGACATACATGATGAGCTTGTTGTTACTTCCTTCCTTGTTTTGTGATGACATCGAGAGGATGATGAATTCCTTCTGGTGGGGTAATAAAAGTAATAATGGTAAAGGAATTCCTTGGCTTTCTTGGGATAGGTTGTCTATGCCAAAAACTGTTGGAGGTATGCGTTTCAAGAATATCAGTGCGTTCAATTATGCGTTGCTTAGTAAATAAGCATGTAATTTTGTGAAGGAGCCTACCAGATTAGTGACCCGTTTGTATAAAGCTAGGTATTTTGCTAACTGTGATTTTTTGGATTCTGGGGTTGGACATAACCCTAGTTATGTTTGGAGGAGCATTTGGAGTTCAAAGTTTGTGGTGTGGGTGGAAATAGATGGAGCATTGGAACAGGGGTCGATATTCCATTTTAGAATCATCAATGGATTTCTGATAGTTCAGTGTTAACTAATCCTTGGCCAACTAACCAGGTAGTGGAATCTCTCAAAGTTTCGGATCTTACGTTGCCAAATGGTAAACAATGGAATAAAGAATTGATTTTTCCACTGGTGGGTGATGTTGTTGCGCAAAGGATCATAAATGCTCCATTATTTGGTGTAGTGGATAAGCTTATTCGGAAACATGAGAAGGATGGAATATTCTCGGTCCGTAGTGCGTACAAATATTGTATAAATGAGGCTAATTATACTACGAATCTCAGGGTTAGTGGCAGTTGGAATGTTATATGGAAATCCAATTATCCTCCAAGAGTAAAGAATTTAGTTTTGAGGCTTTGTCGGAACTGTATTCCCACCAGAAGGCGCCTGTTAGATAAAGGTATTGATTGCCCCTCGTTTTGTATTGGTTGTTTGGAAGAAGAAGAAGAGAACAATTACCATTTATTCTTCCAATGCACTAAGAGCATTGAGTGCTGGGAAAGAGTGGGTTTATAGGGGTAAGATACAATTTTTTATTCTCAATGGTGGAGACTTCACAAGTATTATTTTCTCTTGCTTAAATGAATTTATTCATGACGGCCAAGAATTATTTGCTACTATGTTGTGGAGTATTTGGAAAGGTGGGAACAACCACTTTTGGAATAAGGTTGTCGAGTCGTCGGGTGATATTTGTAATCGAGTTATTCATCTTTTAACAGGTTGGAAAGAAGCTAAGGCTGTGAGAGTTAATTTTGCTGATGTTACTAGCAGCCCAAGTAACACAAATTAGGTTAAACCTTTTGAGGGTCGATTCAAATGTAACATTGATGCTTCCTTTTCGCTCGAAAAAGTTGGAGTAAGTGCTTGTATTAGAGATTTCGAAGGTCAGTTTATTGCTGCTAGAATTGAATGGTTCTCTCCTATTACAGAGATTGATATAGGAGAAGCTATGTGCCTTCTGGCAACTATTACTTAGGTACACGATATAGGGCTCGATAACATAGATTTTGAAATGGATGCTAAAACGGTGGTTGATAGAGTTAACAATTTGAGACCAAATGATTCGAAATTTGGTGCAGTTACCCGAGAATGTAATCGACTTATGAATTCTCTTTTTACGAACTCTGATGTCAAGTTCACTAGAAGACAAGCTAATGAAGCGGTTCATGTTTTAGCACGGACGACTACATCTTATGTTAGTTTTCATATTTTTACTAATTGTGCATCATATACTCAGAATATTATTATAAATGAAATGAGTTAATTTTTTCCATTAAAAAAAAAGAGTAAATTTTTTTGGAAGAAATAAAATTTTATTACTAACTCCAAAAACAAAATCCAGCCACCGAAAGGACCAAGACTAGCTTGCTAATACGAAAATATAACTTGCCATTCCCCCAAGTCATATTGGCACCCCCATATTGTTTTAATGACAAATGTTTTTGTTATTATTTATTTTAAAATCATTACAAAAATTCACTTTGACTAGACAGAAATAGTAAAAATTTCCGTAATTTTGGGATGAGATTTTCGCATTTTTTTAAGTCAACTTTGCGTTATTATCGAAATAGTGTGGAAAAAATAAAATTTTCGGAAATAATTAGTGGAAATATGGAGAAAAAAAAATTGATGTGTAACTAAAATTTCTAGATTTTTTATTTATTTTCGGTATATCATATATTTTGCTTATATGCAAAATTTTCAATGATGCAGAAAAATACTTTATTTTTGTGGTTTAGAACCGACAACTTCTTATACAAACTCTTGTACAGATTTTATGTAATTCTTCACTATTGATAGCGTATGTTTTTTATATAATAATTTTAAACTTTAAAGATTTTTCCGTCTCTATGAATTGATAGTGTACTTTTTATATGTTCTAATTGACAAGTCTCGGTATGAAGTTTTAGCATGGGCACAACTTACTCGTAAACGATATGGTACTATAGTTGTCAATATTCGTTCGGATTCTGCTAATGGGAAGTAGGGAAGGAGGGATAAATTGATTATGGGTTGTGAGAGAGGAGAAAATTACAAAATGAAAAATACATCTGAAAGCAATGATTTCTCAGGAAAAAATTTATAGTATGAAAGTTAAATGTCCTTTTAGGCTGAGATATGTACCAAGTGCTATCAGTTGGAAGATGTTTGTTAGGTGCAAGATGCACAATCATAAACCATCTAAGAACTTAGAAAATCATGACATATTGGATCGTCTAAAATATTTTGAAAGACAGTTTGTGAATGACATGACGAAGTATAATATTGCTCCAAAGTACATAGTTATTAGTTTGAAAGACAAAGATCCAAAAAAAACTCACAAGTGTTACTCAAGTTTATAAAACTAGAGCTACATACAATACGAGCAAGAGAGTTCCATTGACGAAAATGCAGATGTTGTTGAGTCTTATTCTTATAGAGAAATGCATGTGCTGGACTAGAAATAAGGACGAGTTAAATGTTGTTGCTAATATCTTTTGGACACATCTTGATTCAATGGAGTTGTTAAATATGTATCACTTGATGTTGATTTTTTATTGTACATACAAGAAAAATAGGTGCTAGACTACGGAGAATCATCTAGAGGAGGGTGAATAGATCCCCAAATTAAAAATCACCTTTCAAAAATTTTTATTTAAAAATTATTTGAAAAACAATGTTGAGCAGAAGGTTTTTGACCTAAATCAAAATAACAGTCTAAACGAACCCAGTTATTGAAAACTTAGATATGCACAAGCCATATAGAATTAAGATAATAATAAAATTAATCAACCTATGATATGAACAAGCCAGACAATTTTTTTGCCAAATATTCATTAATTCATTAATAATTTAAGAAAAAATTGCAAAAAGAATATTTATTCCTCCCTCTTTATTTGAATCCAAACTAATTTAGAGGTTTGCTTGTTAGAATTTTGGATCACAATGTAATATTTAAGGTGTTAGGGCCATTATTTTAATTAGTCAAGACTTAAAGGAATTTAATTAATATAATATTAAGTTTGTGGTTAAAAGCATAAATGTCATGAAAGATATGGTTATTGTGTAGATATTATAAGTCAATATTTAATTTGATGAGGGGGCAAATTAAAATATTAAATACTAAAAAATAATCTTAAGGTTATATATAAGAGTTATGGTCCCATTTATAGACAACAAGAAAACAACTTATTAGGAATTCTCTTTTCATCTCTCATTAGAGGAAAATAAAAAAGTCATAAAAAACTCTACAAATTGAAATATCACATATCCGCAAACCTTCAATAATTCTTAATGACAAATTCAAATATGTTTCCGCTTTCATTCTCATAATTGTATTCAGATATGATCGAATTTGATTCAATTTTAATTTTAACATTGATTTTATGGTTTTAAAATTGAGTTTTTTTTTCTTATTTATTAATTAAAGAGTTATGAATTTAGCAAAATAATTTTTAAATTCTAGATTGTGTTTGTTGCAATGGTCCTCTTAATTCAGAAGTGACGCTGCCAAATTGAATCAAGTGCATGGCAGTTTTCAAAGGTTAAAAATGTCGTAATAAATGTTACAGTAATAACATGGCAATATTTGTATGAATGTTATATTCCTTTTTTCCTCTTCAGTTATTTTTAAGATTTCGATTTTAACTTCTTAAGTGTTATTCAATAGTAATGTAATACCGGTTGCCTTAACATATTTATTTATTTCGGTTAACATAAAATTAGGATTCTATTTGAATCTTATTTTGAAAGCTAATCCTATTGTTAAAAGTTAATATGAAAATAAATAAATAAATATAATGGATTTTTTTGTATTATTTATTTATTTATTTATTTTAGGTTTTAATAAATTTGCTATAGGATTAGCTTTGTTTTTTTTGTCAGTTTTGTTTAAATTTGACTATGAATTATATTTTTATACAGTAGTTTAACCTTTTTAAGGAAGTAGTTGAAATAAAAAAGTCGTAAAAATTACCTCTTTTATAGAAATTGCCTATGAAAAATGTTAAATAATTTTTTAGTTGCGTGTATGTTTGTCCATGCGAGTATCAATTGACCCAAAAGATAGTTGATGGTTGGCCGATTTCCATTTACGTCTGTGATGGTAAACATGTGATAATTATAAGGTCTTACATGTGAATAATAAATCAATCTAAAGAGGGGTTTAATATTTGACATGTTTTTACTATCAATGTTTGATCGTTACAACAAGAGTACCACTAACAGTTAATATTAGTGTCCAAAGACTCAATATTGATGGTGCACTAGGTATCTTGAGATGAGTTACATCATTATTTGAACAAATTGATAATTCAATTTTGTTATATGTGAGTATAATTATGGTATTTAATTTTGTTCTTGTTTTTTTGCTACAATTGTTTCAATATCTACTAATCTAAATTCGGTTCCGGTCCTTAATGGGACAAATTTTAAGGAATGGAATGAGAACATGAAATTTGTTTTTGGCTGCGTTAATTTTGACATTGCATTAAGGATGAAGCAACCACCTTCTCCTTCGGAATTTGGTTCCTCTTAATAGAGGAAATATTATGAGAAGTTGAGTCGCTCCAATCGCATGAGTCATGTTTTGGTTTGTTCTAAGGTCAATTTAGATCAAGTATCTAGAAACACTTTGGTGGTTAGACTTTGGTGCTACTACTAACATCAGTGTTTCAATGAAGGGTTGCCTAAACTACCGAAAGCCAAATGATGTTGAAAGATACATCTGTGTGGGAGATGGAAAGTCGGTGGAAGTGGAAGCTATATGGCATTTTAGATTATTAATATGTACTGAATTTTATTTGGATTTGAAAGACACTTATGTGGTTCCGTCATTTATACGGAAGTTAATTTCGGTTTCTTATTTGGATAAATCAGGTTATTTTTGTTCATTTGGAAACAATATGTTCAAGTTGTCTTTCAATTCAAATATTTTTGGAACTCGTTCACTTATGGATCATGATAATTGAAACAACTGGCTGAATAAATCATCTGATATATGGGATATATCAATGAAGTCGCCATTGAATGTTTTTTATCCCACCGAGAGGGAAAGGTAAACATCGAGTAAACCGGAGACGGAGAAATCACGGTCTTGCGACTGAGAGATCGGGTAAGGAAGTCTGTTACGCGAGGGGAAGGGATTAGCACCCCACGCGCCCGTAGTACCTGATCGGAAAAATAACAAGTGTACTATTTTCACCGATGTAGTTATAATGAGTTTCCCCAAGTATCGATCTCGAGGACTGCGTAGTAAATACCTATTTGTGCTCTTAATTCAATTGAACAAAAACAATGGTTGGGTTGAGTTTAAAACTTTAAATGATACTCGTAACAAAATAATGACTGATGAAATATATGGAGAATGATGCTAGGGTGAGTGGTTGATTTAACAAATTATGATCCGAATCCAGATTTCCTCATTACATATGAAAACTTTCAATTACCTATCTCTAGATTGTTCTTCCTTAAGTCCTTAATGAAGAAAACTATTAAAACCCCAATCCTTATTCAAATGTCCATTCAAATAACTCTTAGTTTTAACCATAAAAATATCAAGAATTCAGGTGATTAAAAAGAGTTCCTAGTCCTAGGTGAGACTCCTAATAACCTAATTGTGTAGAAACCCTAACAATCACAGTCCTGCCAATTGTTAGTCATAGGTCTACATGTATTTGTCCGATACATAATCATAGGAACCCCACACAATTAAATTGAAATAGATAAACACTGCATTAAGGAAATCAATAATCTGAATTCATAACAATCATCAAATCAGGACCACCCCCTAGCATTGGGGGATTTAGCCTCTCATAGTATTCGAAGGAAACATTAGATAAAAGTTAAACATTACAAAGAATAACGATGACGTTGATCTTCAATGGTGGTTGCCCTTGAATCTCGCCGTCTCCGAATTCCTCGTAGTAGCTATCTTCTCTCCTCTGTATTATGTTTCTCGTCCCTTTCGAAAAGTCCTATTCTCTTTTCCCAAAATTCCTTCTAATAGTCTCAGCTTCATCCAAGTCTTAGCAAAAGTCCAAAGTACCCTTAATGACAAACAAAAGGTCCAAAAACCAAAAAGCAAGTGAAGTTTCCACACGCGTGTGATACGGTGAACTGACTTTGTAGGATTTTTGTATCCAAATGTGCGGATAGCAAGAGTCGCCACCGACTTTTATTTTTGTCCAATTAAGGGAAGGTAAAAGTAACAGAAAAAGACCTTCGTTAGATTCTGAGTTCGGGAGAATGGTTATGAAAAGGGAAGGTATTAGCACCCCTTTCCATCCGTAGTTATCTACGGGCTCTTAGTTGCTCTAGATCACTTTTTTAAAATTGCTTTCTGTGTGTTTGAAAAAATGTTTTGAAAGAAGGCATTTCGCTTTGACTTTGTAATGATTCATGTAGGAATGTATACAAAGTGTTCGGAAATGTTTTGTTTTGAAAAGAGTTTTGAACTTTGAAAAAGAGTGTGTGGTGTGAAAAGCATTTGATAGAGCAAGCAACTAGGAGACTTATTACCCACTCGAATTTGGTCGTTGCATTTCTACGCTCCTTTAGAATAGCTAGCCGCATTCATTAGTTAGTAGGTAGCTCCATTCGTTGGATGTAAGCGGGACATTCGAAGGGACATCGGATGGTCATAGAAAGCAACTTGTAGGAAGTATCCTAACACATTCGAAGGGACTATCATCATTTTTCGTAGGCGACAATCGAGGGTCAAGATCATGTATTCGGAGGCGACGTCATGGGTCTATGATCTTTGTATCGAAGGGACTATGATGATTTGTTTGAAGGCGACGGTGCTAGAATACCTCTACGTTCGAGGGACATGACCATTTTTGAATTCGTAAGGCAACGAGAGCGAATTACCCTAAGGGGTGCATGTGTGAAGGAGTGTGTTGATTTCAGAATATGTTATCTTGAAATTAATGGGCTATATTCGTTATTAGTCTTGCCATACACGCCTAATTACTAGCAATTGATAAGGGTGCGGAAAGTAAAAATGCGGAATGTAAAAGCGGAAATGTAAAGGTGCGGAAAGTAAAACCTACGCTATTACAAGGCTTTGTGGCAGATACATAATTTAAAATGCGGAAAATAAAGTCCTAAATTAAACTATTACAACCCATGAGCAATTACATTATTGGAAAAATAGAATGATAAAATGATAAAGAGAAAATCGTCTGAATCGGATCAACTCATACAAAAGAAGAAATCGGAAAATGCAATATGAATCGAACAAGAGAAAAATGTTAGAAAAATGCAAGTTTTAATATGGGAAAATTATTATATGCTGGAAATAAGATAAATATACTAAAATATTTTTTTTGGGATTTTTTAGATGCATTTTAGTAATTAAAAACTAGTTTACAATGATTTAAATGCTAAAATAAAAATAAAATAAATGTGCATGCAAAAATTATATTTTTTAATTTATTAAATTAAATAAAGATTTTCAGAATGTAAATGCAAAAAGAATAAATGTTTTTGGTGAATTTTTAATGCAAAAATAAAATATGAAAAGAAATTAAAATATAATGCAAAAATATTAGAAAATAAGAAAAATATGAAAGGTTTGTAAACTTGTAAAAATACACTGCCATGGCTGGGAATCGAACTGGGGACACCAACTTCAAACCTTGAAAACCAGCGCTTTGACCAACTCAGCTAGCATGTCTTACTGTTTGGAAACGGAACGAATGGAAAATAACACGCGTCGCTTTCCCATTGCCACGATCTCGCGCCATCCAGTCATCTTCTTCGTTTTGAATTTTCAAAATTCTGCGGCGGCCATGGCTCGACGCTAGGTCCCTGGCAAATGTCAAAAATGCAGCATACAGAATATAAATAAATTCTAAGACCATGGATCGACTCTTGAAGCATTCCGAATTCAATGGTATAGGTCCTGTTGGCCAATTTTTCCTATTAACGAAAACCCTAATTCGTTCACAGAAAACCTAACAATGGCAATACGAGTTCTAAGCCATGGAAACTCAATCAAATAACCCGATCGCTTGCAATCTTCCTACTAATCACAAAACAACACCAAATGTGTTAATAATGCATGAAAATTGAAAATCGATTTTGGAAAAAGATGAACAAACCGAAATCGTATTTTCGATTCGATGTTTTTGGCAATAAGTATCTCGAATCACTCCGGGTATCAAGGAATGTGTTTGACACCTTAGAATTGATTGAAAACGGCTGGAATAAGGATTGCTATTTGCTTCAAGAACTCGATTTTTTCAGTTTGAGAATAGGGTTTCTGAGCCAATTTTTTCGTCCCTTTGCAATTGGTATGCATCAAGTATATATGCTAGATGGATTTGGGATTGATTTGGGAAAGAATTGATCAATATTCAATGGAAATCAATTTTGATTTTTGTCCAAAATCAAATTTTCAAAATTTGATTAATTCTCAATCCAATCTTGCCAAATTTGATCTAATTTCAAATTGCTGGCATTTATGGGTTAATTGGATCACAAGGAGCAATAAAATCAATCTTTCAATTAATTTGATTTTATACTTTATTTTTCAAATTAATTTGTATTTAAATGAATAAATTCCAAATTAAATAGGAAAATAAAATAGAAAATCGTGGCATTGGGCTTGGACATTCCTAATTGTATGAGGAATAAGTTAGGATGAAGAAAAAGTAGGCCCATTTGCAAAAGATTTGATTTTTGAAGTATCTCTCTTGTGCATTCTTTCAAAATTGCCCAACTTGTGAATGGTGTAACTTGCTCAATTTTCCACATTTTTGAGTGTTCTTGGACTTTTGAAAGCTCTAAGAGTCCTCTAAACAATGTCTTTGGTCTCATCTCAATTGGAGTTACCATGCTCAATATATCTTCAAAACAAAAGTTGACTTTTGTTGACTTTGAAAATGACCAGAATGTTTTGAGCTATACCTCTCAAATGAAGCATTTTTGGACATTCTTGTGAGACATGAAGTTGTAGAGAATTGAATTTCCTTCAAAACAAGAGGTGGTGGAAAATTTCGAGAAAGTATGAGAAAGTTATGATCACCAAAGTTCATTGACTTTTCACCTAGAAACCCTAATTTAGAAAGTTTGACTTTTGAGCAAATCTTGAGTTTTCTTGATGAATCATGATCAACCCTTGATCAAATGATGAATGCAACTTCAAAATGAGGATGTTGACCAAAAATTATGAAGTTTGACTGTATGTTGACCACAGTTGACTTTTTGTCCAATACACCCGATTTTCAACCATCTGAGCAATTGCTTGAGGCAACTTGACTTGTGAGGCTTGAAACTTGACATGGAGAATCTTTGAAGCATATGAGGAGGCATGAAGGCCATTGGAGATGTTGGGAATCCATCTTGACTTGAGAGATACCAAACCCTAGTTTGGGTTGATTGTCTAGGAGAGAGTTTGTCTGATCAACTCTTGAGGAATCCTTGAGTAGGGGTGTATGAAATCTCTTGAATAAATGGAGGGCAAATTTTGGGGTATGACAACGCGTCCATCAACACGGGCTGTGTTGATTAACACGGGTGCCCGTGTTGGTCTTCCAAATCAAAGGTTCGCTCCAGGTCAATCAACACGGGCAGTGTTGATTCACGCGGATGCCCGTGTTGATTCACTGACTTTGGTTTTTCTGCGCTTTCCAGTGGCTTTTCGACACGGCCCGTGTTGATTCACATGGGGGCCCGTGTTGATTTCTCTGTAGCCTCTAATATTCTTGTTTTTGCACTTCTTTTGCCTCGATTTGTCCTGTTTTATTCTTCTGACCTTGAAAACACTCAAACACATAACCAAAGCGTAAAATGCGGTAAAATGACATATAACACTAGACAAATAAAAGAAACGATAACAAAATTCAATGCTAAATAGTTGTGTAAAAACCATCGGTCAGTACCCTACAGTATCCGCTTTTACTTTCTATCTAATGGGTGTAAGGGTCTAACTATATTTGTATATGAGGTATAATGCATGCAAAAAGAAATAAAGAATAAAGAAATAAAGAAAATAATAAAAGAAAGAAAACACGGGGAAAAGAAGAAAATATTTACAAAGGTTGATCGATCATGCCCCACGACAGGATGCCTACATATTCCCTCGTGCAATGGGAAAGTCAGAGCACCGTAGTTCAGCTCACTTACTTTGGTTGGTTTGTGTTTTTTAGTTTAGAAGACGAGACAACAAACAATGATGACGAAATACATTCTATGATGACGAAACATCAGCTACAGACGAGATGACGAAACATCAGCAAAGGGATGACGAAACATCAATAGACAGGATGACGAGGATGACGAAACACCCTAAGACTAAGAATATCAGTTTGTTTCTTTTACTTTGAAAAAAGTTTCAAATTATTAAAGTATTTTAATGCACTTGACAAAACAAGGTTTTAGTTTTAAGGATGCAAAAAGGATAAAGGTAAAATGGCTAGGGGAAACTAACTTATTTTTAATCCTAATTATTATCATACAAAGTTGTTCCTAAGTTATGGGTATGAACAAGGGAGACTACTTAGATTATCTACCTAATATTGGCATGCATGGATGCTTAACCTAATGTCTAAACTCGATAACTAACCTAATCGAGTGACCCTAAGGGAAAACTATAATATCAATCATCTTGGTTAAAAAACCAAATGAGAAGAGGGGAAAAAGCAAACAAAGTGCTTTGGCAAAAGCACCCAAACAAAACACCAACAAAAGGCAAAGAAAGAAGAGAAGAAGATGAAGTGGAAACAAGTGAGTGAACAATCATACATGGTATCATATGAAGTGAATTCAGTAGACAAAACATATACATACAAGGCTTGTACAAACCATAAACAAACATCAAACATCACTATGGATACATACATGCAAAGTTAGTACACAAACTAGGTCAAAATTAGTCCTAAAAGCATACGGAAAGCAAATTGCGCGATTTTAAGCATAGATGAGATGAAGGAAGAATTAAAAGGTAAAAGGAAATAAAAGTAAGTATCTAGAATTCTAATATCTTATTTACATCATGCGAACAAAATCACAAGAAATTCAAGAACAAAACTCTACAAGAGTGCGTAAACATACAACAATTGTGTGTGATGAAGTGAATACAAGTGTGTGACATACACAACATGAAAAGAGAGTGTCAATATGAATTGATTACAGTAGAAAAATCACATAAAAGAAATCATAATCAAATCACAAAGAAAATATCACAAGGATGCAATCACAAAATTAGTACAAAAACTAGTCGAAACTTTGACCTAGGAAGCATTTACAAGTAAAAAGAAGTCAAGAAAAGGAATAGATGAAAGGAAATGAATAATGCAAGGTTAATAGGCATACAATAAATTATCAATTGCACCAATACATCGATAAAACCATACAAACATGCATAAGAAATATTCACAAACAAATCACTTAAGGAGAACAAAATTAATCCATACAAGTGCGGGCAAAGGTGCGTGCATGTGTGTGCTTGATAATACTTGTGATAAGTGTCACATAAGAGTGAGATAATAAGCAACACATAATGATTAAAGACTCATGTTGAACACAATCAAGTTACAAGAAACTCAAAATAGCACATATACAACACTAGTACAAAAACTAGTCAAAAACTTGACCTAGAATGCACCTAAAAATCAAATGAAGCATAGTGGTGCATAGATGAAGAGAAGTGAGATTTAGAAGATAACAAGACATGAAATTCATTAGTTATCATGGTAAGAACACATTCACATAATATACACGATCATCATGAAGATTCACAAACAACTTATCATAAGAAAGCATAAACATGCATCCCAAAAGTGTGTGAAGTGTGTGCAAATGTGCACTTGTGTGAACATGCTTCAAGGTGTCACTGATCGCGACTTTATCGTCTATAAATCGGGAGACTGCAAGTGCAAAGTCCTATCGTGTAGTTTTAAAAAGATATCGAACCCACAGAGACTATAAATCGATATATTGTTATCCTAAGTTACGGTATACAACTAAGGCGAATAATTCTTTTGGATAAATGGTTTAGGATAAATGGTTTAAGGAAAAATATAAGTAAAACAGATATCGGTACGTAACGTAGTGAACCTAAGCGGATTAAATTGGACCTAAGCGTATAAAGATGGTTAACTTAATTGTTCCGTAGAAATTATCAGTTTAAAAATCCTTAACTCACACTTTCGTGGTCTTATCTCGGATTATACTCCTAAAGCCCTATGCCTGCTCTCGCTAGCCCATAAGTGTTTAGAAAATATTCTTTGAAAACTTAATAAAATCTAATTCGTTTTAAAGCGCTCTCGCTGTATTTAAATCGAATGCCTAACTTTAGCTATCCGGGTTAAAACCTCACACTTTCGTGGTCTCGATCCTAACCTATTCTACTTATCTTACTTTCGTAACGAAAAGATTAATTTTAATTACAAAAAGTCATAACCAGAATTTAAGTTAATTAAGATTTTAGCTTAAGAACAACTTAATTCCTACTCTTACTATTATTACTTACCGATATCTAAACGGTTTAGCCGGACATATTTATTAATTCAGACGTGCATAAATAATAAGGTTCAATATATTTAAACATCTCCATAATTAAGTAAATAAATACCAAGCAACAATACTTAAATAAAATAAAATAATTATATTAAGAACCTGAAAATAACAATACTGGAATAATCTTGTTCTTCGAAATAAACGAGCATTCCACCACAAGTCGGTTGGATCTGCTCGGAGACTTCTCGAATTAAAAGAAAAATATGACAAGGAATAAAAAGCACTAGATCTAACGTAAGGTTAGATCAGTGAAAAATACACAACAATTTCCGGTGTAGAAATTGTTGTGAGAAAATTATAGAAACGTAAACTAAAAGAAAATTAAAACAAAGAAACTGGAAAAATAAAATAAAAGTAGAAATACAAAACTGAAAAGAAAACAAAATACGAATAATGGAAGAACGATTTTTGGTAAGAATCGCCGACCCTTGCACTGAAGATCGTATGTTGTATTTATAGGCTTCACTTGTAACTACCCGTTTCCATTCTCGTACCAAAGCTAGTGGAGATCGTGTGGGAAACTGCCAAAATGTGCCAAAACGTGGGAGACGGACGTCTCCAGTTGAAGAAGGAGGTGAGATGTGTGGGTCTCACAAGATGAAGGGAAGGAGACGTGGGTCTCCAAAGACCATGAGACGTGGGCCCCAGGTGGGAGGCGGGCGCCTCCAAGATGTGAGAGAGAAGTGAGACGTGCGTCTCACTTGGGTAGCTGCTAGGAGACGGTCGTCAAGGCTTCCGACGGTCATGGGTCTTTGCTTCATGGGACTTTAAGCGTGCTGGGCTTGTTGCTTAACTTTTATAATTATTTTCTTCTTCTTTTACTCCTCATTTTGCTATATTACCCCTTGCTTCATTTCTTTGGCTTTTTAATACGATTTTTCCTCAATTTTATTTCTTTGCTCAATTAATCTTTATTTGATGCAAATACCTGAAACAAAAGAAATACCAACGTAATATGGAAATAAAACAGAATAATTAAATAAAAATAGTAACATTATCTATGAAAATTAAGTCAAATATGTTATATAAATTCGTGTTATCAGTCACATGAGAGTGAAGTAAGAAGATAAATACATAATGAGACAACATTCATACATATAAAAAATCAAATAGCAAGCATCACCACCACAAATAATGCAAAAGCTAGCAAAGGTCAATATTCAACTCTAAAGTTAACTTAAACAAGCATACAAGCTAATAAGTCAAACATGGTCAAGGGACAAGGTGAATAGGTGATGAAACACACAAGGTCATTAGCCTAAACAACATAATCAAGACATGTAGACAAGACTCATTAAAAATTCATACACAAAACATTCAACAAACTAGAGCAAGACTAGCACAAGCAAGCACAATCAAGTCTTTAAAGGAAAAACAAACATAAACCAAGCACATATGGATGGAGGTTAAATATAAGATGTGTTAGCATATACAAGGTCAGTAGCTTAAGAGATAAATAAAACATAAACAACGACATATCACACAAAGAATAAGACTTGTACTCAAAAGCATAGAAAATTAGGGTTTGAAAACAGCAAAACTTATGTAATTTTAAAACAATTGATAAAGATCAAACAAAATGGTCTTGATTAGATAATTAAGATATGTGTGACTTGTTGTGACACGGTGGGAGAACTGACTTATTTTATTTTGCGTTTGATCGCAAATGTTGCGGATAACAAGAGTTGCCACCGACTTTTCTTTTATCCAATTAAGGGAAGGTGAAAAGAACATGAAAAGACCTTCGTTAGATTCTGAGTAAGGGAGGTGATTGTGAAAAGGGAAGGTATTAGCACCCTTTCCATCCGTAGTTATCTACGGGCTCTTAATTGCTTCAGCTCTCTTTGAAATCTGCTTTCTGTGTGTATGTTTGAAATTTTTTTGGAAAAGGCATTTCGTTTTGACTTCGTAATGATTCACACTGAAATGTATACGAAGTGTTCGGAAATGTTTCGTTTTGGAAAAGTATTTTAACTTTGTAAAAGTGTGGGGTGTAAAAAGATGTTTTGATAGAGCAAGCAATTAGGAGTCTATTACCTACTCAAAACGGTCGTTTCCGTGTTATTTTTACCTTCCTTTAGAATAGTGCTATCCATACCATTAGTTGGTAGGTAACCCTATTCGTTGGATGTGAAGGGACGTTCGAAGGGACATCGGATGGTCATAGAAGGCAACTTGTAGGAGTATCCTAGCACATTCGTAGGGACGATCATCACTTTTTTGTAGGCAACAATCGAGGGACTAGATCATGTATTCGTAGGCAACATCGAGGGACTATGATCTTTGATTCGAAGGAACTATGATGATATGTTTGTAGGCAACGGTGCTAAGATACCCATACGTTCGAGGGACTTGACCATTTATTCGAAAGGCAACGAGAGAGAATACCCTAGGGGGTGCATGTGTGAAAAGAGTGTGGTGAGTTCAGATAATTTATCTTGTGATTAGAGTTAGCTATGTTGATTTTATCTTTCCATACACGCCTAATTTACTAGCAGATTATATAGGTGCAGAAAGTAAATTGCAGAAAGTAAAGTGCGGAAAGTAAATCCTACGCTATTACATGGCTTTGGGGCAGTTACATAATTAAGGAGTGCGGAAAGTAAACCTAATTAAGCTATTACATCCCATGAGCAGTTACATAATATTGGAAAAAAGAATGCGAGAAAATAAATAACTGAATAGAAGACTAGTCCTAATATTTTTTTATTTTTGAAATGTGTAAAATAATCCTAAGTCTAGTTGATTTTAATTAATTTAAAGAAGTATTAGTTAATACTAACCCTAAATTAATTAATTAAAATAAAGAGAAAAAATTAGTGGAAGTTATCTAATTAATCCTAATTATTTAACCTAATTACTAGTTTTTTTAAATTGAATAATAAAAATAAGCAAAATAATAAAAATATGGAAAAATAGTATAAAAAAAAATGTTGAAACGCTTCTAGAAGAAGCCATCCTAGAAGTTGTAGCTTCTGGGAAATCCTTTGCTGGAGGCACCCAGAAGTTGGAACTTTTGGGGTTTCTGCGCTGGAGGTACCCAGAAGTAGGCACTTCTGGGGCTTTCTGCTGGAAGTGGATCCAGAAGTTTGGGCTTATGGGCGTGACGTCTTAGGATGGGATCTAGAAGCTGGAGCTTCTGGACGTGTTTCTGCCTCTGAGGGTCCAGAAGCTGGAGCTTCTGGACGTGTTGCTTCTGGAACCTGAAACATAAAAAATGTTAGGAGTTCTGGGAAAAGGCAGGGTTCGAACCCATGCCTTCTAGGATGAACGCGTGCTGCCTCTGCCATATGAGCTAACCTTCTTTGGTGTTAGACATATGAAACAGAATGAATACAAAGGAAATTGATTTTTGGGAACCAATTTAATCAAAAAACGCGCGCATGGGTCTTCTTCCCTATTTGAATTTTCAGATCTATGGCTACGGTTTTTTACCTACAGATTGCTTCTGTAGCTAAACCCCTGCAAGTTTCAAAAATTCAACACAAGCAATATAAATTCAAAGTAAAGCCATGGTTCAATCCGGTTTAACCTCCTGAACATGAATATGTTCCTAGTTTTGGCCAATTTTTCCTAAATCGATGGATCCCAAATTAAAGCTTTAAAATCCTAACAATGGTGTATCGGTATTCCTGCGTCTAAAATCCAATTGGACCATCCAGATAGCTTGCAAACATCATTCTAAACATACACAAACAATCAAAATAGGTTAAATATGCATGAATAATCAAAATCGATTTTGAAGAAGAAAGTGCAAATCGTGTTCTTGATTTCGTGATTCTGGGTGTTTGGCTTGCTTGTGAGTATCTGGAATTGATCAGAGGACCTCCAGGAATCGATTGCAAGGCTTGAAATGGATTGAATTCAAGCAAAACTATGGCTGCTAGTTGCTTGCAAGTCACAGTTTTTTGAAGCTTTATTTAGGGTTCTTGAGGTCAGAAATTTGTCTCCTGTGCATTTGAAATCATTGTGTATTTATACTAGAGTGATTTAGGTCAAGCATTGTAAGAAAATATCATGCCAATCAATGAAAGATAATTTGATTTGGAATCAAACCAAATATTGCCTTTTTGAGCCAATTTCAATCAAGTTACTTGCCAATCTCAATTATTTCGAAATAATCAGACTTAATTGGCTTGCTTGGACCTCAAGGATGAGAGAAAATCAATCTTACACTTAATTTTTGATTTTCTATCTTTTATTTTAATTAAATTGGTTTTAATTGATTAAAAAATCCAAAATAAATAAAAAATAAAAGATAAAAATGTGGCCTTGGTCTTGGAGGTTCCAATTCAGATTAGGAACAAGTTTGAATCAAGAAAAGTTAGGCCCATTTGGAAAAAAAATTATTTTCTCAAATATTTCTCTTTGTGCACCTCCTCAAAAATGCTCAACTTGCACAATGTGTATCTTGCTCAATTTTTAACATTTTTGGGTGTTCTTGGACTTTTTAGAAAGATCAAAATGTCTTCTAAACAGCCCTTTTGGTTTCATCTTCATTGAAGTTTCCATGCTCATGAACACTTCTTTGCAAAAAGTTGACTTTTAAAAGGACCTGTAATATTTTGATCCGTAACTTCCAAATGAAGCATTTTCTGCCCAAGCTTGTGAGACATGAAGTTGTAGAGAATTGAATTCTCTTCAAAATGAGATGTGGTGGAAATTTTTTTGATAAAGTATGTGAAATTTATGCTTGGTCAAAGTTCTGTTGACTTTTGTCTAAAAAACCCTAATTTAGAAACTTTGACTTTTGATCAGATCTTGACTTTTCTTTAGGAATCATGATCAACCCTTGATCAAATGATGAATATTACTTCAAAATATTGGTTTTGACCAAAAATTATGAAGTTTGACTGTATGTTGACCACATTTGACTTTTTGTCCAATATAGCTGATTTTCAACTATTTGAGCAATTGACTGAGCAAACTTGACTTGTAAGGCTTAAAACTTGACATGGTGATTCATTGGTGCATATGATGAGGTATGATGACCACTTTAAACATTGGAAGTTCATCTTGTCTTGAGAATAGCAAAACCCTAGCTTGGATTGATTGCTTAGGAGAGAGTTTGTCTGGTCAACCATGGGAAATCCTTAAGTATGGATATGTGAAATGTCTTGAGAAGTGGGAGGGCAAATTTTGGGGTATAACACTTGTGTAATAAGATAACTCAAGATGAGGTTCATGAGAAACACTTGTCTAAATCAATGATGGATGATATAAATCAAGTGTGAAGATAAAAGTTGATAATTATAGATCCTAGGGCAGTGGCATTTCCCTACTACAAGCATCTATCATGAACTTACAAAGAAATTTAATCAATGTTATCAAATTAATAAGTCAAAGTATCATGACAACATATAAAAATATAGTCTCTAATGCATAAAAGAAAAGGTGATCATGAAAGATCAAAATTAGGGTTCTCAAATGTTATGTACTATAGACAACACTAAGTAAATATAGAGTAACCATAAAGAGACATAGCACCAAAACTCATGAGCAAACACTAAAGAGTGAGGCTCAAAGACACCACCAAAATTTTTTTTTTAGCTTCTCACATGATACCAAAAATAGATGACAATGAAATGGACATGAAAGTCCTCAAACAATCACAAACATTCAATTAGGTCAAAATTAAAAGATGTGGCTCATAACTTGTCACCATGCTAAGTGGACAATGAAATGTCAATCAAGTATCATTGGTGCATGAGAAATAAAATGAAAGAGAGGCATGAAACAAGATTCAAATACAAAAATAAGTTGATATGAAAGTCCTTAAGTAAATGCACACATACAATTAGGTCAAAACTAAAAGATGGGACTCCTAACTTGTCACCATGATGGGTGGACAATGAAATGTCAAACAATTATCATAGGAGCATTGTATAATAGCAAGCTAATCATGAAAGATCATAACCATGATAGGTCATATTTGAAAAAGCTTCACATGGGGTATTCAAGGTGGTGCACAAAAGTTACCTCCTAAACCTTGATCATAAACAAACATCAAACAAAATTGAAGAAGAAAGTATGTTTAGAAGAAGTGAATTGTTCATTGATGAACTCAAACCCATAAATTAGAAATTAGTATGAAATTAAAAGAGAAATTGATTCCCCAAGGGTTGCATAAATGCATTCCAATATACCTCTAAGTCAAAAGAAGCACCAATGCATCTATGGAAGAGATGCTTGGTTCAAAAATAGCAACAAGGTTTATAAAATCAAAACAAAAATATCACAACATTTCTAAGACAATTAAAAGTTATAAACAACAAGCACAAGTCAAAATTGGCAAGGTTCAAGAGGAAAAGGAAAATGCACAAGCAAGCAAAGTTCACAAGATAATCAAACTAGAAACTCTAATTTGACAATGTTGGGGAAAATATCAAATCAAGTCCTAAAATCTAAAAAAAATTAGTTCTAGAATCCTAAGGGAGCATACAACCCTAATCTAATATGAAGTTGACTTAAAAGTCAAGGGAGGTTAGCATATGAACCCTAACTTGAGGCCTAAGCAACCAAAACCACTCAAATGATCAAATTAAATCAAAAATTCCAAACAAATATAATTCAATCAAGAAAAATTCAAATCAAAATTCACACATCAAGGCATAAACCTCAAAAACTCAGAGAAGTCAACATTTGGCCTTTTTTATTTGTAAAAAAAAATTAAAAATTAAATCTAGAAAGATTAATATATCAAATAAACCATGAAAAGTATTCACAAAAGCAAAAATGCTAAAAATATTAATTCAAGGTCAGAAACCAATCACATATCATGAAAAAGGATCAAAATAAAATTAGTGAATTTTTATACTTGAAAAAGTATTTTTAAATCAATTAAATTACCAAAATAAACAATTATTCACATATTTTCCAAAAATAAGTCAAATATTAGAAAACTATGAAATAAAAATCAGAGATCACAAATAATCCCATCAAATAGCCTAAAATAATTTTGTGTAATTGTTGTATGAAGGAAAATATTTTTAATAATAATTAAATGCATGAAATGCAATATAATGCAAAATATTTATTTAATTATGCAAACAAATACAAAATTATGAAATAAAATTCAGAAATGCAACCTATATGAATAAAATGATTCAAAATATTTTTTGTGCAATTTATGTATGGGAGAAAGTATTTTTAATAATAATTAAAATGCATGAAATGCAATGTAATGCCAAAATTTATTTAACTATGCAAAAATTAGAAACTAATTGAATAAAAATCAGGGAATTATCAAAAATCAATCAAAGGGCTCAGAATAATTTTTGTGGAATTTTTTATGATGGAAAAACATTTTTTCAAGAATTTAAAATAAAAACTAATTAAAACAAACTTAATTAATCTCAGAATTGTTTTGACCAATCAAAATATTTACAAAAAATCCAGAAAAATTACAAAAAATATTTTAAGTTGATGAGAGCCTTGGGTATTTATTTGAAATTTTTGGATGATTTTTGAGCATAAAATAAAATTATACAAAATGCTAAATAAAATAAAATTTCACATGAGCCAATCAGATCTCGCGACATAATCATCTTCAACCTCCCACCTTATGCCCTAAAATGCGTTTCTGCACAAACCATACACCCAACTTCAGAACATCGTATCTTGCTTATTTCTCAACCATTTTTTACGATTCAAAGCACAAAATGAAAATCACATGGCAATGAACAAGTAACAACTCATAGATTTCAAAAAGATCAACCATACATCAAGAAATCAAACCACCAAAAATGCAAAAATCATCCAAAATCAAAATTTCAGAACTTCATATTATGCAACATGCTTCATAAACAAGCAAAGATATACATCAAACCTATTGTTTGGCCAACTATACTCACGCATAAATGCTTATTTCATCAAAAAATCAACTAAAAATGGAGATTTGAGTTTTGAAACTTACCTTTTGAATTGAGAAATAAACTCAACTGGTACCTCTGAATAATAAGAAAACCTTTCTCTTGATCCTCCTAGCTTCAATGAAGAGTAATAAATGGAGAAATAAGCTCTGGAATAGGAGAAAATGAAGCTTCGAAGAAAAATAAAGAGAAGTTCATATCTGATTTTTGGTGGAAGAAGGCGTCTAGGGCAAGAATGAGTGTGGTTGTATGTTTATATAGAGCTCAAAGTGTGAGGGTATGATGGTCTTTGAAGCTTAAAAATGCTTGGGCCCAAAAATGCATTTTTCTGATTTTTTTTCATGGAACTTGCGTTTTGCTTGCTTCTTAGCTCAAGTTTTGTGCGTTTTGTCAAACTTATAATGAGTGGAATCAGAGTGTAGAAGGTGCGAATGATGAGCTGGCTTGATAGTACAAGAATGAGAGAATTTACGAAATTGCAAAAGTTGCCAAAAATGGCAATGTAGGAGAGAGTACAAGTCATGCCTTTAGAGTGAGTGATTTTGCCTTATATTGTAATGATCTGAATGATCAAAATCATGCAAGACATGTGCAAGCAAAGACTTGAAACAAGCCAGAACCAAAAAGGTCCAAAATCTGAAATATTGCATGCATGCATTCGTGGCTTACCAGTCAACTTTAAGCTTATCTCCCAAGGAAATGGCTCGTGCGTTTCTTTTGCATTATGGGTCATGGATAGAACTCTCAGTGATCTCCACAATGAGCTTTGAATTATGTAAAATGGTGGATTATTGAATGAGATATGATCAAGACAAGTTGTGAAATAACATGGCTTGGAAACATGGGCATGACACGCGTGCATGGCAAGAACTAAATCCGGTTTTGACATGAATTTCTAAGGAACACAACTTGATCAATATTTGGCCATTTGAAATGGTTCAAACCTTGTTACAAAGCTCTCCATGCCACCTTCAAAATGCACGAAGCACATTTTAAAAATTGCACTTACATTGAGAGAAATTAACCTCAATATCTTACACACCACGTGTTTGTTGAAAAAACACGCGCAGGATGGCCAGGAGAAGGCAAGCTGGCTTTGTATTTGCATGTTTTGTTCTTGAAACTTCCAAGCCAATTATCTTCCAAATGGTGCATTTTTGATAAATTTTACACATTGACCAACTTGTATTATTTTTATCAAGATTTCCAAAAATGTATGGTATGAAACTATTGGATAAAAATTGAGAAATTTATGACATGTCAAAATTCTATAGGGTGAGGACTTAGAAAATTTTCCAAACTTCAAATAACTTTAAGAACAAGTTAACTCCAATTTCTTCAATTTCCTTGATTCAATGATGAATTTGGTCATAAAATATGAAAATAGGATATTTGAATTGATGGTTGACAAAAAGTCCACTTGGTCAACTCCTGACTTCGACTGATTTTGACCAAAATGACAATTTTGCCCTTTGTGATCAATTGACTTGCTTCCCATCAAAATTGAACCTCAATCTTTCAACCATGGATGCTCAAAAACATATAGAAACACATGAAATCAAGTTTGAATGAAAAATCTAAAGAAATCCTGATTATATCCAAAACCCTAATTTTGCACCTTGTGTTAAGAGATGACCAATCAAGCTTCAAAACCTCTAATATTCTTAATGCATTGAGAAAATATTTGAACCTTGATAAAAAATGATAATAGGAAGATGATACTTCAAGAAATTGTCTTAAACAAGCTTCAGACTTCACAATGGGCCAAAACCCTAATTTCATCAGATGAATGACATAAATGAATTCCTCATCAATTCTTTGTACAACTTCAACTCTTGAAGGATCAATGAGACAAATGAGATGTCTTGAGCTATAATACACCATTGTGACTTGGAAGATCCAAAGACATGAGAGTTTGAGACTCCTTTATAACAAAATGCTAACACAATCAACCTCCATAGCTTGTAGAGGACTTGAGAACCACATAACTTTGATCCTATCATTATATATGAATGCAATGCAATATGATGTTTATGATGAAACATAATCCTAAATCAAGAGGGTAAATTTTGGGTTGCAACAATAATCTATATTTTCTTGACAAAATAGCTTCATATGGAAAATTCCTGAAAGTTGATGCAAGACCTTATAAGCCAATGAAAATAAATTGGACTCTCGAACAGTGAGCAGTTTTTTATTGGTTATTCTTAAAGATCTAGGGGCTACAAATTTTATGATCCCAAATTACATTCAATTTTTGAGACGGGAAAACCACATTTTTGAGGATATTGCGTTTGGGGGAAGAATAAGGTTAGAGACTTTGTTTTAGAGGAAGAATCGGTAACAATTCAAGAATTGATTCATACAGTTGCTTTTGATCAAGCAAGTATGGAACCTCCACAAGACATTGTTAATTTTCATCCTACTCAATATGATTGGTAATTTATGAAGAACAAACTTAAAATCCTCAAGAACAAGTGTTACAAGAACCATTACATTTGCCGAGATCCATTAAAGAAAGGAGAAATGCTATTCAGGATGATTACATAGTATTTCTTCAAAAACATGAGGAAAATAATGGTAAGTGGATTGAAGCAATAAAGTAGGAGTATAAAGTCCATGCAAGACGATAAAGTTTTGGGAACTTGTCTCATTACCAGAAGGTGTGAAATCCATTGGTTGCAAATGAATATTTAAGACCAAACGGGATTCTAACAGTAATGTGGAAAGATATAAAGTTTGTCTTATGGTTAAGGGTTATACTCAAAAGGAAGGGATTGAATTTAAAGAGACTTTCTCTCCGATTTTATCGAAAGATTTTTTTAGGATAATCATGTCTCTTGTTGCACATTATGATATGGAAATCCATCAAATAGATGTTAAGACGACATTCTTCAATGGATGTTAGGCAGATATTTGAGCAATCAAAGAATGGATCATTGGAAAGCGGCCAAAAGATTATAAGGTATTCAAAGAGAACAAAAGACTATATGCTCACATATAGGAGGTTAGATCAGTTAGAGATCCCTGGATAATCTAACTCATATTTTGTTGGATGCAAAAACAACAAAAGATCCACTTCAGGCTATATATACATGTTGGCTGGTGGTGCAATTACTTGGCGCAGTGCAAAGAAAACTCTTACGGCTTCATCCACCAAGGCAACATAGTTTATAGCAAGTTATAAGGCATCCAACCATGGGATACGAATGAGGAATATTGTCACTGGACTTCAAATTATGGAAAGAATTGAGAGACCACTTAAGTTATATCGTGACAATAAATCAGTCGTCCTGTAACAATAATAGGAGCTTGACCAAGTCAAAACATATTGACGTCAAGTTCCTAATTGTTAAATAAAAGGGTACAAAGTGGACAGATTTCTATAGAACACTTAGGGGATAACTCCACGATAGCAGATCCTCTTACAAAAGGTCTTCCACCCGAGGTCTTTCATGAGCACATTGCTCGCATATGTGTTTTACCATAAGAGGAGTCTTTGGTTTAGTGGGAGTTAGTTAATTATGAATTTCATGTTCTATATTTTCGTATTATGTATGCATACTATGGTTTTGGATATTTCCAAATTAATAAAGTTTGATATTCAGTACTTTACATTTTGTACAATAAAGTTATTGAATGATCTCACTAAAGTAAAGTAGGACCAGTTGAAAATCGACATATACAGACCAACTTTATGTGATTTTCATGCTACACATTTCATGATGGATCTATGTCATTTAGTTGTGTCACTATTGGTGATCATTCATGGGTTTAGTTATGATTGCTATAACGAAAATCACTTTGGTTCTGAATCGTGACATGATTAATGGACGAGATAATTTGGATATGCTTGAGGAATATAATGGCGAATTTGAGCTCATAAAGTCTAACACATGTATATGATTACATATGTGACCAGTGGAAGATTGTTAGAATTTTGGTTCACAAATGTAATATTTAAGGTGTTAGGGTCATTATTTTAATTAGTCAAGACTTAAACGAGTCTAATTAATATAATATTAAGTTTGTGGCTAAAAACATAAATGTCATGAAAGGTATGATTATTGTGTAGATACCATAAATCAATATTTAATTTGATGAGAGGTCAAATTAAAATATTGAATACTAAGAAATAACCCTAAAGTTATTTATAGGGGTTATGGTCCTCATTTGTAGACAACAAGAAAACGACTTATTAGGAATTCTCTCTTCATCCCCATCAGAGGAGAATAAATGAGTCATAAGAAACTCTATAAATTGGAAGATCACATACCCGCAAACCTTCGGTGATTCTCAATGACACATATCCATAAATCTTCAATAATTCTCAATGACAAATTCAGGTACACTTCCACTTTCATTCTCATAATTGTATTCAGATATGAATTTAACGATTTTATTTAGAATTTTGTTCTTAATTTCTATATTGATAGAAATTATAAGGTTTATGAACGAAACCTAACATTATTCTCTCCTCTTCCCTTTTCTAAACACAAAGTTTAATTAATAATTTTTTTAAGACTAATAATTCATAAATAATAATATAAAAAAAATGTTTACACATTCTTAATAATGTAATTTTGCTATGTGAATTTGAAGTATCACAATTTTTTTAAGAAGCTGAAATGTAGGAGACTGCGGGTTAAAAGAAACATTTCGTTGTGTTAGAAAGAATATCTCTTTTTTCACATTTATAGTTTTTCTTTTATCTTTATATATTTTAATTTTCTTATTGGTTACTAATCATATAATATATTTTGTAAATCATAAAATTATATATTTTGTAGAAGTGAATTTTAAGTATCACAAAATTTTCTAAGTATTTTGTTGACAATTTTTTTAGCAGTTGAAATGTAAGAGATTGTAGATTAAAAGAAACCTCTCCTTTGAGTTAGAAAAAATATCCCTCTCTTCACATCTATAGTTTGTTTTATCTTTTTATATTTTAATTTTATTATTGTTTACTAATCATTAATTATATAACTTTTATACGTGAATTTGAAGCATCACACAAAAATATTTTTAGAAGTTTGAAAATCGGAGAATGCACGTTAGAGGAAACATCTCCGAGTTAGAAGAAATATTTTCCTTTTTAAATTTACGTTTTTTTTTTAATTTTTCTTTCATATATTTTAATTTTATTATTATTTATTAATTCATAGTTATATTTTTTGGTAAAATTTTATTATTGTTTAAAAACGCAAATCTATTAAAAGAGAGTATAAAGGATACTCCACCTATTGATACAAAACAAAAAACCCTTACATCTTAAAATAAACGACGTAGAGTGTTTCAAATATGAAAATTATAACAATCACCAATCTTATAAAAAGAGATTCATCATGACCAAGATCTAAAGATTATGGCCGACATACACTCGTCAAAATTGAAATTATCTTTTTTAAAGATTATAATATTGCGCATCAACCAAAGAGTGCAAATCGTTGCTAACTAGACGACGACAACTATAGTTCTCTTCATCTTTCCGATTACCTTCTCAAAGAAGGGAAAAAATGAGTGAATTCCGCCAAAGACAACTCATTAAGATTTCCAAACCAACTTTTCACTTTCTCCCAAATTCTGGACGGAACGTTGCAAAGACAAAAAATGTGCTCAATAGGTTCCTCCTCACTGACACAAAAGACACAATGCAAATCTCTCTCATCCTACAAAATTCCCCTTATTAGAAGTTGGTCTTTGGTAAGCAATATATTAATGATAAGTTTCCCGTCGAAGATAAGAAGATTCAGAGGAACATTTAAATCCCACAAAAACTTGACAGCCTTCCGCATATTAGGGGAAAAGAAATTATCTGAGTTATATGTGTTGAACAATTTGTAATAGGAACTTACAGGGAAAAAACGCCATCAAGTTCTTTGGACCAAGCAAAGGAATCTTTGGCATTTCTGCCTAAAGACACTTTAGCCAAGGTATCAATGAAATTTGCCCACAAAAAGGCACGAGAGTAGCATCTATGGACACCAGATCCGACGCGTTCCAAGACCACTCCAAACCATTCCACGTCCTTGCTGTTGCTACTGAGATCCCGGGGTTGCTAGCATGAATGAAGATCTCTGGAAAAGTGTTACGAAGAGGTTGCAGTCCCAACCAACTAGAATGCCACAAGGCAATCCCCTCTTATGGGTGTTGCACAAAAGGGCCTCTACAAAATGGTTACTCAGCGAAAAGATGGAATTCCAACGAAATTATTAGATATAATCAAATCTCGCCACCAAATAGAATCTCGAGTGTTCAAAACAATACGAAAAAGCGATTTGCACTTTCGTAACGATATCTCTGTATCTACTTCTTAAGATTTGTTTTCACACCGCATATCGGTCGTTAATTATCCTCCACTTCCATTTTCTTAGGAGAGCCAAATTCAAAACTTTAACATCTTTAACGCCTAAACACCCCCTTTTCTCGAGGACTGCAAATAATCTTCCAACTTACCGAATGAACCGTTATTTTACTCTCACTTCCACCCCATAGGAATTGCTTTGAATCTGACGGATTTCCCTTAAAACCTTCGCAAGCGCTTTATAGAAAGAGAGGGATAGATGAGAATAACATTTAGAACCAAACTAATAAGAACCACACACCCCATTATCGTGAGATACCTTCTTTTCCAAGAAGCCAACTTACCCTTTAAATGGTTAATTAAATCCTTCCACATTGAAAGTTTCCTCGGACTATCTCCTACTTTGACTTCGAGAAATTTTAAAGGGAGATTATCTATATCACAAGACAAGAAAGTCGAGGCTGCCTCCATTAGCCAATTTCCCACATTTATTTCTTATAATTTATTTTTGTGGAAATTGATTTTAAGGCCCGACATCAATTCAAAACCCCTTAAAATAGATTTCATACTCCAAAAATTATCGCTACTTCCATCCACCACAAATATTGTATCATCCACAAATTGTAAGATATTATTCTCTTCTTCACCATTCAACTTGAATCCTCCATATTCACTAATTTCTACCGCTTTGTGCATAAGTCCCGTAAGATCCTCCATAACCAACAAGAATAAGAAATGAGCTATAGGATCACCTTCACGAAGCCCTTTCTACATCTTAAAGTCCTTTGTTGCACTACCATTAACAAGCACGAACATCGAACTAATAAACACACTCACTTCCATCCACATTATCCATCTATCGCCAAACCCCATCTTAGGAAACAAGAATCCAAAGAAATTCCAACTTACGCAATCGTAGGCCTTTTCAGAGTCCACTTTTAGCGCCACACAACTCCTCTTCTCCCTCATAGCTAAGTCTAAAACCTCATTGATCATTAATACACCATCTACAATATTTCTACCAGGAACAAAAGCGGTTTGGTTATTTGAAATAATCTTCCCTAGAACATATTTTAATCTAGCTGCCAAAAGTTCCGAGAGGACCTTATCCAAGCTCCCCACTCGACAAATGGGCCTATATTTAGATAAAATTTGCGGCTTGATGATCTTCGAGATTAGCGCTAAGAATGATGAAGTGAAAATTTGGTGAGCCTAGCATTTTTGTGAAAATCCATCACGAAACTCAACACATCATTCTTAATAAGATCACAACTTTGCTTGAAAAAATCGAGGGAGAAGCCATCATGACCGACACATTTATCACCTTCACAAGACCAAACAACTTCTTTAACTTCTTCTTTTAGAAAAGGTATTTCAAGCCAATAACTCTCCTGTTCGTTTAAAGACTTAAAACCTATTCCTCCTGGGAACTGGTCTATTAGATTTTCTTTCTTTAAAGAACGGTTTGTAGTAAGATTTGATTGCCTCCTTAACATCATCAACTCCCTTCACTCTACCATATTCCACCTTCACCAAAGAAATATCATTCCTCTTATATCTCTCCTTCAACGACTTGTGAAAAAAACGTGAGTTTCTATCACCTTCCTTCAACCACGACTGCCTAGACTTCAACCTAAGCATAGCTTCTTTCAAATTTAATTTGTCCCAAAGATCTTCCGTATTTATATTTTTCTCCCTCACTAGTCTCTCTATATTGCCACTATGATTATCTACCAACAAATTATCCAACTCATTTAGCCTATTCACATGCTATCACACCTTTAAATCAATCAAACCGAAAGTATCGCGATTCCACTCTTTTATGCAAAGTTTCAACCTTTTTAACTTCTCATACAAAATAAAGTCGTCTCTATCTTCCATCTTGATCTTAACCCATTCTTCTTCTATAAAAGGCTTAAATTAATCATGCTTAAACCAATTATTATTGAATCTAAATGGCTTCGGTCCCCAATTGGTCTTGCCCGAATTTAACCATATAGGACAATGGTCCGATATATCTCTACTTCCCACTCTTTGATCTATAACATTCCAATTTTCTATAAGCTTGCTCGATAAAGGGAATATGACGAATCTACTCATAGCCATACCGTTCCCTTTGTACTAAGTGAATATGCCCTCTACACAAGGGATATCCACAAGGACCATCTCATCAATGAAGTCCCTAAAATTGGCCATGTCTTCGCTGCTATGATGAGTCCCTTATCCCAATTTATCATCCCTACTACAAACCTCATTAAAATTTCCCCATAAACACCACTTTGCCTTTTCTTATCAATCAACCTTCTCCATAAGGATTTCCTCCCCGCTGTAATACATGAAGCATAAATATTAACAAAGTTGTGAACACTTAGCTAAATTGATAAGATAACTTATGCTATTTCTTTTGGTAAAGTTGGCACCTCCTCTATTGTTGTAGGATAGCAAATTCATTTCAACTTGTTAGTATCCCATTTCTTTGCCTTCATCCCTTCTTTTATCTCTGCCCTCCATTTCCGCCATTTCTTTTATGCAAGCATTTCTGTCCATCCTACTTACAACTCCATAGTTAAATTTATTAAAAAACTCCATACATTTATTGTTTGTTTACCTTCCTTATTATTGTTACTAATTCATAGTTAAATTTAAAGATAACTATCGCATATGTGGTGGTGAATTCTCTCCTTCATTTTTATCGAAGGGTAATTTAGTATTTTCTATTTATGTATATTTTATCTTGGTCACTAAGATTACTCTATTAGGGCCTATGTGGCAATTTTATCCTTGTATAAATAGACTAGTGGTAGATGTCATTTATAAAAATAATCCTTATTTCTTTCTCTTTATTATAGCCATCATTCTCTTATTATTCTCCCATTATTCCTATCATCTTTAATTCTGTGCACCAACAAATTGGTATTTAGAGCTCCGGTTAGAAACACAGGAAAACACGAGTGAACATGAGTTTGTGTTGTGTGATTGATTTTGTTTCTGGGTTCACATTGAATCTTTGAACAAAATTGTAACAGAATCACATTTTCTGATTCTGTGGGGTTGGGAAACACTTGAAGATCTGAGTGTATTGTACAAGGTTGAAGATGAACGAAAACGACAATATGAGTACCAAACTTCCAATTTTTTATGGCAAGAACTGGAACAGATGGATGACTCAGATGCGTGTGTTATTTAGGGCTCAAGATGTTCTTGAGCTTGTTATTGATGGGTATATTTGGGTTGTAGCAGATGCGATAGAAGAAGAAAGAGAGGCGCAAAGAAACAAGAGGAAAAAAGATCAGAAGGCGTTGTTCTTCACCATCAGTGTGTGGATGTGATAGTGTTTGAGAAGATTGCAGATTCGACGACGTCAAAGGAGGCGTGGGACACACTGGTCAAATGTTACGGTTGTGATGCATCAGTGAAGAAGGTGAAGCTTCAGTCCTTGAGAAATCAATATGAGAATCTCAACATGAAGAGTAATGAGAAGGTTTCAGAGTATATCTCTACAGTGATTCTCATCACTAATGAGATGAAGGCTTGTGGAGAAACCTTTTCTGAACAATTAATCATTGAGAAGGTATTGAGGTCACTTAATCCTCAATTTGATTACGTTGTTGTAGCAATAGAACATTCTAAAGATCTGGAAACCATGAGAATAGAAGAGCTGCAAAGTAGTCTAGAAGCGCATGAGTTGTGTTTAACTAAAAGAACTTCTAAGAGGGAAGTTGAGCAGGCTCTAAAAGCTTCTTTTGTCAAGAAGGACCAAAAGAATTCTTGGTCAGAGGCCAAGAATAGACGTGGTGATAGATTCCAGAAGTCAGAAAGTTCTGATGAGAAGAAACATTAGAAGGGAAAAGAAAAGTCTGACAAGAAGAAAGTTCAATGTTATTGTTGTAAGTAGTTTGGCCATTTTGCTAGATATTGTTGGTCAAACAAAGGAAGGAAATCAGAAGAAGCAAACATATCCAGAGGAGATTGAGATGATGAACCTGTGTTATTGATGGCTTATGAGTCTGATGAAAGATGTTTGGCAGATTGGTGGTATATGGACACTTGTTGTTCAAATCACTTGACTTGAAACAAACAATGGCTGATAGATTTTGACTCTAGAAGGAGGACAAAGATCAGATGTGCTGATGATAAGTACCTTAATGTAGAAGGTATGTGAAATGTCAAAGTTAAAGTGAAGAATAGGAAGAATGTTCTGATCAAGGATGTTTGGTATGTTCCTGGAATCAAAAGTAATCTGATGAGTGTGGGTCAGCTCATTGAGAAAGGTTTCTTAGTTGTTATGAAGAACAATCTCTTGAAGTTGTATGATTCCAATCAGAAGTTAATTATGCAATCTGAACAGGTAAGCAACAGAACATTCAAGGTGAATGTAGAAATAGCTGAAACAGAGTGTCTTAGTACAGAAGGCTCTGAAGGAGATAGTAAGTTGTGGCACAATAGATTGGGGCATCTGAACTATAGAAGCTTAGGGCATCTAAGTTCTAAGAAGCTCGTACGTGGCATTCTGAAGATTGTGAAACATGAGAAGTCATGTGAGGTATGCATGAAAGGCAAGCAACCCTGATTGCCATTTGTATTAGAAGTAGCCCTAAGAGCAAAACATGTTATAGGAGTAGTATATTCTGACGTGTGTGGACCATTTCCAGAACCTTCACTTTGAGGAAATAGGTATTTTGTGTCTTTTGTGGACGAGTTCACAAGAATGATGTGGGTAACACTCATCAAGTTTAAGAATGAGGTGTTTATTGAATTCTAGAAGTTCAAGGTGAAGGCTGAGAATCAAAGTGGTAAGAAGTTAAAGATTCTCAGAACGGATGGTGGAGGTGAGTATAACTCTACGGAATTCCAGAAGTTCTGTGATGAGAATGGAATTGAGCATGAGGTTACTACTCCTTATACTCCTCAACACAATGGTCTTGCTGAACAAAGAAATCGTACTTTGCTTGATATGACGAGGAGTATGCTAAAAGAGAAGAAGCTTGCTCACAACTTATGGGGAGAAGTTATTGCTACTGCAGTATATGTGCTTAATAGGTGTCCAACGCAGAAGCTGAAGGAGATTTTTCCTTTAGAGAAGTGGATTGGAGAAAAGCAAAGTGTTAGTCATCTGAAGGTTTTTGGTTCTGTGTGTTATAGAAGCAAACTGATGTTATTGGTAGGGTACCACAGTACAGGTGCATACAAACTCTATTGTCCAGAAGCTAACAAAGTTGATATCAAAAGAGATGTTATTGTGAAAGAGTCAGAAACTTGGGATTGGAGAAAGTCTCAACCAATTTCTGGTGTAGAGATAACTTCTGAAGATGAGTCAGAAGTTGAAAGTTCTAAAGAAGAGTCAGAGTCAGAAGATGATTCTGAAGACTCTGAAGATAAAGATGATGAATCTGATTATGATCCAGATTATGTTGATGATCCAGAATCTGGTGGTGATCATGCTTCTAGAAGGGAAAACTCTGAAAACGTAGGACAAGCTTCTAAAGACGATCATGTTTTTGAAGGTGGTAATTCTGAAGATAGGGTTTCTAGACAAGGTCCAGAAGCTAATGTTGTTCCAAATTCTGGAGAATATTTAGAACAAATTCAGAGACCACAAAGAATCAGAACCATACCTAGAAGGTTTGCAAATTTTGACATGTTGCAAGACACCGAAGTTGACTCAGAGGGAGAAGTCATTAAATGTGCCATGTTAGTAGATTTTGAACCATTGGGTATAGAAGAAGCACTCAAGAAGAAAGTATGGTTGAATGCCATGAAAGAAGAACTTAAGGCTATAGAAAGAAACAAAACTTGGGAGTTGACTAAGCTTCCGAAGAAGAAGAAGAAAGCCATCAGCGTCAGATGGGTTTTCAAGGTGAAGCTTAAGCCAGATGGATCAGTTGGTAAGCACAAAGCAAGGTTAGTGGCCAAAGGTTTTCCTCAGAAACTTGGACTAGATTACTTTGAGGTATTTGCACTTGTAGCTAGACATGAAGCAATCAGACTGGTGATTGCTTTAGCTGCAAATAGAAATTGGCCTCTGGTGCATTTGTATGTGAAGTCAGCATTTATGAACGGTCCATTACAAGAAGAGGTATATGTGTCACAACCTCCTAGCTTTGTGAAAAAGAAACAGGAAGGGATGGTGTACAAGTTACATAAAGCTCTGTATGGATTGAAGCAAGCACCCAGAGCTTGGAATCAAAAGATTGATTCATTTTTCAAGAAGCAAGGGTTTCAGAAGTGTGAGATGGCATATGGAGTTTACATGCAGCATTCTGGAAGCAACATGATTCTGGTGTGTCTTTATGTTGATGATATATTGCTTACAGGGAGCTTTCCAGAAGATATAATCAAGTTCAAGAAAGTACTAATGAAAGAATTTGAGATGACTCATCCGAGAAATATGGTATATTTTCTATGGATGGAGATTCTGTACTCGAAGGAGGGTATTATTTTGCATTAGCTGAAGTATGAACTAGAACTTTTGAAGAAGTTTAAGCTGGAGAATTGTAAGACTCTTGTTACATCGTCAGAAACCAATCATAAATTGGATTCTGACTTTGAGGGTGAAGATGTGGATTCTATGATCTTTAAACAGCTGGTTGGTTCTCTGAGGTATTTGTGTAATACCAGACCTGATATTTCCTATCCAGTTGGATTGGTTAGTAGGTTCATGAGTAAACCTAAGTGGTCCCATTATCAAGCTGCTGTCAAAATTCTGAGGTATATCAAGGGAACTCTGAAGTTTGGAATATTATTTCCTTCTAGAAGAAAGGCATAATTAGAGTTGATGAGTTACTCTAACTCTGATTGGTGTGGAGATAAAGTTGATAGAAGAAGTACTTTTGGATACTTGTTTAAGTTTCTAGGAGGTCCTATTTCTTGGAGTTCCAAGAAGCAAGTTGTTGTTGCTCTATCAACGTGTGAAACTGAGTATATTGCAGGTGCTGTAGCTGCATGTCAAGCTGTGTGGCTTCTAAACATAATGCAAGATCTGAAGATTAAAGTAAAGAATCCTCTGAAGCTGATGAAGCTGATGATTTATAAATGGACAAGTGGTAGATGTCATTTTAACAATAATCCTTATTTTTTTCTCTTTATTGTAGCCGTTATTCTCTCACTATTCCCATCATTTTTAATTCTTGTGCACAACAATTTTTTGGTTTTTATTTCTCATACAATTATTTAAAGAAAAAATAACTCTAAATTTATGGTTTTGATTTCTCTCATTCAATTTTAATTATGATTTCTTAGGTACTTATTTGAAGCTTAAAAAAAATATTAAATGAAAAATTAGAAGTATCTTACTCTTTAAATTTATAGTTTTTATTTTTCTTTCTACCTTTTGTATTGTTCTTTTTCAAAAAAATTGGTTATGTTTTCTTTTCGTGTTTCTAATTCTTAATCATGTTCTTTTAGGTGTTGAAGGAAGATAAATATTATTTATTTATTTTTTACATGATTTAGACTTAAACATCATTATGCTTCTCTTAAAAAAATAAAAATACCACACATTTTAATTAAATATTAAGATTCAGTATATACATTTTTTAACGTTGTTGATTTAAAGATTCAATACATAATTATTACTAGAAATAGACAGTAAAATAAATTTTAATAAAATTAATATAAGGTCTGATAGGTGGATTAATTAATAGTCACACATTCAACTAAAAGCTCTTTCTTTAATATATTCTTTTATATATATTAACTTTGAATTCTATGTTTCTCTTTCCTTAATAGATACATGATTAAGTAGTAGAATATTCTCAATCCATTAACGTTGTCAAGTCCATTTCAAATGTCTCTCCTGTTTTATGATTCCACGATACCCTGCAAATAGTCAATTTTAATTGCTTACAACGCACGAGGGAAGGGAAATAAAGTGAGAATATATAAGCTATTCATATTATAAGCTATTCATAAGATATTTCGGATTCAAACTTTCGTGGTTCAGTTTTAATTGTCGACATATTATAAGCTATTCATAAGATATTTTTCAAGTTATATTTTGAACTCTATAATTTTAAGTGAAATGATAAAAATATATTTCTCATTTTTAAGATGGATTTGAGAAAATATATGATTTAATTAGTTGAAGTTTTATGGATTATATATGCTTATTAGATTTTGAATTTAATGATAAATGAAGATCTTAGATGTGTGTTTGTTGAGAATTTTGCAATATTGGTAAACAATTGGTACATTTAAGAGATTAACATTTAAAGAGGTTTGAAGAAAGACAATTCTCTAGTTGTGCTTCTTTTCCTTGTGACATAAGGTTTGAGTGAGCTGTCGAGATGAATCTTTTCGCTAATTTGATGAGTTTCTCGGATCTAGTGGTCTTTTGTCTTTAGTATGTAGATGACACCTTAATTTGATCAATCATTTAATTGAGAATCTTTTGTTTATTAAAGGTATTCTTAAGAGTTGTGTTTGCATCGGGTCTTTAGGTTAACTTTGCGAAGAATAATCTTATATGGATTAATGTGAATCCAAGTATTTTGGACTTACCAATTGATTTTCTCCCTTATAAAGAACCTTCTTTTTAGGTATCTTAGTTTTCTTGTGCCCCACCTTGTGGCTAAGTGGGATTTGCTGGTTAATTTGTTATCTTAGTGGTTTCTCTTGTGGAAGTATAGGTATGTTAGCTAGGAGGAGTTGTATCTTACTTAATTTGGTGCTAAATATTATTCCTATTTTCTCAGCGTCTTTCTTGAAAAAATGCATGTTAAGGTATGGAAAGATTTACTTAGAATAAAAAAAATGGTTTGTTTAAGGGGGTGTTGTGAAGGGTGAGATCAAGATTTCTTGAGTTAAATGGTCAAATGTCTGCAAATTTAAGCAAAAAGGTGGACTAGGGCCTAAGATCTTCGATTGATTAATTTGTCTCTTTTGGAAAAATAGAGGTGGAGGTTGATCTTGAATGCTTCTGGTCTTTATTCACTACTATAAATAATACATTTCATAACAAAGCTTTCACATCGTTCAAAAAAGTCGAGGTATAACGCCAAGACACGCCATGTTTTATTTGTTTAAAAAACCTCATATCCTCTCAATTTTTAATATAATTGAGGGGGAAATCAATCCAAGACATGCTTCAATTCCCAACTATTGAAGTTTATGTTTTTCTTTGTAAGTGGAACTTTTCTTTTATTTGATTTTTTATTTGTAAACTAAATGATACATCCCATTGGTTTCCATGATAAATGAGGGATAAAATAATCAGATTTTACTATAAAAGCACTCGTGAAATAGATTTTACCATAATCTTAACTCATATGTAGGCGTCTCAAACTCGTACTCATCATTCTTTGGTATGAAATGGAAGACAGAAAAAAATTCAATCTTGAACAAAATATTTTTTCTTCCCTTGCAATCTATCTCACATAATTGTGTTGATGTTGTTGTTGTATTTTTGTAATAAACTTTCTATGATGAATTGCAAGTTCAGAAAAAACATTTTCCAATGTTTCGTACATATAACTTATTAGAATTTGAATGCATGCAAACCATTGAGCTTAAAAAGAATGTTCATAAGGGTATGCAATAAAATCAGGATTATAGCAAATATTTATTGTTCTGACCTTTGAACTTTGAATAATAATTTATTTGAGCAGATAATCATTTATTCATCTAACATTTTTTTTGTATTATATCATAAACAAATGCAAACAAAAGAAATTGAGAATATATTGTTACCCAACATTTGATCTTCCTCAAAATTCAATGGTTCGAAGATCCAACAAACGATTTTCATTGACAAATTAATTTTTACTTAATAATTATATGTAAACAATGTAATATTGTGAATAAACAATGTAGTTCGTAAACAAATTAATTTATTATTAATATTATGTATAAACAATGTAACAAGTTGTAAAAAAACAATATATTCTACCCTTCAGTTTTATTGATAAACTGAAAGGTATAATACACTAGTTATTAAAATGATAAAACTGCAGAAGTTGAGGTTCAAACCTATGTGCAGATAACTTTACCCTTCAATTTTTAAAACACCGAGAGATAAAGTGACAACTTTTTATGACGTTCTTTGTTACTTCGTTTTTGTAGCTGAGATGAAATGATTTCGCATTCGAGGTGAAATATGTTTTTTGTAGTATTGATTGTGAGATCATATGAGATAAATATGCAGCTCTTATGGTTTCTTTTGTAACGGGGTATGTTCTTTTTGTTTTGGTGATGCACTCATTTGGCGTAAAAGAATGTCTATTCATAGATCCAAAGAAGATGATTCATATTATTGCTTTACAGAAGTTTTAATAAGAGAATAGAATATGGTTTTCACACACATTTATAAGATGACTTGTGGGTTGAGTCCACCTCCATTAAGATTAAATTCCTTAGGCTTTATAGTATCTTTGATCAACAAGATTGGTCCATCAACGAGGTTGATGTGTGAGAGGGTGGTGTTCTGGTTTGGCATTTGAGGTGGATGAGATCTTATTTTGTTTATGAGTAGAAGTAGGTTGGTGACCTTATTTATGTTATTTAGGGAACGACACTCTCTAGATAGAGGTAGGTGGTGGTGATGTCATGCTAGGGATGTGGTCTTTTGACAACCTTGATTTTTTCTGCCCAAATGGAGATTATTATAGTGCTTTATCTTCCCAATATGAGGGTTAATCATTCATATCATATGGGTAAGCTGCTTTGGCACCAATCTTACCCTATAAACTCCCTTGAAACTTGCTTCTAGGATCATGCTAGAAGCAACTTATTGCATTTTTATCCAATGTCTTACAAAAAATACATTAAAGTGTTCCAAAATAACCTCTTATTTTATATATATATATATATATATATATATATATATATATATATATATATATATATATATATAGAGAGAGAGAGAGAGAGAGAGAAGAGAGAGAGATCAAATTACATCCGAAGAGTTACACCATGAGTTACACTCGCTCAAAAACGTCACTTCGGATTAATATTTTTTAAAATCAATCGTTGGATTGAAACATATCATCATATAGAGTGTAACTCATGGTGTAACTCTTCGAGTGTAACTATTGTTAAAATTAAGTGACCCAATAATCAACCAGAGATACATGCTTATAAATAATAATATACAATTTATGCGAAAACGTGACAATCATATAAGCATGTATAAAATTGAAGGATCGATAAAATAGTTTTTTAGGAATACCTAGATCCATTGAGAAAGTTTTGTTGACGGTAATCCTAAAAGTGATGGCTTGTGTGGTTCTTCCTCAACTGGTACTCTTAATGCCTTAAATACTCTTCAAATGGGGAGAAAAGATAATTTTCTTGTGTATGATATATTGGAGACCATAGCCTATATATAGTGTGATGGCCAATTAGGGTTCCCATTATTCCCAAATTGGGTCATCCTGACATCCACTCATATTTGAGTCCATATCTATTTATTTAATTAATTAAATAAATAATTTCTAAATAAAATCTAAAAATCTTTTTTAACATTATTTGATCACATAAATATTTAAGGCACTTTATTTGATAAAAATAGCTAATATAACTTAATAAATATATTAGGCCACATAATTATTGGAATGTAATATTTAATTAAAAAATTAAAATATTCCAACAATCTCCCACTTGGCCAATATATCTTAATAATTATATCATAATTCTTTAGGCGCGCATCCGAATACTATTTATCTTTAGATTTCAACTTTACAATCTCGTCCACATTATACATTAGTAATGGAGCAATCGCGGTTGTCATCACTAACGTATAACGTGACGAAACCCCGACCGACGACCACCACATCAACGTACTTGATGACATAGATCGATATGGATAAGTGGCATGGAAATTTCATGCAATGTGATCTCTAAATCATGCAAATCTCAAACTGGTCCTACTGGAGTCTTTAGTGAGATCAAACTGAAGTTTCTTAGGTGTAATTCAAAATTACAGTATTTGCACTTAACAAAAAACATGATATTGTTATAACAATAATACTTCATAAGTTTTTATTTATGCAGAAAAATAAACATAACATAAAGTTTGTACCAAAATAAAACCAAAGTATAGAACACAAAAAATAAGAACCAAACTCCCACTAATCCAAGGCAATATCAAAACCAAGACCCATGTGACCAACATGCCTATGACAAGCCTTAGGTGTTAAACCTTTGGTTAGTGGATCAAATAGCATTGAGTCTGTCCCTATATGACCTATCAAAATTTGTTTCTCCTGAACTCTTTCTTTCACAACAAGATACTTGATATCAATAAATTTTGATTTTGTAGAACTCATATTGTTGTTGGAGTAGAGAACATATGCACTATTGTCACAATAAATCTTCAAGGGGCTTTTAATACTCCAAAAAATGTGTAGGCTTATGACAAAGTTCCGCAACCAAATTGCATGATTTGATGCCTCGAAGCAAGCCACAAACTCTTCTTCCATGGTAGAAGGAGCCAATAAAGTTTGTTTGGAAGACTTCCAGGAGATGGCTCCTTCAGCCAAGAGAAAGATGTAACTAGATGTGGAACGTCTGCTATCTGGACATCCTTCAAAAATTGAGTTAGAATACCCAATGATCTCCAAGTTATCTGACTTTCAATAAGTGGGCACAAAGTCTCTTGTTCTCTTCAGGTAGCGCATTACACGCTTTATTGCTATCCAATGTTGCATACCATGGTTACTTAGATATTTGCCAAGAACTCCTACAGTGAATGCTAAGTTGGGACGGGTGCAAACTTGAGCAAACATAAGACTTCCCACAGCTGAAGCATATGGAATCTTATGCATCTCTTCCTTTTAAAGATCCGTAGTGGGACACTGTTTGAGACAAAACTTGTCTCCTTTAGCAACAGGTGTGTCTCCTGGCTTACTATCTTTCATGGAGAATCTATCCAAAACTTTATTAATATAGCTCCTTTGCGACAATCCTAAAATACCTCTAGAACGGCCTCTAAGTATTTGAATTCCTAAGACAAAGGAGGTGTCCCCAAGATCTTTCATCTCAAATTTATTTGTGAGAAATATCTTAGTTTCGTGCAATAAGCTTATATTGTTGCTTTCCAAAAGGATCCATTTACAACCAATGGGTTTCTTTCCTTCAGGTAATTTAACGAGATCCTAAACATCATTGTCAGCCATCGACTTCATCTCATCCTTCACGACATCAACCCACTTAAGAGAGTTTGGACTCCGCATAGCTTGACTAAAGTTGATAGGATCTTCCTCAGTCAAACCAATGTCATCCTCACGTTCCTGAAGAAATATAACATAATCATCTGAAATTGCACTCTTCTTTTCTCTAGTGGATCTTCTTAATGGTGGCTCTTGAGGTTGTTGAGTTTGAACTATAGGTGATTCTTGAGGAAGAAACTCATTAATGATGTATTGTTCTTGAGGGATGTTAGGAATAACATCATTGTTTATTTCAGAATTTGTTTTTGGAAACAGGATAGGTATAAAGACTTGATCATTGTGAGAAATAGTTTCTTCATCAAAAGAAACACTTCTTATGCTTTCTTCCCCTCCAAACTCTACATCATTAAGGAATCTTGCATTTCCCATTTCAAAAATTGTTCTAGTGATGGGATTGTAAAATTTGTACCCGTAAGAGCGTTCAGCGTATCCAATAAAATAAAAACTAATTGTCTTTGCATCCAACTTACCTTCACGAGGCTTATAAGGCCTTGCTTCAGCTGGACATTCCCAAACGTCCAGGTGTCTAATGCTAGGATTTTTTCCAGTCCAAAGCTCATAAGGGGTTTTAGATACTACTTTACTGGGTACTCTATTAAGGATATAAACTGCGGTCTTTAATGCTTCTCCCCAAAATGACTCTGGAAGAGAAGAATGACTAATCATACTCCTTACCATGTCCTTAAGAGTCCGGTTTTGTCGTTCTGCAACTCCATTCATGTTGGGTTTTCCCGATATTGCGTATTGCGGAACAATTCCACACTCATCGAGGAAAAGTGTGAAGGGCCCTGGACGTTGTTCCCATGATCCATCATATCGACCATAATATTCACCACCACGGTCATATTTGACAGCTTTTATTTTCTTTCCAAGTTGAAGTTCGACTTCAGATTTGAATGACTTGAACACGTCCAATGATTGAGATTTCTCATGAATCAAATACAGGTATCCATACCTTGAGTAATCATCTATGAATGTAATAAAATAACGTTATCCATTCCAAGAACTTGTAGGGAATGGACCACATATATCGGTGTGAATTAGTTCTAAGACATCCTTATCTCTTTCAGGATGGAAATTCCTCTTGTTTGTCTGCTTACCCGTGATACATTGAATGCAAACTTAAAAGTATGATAAATCAAGGGATCTAAGAATATCGTCCGACATAAGCCTCTAAATTCTTTGTTTAGATATATGTCCTAATCGCTTATGCCATAAGTTGGCGGAATTCTCATTCAATTTTCGTTTTGTACCATGTGACTCTATTTGCATTATTTTGTTATAAGGACATTCAATATCAAGCATATAAATATTATCATTTAAAGAGCCGTAACCAATAACATTTGAATCATATGAGAGACTAAATTTATTATTTCCAAACGAACAAGCGCAACCTGATTTGTCCAAAATAGAAATAGAAATTAAATTTCATCTAATAGACGGTGCAACAAAAGTCTCAATTAATTCCAAATGAAAACCGGTCTTTAATAATAATCTAAAAGTCCTTATAGCCTCTACTGCAACTTTATTGCCATCGCCCACATAGACATACTAATGTGAGTAGTAACACCAGAATCTACCCACCAAGTATCCTTAGGTACCTAAACTAAATTAATTTCAGAACAAACAAAAGTTAGAAAATTACCCTTCTTTTCACGCCATGCGGCATACTTGGAACACTCCTTCTTCATGTGTCCAACCTTTTTGCAAAAGAAGCAAGTGGTCTCCTTAGGTTGCTTCTTTGCCTTTTTGTTTTGAGAAAAATTTCTCGCAGGTTTCTTCCTTTTATTCTAAGAATTGGTAGCCAAGTGAGCACTTTCAGTCTTCTCTCTCTCTCTTTAGCCTCTCTTCCTCTTGCACATAGTAAGATATGAGCTCATTTAGAGACCATTTTTTTATTTTAGTTTCATTTGGGTTCTCAGCAGTGGCGGTAGGACGCTCCTCCCTCAAAGATAAATCCAAATTCATGCATCCAAGGACAATCTCCACTGATTCTTTCCAAGATTTAAAGTTTATCCTACACATAGGGATAAAGTTAATCTGAGCAACAAAGTTTTGAGCGGTAACAACAACAACTAGATTCATTTAGGAGAACAACAAACATACAATAACATTAGTAGGCATGTCAATTAACCATATAGACATGCACAATATTCTTTATATGAAAATTAGATAAGACCTATACAAGATACCATAAAACACCATCAATTCTCAATCTTTGATTGTAAGAATTAATTGTAAGCGGTACTCTCACGTAATGATCAAATATTAGTAATAAGTCCTGTCAGATAATGGATATCTTTGACATCAATCATTAGCCACATGGATAACCTTGATAATTACTACATACTTATCATCACAGGTATGCAAAATTTTCGATCAAACCGTGTCTTTCTTTTGGCCGACCATAACAGTTCGCATGAAAAATTACACATCACATCTTTTATGATTCTGAATTAATCAATTTTACACAATAGAGATTACTTTTGCAACTTGTTATTTCAACCAACCAAACCAAAATCACTACACAATTTGAATTTAATAAATTAAATAGGAAGGTCTCAAACATTCACATAAACATTACCGACAAATATAATGTCAAAATTATATATTTACCTGATTGTTTATATCATATACATATCGGCATAATAAATCGGTTGTATTTGAAGGGCATGAAAAGAATTACTTAATAAAATAAAATAAAATATTTCTTAGTTATATTATTATAATAATAAACTATCATTATTATTATACTAATATTTAATTAGAACAATATAATATATAATAATTCAAATTGTTGTCAATTCGAAAACAATCTCAATAAACCCAGCGATGTTACGGAAAGCAGGGAAAATAAATTGTATAGAAAAAAAAACATAATCTTTTCTCACGACATCTTTTACTGAATCCAGAAAAACCAATAGCAAGAGCATGTTACACACATAACATAGGAAAATCAATTTCTTTTCAAATAATCACATTATTATACTATTAACTTTTAAAGAGAAATTATTGAAAATTAATTCATTCACTAAAGCATGAATCATGTAATTAACGGTTTTAAGAAAATGCAGCGTAAATATTAATCCAAGAAAAGGTAGTAGGAATATCTTACGCCAATTTTGAAAATTTGGATCCAACACAATTTTTTTTTTCAATAGCATATAATTTTGTTCAAAAATAATTAATTCTGATAATTTTTAAATACCGGTTGTAATATCAATTGTTAAAATTAAGTGATCCAATAATCAATAAGAGATATATACTTATAAATAATATGTTGACGATAATTTTAAAAGTGATGGTTTTACGATAATCTTAAAAGTGATTGCTTGTATGGTTCGTCCTCAATCGGTACTCCTAAGGTCTTAAATAGTCTTCAGATTCAGATAGAGACAAGAGATAATTTGATTGTGTACCGTATATTGGAGATCATAGCTTATATATATATATATATATATATATATATATATATATATAGTGTGTGATGGCCAATTAAGTTCCCATTATTCTCAAATTGAATCATCCTGACATCAACTCATATTTGAGTCCATATCTAATTATTTAAATAAATAATTCTTAAATAAAATCTAAAAAACATTTTTAACATTATTTGATCACATAAATATTTAAGACATTTTATTTAATAAAAATAACTAATATAATTTAATAAATATATTAGGCTACATAATTATTAAAATGTAAAATATATATATGGACGGCCCTGGGCAGGGCAAGCAGACCAGAACCTCAAAAAATGGGGCCTCAATATTGTTATTAATGAGCTATATAAATTAAACAATGATATCTTAAATAAAATTCCTCACAATTTAATGTCGCAGCAGAGCAGTTGCCCAGTGGCAAAGTCTAAGACTTGTGAATCACAGTTTCTGTGTGTTGGTACCGTGTTCAAAACCCACTCTGGCAATATATAAAATTTATAAAGTGTGATTTATTTTATATTTTTAAAATCTTTAAATATTTAAATATTTTAAGATATTTCAAATGATTCAATTGTTTTAATTCATTAATAAAGTTGGTTCTATAAAAACTTCAAATTTGATTATATTGAAATATTTAATAATAAATATTTAAATAACTAGTTTAATTTATAAAAATTATTGAAAGTAACATCTAATATTTTTTAATTTTTTTCCATTAAAATCATAAAATCATAAAATAATTTAAGATAAGTTTAAGAATTCTGTGTATGACAAATATTTAAGAGTTAAGAATAGAAATCGGAAGCTTGATCTAATCTTTTAATCAAAAGATGGAAGTGATTGTGAGTTTTAGAAGAAAAAAAAAATAAGAAAGAAGAAGTCCTTAAAAAGCTCAACAAATTAATTCAAATATTAAAAGGAGAAGGGATGCCTTTAAAATCCAAAAAAATTATCATTAAGTTCATCAAATAGATTCTTCGGTTGAAGAAATAGTGAAATCAACTACATAGTTTCGTTTGAAAGAACAAATTTTGATAGATAAATGATCTTCTAAATAATCATGTCTGCTAATGAAAAAGCTTTATTAAAAAGAATATATATTTCAAACAATGAAAATGCTGAAGAAGCTTCAGTAGAATCTCTAAAAGAATAAATGATTGAAGATTTTATAAATAATATTAAATTGAATCAGATCCATGCAATTGGAAAATGAAAGTTTTACAATAACCAAGCTAATCAAATTATTTACCCATATGCGCTTTTATATTTATATATATAATCATTTCTTAGTCATTAAAGAATTAATGTAAAAATAAAACTCAAAAAGAAAAATTAAAGTTCAAGATTAGTAGTTCAAATTTTATTGGGGTCTATTTTTATTATTTATCCCGGCCTCAAAAGTCGGGACTATATATATATATATATATATATATATATATATATATATATATATATATATATATATATATATATATATATATATATATATATATATATATATATATATATATAGAGAGAGAGAGAGAGAGAGAGATCAATTACACCATGATTACACTGCAAAAAACGTTACTGATTAATATTTTTAAATAACGGATCATCATATATATAAAGTTTGAGATTAATCTATAAAGATTTACTATATGATCAAGATATCCAAAATTAACGCCAAAATGGACTTTCATATAACGTTAATTTTGATGTAGTTCAATGACATAGTAAATAATTATAGATTAATCTCAAACTTTATAGGTATGATCTATATGATGATATGTTTCAATCCAACGGTTGATTTTAAAAATATTAATCAAGTGACGTTTGAGCGAGTGTAACTCATGGTGTAACTCTTCTGTGTAATTTGATCTCTCCTATATATATATATATATATATATATATATATATATATATATATATATATATATATATATATATATATATATATATATATTAGACCCTTTAGCCATGATCATTCCACCATCTAAAATATTCAGTAACTCATGTTCAACTATAGTGTAATAGCCTAGATTTTTAAACATGCCTATGGACAAAAAATTGCATGAACTCGAAAACATGCCTCATATTGATTAGAAGGAAGTTGTGATCATTAAACATTTTAATTTTGACCCTACCAACATCATGAACCTTGCAATGTTGATTATTACCTAGTCGAACAACTCCACCATCTTCTAGTATCAAAGTCTCAAAGTATTATTTTCTTTGAAACATGTGATAAGAGCTTCTTGAGTACACAATTACGCTCTTTTAAGTCTCTAAACTAAAGACCACTAGTGCAATAACACTCTAATAACTATCCTCATTTGAGGCAACTGCAATCTAAGCAAAATTTTATTTGTCTTCCCTATAGGGATATCCCTTCTTGAAGTGATTGATTTTCTGACAAATAAAGCACTTTAACTTTGAATTATTAATTCTCTTGGATTCGAACAACCCTCAACGATCATACTAATACTACCTCCATTTTTTATTATAAGCCGTTTTTTATTTTTCACACATAGTAAGAAAAAGAATGATTGTTGTATAAAAAAAAGAAATTATAAAGCTTTTTACAAAATTATCTTTCATTAATGACATGTGAAAAATAAATATACATAATTGAAAGTAGAGAGAATAATAAATATTTAAGATTATAATAAGAAAAATATCATTAATTATTCATTAGAATTGTAAAGCGACTTATATTATGATACAAATTATTTTTCTAAAAGGACCTATAATAAAAAACGGAGAGAGTACATATTTTATTTACAATATCACATATTTATTATGTAATAGTTCTCATTTATAAAATGCTATTAAATATGTTACACTAAGACTTATAATAGAGTTTTTTGTGTCGGGCTGTATTATAAGTTATTATAGATTAAAGAAATGCTTGGATCTATGATAACGCTTTATCAAAAACACTATTATAGGCTGAAAAATTTAAATAAAAAAATTGTTTGAGCCAATGATATCTTTCAAAAGTGCCACTATAAGCGGTGATATATCAAAATATAAAGATTTAGGGTAAATACCCTTTTTAGTCCCTTAACTATACCTCAAGGTACATTCTGGTCCTTTATCTTTAAAACGTGCCAAAGTGGTCCTTTAATTGTTCTAAAAGTTCCACGTTAGTCCCTTCCGTCCAATTTTATTTTTACTAACGGTGTCAACTTTTGCTTGGGTGGCATCTGACGTGGTTGGTGGCACGCGACATGGCGTGATGTGGTACTTAAAAAAATACATTGCATTTGCCAGGATTTGAACCCAGGTTCCTATGCATACATGGGGAACATGTTGCCACTACACCACTTTGCAATTAATGATTATCCATTACTATTTCCATTATAAGTATTATTATTTTTATGTAAACAGTTATTATTATTATTATTTTATATAAACAGTATTATTATTATTATTATTATTATGTTAAAATTGAATACTATAATTATTTTTAAAAACATATTATATTTATAAAAAGATATTTAATGATTACAAGTGTTAGCCAATAATAATAATAATAATAAATATTATTCTTTTTTTAAACATATTTTATTTATTTATTTCTTTTTTAATAATTTATTTATGCAAAAAATGGTAAAAATATTATTTATATGTAAAAATCGAAAGTAATAATTATTAACAAACTTAAAAATAAAATATTTATTACATATTTATTTATATTGATAGAATAATATTTTGATTTTAAGTTTGTTAATAATAATTACTTTCGATTTTTGCATATCATTAATATTTTTATTATTTTTTTGCATAAATAAATTATTAAAAAATAAATAAACAATTATAATATGTTTTAAAAACTGAATATTATATTTTTAAAACCGAATAATATATTTTTTAAAATGGTATATTATATAAGGATATTATTATTATTTTTTAAAAACGAAATATTATTAATATTATTTTGTTAAAAATCCAGAATATTATTATTAATACTTGTAAAAACAGCATATATTATTTTTAAATCAAAGTATTATTATATTTTATAAAAACAGAATATTATTATTATATCAAAAACTTTTTATTTTTTAAATTAAAGTATTATTATATTTTTATAAAATAGAATATTATTTTTTTTAAATGACAAAATATTATTATTATTTGTTAAAATTGAATACTATAATTATTTTTAAAACAAATTATATTTATAAAACTGAATAATTCATTCATAAAAATATAATCAATTTTAAAAATAATAATAATAATAAAAATATTTTAAAACTGAATATTAATTTTAAAAAATATTGCTTGTAATCATTAAATATCTTTTTATAAATATAATATGTTTTTAAAAATAATTATAGTATTCAATTTTAACATAATAATAATAAAAAAAAAATATTATTCTGTTTTTGATATAATAATAATAATACTGTTTATATAAAATAATAATAACTATTTTTTATAATAATAGTACTGTTTATATAAAATAATAATAATAATAACTGTTTACATAAAAATAATAATACTTATAATGGAAATAGTAATGGATAATCATTAATTGCAAAGTGGTGTAGTGGCAACATGTTCCCCATGTATGCATAGGAACCTGGGTTCAAATCCTGGCAAATGCAATGTATTTTTTTAAGTACCACATCACGCCATGTCGCGTGCCACCAACCACGTCAGATGCCACCCAAGCAAAAGTTGACACCGTTAGTAAAAATAAAATTGGACGGAAGGGACTAACGTGGAACTTTTAGAACAATTAAAGGACCACTTTGGCACGTTTTAAAGATAAAGGACCAGAATGTACCTTGAGGTATAGTTAAGGGACTAAAAAGGGTATTTACCCAAAGATTTATTAGCGCTTTAAATTTTTTTGAATGAATATTCCATTAAAAAAGAAACAGGACCAAAAAGAATAGGAGGACATACACCAAAACCCTATAAATGAGAAACAAACCTAAAGAAAGGAAATCCTAGCCCATTATTTACAAAATCCATCCTTATACAATCGGGGATGAATTCAAAAAAAGAAGAATCACACAAATTTAGACCTATGTTAGTTAGAGTATCTGCACAACTATTACCTTCCCTAAATATGTGAGAGACTACAAAATTCGAAATAGTGACAATGTTTAGATAATTCACCCATCTATTTCGAATATGCCAAGGGACCAAGAAAGGAGGTTTAAACGCTTTGAGCACCGCCGTGGAGTCAGTTTCCAACCAAAGGCTATGCAATTTTTCTCATGGGCAAACTCAATTGCATACATTGCACCAGAAAGTTCGACGATGAGTGAGTTAGACATACCGATAACAATAACAAAAGCTCCCATAAAACCACTGTCACAATTCCTAGCAATTCCTCTACAAGCAGAGTTTCCAGAAGGAGCCACCGAAGCACCATCGCAATTGATTTTAACCCAATTGTCAGGAGGAGGCTTCCAAAAATCCTCAAGAATAATAGGAGCCTTAGGGGGCCGAATATTAGTGCTTTAAAACAAACAGTATCAAAAAAAATTGAAAAAAATTATAAAAGAAAAAAGATTTGGGCCTATGATAACACTCTACAAAAAACTCTATCATAAAAGAGATAAATAGAACAATACAAATATCATTTTTGAATTCCAACTAGACTGGAACTTTAGACGTCAGACAACCTAAAGTTTTATTGTGTTCTTAGGATAGTTAAAAATTATAATAAATTCTTGGAACATGTTAACGGGCCTGTTTGTTTTGTTTTTTTTTCAAATAATTTTTATAGTGTTATAAAATTTTGTATAAAAAAATTTGTAAAGAATTTTTTTTTAAAAACTTCAAATGAAAATTTGATTAGAATAGTTGTTATTGAAATGTTATTTTAACTATTTCATCTTCTTATTAAAACATTTTTTGAATATTAAAATTTTAAAATATCACTTAATTTGAAGTTATTTCAAATAGATTTTTATAAAAATTATTTTTTAAATATAACTTTTTTTAAAAATTGTAATTTTGACTATGTGTTGGTCTTCAATAATATATGCTTATGTTATATGATGTGAAAATTAGTGTTTTGATTTAGAAAAAAAAAATATAAAAAAACTTGTAATATTTGTTGGAACAAAGGGTTTTCAAGAAAGATAGTTTTGTGAAGAAGAAGAATAAGAGAATTGAGAAAGAGAGAATGATTATCTGAAAACTGTATGAAAAATTATATATTGATTGCATTACTTATGATTACAAAGAATTTCCCTTTTATAGGCATACAATGCCCAGGCCCAAAACAAGCTAAGCCAAGACCCAAATGCTAAGGCCCAAACGATGTCGACATAATGACTAAATCGACACAATCAAACAATTCGACTTAGTCGATAGAACATGAGATATTCATTCTAACACACCCCCTAATTCATGTTCTTGAGACTTCTCATCCCAATGCTTCTCTTTAACTCTTCAAATCTGACTTTCTTCAAAGGTTTAGTGAATATGCCGATTATTTGTACTTTAGTCTTGCAGTGTCTTATTTCCAGCTTCCCTTTGCTGACTTGATCTCTCAGGAAATCATACCTTCTTTCTATGTGTTTACTTCGACCGTGAACACACAAGGTGATTTGCCAGGTTAATTGTTGATTTGTTATTGACAAATATCTTTATCTTCTTAGGCTCCATTATCTTGAGTTCTTCAAGTAACATTTTGATCCATACTGCTTGGCAGGCATCATATGATGCAGCTACATATTCAGCTTTGTTAGATGACAATGCCATAATGCTTTGTCTTCGAACTCTAGGAGATTGAAGCACCTTTGATCATGAAAATGTAGGTTGCACTGCTTTTCTTTTCGTCTTGATCTCCACTGAAATCTGAATCAGTGTATCCATGGACTTCGACACTTGTGTAGTTCTTCGACTTCCTGGGAAACAACACACCATGGTCGACAGTTCTCTTGATGTATCTCAGCACCCTCTTTACTGTGATGAGATGACATTCTTGAGTTTTCTCCATAAATCTGCTCAACAGTCCTACAATGTGGCAGATATTTGGTCTGGTATTGCAAAGATATCTTAGGGATCCAATGATTTGTTTGTAAAAATTCGAATTTACAAACTCATCATTCGTTTCATTCTTCAACTTTGCTCCAGTTTCTAATGGAGTGACAACTTCATTACAGTTGATCATATTGAATCTCTTCAGAATATCTTGAGCAAAATTAGTCTGATGCAAGAATACTCCTTCTTCAATATTTTTGAATTCCATCCCTAAGAAATACGAGAGAGATTTCCTAAATCGGGCATTTCAAAATTCTTGCATTAGCTTCGACTTGACCTTCATTATCTCAACTTCGTCAGCTCCAGTAATGAGTAAGTCATCTACATAGAGGCATAAAGTGATTTGACTGACAATGTTGACATCATTTACATATATTCCATGTTCAGAGACACACTTTGTGAAACCTGCTTCGATCAGGAAGCTATCTATTCTCTTATTCCAAGCTCGAGGAGCTTGCTTTAAACCATAGAGAGCCTTCCTTAATCTGTATACCTTCGACGTCAAATTCCGGTGGTTGAGTAACATAAAATTCTTCTTCCAATGAACCATTCAGGAATGCTAACTTTACATCCAACTAATGCATCTTCCATCCCCTATACGCTGCTGTCGAAACAATAATTCAAATTGTTTCTAGCCTTGCAACCGACGCATATACTTCGTCAAAGTCTATTCCGGGCTTTTGTAGAAAGCCTCTAGCCACCAACATTGCCTTATACTTTGCAATCTCTCCATTTGGCCTTCGTTTCACCTTGTATATCCACTTTAAATCTATTGGCTTCTCGTTCGTCCTTCCGACAAGCTCCTAGGTCTTATTCTTCTCAATGGCTCAGAGTTCTTCTTTCATGGATTCACACCATTTTGAATTAGTCATGGCTTCTTCCAAGTTGATTGGTTCAATTTCAGCCATCATCATGGCTTCTTCGATTAAGTCACCATCAACATCAATTGCTTGATCTGGAAATCTTTTATATCTATATAGCCTTGTAGATTCAGTTTTTGTTCTTGTCTACCTTATTTTGTTCTGTTCAGGTGGTTATTCATTTCGACTGGTCGACGCATTGCCTTGTTCACTTCGACTAGTTGAGGGTTCATCCTGTTGATCTTTTTCGAAAACAGTTATAACTGTGTCTGTTTCCTGTCGAACTGAGCTTTGACTCCAGCCCCACCCTTTGCTTTCATCGACAAGAACATATATGTTAATCACTGGCTTATCTTCGATTGGGAATAAAATTTGTAAGCACCATTCGAATGATAACCTATGTGAACTATAGCTTCAGTTCGATCATCCAGTTTCTTTCTCAATTGTTTAGGTATATACCTAAAGCACATTGATCAAAAAAATCTAATATGACTCACACTTGGCTTCGAACCTGTCCAAGCCCATAAGGTGTTATTCCTACTATCTTCTTTGTAGGACACTTGTTTAAAATGTATACTACTGTGGAAGCCGCTTCAGCCCAAAATCTCTCAGGCATATCTTTAGCTTCCAACATACTTCTCGTCATGTTCAATATACTTCTATTTTTCCTTTCAGCTATGCCATTGTGATGAGGTGTATAGGGTGCAATAATATCATGATCTATACCTTCCTCATTAAAAAAATATTCAAATTCAGCAGACGTATATTCACCACCACCATCAGTTCTTAACTTCTTCAATTTGCAGCCACTTTGTTTTTCAGCATCCAACTTGAATTTCTTGAACTGTGTGAATACTTCATTCTTCCTTTCAATGATATAAATCCATATATGTATGGTGAATTCATCAATAAAAGTAAGGAAATACCTTTTGCCTCCATTTGACTTCACTTCAAATGGTTCACACACATCAGAGTGAACTAGTTCCAACTTGCACTTGGATTTCATGGGCAAGTCAAGTTTGAATGCTTTTATCGTTTGCTTAGCTTTACAATATTCTTCACATACTTGTTTTTAGTTCCTTCACATAAGGCAAACCAAACACCATCCTTTTCTGGTTAAGCATGCATAAACTCCTGAAGTTTAGATGTCCATACATGTGATGCCATAGCCAGTTCTTGTCTTCTTTCATAGTCGAAGCAAGACACTTATGATCTGATGTGTTCAGTTAAACTTTTAACGTTTTATTCTATGCTAATGGTGCTTTCATGATTAGCCTCCCATCAACCCTATAGACTTTCATTTGATTCCTTTTGAGCTTCATTTTGAAGCCTTTTGCAAGTAATTGACCTACACTTATCAAATTACTTATCATAGAGGGTACATACAACAATTCAATGATAGTAGCCTTTCCACCAACCTTCTTGACAATCGAGATGTCTCCTTTGCGTTCAGAGTTGATGTGTCTTGCATCAACAAACTTTATCACCTTTTTCACTGACTCATCTAACTTGGTGAACCAATCTTTATTGCCAGTCATATGGTTGCTACATCCTGAATCAAAATACCACACGTTGGTTTTCTCAGTGTTCGACCGAGTGTTTACCATCATCAGCACCTCATCTAAGTCATTATCTCCTATTCGTGCATATTGGGCTTCATCACCTTCTTTCGCTCTTGCTACTTTCTTTCTTCTACAGTCTCGAGCATAGTGACCAAAACCTTGACAATTGTAACATTGCACCTCTTTCGTGTCGACTTTCCTCCCATAGTACTTGTTGCCCACACCTTTCTTGCTCGAATCAACATTTTTGCTAGACTTCTCATCACCTGCAAGATTATTTCGCTGCTTCGACTTCTCAGCTTTCTTGCTGAATCTTGATTCAATGGTTGTTCAACCACCTTTTCTCTTTCTGAGTTTCTCTGCTTCAACCTCATCTCATGAGCCTCCAATGAAGCTTGAAGTTCTTACAACTTCATCTCAGACAAAGTCTTAACTTCTTCAATTGTCACTACTATGTAGTCGAAATCTGCCGTCAGAGATCTCAATACTTTCTCTATTTTCTGCAAATCTGTGACCGTTTCACCACATGCCTTCATCTGGTTTGTCAACGTCACAATTCTTGAGAAGTATGCAGAGACTGATTCATCATCTTTCATCCGAATCATCTCGTATTGCTTCCTCAATGTCTGCAATTTTACCTTCTTCAATTTCTCACCTCCTCCATACAAGTTCTTTAAGTTCTCTCACGCATCTCATCACTGATTCTTCTTCAATTATCTTCTCAAATACATCAGAGTCTACACACTGATAAATCAAGAACAGCGATTTACAATCTATCTTTCTCTGATCTTTGTGCACAACTTTCTGGACATCTGTTGCGTCTGCTTCCAGGTTCGATACTCCATCATTCAAGATTTCACCAACATCTTGAAATCTAAAGATAACCTTCATATGTGAAACCCACCGTTGATAGCTTTCACCTTTGAAAACGGGTAGATTCACTGGAATATGCGACGATGTTGTTGTTCCGTTTGCCATTAGATTCTCTTTGAATCGCAACCAAGCTCCTTGATACCAATTTGTTGGAACAAAGGGTTTTCAAGAAAGATAGTTTTATGAAGAAGAAGAAGAAGAGAATTGAGAAAGAGAGAATGCTTATCTGAAAACTGTATGAAAAAATCTATATTGATTAAATTACTTATGATTACAAAGATTTTCCCTTTTATAGGCATGCAATGCCCAGGCCCAAAACAAGCTAAGCTAAGGCCCAAATGATGTCCGACATAATGACTAAATTGACACAAGTAAACAATTTGACTTCGTCGATAGAACATGAGATATTCATTCTAACAATATTTTGTAATATTTTGAAAAACGATTTTGTAAGATCTATTTTCAAAAATATAAAAAAATCCATTTCTTTTAAAGCTGAAACGAATATGTCTAATATTTCACAACAAAATTACTATTAAAAAGAAAAAAACAAACAATTAAAGAAAATATGTATTCCATCCATCTAAATATCCCGCACATTGTTCATATGGTTTTCAATGCAACCAAGTCCCCGCTAACAACAAATTTAATCCAATCTTAACTGAAATTTTAGTTTTCTTCTTTCAATTCAAAATTCACTCCCTTTGAAACCTTAGTTTGATGTGTGTCACCTCAGTCGAACCCTAAAGAATCCATCAATTTGTTATATCACTTGAACCCTAAAACACCATTAATTTGTTGTGTGACCTTCGCCTAATAGTTCTTCAAACAACGAAGACACCAATATTCACAAAGTACCTACTCTTAGCTCCATTCGCACGTTAGATCATCCTATGCAATCATCCTATACATGATGAGTATTCTTCTACATGATAACTATAAACTACTTTTCATACAAAAAAATTTATACTATTTAATATATAACATATTCTCACATAATATATTAACTATGAGTAATTTTATATCCTTTATTTGAAGGCGTATCATATGAGAATGACTAAGTTATATAAGAATGAATAAAAATCATCATATTTAAAAAATGAATAGTTAAGATTAAATTGTGATCTTCACTAAATAATTTGTCATTGATAAAAAAGAGAAATCATTAATCAAATTTTAATAATCTCTTTTAATCTCAACCTTTAAATATAAATAAAATGGTTGTTATTATATATATATATATATATATATATATATATATATATATATAGGAGGGATCAAATTACACCCGAAGAGTTACACTCGCTCAAAAACGTTACTTTGGATTAATATTTTTTAAAATCAACCGTTGGATTGAAACATACCATCATATAAATCATACGTATAAAGTTTGAGATTAATCTATAAAGTTTTACTATACGATCAAGATATCCAAAAATTAACGTCAAAATGGACTTTCATATAAAGTTAATTTTGATGTAGTTCAATGATATAGTAAATCATTATAGATTAATCTCAAATTTTATAGGTATGATCTATATGATTATATATTACAATCCAACGGTTGATTTTAAAAAATATTAATCTGAAGTGACGTTTTTGGGCGAATGTAACTCATGGTATAACTCTTCGTGTGTAATTTGATCCCTCCTCATATATATATATATATATATATATATATATATATATATATATATATATATATATATATATGAGGAATATTCTTACTCCAAAAGTATGCTATAATTAAGTGTGGAGAGAAAAAAACTCTTACTTATTGCTCCTAACCATTAAATTGATAAGAATTGATGGTCAAAATTTAGAGTAAGTCTTGATAACTTACTCTTGGAATAAGAATATCCCTCTTCATATATATTAAATTTTTATCATTTCGTTTTTTATAAACTTGTAAAATAATTCATTAAAAATAGATAAAAGTTTATTAAACATAAAAATTTATGTTTCTAATAAATAACTATTATGTTCAATTTAAAAAAAATAATAATATATATATATATATATATATATATATATATATATATATATATATATATATATATATATATATATATATATATATATATATATATATATATATATATATATATATATATATATATATATATATATATATATATATATATATATATATATATATATATATATATATATATATATATATATATATATAAAAACTTTATAGTATATATGATAAATAGTATGAAATAGAAGAGAAATAATAATAATAATAATAAAATAAATAAATAAATTGGTCCAGATATAGAAAATGCTAGTTAATAGAATATATAAGAAATTACAAAGTTATCCCTAATTTTTCCTCCACGATTATTAACGGACTCAACAATTTTTATAATATACTGGTAGTAACTTATTTTTTTTGTTTCAAATGCAATGCACTGGTAAATAATTAATAAAAATGTTTTATATGTTATATATAATAGTTTCATTAATAAAATATTAATAGTTTCGTAAATTTTTTCATAATATTTTATGTACTATTAATATATAAAAGATTTTTATAATACTGATAAATAACAAAAATAATGTTAATTTTATTTAAGTGTATTTAATGAAATAAAAAACAATATTTATAGTAAATATGGCCTAAGGTTTTTTAAATAAATAATTCACAATGATATCAAAGATATTTAAAAAATACATTTAAAGTAGGTTTAAATAGTTTTTTGGTTTTGATAATTTGATATGATTTTTATTTCTGTTCCTTATCTTTTTTTTTTTATAAATAATCTTTGATTTTAATCATTAAAGTTAAAATTTGCATAAAAATTTGAAGAATTTTTTTTCAAGAAACCTGCTGATTTTCCTTAGAATTTCTGCTAAAGGGACTAAAACCAAATAAAATGAAATTTTAACATTTTTGAACCTTATATATCTAAGAAAAAATAATCAAAAACACGTTAATTTATAGGGATTAAAAGAATATTTAAGCCTTAAAATTAATATAAAATATATTTTATGATCGGAAGAAGAAGAAACTTGAATTTAAGTTTAAACAAATATAATGTTTTGTTTTTAATAATATTTTTTTTGTTTTTAATATTGGATTGTTAATAAATTGTTTTTAATTAGATGATATTCTTTGTTTAAAAAAAAAATAATATAAGATATAATATATTCTGTTTTAATAAATCTATCTCATATTTTTAATTAAAATATAATATATCATAAAATAAATAAAATAAAATATATTCTATTTTTAATTAAAAATAATATAATATAATATTTAATTATGTTTTTTATTTTGCATTATATTATTTTTTTAATATATTGTTTTAAAAATATATATATAAATTAAACAAAAATTTATAATATATATAGAGTAAATATTTTGAAATATAATACAAATAACAATAAAATAAATAAATAAATCAAGATATAGAAAATGCTAGTTAATGGAATATATATATATATATATATATATATATATATATATATATATATATATATATATATATATATATATATATATATAGTCGGCTAGGCTTGGACAAGAGGGACTCCACCTAGTCGGGTAGGGAGAATGGAGGAACCAGTGACTATAGGACGTTGGGAGCTGAAGATACTGTCATCGAGCACACATCCCGGACCTAGGGGTTACGGGCAGCCCGACCATTATGAGGACGTTATGCCCAAGGCGACCATCAAAGATGTAACCGCCGCTTTAAGTTTGACGGCGCGCGTTACACTTTGGGGCTATCATTGAAAGGTAGCAGACATTATTCTCCTTAAAGACAACTCAATTACGCAATTGGGAAGGCATAACTGTTACATGCATTGATCATAGAGGCTTTGATGCTTTTATATAAAGGGATCCCGAATGAGGGATAAGCAAATCATATAGCTTGGAGCTCAAGTAATCTAACTTGCAGCTCTGAATCCCTAAACATACTTACAAAAATATTCTAGCAAGAACATTTGACGCCCACCAAGGGGCCTCAGTAAAACATTCTCAGGCCACCGCTTCAGAATTACAAAACAATGTCTTCGACACCAGAGCATGACCCACCACCGCCAGACTTGGCGCAGTTGTTGGCCATGATTGATGACTTACGTCAACACAATGACACCCTGCAAGATAGCGTTCCGGCTCTTCAACAACGGAGCCAGGAAGAAAATGAAGAACAAGAGACAAAGCTTTTGTAGCCATAGCCTCTATCTCAAGCCATCTGGTGAGGAGAAAACGAAAACGATTATGGAAGAGGTTGACAAGTTGCTAAAATTCGGGTTCATTGGTGAAGTCCAATATCCGACTTGGTTGTCTAACGTGGTAATGGTAAAAAAGAAAACCGGAAAATGGAGGATGTGTCTGGACTTCATGGACCTTAATAAGGCATGTCCAAAGGATCCATGTCCTCTTCCGCATATTGATCAGTTGATAGACAGAGCTTCTGACTTTTGTTTGTTGAGTTTCTTAGATGCTTATTCTGGGTACAATCAAATCAGGATGAATCCAGCGGATGCTCCGAAAACAGCTTTCATGACAGATCGAAGTAATTATTATTATGAAGTAATGTCATTCGACCTGAAGAATGTTGAAGCGACCTACCAGTGACTGATGGATATGGTCTTTGCTCCGCAGATCAGGCGGAACATTGAAGTTTATGCGGACGACATGGTCGTCAAAATAATTGAAGAACGGAAGCATATCCTGGATTTAGAGGAAACCTTTTCCGTAGTACGGAAGTATAATATGCGTTTGAACCCAGATAAATGTATGTTCCGGGTGCAAGCCAGGATGTTTATGGGTTTTATGTTGACTAGCCGAGGAATTGAGGCATACCCGAATAAATGCAAGGCAGTAAATAGCATGCAGAGTCCCACTACTGTCCGTGAAGTTCAACAATTGACTGGCCACTTAGCAGCCCTGTCTCGGTTTTTGTCATGTGTCGGAGATACGTCAATTCATTTTTTCGCAGCAACCAGGAAAAGAGCTGATTTTCAGTGGACGGAGGCATGTGAGCAAGTGTTTTGTGAGGTAAAATAGTTCTTGTCGGCTCCGCTGGTGCTGTCTAGACACAGGGAGAATATCCCATTGGTTTTATATCTTGCCATCTCCGACATCGCCATTAGTTTCGCGTTAGTTCAAGATGGAGAAACCGGAAAACAACCGGTGTATTTCATTAGCAAGGTGTTGAAGAGGGCAGAATTAAGGTATCAGAAGATCGAACGCCTAGCTCTGGCATTGGTAACAATTGCGCGGAAGCTGAGGCATTATTTTTCAAGGCCGTCCAATCCAAGTAAAAATAAATTTTCCGTTGAAGCAGATATTTAAGAAGCCGGACCTAGCCGGGAGAATGGTGTCATGGGCTGTAGAACTTTTCGAGTACGACATTGAGTTCACTCCTCGAACAAGTATAAAGTCCCAGGTATTGGAAGATTTTGTAGTAGAGTTCAGTTCCCCGGCAGGGGTAGAGGCATCAGCAAAATGGGTTCTCTTTGTAGACGGCTCGTCCAACCTAAAGGGAAGTGGTGTCGGGATAGTCCTGGAAGGTCTGAGCAATATTATTTTGCAGTACTCTCTGCGTTTTGGTTTTCAAACTAGCAATAACCAGGTTGAATACGAAGCGCTCATAGCTGGCATGGAGTTGGCCTTAGAGGTCGGGGTAACACATTTTCTCGTTCGCACTGACTATCAGTTAGTGGCCAGATAGGTTGGCAGAAGTTTTCAGACAAAAGACCCCGTGTTGCTGAAATATGTCCATTTGGCTTTGCAATTTTCCAAGAAGTTTCAAGATTTTGATATTTGTCACATTCCTAGAGAAGACAATGCTCAAGTCGATCTTCTTGCGCGCCTGGCCAGTACGAAGGGATCAGGAATGAACAAAACTGTTATCCAAGAAACTCTGACATTACCTAGCATTGAAAAAGGAGAAGTCTTTTCTATTAACGAAGTTAAAGGATGGATGGCTCTGATTGTCAAGTATCTTCAGCAAGATGTTTTACCCGACGAAAAGGAAGAGTATAGACGAATCAAAAAAGTTTCGGTGCGGTATATTATTGTGAATGATAAGCTTTTTAAAATGGGAAGGGCTTTTCCCATGTTACACCGTGTGCAGGAGGTTAACGTCAACCTAGTGATGAAGGAAATGCACGAGGGTGTGTGTGGGAATCACTTAGGTGGTCGGTCACTAACAAGTAAAATACTTCGGGTCGAGTACTATTGGCCCACCCCATTGAAAGATTGTGTACAATTTGTTAACTCCTGTTTGAAATGTCAGGCGTTTGCGCCTCTTATCCACACACCGACTGAACTCCTCCATTCTATTCTCGCCCCGTGGCTGTTTTATCAGTGAGGGGTGGATATCGTGGGGCTGTTTCCTATGGCGTTCAGGCAACTAAAGTTCCTCATTGTGGCGGTAGATTATTTTACTAAGTGGGTGGAAGCCGAGGCTGTGGCTCAGATAACAGTAGAAAGAGTGCGGCGTTTTTACTGGAGGAATATTATATGCCGATTTGGAATTCCTCGGGTTATTGTTTCTGACAACGAAACTTAATTTGCAAGCTCTTCTGTAGTAGAATTTTGTAGAGAGCTTGGTATTTTCAACAAGTTTATTTCAATGGAGCACCCACAAGCGAACGGTCAAGCAGAGTCAACTAATAAAGTCATCTTGAACGCCTTGAAAAATAAATTAGATGATGCCAAGGGCTTATGGGTGAAATATCTCCATGAGGTCCTTTCGAAATATCAACAACCATTTATTCAACAACCCGAGAAACACCTTCCAGAATGATGTTTGGAGCCGATGATATGATCCCAATGAAAGTTAGCTTGCCCACCTGGCGACGTGAGAATTTTGAACAGGACGTCAACATCTAAGTTTTGAATGTCGAGGCTAATCTTTTAAAAAAAAATAAGGAGTGCAACACATGTAAGAGAAATTGCAACTAAGCAAAAGATAGCCCGAAGATACAATCTGAAGGTGAAGCAACGAGGCTTCGAGGAAGGCGACCTGGTAATAAAAAAATATACTGATCCTACAAAGAAGGGTAAGTTGTACCCTAACTGGGAAGGGTCGTTCCGAGTTGTAGAGAAGCTAGAAAGAGGAGTCTACAAGCTGGAAACTTTGGATGGAATAGAGGTGCCTAGGACTTGAAATGTAACTAGTCTTAGGTTTTATTTCAATTAAACTCTGTAAGCTAATGAAATAAATTGGTGTAATTTTTTCCCTAGGCAGGGGCCAGGGGTTTTAATGAGGCACCTTAGCAAATTTAGTCTATGTAAAAGATTAAGGCTCCTTACCGAGTTCTATCACGGTGGTTCTCCAGCAAAGCGTTGCGTTTGCCATATGGGTTCCCTGCCGAGTACCATTTCAATGGTGCTCCCCTGGCATAACTCGGTGTCTTGCCAAGGTTCAACCTCGTCAGCGGCTCTATTCCAAAACAAATAAGGATCTCTGTCGAGTTCCATCTCGGTGGTTCTCCGGAAAAGCACTGCGTTCGCCATATGGGTTCCCTGCCGAGTACCATTTCAATGGTGCTCCTCCGGCATAACTCGGTGTCTTGCCAAGGTTCAACCTCGTTAGGGGCTCTGTTCCAAAACAAATAAGGCTCCATGCCGAGTTCCATCTTGGTGGTTCTCCAGAAAAGCACTACGTTCTCCATATGGATTCCCTGCCGAGTACCATTTCAATGGTGCTCCCTCGGCATAACTCAGTGTCTCTCCAAGGATCAACCTTGTTAGGGGCTTTGTTCCAAAACAAATAAGGCTCCCTGTCGAGTTCCATCTCGGTTGTTCTCTAGCAAAGCACTGCGTTCTCCATATGGGTTCCCTGCCGAGTACCATTTCAATGGTGCTCCCCCGACATAATTAGGTGTCTCACCAAGGTTCAACCTCGTCAGGGGATCTGTTCTAAAACAAATAAAGTTCTTTGCCGAGTTCCATCTCGATTGGTTCTCAAAGCAAAGCCTACATTTCACGGTAGTTAGGCTCAGTATAATGGATCCTAACTCCTTTGTTTCCCCGATTTGGCTCAACGTCTCTACTTGAAAGAATACTTTTCCTATTCATATAGCACCATACAAGCATCGTCCTTCAAAGTGTAAAATCTTCTTGTCTTTTCCAACTTCATAGTCGCCTCGGGCTCTGCACATTGTTGCATCCCCAAATTAGACTTCATGCCACGGTTCTATACCCGGGATTTGCACATAGTTGCGTCCCTAATTTGGCTTAATACACGCTTTGTTAGCATCGCTCAAACACATTCACGTGACTTGCCAAGACATCGAATCTTTCTACTCTGGTCGGCCTTATAGTCGACTCGGGGGCTAAGTTGCCGGATTATATGAGTTGCTCAAAACAAGCTAAATGCTTCTTATGTAAAATCGTAATGGCTTTTCAGAGCATCCACTCGATTGGGGGGATGACATACAAGCATAATCTTGTTTTTGCACATATCAAATGCATACAACACGAAAAAATTTAAAACAAAAATTTAAAACAAGCGTAAGTTGAGCAAAAGCAGTATTTAAAACGCCCAGAGGGCAATTGTCAAGAGATTATACAAAATGCACCCACCAAAAGGGTGACTAACTTAAAAAAAATTAAAAGAAATAAAAGTAGGATAAAGTTAGGGAGTCTTGAGATGAGTGATATCCACGGTTATTGGTTCTTCATCCATTGCCTCCTCATCATTATCATTAGCTTCCAATAGCTTCCCGTCCACTATGACTTTGAAGAAGCCGACTTGAGTGAGGTCGAGCTCAAAGTACAGACAGGAAACTTAGTCTTTGGCCCGGTCGAAATCCATGTCCCCCGACATCGAGGATATCCAGCCGTGATTTCTACAAAGCCTCCTTCAATTCGAAGCATGATTTCTCTGAGGTCTACAGGCTGGCTGCTAGCTCAGCGGCAGAAGTTTTCGTTGCAGAGAGTTCTTTCTCCAGAGCTTTTGCTTTCTCAGCACTTTCATGCGCTTTGGCTTTTAAGTGAGAATTTTCTTCGTTAAGAGACTTCTCATTGTCGGATAGCCTCTGGATCTCTTTTTCTAGATCAGATTGTCTCTTGTCCACGACATCCCCATATTCAAATAGGCCCCGTGCCAGAACAACACACCTCATCAAGTATGAGCTGAGATGTTGGGTAATTTTCTGAGGCCCAAGGCTTTTTACCTTATTCACATCCTCCATGGCATTGAGATGGTCATATAGGAATTTCATGCCATCAAACTTAGCAGACCAAAACTTGTTTTCATCGGAGGGACGGAACGAACCATCACCGACTCCTCTCATCAAGGTAGAAACTTCCCAACCGACTTGATTGATCTCATTTGTCATCACATTTTTATGTTTTTTGGGAAGATTCTCATCGGACACCACCTCCACATCCAAATGACGTTTGATGGGTGACGCTGTGATCACCACCACCCATCATTTTTCTTCTTCTTCGGTATCCAGATCTCTAGGCCGGCCAGGTTGGATTTGGAATCTAAAGGGCCACCAGAACTCACCCGGGAAGCACGAGCTACAACCATCAACTTCTTTTGTTCTCTCATAGATAGACCAATCATTTTGTCTGCATAAAAGAGATAAAAGAAAAAGGTTAGTCAAGAAAATGAAATTCTTTGTACAAATGAGAAACAGGGAAACCTTACCCAAAAAAGCTGGGATTTTATCATAGGGTAAGGTCAGCATGTCTTTAACCCTGATCGGCCGAAACGAATCCAACACTTCAAGGGATTGAGTTTCAGTGTCACTTAGTGCGTCGTAATCAAAGCCGGAAATGGGGAGCAGATTTCTCGTCCAATATAAAGGAAATTAGGGGTGCTCGTTAGCGCCATAAATAACTTGTGGACACCGAGGACTACACCTAACTCGAAGAAAGCGTCCTTTATAGCCTTTGTAATTTAAGGTGAAGGCTTGAAGAAAGTTCTCTTTGGAATGTCGCTTAGGGATACCCAACTTTTGGAGTCCGCGTTCTTCACTTCAAAGTAGGAGAAGAATAAACCTATGGTCGGGGTTATACTCAAGGCCATACATATTATTTCAAAGGCCCTTATAAAGCCCCATTTATTTGGGTGAAGTTGGGAAGGGGCCACATTCACTGTTCGGAGTACATATGATTCAAAATCAGTAAACGAAAAATTTATGTTGGTGTCCTCCTACACTCCAGCGTAAAAATAAAACCATTCAAGGTCCACCCCTTTTGGCCGGGACATGGAAACACACTCTCCGATTTCGTGAGCTTCAAGAATTACATCATCCTCATTCCCAGTCGAGGAGATATTCCAGAGTGATAGAAGTGTGGCGATCTCCATGTCCTTGATAGAACTTTGCTTGAATCCTATAACTTCTCCACTAAACGATTTGCTCGTTTCCATCAGGAGATCCACAGAACTTGAAGAATTAGGGTCAGAATCACTATCAGAGGTTAGAACGTCAGAGTTAATGTTGTTTATAACCTTCTCTAGTTCCTCTACCCCTGTGCATCGCTCATCTCTCGCATGCATTCCTCCCACAAAACCCTCCGCTCATCACTATTCAGATGTTTTCTATGACCTAAGTTATCACATTCTCTAATAATAACCATCTCGCAAAAGTAAAGGGAAAAATAAACGTAGGATAATAGATGAATACTTGGAAAAAACGTTCAAAGAAGATGCGAGGGTCAAATTTTAGGGCGGCGACAGGGGAGGTTTTGAAGGAAGGAATGGAAAATGAAATATATTTTAAAAAGGAAAAGAGACGCTATAAGAATAAAGGGTAGCGTGTTTTCATTTAAAATCCACTACCGTAATCATTGTACCTAAAAGTAGGTAGGTGACTGTTGCGCTAACTAAGGCACTGAGCACACGCGCTTGTAGTCCATCAATGTCGATGTATATCTCGGCCGAGATTTATGTTTCTTCTGTCGACCATAAAACTTCAAGGCAAGAAGTCATATGCTCGTACATAAAATCCACAAGCTCGAGATATGTAGTCGGCTAGGCCTGGATAAGAGGGACTCCACCAAGCCGAGTAGGGAGAACGGAGGAACCAGTGACTATAGGAAGTTGGGAGCTGAAGAGACTGTCGCCGAGCACACATCCCGGACCTAGGGGTTACGGGCAGCCCGACCATTATGAGGACGTTATGCCCAAGCCGGCCATCAAAGATATAACCGCTGCTTTATGTCTGACGGCGCGCGTTACACTTTGGGGCTATCATTGAAAGGAGGCATACATTATTCTCCTTAAAGACAACTCAGTTACGAAACTGGGAAGGCATAGCTTTTACAAGCATTGATCATAGAGGCTTTGATGCTTCTATATAAAGGTCTTCCGAATGAGGGATAAGCAAGACATATAGCTTGGAGCTCAAGTAATCTAACTTGCAGCTCTGAATCCCTAAACATACTTACATAAATATTCTAGCAAGAACATATATATATATATATATATATATATATATATATATATATATATATATATATATATATATATATATATATATATATATAAAAAGAATAAAATAATATAGTGCATATATTATATATAATTCTATTTTAATAAAATAATTAATAAATTTTATAATACTCAATTTTCATAAAATATTTCATAAAATTTTTGTTTCAATAAATATATTTAATAAAGAAAAAAGAGTGCAAGTTAGTGGGATACACTGATTCAAGTTAGTAGGATATGTGTTTATGCTAGGTGATGCATCAGTTATTTGGAGTTGGAGAAAGGAATCAGTGGTGTCGTTATCATCATGCGAAGCAGAATACATAGTTGCTTCTCTTTGCAAATGTCAAACAACATGGATGGTGAACTTGGTCGAAGAAATCACAGGGAAATATCATGGAGCAATTATCATGAAGATCGACAACATGTCAACTATAAACCTAACGAAGAACCCAATAACACGTGGTCTAAGCAAACACATCGAAATGAGATTTCACTATCTCCGAGAGCAGTTAACAGATGAGAAAATGAACTTGGAACACTGCAGAACTAAGAATCAGATTGCAGACATCATGACAAAGGGTATGCAAGTCGAGTATTGACTAGATATGATGAATATAGATAGTTTAGACACAATAAGTTAGGTGGTGTGTTGAAAATGTAATTCCTTATGTCGAAGCAGGATGTTGTTGGACACAAGGTGTGTCGAAATAGCCTAAGTGTGTGTGTGTCGAAGATTAGTGTGTCGAGTTATGTTGTGTCGAAATTTCTAACCAGTAAACTAGACAAAATTCGATTAGATCTATTTTAGTAAGTGTAACTGAATTAAGTTAAGTTACTATTTTAGGCATTTTCTATTGTAGGTTTTTTTAGTTTAGGGAGCAAATTAATTCATTATAAATAGTGGAAGAAACCCCTATTTTTGTATATCATTATATTCACAGAATTTTGTAGTTGTAAAATGAATAAATATTTTTCTACAGTTTATAGGTAGAAAAAATTCTACAAAAAATCCTAATATCTTTTCTTTTAAATATTTTTTTATTGTCATTGTGTGAATTTCCAACAATGACAAACTACTACATATAATTGTTGAGAAAAAAGTGGTTTTATGAGAACCTAAAAAAAGTAAACAAAGGTTATCGATGCAAGAGAAAAATTATAAAAATGGCTATACAAATTAGAAGAGGTTTTCTTAATCCACCCCATAGTTTTCTTAGGCACCACGTGAAATTCCAGAAATTTCCCTCAAAATCGAAAGTATATTTCCGATTCATATCCTATATTATGCAAATCACATTAAAAGGATTGAGTGCAAACCAGAAGTATACTTCAAGTTTTAATTTAATTGTCTTACTGCATGTTAAATATCATGTAAATGTAGGTGAACTAAAAATTGACCCTCAGATGGCTACATTATGCCCAATTGGTTAATATATGTCGAAGAAGGGGGATTGGTTAATATGTGCCCAAATTGCTTTGATAAAACAAAGCAGGAGGGAAGGAAGACTGCAATTATTGATCATAATTTTGTCTGATTTTAAGAGTAAAATATACAGTAAGTTTTTTCTGTCTAAATCAAATCTTAATGTTTGATTTTATTTTGTTAAATCAAATTGTTTTGTTTTAGAGATAGAATAAAGTGTGTATGTGAGACTGAATTGGGAATAATTTCCTAATGTTTTGTTATTTAGAAGCCTTATAATACTATTTTTTTTCATTCAATTATGCGAGGTGTACTTTATCTGTGTCAATAGGTTTGTTACTCTGATTTCTTTTGGTTGTTTTGTTGTAGGCTATACATAACATTAATTTAACTATTTTTTTTTAATAAAGACTATTTATTAAACCAAAAAACAAAGGAAAACAAGGCGATCACTAAGATCCAGCCCTCAAAACAACAAAGCAACCAAGGCCAGAAACAACTATCCTACCATCAGTCTAGCTATATGAGGCCTTAAAGCCTTACAAAGCCAATCCCTGTAACCAATTATGTCAAGAATTCCCTTTAATACATAAATGTTATCAGTAGTTCTACCAAAGCAAATTCTATTTCTAAACTCCCAAATGCCATAAATGGTTTCAACAGAGATGAGCTTAAGCAGCTTGGCCCTCCAACCTTTCTTGGTAGTAGTTTTGATTAACTAGTCGAGCTCCTCTTCCCACTTCCGGGGGTCATAGGTGTTAAGGACCAAATTGTAGTTATTTTGTACATGATTTTGTGGTCCTTAACAATACCTTTTCATATAATTAGTATTATTCATTCTAGTATTTTGGTTTAGTTAGGTTTTTATTTAGTTTTTGTTCAATATATATTATTTAACTTATTTTACTTTCAATTGTAGGATTTTATTGACTAATTCTCCCAAGCTTGGATTCAAGGGCACTTGAAGAGCTTTAGGGATGATTCTTTTTGAAGATATTTTTGGATGAAGGAAGCATGCTACATCGCTCAAGACGGTTAGATGATCGCTCGCTTAACCGGCTTAGCGGGTCCAAAATTAAAAAGGACAGACCCATGCTTTCACCTTTTGGCCACCAACCCATCACTTCAGCTGACTTTTTTGGCTTGTAAAGGAAGGAAGAAACACTTCATCATAATTATCTTTTCATCTTTATAAATCTAGGGCAAGAATTGTAAAGAGAACACCATAGCTTTTCTTCTTGATCTCTTGATTTTCATCATTTCTACCAACAATCTTGAGAGCAAGCAACCATGGAAATGAGTGGCTAAGCTCTTTTTGTGTCAAGATTAGAGGTAGTTGATCTATATAGTATGTATTTCTTTTAATCCATTTGTGTATGAACATGGTTGATGATTAATATAGTTGAATATCTTTGTTCTTCATCTTTATGCTTTGAGTTTTGCTTGGAAAAGAATACTTCAAAGTAGACCTAGGATATTCATCCTCTAATAAACAAATGCTAGGAATAGATTTGTGTGTTAGTGTTTACAAAATATTGAACTTAATGATTATCATGTCAATAGTTGTAGTGAGGAATCATGCAAGGATTAACATGATAACATTCACAATCTTGGTGGGAAATCTACAAGATTGAGAGGATATGTATTTATAAAAATAATCTACTATGTTCATCACTTGATTAAATGAATATGTATGAAACTAGATCAATGAAACTAATCTTGACATGCCTCCTTAATTTGAAAACAAACTTCAACTCTCTCTTGAATCCAAACCATAACTCTCTTTGAAAAACATTGATTTAGTTATTTGATTGGAAACTCATGGTTCTAGTAGAGAAGATAACAAACCCCTTGGTTACAATATCTTAAAATACATTTTTCTATTGAAAGACTATAACATACACCAATCCCTGTGGAATCGATAAATTAAAATACTTGTTTGCGGAAATATCCAACAACAAAATGGCACCGTTGCCGGGGATTGACGTTTGATGTTGTTAGTATAGCAATAGTTGTGTGTTTTAAGACTTTTTCTACTAATCTCTCTTTGTTTCTTTTGTGTGGCTAGACTTTTTCAGGGAATTAGTTTATGCGGGGAAGTATTCCGGTCGACCAACTCCTTTTCGATCCCGAAATTGAAAGGACGGCTAGAAGACTTAATAGTAGTGCTAAAAGACGGAAAAGACTAGCTCGACAAAGGCAAGAAATAGGAGAAAGAGGAGAAGCATCTACTACTTCAACACCACCCGTGTTTGGAGAAGTCACCACTATGGCGGAGAATCAACCACAACCACCACCACCACCACCACCACGGGGGCTGTGTGTCAATAGCCCTTGTCACAATGCTCAATTTGCTCGACAAGCAAATGCAAGGGTCGCGGAAATGAAAACGGGCTTGCTTCAACTTCTCTATGCAAGTCCATTTCATGGCCATGACCATGAAGATCCTTACACTCACCTTACTAAGTTTTATGAGATCGCGGGAGCGGCGGGTGTCCCGGAAGACCAAGAAGAACAATACTTCCAAAGGCTTTTCCCTCATTCTCTAGTGGGGAAGGCAAAAGATTGGTATCTTGATCAATTGCAAGAGACAATGACTAATTGGAATGTTTTGGAGGAAAAATTTCTTGAACGATTTTTCCCTCAATCACGTTTCATGGAGGCAAAGACCGCTATCTCGGTATTTTCGCAAGGAGTAAACGAGCCTTTAAATCGGGCTTGGAAAAGGTACAAGTCTATGCTTAGGAAGTGTCCTAGCCACGGTTTTGACGAGCTTACACAAATTCATATCTTTCGAAATGGTCTCCAACCGCAACACAAATTGTTGTTGGATGCCACAGCGGGGGGTTCTTTGATGGCAAAAACACCATATGAAGCAATCCAAATAATTGAGAAGATGGGTAGGGAATGATCATCAAACTCAACATGATCAAGGAGGTGTACAAGTGAAAACGGGGGTTCTAGAAATTGGTTCGAGTCACGAAGCACTTGTGTCGCAAAACAAATTGTTTGCGAAACAAGTTGAAGAATTGACAAAACAAATGGCTAGACTCCCTCAACAAATCATGGAGTTACAAGGAACATCAAATAAGCAAGCTCACCAAATAGCTTGTTGTGAATTGTGCAAAGGAGATCATAACACCGGATTTTGTCCTCCGGAAAATGAGGAAGCTAACTATATGGCCAACCAAGGGCAAGGGTACCAACAACGAGCTCCTTACCCTTATCAAAATCAAGGCCAAGGTTACCAACAAAGGGGTAACCAAGGTTATCAAGGAGGGTGGAGACAGGATAACAATAATCAAGGAAGGCAAAATCCATATCAAACTCAAAATCAAAATCAAGCTCAACCGCAAAATCAACCTCAAAATCAAGTGAGATCTTCCAACATTCAAGACACTCTAGCTCAATTTATGCAAGCGTCTATGGCTAATCAAAAGAGCACTGAGGCATCCATCAAGAACTTGGAAACACAAGTGGGGCAACTAGCTAACCAACTTTCCGAACAAAAAGCTTCGACATCATTTTCTCCAACCACTCAAACAAACCCGAAGGAGTATTGCAAAGCAATTTTCACTATAAGTGGAAATGAGATGACGGATTGTGAAAGCGATGAAGATGTAGAGGAGGATGAATCGGAAGTTTTAGTTGAAAATGAAAAGGAGGATGGTGTAGTTGAAAAGGAGAAAGTAGAGGAGAAGAAGAAGAAAATGAAAAAGGGAAAAGAGAAGGAAGTTACTTATCCATTGAGAAGCCTACCATACCCTCACCTCCCCTCTAAAAAAATTGATTATGTTGATGTGGAGGATAATTTAGTTGAAAATGATGTAGTAGTTGAAAAAAATAATGAAGATATAGAGGAGGATAAGTCGGAAGAATTAGTTGAAAAGAAGAGCAATGACGTTATAGGGGAGGCAAGCTTAGTTGAAAAGGGGAAAGAAAATGGTAAAGGAAATAAAAAGAAAGAGAAGAATGCAAGGAAGAGTAAAAAGGAAAGTAAAGAAGAAAGCTCGACTCCCATTCAAAATTTACCTTACCCTCATGCGCCGTCAAAGAAGGAGAAGGCTAGACAATATGCTCGGTTTATGGATATTTTTAAACAACTTCACATAAACATTCCATTTTCCGAAGCATTGGAGCAAATGCCGAAATATGTGAAATTTATGAAGGATATGCTCACAAGGAAGAAGAGGCACAAGGATAAGGAGACAATATTACTTGACGCTAATTGTAGTTCCATACTCAAGCAAGCTCTTCCAGTGAAAGAATTCGATCCGGGGAGTGAAACGTTGCCGGTGGCCATTGGAGAGACATTCAAGGGTAATGGCTTGATCGATCTAGGGTCTAGCATCAATTTAATTCCGTTATCCATTGTTAAAAGATTGGGGAATGTTAAAATGGAGTCTACAAGAATGACTTTGCAACTAGCCGACAAGTCAACCATTTCACCGTATGGAATGGTTAAAGACATGGTTGTAAAAGTGGACAAATACTTGTTTCCTGTGGATTTTGTGGTAATTGACATGAAAGAGGATCGAGAGATACCATTAATTCTTGGAAGACCATTCATGAAGACGGCTCGCATGATGATTGATGTCGACAATGAAATTATGAAAGTGAGAGTGCAAGATAAAGAGGTTGCTTTCAAGCTTTTTGAAGGAACAACGCATACCAAGGTCGAACTTGACGTTTCTCGAAATGATGCGACGGAGGAGGAAGTCGTGGAGGTTTACAATTTCGGAGGAGCAAATTATGAGGTTGGCAACATTTTCTTCGATGATCAATGATCATCATGAACCGTCGAGCTCTACCGACGTTAAACAAAGCGCTTGTTTGGAGGCACCCCAACATTGTAAGTATTCTTCCTTGAACTCATTTACACTTGCCCGAGCTATCATTTTGCTGTTTTTTCAGAAAAATCAAAATTGTGTCGCGCCGCATTTTGACCCATCCGCAAACTTTCACGCTTAGCGGTGGTCGCGCTTAGCGCCGGGATTTTTAAAAAAAAAAAAAATTTTGGAGGCCCAATTCGTGGCCTGGTTGTTTTAAAAGGGTTAGGGTTTATTTTAAACCCTTTTTCCATAAGTTTTTCTTCATTATCTCACTCTCTCAAAACCCCAAAAATCCCCAACCAAAAATCTTCAAATCTTTGTGAATTTCTTTGTCAAATCAATCTCTCAAGGCATCTAAGTAAGTGTTCTAACCTTTTCTTCTTTCAATTTTGTTTAAATTTCATGTTTAGGGTAGATTTTGAAAACCTAGGTTTAGGAATTTTCGAATTTTCCCTTAGGATTAGGTTGTTTAGATGATAGAGAACCCTTAGAATGTTATTTTCGCTGCTATTGGATGTGTTTTGGGAAAAATTATTGCAATTTTTCGCAGAGCGCCCGTCGGTAATTTTGAAAAATTCTTCGCTGTGTTTTTGTGTTTCGATTAGTCGTAATGCTTTGGTTGGTTGATTTGCTCTGCTGTTTGCATGATTATTTGCTAATGGACACCTCGGTGTCACTTTTCTGTTGATTTTTGTGTTGAATTTTCAGATGGCACCTAAGAGACAACGAGTTTTCTCTGCTGGGGCTGGGTCCTCTAGGCCAGCTGCTTTCGACCTTGTTCGCTTCATGGGACATGCTCAGGAGGCTCGATACAAAGAGCTTGAGGAGTGCAACATCTGGACTGAGCGCATTATCCGTCTCCGCGAGCATGGTCACTACACAAGGATCAATGCTATTCTTTCAAATTACGGGTTGGATGTTCTCTGTGAGCTTCAGTCAAAGGTCAATGTTGAGCTTGTGCAGGAATTCTATGTTAATGCCATTCCGGCTGAGGGATGTGAATTTAGATTTGCTTCTGTTGTTCGAGGCAAATCAGTTTCTTTCTCTCGCACCGCCATCAACATTTGGCATCAGCTGGACAGCCCCAGAGGACCAACTGGATGTTTACCATGAGCATCTGGCTCGTGGTAACTGGGACTTCAACATGTTAAGGAGCAAACTATGTTTGTCTGGGCACTCCTATGAGTTGAACCGGGCTGGACAACCATTGAAATTCAACAGGTCCAGTCTGAAGACTAGTGCCAGAGTTATGATGTGTGTGGCTCTATATAATCTAAAACCTCGGAGCCACACATCTTCGATCCCCATGGAGACGGCCGGTTTGATTGCTTATATGCTCGATGAGGAGCAAATTGACTTTGGTCGTGTGATTGCGAATGAGCTCAAAAGGTTTGCACTTAGTTATACCTCCAGGGGGAGCGTATAAAGTGTGCTCTCACCTATCCTGGGCTGATCATGGGTTTGTTGAAAAAGGCGAAGGTTGCCTTTCCTGCTGTGGGGCACCTCACCATTGATGGAGTTATTGATGATCACTACTGTGATCGATTTTGTAGGGCCCTTGGTGATAATACTGCTGCCCAAGCCGTACAGCACTTCCTCGAGCTAGTCCATCGGAAGAATGGAATGTAGATGCATCTCGCTCATCGAGAGCATTCATGTTTATGCACGAGAGCAAGCACCTTGCTCTGATTAGAGAGCCCGGAGAACCATTTCACTCGTGCGGGAGAGCATCTCACAGATCTTTGGTTGGCCGGTCGGCCAATTGTTGAGGAGGAGGTGGGAGATGAGGATGATGGAGAAGATAGTTCTGGTTCCGGTTCTGATTCTGGGTCTATTGGAGATTCGATTCTCGAGGACACTGATTGATGATCTCTTTTATTTTCCTGTTTTTATTTTACTTTCAATATTTTCTAGTTTTTAGTTTTTATTTTTGCATTTTACTTTAAAATTTCTGAATTTTGTTGGTTGCCATCCATTTTTGGGGATAGGCTTGTAATTCCAATTGATATTTTGTAGGCATGAAGCCTAAGTACTTTTTAAGTTTTAAACACCATTTTGGGGTGTCTTTTTATTTTGTTTTAGTTTGTTTTATTTTATTTTCTTTTTATTTTTAGATTATAGTTTATTTAGTTTGAATTTACTTCTTTTGGGTTGTTCGATTTTTCAAACGGTTCTTCAAAGCTAGCAAGTGTGTTTCACCAAAGTGATGGTGATGATAAAATTCTCGATTCATTCCACAAAGAAGGTACACATTTAATCGTTTTGTAGAAACATAACATGTCTATGAAATTGGTTCTTTATGCAAAATATCTTGGCATGTACAAAAATTTGTGTTCACATTCGAATCATTAGGACATAAACCACATATGTGAGAAGCTTCCACTTTTTACCAAATATAGAGTGTCTAATAGTTGTGTTAACTCGTGTGATTCATGCTTAATCTTTACTTGTTTGTGATAACTTGGAAACTTAGAAATGATCAAGGCAATTTTTTGTGCATTATGAGAAAGACCACCAATTCTAAAAGGGCTTCAACTACCCGTGAGTGAGTGAATCTTTGTGAACCCTTTTGAGCCTAAAAGTATTTGTAGGATGAATGTATCAAATTGGCTAATTGTTAAGTAGGCCACTTAATAGTTGTTGATTATCTTTGAAAAATTCAATGATAATTCATTCTATAAAAATTTTCTTGTTTGTGAATACCAACCCTTTTCGTTAATTAACCCTTGAAGAGCATGTTCTTGAATAAAAAAGGATTGATATAAATGAAGTTGGGGAGGTGGATCAAAAAGAAATTAGAATTGATGGCACAATGATCCTAAAGAAAGAAAAAGAATAGAGAAAAGAAAAATACAAAAGAAGAAAGAAATTTGTTTATGAAAAGAAAACAAAAAGAAAAGAAAAGAAAAAGAGAGGATCATTGTGTGAAAAAGAAAAGAGGTTGTGAATAATAAGAAGGGAATGAGAATTAGTTGTGAAATGCTCTTCATATCCTTTTACCCGATTCGTTTCAATGGCTTTGTACTTAAATATCCCTTGTTTCTAACCTAAGCCAAGTTACAACCTTGAAAGTCCTTAGTGATCTTTGTTTCTATTTTATCATTTAACTTGTTTCGATGAACGCATGAATTATTCTGGATGTGCATAATTATTAGTGAGAGTGTTTAGTCCTTTGTGAATATACATTTTGTTCTTCATGAATTTTGAAGAAATGATTAGGTGATTCAAGTGTGAACATATCTTTTATTTTGTTACATGTTTTGATATATTGTGTTTAGAACTTAATTCATAGCCATGTTGTGTTTCGAAGAAGCGATCGATGTGTGCTTTTGCCTGGTATGTCGAGTTTGAACTATTATTCTTGTGTGAGTTCGCATGCTTACATTTTGTTCTTCTAGCTTTGTGAGATTATTGACTTTTGTTTGGGGACAAACAAAGAAGTAAGTTGGGGAGAGTTGTTAAGGACCAAATTGTAGTTATTTTGTACATGATTTTGTGGTCCTTAACAATACCTTTTCATATAATTAGTATTATTCATTCTAGTATTTTGGTTTAGTTAGGTTTTTATTTAGTTTTTGTTCAATATATATTATTTAACTTATTTTACTTTCAATTGTAGGATTTTATTGACTAATTCTCCCAAGCTTGGATTCAAGGACACTTGAAGAGCTTTAGGGATGATTCTTTTTGAAGATATTTTTGGATGAAGGAAGCATGGTAAGGTCGGTGGATGATCGGCCAACGCTTAACCGGGCTTAGCGGTCTGAAATTCGAAAAAGGACAGACCCATGCTTTCACCTTTTGGCCACCAACCCATCACTTCAGCTGACTTTTTTTTGGCTTGTAAAGGAAGGAAGAAACACTTCATCATAATTATCTTTTCATCTTTGTAAATCTAGGGCAAGAATTGTAAAGAGAACACCATAGCTTTTCTTCTTGATCTCTTGATTTTCATCATTTCTACCAACAATCTTGAGAGCAAGCAACCATGGAAATGAGTGGCTAAGCTCTTTTTGTGTCAAGATTAGAGGTAGTTGATCTATATAGTATGTATTTCTTTTAATCCATTTGTGTATGAACATGGTTGGTGATTAATATAGTTGAATATATTTGTTCTTCATCTTTATGCTTTGAGTTTTGCTTGGAAAAGAATACTTCAAAGTAGACCTAGGATATTCATCCTCTAATAAACAAATGCTAGGAATAGATTTGTGTGTTAGTGTTTACAAAATATTGAACTTAATGATTATCATGTCAATAGTTGTAGTGAGGAATCATGCAAGGATTAACATGATAACATTCACAATCTTGGTGGGAAATCTACAAGATTGAGAGGATATGTATTTATAAAAATCATCTACTATGTTCATCACTTGATTAAATGAATATGTATGAAACTAGATCAATGAAACTAATCTTGACATGCCTCCTTAATTTGAAAACAAACTCCAACTCTCTCTTGAATCCAAACCATAACTCTCTTTGAAAAACATTGATTTAGTTATTTGATTGGAAACTCATGGTTCTAGTAGAGAAGATAACAAACCCCTTGGTTACAATATCTTAAAATACACTTTTCTATTGAAAGACTATAACATACACCAATCCCTGTGGAATCGATAAATTAAAATACTTGTTTGCGGAAATATCCAACAATGGGTAAGGTTAGGAAATTCAACACACCAGACCAAATATCTTTTAAAGTAGGACATTCAAAGAAAAGGTGATTAATGCTTTCCCGAGAATGACAAAAACAACAATTTCTATTGTCCACCATGCCAAACTTAAGAAGCCTATCCTTCGTAGCAAGCTTAGGATGACACACCATCAAGAAAATCACATGGGCCATTGGCCTAGAAGGATTCTAAGCAAAGATATGACACCAACAAACATCAGCGATATTAACTAAAGACAAGTAGACAGCCTGACAATTAAATCTCTTCTTCACATTCATATCAGACCACAAGTTAGGATTTGCTGAAATATACTCACGCTGCAGCAAAATTTTTCGCATTATCCAAGTATTGTTGGTCTTCACACTAACTCCCATGATATCATCCTTTTTCATATAATAGCCATGGACCCATTTCACCCATAAACTCTTCATACAAATATTCCAAATGAGCCTTATCATTGTGCATTTATTCTAAATGGTGAGGTTAATAATACCCAATCCACCTTTCTTGATTGGTTTTTTAACATCCTTCCAAGAAAAATGACTTTTTCTGCTGTTTGAGTCCTTATATGACCGTCTTGGGCAAAGGAAAACACATCAGCCAAAAGTTAGCTACAATGAAGGAGATACTCTTAATAAGCTGGAGGCGCCCTGCATAACTCAAGAGCTTCGATGACCAATGGCTAATTTTACTAACAATTTTCTCAATCAAACCCAAGTAGTGGCAGATGGCAAGTTTCTTATTTGTAAGGGGCACTCCAAGATACCGAAAAGGGAAAGAACCTTCACCAAAATTAGAGATGCTGAGAATGAAGTCTTTAGAGACAGGGTCCACTAAACCAAAGTCAATGTTGCTTTTACTAGGATTGATATTTATTCCAGTAGAAAGGGAAAAGTTATTAAAATCAGTAAGAAGAAGCTCGACGGAGTGTATATCACCTATAGAAAAAAGAAGGATATCATCAGCAAACATAAGGTTGACAAGGTGAAGCTTTTCACATTTGGAATGGTGATTGAAATTTGGGTTGAGTTGCATTTTATAAAGACACCGATGCATGTAATCCATGACAAAGGAAAAGAGATATGGGGAGATAGGGTCCCCTTGGCGGATACCTCGATTAGCATGAAGAAGATGAGAGAGCGCTCCATTAATATTAAACATGTAAGAAACGGAGGATAAAGCAATCATAATCCACTTGGTGAATTTACCAGGAATACCAAGCTCATACATAATCACTTCCAAAGCATGCCAGCTAACCATATCATAAGCCTTTTGCATATCAATTTGCAACATACAACGCGGAGGACCACCTGCTCTATTATAGCCTTTGATAAGCTCATAAGCCAAAAGGATGTGATGGTAAATTTGCTGACCCGGTATAAAGGATGCCTGAGAAGGACTTGTAATGCTACCAAAAACTTTACCTAGTCTCGCAATAAAGAATTTAGAGATAATCTTGTAGACCGTTGTACAAACAAAAATCGGCCTATAGTCTTTGATGAATCTAGCAGAGTTGCTTTTTGGAATAAGGGAGACAATTGTACAGTTAAAGGCTTTGTAAAGCTTCCCCTGCTCAAAGAATTCATGAATAGCTTCTATTAAGTCACATTTAATAATGTCCCAACTAAATTTAAAAAACATGGCATTAAAACCATCCAAGCCAGGAGAGGAGGTGTCGTCAATGCCTTGTAAAGAAGTGTAGATTTCCTTCTCAGAGATAGGAGCCACCAAGTTATTTCTTTGCACACAATAAAGCTGGGGCCCCAATCGCATAGCCTCAATGTCAATACAGTTCAGCAGAGGATCCTTCTGTCCCATCAAACAATTGTAGAAGTGAAGTATTTCAGTTTCAATGTCATCATGGGTTGTCAAAATGGAACCATCTTCTTTCTCTAACATGGTCAGGGATTTGGTAGTTTGTTTCCCTTTCACATAAGCAAGGAAGTAAGAGTTGTTGCCATCATCTTTGTTCAGACATTTTATCTTATCTCTCTTCCTTATAGTAGCTTCATCAACCTCATTCCAATATATGAGCTCATCAGTGTACTTCTTAACATCTTGAATCAGCAGGGGATTTAACCAGTGGTTTTTACACATATATTTAGCAGTTATTTTAGTTATTGTTTCTTTTACTTAATGATTTTTTATTTCATTTTATCGCAATTTATGCTTTGTTTTTGTGTTTTAGTGTTTTTAGGTTCGCAGGAATAAAACATGACAAATCGGGACAGAAAAAGGAAAAAGTGCAGAAACAAAGAGTTCAAGATCCAAAGAAAGAAAATTGGAAGATTTAAGAGGCTGCACGACCCGTGCAAGAAGAAGAATTGGAGTACAGTATAAAATCCAGGGGGCTGACATGGGTGCCCGTGCAACCTTGCACGGCCCGTGTCAGGAGCACTGAAGGTTAAAAGATTTCTTTATAATTCTGGAAGCTGCACGGCCCGTGTCATGAGCACTAAAGGTTAAAAGATTTCTTTATAATTCTGGAAGCTGCACGACCCGTGCAGCCCTACACAACCCGTGTCTGAGGCGCGGACAAAGTTTTATATTTTAGGTTTTTTAAGTGAATCTGAACTTTGAAGGGCACTTTGGACATTCTACTTGGCTGGGATTTGTATGTAGACTATTTAAGTTAGTTTTTGAGTTTTAGAAGAGGATTTTTTGTATTTTTGATCGAGATATTACACGAGAAGAGAAACAGGAGCATTCAAGGAGAATTGGAGAAGAAGACTCTTTCATGAGTGGAAGCGATTGAGGAATCAACCAATCCAACTCTATTGTAATATTTACCTTTATTCTTATTGTGATTTGTACGAATATTATGAGAGGCTAAACCCCCCAATGCTAGGGGGTGTCCCTAGTTTGCTATGTTAAGAATACTGATTTCTTTGTTTTAATCAACAATAGAGTTCTTTATGCATCAATTTTGTGATTTAGAGTAATTTGTAGTTTTTCCCTATGGGAACATAGGGTTTCACTATTTTAACACAGTAGAGCCGGACGACCGTGTTAAGGTTTTCTAAAAAGAAATATTGTTAAGGATTTCACCCAGGACTAGGCTAATCCTACAATAACTAAAATAATTCTTGATAACTAAATGCTTAACTTCTTTGCTAATTTAAATGGACATTGACATTGGGAAAGAAGGTTAAAAGTTTTTTCACTAAGGAATTGGGAAAAGATAATATTGAGAATCGGTAGTTGAGGCATAAGAACTTGTTGAATAGATCAAAGACCAAGGTTTTTACATAGCAAATTATACACTCACCCTAGCATGTTTAAGTCAAACAAGAAGTCAATTAATTTACATTTTGTCAAATTTATATTTCTGCAAGGATTTTATCAAATCAACATCAAACTATAGTTTTTGTTCAATTGGTAAGTCATCATACTTCGTATTTCCTACGCAATCCTTGAGATCAATATCCTTGGGGTAAAACCCATTATTACTACATCGGTAGAAAAGTACACTTGCTATTTTTCTGATCAGGATTCATCTTATCAGTGGCCAAGGAATCTTGCGCATGGGACAACTTGGTCCTAGCCAAAATAATATTTTGTTTTGCCATAACCAACGGTTTGTTCAACTTGTAAAGATCAATTTTCAATCTTTTCAATCTTTTCAATTTATGCCAAAGAATGAAGCTAGCACTCCCTGCTAAAGGCAATCTCCAATTCAGGTTAACATTGTTAGCATACTCAGGGGTCTCAGTCAAACAATTAAGGAAACAAAATCCGTTATGCTTGAAAGGATGAGCTGAGTTGGTAGATAACAAAAACAAAGAATGGTCAGATATGCTGGGAGGAAGGATTTTAATAATAACATTCAAATTCTGTTGGAACCAAGCAGTATTTCTCAAGAGCTTATCAATTTTGGAATAGATTGTTCCTATAGCATGCTTGTTACTCCAATTATAGTAGTCACCACTGCCTTGCATCTCAGTGAGGTCTTTCTTATCCATCATGGCTTGCATATCTCTAAATTCAGACTTAGTGACAATATTTCCTCCAATCCTATCTTGGGAATTAAGAACATTATTAAAGTTTCCTAGAAGAATCCAGGGACCATGAATGTTGAGGCTGTTGAGATCATTCCACAAGGTCCTCCTTTGCTCAAGCTTATTCAAACCGTAAATAGCAGTTAACCAATAACGGAAATTACCTTGTAAGTCAAAAGTTGCACAGTGAATCATTTGGCTAGTCATGGAGTCAACCCTAACCTCAAGGACATTAGGATTCCACTGAAGTCAAATACGCCCATTGACATGGTACAGATAATTGTCAACATACTTTCCACCAAGCAGTAATTTATTCCCAATTGAATCAACATGAGTTCTCTTCACTCTAGTTTCTATAAGAATATTCACATCAGCTTTCAACTCTAGGAGACAGGAGCTAATCTCCCTGAGCTTTCCAGCTTTATTAAGCCCCTTGATATTCCAGGAAGCAATCATTAGAATTTAACTAAAGTGTTATCTTGTATGTAGTTCATCCTACTTATTATGTACACTTGTTAGCTTTCCATGTTAGATACTACATCAGCGAAGTTAAAAATTCTAATTCTGGTTCTGCAAGTGGTAATAAGAGTACCACCAACTTTGTGGCGACCCTGCCATCTATCTTGGATAACGTCAAAAATGTTATGTTTTACTGTTGATCTTGGTTTGTCATACAAGCTTCAAGGATATGTTTGGGAATTCAGATATTCGCCATGTTGTTTTGGACATATAACTTATGTTGTCTTTTTTTCGTTGGACCTTATTTTGTTTGAATATTGGTTAGAAACTAGATAACTTTTGGATGCATAACATGTTGCCACAATGGGTGTTCATAAATATTTTCTAGTTATTTTTATAACATGTCTCTCAGATCTTACTCTCACTAGTTAGGAGTTTAGATAAACAATATTAAATTATATACAAAAATTAGCCAACCTTAATTTATATATTGCGTACTAAATTATATACTCTAATTTAGTTCATTTTTCTACTAGTTTGAAACTGGAAATATACTTTCAATTTTAATTCAAATATTTTAAAATATGATGTGCACCGAAAATATAATTTTTATTTTAAAAGACATTTTAAAAAATACATAAGATTTAATTCTAAGATGAATTAAGAAATTCTCAATTAGAAACATGATTTTCTTCCATTATTATGCATGCACAACAATTTGTTTTAGAACTTTTTTTATTTTACTTTTGGTACATGCATGCACAACATTTGATTACGCCAAGCCAACATTAATAGTACATGTAAATGTAATGATAGAACCTAGTACATATTCATAGTCATTTTTTATTCTAAACTTTTATTTTAGTTGTGAAATTATAAATAAAATTCCTTCCCCATACATGTCCCCTGTTTGCCGAAAACATACGCTTTGGAATACAACTTAGGATCGAATCACCTATAACCATTATTAGTGGCAACCCACTTTGGATTGCAATTGAGAATAACAAATATTAATAAAATATGTCAATGGAGTTTGCTTTCTTTTATTAATTATTAAAACTGAATATATGAAAAGGAAAATCACTGATGTGTCGACCAACCATTTCATAATGCACCCACCACTATCATTGTAGCTTTATACAGATATCATTCAATTTCACACTAAGACCTAAATTATATAAACTTATCCAACCTTTTTTAATTTTTTAATGCGTCTTTTTATCTTAAGTAAGTACACGATCCAATCTATATATATTTATTGCTTATCGATTTGGTATTTTTTATTATTTCTTAATGTATTGCTTTTAGATTAGATTTAGTGACACTAGCATTATTGTACTTTGTAATCACACGAGTTGAAGCTGCCCTCACAAGTACACTATTTGCCTCATATATATGCTCCATTCGTTTGTTGTCTCTCGCTTTTACAAAAATTAAGAGTTAATGATTATTCCATACTCAAGGTATTGTGGTTATCTTTTCCTATGAAAGGTGAGAGTCATAACTCTTAAAAATTATGTTTAAAGGGGGAAATGTGGACTTTGAGAGAATATGAGTAAATAAAAAAGTAGATAAGTTAACTAAGAATATTTATTATTATGTTGTAATTCAAGTTGTCAACTCTATTACTTGACGAGCAATTGATGAACTATTCAGTTAGTTTCAAAATTTTGTTAAGTTGGATGTAGTTGTTGGTTGTTGGTTGAGTATGTATAGTTTGTTGTATAAGTAACCAATTACTTTAATTATAGTTTTCAGATAATTACTCAATAAACTTTTCAATTATCAAAATATACTTGTATGCGTTTTTTATGGTTTTAAATTGTGCACCGCATCAGCTATGCGGCTGCAATATTGCGGTTGTGGTAGTGTCTATATTTCTATTTGATTGTAATTGTGATGTAATCTTAAATCACACAAAATACGTATTATAATACCGTAATAGCCACATTATTACATTGTATCAAACTGCATTAGACCGCATAACGCCGCAATAGATTATGCATTGCTTGTAAAATTTATTTGGTCTATCTTCCTTTCTACTTGTATAATAGATTTAAGATATGTTTTAAAGGATTAGAGATATTCAGAATGATGATAAATTATTAACGAGATATATGTGTAAATTTAGAGAAAAAGCCAAAGACTTATAAAATATAAAATAATTAAAAAAGTATAATATTTTATGTTGATAAAAATTAAATTCAAACCGGCGGTAATTCGCACCATAGTAACCATTATGGCCACAACCACAACCGGCATCCGCAATTTAAAACCATGGCACTTTCTATGATTTCTTTTATTCTCTCAACATCATTCTTACTCTTGCATTTTTTTATCAAATGAATATGCAATTGTATCAAGAAGCCGATAGTTTTGAACCAGATGTTGATACTGGTATGATATTAACGTATGATTCAAATAAGTCTTTTGTGATTAAAAAACATGACAAATTCAAATTCATCGACCTATTATTTTATATTTCCAATTTGTTTCTTTTAATTGTCAGACTTTTTGTACATTCTAATGAAATTTATAATAATAATTATTTTTATGCTATGATTTTTCTTTTATCTATAATATTTCTAACTTTTAATTATTTTTTTAAATATTTTTCTCTCTCTCCACAATAAATAGTTAGATTTAATTTTGACAAAATTATAATCATTACTTCATTCAATTTTACAAGTGACAATTAAAAAGAAACATCAATATTTCTTAACTGTGACAATTAAAAAGGAATTTGAGTAAAATTACCACTCAAAAATAGGTAATTGAAAATTTATTTTGAAAAGCAATATCGCGCGGAAGAATTTTTGCCTAGATTGAAAACACCATCTGAACGAACATTGTTATTGAAAACTCAAGATATGCGAAAGCATTATGGAATTAATCAATGATAAAATCAACTAACAAAATTGTTTCACAAATATTCATTTATAACTAATCACTACAATAACTTTTTTCCAATGCAATTGTATTAAAACAGAACTTGATAATTTATCGAACACTTGACGCGCGATCAATTTTTCAGAATTTTCTTTTTAGATTTGTTGATTTGAAAACAATACATACAATCAAAATGATTATAAGCATATCAACAAAGAAATTTAAACTTTAACAATCAAATAAAAATTATATACAAATCGATAAATTAAACACCGAGTTCAACCAATTGCATATATAAAGTAAATGAGAGAGAGATAGAGAGAGATAAATAAAGAGATAAATATAGATAGAGAGAGATATAGAGAATAACCCAATGATTTGTTTAGGAAGTTCACCAATTGTCATCGCTAAGGCTACGTCTCCCCCCAATTCTATTTTGGAATGTGAGAAAAATTTCTTTACAAAAATTTGATTATAATAAAAGTGTTATAATAAAAGTGTTCTAAGAGCAACCCTATAAACCCTAACCATTTGATGTTGATTTAACCCATTGTCTTATTTTTATCTTGAGTAAGACCAAGACACAATAGAGTCAATTGATTCACAATCTCAGGTTAATCCTTTGCGAGATCCACAATCTCCAAAGCTTTCACTTAATCGAATCCAATTGCGAACTATTGACCACAAGAACTTCTAGTATGATTCACCATCTCGCGCCACTCCTTTGCAAGATCTCCAATCTTCAAAACTTTCACTCGACCGAATCCACTATTGCGGATTCTTGAATAAAACCCCCAAATCTACCAAATATCTTGGAGGATATACCCTAGGTTTTTCCGGATGAAACCCCCCACAATTCTCAATCCAATATTCTCGGTTACAAAAACCTAATTAGACGTTATCAAACCTTGTCTAGATGACACCCCAATAAAAAATAATTGTGTGAAGTTTCTTAGTGTGTATGCATAGGTTGGAGGTTTAAGATGAAGAGCAGTGGTGGTAAATGTTTATAGTTTCATCAAGTTAAAATGATGCATATATGATGTATTTATAGTTGAGAAAATATGGTGGCAAAGAGAGAAACTTCAGAATTAAAAAGTTCAAAAATTGACAAACAAATAGGATGTGTTGGCACATACGAGTTATGTTCTAACACATGATGTCAAAAATTGACACATGTGCCAACCTGAAACGAGCCATTTGTCGACACATGAGAAATATAAGCTACAAGCTTTAATAATGCAACACATGTGTCGGTCTAAAAAATTGTATGTGCCGACACAGAGTTAAAACTTCAGTATGTGTCGGCCTGATATGAGTTATGTGTCAACACATGCAACACATATACTACAGACTTTAATATTGAGGTACATGAAACTATTTTTGTGTGCATAAATTGATTTTTCATGTTTGATACTAATTACATAGTTGTTCTAGATGTTTCCTAAGACCTCTAATGCAAGGGTGCACTAAAACGAATCAGAGATACCGTCCAATATATAAAAATGCTAAATTTTCCTAGTTTTAACATCATGCAAAACATTTAAAGGCAAGTTGCACTCACACCAATGTTTGAGTTTTTTATTTTATTTTTTAGTCACACATGTGGATGCACGTTTTGTAATATTTGGATAATTTTTGTGCTCTTTTAAGCCCTTCGTGGCACTGTACAATGTTTGTGCCTTTTTTTAGGCTTTTTATGATATGCATGGGCTTCTAATTTTCCAAGATGTGAGTAAAATTTTGGGGGTGTTAAAGTCCCTAACCGGGATACCTATGTGACTCCCCAAGCGCGACGCATGTGTAACAGGGAGAAACATTTTGAGTAAGAGATATCCCACTCAGACTACTCTGAGAAAAATTTTCTTTGTGATGTCTGAGTTTCTCTTATCCTGGTTGTTTTGGTAACAAAGTTTACTTAACTCAAACAAGAAGTTACTCAACTTAGCCGATATGCTTACTCGACTCGAGAATCGAGGAGTGTCAACTAAAGCCCGTGGTTGGGGAGTTGATGAATGTAAAAAAGTCGTATTTTTAGTAGTAGTTTCGTGGCACTTATCGTTTCTTTTGTATTATATTCTTTGAATAAATCCCCTGCTTTTTGTATAAATATGTATATTTAGTATATAATCAAGTTTTAGTGTATTTGTGTATCGTTTGATAGTTTTCTATTCATTTTGTAGGTATTTATGCATATTTGGAGCATGGGCAATAAAGTGTCGAAGACACGACTTCAAGCGCGTAATTTTGAGTAATAAAAGAGAATGCACAAAGCAAAGAATAAGCTTTTCACATATTTCAAATAGTCATAAAAGAATAGTATTTAGTTATTGTGGCTGGTAATCATATGATCAGGGATTGGGAGCTTGGTTGATCGTGATTGACACCGCAAAAGATTGAGTTTTCTCCCCATATATTCTCTTTGAAATCTTCTAGTGTTGGGGTTTGTTTGTAAGTATGCTTTATTTGGTATGTATATTGATTACTCATGGTGTTGTATGATTCCATTATTGGTGATTGCTTGCTTTATTTGGATTTGAGTTTTTATAGATATATACTCCTTAGATTCAGATTTAGGATGAACACATATTAGGTTTTAACTCTAGAGATAAATTAAGGCTTAAGAATCATTTGGGTATCGACTCTTAATTCCTCCGTTGTTTTAGTTGTGTGAGACATCGTCGAAGAAGAGCAAAATAATTGTTTTCTCACTTTGTGTTAGACATAAGCTCTATGTGAGTGGTACGTGATGCTTTTTATGAGTGATTAAGGTTGAATGCGACTGAGTAATTATTTAATTATTTAATGGATATGTGAAATTCAATCCCGAGAGTCTCTACTCTCTGAATAATGAATTTTTTTTATTAATAACTTTAATTCCCACATTTACCTTTTATACTAACAAACCCAATTCAACCCAAACTCATAAGCGCGATAAATTATCGAACAACAATTCAGTAGCACTAATCCCCGTGGAGACGATATGATATACCCTATAAAAAGACTTACTTTAGCTTGCCGCTTTATCGCTTCAGCATGAGTGCAGTCGACTAGGAGTTAATCCAAAAACGATAAGGTACTCATTCAGAGGCAGATGAGTGTCAACTCGACCAGGGGGCGGGAGTTCATTCGGCTGGGAGTGAACCCAAATCTGACAAGTGTCAAGAGCTTTATAATTTCAACTTCCTCTACTTGTGATAAAATATGGCACATGTACATAAAAAATTGGGGGTGCCTCATTAAAAACCCTTGCCCTTGCAATGAAAAAAGTGATATCCCCAACCTTTATTTACTAAAAGTCATTACAAGTTTCAACTATAATAAAATTTTAAGCTTTCCATATTCACGTCTCTAGGAATTTCGACCCCATCCAAATTCTCGAGCGTGTAAGCCCCATTTTTTAATATATCTCAAATTCTGTATGAGCCTTCCCTATTAGAGTACAACTTCCCCTTTTTCTTCGTGTCTATGATCCTCTTTAAGACTAGGTATCCTTCGTGAAAACTTCTTGGTCGAACCCTTGAATTAATTCTTCGTGCCCTTCTTTGCTTTTTTTCTATTTCTTTGATGTGAGCCATTTCCCTGACTTCTTCCACCATATCAACTGCGTTATTCAAACCATCTTGGTTAAGCTCATCACTAAAGTTTGCTCGGTGCCACGTCAACAAATTGATTTCAACAAGTATCATTGCATTAGTTCTATAGACCATTCAAAAGAGAGTTTATTTAGTGGTTGGATGGATAGTTGTGAGATATGATCACAAAATCTCATGAAGGTATTCAGTCCATAATACCTTAGCTTCGTCCAACTCCTTCTTCATGCCTAAAAGGATTATCTTGTTCGCTGATTTTTTCTTGGCCATTAGCATGCGCGTGTTCCACTTATATGAATCGGTTACGTATATCGAGTTACTTGCAAAACTCCATAATAGACAAACTCGTGAACTATGTGCCACTATCAAATGCAATAATGTCAGATAAACCAAAGTGACATATAATGTTTCTCTAGTAAAAGCGCTCCACTCTTTCCGTTGTAATATGGGGTACTGCTTCTGCTTCGATCCACTTGGTGAAATAATCCACTGTCACTTTCAAAAATTTAACATGATCTGTTTCTAAGGAAAAAAGGACCGAGGATATTAGACCACCATTGATAGAACGACCATTGAGAGCTCAGTGAGTGTAGAAACTCGACAGGTGAATGTATGGAAAAAACATATATTTGGCACTTCTCACATCGATTGACAAAATTGTGCACAATCTTAAAGCATGCTCGACCAATAGTACCCGACCTGAAGTATTTTTTCTTGATAAATCCCTTTCTTAAATATGGTTTCCACATATAACCTCATGAACCTCTTTCATTATCGGTCTGACCTCCTCCTCGAAAATGCATCTCAAAATTGGGGTTGATCTACCCATTTTATACAACTTATCAACACCCATGAGGTATCACACATACATCCTTTTAATGCGTCGAGCATTCATCTTATTGTCCGGTAGCTTGTCGTGGGTAAGGTATTGGATGAGGGGGAACATCCATCCCCGAGTGCTCTCCAAGATCATGAACTCTTCATATTCTATGCTTGGTGCTTCTAGTGTCTCCTAGATAACTGACCTGTTAAGCCCTTAGCCTTTAGTACTAGCGAGTCAGGATAGTAGACCATCTCAGATGTTTTTATCTCAAGGAATGTGCGTTACCTCAAACTCTATGAATCCATTAGCTAGTTTTATTATCTGTTGCAAATATTTCAATAGGGTCGAATCTTTCATCTGGTAAATCCCTATGATATGGCTAGCTACCAACTAAGAATATGTGTGCACCGACAGATGGGGAACACGGACTTCCTTGGCCAACCTTAAACCAACTATGGTCGCCTCGTACTCTGCTTGGTTATTTTTAGCATGAAAATTGAAGCATAATGACTTCTCAAGAATAACGTCTCCCGGTCCTTCTAACACTATTCTCACTCCATTTCCCTCGAGATTAGATGAGCCATCCATCAAAAGTATCCAACGCTTTGATACTTATTTTGATGAGGGTGAACTCGGCTCGACTAAAAAATCTACTAGGAGCTTTCGTCCAGGATCAGGGGAGATAATGTGGCTCATGTGTCATACATGATTGTTGGAGGAGGAGTCACAAGGTTTCTTGCAACTTCAGTGACATCAACATCTTGTCGTTGAATGGTTGAGTGTGTATTTTAGGTGTTGCTATTAGTTGTCTAAACATCAACTTGACAATATTGATCTAGAAATAGATATTTTTGCTTTGGTTATAGGAGATTTGTATTTCGAGTGACGGTGATTTAGTAACATCGAGAAATGTTAGGTAGTGGAAAATTAAAGGAATCAAGAGTCGATTCCTACAGACAACGTCCATGTTCTATTATGGAATTAGACAAAGATTGGGGAGGATGTATCCACAGTTGTTATGGTGGTTTAAAATTTCAGATGTTGTGAAGAGAGGGTTGACCTGCAAGATTAACACTTCAACGTTTATGTTAATACGAGTGTGAGAATATCTGTGAAGTGATATGATCCTTTCTTTAAATAGAGGAGTTAGTTAGAAATCAAATACATGTGAGGAGGTGTGAGATGTGACTAACTATCTGATTGATCTAAACGACTATAATGAGATTCACGGGAGAGTCCTCTTGCTTGGTGAATAAAAGAAACCCACCTATTAAGCACCATACACAATCATTTACTACTATTGAGCTTCTGTGTTATTCGACCTTACGTGTGACTATAGCATATTCAATGATTCATATAATGATGATGATAGTTTCCTTAACTTAATAGTATAATTGAAATTAGACATTTTATATTATATTATTTATTTAATTTTACTATTTTTTGTCTTCTCTTTTCATTGAGTAGTCTATTGGATAAATTCACACAAGTTCAATTTATTTTTTTAGTTTTATTATTTTGTTAAAAATATATAAATTTATTTATTAATTAACTATCAACTATTGTACATATATAAATGCATATTATATGATTGATGAACAATAGCAAATAGTTTTTACTTTATTTCCATACTAATTCAATCACCCTAAAACTCATTATTTAGTATCTAATAGTTCGATTAAAAGAAGTTAATAATTGACTTATCAAAAGAAAAAAAAAGTATGATTAGGACAACCCATCTTGTCACTAGAAATTAGAAACTCATCAACAAAGAGAACAATATAGCAAAAATCAAAATGCACAAAGAAAGCAAGAATGAAAGGGAAATGTGGATTAAATTAGTGGAGAATGTTTGGTTTGCTACTTGAGCTATTCGGTTTATATATTCAGATATTGCTAAACCAAAAAGAGTCTCAAAGTAGATTTGGATTCCAAAATTAGAAAAGGAGCAGGACTCTAAAGTGTTAGGCAGAGGTAAACAAACTTACCAAAACTCATAAAGAACCTTAGTTAGCAAGAAATTAATTAATTTATTTTTTCATTAGAAAAACTCATGAAAATTGAGCTTGACATTGTTATTGTTTTTGTTTGTAAGTTAGAAACATCCTTTCCTTTATTACCTTTACAACTTTTTCTATCCTAAAAAGTTATGAAAACATTATAATGTTGAAATCAAAATCATAACGAAAACTTGTATGGATTAGGGTTGGAATGGAATCTTGCCAATACACGAAAGCAACACAATATATTTATTTCTTTCTTTCCCATGTCCTCTTTTGGCTCTTTAGGATTTGCACGTGCGTCTTTTTTTCTTTCTTTCTAGTTTCATGGTTGACTATAACTTTTACACAGCTAAGGATGCACAAAAGAAAGAAGAAAACAAACATGGAATATGAAAGGAACTAAGAATACGGATGATGTTTTTTATTATTATAAATAATATTGGGGATGGGTATCCTCGTCCCAACGTGATCTGAAAGGCCACAAACATATCACAATAGAGGCTTGTGGTTTGTAGGGTTTCATAACTAAAATATCATATGAAAGACAAAAAGGGACAAATGGTACGTGATGTATTCGAGAACTTAAATGAGTAAATAAAAAAGATGCTTATATAAAAATAGTAGTAAACTCAAATATAATTAAAATTTCACCTAAATTTATTATATATATTTAGATGAATATTTGGTTTTAGTAATTTGATGGTTTGATATGTTAGGCAGAAATGCTTTTGGGATTTTAATTATGGTGGAGGTCAGGTCAACAGTGAAAAGAATTCTGAACTTGGATGCACTGAATCACTACCATAATAATAATCTGCATAATTTCCTAATCTTTTTCTTCTTTATTCCAATTCCATATCCTAATCCAACCAAGAGACGTAAGGAACTGCCACTTCTTATCCTAACAATCTACGCAAACTAATATACTTTATTTTAATAATATTTAACCAATTAGTAATTCATCTTTTTGTGAAAAAAATATATTTTATTTGGCTTGGTTGTGTTTCTTAAAAATAATATAAAATGATTTTTTAAAGACAATATTATAAATACATATTATTATATGCATTAAAATATAGAATACAATAAATAAAATAAAATAAAAATACAAAAAATTTAGATACAAAACGAAAATTAGTCCTAATTAGAAAGAGATGTTGTTTCTTGAGATATTGAAAAATAAAAAATGCTTGTTGAACAAAATCAACAAACCTTACAAAATATAAAATGACAAAAAAAATAGAAAGTAGTTTCTTGAGATATTGTTTAACAAACCTTAAAAAGTAAGATTTAGGAATTTGTGTTTCTATTAGTCTATTACATTGAAAAGAGATGTAGTAGCAACAATGTTCTCCATGCTCCAAATTTTATGCTTGTTGCTTACTTCAATACTTTACTTTGATTCTTATATTAGACACATGATAGAATAGACATATGATTTTTTGCTAATTAATATTTGATGAGGTCAAATGATAAATTAATTTTAAAATTTGTTAATGATCCTTTCTTTTTAATTGAAACTCTTGTTCTAAATTTGTGGCATATCTAATTTGAATTTAATATTCAATTAGATTAGGGCACGCGCGATGTATCAATGTGTAATTATATTTAATATATTTTATTTTTATAAATATGATTAGTTAGTTATATTTATGATTTCTTTTTTAAATTACATATTCAGGTATAAATTTAAATATGTAATCTTTGAAAAATAAATTTCTTCTACTTTTTATTTGTATAGCTTCAAATATATTTTTTTATGTAATAATATGTAATTAATTATATATAATGTTATTGAGATAATTTATTTTATTTTTTTTTAAAATATATACATTAAGTAATAAAAAAAGTTATGCACAATCTAATAATTTGAAATATATATCATATTTATTGAGATGAATTGAGAGTACACATATTAAAATATTATATATGAGATGATATTATATAAAGAATCTAATTTAAGTAATATAAATTTATGGTATGAAATTAAATAATGAATAAGATGAAATAGTTTTAAATTGTATAATTAAAGTGAAGAAATGTAACGAAATATTAAATTTTTATTTGTTTCATAATATATATTTTTAATTATTTTATCATCTTTTAATTATTTTTATCTCATACTAAAATAAATTAGTTGTCTAATTAATATGTTTTTTTAATCTATAATATATTTCTTATTATAATTATTATGTATAAAATATATAATTGAAAGGAGGTGTAAAACAGATTATAAGTCCTTATAATTAAAAATAGTCTATATTTTTCCATTTAAATTTACAGTTAATTGATATTTTTTATAGTGTATAATTTAAAATATTTATTATTATCATTCATAAGTTTCGTAAGAATTTTAAATATTTTTCATTATAATTATTTTAGTTATCTTATATTTTATTTTATTTTTGAATGTTGTCATCGATTTATTTAAAAAAAAAAATTATTAATATGTTTAAGATATTAAACTATAAAAAAATAAAAGATACGAGTATAGATAAATATGAGAATTTTAAATGATAAAATTGAAAAATAATGAAAAACTTATTAAAATATTAACAATCTAATGGGTGATAGTTGTATTTACTAATGTTTTTATTAAAAAATGAAATTAGTTATTTAACCTTTTCAATCAATTTTTATAAGAAAACATTTAAATTTATTTATTTATTACTAAATTAAAAAAATCTTAAATTTAAAATTTTCTTCATTAAAATAAATTTATATTTAAACATAACATATATTGTATCATATTATTATTAAATATTTATGAAAACACAATGAAGTAATAAATAAATGTTGTTTATCATCTGTGTCAAAAACATAATTAAATTATAAAAAAACATAATAATAAAATAATTTTTTATTTCACTATTTAATAAGACATGTCTATTTATTATTATAAGATATCTCTATTCTATCACGTAAAGTCACCAAACACATTTTCACATAATACTGACCCTATTTAAAATTCTCAAACTATATTGATTAAATTATTGGTGACACTCTATTACAGCTAAACTAGTGTTGTATAAGTAATGTAAAGACATAAATAAATAGTTAAAAATTGACTATTGTGTCCGCTTCTACAACGACAAGTGACTTATCAAGTTTCCAATATTAGTATTACCTATGTTAGTTGCCTCACTAGAGTGTATATTCATCAATATTTACAAGATTAATAATCAATAAAAAACAAAAATAAAATAAAATAATAATATAGCATAGTGTATCTAGTGCGCATATTAGTGGCAATAGTGGAACCAAACTATATTTGATTTGACTCTCTGTAGCTCAACATAACCAAGCACAAAAATCCATTACAAACCACCACTCTTCAATCTCCAATAACAAACCAATAACACTCTTCCCCATTCCCTCTTTTTTAGTCCTATAATTATAATATAATATAATAAAAGTTTAGTATTACTCTTTCTGCTTCGAAATTACTGTCGTTTAAGATTTTTACACATAAATTAAAAAACGTAGTGATGTTGTCATAAAATATTATATTTTTATAACATTAAATTAATTGAAAATAGTGTAGAGAATAAAAAGTAAAAGATACAATTGAAAAAATAATTATTACTACTACATTGAAAAGCGAAAGTGAGAATCATTTTGAAACAAAATTTATCTACTAAAACGACAGTCATTTTAAAACGGAAGAAAAAATATATTATCAAATATAAAAAAATATTACACAGAAATTCAATCAAAATATTTTAAAATATTAAATTATAAAAATATTATAAAGTTTATCGTGTAACTTAACAATTTATGTAATTATTATTGATAGACAGTCTTAACACTTTACGTAATTGTTATTGATCCACGGTATAAAAATATTTTTTTATCAGGGCACAATCCTTTTCTCATATAATAATATATATCACACTTCATTTCATTGTACCATTTTTAATATTCCATAAATTATTTCATAAACTATAATTTAACTATGACTCTCTCCCTCAGCAACATGAAAGAACTCTCATTACTTCTGCAATTTTGGTCTATTACTTATAACCTCAATCTTTCCAATAAAACATAATCAATCCTTCTCATTTCTAAAGGTTCCTCTCCTCTTTTTAAATTTCCCTTTTACCTTTTTTGTTTATCAATAATAATTCTAATTCTAGCAAGTATTTTCCAATACCATAATATCTATCTATTATGATGACATCAAGATAGATAGATAGATGCTTTTCTCTTTTGTATATATTTTTCTTTCTATATATGGATTATAATTCATTTCTTGTTTTGTTTCTTAATATGATAATGGAATTTGTACTGTAGAGTAGAATCTGTTTCATAGGTTAGTTAATAGAATCATTGCTTATTTTGTGTTTTTGTTGTGATTGAAAAAAAATTATGATTCCTTTAATGATATTTTTAATAACTTAACTGTAGTTTGCTGCTATAAAGGTGTGTTGAAGGTTGATTAAATTGCTGTGGGGATAAGAGTAAGTTGATTGAGTATGAATTCGGCGCAGTTTGTTTCGTCGAGAAGGATGAGTGTGTATGATCCTATTCATCAGATTAATATGTGGGGAGAAGGGTTTAAGAGTAACGGGAATTTAAGTGCGTCGATGACGTTGATCGATGAGGCGGATTTGAAATTCGATAGTAGTCAGGTAAATTAATGTTTATGAAAGTTGTGTTTTTTGAGATTGTTTGTGTGTGTTCTGTTTTCTAACTGAATTGCATTGATGTTGTGTAATGGTTAGTCAGAGGATGCTTCTCATAGTATACTAGGAACATCGAATAAGTATGACCAAGAAGCGAGTAGACCGATTGATAAGGTAAGAGCATGAATAATCTGTATTGGCTTCTTCTGAATTTTGATGATGTAGATGTGATCGTTACTCTTTTTTGTTTGTATATCGTTGAATTTTGTTTCTGATATGATTAAATGTGCAGATACAAAGGCGTCTTGCACAAAATCGAGAGGCTGCTCGCAAGAGCCGTTTGCGGAAAAAGGTTTGAAAATTGATGAATATGGCGTGCGAGTAATTACTAATTAGAATAGATATACTGATCAAGACATTTCTTTACAGGCTTACGTGCAACAGTTGGAATCAAGTCGTTTGAAGTTGGTACAGTTGGAGCAAGAGCTCGAACGTGTAAGACAGCAGGTATGGGGAAGATGAGTTGTTATTTTACTTGTAGTTTCTATTTTCGATCATTTTATATCATCGGTGTCATTATTTCCTTTTCGTCTCTCTGATACCTTGAGGTGACAAAACTGCAGGGAATGTATATGGGTGGTGGATTGGATTCGAATAATATGTGTTTTGTTGGACCTATAAATTCAGGTTGGTTTTTGATAATGCTACTGCTGCTATATACATATTTTTCCAATTAGTTCTTGCATTGCATTCTAAGTAGACCCTTATCTGTAGGAATTGCAGCCTTTGAGGTGGAGTATGGACATTGGGTTGACGAGCAAAACCGACAAATCACAGAAATGAGAATTGCTTTAAATGCACATATTAGTGACATAGAGCTCAGGAGTCTAGTTGATGGTATGATGAACCACTATACTGAAATCTATCGCATGAAATCCGTGGCTGCAAAAGCAGATGTTTTTTATGTGATGTCTGGCATGTGGAAAACAACAGCTGAACGATTTTTCTTATGGATAGGTGGCTTTCGCCCTTCTGAGCTTCTCAAGGTGATTTTTTCATATTCAATTATGGCATGAAAAATGTGTTATATGTATGTTGGAAGTGTATAAGTTATAACTTGACTTAATTGCAGATTCTTGGTCCAATGATTGAACCCTTGACAGAGCAACAACGGTTAAATATCGATAACCTTGGACAATCATGTCAACAAGCAGAAGACGCCCTTTCGCAAGGCATGGAGAGACTCAGGCAAATACTCGCTGATAGCGTAGTGGCTGGACAATTCTTGGAAGGAACTTATGTTCCACAAATGGCTTCTGCAATGGAGAGGTTAAAAGCTCTCGAAAGCTTTGTGAATCAGGTATTGTACCTAGTATTCTTGATCGCCATTCTCATTTTAATAATGTTTTTCCCTTTTACAACATGCTATGTTAATCAAAGAGTTTTAGTTTGATTATTAGAAGCGTCAAAGTTAAGTTTTAACCGTGTTTCATGTACAACAGGCCGACCATCTTCGGCAGGAAACCTTACAGCAAATTTCACGAATACTTACAATCCGTCAATCAGCTCGGTGCTTGCTTGCTTTGGGAGAATATTTCCAACGCCTGAGGGCTTTGAGCTCACTATGGTCTAATCGACCCCGAGAACCAGCTTAGTCTTGCAACATCACTACAATAATGTAAAGTTTGTAATATGAAACAGTGATGTGATGAGTATGGTCATTCTCAATGGCCGCGAGCGTCAAAACCATGTACAATGTGTGGCTTAGGCTGCTCAAATTTTTCCTGCAGTCTTGTGTTATGGAGAATCTGTGAATATGACTGCGCATTTCATGCATAAGAGTTTGTAAATAAATTGATTTTGGATCCATGTATATTGGATTGTTGCAAAATGAAATGTTTAGAATACACAATCGAGTCTGTGTGAAAGTTGTTGGTCTTGTAAAATGCATATAATATGAAAGTTGAACTTTTAGAAATTAACCGAATCTCTTCGTGGATGAAATTTATTTTCGTCTCTTTGATAACTACTTAAATATGAAGAATAAAAGTGACAACTGTTAAATCTAATGAGAGAAAACTACTCTATAAATCTAGCAGTTTTCGTCGCTGTTGCACAGTGCTGCAATGTCTATGAATTGTCTCAAAAGCCTGCAGGAAAACCACCCTTTCTAGGATCACTTACTGCCACAAGCTTTCCAATACCTTTGTTTCCTCCTGAATTCTCAGAAATGTCTGAAACTATAAGTTGGCATATTGTCCCACCAGCAAGTCCTTGTAGGACATGGCCCTTACTTCTAAGGGATGCTCTGATATCAGCAGAAAGTTCAAAGTGGTCACCATTCACCGTTGTCCAATTCTCATATTGAACCACGTTAGGTATCAGCTGCACAAATTAGCCGTATGGTGAGAAGTGATTTTTCCAACACGTCTCGTACAAATGTTATACAAATGTCTGACACTACGACACGTCTACTTCTAGAGGTGTTCGTGCTTCATAGCAGAATAGAGTCAAATTTAAGTCTCTATACCTGGTGATAGACCCTCGGAGCCGTTACAGAAGAAAATGGATCCATTCCCTTGACAAAATGATTCAAAAGAACTTCTGAAGTTGCAGCAATAATCATAATTCCTCCGCTTGCACCTACTACTGCTTTCACTTTCTCATCCTGTAATATAAAAACAAAATACTTTAAAAACAATTACCACATGGAATTTCATAATCAATTATTTTAAAAATGTGAAAAGAACCTTGAGGGCAATAATCGGTGACATGGATGATAACGGTCGCTTCCCCGGGACGATGAAATTGGCAGGAGCTGGTGGGGGAACATCTTTGGAAACATTCATAGGTATGGAAAAATCATCCATCTCATTGTTTAACACTATTCCTGTACTTGGTGATAGAATCTTTGCACCAAAATACCCATTTACTGTAGAAGTCATGGAAACAGCATTACCCTCAAAGTCTATTATGCTTATATGACTTGTACCATGATCATTTATCTGATTCCACCTATAAATAAAGGGGGAAATTAAGCTTTTATACATGATTATTGTAACTAATTTGCAGTTAGTTAAGTAATTGCAGAAGAAGCTTACTTGCCACCATAATGACTCGAATTATAAGTCCTATTATCATTGATGTCTTTTCTCAACTCTTTCGCAAACTTAGTAGAAAGCATATCAGAAAGAACTTTAGTTATATTTACGAAATCAGGATCACCAAGATTCATTCTCACAGCAAAAATATGTTTCAAAGCCTCGATTTCTCTATGGATCCCTAATGCACCAGAAAGTCCCGAAGGAAGTTCGTATTGTGCTAGAATGTTCAGCAGCTGTAGTAACAGAAAAATTATATTGGCCAAGTCCTTTATCATCAACAAAAAGAGAACACAACAAATAGACTTACCAGCATCAGTGGAGGTCCACCAGAAGGAGGAGGCATGCCAAGGATCTTCAATCCAAGAAAATCTATAGATATAGGTTCTTTTTCTTTGACAGTGTAACTTTTGAGATCTTTTATAGTCAATATCCCTCCTGCTTTTCGAACATCTTGAATGAACTTAGTCCCGATTATTCCGCCGTAAAAAACTTGTGGACCCAACTTTGAAATTGCTCCGAGAGTTTTTGCTAGTTTCTTGTTGTAACATATTTCACCTACCTTCAAGAGTTTTCCATGTGGTGCAAAAACACTACGAAGACCATTGTCGTTTAATATACCTGACTCGGACCTTTCCATTTGCATGCGAAGGTATGGTGATATTTTGAACCCTTTGAGAGCAAGAATCTGAGCTGGTTTAACAAGTCTCTCCCATGGAAGTTTCCCATGTTGTTTCCATGCCTTATGAAGGCCCGCTAGTTCTCCTGGAACTGCTACTGCGAGGCCACCTGTTTCCTTCAGAGTAGTATTGCCACCATACATATCCTTGAAGAAGTGAATGTATCATATGAGTGACTTCAACAAATTTGAATGTAAAATGAAGAGAAACTTTTAAGTAGGGTGGAAAAACGGGTCCAAGCCGTCGAGCATGCTCGTTTTGTCTGCATTTTTTCGTGGGATAGGCTAAGATTTTAGGCCTGTACACTCTAATATGCCCGCCCTGCTCTATTTTTTTTTTGGGTGCGGACATTAACTAGAATTTTTGCAATTTTTAACCTTTACAGGTGCAAGGCCCACATGCCCGCTCCACCCTCATTTTTCGCAAGACGGATCAAGGCACAAATGCCCGCCCACATGCCCATTCCATCTCATTGTGCTCCCTTCATCCAATTCCATCAATTCAAACAAAGCCAAAGAGAAATTAAACTTAGAGTTTTTTTACTAGTTTCCTATTTTTGTTCTTTGCATTTCTCTCCACGACAACTCGGTTCAAAGGTAAAGAGATAAAAGAAAACACACACAAAAACAGAACATATGATGCTTGATCACAAAATTCGGAAAATTGTTTATGATTGAAAGGTACCTTGGAAGCAAGAAGAGGAGCAGTCTCTCTCATATCAAAAGCCTTTGCTACTCCATTAGCTAAACTGATCAGCATAAAGCCTCCACCACCGATACCACTTGAAGCCGGGCCAACAACCCCCAAACAAAGGGAAGCAGCCACAGCAGCATCCACTGCATGTCCCCCTTCAACAATAACATCCTTCCCAATCTTAGAGCATCGACGATCATCGGCCGCTACAGCTCCATGATGAGCAATGATTACTTCATTTCTTGCTTTTGTATGATTAAGGCTTGAAACAGATGCCAAATTGGAAACAAATAGAAGGCATGCAATGACACGCCATAATAACATTGCTGCAGCCATATTAATATTCACAGCATTGAATTATAGCAAAAAACTTAGGTACATAAGAGAAAATAGTAATAATAGAATAGAATACAATTTTAAAGAAAAATATGTTTAACAGGACGTTTTAATTATAAATAACACTTTCGCGATTTTGGAAAGAACAGATGCTGCAATACTGATTGCGTCCTTCAGTGTGAATTAACTATAATTTCTTTTTAATCATAACTAAAAACGATGAATAACAATATAGTATCAACACCTTATACCGTTTGTCGCGGCGGTTATTGAGTTATAGCCATAAACAACATGCAAATTACATAGAAAGAGGAACAGATGAACACGTATTTGATATAGAAAATGAAAGTAGGATTTACCTGATAATGGAGAAGAGCGTGAGATGGAATGTGTAATGTGGAAGAGCCTTGTGGAATATCATAAGAGTTTGGACGCCAGAATGGACTATACGTGGGAATACAGAGACAGTAGACTAGACTAGTACACTTCCTCTGATTTGATTTGTAAGTTTAATTAAAATAAATAATTTTCATTAATATAGATATATTTCAAAATATTAGACTTTTCAAAAGATATTAAGGTTGAAGAGGTTTATATACAAATGATAATCAGTAACATTTGATTAAGAAAATGAAAATGAGTACATTAAATCTATTACTCTATCTCCAAAGAGATCAAACTAGTCAATTTATGAGCATGTGTTAAAATGTGATTAGGCATCTTACCAACAATATCCATCATCCAAGCCAAACTCCATCCCACATTAAAGAGTGGACAAAGAAAAAAAAATTCTAATGCATCCTAAATACTTTTTATACGACTGCGTGAAATTTTATATAAGCCCACAGGAACCGATGGTGCATCTTCGGAGCGCATTTTTCTTTTTAAAAAAAAAACATATAAATCGAAAGTACAACATCAGTTCTCAACTGAATTATAGAATGTGTGAGATACACCCTACCATGTTGATAGGAATCGGAAATACAACTACGATTCCCAAAACAATGTTGTATTTTTTATTTTACATTTGACATATACGCGTCATGCCTCTTCCCCTTCCTCATTTACAACAAACTCAAAAAACAAAAACACAGAAACCACAAATTTCCCATTGTTTCCAAATCACATTGTTTCAAAATCCATAAGTGCATATCAACACAAAAGGATATCATTCGGCATTACCAGAGCTAAACAACAAGAATCATCAATTGTAAGTTGATTTTGAGCATTATTGAGTATTTTTATTTTACATTCAAATTGTGTTTTAGGGTAGTAAACTGTTTTTTTTTTTTTTTTTATAGATTTTTCAATGTTTGAACTCAATATGGAAGTGTTAGCCATGCCATTTTGACGATCAATTGTAGTTTTTTGGCCAACATTAAGCTTCAGCATCACCATTGACACTACTGTGTAGTTGCAGGTCGTACCGCGAAGTGTATTTTCGATTTTGTTCATGACAAAAATCAAAAATATATTTTCAGTTTCGCAACAGTCTGTTTTATCCTTCTTTTTTGCACACAGTGTGCTTTATCTAATAGTTGGTTCATTTATTCTACATGTATTATGGATGAGAGACCTTCCAGGTTGCGACTGAGAAGACTTTCACATAAGCTTCCATATGTAGGGAAAGAACGAAGGCTTTTGAGGCTCCTAGACCTATTGTGTCGGATTCATCCGCCACTGACGTTCCACTCAGTCGAGAGTCTCTTGCCCACCCATCTTCGCCTCTTTCCTCCCGCAGATATATGTCCTCTCCGCAGGTATTTGGACTGAGCGAGACATCTAGATCCCAGCCTACACCTACTATCTTTGAGACAAGAGAGGCTTCCTCTTCCCATCCTAGATGTTCTCTGGCTCCCACCTAGCCTAGAGCTTCTCCTGCTCCTACCCAGTCTGCACCGGCCGCGCATCCACAGTTTACACCAGAGGCGCCTCATCCATAGCCTGCACTAGAGGCGGCGCCAAAGGGTTTTGGAGGAAGACCTTCTGATTTGACGGTGTTGTCGTTGTATCAAGACCATTTGCCAGATATTTATGGGACAAAGAGGTGAATATTTCATTTAACAATTGTTACATATTGTGTTTATTTTATTTTTGTTAAGTATTATCTTCATTTAAGTATTGTGTCTTTATCTATGCATGCAATACCGCGATCCACTGAAGATTATTAACCATGCTCAAAAGATCTTTCATCTGGTACCACCCGCCAAGCCATGGTTCCAAGAGGTCCTGCATCTCACTGGGCTGGGTGATTTGGTCTCATGCACTTATACTACCGTTAATCATGGTATAGTTAATGCTTTTGTTGTGAGATGACATCAAGAGACATCATCGTTCCACCTAACACATAGTGATATGACAATCACACTCGACAATGTTGCTTGTCTGTTGCACCTTCTGATTAGAGGGAGATTTTTAGATCATGAGAGGTGAAACCAAGAGGATGCGCTGGATATGTTACTGGAGTACTTGGGGGTTACTCTAGAGGGTGCTATGGAGGAGATCGACAAAACTCGTGGGTGTCATGTTAGATTTAGCTACCTACAGAAGGTGCTCACTATTGAGCTACTACGTGCATGACAGGATGCTAGTGGCGATCTTCGGGTAGCCCAGCACAGAGGACATGCTATGAGGGCATATCTTTTGTATCTGGTTGGTAGATAGCTTTTTATGGACATTAGTTCCACTTACACTAATATATATACTTGCAATTGTTTGCTAATTTTCAACAGATTGCAGGGTGGAACTGTGGGGCAGCTTGTTTGGTGTATTTATACCAAAAGTTGTTTGAGGGCATTAAGTGGAATACAAAGCAGATGATTGGAAACATCACACTATTTATGGTAACCTTTCTTAATCTTATGTTATTTTTGCCTGGTTATGTAAATTACTTTGACTTCGTTACTTACTAATTACGATTTCATTTCAGGCTTGGATCCTACAACACTTCCCTCACATATCCGGATGGTCACTTGAGCCTACATATATAGAGGTTCAGCCACGTGCGACTTCATTCGACCCACTCTGAGGGAACCATACGATAGATCCATTTAGGGTGTATATAGACTGCTTGGCCTCTGAGGATATATGCTTACATGCATACGAGGCTCACCGTGAGACAATTCCCTTTTGACGGTGTTGTGTTATTCACTCGGTGGTTGGCTTACGGATTGCACAAGATGACTATTTATTTGCTTGAGCGCGTGATGCAATAGTTTGGATACATGCAGATCATTCCCAAACCATAATTTGAGTGTCCCCCTCCTATGGTGAAACATAGGGATATGGATGAGATATTTGATGATGATCTTAACCATTTTGTTCTGGATGAGGCTCGGGGTACCATAATACCAAAAGATTGGAGCTATGAGGATGTCTATATCTTATGGTTGTTCAGGGTGTCTCATCCATATCTGGTACGTGAGGCTCCATGTAACCCACCTAGACCATCACATGTGGAAATTCTAGAGGAGGAGCAGGCTAGGGCCGATCATGCCACTGACTTGTTGCCTAGATGTCACTATATCATAGAGATTGCACAAGTGAGTATTGATAGAGGTTTATTTCCCGATGGCTCTAATGTTAGAGGTGTTATAGATGTCATCATGGCGGAGGCAGGAGGACTCTGCAGTAAACGAGGCAGCGGAGGAATACTACGAATATCAGGGGCCGACTCATTATTCAACATACTTAGTAGTCTGATAGTTTTAGATGCATTTTGTTATTAGTACTATTATGTTTTACTTTTTTGGCTTATTTTGATTACACTTTTAAGAATATTTTGTGTACCTTATTTTGGAACATAATATTTATGAGTATTTTTTAATTAATTCGTATTTGATTGAAATCGTATTTTACTACGTTAAAATGCAATAACTGTCTGTGTAAATGCAACAAAACTACATAAAAATGTGTTGACAACTGTATGTGCAGGAACCGAAAATACAACTATTGTTTAGAACCGTAGTTGCATTTCTGATTTCTAACATGATTTTTCATTAAAAAGGTGTGCCCTAGAAATAGATTTCCAGGGGTATTTTTGGTTTTACATAAGTTATTTTTACCCTATATAAGGTGGGATAAGAAATTCTCAAAAATAAATGGTGAACATTTTTGTGGCTTTCACAACGAGACACACTACAAATATAATCCAATTGTAGAACCCATGATGAGCCAAGTTGACCAAAGTAACCTACAATAACAAGAGACACCTTCAACCACACCAAATATTCTAGCTCCAAATATGATTTGGCGAATCTTCAATGATCTTTTGACACACGAAATAGGTAGATCTTCACTCTGACCAGAAGCTTACTATTTCACCCTTCAATGTATTAGTCACCGTCCAATTCATAAGACGTTTATCCACACAACACGCCACATCACTCACGAACAATTTCAACCGCTCAAGATATATAGAGTAAAGCACATCATTTAAGATATTCAAATTCATTTTCACTGATCATTGACATTTTAACTATGTTTTGAGAGTGTTTTAGCTGCAAATCTTAAAAATTTGAACCCTATTTTGATACATTTTACTGTCGTATCTATGTTTTTTATTTGTTTTAGGTGAAAATAATGAAACGAGGCGAATTGAAGTCGAATCGAGGCATTTTACACGAAGACTACACAAGGAAGGGCTCACTAGCAAAAAAACTAGAGCCCACTATGGTCTGGACATAGCAGGCACTACTACCTATATTGGGATCCCGTCACCATTCCATTTTAAGCTACCATACAAAAAAGCGTGCTACGATTTTCCCGTAGCCAACGCTATTGCGTGTAGCGTACTAGGATGTCCTTTGATTCCACATTTAATTTATTGTTTTTGAAGGCCCTTCAATTTTCAACTGTTTCAGCTGTTTCTTTCATCATCAAAGCTCTATTACACGAATTTGTGTCATTCTTTAAGGATTGAGGCTTATATAAAGCTTTGTAACATTGAGAAAACACTACTACAAAATATACATTTCGTATTATCTTATTGTTTCAAGAATTTAATCAACCAAAATAATAATTCATATTTAGACTCCTTCATTTTTTATTTATTAAAGGGTTAATAGTCATTTATCCCCCTGCCATTGTAGTGAGTTTTGATTTATCCCCTTAAGAAAAGAATTTGTGATTCCCCTTGACAAATGAAGATTCTTTCATTATATGGTGAAACTGTGGTGAAATGTGGCATTCATTTTTACAATTTCAGGGAGCTTGATTTTCCCCATATCATAGAGAGTTTAATTTTTACAGACAATCACAGTTTTTACAATCTCATGGAGGCTTTGTGTGCAATATCTTCATTCATTTTTACTACCTTGAAAACTTTGGCATTAAAGATCATTGTTAAGGTTCAAACATATCATTTAATATATAAAGGGAAACTTAACATTAATATTTAAACTAAGTTTTTCAATATACTATATTAACTTTTGAAGAACGAAATATGAAGTTTGAAAGCATAATGAGTTAGGTTTAGTAAAAAGGTGAATGACGCACTTGATATGCTTTTATAGATAAATCCCTATATCATTTCACCACGATTGGGAAAAGAAAGTGTGGTAACATGTGTAAAATATCATTAGTGTTGATTTTGTAAAACGTACTGAAAAGTGTTTCTCTAAAATTAAAACATAATACATTTTAGTTTATTTTCTTCATAACACATCAGTGCCATAGTGAAAGCCCATTATAACAAAAGAAGGCAACAACAGAGGCCAATCTCCATAAAGAAACCGCGCGCACTCTATCTTTTTTAGGTTTGAATCAAGGAGGAGAAAGAAGAAACTTCTGGAAGGGTACACACAGATCATTTCTTGGCATGCTCTTCTTCTTCACAATTATGGTACATAGATATTTTGTCACCATTCATGTTAGAAGGCATGTTGAGTTTTAATGTTGCTATTTATTATTTTAGATTGTAATTGAATGTTATATATTTTTTTGAGATAGTAATAGTTTTTTTTGTTGTTTAATGTTATATGTTGTGAATGAGCGAGTTTAAGATTATTTTTGTGTTGTCGAGAATGTTATATATTGTTATTGTAGTTGTTTCATTGTTATTGTTGGAATACAAACAAGTGTGAGTAGTGGAGAAAATAGTCCCACATTGGAGAATAATATGGTGATTTGAGAGTATATAAGTGGGAGAATCCACTCCCCTATCCCCTTAAGGTTTTAGGGACAAAGTGGTGTCATGCTCAAACTTGAGCATGGTCGTGGGTAAGCGTCCCGCATGCAAGTTTGAGGGGGAGTATTGTGGTCACACTTGAGGGGGAGTGTTGGAATGCAAGCAAGTGTGAGTAGTGGGAAAAATAGTCTCACATTGGAGAATAATGTGGTGATTTGAGAGTATATAAATGGGAGAACTTATTCCCCTATCACCTTAAGGTTTTAGGGACAAAGTGGTGTGTTTCTTACAAATGTTCCTACACTATATCAATGCTCTAAAATCTCCCTCCAACAGTTATTGTGTTGTGTGTTGTGTATTGAGATTGTTAATGTACAATAGACAATATTGTTGTTGTATTGTTGTGTTGTTATATTGTTGTATAATATAATGTTATATTTGGTAAAACCCTTCCAGCAGTTGGGTCGCCTAGAGGGGATCCAAAGGAATCACCCGAGATATTCTAACAACATGGAAGTCAAGCTAGAAAAAGTCTTTGCTGATTCCGAGAAGATATGCGATCGATAACCTCCATCGGTAAGAGAGAAATAGTTAACACCATGTCCAACCTAGGTCCTTAAGGCCTATATAAATACATTACCCCTTATAAAGATAGAGACAGACTTTAAGTCATACACAATCCCACTACTCAAAGAGCACTACACCCATAACCATTGTAACACACACAACTAATCTAACAGCCCGCATGCAACCAAGCAATGTCGGCCTCTTGTAGGATCTCTCACCCCACTAGAGCTGGTCCCATAAATAGCATCCAAAAATCACCGTACACAACTTCCCGCCGTCGCAGGAAAACCCTCGCTATCCCAAAATTGTAATATACTACATGGGCCTCTGAGTTTCTCCACCCTTACATGGAGAACACGCAGACCCTACACTTTTTGAGTAGTACAGTAGTGCCCACCGTGGAGTATGGTAAACTTAACCAAGGTCACAACTCTTTTTAATCATAAAAATAGTGAATAACAATATAATATTAACACTTACTTATATCGTTTTCGGTGACCGTTATTAAAAAAAGAACATCCAAATTACATAGAAAGAAGCATAGATGACACGTGTTATACCCCAAATTTACCCGCACCATCTTTAAAATATTCAAATTATTTTTAAACTTGGTTTCATAATTTTTTGTGGTATTAATAAAATTGTGTTTAACAGTCATTTATTTTGTTTATTTAAAATATATAATAATTTATTTTAAATTATTTGTATTTCAAAATAGTAAAATATTTTCCCACATTCATATTCTTCTATATGCCTTTTTATCTCGAATAGAATATCACAATTAGTAAGGGAGTAAGACTTGCAAGTAAGTGGAAGGTGTTGAGTTCAAGTTTCGTTACACTAATTTTTTACATTTATTTTCTTTTGTGTGTTTTTTCAATAAAAATGATAAAAAAAGTAATTTTCATTTATTTTATTATCATTTTTGTTTTCTATTGTAAGGATATTTTAAAATTATTGTTTTATTTTTTAAAATCTTTGATTTTATACACTTAATAGTCAAGATGTTAAAATAATAGAAATCTTTCAAAATCAATTTTTATTAATCACCAAATCAATCACAATATTGAGAAAAATCACAAAAAATCACTTTTTTTTATTATTAAATTGTTGTTTTCGTATTTTTTAATTAATGAATTTTCAAAAATAGTTTTTTCCACTTTTTAATTAAAAAAAACCAAAAAATCATATAAAATATAAAAATAACAAAATCAAATGATTTGTCACTTTCTGATTGGTCACATGTTGATAAAACTAAATTCTTATTGCTCAGAGTTTGTAGAATTGTTGATCAAGATAAAATCATGATCTTTGGGCTTTTCTTGGTGTGGACTATTTTCTTTTTGGGGGTGTATTTAACCTAATTTCAAATCTATAAAAAGGCTCTCTTCACCTTAATTTTTCATCAACAATTTTCTATCTCTCTCACAAACATTCTTTTTGCGCAATTTTTTAGTTTATTTTAGGATTTTGAAAAAAACACCTAAAATTTTTCTATCAACTATCATTTGGAGAATCAACAATTGTAACTAATATTTGGGTCGTTGTCTTGAACAGACAATGGCCTAAGAACAAACACCCACAAGCTTTTTTTCCAATTGTTTCTCCAGATAAATAATTGAAAGATCAACTTCTTTCAGACATCCGTGTAGTAAGTGGTTTCCTCTCACTTTGTAAATTATTTTTAATTTTAGTTTTTTGTTTGTTCTTTTTACATTAATATTATTATTATTATTATTATTATTATTATAGAACTTAATTATATTTATTTAATTACTTACCTAATAGAAATTAATTAGATTCAGATAGAAATAAATTGGTCCCTAAACCCATTGCTACTCAAACCTCATAAATTACTACTCTAAGCAATATACACCCCTTATGTACAAATTGGGCTGAGTTTAATTTCTGAATTTGAACCCTTAATATCCTCACCCTTAGTTTTGCTATCCAACTATAATTCACACCCCCTGCTATTTGGGTTCAAATTTACTTCGGTCCTGAATAGTTTGCTAATACACCATCCAATTCAAATTTTGGCACCCCCTTTTGATTAATTAATTTTATTTGTTTAATTTAATTTAACTATTTTCTTTTCTTTATTTAATTTAACTATTTTCTTTTCTTTATTTAATTTTTATTGTCACATAATCATTTTTTTAGCACATCATTTTACATTTAAACATTTTTGCATTAAACTAACCCTGTTTTTTCTAATTATCAAACATTTTTTATCATTTAAATTTTACCTTTTTCATATTGCATTACATACATCTAAGACAACTAACCAATCAAACACTAACATCTTTTTTCTATTAACCTAAATTCAAATTTAAGATGTTTTCAAAAAGGATTGTGGAGATCTTTTATGTTAACTGCGAACTGCGTCCACGATTCCGCTATTTTCAAATTCAGACTTGGTTCAAGGAGAATTCAAAATATTTCCAAAATCCATAAAAAAACCTAACCAAATCCTATGAATTACGAATTGGGACTCTGATTCCTCCTAAGAGGATACGTAGGCACGAGGCTTAAAAACCAAGGCGAGTCCCCCAATTAAAAAACCAAAACCCTTTTTATTTTTCTAAGCTTTAACAATAACATACCTTTAGATAAGAAATCCTCGATCTACCCTTAGACCTAAAAATGGAGCCTCTTGAGAATAAGAGAGATGAAGGGTGCCTAACACCTTCCCTTTCTCTAACCAAACTTGGAACTTAGAATCTCTACCAAATTAGGATTATCTATTAAATTCTTGTCCTTAGGATAAAAATTAATGGTGGCGACTCTCAATATTTTTTAACTGGTTGCTATAGATGGAGATTCTGATGGGGATACACAACCCTAGAGTTTAGAGTTTACCCCTGTTTTAGGTCTTGGTTTTTTTAGGGTTTCTTTTCTATTTTTGGTATGTTATTGTTTCTATATCTGTTATTTTTGGTTTATTTATTTATTTACTTTGTTTATTTATTTATTGTTATATTATCATATTATTTATTTATTGGTGGGATTTTAAATTCAAAAAAAAAATTAAAACCTTAGAAAGAAGAATCGTCTATTGACCAAGGGGATATAACCCTAAACGAAAATATCATGGTGAGACCTCTTACGACATACAAGACGAAAGTCTCGGTCAACGAAGAGGCTCCACCTAAGGGAGGCCCTTGTCCGTTTACCCTCTAGTGTTATTCATGATACCCTTAAGGAAGCAACCTTATGGGAAGGGTAGAATATATGTAGGATGAAACTAGGAACCAACCTATTAAGGATACCTTTTATAATCTCATTTCCATTATCCCAAAACCGGTATAGGGTATTCACTACCCTAAACCCACAAGGGTTTTCTTCATATATCAATATCGGTGAACCTATTTAGGTTTCATTCCCTAAACCCACAAGGGTTACTTTTTATCCATTACAATCCTTAAACCCGCAAGGGTTACCTTTTGGCTACTATAATCCCTAACCTGTAGGGTTTTCTTTGGTTTATCATAATCTCTAGCCAGTAGGAATTTTCTTTTGAAAATCCTAATCCCTAACCTGTAGGGTTTTCTTTTGTAGGTCACAATCCCTAACCCGTAAGGATTCTCTTTTAACTATTACTCATTAGGGTTTCCTTAGGTCTATGTTTACTCTAAGTCTACATTGCATTGCATCACCATGGAAATTTTAGGATATCCTAAAAATGAAAAAATATTTTTTGTATACCCATGCATTTTTATACATACATTTTCATATCATTGAAATACATTTGCATATCTATTTCCATATTTGCCCTTATCTCTGTTAGCTGATTTTCTGATTCTCACAAATAAACTCAAGAAAGTCCTCAACTGTGGAAGAGGGAGATATTATCATTGAAGCTTAAAATGATCTTGGTCCTATAAATCTTATTAGAGCGAGAAGGCAACCCTTCACCATGACAACTACTGGCCTACTCAACGCCTCAGACACCATTACTAAGGGTAACTCCCCAACATCAATAGTAGTAATTTCCCTATCAGTAAAAGATGTAAGCCCAATAGAATAAAGGATAAAGGTCGCCCATTAATTCAATCATGCAAGAGCTAAAAAGAATCTCCTAAAGCCTGTGGATCAAACTAAGAGAAGCTCTTTCATAAAATTCAAATTATAATTTCCTATTACTAAGTTATATTTGGTGTAAACTTGTATCTTTGGATCAATAATTTTAATAAAATGAGTATCCATATTTTTGAAATCAATTCATTCGTTTTACTCTTTGTTTACCATCATTTTCCACTAATATCTGTGATTGACCATTTTTACTTTTCACCTTTCAACTTTAACAAACTTGGAAGGAGAATGATGCAAACTAAATAACTGAATTGTGCTAAACTATTATTTCAATGGTAAGACTGAGCTAACAATGTAAGGAATTTTATTTCAATTCCTAAACAGTGGAGAAATAAGGAGTTCATACGTAGTCAACCCTCTCGAGCCAGGAGTTGAAGTTTTTTCGGTTTAAAAAAAACCTTAATTTTAACCAAGAACAGGGTAGGTTTCAATTAATTCAAAGATGCATTCAAATATTAGGAGAATCAGTCCATCTAGGTAAACATTCAAGTATATATTCTTCCTCAACATATTATCCAAGATTGAGGAAACAATAAAGACAAAGTTCACAATATTTAGTTTCTCAATAGATCATACAAGATTGAGGAAGCATCGAAGATGGAGCTTACAAAAGTTAACATGGCAGACACAATAGTTCTAAATCAAAACGCGAACCTCAAGATTTTTTTCCAAAAAATGATTTAAAAATATCCGCTAAGTCAAAAAAGGAAAAATCTGAAGAAAAAAAATTTAGTGAAAAGTTAGGGTATCCCGATAGACTGAAAATTCAAAAGAATTGGTTCATGCAAAAATAACGGATTGGAAAAAAATGAAAAGAAGCTTGTAAATGAAATAAGGTGACTGTCACCTCAAAAATCATCAAAGCTTATCATCGAGTGCTTGAATCCCATTAGTACTTCTAATCATCACTACGACTACGAAAATTCTCTTGAAGACTAAACACATTCGTTGGATTAATTGAACTTAGAATTGAAGAACATCAAGGAGAATGGTGTGGGTTTAAATAAATTTGGTGCCTTATATCCTTTGTTTTCTTAAACCACGAACCATGGCTACGTTACAACCTTAAAAAGCCCTTATTGAAGCAAGGTTAGCTATGAAAGCATACTCGGCAAAATTTGTGCTAAACTAACTCCCATGTTTGTTTAAATTATTGCTAACGACTTCGCTTATTCGAATCTCCATATATAATCTTCCATTTTTATTCCATAACAAATTTTAATTTAAAAAACAATCATGTGCGTCACATTAGATTTACTTTTCGAAAGGTACAATATTATGCACAAATCAATGCTTAGCACCAAGTAAATTTTCAACAATGTCGGATCAAAGGTGATTCATTTCAAAAAAGCTCCTGACTAGGGGAAAAGCATATCAAGAAGCTCTTAACTAGGGGCATATTCAAATGATCATAGGAGTATTATCATCATAATATCCTAGTGACTAAGGGACAATCATTCAAAGATTTTGTCAACATGGGTCACACTTTCAAGTACCACTTAATTTGGGGCATACCTTTCCATATTCTGATGTTGGGGAAGTACATGTCAAAGTTCATATTTCCGCATGGTAGAACCCAAGTTCCTTTTCATGCTACTCGTTTAAATATCCTACAAACGAGTAGGGGTGGGACACGTTGCAAAAGGGCAAGCTCTCACAATCCCCAATGAAACTCTCTCATACATTAGTAATATTCGAGTTCAAAATGAGTATCAGGAAGTCATGCTATCATAACACCTTACCATCGTGTAACAAGCGGCCTTGTCACACAAGCAACTTCTCTACGCATTAACCATCCACGGCCTATTATAGGGGCATCAGTCAAAAGCATTGGAGTTATCATAAATAATTGTCATGCATTCATTAAGTCGCTTCGCCCTAGCATCAAGCTACACATATCATCTAATTCATCTATCATATTTTCATAACATAAATATTTTTAAAGCCCAATTCTCGTATGGCAATTTATTTGAAAACTAGTTCCCGTTTGGTAGTCAGTTCTCGTCTGACATATTATTCTCACCAGTTCCCGTCAGGTAGTCAGTTCTCGTCAGACGCATTGTCATTTAAAACTAGTTCCCGTCTAGTAGTCAGTTTCCATCTGGCATATTATATTTTTCACTAGTTCTCGTCTGATAGTCAGTTCCAATCTGGCATATTATCTTTTTCACTAGTTCTCGTCTGATAGTCAGTTCACGTTTGACATATTATCTTTTTCACTAGTTCTTGTCTAGTAGTCACTTCGTGTCTAGCATATTATCATTTTCACCAATTCTCATCTGGTAGTCAATTTCCGTCTGACAATTTTTTTCAAAACCAGTTCCCGTCTGGTAGTCAGTTCCCATATGACACATTATCTTTTTTCACCAGTTCTTATCTGGTATCTAGTTCTCGTCTAGCACATTATCATTTTCATCAGTTCCCGTCTGGTAGTCAGTTCTCATTTGGCATATTATTTTCATCATTTCTCGTCTTGTAGTCAGTTCTCGGCTGGCATATTATTTCAAATCCAGTTCTCGTTTGGTAGAAAGTTTTCGTCTGGTAGTTAGTTCTCATCTGACATATTATTTCAAATTTAGTTCCCATTTGGTAGCCAGTTCTCGTCTGGTAGTTAGTTCTCGTCTAACACATTATTTCAAATCCAGTAGCCTATTTGGTATCCAATTTTCGTTTGGTGGTCAGTTCTCGTCTTACACATTATTTCAAAACAAGTAGCCCAGTTCACGTCTTGCAAATATTTCCAAAGCCCAGTTCATGCCTATCAAATATTTTAAAGCCCAGTATCCACTTGGAAGATCGTTTCAAAACCAGTTCCCTGTTGGTAGTCTGAGTCAAATTTAGTTTTTGTCTGGTAGTCAAATCAAATCAACTTTTCTCTGGTAGTCAGTTCCCGTCTGACAAATCATTTCAAAACCAGTTCTTGTTTGGTAGCCTACCTTCAGGCCCTGAATACTGCGGTAAATTTCAAGGCATGTTTACTAAGATAGACTAAGTTATCTGCACGAATCATAAATTCAAATCTTAGATTTTAAACTTTTTAAAAAATAAATACCTTTGTTAAGAATAGACATAACAATTAAAGGTGCGACAAACTATGATCACACTAGGCAGCATATTTACGATTCATGTCCAAGGCATAGTATATTCAATTTATCAGTTGCAAGTTCTTTTTCAAAATCCGTATTATCTATCCCATAGGTTGTGATAGGTATACGAATCTGCAGTATAATTCAATGTGTTAGTCTCAAAGCAACATTGAATTATCAATTCGATTTACCCCTAGGTTGTGGTAAATTCGGAATCTATGATATAATTCACTGTGTTAGTCTACAAGCAGCAATGAGTTATCAACTTTATTTATCCCCTAGGTTGCGATAAATATACAACATCTTCGATATAGTCTAATACATCAGTCTCTCAGCAGTAATAGATTATCTAAAGTCTGTACTATTTATCCCCTAGGTTGTGATATGTATATGAACATCTATGATACGACTTAGTGCGTCAGTCTCCTAGCAGCAATAGGTTGTTTATTAAAAACTCATGTTATCTACCCCCTAGGTTGTGGTAGACATGCGAAAATCTACAATATAATTCATGGTATCAGTCTCCGAGCAACGATGAATTATCAAGCTTCTGGTATTTATCCTCTAGGTCGTGATAAATACACTAGTCTACGATATGCCTTACTATGTTAATCTCTAAGCGTTAGTGAGATATTCTCAACTTGTATCATTTACTCCCTAGGCTGTAGTAGATATACAAAATCTGTGATATAACTCATTGCGTTAGTCTCCAAGTGGCAATAAGTTATATGTCTTTCTGCGACATGGTTAATTGTGCTAGTCTCCAAGCGACAATGGATTATCAACTTTGTGTTAACCATCTACTAGGCTATGATGAGTAGACAAAATCTATGTTGTAAGCTTATTATGTTAGTCTCCAAGCATTAGTATGTCAACTTGTAAAAAAGTGTTATTTACCCTCTAGGTCGTGGTAAATACTCTATAACTGCGATATAGCTTGTTGCATCAGTCTCAATGCAACAATAAATTATCAATCTTCAAGCTTGTGTCAATTACCTCATATTCTACGGTAATTACGCAAAATTTGTGACTACTCTTTTTTAGGTGTTGACGAGTTATTTGCGTCGTCGTATCTAGGTCTACTATACTCTTTTACTCAGACATCGGTGGGTTGACTGTGTCATCTTTGCCTATTTTTATTCTTAGGTATACTTTACAGTTTTCCTTATCTAATAATTTTTTGTCAAATTTTGGGGACCTCCATTATTTAATAACTCTTCGATCCGAATGTACGAGATCTTCGTATTCTCGCACACCTTTCAATCAAAGAGTAATTAAATAGGGACAACTGTCATACCCCAAATTTGTCCATCCCATTTTTAAAATATTCAAATTATTTTTAAACTTGGCTTCATAATTGTTTTTGATATTATTAACATTGTGTTTAACAGTAATTTATTTTGATTATTTAAAATATATAATAATTTATTTTAAATGATTTGTATTTTAAAATAGCAAAATATTTTCCCACCTTCATATTCATCTATGTGCATTTTTATTTTGAATAGAATGCATAGTACAGTTGCTAAAGGAGTAAGACTTGCAAATAAATGGAAGGTCTTGAATTCAAGTCTAGTTACACTAATTTTTGGTATTTATTTTCTTTTGCATGTTTTTTCAATAAAAAGGATTAAAAAAATCATTTTTCAATTATTTTATTATCATTTTCGTTTTCTATTATAAAGGTATTTTAAAATTATTGTTTTATTTTTAAAAATCTTTGATTTTATACACTTAATAGTCAAGATGTTAAAAATAATGGAAATCTTTCAAAGTCAATTTTTATTGATCACCAAATCAATTACAATATTGAGAAAATCACAAAAAATCACCTTTTTATTATTAAATTGTTATTTTCGTTTTTTTAATTAAAGAATTTTCAAAAATAGTCTTTTCTCATTTTTTTCAATTTTTAATTAAAAAATAACCAAAAAATCATATAAAATATAAGGCTAAATTACTGTTCTGGTCCCCCTATTTTAGTGTTTTTACAATTTTCGTCCCCCTATTTTGTTTTTAAACACTTTTGGTCCCCATCCTTACTTTGGCTACCAAAAAACACTTATATGTCACTTTTTAAAATACGTGACATATAATAAAATATCAGTTGTGTGTTATACAATTACAAGGAAGGAAAAACATTTATTTTAAAAAGTGAAACATAGTCGTTTTTTGTAGCCAAAATGGAAATGAGGACCAAAAGTGTTTAAAAATAAAATAGGGGACTAAAATCGTGAAAATACTAAAATAGGGGGACCAAAAATGTAATTTAGCCAAAATATAAAAACAAAAAAATCAAATGATTAGTCACTTTCTGATTGGTCACATGTTGATAAAACTAAATTCTCATTGGTCAGAGTTTGTAGACTTGCTTACCGAGATACAATCATGAACTTTGGGCTTTTTTTGGTGTGGACTATTTCCTTTTTGGGGTCTCTTTAACCTAATTTCAAATCTATAAATAACACTCTATTCACCCTAATTTTTTATCAACAATTTTCTATCTCTATCTCCCAAACATTCTTTCTACGTAATTTTTTGGTTTATTTTAGGGTTTTGAACATAACACCTAAATAACACCTAAATTTTTTCTATCAACAATCATATGGAGAATCAATAATTGTCAACAATATTTGGGTTGTTGTCTTAAATAGAAAATGACCTAAGAACAAACATCCACGAGTTTTTTTCTTCAATTGTCTCTCCAGGTAGATAAGTGAAAGATCAACTTCTTTCTGATATTCGTGTAAAAGTGGTTTTTCCTCACTTTGTAAGTTATTTTCAATTTTAGTTTTTTTGTTTGTTCTTTTTACATTATTATTATTATAGAACTTAATTATATTTATTTGGGTGATTATCACTTTTTCCCCTGTCATATGGGCCTCTTCTAGTTTATCCCCGATAATTTTTGTTGTTGTAAAACTAACCTTGCCATTAAAAAATTTTGTTTGTTTAAACCTTGTGAGGAAATGACACACGATCATTGCATATGTGGCGCATTAGGTGACATTTTTATTTATTATTCAATTTTTTAAATGACACCTGAATTTTTTTGTGATGTGTAATTGTAATTTTTTAATTTTTAATTATTTTATAACCCTTTTCGTTTTTATTTTTTATTAATTATTATTATTAAATAATAATTAATAAAATAAAAATAAATAAAAAAGAAAAGAGTTATAAAATAAGATTAAAATAATTAAAAAATAAAATGAATAATTTTTTACAGAGGGTAAACCAGAAGAGGTCCATATGGCAGAGAGCAAAAGTGATAATAACCCTATTTATTTAATTGCTTACTTGTATAGAAGTCAATTAGATTCAGTTAGAAATAAATTGAGCCTCAACCCCATTACTACTCAGACCCCATAAATGATTACCCGAAGCAATATACACCCCCTCCTGCGAAAATTGGGCCGAGTTCAATTTATGAACTTGGTCCCTTAATATCCTCACCCCCAGTTTTGCTATCCAACTATAATTCGCACCCCCTGCTATTTGTGTTCAAATTTACTCTGGGTCTGAATAGTTTGCTAATACACCACCCAGTTCTAATTTTGGCACCCCCTTTTTTGATTAATTAATTTTATTTATTTATTTAATTTAATTATTTTCTTTTCTTTATTTAATTTTTATTGTTACATAATCATTTTTTAGCACATCATTTTGCATTTAAACATTTTTGCATTAATAAATTATTATTGGACCTTTTATTTAAAATATTTAATATATCTTTAATAATAAGAAAGTATTTATTTATTAATTATTTTCTAAAATACTAACCCTGTTTTTTCTAATTATATAAAATATTTTTTATCATTCAAATTTCATCTTTTAAATATTGCATTACATACATCTAAGATAACTAACCAATCAAACACTAACATCTTTTTTCTACTAAGCTAAATTCAAATTCAAGATATTTTCAAAAAGGATTGTGGAGATCTTTTCTGTTAACTGCGAACTGCATCTACGATTCCGCCATTTTCAAACTCATACTTGGTTCAAGGAGAATTCAAAACATTTCCACAATCCATAAAAAAAACTAACCAAACCCTACGAACTACGAATTGAGACTCTGATTCCTCCCAAGAGGATACGTAGGCACACAATTTAAAAATCAAGGCGAGCCCCAACTAAAAAACCAAAACCCTTTTTATTTTTCTAAGTTTTAATAGTAACACACCTTTAGATAAGAAATCCCTGATCTAGCCTTAGACCTAAAAATGGAGCCTCTTGAGAACAAGAGAGATGAAGGGTGACTAACACCTTCCCTTCGCTAACCAAACTTGCGAGCTTAGAATCTCTACCAAATTAGAGTTATCTGTTAAATTCTCGTACTTAGGATAAAAATTAATAGTGGCGACTCTCAATATTTTTTAGCCGGTTGCTACAACACGTATTTGATATAGAAAATGAAAGTGAGACTCACATGTTAATGGAGAAGAGCGATACGTGGAATGTGTAAGGTATGATTATCGTGAAGAGCCTAGTGGAATATCAAAAGAGTTAGGACACAAAAATGAGATATATGTGAGAATACATACACATTAGACTAATATACTTCATCTGATTTGATTTGTAAGTTTAATTAAGATAAAATGATTTTGATTAATTTAGATATATTTCAAATTATTAGACTTTTCAAAAGATACTACTAAGGTTGAAGAGATTTACATACAAATGATATATTAGTAAATTGATTAAGTAATTGAATACATTAAATTTATTACCCTATCTCCAAAGAGATCAAACTATTAAATTTATGAGCATTGTTAGAATTTTTTTAGGTGCCACACCAACAATATCCATCATCCAAGCCAAACTCCATCCCTCACTAAAGAGTGGACAGTGAAAAAAATAAATGGTGCGCATTTTTGTAGCTTCCACAACCAGACACACTACAACTATAATTCAATTGTAGCATCCACGATGAGCCAAGTTAACCAAAGTGAATTATATCATTAAATAACCTACAAGAAAAGTGATACCTTCAACCATACTAAATAATTCTAGCTCTAAGTACGATTTCGAGAATTTCAATGATCTTTTGACGCACAAAATAGATATACCTTCACTCTGAACAAAAGCATGTGATCCTACCTTCCAACGTATTAATCGTCGTCCAATTCAATCACAAACAATATCAATCATTCAAGACACATATAGTAAAATACATCATTTAAGATATTCAAATTCATTCTCCCTTACAATGACATTTTAACTATGTTTTAGAGTGTTTAATTTGTAAATCTTAAATAGTTTAACCCTATTCTGGTGCATTTTCTTTTTCGTTTCTGTGTTTTTTATTTGTTTTAGACAAAAAGAACGAGACAAGGTGAATTGGAGTCCAACCTGAGAAGATTACACGAAGACTACACAAGGAAGAAGTCACTAGCACAAAAACTAGAGTCCACTACGACCTGGACATAGCAGGCACTACTACCTGTATTGAGATCTCTTCACCATTCCATTTTAAGTCGCCATGCATAAAAGTAAAGGGTGATACAATCTTCCTGTAGCCAGCGCTACGACGTATAGCGAACTAGAGGGCGACCTTTGATTCCATTTTTTAGTTATTATTTTTTGAAGACCCTTCAATTTCCAACTATTTTAGTTGTTTCTTTCATGGACGCTTTGTGTAAAATATCTTCATTCATTTTTACTACCTTGAAAATTTTGGCATTAAAGATCAATGTTAAGGTTCAAGCATATTGTTTACTTGATAAAGTGAATCTCAACATTAATCTTTAAACTAGTTTTTCAATATACTGTATTAACTTTTGAAGAATAAAAAATGAAGTGTGAAGGCAAAATGAGTTAGGTTTAGTAAAAAGGTGAATAACACGCTTGTTGTGCTTTTATAGACCAATCCATATATCATTTCACAACTGTTGGGAAATGAAACCATGGTAACATGTGTAAGATAACACTATAGTTAATTTTGTCAATTGTAGTGAAAATTGTTTAAAGAATAATTGTCTCATGAGGAAGATGATGACTACAAAACAATTCTGTTTTTCAACAAGAGTCTTTTCATGAATACACTTCCACAATTCAATGGTGATTTGAAAATTTGATCAAATCTAACGGTTTTGAAAAGTGAGATATTTTAAATAATGGTCCATTTATTCCTACCTTCTATTTTAATTATTAGGTGCCAAATAAACATGATTTTGATTGGACAAAAAAGTTTTTGAGAAAAATCAAATTTGATTTTAAAGTCAAACATCTTTTAATAAATGCTTTATATTTCATGGTATTTTGTTATGTTTTTATTTATGAGTCCGCCAAAGAAGTGTGTGACACAATTGAAATAATTTATTTCTCTAAGCATCAAGCAAGCGGGAATGAACACAAAAATTTAAGAAATTGGAACATCAAATGAATGTAAAGGTTCTCTTTACAAATATTGCTCAACCATTAGAAACTTTGGAGGCTATATTAACTTTTATAAATATCTAAAAGTTAAGAATTGTAACTATAAATATGATCCAATACTTAAATAAAGAGATGAAAATGTTTGTGATTTGAAAGAAGAAATCTTTGAAAAACTTAATGAATTAATTCAATTAAGAAAGAAGAAATTCTTGAAAAACTCAACAAATTAATTCAATTAAGAATAAAGAAATTCTTGAAAGCTCAACAAATTAATTCAATTCAGGAATACTTCCTCCGTTTTTATTATAAGTCGTTTTAGAAAATAAAATTGTACTATAATATAAGTCGTTTTACAATTTCAATGAACAATCAATGGTATTTTTTCTATTATATCTTTAAATATTTATTAGTCTCTCTTCAATTATGTAAACTTATCTTTCACATGTCATTAATGAAGAATAATTTTGTAAAATTTTTTATAATTTTTCATTTTCATACAACAATAATAGTTTTTCTTAAGTCATATGAAAAGTCCAAAACGACTAATAATAAAGAACGGAAATAGTAATAAATTCTTGAAAAGCTCAATGAATTAAGTCAACTGTGGAAAGGTGAAGGAATGATTTAGAATAATCTTTATCAAATTCACCAAGAGGTTATTTTGAATAAGAAGTAACATCAACCTTCGAATGAACAATTTCGATAGATGAGCAATTTTGATGAGTATATGTTGGAAATTATTTTTCCAACAGTATAGTCATTTTCATTGGCCACAAGCGTCAAAACCATGTACAATGTGTGGCATAGGCTGCTTAAATTTTTTTCTGCAGTCTTATGTCATGGAGAATCAGAAAATATGACTGTTCATTTCATGCATAGGAGGAGTTTGTAAATAAAATCATTTTGGATCTATGTATATTGGATTGTTTCAAAATGAGTCTTTGTGAAATTTGGTCTTTTAAAATGCATATAATATGAGAGTTGTATTTTAGAAATAAACCGAATCTCTTGGTAGATAATATAGTTTATTTTCCTTTTCTTTGATAAATGCTCGAATACGAAGAAAAAAAGCGACAACAGATAAAACTACTCTATAAATCTAGCAGTTTTCGTCGCTGATACTGCAATGTCAATGAATTGTCTCAAAAGCCTGCAGGGAAACCACCCTTTCTAGGATCACTTACTGCCACAAGCTTTCCGATACCTTTGTTTCCTCCTGAATGCTCAGAAATGTCTGAAACTATAAATTGGCATATTACCCCAGCAGCTGGGCCTTGTAGGACATGGCCCTTACTTCTAAGGGATGCTCTGATTGCGGCAGATAGTTCAAAGTGGTCACCGTTCACCGCTGTCCAATTCTCATAATCAACCACGTTAGGTATCAGCTGCACAAATTAGTCATATTTTGAGAAGTGATTTTATACATGTGTGTCAGAGACACCGTGACATGCCTATTTTTAAAGTTGGACCATAGCTTACCAGAATAGAAGCAAATTTAAGATTCTTTACCTGATGATAGACCCTTGGAGCCATTACAGAAGAAAAGGGATCCATTCCTTTGACAAAATGATTCAAAAGAACTTCTGAAGTTGCACCAATAATCCTAACTCCTCCGCTTGCACCTGCTACTGCTTTCACTTTCCCATTCTGTTATACAAATACTAAATACCTTAAAAACAATGACCATAGAATTTCATAACCAATTATTTTAAAATTGAAAACAACCTCGAGGGCAATAATTGGCGTCATAGATGATAATGGTCGCTTCCCCGGCACAATGAAATTGGCAGGAGCTGGTGGTGGAACATCTTTGGAAGCATTCATAGGCATGGAAAAATCATCCATCTGATTGTTTAACACTATTCCTGTACTTGGTGAAAGAATCTTTGCACCAAAATATGCATTTACGCTAGCAGTCATGGAAACAGCATTTCTTTCAGAGTCTACTATGCTTAAATGACTTGTACCATGATCATTTATCTGATTCCATCTATAAACAAAGGAGGAATATAATTAAGCTTCTATTATTGTAACTAATTTGTAGTTAATTAAGTGAATAAAGAAACTTACTTGCCACCATAATGACTCGAATTATAAGTCCTATTATCATTGATGTCTTTTCTCAACTCTTTCGCAAACTTGGTAGAAAGCATATCAGATAGAACTTTAGTTATATTTACGAAATCAGGATCACCAAGATTCATTCTCACCGCGAATACATGTTTCAAAGCCTCGATTTCTCTATGGATTCCTAGTTCACCAGAAAGTCCCGAAGGAAGTTCGTATTGTGATAGAATGTTCAGCAGCTGTAGTAACAGAAAAAATTATATTGGCTAAGTCATTTTTCATCGACAAAAAGAGAACACAACAAATAGACTTACCAGCATCAATAGAGGTCCACCGGAAGGAGGAGGCATGCCAAGGATCTTCAATCCAAGAAAATCTATAGATATAGGTTCTTTTTCTTTGACAGTGTAACTTTTGAGATCTTTTATAGTCAATATCCCTCCAGCTTTTCGAACATCTTGAATGAACTTAGTCCCGATTATTCCGCTGTAAAAAACTTGTGGACCAAACTTTGAAATTGCTCCGAGAGTTTTCGCTAGTTTCTTGTTGTAACATATTTCACCTAACTTCAAGAGTTTTCCATGTGGTGCAAAAACACTACGAAGACCATTGTCGTTTAATATATCCGACTCGGATTTTTCCATTTGCATGCGAAGGAATGGTGATATTTTGAACCCTTTGAGAGCAAGAATCTCAGCTGGTTTAACAAGTCTCTCCCATGGAAGTTTCCCATGTTGTTTCCATGCCTTGTGAAGGCCTGCTAGTTCTCCTGGAACTGCTACTGCCAGGCCACCTGTCGCCTTCAGAGTTGTATTGCCACCATACATATCCTAGAAGAAGTGAATGTATAATATGATCTTAGAGAGATTTCAACAATTTTGAATGTAAAATGAATGAAATAAACTTTTGAGTAGGGGTGGCAAAACGGGTCAATGCCGTCGAGCAAGCTCGTTTTGTCCGTACTTTTTTGTGAGATAAAAGAAAACACAAACACAAACATAAAACACATGATAGTCGATCACGAAATTCGGAAAATTGTTCATGATTGAATGGTACCTTGGAAGCAAGAAGAGGAGCGGTTTCTCTCATATTAAAAGCCTTTGCTACTCCATCAGCTAAACTGATAAGCATAAAGCCGCCTCCACCAATACCACTTGAAGCTGGACTAACAACCCCCAAACAAAGGGAAGCAGCCACAGCAGCATCCACTGCATGTCCCCCTTCAACAATAACATCCTTCCCAATCTTAGAGCAACGACGATCATCGGCCGCTACAGCTCCATGATGAGCAATGATTACTTCCTTTCTTGTTTTTGTATGATTAAGACTTGAAACAGATGCCAAATTGGAAACAAATAGAAGACATGCAATGACATGCCATAATAACATTGCTGCAGCCATATTAATATTCACAGCAAAAATTTCAGGTTCATTAGAGAAAATAGTAATAATAGAATACAATACAATCAATTTTTGAAGACAGATATGTTTAACATAAAGTTTTAACGATAATCACGTAACAACTTTCGCGATTTCGGTCAAAACAGGTGCTGTGATACTGATTGCATTCGCTGTAATACTGATAGTGTTTGCTGGGTGAACTAACCATAATTTCTTTTTAAGCATAAACAAAAATGTGGGATAACAATATAGTATCAGCACCTTCTTCTGATACCGCGGCGAATATTGAGTTATAGCAATAAAGGACATGCATATACCTGTTATTGGAGAAGAGCGAGACATGGAATGTGTAATGCGTGATTGTAGTGAAAAGCCTTGTTGAATATCATAAGAGTTTGGACGCCAGAAATGGACTATATATACACACACACCAGAATACAATGTAGGAGTGTTCAAAATAACTGAATTTAATATTAAAATAACTGAATCATTTAATCAAAATAATTTAAATTTAATATTAAATTAATTTTAAATCAGTTTTTATAAATTGCTTTTATTATATAAATTAATATTTAATAAAAATATAATAAAAAATATATTAAAAAATAAATAAAATTTCAAATAAAAAAGATCAAATATTGTTTTTTCTAAAAAGTTTCAAAATTAATTTCAAAAAATTGAAAAACAATTTCCAAATAATAAAAAAAATTAAATTTGAAAACAAAAAGCTGATTTTTTTTTAAAAAAATTAATAACTTTGAAAAAAATTCCAAAAATAAAAAAAGGTGGAATTTTTTTTAATGAAAATTAAAAAAAAATCTAAAAAATAATTATTTTTTCAAAAAATAAAAAAAAAGCTTTCAAGAAAAACTTAAAATAAATTATTTTTTCAAAAAACAAAAAAAACTGAAAAAAATCTCTTTTTTTTTTTTTGATGATATAAAAAAAATTTCAAAAAAATAAAGTGAAAAAAAAAATTAAAAATAAATAAATATATTTTTCAAAATCATTTTAAAAATTGATTTAAATATGTTTGTGATCCTTATAAATGTCTCACTTTATGGTTTTAGTCCCTCTAAAATTTCTTTCAAATAATAGTCCTCGTCAAATTTTTCATGCACTTAGTCCTTACCATCAATTTTCATTCTAATTTTTTTTTTAAATAATAATCGTCGTAAAATTTTTCATCAACAATTTTAGTCCTTATCGTCAGTTTTCATTAACGAAAACTGACGTGACATGCCGCGTGTAGAAGACATTTTGGCAAAAATCTAAAAATATTTGAAATTGTGAGAATTTTAGACCTCCTATAAATAAACTTGAAACTTTTAATAAAAAGTTTTTATAGAAATTTTATCAAACACCTTAAATGCATCATTCATAATTGCAACATTGCTCTCAATCACAATTAGAGTTGCTTCACCAACAACAACGTCAGTAATTAGAGAGATTATGATAGATTTAGGAACAACAAAACCAATAACATGTTTCTAATTACTAAAGTTTCATATTTCAAAAAAAAGAACAAAGACTCTAATATTATTAACGGCTATATATAAACAAATAAAATAGGATTTTTTTTTTATGAAAGAAGCTGATTTATTAAATGGATAGATTGATGTAGGCAAAGAAAATGGTTCTTTGATGAATACACTTCGCAATAATGTTCTATATGATCTGAGGTTTCCTACACCGTTGGTGGATTTTATTTCTTTTAGCTTTAGTTGCGCTTAATCTTTCTTTAAACATTGAAGGTTTAAATTTTTTTCATGTCATCCTGCATTGTTATTGGCGTGTATAATCTGCTAATAAGGATAAAAACACCCCTCATAATTCTCCAGCTACTACACCCACTTCAAATTCTTCTCAACGCCTTACCCTCAGCAAGAAACTAGTTCAGAAAATTTTCAGCATCCCCCAGGCAATCAATACCTAGCCGATTCTCAGATCACGCGGTGAATTATTCTCAAGTTAGTATTTGTATTACTTACCTACTTCAGCTTCTCTTAAATCTAAGGTGTTTGATAAATTCCTGTTAGAACTTTGTTATTAAAGTTTCTGGTATATTTAGAGGAGGTTAAAAAAACCCAACAATTTCAAGTATTTTCAGATTTTTGCCAAGCTGTCATCCACGTGACGTGCCACATCAACTTCCGTTAATGAAAATTGACGGTAGGGACTAAAATTGTGGATGGAAAATTTTACGAAGACCATTACTTGAAAGAAAATTTTAGTGGGACTAAAACCATAAAATGAGATATTTATAAGGACCACAAATATATTTAACCCAATTAATTAATGTTTAATTGACCTAATTATGAAATTAAATTATTTTTGTGATTTTTGAAAATGTTTGAATTAATTTTGAAAGAAAATTAAGTTAAGTTAGAAAAATTAAAGAAATATAAAAACTTAGAGAAAACAAGTGATAAAAAATAGGAATGGTCTTTCCAAGACTTGAACTCGTGACCTTGAGGTCAAGGGTTTAAAAGTCGGCCACTTGCTTGTATTTTCCAGAATACGCCTCCTATTTTTCATATGTGATAACCTGCAAAAATCAGAAAATTTGTGAAAAATTGCAAAAGGTGGGGATCGAACTCACACCCTTAGAGAGGAAGAGACGTAGCGCACGTGTTGAACCACAAGGGTGGTGATACATCTGAATATCTCAGTGCATTGATAAATATATATGTGATAATGAATTCCAGAAATCCTAATTAACCAAACACGCGCCAGGTGGGACCCCATGTTTGAATGGACGAATCAAACGATGACACGCCCTGAGTCAAAAGGTCAGAGGGACGCTGGAGCCCTAACTCAAGTCGTCTTCCCCGACGAGCTCCTTCCCTAAACCTACAAAGCATCCACAAAACAAAAGATTAAAGGATCTTATCCCCCTAATTTGAGGGCTGCGAATCCAATAGTGGCCTTGGTTTGGCCTGAAAGTTCCTGAAAATAGAGATACAAAGCTATAGAAGGTCTATGCCCTAACGATGGCAAATCACATTTCGGCTAGTAAAAACTGAAAACGATGGTTCAAACATGTTCTAATAAACCTCAGGAACACATTAGTGATGTTAGTTTGGATTAAAACACGATAAAATGCAAAATACGAAATTGAAAAATATAAGATAATCAGATTTCATGGTGCATGCGTTTCAGGGTGTTTTGGCCATGGTTCTGGACATATACTTACCCTACAATACCTCAGGAGCACGAATCAGTGCTTGGAATTGCTTGAGAATGGCTGGAAATTGAAACTCGAAGGTGCAAGTTTTATAGAAATTTTTGAGCACAAACCCTAGCTTTATGGCTGCAAGAATTCGTTCCCTTGGCTTTTGAACTTGTGAAGTATATATAGAGCATGAGAATTAGGTCAAGCATTTGTGGAAAATATATCAACTTGAGTGAAAAATATTTGATTGAAATATTTTACCAAAATCTTGGGGCTCAATCTTTCCAAAATGCTTCTTTTGCGTTTTTACAGCTTATGATGAGCTATATTGGACCTCAAGTCATACAAATATCAAGCCCACACACCTTTTCCTTTTATTTTTGTATTTTATTTAATTAAAATTGAATTTTAGCCATTTAATTCAAAAATAAATTAAATAAATAAGGGAAGGGCGTGCAAGTGAGTGTAGAGGTCATGGTCCATCTTAAGAATAAGCTTGAATCACAAAAACTTAAGCCCATTTGGAAAACTTAAGTATTTCTCTTCATGCACTTCTTCAAAAATGCCAAACTTGCACAACTTGTATCTTGCTCAATTTTCAACATTTTGAAGTGTTATTGGACTTTTTAGCAAGCCCAACATGTCCTTTAAACAATCTTTTTGGTTTCATCTTCATTGAAGCTTCTATGTTCATGTACACTTCTTTGCAAAAAGATGACTTTTTGTTGACTTTTAGAAGGACCTATAATGTCTTGATCCATAACTCTCAAATGAAGCATTTTTGGCCAAAGCTTTTGAGACATGAAGTTGTAGAGAATTGAATTCTCTTCAAAATGAGCTTTGGTGGAAAAATTTCTGATAAAGTATGTCAAAGTTATACTTGGTCAAAGTTCTGTTGACTTTTTGTCCAAAAACCCGAATTTAGAAACTTTGAATTTTGATCAAATCTTGAGTTTTCTTGATGAATCATGATCAACCCTTGATCAAATGATGAATTTGACCTCCAAATCTTGATGTTGACCAAAAATGATGAAGTTTGACTGTATGTTGACCACAATTGACTTTTTGTCCAATACAACTTATTTTCAACCATCTGAGCAATTGGCTAAGCAAACTTGAGTTGTGAGGCTTGAAACTTGACATCATGATACCTTGAGACATATGAGGAGGTATGATGATCACTTGAGGCATTAGAACTCATCTTTGACTTAATAGAATCAAAACCCTAATTTTGTGGGTTGATTGCTTAGGAGAGAGTTCATCTGGTCAACCTTTGAGAAATTCTTGAGTATGGAGATGTGGATTGACTTGGGAAATAGGAGGGCAAGTTTTGGGGTATAGCACCTGTCTGTGTACACTTCTTTGGAAAAAGATAACTTTTTGTTGACTTTTAGAAGGACCTATAATGTCTTGATCCATAACTCTCAAATGAAGCATTTTTGGCCAAAGCTTGTGAGACACAAAGTTGTAAAGAATTGAATTCTCTTCAAAATGAGCTTTGGTGGAAAAATTGCTGATAAAGTATGTGAAAGTTATGCCTGGTCAAAGTTCTGTTGACTTTTTATCAGAACCCTAATTTAGAAACTTTGACTTTTGATCAAATCTTGAGTTTTCTTAATGAATCATGATCAACCCTTGATCAAATGATGAATGTTACTTCAAAATATTGATGTTGACCAAAAAAAGATGAAGTTTGACTGTATGTTGACCATAGTTGACTTTTTGTCCAATACAACTGATTTTCAACAATCTTGAGCAATTGGCTGAGCAAACTTGGGCTATGAGGCTTGAAAAATGGCATGGTGATACCTTGAAACCTATGAGGATACATGATGATCATTTGAGGCAATATAAACCATCTTTGACTTGAGAGAATCAAAACCCTAGTTATGGGTTAATTGCTTATGAGTGGGTTTATCTGGTCAACCCTTGAGAATTTCTTGAGTATGGAGATGTGGATTGATTTGAGAAATAGGAGGGAAACTTTTGGGGTATAACACCTTAATAAGGCGTGTCTGAAGGATCCCTATCCTCTTCCACATATTGATCGGTTGATAGACGAAGATTTCGACTTTCGTTTGTTAAGTTTCTTAGATACTTATTACGGGTACAATCAAATCAGGATGAATCCAACGGATGCTCCGAAAACAACTTTCATGACAGATCGAAGTAATTATTACTATGAGGTAATATCGCTCGGCTTAAAGAATGTTGGAGTTACCTACCAGCGACTTATGGATATGGTATTTGCTCCACAGATCGGGCAGAATATTGAAGTTTATGTGGACGACATGGTCGTCAAAACAATTGAAGAACGGAAACATATCCTGGATTTAGAGAAAACCTTTGTCGTAGTACGGAAGTATAATATGCGTTTAAACCCGGATAAATGTATGTTCAGGGTGCAAGCCGGTAAGTTTCTAGGCTTTATGTTGACTAGCCGAGGAATTTAGGCCAACCTGGATAAATGCCAAGCAGTAATTAGCATGCGGATTCCTACTACAGTTTGTGAGGTTCAACAGCTGACTAGCCGCTTAGCAGCTCTGTCTTGGTTTCTGTCATGTGCCGGAGATAAGTCAATTCACTTTTTCCGCAGCAACCAGAAAAAGAGCTGATTTTCAATGGACGGAGGCATGTGAGCAAGCATTCCGAGAGGTAAAATAATTCTTGACTCCACCGGTGCTATCTAGACCTAGGGAGAATATTCCTTTGGTTTTATATCTCGCTATCTCCGACAACGATATTAGTTCTGTGCTGGTTCGGGATGGAGAAACTGGTGAATGCCTAGTGTATTTCGTCAACAAGGTGTTGAAGGGGGAAGAGTTAAGGTATTAGAAGATCGAGCGCCTAACTATGGAATTTGTAACAATGGAAGCTGAGGCACTATTTTCAGGGCCATCCAATCCAAGTAAAAAGAAATTTTTCGTTGAAGCAGATATTCAAGAAGTCGGACCTAGCCGGGAGAATGGTGTCATGGGCTGTGGAACTTTTCGAGTACGAAATTAAGTTCACTCCTCGAACAAGCATAAAGTCCTAGGAATTGGCAGATTTTGTAGTAGAGTTCAGTTATCTGGCTGGGGTGGAGGCGTCGACAAAATGGGTTCTCTCTGTAGACGGCTCACCCAACCTAAAGGGAACTAGTGTCGAGATAGTCTTGGAAGGTCTGAGCGATATTATTTTGGAGTACTCTCTGCGTTTTAGTTTTCAAACTACCAGTAACCAGGCTGAATATGAAGTGCTCATAGATGGCATGAAGTTAGCCTTAGAGGGTAGATTAACCCATTTGCTCATCCGCACTGACTCTTAGTTAGTGGTCGGACAGGTTGGCAGAAGTTTTCAGACAAAAGACCTCGTGTTGCTGAAATATGTCCATCTAGCTTTGCAAATTTCTAAGAAGTCTCAAGATTTTGAGATTTGTCACATTCCTAGAGAAGACAATGCTCGGTCCGATCTTCTTACGCGCCTGGCCAGTACGAAGGGATCGGGAATGAACAAGACTGTTATCCAAGAAACTCTGACATTACCTAGCATTGAAAAAGAAGAAGTGTTTGCTATTAATGAAGATAAAGGGTGGATAACTCCAATTGTTAAGTATCTTCAGCAAGATGTTTTGCCTGAGGACAAGGAGGAGTCTAGACGAGTTAGAAAAAGTTTCGGCTCGGTATATAGTTGTGAATAATAAGCTTCTCAAAATGGGAAGGGTTTTTCCCATGTTATGTTGTGTTCCGAAAGATGACGTTAATATAGTGATGAAGGAGGTGCGCGTTTTGTTAACTCCTGTTTGAAATGTCAGGCGTTTGCGCCCGCTATCTACATGCTGACCGAACTCCTCCATTCTGTAATCTCTTTGTGGCTGTTTTATCAGTGAGGGTGGATATCCTGGGGCCGTTTCCTATGGCTCCCTGGCAACTAAAGTTCCTCATCGTGGCGGTAGATTATTTTACTAAATGGGTGGAGGCCGAGGATGTAGCTCGGATAACAGCAGAGAGAGTGTGACGCTTTTTCTGGAGGAATATTATCTTCCTATTTGGATTCCTTGGGTCATTGTTTATAACAACAGAACTCAATTTGCAAGTTCTTCTGTAGTAGAATTTTGTAGAGAGCTTGGTATTTTCAACAAGTTTATTTCAGTAGAGCACCCACAAGCGAACGACAAAGCAAAGTCGGCTAATAAAGTCATCTTGAATGCCTTGAAAAAGAAATTAGATGATGCCAAGGGCTTATGGGCGAAATATCTCTATGAGGTCCTTTGGGCATATCATACCACTATTCATTCAACGACCCGAGAAACACCTTTTAGAATGGTGTTTGGAGCCGATGCTATGATCCCAATGGAAGTTAGCATGCCCACTTGGAGACATGAGAATTTTGAGCAGGACATCAACATCGAAGCTTTGAATGTCGAGGCAGACTTTTTAAAAGAAATAAGGAGTGCAACACATGTAATAGAACTTGCAACTAAACAAAGGGTAGCCCGGAGATACAATCTAAAGGTGAAGCAACGAGGCTTCGAGGAGGATGACCTGGTCTTAAAAAAATTCACTAATCCTACGAAGAAGGGGAAACTATCCCCTAACTGGGAAAGGTCGTTCCGAGTTGTTGAGAAGCTGGAAAGAGGAGCCTACAAGCTGGAGACCTTGGATGGAATAGAGGTGCCTAGGACTTGGAAAGTAACTAGTCTTAGGCTTTATTTTAGTTAAAATCTGTAAACTAATGCAATAAATTGGTGTTCTCTTTTCCCTAGGCAAGAGCCAGGGTTTTTAATGAGACACCTTAACAAATTTAGTCTATGTAAAAGAAACTAGGATGTAATAAGACTCCCCATCGAGTTCCATCTCGATGGTTCTCCAGCAAAGCACTGCGTTCACCATATGGGTTCCATGCCGAGTACCATTTTAATGGTGCTCCCCCAACATAACTCGGTGTCTCGCCAAGGTTCATCCTCGCCAGGGGCTCTGTTCCAAAACAAACATGGCTCTCTACTGAGTTCCACATCAATGGTTCTCCAACAAAGCACTACGTTCATCATACGGGTTCCCATCCGAGTACCATTTCAATGGTGCTCCCCCAACATAACTCAGTGTCTCTCCAAGGTTCATCCTCGCCAGGGGATCTGTTCCAAAACAAACATGGATCCCTGTTGAGTTCCATCTTAATGGTTCTCCAGCAAAGCACTGTGTTCGCCATATGAGTTACCTACCAAGTACCATTTCAATGGTGCTCCCTCGGAATAACTCGGCGTCTCGCCAAGGTTTAACCTCGCCAAGGGCTCTATTTCAAAATAAATAAAGCTTCCTGCGGAGTTCTGTCTCGGTTGGTTTTCAAAGCAAAACTTACATTTCACTATAATCAGGCTCAGTATGATGAATTTTAACTCCTCTACCACCTTAATTTGGCTCAACGCCTATACTTAAAAGAATTCTTTGCCTATTAATATAGCGCCATTCAAGAATTTTAAAATCATCCTTCAAAGTATGAAAACTTCTTGTATTTGCCGGCTTCGTAGCCGCCATGGACTCTGCACATTGCTGCATTTCCAATATAGCTTAATACGCGCTTTGTTAAATCTGCTCAAACATATTCATATAACTTGCCAAAGCATCAAATCTTTCCACTTCAGTCGGCCTTATAGTCGCCTCGGGGGCTAAGTTACCGGATTATATGAGATTCTCAAAACAAGCTAAGTGGATCTTATGTAAAGTCGTTATAGATTTTTAGAGCAGCCACTCGACTGGGGGTTGATATACATGTATAATATTGTTTTTGCACATGTTAAATGCATACAGAACACACACAAATTTAAAATGAGCGCAAGTTCGCAAGTTAAGAAAAAGTAGTACTTAAAACACCCAGAGGGCAATTGTCAGGAAATTATACAAAATGAACCCACCAATAGGGTGACTAACTTAAAACAAATTCAAAGAAATAAATGCAAGATAAAGCTAGGGGTTTTTGAGAAGAGTGGTATCCACGATGATTGGTTCTTTATCCATCGCCTCCTTATCATTGTCGTCAACTTCCACTAGCTTCCCGTCTACTATGACTTTGAAGAAGTCGACTTTAGTGAGGTCGAGATCGGGATACAGATAGACGACTTGGTCTTTGGCCCGATCGAAATCCATGTCCCCAGTGTCGAGAATATCCAGCCGTGATTTCTCCAAATCCTCCTTCAGTTCAGAGCATGATTTCTCTAAGGACTGCATGCTAACTACTAGCTCGGTGGCAGAAGTTTTCATTGTAGAGAGTTCGTTCTCCATGGCTTTTGCTTTCTTAACACTTTCATGCGCTTTCGCCTTCAAGTGAGAATTTTCTTCATTAAGAGACTTCTCATTGTCGGATAGGAACTTCATGCCATTAAATTCAGCAGGAACTTCATGCCATTAAATTCAGCAGACCAAAACTTGTTTTCGTCAGAGGGACGGGTCGAACCATCACCAGTTTCTCTCATCAAGGTGGAAACTTCCCAGTCGACTTGATTGATCTCATTGGTCATCACAATTTTATGTTTTTTGGAGGGATTCTCATCGGACACCACCTCTACATCTAAAGTACGTTTGACTGGTGATGTTGTGATCACCATCGTCTCCAACGCGCTTCCTTTAGGTCCAACATTTTTCTTCTTCTTTGGTATCCGGATCTCTAAGCCGATCAGGTTGGATTTAGCCTCTAAAGGGCCACAAGAACTCATCTGGGCAGCACGAGTTGCAACCATCAACTTCTTTTGTTCTCTCCCAGATAGATCAATCATTTTGTCTGCATAAAAGAGATAAAAGAGAAAAAGGTTAATCAAGAAAACAAAATCCTATGTAAAGATGAGAAATAGGGAAACCTTACCCCAAAAAGTTGGGATTTCATCATAGGGTAAGGTCAGCAAGTCTTTAACCCTGATCGGCCGAAACAAATCTAACACTTCAAACGATTGAGTTTTAGTGTCGCTTAGCGCGTCGTAATCAAAGCCGAAAATAGATAGCGGATTGCTCGTCCAATATAAAGGAAATTTGGGGTGCCCGTCAGCGCCATAAATGACTTGTGGACACCGAGGACCACACCTAACTTAGAGAAAGTGTTCTTTATAGCCTTTGTAATTTGAGGTGAAGGCCTGAAGAAAGCTTCTCTTTGGAATGCCGCTTAGGGCTACCCAGCTTTTGGAGTCCACGTTCTTCACTTCAAAGTAGGAGAAGAATAAACCTACGGTCGGGGTTATACTCAAGGTCCTACAGATTATTTCAAAGGCCCTTATAAAGTCCCAGCTATTTGGGCGAAGTTGGGACGAGGCCACATTCATTGTTTGGAGTACGTCTGATTCAAAATCAGTAAACGGAAAATGTATGTTAATGTCCTCCAATACGCCATCATAAAAATAAAACCATTAAGAGTCCACCCCTTTTGGTTGGGACATGCAAACACACTCTCCGGTTTCACAGGCTTCAAGAATTACATCATCCTCATTTCCAATCGTGGAGATGTTCCAGAGTGATCGAAGCGTAGTGATCTCCATGTCTTTGATAGAACTTCGCTTGAAACCTAGAACTTCTCCACTAAACGATTTTCTTGTTTCCATCAGGAGCTCCACAGAACCTGAAGAATAAGGGTCAGAATTACTATCAGAGGTTAGAACGTCGGAGTTAGTCTTGTTCATAACTCTCTCTAGTTCCTCTACCCCTAGAGCATCGCTCATCTCTCGCATGCATTGCTCCCACAAAGCTCTACGCTCATCATTATTAAGATATTTTCTATGCCCTAGGTCATCACATTCTCTAATAATAACCATCTTGCAAAGTAAAGGGAAAAATAAATGGAGGATACGAGATGATTACTTGGAAGAAGCGCTCAAAGAGGATGCGAGGGGCAGATTTTATGTCGGCGGTAGGAGAGGTTTTGTAGGAGAGAATTGAAAGAAAAGAGGTAGCATGTTTTCATTTAAAATTCACTACCATAATCATTATACTTGAAAGTAGGTAGGTGATTGTTGCACTAACTAGGGCACTGAGTACACGCGCTCGTAGTCCATCAAAATCGACGTATATCTCGGCCAAGATTTATGTTTTCTTCTGTCGATCATAAAACTTCAAGGCATGAAGTCATATGCTCGGGGGGCTTATGATCGTACATAAAATCCACAGGCCCGAGACATGTAGTCGACTAGGCCTGGATAGGGGGTTCCACTAAGCCGGTTAGGGAGATCGGAGGAGTCGGTGTCTATGAGACGTAGGAATGTGAAGAAACTGTTGCCAAGCATACATTCCGACCATAGGGGTTACGGATAGCTCGACAATTATGGAGACGTTATGCCCAAGTCGGTCATCAAAGATGTAATCGCCGCTTTAAGTCTGACGGCGCGCGTTACACTTTGTAGTTATCATCCAAAGGTGACATACGTTACTTATCTTAAAGACAACTCAGTTACAAAATTGAGAAGACATGGCCGTTACAGAAACTGATAATAGAGGTCATGATACTTCTATAAATGGGGCTCCCGACTGAGGGATAAGTGAGACATATAACTTGAAGCTCAAGTAAACTAACTCAGAGCTCTGAATCCCTAAACATTCTCATAAAAATATTCGAGCAAAAATATCACATAGTTAAATATAATTTTTAATCCTAATAATCTTTTACCAGCTATGCAAATTTGAAGGGGATCAACAAAATTTTGAAAATAAAGTTTAGGGACCAAAAAATCTTATTTTAAAACGTGGTTATTTACTTTTTCTTTTATTTAACATGTCAAAAAATATTGTGTCAAAAAAAATATGTGAAGAGGTATTTAAAAATGACATGTGTAATTTTTTCATTAATATAAAAAAAATCAGAAGATTTTTCTATAATTTTTTTGACACCATTGCAAGTTTTTCGTATTGATTAGTATATAAATTATATGTAGGAGTGGATCTAAGTCATAGGTTTACATTCCACAAAATTTCATTAGGAGAATAATTAACGTTGTAAAAGTTATATTTTAATAATTTTATGTGACCTGCAAGATTATATTAATCTAAAATTAATAATTGATTTTTATTACTATTATTATTCTAATTATTTTTAAAAATAGAGTAGTAGAGAGAGAAAGCAAGATGGTGCATTCGGTATGAGATGACCACATGGGTAGACATGTTCTTCCCATTAAATTTAATGAGTAGATAATTTAATAGGTAGCCATGTTTTGTATAAGTGTAAATGTGCTTCTTTCATTATGTGTCAGATTATTTCCTTATAAAATAGAGTGATTATAATTTTTCATTTCAGAATAGCTAATGTATTTTATAGGATATGTATACAGTTTTTATGTAAATTTTTGTTACAATATTAATAAAAATTATGTTAAACTTTTTGATTCTACACAACACACAAACAAAACCTCACAAATTAGATCAATTTCTTTTGTCTCGTGTCTCTCTTTAATTCATTTTCCCCCCTTAAAACAACCATGACATGAAATAATCAAAAGCACAACAATTTACACTTTTTTAGAAGAACTCATATTTTTCTCCATCAAAACAATTAAGATTGTTATAATTTTATTATGGTTTTAAAATAATAAATCATGAAAGAATTAATTAGTAAAGATATTTTTTAAAATAATTGTCGAGAATGACTAAATAAAAGTATATGTAAGTATATTTAAATAATAAAATAAAATATTTATAAAAAATATTATTATTTAATTATAATTTTTCGAAAAAGTAATCAATTTTAAAATTCTAAAGGATAAGTAGATTGAACTATACATTAAAAACTAGACATTATAACAATAAAGTAAATATTTATCACTAATAAATGTTTTAAAAAATAAGTTAACTATTTGTCATTACATACAAAAGTATGAGACATATATTCATTAACGATCAATAATTAAATATAGGTAAAAAAATATGAGAGATATATTTATTAATGAAGAGTAATATTATACGTTTTATTTTCTCCTAATAAGAAAATTATATTAACATAAAAAATGAAACTACTGATTTTTCAATTCAATATATAAGTAAAAAAAAAATTGTTGATTCAAATATTTTTTAACCATCTTATTTTATTAAATGAGAATAGAACAAAAATAATGTCAAAACAATAGAGACATGAAGTATTTCTTTTAAAAATAATAGAAATATGAAGTTACGAATCAAAATATTGAATATTGACGTGATCATGAAGTTACTGGCCATATTATTAAATATCAATGAGAACAAGTTACTGATCAAAATATTAAGTATTGACGGGAATATGAAATTACTTATCAAAATATTGAATATTAACGGAAATATAAAGTTATTGATAAAAAATATCAATTATTAATGGAAACATGAAATTACTATTCAAAATATTAAATATTAATGGAAACATGTTATTAATCAAAATTTTAAATATTAATGAGAATATGAAATTACTAATTAAAATATTTTTTTCATTAATTATGCGTTCAATTAACTTTATTTTTCAACAATCATACAAAATCATGACATTACAGTGTACAAAATCATTACTTTATTTTTGAACGTACAGGTATCCCACTAGGACAAAGTTCACTCACCATGCAACATATAGTACTCGTGCGAACACACTGGTAACACGCAAATAACATGTTAATGCATATGTAACCATACCACTGTTTGTGCAAAACCACTTATTATTACATTTTTTGTACAATTACTAAAAATAAAATAATGTATGTGTTGTGTGTAACACCCCAATTCTACCCCGCGTAATTATATAATAAAATCAGAGTTTCAAAATTCCATTTAACAAAATTGAGGCATCACATCTTCGCATTTCCAACAATTAGCATTATAATGCACATCAAAAATCGGATATACCGAATCATACATAATTCATCATACGTACATATGAATATTCACAGCACAACGGATATGTTAACAAAATATACATAACATCATGTTGTCATCAATACAAAAGGTTATAACATAATAAGATAGTATATACAAACTATCCTATCAAAATAAAGACGTCGCCCAAATCCCGAGTGTCACTACGACCAGAGCAGAACGACGCAAAATAAAGTGACTCGAGCTAATCCTCTTCATCCTCGGGGATCACCTGCACGTTACCAATATATAGGTAACGACGAAACAAGTAAAGGGGTGAGATAATTCCAAAACATATGATTAAAAACAATGATGGAATATATAGATAGTTTGGGAATTATAATTGATATATAAATTAAATAAAGTATGTCAACATGTATTTAAACTTACATACTTTAAATTAGCATTTAGTGTATAAATTAACACATTAACTTCATCACATAATCATTATATTCACATCAACACAAAACACCATGTACCGTCGCAATTCAATTATCATTCATCAATTAAGGACTCAATGATAAACAACTCGAACATAAACATAACCGACTCCAAAATAAACATAATGGACTCCATGAGACACGACTATATTATGCATGTGGTACCCATCGCTTTGTCCGTAATTAGGGACACTTGGCATAAAGCCCAACTTCGCCGGCATAAAAGCCATCATCGCATAAAGCCCTCTTCGCTTATGAAATGTATGTGACTCAATAAATAAAGACCACACAACAACATATCATCATCGCTCATCACAATTGACATAAAGTCTACTTCGCCATATTTATTCACATCACATAAACATGTCATCGCATCGCATAACAACAAGTATTCATAATTATATACACCGTCGCAAACATCATCGTCAATTAATCCGTCAATTTCCAAAAACGGAAAAATAGTAAAAACATCAATAATCGTCGTGAAAGCCATTCTTAATTACCGGCATAATTTATAAACATCAACTTCAAAATCAGATAGTTCATATACGTCTTAAAATGACTAAAACTCAATCCGGATCAATTTACCGTAAATTAGCCTATTTCGGGTCGTTCCGTAAAAACTCACAATTTCGAAAAACTAACTTCACCACTACGTTCTACACGTCAAACTTAGCTAGCACGTCAATTTTCATTGAATTCGGAGCAACTTGCTCCGTCGCCGAATTTACCGAAATCGGAAAATCGGAACATAATCGGGTTCTAAATTTAATCGGCTATCTTATCCCCTAATTATATTTTATAGTTACCAAGGGTTGCTAGGTGGAATTGGCATAATTGAGAAAACCAGTAGCCAAATTATGCAGGTAACATTGTTTGACAGAAAAACAGCAAAAATTGCAAGTTACAAGAAAACAGCAAAAATTCCATAAATTTCCATTTCCTTCCTCTCAAAAGGGGACGAACGTCCCTCATCACCCTTGCCTAAGGAGGCAATGGGGTGACCGTCCTGATGGAGGTGGGCGCCTACCCCCTTAATCCTTCTCCATTAAACTTTCATTTCCCTGCGTTTTTTGTCTGTAACATTTCCAATTTTTTTTCTGTTTTGCAGTTTTTACTGATAAGCTTCCCTTTCCATTTTCATTCCTATTTCATTTCTATTTCTATTTTCATTATACAATCCACATACTACAACACCAATAACAATACCCGTAATCTTTACCACAAAATCAACTGTCCTAAACATTTCAACAAAACTCTATAAACTATCTATCAAATTTTCTCCCAATTCAAACTAAATCCATCAAACCCTAACCAAATGAAATGGAAATCAAACCCCTTACCTAGCAAGCTTTGGGTATTCTTGATGATTCCTCAACCAAGCAACCAAGCCTTGTTCTTCTTGCTCTCTTCTTCTTCTTCAACAAAAACCCTAGCTTTTTCTCCAACTTCTAAACTTTTGTGTTTTTGGTGTTATGTTTGGAATGGTGGAGGAAATGGTTTTATATAACATGTCTTACTAACCAAACTTAAATAAATTGCTCACATACCCCTCATCTATTCTTAATACAATAAATATAACATCTAATTGTATTATTCACTCAATTTATTAATTTAATTCCGGGAAATTAAATATCGGTCCGAATAATATTTTACCGAACCGAACAAAATATCGCTAAATATATTAATAGATATACCGATTAATATAATTATTTTTGTCGCTAAAACAATCGTCAAACGATAATTCAAAAATATTAATATAATATTAAATAAAACGGGTGTTACATTGTGAATCAGATGTCTTGGAAACACTGTATAAACTTGTTCCTTAATGATCAAGAAACAATTAGGGTGAGAAAAAAAAAATGAAGAACACAATGATTGGTTATAACTACTATTCTTTCCTTTATCTTAAATCAAGATTACAAGTATATAAGAATAACAAATAACCCTCTCACTCTAAATTAGGATTTGTAGTATGCAATGATAATTTATATTAAACCTAACATACTAAACTAATGTGATTTTATCACAAATACCCATTACAAGCTAACTTAGGGTACAACCTGCATAATCAGAGTCGACATATCCTTGCTTACTGCTTTACTATCTTCACCCAAGGCTCCACCAAAAATTAAGACTGTTTAGAGACTCATTTATGTACCTTAGAATCCACGTCAATTCTTGCCAGTGAGCCTTTCTAGGATTCATCATGTACCTGCTTACAGGACTTACTGCATATGCTATGTCGGGTGTAGTACTAACCATTGCATACATCAAAGAGCGTACTACATTAGCATATGAGATGATATTAATATAAGCTCTTTCGACCTCAATAATGGAACACTGATAAATACCCAGCTTGAATTGATGGTTTGTTGGAGTCACAACAGGATTTGAATTCGACATACTAAACTTTTTGAGAATCTTCTGTAGACATGCCTCTTGAGATAAGCATAATTTCGACTGCTTTCTATCTCTTCGAAAGTCAATCCCAAGCTAACTTAGGGTACAAGCTAACTTAAACAATTGGACATAACAAACAAGCCCAACCCTAGAATTTCGACACTCACATACTAGAACACACTTTGACTATAGTATGTAGGTCTTCGACACCAGCATGTGAACAGACTTCGACGACATGCTCAATAATGTCGAACTAGAGACTACCCTTCGACACAATAGAGTTTGATCTAATATCTCACAGTATGAGTCAAAAAATGAGTTGCTTTTAAGTTATTTATGTTTCTAATATTTTTTTAAATTATTTTTCATTTAAGATATAATATTTTTTAAGATAATACATGAAAAATTAAAATATATATTATTGATGTAAATCAATTTATTTTAATTTTAAATATACGTAGTTCTATTGAAAAGAATAAATTATTTTGGTAAAAGAATTTTGTTTTTCTTATTTACATTTTTATTACATTTTGAAAATTAAATTGTGCGTATCACACCAGTACCCGTGCAAATGTATGGGTATTCCACAAGTTAATACTTAAAAGATATATTATGGATCTAACCTTTTTGACTTACAGAAAAAGAAATATGCACTGACAGTGTAAAATAATTTACACGGTCAACCAGTTACAACCATGATGAGTGTCAAGTCATCCTGTTATTTTTAAATAAGTTATATTACAAGAGTAAATGATAAATTTTGATTGGATGACAGTGTAAAAATATTTTACACCGTCAGTGCACTACCTTTTAACTCATTGGCTTACACATTAACTTTTTAACTCAAAACTATTATATGGATTAGCGCTATAAACATTAAATATTTTCTTTAAAAAAACAATGTGGGACATAATGATAACACTACTCCACCATTCTTCTTCAACCACACAACAACATCATCTTCATTAACAACATCATCTTCGTCAATAACATGATTCCTGAAGATGTAAAGACCATGGTGACTACTATTGAAAATTAGACCAACCAAAAATGTATTTGGCTCAAATAATCTTGTAGATTCATCATTGTGAGCTCCAATTATTTATCGAACTCCAATTTTTCTTGATGTTAGATAACTTTCATCAATGTTAATGAAGATAAGAGCACATGCCACCAAGCATGATGTCAGACTGAATAAAGTAATTTTCAATGTACAAAATATAGGCTTAATCTTGAATTTTACAAGTGTTAATTGTGACTATAAACAAATTTCATTCATATGTCAAACCAAATAGATAGTGCATGGAATCTAACAATATATGTTTATTACATGAGATGATATTATGCACTGCATAAGTATAAATCAAATCGTTTAGACCAATTTCTAATTAGAGAAAATTCAAAGATTAATTCAGAGCGAGAGTTTGATCGAATTAGAGAATTTGTGATTCGAGAGAACACATAGGGATTATAGTTTTGAAGATTGATTGAACGAGAACGATAACATGAATGAGTACCACAAAAATAGGTGTCATCACTAAAATCTATTACGCAACATGAAAAAGATATGAATCAATAATATTTATGAATTTACACATTAGTATCCTCTTCCTATCAGTACTAGTGCTCATACATAAACAATAATTAAAGAATCAGGTATAAACAAACGCAAGCCTGCATTTGATAAAGATTGTTAATGATATTTATGAAATAAAACAAAGTTCAAACCTAAAATTTTATGAATTATCCCAGAGTTACACATACACTAAAGTTTACTTGTTCCATTTGGGTAACTGCGTACACATCTGATTTGATATTTCAGTGAAGATCCCCCTTACTGTCTAGAAGAGACATGTACCTTCTGTCATAAACAGTAACAAGTCTTCCAATTGTTGCTACAACAAGACGATGTCACATTCTTTTAAAAGGATGAACTTATAGTAATTAGTACACTACTACGAAAAACCCATTTAACAACAGTTGAAATATACATATAATCACGCAGATCCGAGCGTTATTGTGCAGAGTGTTGTTGTAAATTCGTTACTAACAGTCATTGACATGGAATCGTTGTAGTATATTGGAAACACATGTTATATCCTAGCAGTCATGCTTATCCATCATTGTGATATATACGGTACTGGGTTTAAAACCCAGATGAAGTAAATAAATTACATTAAATCACCGTTAACATAGAAAATTATTGTGGAAGGTGTCCACAGTTTATTATATACCAATGCATATTGCTTATTTTAGCATACATCTCATTAAAGAAATACAACCATTAAAATTGGTAAAGAACTATATAATCTGAAAATTAAACTATTCTTGAAAACCAACTTAAACACGTCACTGTATTCTGAATTGCATACATCTCATTGTGCCTATTTTATGTTCTTTAACACATATATGGTCCAATGGCCGTATTTCTTCAATATCTTTTATTATTGTTTACCTCATCATCATCGCTTATCACCGTGATTGTCATTATGACTTATCATCATAACAATCATGATCTTAACAATCACGATGATGAGGAGATAAAGTAAAATTTTATATATATATATATATATATATATATATATATATATATGAGAGAGATCAAATTACAGAAGTTACACCATGACTTACATCGCTCAAAACGTTACTTGGATTAATATTTTTAATCAAGTTGGATTGAAACATACCATCATATAGATCATACCTATAAAGTTTCAGATTAATCTATAATGGTTTACTATACGATCAAGATATCCAAAAATTAACGTCAAAATGAACTTTCATATAACGTTAATTTTGATGTAGTCATTGACATAGTAAATCATTATAGATTAGTCTCAAACTTTATAGCAATAATCTATATGATAGAATGTTTCAATCCAACGGTCGATTTTAAAAAATATTAATCAAGTAACGTTTTGAGCGTGTAAGTCATAAATTTGATCCTCATCTATATATATATATATATATATATATATATATATATATATATATATATATATATCGATGTACTGTAGGAACCGGCTATTAAACCATATATTATTGATTAAGGAACATAAAATGTGCAGAATGAGACTCATGCAATTCAAAAAACATTGATTGATATAAGTTGGTTTCAAATACATTTTAATTTACAGATTATAAGTTTCTATGTTAATTTAAATGATTGAATTTTCATTAAAAGGTTAGTGAAACAAATAATATACATAGTATATAAAAAACTAAACTTCATCTTCTGTCAATAACTTGTATAAGAATTTAAAGAACAAAATATTGCTAAGTCACAAGAAGCATTTTTCTTATGAGTTAGAAATGTATTGTTCTTGTTTTGAGAACATTTGTCAACAAAAACATCATACAAAAACACAACAAATACATGTAACACAATACAAAAACATACATTTTAGCCACAAAACACTAACAACATACAATATCACAAAATATATCAAGTTATTTATAGAATACACATTTTATTGAAAATAATTGTGGAACTATGAGGTTCATTTAGTCTGTGAAGAAATAAAAAAGAAATACAAGGTGGATGAAGTTTCCACAATGATTTCATACATCTTGTATTTTTTTCATTGCTAGACAAACCATATGTACCTTATCATCTCATACTATACGTTTCTACCACTCTCATCATCACCATATGAGATTCATCTAGTTTATGAAGCCATAAAAATTAAGTATAAGGTGGATATACAATAGCTTCATACTTATATTATTTCTTTTCATAGCTTCCAAAATTAGATGATATTTGTTGTTGTTGTTGTTTCTTCATATACTTTTCTTGAGTCTTATAAACACCATGAAACCACAAAATTATTTGTCACTAACACAACATGCAAAAACAACATACAACAATAAAATAACCATAAATTATCAAATAAGAAATTAATAGGAAAATCATGTGAAACATAACAACAATATACACGAAAATAAGAGAATAAGGAAAAAGAAGAATACCTTTATGTAAGAAGAACAAGATTTACAACTATACTGTAAAATAGAAATGCTAATAATGAAGAAGAAGAGAAAAAAAATAGATTTTAGGATTTTGTTGTGAAAGATAGGACGCTACTGTCAAAGAGCGAGTGTTGATTCACTTATATATAAATATACTCATAACAGTTTACGTTACCAACTGTGGTGACATATATAAATGTGATACAACGGTTGAACAAAACAACCAAAGTTGTAACTCTTTATTTTATATATAAAAATAAAGAAAATAGAAAAGACGCGTCTTAACGTTGAATGAATAATATATGTGAGGATATTGAGGTTCGAACCCAAGAGAGCCTGGATTCTATAACCACAGTCATGGCAACAACTGTTATTATATGCTAACAATTTTTAATAAAAAAATCAAATAAAATATCAGAGTCTGGGTTTAGAGATGTCGTCATGGTGTTGGAAAGAACTGTGGTGAATTGGACGTTGTTGTTTACGCATTTTATAGCAGTGGTAGCAAACACAATTGAGTTTTCGTTTCAAATGTGATGAAGATGATGTTGTTAATGAAGATGATGTTGTTGTGTGGTTGAAGAAAAAAGATAAAGTAGTGTTGTTATTATGTTCCACATCGTTTTTAAGAAAAATATGTAGTGTTTATAACACTTATTACTTTAATTGTTTTAAGTTAAAAAATTAATATATGGGCCAAAAGGACTAGACCAATAATATATCTTTTAAATATTATAATTAATAGTGATAAAATAATATTAATAATTAATTAATTTAAAAAACAACATAACTCACTACAAGAAAATTGACATTGACAAAATTCGTCAATATATGTTATTAATTTTGTTAATAAAAAATAACACAGTCACTAATGTCACGTATAATTTTGTAATCCCAAACATCATTGTAGTTAAACAACATAATTAAAATTCTAAAATTATTAATTAAATTACTTGAATCCCAAACATCATTGTAGTTAAACAACATAATTAAAATTCTAAAATTATTAATTAAATTACTTGTTAATAAAAAACATGAAATAATAAAATAATCCAGTCACCTGTGCCATATAATTTAAAAAAAATTTAATTTCAATCACTATACAAAATTGAAGGGCGCAAGACGGTTTCATAATTCAGCAAGCTCGGGCACGCGCCCGAGCTCTACTCTTACTTAATATTTTTTCTAATTTAATAATTGATTTTTAAATAAAATCAGGGATAAAATTAATAAAACTAGAATGTAAAAATTAAAATAGATAAATAACCAATGGTCTAGACTCAACCCAATTAGTTATTTTTGAATTAGAATAAAAATTAGAAAAAAAACTCCCTTAAAATAAAACAAGCTAATCATCGTTCAAATTTAAAAAAAGAAAAGTAAACTCTTCATATTTTCTCCCTTTGTTGCTGCCGTCACTGTAATGACTGAGGTGAATACTCTGTTTGTTGTCTTCATAGCTTATTATTCTATTTAGTATGTGTTCTTTTTTATACAATATTTTAATTTATTTTATGTTTTGTTTATTGTTGGGAATTCTATGTTTAATTTATTTAAATATTGTTAAAAAAAGTATCCTTAAGATTGCTATGGCAGTTCTGATATGACACTCCCCCTCTGTAGAAGCATACTACTACTAGTACCAAAAAGATATTGTAGCAAATCCTATATCTCAGAATTAAGTACCAAGCTTATTTTATATCATAAAGATACTAGTACCAAGCTTAAAAAAAAAAAAACAATAAAATAAGTACATTTCTCAGAATAAAGTTCAAAAAATAAGGGGTAAGGCTAATTATATTCTATATCATAGTATTAGTAACTTATATTTTAAATTGCAAATGAAAAATTAGACATTGTACAAATTGTAAGTAAAATTTTAGGCATTCTATATAAAATATTGTTTTATTAGTGAACCTCAATTTATATATTAAATTAAAAAATTGATTAATAGTCGAGATTTTCAAATTTAGTTGAATATATATATATATATATATATATATATATATATATATATATATATATATATATATATATATATATATATATATATATATATATATATATATATATATATATATATATATATATATATATATATATATATACAATAATATTTTTTTGGATCATTAAATTTTATAGATGACGAGGTTTTTGGTTCTTAGAATAAGTATTGAGAATGTGAATGTTGTGCAATCGGAAGTCGAAGTAGAAGAAACACCGGCTAATGTGGCCAATGAGTTTAATTCAAATGAAATTATGCATGGTCCAAGATGTAGGAAACAAATTCATGAGTATGCTCTAGATATTCAAGACCAAGTGAAGAAGACACACACACACACACACACACACACACACACATATATATATATTCAAGGCTCCAACGCAACCAAAGTTAGCAAGATTTCCTCGTACTTAATTTAGAAAGTATGCAAGAGCATTTTCTAAAGCATGGTATGAGAATTATACATGGATTGAATACAGTGAGTCGAAGGATGCAACTTATTATTTCTATTGCTTTCTCTTTAAGTCGTCTGAGAGGGTCGAACACTTTGGTTATGAAGTTTTCAACAAAGACGGATTTAAAGATTGGTAGCATACATCTAAAGGCTTTAAAGATCATATTGGTAGTCATGATAGTAAGCAAAACTCATGTATGAAACACTATGACGATTATAATAATCAAAGAGAAAGTGTGACAAGTATCTTTGCTAGAACAACTAGGGAATTAGAAGAATTGTATAAGATCCATTCGACTTGTTCTTTAGATCACACTAGATATCTCATAGCACAATGCATTGCTTTCCGTGGACATGATGAAAACTCTACTTATCTAAACAAGGGAAATTTTAGAGAGATTGTGAATTGGGTAAAATCTAATTATGAAAAAGTGAGAGATGCTTTTGACCGTGGTCCAAAAAATTGCACAATGACTTTCGGTGACATTCAAAATGAGCATGCAACGTGTTGTGCACATGAAGTTACCAAGGTTATTATGGAAGAGCTTGTTGATAGACAATTCTCTATGCTCATTGATGAGTCACGTGATATTTCTGTCAAAGAGCAAAGGAAGATGATGTTGAGGTTATTAGTTGTATTTTCCAATTTCTACTACTACAATTATTAACTTAAACTTGTAAATTTTGTTCAAATTTAGATGAATACATTTGAATTTATAGTTCTAAGTTCTTGAACGACAAAGGGAAAGTTGTGGAACGATTTATTTCTCTACCTCATGTCAAATATACTACATTTGAGGCACTAAAGGATGCTCTTTATGGTATTCTTGATTGTCACACATTATCTATTTCAAGGATACGAGGGCAAAAATATGATGGAGCTTCAAATATGAGAGGTGAATTTAATGGTTTACAAAGAAATATTCTAGATGAAAACCCTTATGTTTTCTATGTCCATTGTTATGTGCACCATTTTCAATTGGTGGTTGTGTCTGTTGCTAGTAGTTGTTCTTCTATTCATGATTTCTTTGAGTATATCTCCTTGATAGTAACCACAACAAATGCATCTTGCAAGAGAATAGATGCTTTGACGGAGGCACGACATCAATATATTTTGAGTAGACTTGAGAGTGGTGAAATATCTCAAGGAAAAGGCTTGCACCAATCATCTAGTCTCTCTGGACCCGGGGATACTAGATGAGGTTCACATTATACTACCTTGATTCGTTTGGATCAGATGTGGTCCTCCATGTTATAGGTGCTTAGTATTGTTGATGAAGGTGGACGTGGACCATCTCAAGAAGCATGTTTGATAGAAAAAATGGAGAGCTTTAAATTTGGTTTCATTTTGAAGCTTATGTTAAAGTTGTTTGGTATCACAAATGAACTTTCTAAAATCTTGCAAACAAAAGATCTTAATATTGTGCTTGCTATGGAATTAGTTGACGATGTTAAAGCTCGATTGACTACATTGAAAGAGAGTGGTTGAGATGATTTATTTATTGATGTCCAAGAATTTTGTGTTGCTAAAAGTATTTTGGTGCCAAATATGGATGAAGAAATACCAGTTTGGGATCGTTCAAGAAGAGAAGGGAGGAATGTCACTAATTTTCACCATTACCGTGAATAGATTTTTTATGTTGATATTGACAAAGTATACGTGGAGATGGATCACCAGTTTAGTGAAGGAAGTAATATTGTGTTGGATTGCTTCTCATGTCTTAACCCCAAGAACTTTGTTTCCAAGTTTAATGTTGATAAGCTTGCTCATCTTGCTAATATTTATCATCTAGACTTTTCTGATGATGACTGTGGAGAAAAAGGGAGAAACTTGAGACTTGTGTATATCAAGTGAAAAGGCACATTTCATTTACTTCTTGTGAAGATGTTCAAAGTTTGTCTATGAAGATTGTTCAAACTCAGAAACATTTAGTATTTCTATTGATCTACAAACTCATTGAGTTGGCTTTGATATTGTCGGTGTCGACAAGATCCGTTGAAAGAGCTTTTTTAACAATGAAGATTATCAAGTCTAATTTTCACAACAAGATCAATGATGTGCGGTTCAATGATTTTGATGATATGTTACATCGAGCGGGAGATATTCAAATCACTTAAAGATGTTGATATTATTCGAACATTCACCGCAAATAGGTCTCAGAGAGGACATTTACCTCCTAATTTTATTTAGCACACTACTCGCAGGTTAGGTTTCATCTATCTTATGCACCACACTTTATGAATATTTATATATTATGTCACATGTAAGTTGCGGTTAAATTTTTTTGCCCAGGCTGCCTAAAATTTCTGGCTTCAACACTGGAAGGGCGACCAACTATATTCTGAATGAGGTTAAGTTTAGGGACCAGAAAATTGAGTTTTAAAATAGAGAAACTAAAACTTAAAAAACTAAAAAATAGGGGGACCAAAAGATCATTTAAGCCTACTTTTTTAGTAATAAAATAAAATAGGTTACTAAAATATAAAAAATGTTCAATATGAAATTGGCTAATAAACGTCCATATATTAAACATAATTTAATAGTAAAAAAAGTTGGTTAATGTAACATAAAAAATTAGTTAATAAAGTATTAAAGTTGATTAATAAATGCTCATATATTAAAATTAATTTTTATGATAAAACAAAATTGATTAATAAAATGTAAAATGTTAGTTATTGGTGTAACATGTTAGTGTAAGAATGACATTACTCTAAGTAAAGTGATAATATACTTGTAACAAGGAAATTGATTTTAATATAATTAATTTTATTTTAAAATAATGTTAGAGTGTGATTGTTTCAAGGTTTGAAATTATATTTCTTGGAATGTTATTCCCAGGATTATTATTCCTTGGAATATTATTCCAACCTATAATATGTGTTTAGTAAAGAGTTAGATTCTTAAGAATTATTATAAAATTTGTTTAATTTAAAATAATAAAAATAATAGAAATGTGAATGTTAGTGGGAAATTATAATCAGTTAAATGTATTTCCATAGGAATTTTATATTCCCACCCTTTAAGCCTTGGAATAAATATAAAAGGATCACGTGTAAAAAGGATTCCTTGGAATAAAAGATGTATTAAAATAACTTTATAAACTTGAATCAAACATGAGAATATTGCTTTCCCATAGCTATATTCCCAATAACATTTTTTGTAACCTTGAAACAAACACACCCTTACTGTTAGTATAAAGTAATTTATGATTGAACCAAGTGTTTGGGCTCCCATGAATTCATAGAATTTTTGCTAATGACATCATTCAAGGAATACCGAGTTCGATTTCTAGATGAGAATAATGCTTAGTCAGACCATCTTGATCTCGAGAGCGAAACTAGATTATGATTGAATATATTAATATAATGTATATTAAATTTTAAAATGAAAAATCTCGTTTAAATTCAAAAGATAGAAATTGTATCTTTAATAAAATTAAGGGTTAAATATGTTATTGGTCCCTATAAATATAATGATCTTCACTTTTAGTCTCTCTAAAAATTTCCTTCAAAAAATGGTCCATACAAAATTTTCCTTCCACATAATTGGTCTCTGATGTTAAATCCCCTTAACGACTGATGGCATGATAGGATAGGTGGAATAAAAAATTATTTTTACAAATTTATATTTTAACATACGTGGGTAAATGTTTTCTTACCATTTCCAATAATTGTAGGTCCAGAAAATCCCTCGAGAAACCCTACATTATCATCTTTCCTCTATAAAGTGGTAACTTAAATCATACCATTGAGTTAAAATTTGTGAAGTTTTATAGCATAATTTACTTAATAGTTGTGTAACAAAGGTAATAGAGTATCACCTAATTCTTCTATATGCACGGTCTTTAAAAACTATGAAATAAAAGTTATCTTTCTCCTCTTTTTATTCTGAAAAGACGGTTACTATATATAGAAGAATTCATAAATGTTACCTATGTTGACCTAACCTCTTTTGTAGTAGAGGTAGAATTATTTGTCTTTGTAGGTATTTTGAAGAACACTCTTCTAGAAGATCTTGATTAAGAAAGGGCCACGGTCAAAGTAAAGAATCCCAACTCGACACTACCTTAGCAAGATATGTAGGCTTTATGTTTTTTTTTCCTCAAATTGAGTTAATGGAAACTAATGAATCTCTCATAGAAGAACATTGATCTCTTGTAATTCAAGATGAGTTCAATCAATTTGATAGAAATAAAAGGCTGGGAATTTGTTCCCTAACCTTCATCTAATGTAGTAACTGGAACCAAATGGGTCTTTTTAAATAATCTTGACTAGAATGTTTTAATAAATAAATATAAACTTGTTCCCAAAGTGTACAATCCATATTGGCACACATTTCAATGAGACATATGCCATTGTAGCTAGATTAGAGACCATAATGATGTTTTTATCTTTCACATACATGTTGAATTCCAATTTTTTTTCCAAATGAACGTATAGTGTGTGTTGATGAACAATTACATCTTAGAATAAGTGTATGTTGATCAACCTCTCAGCTTTCTAAACTCTTATTTTTTTTAATCATGTTTTAAAAATTGAAAAATGCTCTCCACGGTATAAAATAAGCTCCTAGATCTTGGTATCACCGTTTGAGAAAATTTCCCCATGAAAACTATTTTCAAAGAGGGAAGGTTGATACAAATCCTACGTGAACAAAGCATGATATTTTAGTTGAGCTTAATTTTGTCAATGATATCATCTTCGGTGCTACTAATAAGTCCCCAATGGGGGAGCTATTTGAGAATTTTTCTAATATGATGCAGAACGTCTATGATGGGGGAGCTATGATGCTTCCTAGTTTACGAATTTTTCTATCAAAGGAAGGCTTACTTAATAAAAAATCTAAATTTGTATATCAACAAAATGAAGAGGAATACTTTGCTGCACCAAAGGAAATTTTCAAATCATAAAAGGTTGTCTAGAGACTTTATAAGGAGAAATAATTTCATCTCAGTAAGAAAAAAAATAGATTTCAGAATAACATCTCAAGTTAGAGAAGTTCAAAGAAGATTGTGTTTGGATCAATCAAAATGGAAAAATCCTCTAAATTTTATCTACTATTTGTTTACGAGAAAACGGGTTCTTAGAGAAAAGCGCCCATGCTAAGTATACTTGTCAAAATCTAGTGCAACAAACTTCTCAACAAATAGGCCCATTTCGGGGATAAGCATAGTTTTATGTCCTACTTAATTGTGCCTTTCTTTGTGTCTATTTTTCACTTATTTATCACATAAATCATTCCTTTTAAAAATGTGAGATATGCGCATGTGCTATTCATATTTTTGTTTTGTTTTTATGCCTTTTTGATAATGTCAAAGGAAGATAAGTATACTATCTACACTGGTTAAATGAATTTTAACTACTAAAATATATTACCATTGTTTTTTTTATTTGTCTACCTTCTTAATAGTTGTGTTGTCAGCATCAAATATGAGTGTAATTTGGATATATGTGCTTGCAGGTACAAATAATCATCTGTAATTGATATTAGTAGAAATTATCCTTGACACTTTTGATGAAGACACCAACTAATTTGACCATTACCTTGTAGTTTAAGTTTGGACACGCATCTACAACCACTTTCTTTCTTGTTATTAGGCAAGGGAACTAACTTCCATATGTTAGTCTTCATAAATGTAGCTAGTTTAGATTTAATGCATTTATTCATGTTCTCCTCACAAATGACTTATTCATAAGTGTTTGGTTCAGATATGGATGACATATTGAGAATGTATTGTGTATGCGCAACAGAGAAATTATGGTAATATACGTAATGAGAAAATGTTCGAATATCAACTGAAGTAGGATACTAAATTGTATTCTTAACCAGGTTGCAATGGTTGTCAGGTAAAATTAGAGAGACATAGTGACTCTAGTGGATATTCTAAGTTGAAGGTAATAATTAGGTATGTTGAGTGATGTACGCTTGATAAGTGGATGATTTCTAGTGAGAAAAAGATATATCAGGTAAGTCTACAACTGGTACATCTTGAATTTTATGAAGATGACCATCCAAATCTAACGTGGGGTGATATGAGATTATGAATCATTAATGTAAGGAAAATCAAACAGATCATTTAGATGAGAAGGATTATAACGTAGACATTGAGGAGGTATTGATACATTGATGTATTTCTTGTAAGAAAATTATTCAAAGAAAGCAACATCTCGAGACAAAAAAATTTCTTTGGAATTTAAATCAAACAAAATGTGTCCATTAACACCAATTTAAAAACCTAGGTACATACATTTCTCGGATATAGAGTCTAGTCTCTTTAAGTGTGCTTGTAAAGATGATGCAAAACATAAAGAACCAAATACTCCAAGGAGAGTAATATCAAGTAAGCATTGGTGTAGCACTTGAAAGGGTGACTTTTGTGCAAGAAAGGGATTGGCATACTATTGATAATGTGGATAACATGACTGACTACATTAGACCCGAAAATTTTAGGTTGATGTGATTGAAATAGAAGGTCTATAGTAACAACAAGTATGTGTTTGTGCTTTATTTGAAATATAATTTTGTTGAGGAGTACCAACACAAGAGATATGATGTGAACTTCAATTTTCTCTATAGAAATCCCTAAGAAGAAACTCATTGCATTATCTAATGTTATGCATTTGATTATTCTATTAAATTGAGTGGGGACCATAGAAAAAACTCTAATCAAGTTTGGTGTTTCATATTAATATTTCATAAGGAAAATCCATGTATATCTACTTTTGTCATCAACAACTGTGATAAAAATATTTGTGGTCATTTATTGAGAAATGGATAATGGGCCATATATGTCTAATACGAACTAATTAAAAAATGGCATCCGATTTGTGAGTGATATTAGAGAATGATAATTGTAATGCCCCAAATTTAATTAATTAGTTAATTAAATTATTGAAGTATTTTATTATTGGATTAATATGCTGGTTGAGCAGTTAAGTTGATAGTTGAGCGATAGTTGGTTTAATCGGAGAAATAATATTAGAAATAATATTATTTTGGAATTATTATTTGGTTAAAAGTTGGATTTAGTGGTGGTGGGAGGTGTTAATTAGTTGGCCCATTAAGAAAATATTATTATTATTATTTATTATTATTATTATTATTATTATGAGATTAAAAAGAATAAAAGAATTAGGTTGCAGTAGAATAGGGTTGGTGGTTTTTGAGAGAATAGAACGTGAAAAGAGAAACTGCAGACCAAAGAGGAACGAGGATTTTGACGGAGAAAAGTGGAACGATCAAGAATTGTTAGAGCAACCTCCAATCCAAGGTAAGGGTGAGGTTCTTGCTCTATAATTGGGGATATGATGGGCAGTAGGTAGTTTGGGATGTATGATTCGCTAGGTTGTGTCAGTCGATGTAATTAACCGTAGAAAATCCCAATTGGAATATATAATTTTACTGTTATGTGTTATGTTGATGTTGTTGATTGAGAAGAAGGTATAATGTTGTTGTTATGTGTTATGTGTTGCTACTAATTGAAAATAAAATCATTTGGATCGTATAATGTTGAGAAAACTAGTTTTTGGGGTTTTGATACGCAGCATGAGTCGACTCATGTGTGTATGTATCGATACAAGCAGTAATGAATTTAAAAACCAGAGACTTAAAGACAGCATGCATCGATACAAAATTCCATGTATCGACTCATGGGGCCAATTTGAAGGGCTTGTATCGACTCATACGAGGTATATCGATACAAGTCAGTTTTGCATCGATACATAGACCTATTCATCGACTCATACTGAAGAAAATTGAGAAAAACAGGTTTTAGAATAATGTATGAGTCGACTCATACGATGCTTGTATCAATACAAGTGGTTATGTATCAATACAAGTGGTTTATGCATCAATACAAGTGAGTTATGTATCAATACATGTTATGTATCAATACATGTGGTTATGTATCAATACAAGTAAGTTTTGTATCGATACAAAACATGTATGCATCGACTCATACTGAAGGAAATTGGAAAAATGGAATTTTGAAAAGCTATAAGCTGGCTCATACGCTGTATGCGTCGATACAAATGGGTTTTGTATTGATGCATAGAGTTTTGTATTGGCTCATACTGAACAAAAAACAAAATTATAATTCTGGAAAATTGTTTTGGTCATATCTTCGCGATTGTAACTTCGATTTTGATGTCGTTTGGACCGTGGGAAAGATAGAAACATGAGTTAACCTATAATAATGTTTTTAGGTACAGTAGGTGAGTTTTTGAATGACTTGATATAGTTTCTATAAGTTAATCTGTCGTTGTCGTTATTGTTGAACGTTGTTGTAAAGGCTTTGATAGCTAAGGTTGATGGTTGCTGTTGTTGTTGATTACGTTGGTCGTAAGGGGAAAAATGAATATGTTGTAATTTGGTTTCTATTGTGGATTACGTTGTTGTTGTTGTTGTATGTTGTTTAACTCCATCGCATACATACATTTGCATATTATGTTGAGCCGAGAGGGGCAAAACCATGTTAAGCTGTTAGCGACATGTTGTTTACGTTGAAGGCTTACGCCTTGATGCCTCGGAATTACTGGCAGAGTTGTTTACATTGGGAGTTATACTCTGATGGATCCACATGAATTTGCATAGTTGTGTCGCATTCGAATTGTTGATTAAGTTGTTGCCGCCGTTGTTGTTGCTGTTTAAGTTGTTGTTGTTGATGTTCATGTTGCCGGTTGATACATGTTATTATAGCTGTCCAATATACTTGTTGTTGAATGTGAATTGCTGTCTAGTATAATTGTTGTTGAATATAAGTTGCTGTTGATATGTTGTTATGTTGAATTACGTTGTTGTGAATGATCGTATGTTGTTACAGAATAGTTGCGTGTTAGCGTTGATTAGTCGTGTGATTACAAAATGGTGATATCATGTGATTTCCAACTATATATTGTTTATCATAATCTCAATTATATGGTTTGATATCTCACCCTTTACTTGTTTTCGTCGTTGTCTTTATATTGGTAACGTGCAGGTAATGAAGGATGAAAAGTTAGTAGCAGTTAGTTTGAGTATGGTGTCATTTGCTCTGATACGTAGCACTTGTGGGAAATGCGCGTTGTTTCTATTTTGTTATTTTTATGTTTAACTGATGTTGTTGAAATAACCATAAGATGCTATATTTTGTTTTGTAAAAACTATTTGAATTTCGCTTCTAGTTAAAGAAATTGTTTACGTTGAAAACTATTTAAGAGTGTTATGTATCTGTTGAATGAAAATGACATGATCTTGTGTTTACGTTGCGAATTGTGACATCCTGAAATTGTTATACTCTGATTTTAATTAAATAAATACGTGGGGTAGAATCGGGGTGTTACAATAATCTCTTTTGTTTGGCATAGAAATAAACATCACAAGGCATATCACATTGCATAATTTTAACAAAAGGAAGATAACTTCATAATTAATTATAAACAAAATCATAATTAATAAGGACATTGATCATTAGATGTTTTCCTTTTTGAGAATTCGGGATGTTGTATTTTGGATCTTATAATTGATTATCTCAATTACATAATTGATTATAAAAACCATTTCCTTAATAAATAAAACTTCTCCCATTTCAAAACACATAAGATTTAAGATTTCAATCATCATTTTCTCATTCTCAACTCTCTCTCTCTCTCTCTCTCTCTCTCTCTCTCATTTTATTTCACTAAAAGTTATCTTAGTGCTTTTTTAAGGTTTTAGTGAAGGTAGAGAAAAACACAAGGGGGAGTTTGAATTAGGTTTTTAAAATCTTTTGAAAATTGTTTTAGCTACTCAGCACACAAATAAATTAATAAGTACAATTAAAGTAATAAAATAGTGCACAACTATTTTATACAAGTTCACCTAAGAATAAGGCTACATCTTGTCCACCCGCCAAGGTGATTTCTCCTTTGAAAAGGACTTAATCCATTAATCATGAAAGATTACAAGGAACGTTAAATGTGTGTAATACATTTCCTTTTTTGTTTCTCTATTTCCCAAGGAAAGTATGTGCCTTTAATGATAGTCATGATTGAATAGGAGGCACATTAAATGATAATAGTAAATATTCTCCATTGTCCAAAAATACTGTTGAGATAACTTCATGATTGTTTTCTTCATAAAACGTGTCCTTTGTCTAATTCTGACTTGGACGTTTATGATGTAGAGTCTTTGATGCTTCTGATGTTTTAATATTTTTGGAGTCACGGTCAAAGAATAAAGCTCTTGTTGCCTTTCATCAGAACTTGGATTTCTTCAGAAAACAGAAGTAAGACTTCTGATGAGACTTTGTATATTGCCCTTTCTTCAGAAACAGAAGTGAGACTCCTGATCAGAGTTGCACATTGTTCTTACTTTTTGAAGTCCTACATAAGTGATTCCGATCTTTTGTCAACAATGTTGCTGAGAATGTATTTCAGCGGTAGATCAGATAGAAACAATTTCCTGCATATCATAAGCTTGGAGCACAAATAATTTCATATAATGTATTTTTTTTATCATCCAAACAAGGATTTGTCTAGAAACACTTCTTGTTCTAAGATTTAGTTGCATTGGTGTTAAGATATTTTGTCAATATTGTGATTCTCTTGTTTGGTTGTTGATGTTAGCCTGGTAAAATCGCTTTTTGTTTTCTGAGATCACCCAATTAAAATCTAATTATTGGTTCGTGAGCTTAGTATGTTAAAAGCTCCACTTAGTTTGAGGGGACAAATTGTTAAGATCTCTTACTCAATTGTAAGAAAGTCTTTATGAATAACATGGTAAAAGATCAAAGATTTTATTTTTAGTGGAACTCTCCTAAATAATTTCTTGATGCGAGGAGTAGGCCAATAGATCGACTGAACCTCCATAAATTCTGGTGCATTCTCTCTTATCCCTATCACTTTACTTTCCTTGTTTTGTTTTCTCTCATTTCTATTTTCTAATTTCTATTTTCCGCTGCTTATCTATGCTTACTTACCGTATTAACACAAATTATTGTTTACGTAATATACTATTTAAATTAATCACAAATTTTGAATTACCAAAATCCACCTTCTCTTTTGTTTGTAGTCACTTGTGCAACATACCTCAGGTTCAATCATTACATTGCATGAAGAATCATCACTTATATCATCCCAACTAGACAAGTCCATAAAATTCGCGTTTGCGTTTCTCAAGTTGGCCATGGCTAAAACAAAGAACGAGATCAACAATAACAAATTAAAGAGATAAATATTACCTCAAATAAAGTACGAAGGTGGATGCAATTTAAGCGTCGAGGAAATCACCAAAACATAGGACCAAAGATGGAATGTGAGATCAAGGAAGAAGAGACTAATGAATAAATTAATGGATCACATGAGCTCATGGAAGAATAATAAGAAACGCACGAAAGGCATAGCATTTTCAGGAAGATACAAAAAGAACATCCATAATAAGATCACAATGATACTAAAGTAAACTTGAGTGCTCTAATTGGCATTGCCACTCCCCGTCCTAGGGACCTACGTGCCATGTTTCTCAGACCACCTACTCCGACTCACTAGACTTTTTCACTTCCACTTCTCTAAGCCAAAAACCTACCCAGGAAACTCAAGACGACAATTAAGATCAATAAGGATGATTCAATCCCCGCTTCATTAATGTAGCAAGGAGTTGGGGAAAACTGTTCCGAGTCAGCCAATAACCAAATCTTAAGAGGAACAACCCATAACGTTATCTTGGATAGATAGACATAGGTGAAACCTAATCAAAGAGTTGGACACCTAATCACAACTACTCGTGCATCAATTATCGTTAGATCTGATTGAACAATTCTCTACATTACACGTCGAGTTAGGCAAAACAGAGGTTTTAATTGTATGCCATATATAAGTGTTGATATGTGCCATAACAAGAATTATCTCACTCTCACTTCTACAAACTACATCTCTCTAACTTCACTTACTTGAACATTGGAGTACTAATCTTATAGATCCATTCCAATCCCGAACACTGTATAATCATACCACCACATCGAAAGAAATCACTCCTTGCAGATTACCCAATTCTCATTCTATCATGAAAAAATTTCATTTAGAGGAGAAATGTAACATTTTAATGTTTATTTCAAGGTTGATAAAAGTAGTAGAATGGTGATGTAGGTGGTTATTTTATCAAATCATTTATAATGCATTATGACGAGAGATTTTAATGAAAGAAAATATTTTAATAAAATTTAAAATAATTGGGCTAAAATCTATTGTTTGGATTAAGATGGAGAATTGTTAAAATAATGAAATTTATAAAGTATTTTTTGTTTAAGTTAAATTTAATGAATTTCAAATAAAAGTTAAAAATTTGAAATTCTTCTCTCGCTATACATTGTGAATGTCAAATAGGTTTGTCGCACCCCAAAATTTACCCTCCTTATCATAAGTTTTCTTGGATTTCTTGCAAGGGTATGAGTTCAAAAGTGTGGATTTCTTGATGTCTTGGTTCTAAGTTAGCTCGCCTTTTGGCCTGGTATATGATTGAAGTTCCCCATGTTTGAGATGAGTTGTAGTACAATGGTTGGAATTGCGATCATGACTTTCTTGCTTGATTCATCTGGTGTTTTGAGTCAAATTTGGAAATTGAAGTTTGAATTTGAGAATGTTTAGAATTTGAGTTTGTGGCGGATTATTTGATACATTAAGTTTTTGATTCATCTAAAAACTTATATGTTTATGATGAAATAATTTAATACAAGCAAAGTCTGAAACATCTCATCATGCTTTATTTCTTGTGTCAACCAAGATTAATTCAAACGTCGGTTCAATTGATTCAAGAGATTTAGAGCAAATAATTTGTTCGGGATTCAAAGTGCTTTGTACGCCTAAGTTCTATATTAATTTCAAGATATGAGGAGAATGTGAGTTTGTTATATCTAAAGATTCTAATTGGTACAAGTCCATCCAACCTTCAAGCCATCTTTTCATTTACAAGGTTCAAGAGGTACAAAGGAAAAGCTTGAGTATATTGTTTCGAGTTACTTCAATGTTGCGTCGATTCTTATGAGTTGTACAAATTGTGACATTTGCATGTATCAATTCAAATTCTATTAAAATTCCAAATAATAATTCAAGATTGTTACAAGTAATGGTGGAATTTTACAAATTCAACTTCAATTCAAACTACAAAACGAGGTTACAATTGTATCGATTCCAAACTACATAAGAAATTGATTTTGCTGCAAAATTCTCAAGTTTCCTCCGAGCCTCTTTCTTCTTCACTCCGGCTTCATCATTGACAATCCTCCAAGTCCTTCCAAGCCTTGCTAAAGTTGCTGCCCTGTTCGTGTTCTCTAAAGCGTCCTCACATGAAAAACAAAGAGAAATGTTTAGCAAGTGAACAAAGAATCGAAACATAAATATGAACTCAAAAACAAGCATTTCAAAGAGTTTCTATTCGGACTCATCATTAGGGTCTGTGTTAGGAATCAGAATTAAGAGTTTGCGATCATGTTCAAGCGACAAAGCCTCAAAACTAAGAAGTTCCTTCATCGGCCACAACCTCCTTTTGCATATCATAACAACCTTTGTTGTTGGTTCACAAAAGTAGGTGTGAAATGGAAGATCAGAAAAATAACATCATATCTTCCCAAGCAAGCAAAGTGAGCCCAAAACAAATTAACTCAGGCAGCAAGCAAGTAAAACAAAAATATCTTGGTTATCAGCACCAAAGAAGCAGGCAGCAAGCAAGTAAAACAAAAATATCTTGGTTATCAGCACCACAGAAGCAGCAGCAAGAAAAGTAAAAAAACATCCTGGCTATAGCAACCAACACAAGCAACAGACCAACAGAAGCAGAACAGTAAAGCAGGTTATAGCAACCAACACAAGCAACAGAGACAATGGAAGCAGAAGGAAAGGATAACCAAGCATAATATCTGTTCTTAAGACCAAAAAAGAAAAAAAGACCACAGGGGATCTGTTCAAGACAGTTTCAAAAAGAGATCAAAGAGAATATCTGTTCAAGACAATTTCAAAGGAGGTCAAGGATATATCTGTTCAACACAGTTCAAAACCAAAAAACCTAAAAAAACATAAGATAGTATCTGTTCAAAAAACAAAAAAAAAACCTAGCAGCCCTATTGTTCCAAAAAACCAAGTTCATACCATATCTGAACAGAAGGAAATTTCAAAAGAAACCAAGGAGTATCTGTTCTAAGAGCAAAGAGAGTATCTGTTCAAAAGAGAGCAAAGAGAGTTTATGTTCAAAGAAAAATCAAAGTAGAGTATCTGTTCAAAAGGAAAAAGAAGAGAGTATTTGTTCCAAAAAATCAAAGCAGAGCATCTGTTCCAAAAATAGAGTATCTGTTCAAGAAACCGGCAGCCATTCCATACCAGAAAATGAAAAAAACAGATGGTAACCCAGAAACATCAAAACGCAGGAGCCAAGCAGATGGTATCATCAAACCCTAACAATCTATCAAACCCTAACAATCTATCATCATCTTCCCTAACACCCGACCCTTCAAAATTGAGAAAGAAGAGAGGAGAAGTATTAGAATAATCTCACCAGTTTGGACTCAGAAGCGGCGTCTCCGCCGTACCATCATCGTCGTCGCAGCAACCCCGCACTCAAGTTTCCAAACCCCCTTTCAATTTCGGTCAAGTCCAACATCTGCAAAATCAATGGTATCCAACATTAGAAAGCATCAGAAAACGAAGAGGTAAACCCAAACAGAACACAGAATCGATAGGGATAGGGTCCCATCAGAGGGTAATCGAGAGAGCAGAGAAACCGTGAGAATCGAGAGAGAGTGGGACAGGTTCCTGTTACAAAATCGCGGCGAGATTTGGTGAGAGAGACCGATGAGGGTCTGTGAGGTCGAGAGAGAGCGGCAGAGAGATCGTGAGAAAGAAAGAAGAGGGTTGGGATTTTCTGGGAAAGCATGCATCGCGTTTGAGAGAAACAGATGAGGGTGTTTTTCTTTTTTCTTCTTTTAATTTTGTTTTGTTAAAAAAAAACTAGGATTATCATAATATAATTATTAATTATTATTATTATTTTTATAAAACAATGATTAATATGTTTTTTGTAGAAAATATAAAAAATAATAAATATTAATGATAGTTAATTAGACCATTTTGCTTAATGGTGACATTTGTCACCATCTCTAGTAGGGAAAGTCTTTTAGCAATTTTCTGTTTTACTATTTTGTCCTCACAATACTTGTGTTGTCACCGTTCTGTTTGCCTCGACTTTTCGGTTCTCTGACCAACGACCAATCACCCTCTGACGTGCCATATGAAGTTTTCTGAAGGCTCATTGGGCCCTTTATTTGGGCTCAAGAGTATTATCTCTGGATTTCTTTTCCCACCGTCCAGGCTCGCTTCATACAGGCTATTTCTAAACCTTCACCTTTTTTTAATTAATTTATTTTTTACGTAAATAATATTTTGGTGCGATGTATTAAGTAATAATTAGTTCTGATAGTTCTTATTTGATAATTTATCGATTAAACTATTAGTCGATTTCTTATCAAATAGGAAAAATCGTTTCTAATAATTATTTAAATTTCCGATTGTATTGTGTGATGATTATCTGTTTGTTCTGCATTATTCACCATTGTACACTTCGCACCTAAATAACATTAAAATCAATTCGATTATATCCTGATTGGCTCATATGTCGATTTCTTAAAGGGTCTCATAATTGGGGATGGGCATGACCATCCTCACGAGGTTGATTAAAGCCCTTGTTGCTTTAATCAATCATAACCCGAAAATAATATTGGTCTATATACCAATCACCATGCACCAGGGTCTCATGGTTGGGGATAGGAGCACCTATCTTCACGAGGTTAATCAAGTCCGTATACTTGATTAATCATAACCCGACTCCATACTTCATCTCAGCACGTATCTTAAAACACTTTCATAATAAAATTTCAAACCTCGATCCAACGTCGAGTGCATTTTCAAAACCTTTTTCATAATAAAATCCAAGTTTTTAAGTCGTTGGACGCTAGGCCAATTGTTTAAAAACTTGTCCCCAAATAAACTCTTAGTCTTTAAGTCGTTGGACGCTAGACCAGTTGCTTAAAGACTTCTAAATAACGTGGAACTCGTTTCACCTCACTTCTTCATAAGAAAATCTTTTTGGGTGATAGACGACTCGTCAGAGCATTAGCTCCTCGGCTTTCTAGTATTTGAATCGTAAGATGTTAGTCCTATTGTTCGGTACTTTTTCACCCACTTCAAAACAACTCAACTCACTTAAACTCTTTTATTGCTCATATGCGATCATAAAACTCTTTTTCGACAAAGAGTGTGCAATAGCCATTTCAAACACGAACGTGGACTTAAGCTTTTCAAACAAACTAAACAAGTCCAAGTTCAAGCATTTGAAATGTCTAAATGCACGATTTTTCTTATAAAATCAATACAACAAACTTAAAACATTTTTGAGAGGAACTACGGAGTTTTGAATTTCCCATTGCACAAGGGAATATGTAGGCACACGGTTCTGAAACCGTGCCAAACTCAAAATAATAATAAACAAATCATTTTCTCCTTTATTCATAACTTAACAATAAACGCACACACACACAAACGCGTAGAATTAAATGGGTCCCATCGAGTACGATGGATGTAAGAGGTGTTAACACCTTCCTCTTATATAACCGACTCTCGATTCCATATTTTTGGTCGTAGACCGCCTTATCTGCATGTATGGGGTTTTATCTATATTTTCCCGTTCTTTTTGGAACAAATAAAATTAGGTGGCGATTTCACTAGTTTTCAGAAATTTAAATGATTTTTTAAAATCGAGTTGCTTCAAGGTTATTATTAATTTTTTTTAAATTTTGCAAGTCGGTCTTTAAAATCTTAAAAATTAAAAATAATCCTTAATTAAGGACAGATGTTAAGAACTAAATAAAAAAAAATTACTTTAGAAATTTTGTATTGAATTTATTACAATTATATAATTAATATTTTAATTAATGTTTTCAAAAGACAAACTTTCTATTTTTAGGTTTCTTAAAGACAATTACCTTATATTACACCATGATATTGAAATTGAAGATTTGTCTGATCATATTATTCATATCATAATTAACTAATTATATTGATCTACAATTACTTGGTGTCGGCTTTTTCTTATAGGTTATTTAATGACTGATAGGTTTCCACTTTGGTCAACTTGGCTCATCGTGGGTTCTACAGTTGGATTATAATTGTAGAGTGTCTGGTTGTGCAAGCGACGAAAACGCTCACCATTCTTTTTTTTTTCATTGTCAACTGTTTTCTCATGGAGTTTTGCTTGTATTATGAATATATTAGCACATGCTCATAATTGTAGTTTATTCATTTTGTTAATCAACGTTACTAAAATATCAACCAATCTGTTTAAAAATCTAACAATTTGAAATATATTACTCCATTATGTCTCTATGTTCCCATTTATAGTCCATTCTGGCGTCCTAACTCTTCACTACAATCACACCTTACACTCCACGTCTCTCTCGCTCTTCTATGGGTGCAACAATGTTACTATGGCATGTCATTGCATGCTTTCTATTTGTTTCCAATTTGGTATGCGCTTCAAGCCTTAATCATACAAAAACAAGAAATGAAGTAATCATTGCTCATCATGCAGCTGTTGCGGCCGATGATCGTCGATGCTCTAAGATTGGAAAGGATGTTATTGTTGAAGGGGGACATGCAGTGGATGCTGCTGTGGCTGCTGCCCTTTGTTTGGGGGTAGTTAGTCCAGCTTCAAGTGGTATTGGTGGTGGTAACTTTATGCTGATCAGATTAGCTAATGGAGTAGCAAAGGCTTTTGATATGAGAGAAACTGCTCCTCTTCTTGCTTCCAAGGTAACTTTCAATCATGTACAACTTTCCAAATTTTGTGATCGAATATCATGTGTACTGTGTCATATATAACATTCACTTCTTGAAGGATATGTATGGTGGCAATACTACTCTGAAGGCAACAGGTGGCCTCGCAGTAGCAGTTCCAGGAGAACTAGCAGGCCTTCACAAGGCATGGAAACAATACGGGAAACTTCCATGGGAGAGACTTGTTAAACCAGCTGAGATTCTTGCTCTCAAAGGGTTCAAAATCTCACCATACCTTCGCATGCAAATGGAAAAATCCGAATCGGATATATTAAATGACAATGGTCTTAGTAGTGTTTTCGCACCACATGGAAAACTCTTGAAGGCAGGTGAAATATGCTACAATAAGAAACTAGCAAAAACTCTCGGAGCAATTTCAAAGCTTGGTCCACAAGTTTTGTATGGCGGAAGAATCGGAAGTAAGTTAGTACAAGATGTTCGAAAAGCTGGAGGGATATTGACGATAAAAGATCTCAAAAGTTACACTGTCAAAGAAAAAGAACCTATATCTATAGATTTTCTTGGATTGAAGATCCTTGGCATGCCTCCTCCTTCTGGTGGACATCCATTGATGCTGGTAAGTCTATTTGTTGTCTTCTTTATTTGTCCATGAAAAAAGGCTTAGCGAATATAATTTTTCCATTACAGCTGCTGAACATTCTAGCACAATATGAACTTCCTTCGGGACTTTCTGGCGCATTAGGGTTCCATAGAGAAATCGAGGCTTTGAAACATGTATTTGCTGTGAGAATGAATCTTGGTGATCCTGATTTCGTAAATATAACTAAAGTTCTTTCTGATATGCTTTCTACTAAGTTTGCGAAAGAGTTGAGAAAAGACATCAATGATAATAGGACTTATAGTTCGAGTCATTATGGTGGCAAGTAAGTTTCTTTATTCACTTAATTAACTACAAATTAGTTACAAAAATAGAAGCTTAATTATATTCCTCCTTTGTTTATAGATGGAATCAGATAAATGATCATGGTACAAGTCATTTAAGCATAGTAGACTCTGAAAGAAATACTGTTTCCATGACTGCTACCATAAATGCGTATTTTGGTGCAAAGATTCTTTCACCAAGTACAGGAATAGTGTTAAACAATGAGATGGATGATTTTTCTATGCCTATGAATGCTTCCAAAGATGTTCCACCACCAGCTCCTGCCAATTTCATCGCGCCGGGGAAGCGACCATTATCATCTATGACGCCAATTATTGCCCTCAAGGTTCTTTTCGCATTTTAAAATAATTGGTTATGAAATTCTATGGTCACTGTTTTTAAGGTATTTAGTATTTGTATTATAGGATGGGAAAGTGAAAGCAGTAGCAGGTGCAAGTGGAGGAATTAGGATTATTGCTGCAACTGCAGAGGTTCTTTTGAATCATTTTGTCAAAGGAATGGATCCGTTTTCTTCTGTAACGGCTCCAAGGGTCTATCATCAGGTATATAATCTTAAATTTTCCTCTATTCTTGTAAGCTATAGAGCACCGACACTTCTAAAAATAGGCATATCACACGACATTGTATGACACGAGTGTAACACGTGTCAGAAAAAATCACCTTCTTACAATATGGTTAATTTGTGCAGCTGATACCTAACGTGGTTGATTATGAGAATTGGACAACGGTGAACGGTGACCACTTTGAACTATCTGCCGATATCAGAGCATCCCTTAGAAGTAAGGGCCATGTCCTACAAGGACTTGCTGGTGGGACAATATGCCAATTTATAGTTACAGACATTTCTGAGCATTCAGGAGGAAACAAAGGTATTGGAAAGCTTGTGGCAGTAAGTGATCCTAGAAAGGGTGGTTTCCCTGCAGGCTTTTGAGACAATTCATTGACATTGCAGTATCAGCGACGTAATCTGCTAGATTTATAGAGTAGTTTTCTCTCATTAGATTTAACAGTTGTCGCTTTTTTTCTTCATATTCAAGTATTTATCAAAGAAAGGAAAATAAACTATATTATCTACCAAGAGATTCGGTTTATTTCTAAAAATACAACTCTCATATTATATGCATTTTAAAAGACCAAATTTCACAAAGACTCAGTTTGCAACAATCCAATATACATGGATCCAAAATGATTTTATTTACAAAATTCCTCCGGTAATGAACAGTCATATTCACTGATTCTCCATAACACAAACTGCAGGAAGATTTAAGCAGCCAAAACCACTCATGTACATGGTTTTGACGCTTGTGGCCAATGAAAATGACTATACTCATCACAGATTCTTAAGATGATCATCTATCGAAATCGTTCTTTCAAAGGTAGAAACTAGGGTTGATACTACTTTTTATTCAAAATAACCTCTTGGTGAATTTGATGAAGATTGTTCTAGATTCATTCCTTCATCATTTAGCACTTGACTTGATTCGTTGAGTTTTTCAAGAATTTTTTCTTTCTTAATTGAATTAATTTGTTGAGCTTTTCAAGAATTTCTTCTTTCTTAAATGAATTAATTCGTTGAGCTTTTTAAAGATTTATTCTTTCTTAGTCTCTTGAAAATCACAAACATTTCCATCTCTTTATTTAAGGATTGAATCATATTTATGGTTACAATTCTTAACTTTTAGATACTTTCAGAACTAAAAGTTTTAATATAGCCTCCAAGGTTTTCAATGGTTGAGCATCATCTCTAAAGACAACCTTCATGTTCATTTAATGTTCCAACCTTTTGAATTTTTGTGTTCATTCCTACTTGTTTGATGCCGGAAGAATTTCTATAAATCATTTCAATTGTGTCTCACACTTTCTTAGCGGATTCACAAATAAAAACATAATAAAATACTTGTAAGTATGAAATGTCCCTAAGAGGGGGTGAATTAGGTGTTTAAAAGTTTATCCGGTTTTATGAATACTTGTTCTTATTTTTCTGGTTTGGCTCAAGAGTTTAGATATGTGCTTCTTTCTTTCTTGGTTATGATGAAAGCGATAAAGTGCAGAAAAGTAAAGAACACAAGGATGTATCTTGGTTCCCCTCATAGTCTGAGAGTACTTCAGTCCCCTTACAACATGCAAGAGATTTCACTATAGTTAGAATGATTGTACAACCTATTCACACCAATTGTGATGCCTACTATCTAACCTATAGGGAGACCAGAGGCTCTTAACACCTTTAAGATCTAACAACACTAAGTGCAAGAAGAACAATCCTCTTCAATGCACAACTTGCTTCCAACAATCCTGGACAACAAGAATACAAGAAGAATGTATGATTTTTACAAGTTTTTGAGTTTGTAAGATTGTAGAACAATATCACTTTGAGTGATTTATCAATATACTTGATCTTCCCTTCCAATAACAATAATTCACAATGACTTAGAGATATAGATTGCTCAAGATTTTCTAGTTTTTGTAAAGTGAAAGTATGCAGAAAATCTTATATGAAAGTATGAACACTTGAATGTGAATATTTGAAATTTGAATAAATTTTGATTGGAAGAGGTAAGAAATAAATTTGAAAATTTGAGTATTTATATGTTCATGGCACCTTTTAAAAATATCATAAGTCTCTTCATTTTAATCATGAACAAGTGTCAAGATTAGAGACAAACTTTTAGTGAAAGGGTGCATGAAATGGTGCATGCATGAATTCTGATTTTTCAAAAACGTGCAGGGTGCAACCGATTGCACCTTTGTGCAAATCGATTGCACGGCCTCTAAAAGAATGAAATTTCAAAAACATACAGTAAGCAATCGATTGCACCATTATGCAAATTGATTGCACTTAGTTAAAAAGTGAAATTTTTCCAGCATGCAATCGATTGCACCATTGTGCAAATCGATTGCAACCTCAAACAGAAGCATTTTTAAGAAATTCATTCAGTATGCAATCGATTGCACCTTTGTGCAAATCGATTGCACAATAAGAAAAATGTAATTTTTGCTTTGAAACTTAGTGAAATCAAATGTGTATGTCATGCAATCATGTTAGGAACTTTGAGCATCTAAAACTTAAGTATTTGTGAGGTATTGTTATTATACCTTCTCAAAGTTTGTTAAATGCCTTGAGTCAAAGTTTTGATCATGATGTTTTAGCTTTAGAGTGTATTTTGCCTTGAGAAATATCTTTGCCTTCTTGCCATGAGGTTTGTCTTCATGAAAACATGATATCTTTATTGAGATTGAGAAGCTTGATTTTACGATACTATGGAACTTAAAACATTTATTAAAAGATATTTGCCTTTAAAATCAAGTTTGATTTTTTTTCAAAAACTCTTTAGTCCAATCAAAATCATGTTTATTTACCACTTCATAATGAAAATAGAAGGTAGGAATAAATGGACCATTATTTAAAATTTCTCACATTTCAAAACTGTTAATGTTGATCAAAGTTTCAAATTTCGTGTTATCACTAGTACAAAAAATACTTTTTAAATCGGTTAAAAACAATTTTTTAAATCGGTTGAATGTCTGATTTAATTCCATCCGATTTAGAAAATGTTTAGCTTTTAAATCAAGGATTAAATATGTTTATGGTCCTTGTAAATAACCCAAAATCTAATTTTAGTCCCTCCAAAATTTTCCCTCAAATAATGATCCTCTTAAAGTTTTCCGTCCTTAATTTTGGTCTCTGCCGTTAATTTGGTCTAACGGACGCTGACATGTCATGCCACTTTGCACGCTATTTCACTCAAAATCAAATGCAAAATATGAGTTAGATTGTGGGGGTTACAAACCTCCCTAAAAGAACTAAAAATCTGTCAGAAATGATATCCAATAATTACTCAAGAATTATTTTTCACCTTTGTTTTTTTCTAAATTATGAAGAAAACTACTTGAAAAAAAGGCTAAACCCAAAAGGTTAGTTTCTTATTATTTACTTGAAGAAAACAAGAATTATTCTCAAGAATTACTCTCGCCTTTTGTAACAGTGGTAAGAAAACCACTTGAAGAAAACAACTAAACCCAAAAATAATTCTTGAGAAGTTAGTTTCTCCTCCAAAAGTATCTGGAAACATCTCCACGTGAAAATCACTAAAGTAGTTCTTATGTAATAGTGGTAAGGACAACTAAGAGTTTAGAAAAGTACTATTAGTTGCATCTAATATTTTTCATAAGTGATATTATTTTCACTCTAGAAAAATGGTCATTGTAAAAAGCAAATTTGTTTTCTTTCTTTTGCATTGTTATTCTATCTGAAATATAATGACAAAACAAATATATCAATGGCAACCATGAGGCATGATATGATGCTTTCATGACTGGATGCATATTTTCCGAGTCATGCAGTAATTTGGGAGTTAATTTTAAACTCCATGAATCTTCAAAATAAGCCTTCGATGAAAAATTACTGAACTTCATTAACGGTTTATATCTTAATTGGATGCAAGAGGATATTATTGATCTGGATGGATGCAGTGAGACAACTCAACAAAGAAGAAACATAGTGATGTAAATCAATGATTCAAAGAGACAATGACCATGATTTTTCTTGGTTAAATTTCAAAGAGAAGAAATATTAGCTTCCAAGAATAATGGGTTTCAGGGAGCAGAACTTGAGGAAGATGATGTTTATGTTTTAACAAAATTGTTGAGCAAGAAGAATAACCATGTGTTTGATCAATTTGAGGCATGTGAACATTAATTTGATAAATTTGTATGCGAATTAAGGTGGTGTTGAGCAAGCACACCATTGGTGTTTGATGATATGACTCAGAGAATATAGGGTTAAAACAAGAAGAAGAGCAAGTTGAACATGAAGATAATCAATAAATTAAGGAGGTTTGTAACCCCTGCAATTTAACATTTTTTCAAGTCAAACAAAACGGGTGGTTTAAAGTGATGTGGCATGACATATGGCATGCCACGTCAGCTGCCGTTAGAGAAAATAGACGGTAGGGATCAAATTTGGGGATGGAAAATTTATGAGGACCATTATTTGAACGAAAATTTTATAAGGACTAAAATTGAATGTTAGGTTATTTATAGGGACCTCAAACATATTTAACCCTAATTAATTTTTGACAAAAAAGTAATTTATTTTTCTCATGATTTAAATTATTTTTCATAATTTATTAATAATTAACTTAGAAATTAGGTTTTATTAACTAAAATCGATTTCAAAAAATATGAAAAATATTTTTTCCTTTACAATTAGGGTTTAGATGTTCTCTCTTACCCTTAAGACATTTTTTCTCCAATTTATTTACTTTATTCCGCATTTAAATTCTAGAAATCGATGTATAGGTCGCAAGGTTATTTTTGTAATAACGTAGATTTGTTTTTCTCGCAATTTACTTTCCGCACCTATATTATGTAACTGCCCCAAATCCATGTAATAGCGTAGGACATTTACTTTCTGCTTTTACTTTTTGCACTCTCTTATAAACTGTCTATAAATTGTTTAGATGTATGCTAACTAGGGATTGCATGACAAGACTAAAATCAACCGTTAGATCACTCTAATAATCAAGATAAATATCTGAACTCAACACACTTTTTCACACTTGCACCCCCTTAGGGTATCCTTTCTTGTTGCCTTACGAATACAATGGTCACGTCTCTCGAACGTAGGGGGTACCATTAGCAAAGACGCTTACGAATAACATCATCATAGTCCCTTCGATATAAAGATCATAGTCCCTCGATGACCCTCGATGTTGCCTACGAATATATGATCTCCTCCCTTGATTGTTGCCTATGAATAAGTGATGATCGTCCCTACGAAATTGCTAAGGTATCCCTACATGTTGCCTTCAATGACCATACGATGACCCTACGAATGTCCCTTCACATCCAACGAGTAAAGTTACCTACCCACTAATGGTATGGATAGCCTTATTCTAAAGGAGAAGGAAAAATAACAAGAAACGACCATTCTGAGTAGGTAATAAGACTCTATTGCTTGCTCCAATCAATCAAAAAATACTTTTCACACCTCACACTTTTCAAAAACTTTTCAAAAACACTTTGTGTACATTCCAACGAGAATCATTACAAAGTTAAAACATTTCCGAACACTTCGTATGCATTTCAACGAGAATCATTACGAAGTCAAAGTGAAATGTCTTTCAAAATACGTTTCAAAATCACACACACAAAACAAATTAAAGTGAGCTAAGCAATTAAGAGCCCGTAGATAACTACGGATGGAAAGGGTGCTAATACCTTCTCTGTTCATAATTACCTCTCTTACTCAAAATCTAACGAAGGTTTTTTCTTGTTCTTTTCACCTTCCCTTTATTGGATAAAAGAAAAGTCGATGGTGACTCTTGTTACCCACACATTTGCGATAAAACACAAAACAAACAAGTCAGTTCTTTCATTGTGTTACAGAACTGGCGACTCTGCTGGGGAATACACCCAAAGAGAGGTTACCTTACGGATTTAGATCACTTTTACTTGTTTAAATTGCTTGAATTGTCTGCTTTATCTTAAGGGTTGCTTGGGTATTATATTTGTGGGGGATCCTACACTCGGGTCCAGGTTTCCTTAGGTAAGTAGCAATAGATCATCGTGACTGTTAGGCGTTAACCGAAACGGTCAAAATGATGGCTACGGTTAGTGTGACACTTTGGATGTCCTGATGTTCGTCATGTTCAGTTGAGGAAATATTTGGCGTCTGCGTGGTGTCATAAACACTAACTCAACTTTAGAACCCTAATTAACCCATCTTGGCCATTAGAAGGTAGTGAGATAGCCGACTTTGGTGCAAACTGAGGTTGGTTGATACTCGATGCTACACTCATTGAGATTCAACTTTCGGGATATTTTGGTCGACCAGTTGGTAACCGTACTAATATAAAGCCTCCGAGAAAGACCCGTGATATGAGATTCCTTGAATCCGATTACTATTATAGGACAGGTTGAACCAACTTAAACTCCAGAAGGGTAGACACTTATACTTCATGCAAGCCTTAAACCTAGGGCTATTGTGTGAATTGCTTGTGCTTGCTATTTAAACATGACATCATGACATCATGACATTCCTAACCATTTCAAGGACCTAGGGATTTATCTTTGCTCTGTTTTTGTAGGTTATGGCTTCTAGGAAGACTATCCGAATCAATTTTGTGGGCATATCTTCTTAACTCAAGGAGTTAGTCTCAAAAGTTCCCGATCACTCTCAATTCATCAAGAGGCATGGTTATCTACTTGACTTGGTTACCTCCGGTTTTGAAGAAGATATGATGAGCATCGTATTCTAGTTCTTTAATATGAAGCATCACTGCTTTATTTTCCCATATTATCAGTTGGTACCTACATTGGAAGAGTTCTTTAAGCTACTTAGGATATCCATTCTTGATCAGATACCTTTCACCGGTTCAGAAAAAGTTCCAAGGTTTGAAGACATCTCATCAGCGTTACATCTAAAGCAGGGAGGCATTGAAGATAATTGGGAAACAAGAAGTGGGGTTACGTGTTTGCTTGCTAAGTTTCTGATGAAGAAAGCTCGAGAATTATTAAAGGTTATGAGTTTCCACGCTTTCGAACATATTTTGGCCTTGCTAATCTATGGTTTGGTGCTATTTCCTAATCCAGACCAATTCATAGACGTGAACGCCATTAATATTTTCATCACTAATAATCCTGTGCCTTCCTTATTTTGAGATATTATGTATTCTCTCCACACTCGTACTATAAAAAGACAAGGGACTCTCATGTGTTGCATAACTTTATTATCCAGGTGGTTTATTTCGCACCTTCCTCGATCGGTGATGAAGAACGAACAAAGGTTGAGGTGGTCTCAAAGGTTGATGTCACTCTCTTATACAGAAATTCGTTGGTGTCTTTACTCTCAAAAGGACTTCACTTTCATTGAGCGACGTGGATAATTCCCTAATGTACCACTCCTTGGTATAAGGGGAGGTATCACCTACAACCCTTCTATAGCATTACGACAGTTTGATTATGCTCTAAGAGATGGTCCTCATGATATGCTTCTCCAAGACATCGTATTTGACTACGACATCAATCTCCAAGGTTACCGTCAAAGATTTATACACGCATGGGCCATGGTGAAGAAGACTAATACTAAGACTTTGGGGCATAAAAATTCCATTCCTTGGGAACCTTACCTCAAATGGGTACGAGCTCGTGCTCAAAATCTCATGATGCCATATGCTACTATCCTACCGGTGGTTATGGAACCTGTTGCTAAATGAGATGAATCTCATACCATTCTTCATCCAAACATGCCTACTGATTTTGAAGAATTGAAAAGATCCTGGATTCAAATCAAGGAAGAAAGGGATACCTTCAAAGCCCAGTGCTATGAAAGCGAGGAAAGGATATTAGAGCCATCAAAGCTACTTCACGAGGAGTGTGACACCCCGATTTAATTTAAATATTAAATATTAAATAAGTAAGGATTTAATTATTTAATTAAATGAAGTCTCGAGTATTAATTTTAGTTGGATTAATTGGGTCATTAAATGAGGAAATGTTTTGAGGTGTGCAGAGTAAACGGTGGGTGTAAGAGAGTAAATCACTCTACTAATTATTAAGTTTTAATTATTTTATTTTATTGGAATAATTAAAGGAACATAAAAAGGAAAAAGAAAGGAAATAATAGGTTTTGGAGAAAGCTTTTCACGTGGAATTGAAGAAGAGGAAAAGAGAGGAAAAGCCGACACCAAGAGGAATCGAAGAATCATCGCGAGGTAAGGGTGATTTCGTTCGTTAATATGCCTTATGGGTTTTGGGAATCATAGGGATAATTGGGTATGTTAGAGAATTTGAATTATGATGATTATGAGTTATAGGAATAAACCCTATTTGTGTCGGTGTTGGAATTAGGAATCATAAATATGTCGATAATTGATAGGGATGAATAAACTATGTTGTGTGATGTTATATTGGTGTGAAATGCGATGAAATGATGTTCCTAATGTACCAAATCGTGTTAGTAAGTTTGGAAATGAGTAAGAATGGAAAATCTCAAAAAGTAGCAAAATTGTCATCATAGGTCGTGGAACCGGTTCCTGTGGGAGGAACCGTTCCAGTGTTAAATTGGCCAAAATTGGGATTTTACACTCGGGAACCGGTTCTGTATAGGTAGGAACCGTTCCCCATTCAAAATCGGGGAGCGAGTATTTTTCAAAAATTTCCAAAACTTCAAAATTTCATATTTTCTAAACCGTAACTCCGATTCGTCCGTTTTGGCGTTATTTCTTAAATTTAAAATACTACCTTTTGAAAAGAGAAAAATATTCTTTTGCTAAAATTATTTTAAATATAGTCGAGTTCCCGATTTTTGAAAAGAGTGATTAATTAAGGATAATGGGAAATTAATATGAATGGCCTGAGTTATCGGTCGAGGACTAATGTTTACAATGTTGTGTTGATTATTCATTGTGATTGAATGTGATACATTAGTGATTGGCAATAAGTGAATTATGTTGAGATCGTAATCTATGAATTGGTTTAGATTGTTTGACAAGTTAAATGGAGATTGACGTTCATGTGATGTTTCTTTCCCTTGTTGTTTATTCATGATTGTATTGATATCATGTGTGGTTGTTATTGTGTATCTTGGTGATAGTCTTCTTGATTGAGGAGTAAGCATTCGACATATTTATGTTTTGTGATAAGTAGTTCATGATTATGTTGTTATCATGCGATATATGTTGATATTGGCAATTATGTGGAATTATGTTGTTATCATATTCGTTGAATTAATGTTGCATGCTTTTATGATGCATGCATGAGCATTTGTTAAATTGGTTCATTCCCATTGTGCGGAGGTGAAGCGAGCCAATAGACTTACAGTGCGAGGTAGTGAGGCTAGATTCTTGACCCGGTGGTTATGGGCGAATCATGGATTGGATTCTTGACTCGGTGTTCGGGCGAATCATGGATTACCTTGTCTTTCCACGAGTAAGCGGGCGGTGGGTGAGCGGTTCACGTTTGGTACCACATGCATAGAGTCGCATTGCATATAGGATTGTAACATGCTAGGATGGTTTCCGTGTTACAATTTCCATTGTTTGATTATATACATGTTCATTGTGTGAGCCTTGTGCATTGATTATGACTTGTGTTTGGTTAATGAATTAACGTGTCTTTATTCATTGTATTCTAGAAACGTATAATGCATGTTATATTGAATTGGAATCTCACCCTTACTCAACATTTTCGGATCCGAGGTGATCATTGCTTGGATTGGTGAGGATAGCTCTAGTATTGAGTCGTTGATTTAGTCCGCGTGTCAGTGTCGTGCTCTGGTAGATGTAACACTGGGGAAAACGATTGTTTGGAATCCTTTAATGGATATTTTAAGAATTTTGGAATTATGTTGATTTATTATCCGGAATAAGCTGTTGAGTAAAGTATTGAGGATTTAATTATGTTTCATTTCATTATTAAACATAATTTGAGTATGATTTAATGGATGAGTATTCTTGATGAAGCATGATTTGTTTTGGTTAAAATTTTATGATTTAAATTGTGACGCCTTCTTGGTTGTGATTAAAATACTCTGATTATTATGTATAAAACGCGGGTAAATAGAAGGGGGTGTTACAAGGAGCAAAGAATCAACACCTACTTTAACAAATAGAGGAAGCATCCATGGGAGACCTAAGCTATAGGGATTTCATTTTTTATTGTTTGAACTTTCATTTGTACTTGCTAAAGTCAACTAATAAAAAGTTTGTTCTTGTTTGTTTACCAAATTTAAATTCCTAAAGGTCCTTGAAAACATTGCATATCATAGCATAACATTTCATAAAAGGTACTCCGAAGACCGGTTTTCTCATCTTCCCGCTGTTTATTTCAACAGAAATGGCTCTCGAATAAACTGTCCAAGTTCTCCAGGCTCAGAATGTTCAGTTCCAAGAAATGTTCACCAACTTGGCCCAAGGACAGAAAGATCTGAAAAGCTCATCACCAAAAAGAAGAAGACCATTGGCCTTATCAACCTGGGAAGAAAGCACAGAGGTCCAGTCAAGGTAGTCAGACAACTTCAATTCTTAGCTGTTTATTGCAGCTACTGAGGGTGTGTATGATCTAGTCCTGGAGCTTATTCAACCTGTTATTACTATGGATGACAATACTTCCTTATTAGCTCCTATCACCAAAGAAGAGTTATTTGTAGCCCTTAATCTTATGCATCCTGATAAAGCCCCAGGTCCTGACGGTTTCAACCCAGCCTTTTATCAAAACTTCTGCCATATTTGCGGTGATAATATCTTTTTAGCAGTCGTTGCCTGGCTTGAGCGTGGTTTCTTCCCTACATCTCTCAACAATACCAATATTTGTCTGATTCCAAAGTGTGCTAAGCCTCAGTCGATGAAAGAGCTCCGTCCTATTTTGCTATGTAATATGGCTTATAAATCGGTGGCCAAAGTGTAAGCTAACGGGTTGAAACCTTACTTGCTTAAGTGTGTATCCGAGGAACAATCTGCTTTTGTTGAGAATCGTTCCATTTGGGATAATGCCATGATGGCTATCGAATTCATCCATAATATTAAACGTCGCACTAAATGTACCAAAGCTCACATGGCCTTGAAGATAGATATCATCAAAGCCTATGATAGGGTGGAGTGGGGGTTCCTGAGAGGTATATTAAGAAGGTTAGGTTTTGCGGATAGGTGGATTCATTGGATGATGATGTGTGTGTCATCGGTGAGTTACTCAGTTCTAGTTAATTCAGAAAGAGTTGGTCCAGTACAACCAGGAAGAGGATTGATACAAGGAGACCCACTGTCTCCTTATCTTTTCATTATCATTGTTGAAGGCCTTTCGGCCCTTATAAAAGATGCAGTTGCTCTGGGAGATATTCACGGTGTTCAGATATGCAGAGGGGCACATAGTGTGTCTCATATGCTTTTTGCTGACGATTGTTTTCTATTTTTTAGGGCGTCTGTTGCGGAGGTATCTCACCTTATGGAATTACTGAAGATTTATACCTTGGCTTCTGGCCAAGAAATTAACATGTCTAAGTCAGAGGTTTTCTTTAGTCGAAATCTGAGTATTCCGGCCCAGGAGGATATCGCCAAGTTGATGGATGTTCGTCTTGTTCTAGGGACAGGACCGTATTTGGGTTTGCCATGTATGATTGGTCGTAGTAAGAAGGAGACTTTTTATTTTATCAAAGATCATATTTGGAAGAGGATTAATTCGTGGGGTGGTCGATCCTTGTCTAAAACAGGGAAAAAGGTGATGATAAAATCTGTTCTTTAATCTATTCCGACTTATATCATGAGCGTATATGTAATTCCTAATTCGATGGTAAATGATATTGAGAAGATGCTAAATTCCTTTTGGTGGGGAGGGAGCGGTAATAATAGTAAAGGTATTCGTTGGATGGCGTGGGATAAATTGATGGTTCCTAAGAAGGATGGAGGTTTGGGGTTTAGGGATTTCAGGGCGTTTAATTTGGCTATGGTAGCTAAGCAGGGGTGGAAGCTGTTAACAAAACTGGTATAATCGGTATTATATCCATCATTGAAGTTGAAGCTTTAGCTTTGAAAGAGGCTATCCAGGTGGTTGGCAATATGAATCGGGATAATATAATCTTCGAAAGTGATTCACAATTGTTGGTTCAAAGTATTAATTCTAATGCTTCTGGTAGTTTCGAGTTTAGGTGTATTGTTTTTTCCATCAAAAGGTTGTTGAGTCGTTTTTCTAACTTTGAGGTAAAGTTTATTAAGCGCCAAACGAATTTGGTTGCCGACTCGTTAGTGAGGGCGACCAATTCTTGGTCTAGGCGTAGTTTCGTTATTGATGTTCCTCCTTGTATTGATTTCCATTTGATTAATGAGATGATTTAACTTTGTTATTGTCAAAAAAAAATTCCACTATATAAACAATGGATATACCTCTATCAAATTCGACGTGGGACTTTTCTTATTGCATGTCTTTGGAAAACATTTCAACAAGCTCCATTGCAATAAAATTACTCAAGATCACTTATTAAAGCTTACATATTTTTTTAGCTCCATGACCTTCAACGTGGCAGCTTGAGGGAACAGAAGGACAAAGTAATGATATTTTCAACCGTCTAAAATTTTCCTATATGATAAATTAATGTAAAGCATAACATAATCAAAATTATTAATTAATTTATTTATTGATAAAAAATGTTAAATAATAAAAATTTTAATATATTATCGATCGTTAGTTGGTCCAATGGTGATTGATGATGAACTTGATAGAGAGAACCACAGTTCGATTGATTAGGAGGGGGCTTGACCCACTTGATGCCAGAGCTGTTTCCCCAAACTAGACTATACAAATGGTGATAAACCAAAATAAAAAAATATATTTTCTATTTAATAAAACACTTTCATCATATAAATACTGTAAATAATATTGGTGAAACATTTTGGTGTAGGAATAATATTACTTACTCTTTGTGAGATTTCATAATTGACAAATTTTAGGTTGCTTCGCAGATGCACATGCGAAGTCACCATATTTTTGACAAATTTTAGGTTGCTTTGCATATGCACGTGCAAAGTCATCATGCTTTTGACAAATTTTAGGTTAATTCGCATATGCACATGAGAAGTCACCTATTATTGTACAATACAATATTTTTGTATGTGCACTTGCGAAGTCGGGAATATTTTTGGTTTTTCATCATAGACATAGAAGAAAATTACTAGATGAAAAATGAAATTCCTATTTCAACAATTTAAAATTTTCTTAAATGATAAATTAATTTAAAACATAACATAATTAAAATTATTAATTAATTTACTTGTTGATAAAAAATATTAAATGATAAAAAGTTTAATATATATTTATTTAACAACATTTTTTATTTATAGTTACGAAAAATAATATTAATGTAATACTTTGGTGTAACATTATTTCAGGAACTCTTGCATGAAAATAACTATAAATTAATATTATTAAAAACAATTAATAAGAATAAAGAAAATTTTAAATTATTTATATTTTAATTTTTTTTTAAATGAATTCATGAGATGGTTTGAGATTCTAGAAAAGAGAAAAGATATAATATATTTTTTAATTAATTAAAATTTTGTGATTAATTATATTTAAAATTATTTTGTATGATTGTTTCCATTTAAGAATTTCTAGTATTACTTACTTACTCTTTGTGAATTTCCATATTGACTCCTTGGTCCTTCCGCCCCCACACTGATAGGCCAACACACTACACAACACTCCTCGTTTTCTCCTCTCTTATTATTACTACAAAAAAAAAACACCAACGTTACGTGCATTGCTCTGAACGAAAAACCATTCAGATCAACGATGAGCGCCTACATCGTCGGTCTCATTGTCCCCCTCGTCATCCTCCTCTTCCGGTCTTCCACCAACCGCAAACGCCGTGGCTCACCGGCCGATGTTGGAGGCGATCCCGGTTACGCAGTCCGCAACCACCGTTTCGCTTCGGTGATCAGTTCGGCTTGGGAAGATGTTACCACTCTCGCGGAGATGTTTGAGCATTCATGCAGAAAGCATCATGATAAGCTGTTACTCGGAACGCGGGAACTGATCTCGAGAGAAATGGAGGCTTCTTCTGATGGAAGGACGTTTGAGAAGCTTCATCATGGGGAGTATAGATGGGTTACGTATGGGAATGTTTTTGATTCTGTTTGTAATTTTGCTTCTGGTTTGGCGAATATTGGACATGTTAGGGAAGAACGTGCGGCGATTTATGCTGAGACTAGAGAGGAGTGGTTTATTGCATTGCAGGTGTTTATTTTTACGCTTAAATAAAATCAGTTTCTCCTTCTTGTTCAATTTTTGATACATTTTTTTAACATAGATGGAAGAGAGTGGATTTATTTACTCATTTTTTGTTGTTGTGTGTGTTTTTGTTCTTTAGGCTTGCTTCAGGAGAAATGTGACGGTTGTGACAATGTATGCTTCGTTGGGAGAGGAGGCTTTGTGCCACTCATTGAATGAGGTTTGCTCTCTGTTTATATCTCTTTAGCACCGACACTTTTGAATAATGTTGTGTTAGTGTTTGTGTTCGAAAGTGACACTTATTCTTAGGTTTTTATCACTCTTCCCAAACAGAGAACTGTTTTTGAAAGGAGAAGAAACTAGCAAATTCAAAACATTGAACGTGAATAGAAAAATATACATATCCTATTGTTATGATGAAAAGAAGATGAAATTTAGATTCTAATGTTGTACATTTTCCTTTCATGTCCTTTCGAAAATAGTTTTTATGGACACCTCTTTAGATGACATTATATGAATGACTTTTGAGTCGATTCTTTCAGAATTTTGTTTATGGTTTCAAACTCAATAATTGTATCATCTTCTTCTTCTTCACCATCATTGTGTAATTTAGTTTCTCTGCTCTTGTTATTAGTCTTATATTATTGATAATCTTACTTGAGAAATATATGGCAGACAGAGGTTACAACTGTGATTTGTGGACGCAAAGAATTGAAATCACTAGTGAATATTTCCGGACAGCTTGACTTTGTGAAACGTGTGATATGTATTGACAATGATGTCCCATCTGATGCCTCATCTGCTCAGCATGGATGGAAATTCACTTCCTTTTCTGATGTTGAGAGGCTTGGTAGAGAAAACCCTGTTGCCGCTGATTTACCCCTTTCAGCTGATGTTGCAGTTATAATGTACACAAGTGGAAGTACAGGCTTGCCTAAGGTTAGAAGCATCTTTGAGTCATGTAGTTATTTTAGACAGGACTGTGATGCATTTTTCTTCTTTTTCACAATTCTATCTTTCTCTTTATTTAACTGTTTCTTGAATCTCTTTTCTTTTGCACAGGGTGTGATGATGACTCATGGAAATATCGTAGCAACGGTGTCTGCTGTAATGACAATTATTCCTAACCTTGGGACAAATGATGTGTATCTAGCATACTTACCAATGGCTCATATACTTGAATTAATAGCTGAGGTATGTGTATTCAGTAATACAAATGAAGTAAATAAAACTTTCAGCATACAGGGCACTTTGTTTGCATTTTTATTTTCCTTTGTTTCTTATCTTCCATGTTTTGACAAATTCAACTACATGTTTCAGAATTTACTTTCAGCTGTTGGAGGCTCTATAGGATACGGAACTCCTTTGACTCTAACCGATACATCGAACAAGGTAAAGAAGGGAACAAAGGGGGATGCCACTGCATTAATGCCAACTGTGATGGCATCTGTACCAGCAATTCTTGATCGTGTACGCGATGGAGTTTTCAAGAAGGTATTTGATTTTTTTTCAGATACATTTGAAAAATGCGTACCTACATATTGTGCATCAATGTGCAGTGTGAGTGAGCTTGTTAAATTAAACTTCTCTGGTCGTATAGGTAAATGCAAAGGGAGGATTCTCAAAGAAGTTGTTTGATTTAGCTTATGCGCGAAGGTTGTGGGCGATAAATGGTAGCTGGTTTGGAGCTTGGGGCTTGGAAAAAGCTCTATGGAATTTTTTTGTGTTCAAAAAAGTCCAAGCAATTCTGGGTGGTCGTATTCGTTTTATACTATGTGGTGGTGCACCTCTTTCTGCTGACACACAAAGATTCATCAATATTTGTCTTGCGTAAGTATTGCAAATCTTTTTTTAAGCTAAAATATGTTTTAGGTCCTTTATCCTTCACATTTATATCTATTTGTCATTTTCAGGGCTCCAATAAGTCAAGGCTATGGTCTCACGGAGACTTGTGCTGGTGGAGCATTTTCTGATTTTGACGATACATCTGCTGGCCGTGTTGGACCGCCTATTCCTTGCTCATATATTAAGGTAGTAATTGATCTATTTCACCTCTCATTTTAAATTGAAGGATTGTTTTTCAAACACAAGTGCTACTTATTTTATCTACTTTTTCTTTTACTTTTTTCTGTTTAATGGAATCACAGTCCTTCGAGATATATGGATCAGTTGTTCCTTGCAGTTTATATCATTGCACTTATAGGCACAGTCAATATACATTTCCCACTAAAAATATTCCATGAACTTACACCTGATTAATTACAAAAATGAAGTGCTCTCTTTTATATAGGCTTTTCGAGTAGCTGCCAGTATCATCAATAGCCATCTTTTCCCGATTCCTAAATTTATTTATTATAATTTCGTTTTTTACATTCTCGTGCAAATTCAAAACTGATTGTCATTTCTAACAGCTTTTGGATCATTTTTAACTGTCACTTGGCTACACTTCTATCCATATATAAAAATAAGTTGTAGAGTGAAGAATAAGCTATCCTCCAAATGAGGCATCAATAACAACATAATAAACACAACTGAGACAAGCTTGCTAACAATTTATTACTATACACTGTCAACCTGAATCCTATGTCATTCACCATTAGAAGGGTCACAAAGCAATTTAATCAATAGTAATTAAAAGTCTTAAATAGACTATTTTCTTGGGTGTCAACTGTGAATGATAGTGATTCAACACTGTTCTGTATTTTGATGTAATTACCATCTTCAACAAAGATGATAAATTTGTGTCATGCCCAACTTCTTGGCCTTAAAATTCTGGAGGACTTTGTTAATGTGGAAGAATAAGGGTTTTGAAAACTTTTTGGTGATAGTGCTACTGAATAAATAAATAGGAATGTGAGCAACACTCTTTTAAACACACTCTTGATCATTCACTTTATGATTGGTCCATTTTTAGAAAGTCCACACACTATATGATAAGCAAGCAATTTATGAAGAAAGAAAGCACTCCATAAAGAGTGATCAATTTATGAAGCAAATGTGTTTGTTGGAGTAATCATAAACACCGGTTTAAAAAGTGTTGATGGTATTTCTTTGAAATGATAGAAATGACTAGGCGCCTCCCTATCTTCCTCTTGATCCTTCAGAGTTATGCTTGATGTCCTGTTTCTGTATATAATAGTGCAATATCATAAAGACCTCAAAATCATAAACTCTACAATGATATTTTATAATGGTGGTTTACTTTCCTTATCTACATTTAGAAAAAGATTTCTTATGCAAGGATTTGTACTCTTTTCTCAGTTAGTTGACTGGCCTGAAGGTGGATATTCAACTACTGACTTACCAATGCCTCATGGTGAAATAGTAATTGGTGGTTCAAATATCACTCTTGGATATTTCAAAAATGATGAAAAGACAAGAGAATCTTACAAGGTAATCTTACATGTTCCTTGTTTTCTTCTTTTTTCACTTATGATATTCTTCCATTTCCACAGCATTGTTGGTTCTTGTTAGATATTAAAGTCGTTAATGAATCTTCACCAAATAGCTTAAACTTAAGCTTATTGTTAGGAAAATTGGTTCTTGACATGATATCAAAGCCTCTATAACCAAGTAATTGGGAGTTTTCCCCTCAGCATCTCTATTCTTTGAAACGAAAGTCAAGTCATACCACAATGTTAGACAGGCTTGTTCGTTAACCTAACCAAAAGGAGATTGTTCTTGCTTTATTAATAAGTGTTTACCCTACAAAAGGGAGTTCAGTATTTGAGCCGGATGATTCTACATCAAATTCTACTTAGGAATATAGAAATAGTTTGCCGTAAAAAATTATTTACTTTTGCATCTTTTGCTGTAAAGGTTGATGAACGAGGAATAAGGTGGTTCTACACCGGAGACATAGGGAGATTTCATGCAGACGGTGTCCTTGAGATCATTGATAGGAAAAAGGATATTGTTAAATTGCAGCATGGAGAATATGTGTCCTTGGGAAAGGTATGAACGTTAGTTTGTGTGTGGTATTTCCCATTCTCCACACCTGAAGACTAATCAAGTTAAACACAGGTTGAGGCAGCTCTTCTTGGCAGCCCCTTTGTGGACAACATTATGTTGTATGCTGATTCTTTTCAAGCTTACTGTGTGGCACTTGTGGCTGTTTCTCATTCTGCATTGAGTGAATGGGCTTCGAAGCAAGGGATTGCTTGTTCTGATCTTTCAGAACTGTGCCAGAAAGAAGAAGCAGTGAAAGAGGTGCATGCATCACTTCTAAAGGTAGGCTTTTTATATTGAACAGCATAAAATATTACAAGGTATATTTGTGTTAAACAACAGAAAATATTTGCAGGAAGCAAAGAAGGCTCGTCTGGAAAAATTCGAGATTCCTGCAAAAGTTAAATTGCTTTCTGATCCATGGACTCCTGAGACTGGCCTAGTCACAGGAGCCCTTAAGATCAAGAGAGATATCATTAGAAAGACTTTTCAAGAAGAGCTCTCAAAGTTATATGCCAAATAGACAAGATGGTTCTGCATTTTTGCCTGAAATTTTTTCAGTTTATAATTTTATTTATCATGCCAAGTGACAGCAGTTGAGTCGGTTACCAAATTGTTTAATAACTTGGGTCTGCATATGCATATCGGTCAACTTAATCAAAGCTTTTTACAATGAGTTTATCAATGTTTCTATTGTAAAATTATGTCAGGAATAATTTTTTTGCAATATTGCTAATCACAGTTATGAAGAGTTAGTTTTAGTAATTAATTAAATTATGTTTACTGGAATTTGGTTGGTGATATTCATCTTTGATTGGATTTGTTATGTAGCTCAATGTTTTTTACTGTGATTATAATTTATATCAATGAAGGAATGCTGATTGGATGTGATGAATACACACCCACCATATAGTAGTTGTCTGTATTATGTTTGTCCTTTGGGAGTATGATAATTTATCTAATGAACAGTTTAGGAGGGTCGGAATTTTGTTAACCAACTCTGTCACACTGTTTTAAATATCTAATATCCAATTTCAGATTAACAACTAAGGCTATTTAAAATTAATTTTGTTATCGTGTATTCTGAATCGTTTGATAATATCAACTGTCCAGATTATTCACTGCCGTGTATATTTGCGATACAACAAATATTTTGAATTTAGTTATTCTTTTCTTGAAGCCATATGATGACTGGTTTTTTCATCAGTTATTTTAAAACAATGAAGTCGCTACTTAATTTTATTTGTTCTAAAAAAGAACGGGGAAATATAGATAAAACCCATGAATGACAGATAAGGCGGTCTACGTGACCAAAAGATGTGAATTCGGGAGTCGGTTATGCAAGGGGAAAATATTAGCACCCATCACATCCATCACATCCATCGTACTCGACGGGACCCGTTTACCTCTAAGTGTTTGTGTGTATATTTGCTAATTTCTAAATTATGATCGAGAAATAAGAAAGAAGGAAACGGGGTTTGTTTATTATTATTTTGAGTTTGCCGCGGTTTCAAAACCTTGTGTCTACGTATTTTCTCGTGCAATGGAAAAGTCAAAACTCCGTAGTTCTTCCTGAAAATGTTTAAGTTGGTTGTATTGATTTTATAAGAAAAATTGTGTATTTAGACATTTCAAATGTTCGAACTTTGACTTGTTTAGTTTGTTTGAAAATTTAAGTCTTCGTTCGTATTTGAAATGGCTATCGCACACTCTTTGTAAGAAAAGAGTTTGATGGTCGTATATGAGCGAAAAAAGAGTTGAGTGAGTTGAGTTATTTTTATGTGGGAGACAAGCATCGGACCATAAGCGTTCAACGACCAACGTCCCGAGTACTCGAATGAGTGGACAGAACCATCCTAATCATCTTTTTCTACCCAAAAGTTTTATTTAAGAAAAGGTGAGGTGAAACGGGGTTCACTTATTAAGATTCAATTAAAGAAACCAAACGTACAATCGAGGGTCGAAACAAGACTGACTACCATACGTTTGGGAAGAGAGAAGTAGAATATTTATTTGTGAAAATATTTGAAAAGAAATAAATTCGACGTTGGATCGAGGTTTGAAGATTTTATTATGAAAGTGTTTTAGCGTTTGGTAACGGTCCAAGAGAAGAGAATCGGGTTATAATTAATCAAGTATATGAACTTAATTAATCTCGTGAGGATAGGTGCTCATATCCTCAACTATGAAACCCTTGCACATGGACAATTGGTGTATGAACCAAGATTTATTCGGGTTATGGTTAATCGAAGCAACAAGGACTTTAATTAACCTTGTGAGAATGGCCATGCCCATTTCCAACTATGAGACCCTTTTTTGACGTACGAGCCAAAACGAGAAAGGAACTTGCTTATGTCAAGTGTGTGTGAAGTGTACAATCGTGAATAAAACTTACAAGCGTATGAGCTATACACTAAAATTTATCACACAATACAAGCCCAAAACTTTAAATAATTGTTAGAATTGATTTTTTTTATTTGATAAAAATCAATTAATAGTTTAATTGATAATTACCAAATAAAAACTATCTTAACACTAATAATTATTTAATACATTCATAAGAATTTAATTGCATAAAATGATAATAAAATAAAATTAAAAAAAAAACAATTAAAAAGGAAAGAGTTTAGGAATAACCTGATGGAAGTAAATCTGGGGGTGCAAAAAGAAATCTGGATAGGCCCAAATAAAGGGGAGAAATCCAGTCCATGAAGTTCCTGAGCGATCCCATGTGGCGGAGCTTTGAAGTGCATGGTGGAAAAAGCACCAAGAGGCGTTGGATGGCAAGGATAATGTTCAGATGAAGATCTGGAGGCTAGGAGAGCGCATACGCATGTGGGCTTGCACCCTGGGACGTTTAATCTAAATTTAGGTAGATCTGATGATGATGAGACAAGGGTGTATGATAGCTATGTTGGACGCCTGCACGCAATCGCAAAATATGAGAAATAGGTGGGGATAAGTATTACCGTTGAATGCGGTAAAGCGGCAAGCAAAGAGTTGGTATTTATTTTTACCGGGTGATATATACCGGTTAGGTTATATCGTATCGTGTCCACAGAGATTGATTATTGATTCGTCGTTTGACAATTCTACCGTTAATGAGTTTGAGATTAAAAGAAATGAAAATAAATGATAAAAATTAAATGAACTAAAAAGTATAAAGGATAGACAGCTTGTCCGGAACGAATGCACACTACCCGTCACAGACCTAAATCTATCACCCATGTCATACTCGGCCTACGATACTCGTCCGTGTCATCATATACCTCTTACAACCTTGGTTATTTCTAACCCAAATTGAGAATCCTCCTAAATCATCTCAATAGCCATGTTTGGCCTATCTCAACAACACAGGAGTCAATTGCGTCACCTCCATAACCATCTCTAGCATACTTCACCAGAGGCATTAAGTTCAGATACTCTATAGTGAATGTTAGATCTAAACCCATTTCTAGTATTCAGAAACTAACAGATAATCATCCTAGGTAAGAATCTAAGCAATTTATCTCTAGTAAAGCTCAAATCCCTAACATAGAGTAAAAACCTAAGACAATCACCAACACAAATTCGTAAAGCAAACTTTATACAACGTCAAGGGCGACAAATATACATGAGTTATGAGTAGATATACATACAAAACCCAACAAAAGAGATTACAAAGAGAAGAAGAAGAGGAACCAAACATTTCTTGGTTTGTCAACACCAATCAACGAGGGATTCGACTCCGGATCATCCAAATGCAAGCTCCAATGTTGTTTTCCAAGCAAATCTATCAAAAAAATGATGTTGATGGTGTTGGGACTCAAAAATACCCAACCCATAACCTAAAAATGTGTTTTAGCCCCTTTAAAGAATTCGAAGTCGCGGGCTAAGCGCGTATTCACGCTAAGCGTGATGCATGATGTTCAGCATCTTGTTTTTGCCATATCTTGAGAACCGTAACTCGGAATTCACCCGGTTTGAAGCGTTGGAAAGCTTACTCAATGCTCTATCTAACCATGAATAAATATCAAGCTTTTATGACTTTGAAATATTTGAAAAACTTATTCTTTGCTTTATGTGTCCTCTTTTATTGCTCAAAATCATGCGTTTGAAGCTGTGTCTTCGACACTTTATTACTCAATGCTCCAATTATGAATGAATACCTATAAAAGAGATGAAAAACTATCAAATGATACGATATTTACACAAAAACTCAATTATTCTATTATGTACACATTTATACAAAAAGCGGGGGATTTATTCGAAGAATATCAATAAAAAAACTGATAAGTGCCACTAAACATATATACAAAATAACTAAATTTTGGCACTTATCAACTCTCCCCTACTTGACACATTGTTTGTCCTCAAACAAAGTCAAGTAAACCTAAAAAAACAAAAGATGATAATCAAAGAATCACAAATCAACAAGTTTTTGAAAATGGAAAACAAATGTATGGTTCAAACGAAAAATGTACACGACAAATACAAACTTACCACTATACTACAACAATAACATATAAACGAAACAAATCATAAGTACAAAAATCATGCAAAACATTCTAAAACAAAACAAGCTCAATCATGAATCACACCTAGCAAAAATTCATCGGTAGATGAAGAACACACAAAGGTGAGGGATAAAAAACACTCCTCCACAATCTTGCAAACAAAAGACTAAATTATGCATTCATCCAAAAACGAATTGAAAATACAAATGCAAGAATCACAAGGGCTTTTCAAGGTTGTAATGTGGCTTGGTTAACAAACAAGTGATAAGTCCTAAAGCTAATCGAAACAAAAACTTGCCTAAACCTAAGGGAGTGATCAACTCACAAAGTTCCAAACAATATAATTTCAATCAAACTTATTTTTCATCACAAATTTCACACCAAACACACCTCAGTTATTAACATAACATTATTCCTACTCTTTTTGTTTTTCTTTTTCAAAACTTTTCTCTTTTTTCTTTCTTTTTCTAATTTCTTTTTCACATTTTTCTTTTCTTTTCTTTTTCTTTTCTCTTAACCTCATACCAACTACAATATAAGTATATAAACATTCCTCTCCCAACTTGAATTCAACCAACATCATTATGTGAATACTCCCTACTTTCTAAGGCAAGGTAAAAATCCATACAACAACATATAGTTGAGGGTTCAAGAAACAAATAAATCAACATCCATACAAAAAAAAGTGAATTGAAACTCATAGACAAGCATCAAGTTCAAATAAAAATGGATGTTGATAAAAGTTCAAAGGGTCTAACAAAGGATCACACACTCACAAGGTGAATTGAATATTTGGCCAAGGTACTTGTCGCACCCCAAAATTTACCCTCCTTACCATAAAATTTTGTTGGAACATTCGTTCATACTTTATTTCTTGTGTCAACCAAGACTAAATTGGAATGACGATTCAAGTGATTCAAGCGACTTGAAACGAATAATTGTCAAGATTCATGGTTTTGAGTTTCTTGGAATTCATGATTTATGGTTTCTATTACTCCATTTTCGGGTTTCTTTCAAGTTTGTTTAAAGGTTTTTGATCTATGCAATTGTTCGAGTTTTAGGCCAATTTTGTACATCCAAGTTCTATATCAATGGCAAGATACAAGGAATATAATTGATACAAGTTCATCCAAACTTCAAATTACAAAGAGTTGTAAATTTCTCAAGCCTAAAAGGAAATTCAAAGATTCCAAACCAATTCAAAAGATTGTTGTACTTTGGATTAAGAGTAGGTCACAAGTTTGAGTTCAAAGGAAATTTTGAATTCTACTTAAGGAATAGTACAAGATAGAATTGTCGGATTTTTAACATCTTGATAGCCGCTCAAACGCTCAAGTTATAAATTCGGATTCTAAGTCCTAAGTTATTGTATCAACATTGGCAATTTGAATTTAAATTTTCATTCATTTATGTCATGGAGAGTACAATTGTTACAAAAGAGTTCTAAGTCCTACAATTCTAAGTCCTACGGATTCTACGGTTTGTTACGAAGTATCCAAGCTTCACGTCTTCGGTCTTTGTTGCTGCATTACGTTACTTTCTCCGTGTCACCGCTCCACCATTCCACCGTCACATGAAACAAGAAAGGAAAAGAGCAAGTTAGAAGCAAAACATAAACATGAAACAAATGCAAGAAATTATCAAAGAATTGTTTGTCAAAATTCATCATTAGGCGTTGGCGGGAATCAGGTTAATTGCTAAAGCCTCAAAATCTTAAAGATTAATCATCGGGGAACGGCTTGCTTGCAAATCACGGGCTAACCCGGTTCACAAACAAGCATAACAGGCAGCAAGCAGGTTATGTTTACAATATCCAACAGCATAAATTGAGGCAACAATATCCCGGGCAGCAAGCATATGTATACCAGCTCATAGTTTAATCCCAACAGGCATAGCAACAACAAAGGCAGCAAGCACAACAAGGTAGAGACAAGCACTTAGCAGCCACAACCATGTATCAACTCATAATGATCAAGACAGCAGTATCAAGCAGCAAAACAACTAGCAATTTAAGCCACAAAAGTCAATAAAAGTACAAATGATCATCACACTTAATGCAACAGCATACATTGAGCCAACAGCCAGCATATCCCAAAGCAATAAGCATACATCACAGGTCAGCAGGTAGCAGCAGGGACAGTTTGAGAAAGCAGAAAGTAAGCCACAAAGTCAGAACTCAGAGCAGAGCAGAGAACAAAACAGTTCAATTTAAGCCACAAAAGTCAAGACTCAGAGCAGAACAGAGCAGGACATCATTAAAGTATCGTGTTAAACCATAAAGCAGAAGTAATTGAGACAGAGGGAAGGGACAGACCAAGATACAAGGCAAACATCTGTTCAGAGATATAATAGAGAGAACACTACCAGAAAGAGAGGATCCAGTTCATCCTATACAACACAAAAGAAAGAAAAACTTTGTTTTTCAAACGAGAAAAACCAGAAAGATCAGTACAGTATCCATTCTTATCATCCAAAACCGACACAGGCAACAGAGAAAGAGAGAAAGAAAATGAGTTAAACACCAACCAACAAGAACAGCAAGAAACCAAAAACGCAAGCAAAGTGTAACACCCCATCTAAATACCCCGAATATTTTAATTAAATTAATATCAAAATCATCTTTAATCAGAGTTAACACGGTATAACGTGGGATGTCACAATTAATAAATAAATAAACCTTCATTCAAACAGTAGCCATGCTACACTGAGGATCATTATCCCAATAATTCAGTCAATTTAAGACCATGTCTTACACAGCGGAAATACCAAAACCAAAATTTAATAAACCATCATGGTTCTCAAGAATCCAATAAACAGTTAAACGAATAACAATTCTCTTAACTAAACGTTCCCCAGTGTTACAATCTAATCAGAGCATGACACTGACACGTAGACTTAAAAGATAAGCTCTAGAGCCATCCTCACCAACTCCTCAGTTGCTAACTTTAATCTGAAATTGTAAAGTAAGGGTGAGACTTCTCATAATTAAAGCATATTATAAGCTTCTCATTTAACAATATATCACAAACATATTATTTCACCCACTTAACACAATTCAGAATCCAACACACAACCATATTCATATAAATCATCATGCATAATCAATAGACAACAAAAGAATTGCAACACTGGAAGACATCCTAACATGTTACAATTCCATACACACAAATCGACTCGAATGCATGCGTGCAGACTGTGACCAAGTCATCCAACACTGATCCATCATCAACCGGATACAGTACCATCGATTCGTCCATAACCACTCGGACACGAATCCAGCCTAACCACCCATTGTCATACCCCAAAATTTGCCCTCCATCTATTCAAGAGATTTCATACACCCTTACTCAAGGATTCCTCAAGAGTTGATCAGACAAACTCTCTCCTAGACAATCAACCCAAACTAGGGTTTGGTATCTCTCAAGTCAAGATGGATTCCCAACATCTCCAATGGTCTTCATGCCTCCTCATATGCTTCAAAGATTCTCCATGTCAAGTTTCAAGCCTCACAAGTCAAGTTTCCTCGAGCAATTGCTCGGATGGTTGAAAATCGGTGTATTGTACAAAAGTCAACTGTGGTCAACATACATCAAACTTCATAATTTTTGGTCAACATCCTCATTTTGAAGTTACATTCATCATTTGATCAAGGGTTGATCATGATTCATCAAGAAAACTCAAGATTTGCTCAAAAGTCAAACTTTCTAAATTAGGGTTTCTAGGTGAAAAGTCAATGAACTTTGGTGATCATAACTTTCTCATACTTTCTCGAAATTTTCCACCAAAGCTCATTTTGAAGGAAATTCAATTCTCTACAACTTCATGTCTCACAAGAATGTCCAAAAATGCTTCATTTGAGAGGTATAGCTCAAAACATTACAGGTCATTTTCAAAGTCAACAAAAAGTCAACTTTTTGTTTTGAAGATATATTGAGCATGGTAACTCCAATTGAGATGATACCAAAGAAATTGTTTAGAGGACTCTTAGAGCTTTCTAAAAAGTCCAAGAACACTCAAAAATGTGGAAAATTGAGCAAGATACACCATTCACAAGTTGGGCAATTTTGAAAGAATGCACAAAGAGAGATACTTCAAAAAATCAAATCTTTTGCAAATGGGCCTACTTTTTCTTCATCCTAACTTATTCCTCATACAATTAGGAATATCCAAGCCCAATGCCATGAATTTTTGATTTATTTTTCTATTTAATTTTGAATTTATTCATTTAAATACAAATTAAATTTTAAAATAAATCATAAAATCAAAATTAATTGAAAGATTGATTTTATTCTTTTCTTGGGACTCAAGTAACTCACCAATGCCAGCAATTTTCGAAATTAAATCAAATTTGGCAAGATTGGATTGAGAATTAATCAAATTTTGAAAATTTGATTTTGGACAAAAATCAAAATTGATTTCCATTGAATATTGATCAATTCTTTCCCAAATCAATCCCAAATCCATCCAGCATATATACTTGATGCATACCAATTGCAAAGGGACGAAAAAATTGCTTCAGAAACCCTAACCTAACTCAAGAAAAACCGTGGTTACAAGACAATTGCAGCTGGGTTTTTGTTTCGATTCAACCAATTCTAAGCACTAATCGCTTCGGAGGTCTATTGATTCCTCGGACCCTTACGGATCACGAATCCATCAAGAATCGCGAAAAGAACAATCACGGTTTGCATCACTTTTATCAAAACTCGATTTCTATGATTCACGCATTGTAAATACATTTTGATTGCATATTCTTGTTCGTGTTGATGTTTAGAATGTTTACGTAAGTCGATTTGATTTTAAATCGTAATCGCCATTGTTAGGTTTTCGAGCTCGAATTGGGATCGACGATTCGGAAAAATTGGCCAAAACCATGCCATATTCGAATTCGGGAGGTTAAAAGCAATCGATCTGGGTCCTCATAACAAATTTATATTGCGTATTTCTGGACTTTTGATTTCGCAGGGATGTAACTAGGGAAATAATCCGTGGGTAAAGGCTATAGCGTGCACCGAGGCCGCTATGTTTTCAAAAATTCAAAGGTTGGAGATGAAGTTTGGCGGAGGAAGGAGCCGCGTGTAATCCCACTCAACCCGTTTCCGAACAGTAGCGTGCGTTGGTTCAGATGGCAAGGGAGTGGGTTTTCAAGGTTTGAGGCTGGTGTCCCCAGTTCGATTCCCAGCCATGGCAGTGTATTCTTACAATTTTACAAACTTTTCATATTTTTCTTATTTTCTAATATTTTTGCATTATATTTTAATTTCTTTTCATATTTTTATTTCTGCATTAAAAATTCATCAAAAATTATTTTCTTTTTGCATTTATTTTCAGAAAACCTTTATTTAATTTAATAAATTAAAAAACATATTTTTGCATGCATATTTATTTTTATTTGTAATTTTGCATTTAAATCATTGTAAATTCATTTTAAATTATCAAATTGCATTTAAAAAATCCCAAAAAATTATTTTAACTTATTTATCTTATTTCCAGCACGTCATATTTTTTCCATATAAAAATTTGCATTTTTTCTAACATTTTTTCTTATTTCGATTTCATCATATTTCCCGATTTTCTTATTCTTTCACAGGTTGCTCCGATTCGGACGTTTTCTTTTTATCGTTTTATTTTTCCAATAATGTAATTGCTCATGGGATGTAATAGTTTAATTTAGGACTTTATTTTCCGCATTTTAAATTATGTATCTGCCCCAAAGCCTTGTAATAGCGTAGGACATTTACATTTCCGCCCTTACATTCCGCATTTTAAATTCCGCACCCTATCAATTGCTAGTAACTAGGCGTGTATGGCAAGATAATAATGAACATAGCCCACTAATTTTCAAGATAAAATATCTGAAATCAACACACTTCTTTCACACACTTAGGGTAATTCTCTCGTTGCCTTACAATTCAAATGGTCATGTCCCTCGAGCGTAGAGGTATTCTAGCACTTGCCTTCAAACGAATCATCATAGTCCCTTCGATACAAAGATCATAGACCCACGATGTCGCCTACGAATACATGATCTTGACCCTCGATTGTTGCCTACGAAAATGATGATAGTCCTTGAATGTGCTAGGATACTTCCTACAAGTTGCCTTCGATGACCATCCGATGTCCCTTCGAATGTCCCGCTTACATCCTACGAATAGAGCTACCTACTAACTAATGGTACGGCTAGCGCTATTCTAAAGGAACGTAGAAGTACAAAAACGACCGATTCTGAGTGGGTAAACAAGACTTTTAGTTGCTCGCTCTATCAAATGCTTTCCACACCACACACTTTTTTTCAAAGTTCAAATTTCTTTTTTCAAAACAAAACATTTTCGAACACTTTGTATACACTCCTACATGAGTCATTACAAAGTCAAAGCGAAATGCCTTTTTCTAAAACATTTTTGTCAAATACACAGAAAGCAATTTTAAAAAGTTATCTAAGAGCAACTAAGAGCCCGTAGAATAAACTGCGGATGGAAAGGGGTGCTAATACCTTCCTTTTCATAACCATTCTCCGAATTCGAGAATCTAACGAAGGTCTTTTTCTGTTACTTTTACCTTCCCTTAATTGGATAAAAATAAAAGTCGGTGGCGACTCTTGCTATCCGAACATTTGGATACAAAAATCCTACAAAGTCAGTTCACCGTGTTACAGAACTGGCGACTCTGCTGGGGAATGTCCCAAAAGAGAGAATTGCCTTAGGGATTTCTAGATAACCTTTAATGCTTTCTGTTTGAATTGTATGCTTTATCTTTAAGGGTTGCTTGGGTATTATATTTTTGGGGGATCCTACACCCGGATCCGGGTTTCCTTTTAGGTAAGTGGCATTAGATCATCACGACCGCTAGACGTATAACTAAACGGTCAACATGATGGCTACGTTAGCGTGACACTTTGGTTGTCTCGATACTCTTCATTCCCAAGTTGAAGATAGTATTTGGCTTCTGCGTGGTGTCATCAAGCGCTAACTAAACTTTTAGAACCTTAATTGACCCATCTTGGCCATTAGAAGGTAGTGAGATGGCCGGCTTTGGTGTAGACCGAGGTTGGTTGATACTCGATGCTACGCTCATTGAGATTAGACTTTTGGGACATTTTCGATCGACCACTTGGCGTCGTATTGAAATAAGCGCCTCGAGAAAGATCGTGATGTGAGATTCCTAGAACCGGTTACTATTATAGGACAGGATGAACCAACTCAAACTTTTGGTAGGGTAATCACCTATACCTCATGCAAGCCTTAAACATAGGCTCATTGTGTGAATTGCTTGTGTGTGCTAAACATGACATCATGACATCATTCGCATTGCATATCATTTCTAACTATTTCAAGGACCTAGGATTTATCTTTGCTCTGTTTTGTAGGGATTATGGCTTCAGAAAGACTATCCGAATCAACTTCATGGGTATCCTTCTCAACTCAAAGAATTGGTTTGAAATTCCGATCATGCTCGGTTCATCAAAGACATGGTTATCTACTTGATTTGGTTATCTCGGTTTGAAGAAGAGATGATGCATGTCTATTCCAGTTCTTTGACCCGAAACACCATTGCTTTACATTTCAGTTATCGGTTGGTTCCTACCTTGGAAGAGTTCTCTAAGCTACTTGGGTACCTATTCTTGATCAAATGCCATTCACGGTTTAGAAAAGGTTCCTAAGTACGAAGACATTGCATCGACCCATCTTAAGCTCGGACATTGAAGCCAATTGGGAAACTAGAAGTGGAGTTAAGGGTTTACTTTCCAAGTTCTTAATCAAGAAAGCCCGAGAATTCCTCAAAGTTATGAGTTTCCATGCATTTGAGAATGTTGTGGCCTTGCTAATTTATGGTTTGGTTATATTTCCTAACTCGGATCAATTCATAGATGTCAATGCCATCAAGTTGTTCCTTACCCGCAATCCAGTGCCTACTTTGCTTGGAGACATCCTACATTCTCTCCACACTCGTACTACTAAGCGACAAGGAACTCTCATGTGTTGTATACCGTTACTTTCAAGGTGGTTTATTTCGCACCTTCCTCCATCAGTTTTGAAGAATGAACAAAGGTTGAGATGGTCTCAAAGATTGATGTCACTCTCTCATTCCGATATCCGTTGGAATCTTTTCTCTCAAAAGGACTTCACCTTCATTGAGCGTTGTGGAGAATTCCCTAATGTACCACTCCTTGGTATAAGGGGAGGTATTACTTACAACCCTTCTCTAGCTCTACGTCAGTTTGGTTTTGCTCGAAGAGATGGTCCACATGATATGCTTCTCCAAGATATTGTGTTCGATTACAATCATGATCTCGAATTACAAGCGAAGGTTTATACATGCTTGGGGCATGGTAAAGAAGGCGATACCAAGACTTTGGGGCACCGAACTCCATTCCTTGGGAACCTTACCTCAAATGGGTGCGAGCTCGAGCTCAAAACCTCATGATGCCATTCACGCTGTTCTACCGGTAATTATGGAACTGTTGCTATAGGTGGCGTACCTATCTTGTTCTCCATCTTGACATGCCTCTGATTTTGAAGACTTGAAGAGATCACGGATTCACTTAAGGAAGAAAGGGATACCTTTGAAGCTCGGTGTTATGCAAGCGAGAAGAAAGTGTTAGAGTTGACCAAGCTACTTCACGAGGCGAAACATCAACGCTTACATCGGCACCAAGAGCGCCCATGGGAGACTTAGAGCTTTAGGATGTTTATGGCTTCTTTTATTGTTTTGAACTATCTCTTGTACTTAAAAAGAAAGAATAATAAAAGAGTACTAATAAATGTTTGTTCATTGCTTGTTTAACAAATTTAAATCTCTAAGGTCCTTGAAAACATTGCATTGCATTCGCATAAACATTGCATAGCATAGCATAACATTGCATCACGGTACATTGGAGATTGGTTTTCTCATTTGCTCGCTATTTATTTTAGCGAAATGGCTCTTGAGCAGACATCAAAGATCTCCAAGCTCGAATGCTCGGTTTAGGATGTTCACCGGCTTGGTCCAAGGCCAAGAAGATTTGAAGAAGCTCATCAACAAGAAGAAGAAGGTTGTTGGTCTCCTCAACATGGGTAGGCGCTACAAGGAGGTCCAAAAGTGGTCGGTCGGATCGAGCTCTCGAAGGAAGTGTCCATACCGAGGGAGTGCCAAGGGTGATGAAGATGACCAGCGTGAGCCAAAGAAAGAGAGGACCGCTCGATTATAGCGATACTCGATGAAGATGACAAGTACAAACAACTTGAAGACCGTCTGAATCTTGTGGAAAACTGAAGATGTCCGGGTTGAATTTTGATGATCCGAGTCTTGTTCACGGTGTTGTGATTCCTCCCAGTTCAAAGTTCCTACTTTCGCTAAGTATGACATGTCTTGCCCTAAGTGCATCGAAGTCCTATGTTCGGAAGATCAATCCCGATGATGAGAAAGTTGTGGATGCACTATTTTCAAGAGAGTTTGTCGGAACCCGGTTGGAATGGTACTATCGGCTAGAAACGACCGTATCCATACTTGGGTGACTTGGTGATGCTTTCTGACGGTATGAATAACGCGACACCTACTCGCATGCAACTACAAAGCATGTCTATGGGTCGTGATGAGAAGTTCAAAATGCGCTCGAAATGGAGAGATTTAGCATGCGAGTTCAACCACCCTTGTCCATAGGGAGTTGGTTGATATGTTTATGGGAACAAGCAGCCCATTCTTCATCATCGATTGGAAATTCTTCATCCGGATTCACCGATATTAATGACGCATTGAAGCGGTATCAAAGTGGGAAGATTCAGATAGAGTCATCTTCAAATTGCGAAGAGATCTTTTGGTGGTAAGAAAGAAGCTAATGTGTATGGTCGAAAAAGCCGAGCCAAGACCGACCGCTCAATGGGCGGTTGTGATTTCGATCCTACATCGGCACAACCTCGGTGAGACAGCGTAACGAGCAGCCACGAGGCGGTTCGAAGATCAACATGCCTTTGTCGCAAGCCTTGCAACACATGTTGAGCAGTGATAACCTTGAGGATCCTCCTCGAATGTCAATACCTCATCTCAGTACAATCCCAATGCTAAGTGTGCTTACCATTCCAATAGCCGGGGCACGACAACGACAATTGTTGGGCTCGAAGAACAAAATTCAAGATATGATTGAATCTAAGTTGAATTTGATCCTCTGTTGAGACTCAGAATGTGATCAGCGCGCTATGCCTAATCATGACAAGAGTTCCAATCTTTGTTGGGAGGATACTTATGTTTTCAACATAGATGACTTGACCATTCCTCGATGGTATTAAGAAGAATTTGTTGCAAGCGGTGTCAATCCGGGATGCCTAGAAATTGTCGTTGGTGCCCATCCGATGGATGTGCTTGGTTGAGAAGGCGTGTTCGATGCATGATGGATAACCGTGAGATACTATTTACGAAACCACATGCGGAAGTGTGAAGATATGTCTAAGTGAAGATCGAAGATATGAATGAAGCCACACCACTGTGTGGGATACCTTGGGAAGCCAAGTGGAAAGTATGATTACATGGTGAAGTACAGTCACGATAGTTACAAGATTCCTATTGAAGATGTTAAGGCAACCGGATGGGGTGACGATTTCGAATTATGCCGATGTTAACACTATAAGTTTCCTCTGCTGATCCTGTGCCCAGGGTGGCACCTCTCATTATCACTTCTCCAAGACCTGTTCCATATTCCTCTAACAAGGCTATCCCTTGGAATTATGGAGTGATGTTTACTATCATGGCATCAAGCAAGACCCTCGACTATTGAAGATCTTCTTGAAGTTTCTATTCACGACATTGACAACATCACCGGATCCAGTAAGGTGACGAGCCGGAAGGTATTCTCTCGGATATCTCTCCTCCAAAAGACACTGCGACTCCAGCTCGCATTCCGTCTACTCCACCAATATCCTCAGCTAGAGGGAAAGAACTAGTGACTCATCCTGCTCAACCATAAGTACCAAAGGAAGTTACTGAAGACACCTCCAAACAAGAAATGGAGGAAATTCTGAAGATTATCAAGAAGAGTGACTACAATGTTGTGGAACAGTTGGGACAGACTCCGTCCAAGATCTCCATGCTTGCTCTGCTCTTGTGCTCCGAGGCTCATGCTAACGCCTTGGTGAAGTTTCTGAAGAATGCTCACGTGCCTCAAGATACTACTACTGATCAATTTGAAGTTTGTATTGCTAGCCTGGCTGCCAACAACGGCCTAGGCTTCTCGATCTTGATTTGACTCTGCACAACAAAGCCTTGCACATCTCTGTTGAATGCAAGGGCACTACATCTCATGTCTTGGTGGATACGGTTACGCTTTGAATATCCTTCCGCGCTTTTGATCGACTTGATGTCGAAGGGTTGGTTACGAGACCCGGTGACATAATCGTGAGAGCTTTTGATGGTTCAAGCGGTGCTTGGAGAGCTCACTCACTGTTAAAGTCGGTTCCCGGACTTTCGAATCTACTTTCTTTGTCATGGACATCCGTCGACTCTCTTGCCTACTTGGGCCCTTGGATACATGGGGCGGGCATACCTCTACCTTGCATCGAGCTGAAGTACCGGTGAAAGGGAAGGTTGTTACATGTGGTGAAGAGGAATATATGGTCGATCATCTACATCATTCCGCTATCTCGAGATGGAGGGAGAATTCTTGAGACTCCTGTCAAGCTTTTGAAACAATACCCGAGTCATGCTGTGACTCTCCTGTCACTCCCGAAGTTACACAAGCTCCGCCTAGGATGGCCTCGTTGAAGGATGCTCAAGCTGCTTGTTGAAGAAGGAAAGAGTACTATTTGGGGTCGCTCACGATCTTCCTTTCAAATTTGACAAGGTTTAGGCTTCACTATCAAGGGTCGAAAGATGATACGCCGTGAACGTCTTGCCAACTTCCTTTCCGTCGACCAAAGTGGAATCCATGCTATAGAAGACAACGACAATGACTTGACATCGGCAAGTGGATCTTTCCAACTCGGATCATGGGCTCGCAATTGGAAGGCGTCATACCAATCTCCTTTAGCCGGAGTAATTGCTCTTGTTTTGTTTTGCTTTTCGTATTTCTTTATGTTGTGAACAATAAACTTTGAAAGCCTAGTGCCTTGCGGGGCATCATGGCTCGTTCGAGGGTTATTATCTCGTTTGCGTATTTTCATTCAATAAAATCGTTGGACTTTTGCATTCAATTGTTTTTCTTTCTTTTACTTTATCACCCTTCAAAAAGCTATGTGTTTCTTACACACCCACGTGATACAACTGCGAATCACTCCGAATCTAGTTAATAATGACTATGCTAGTGCTAAATATGACTTGATAATCCGATCTACCAAGCCGAAGGCGAAAGTGAGGAAGATTGTGAAGTGCCGAGAACTTGCTAGGTCTTTCTGACAGAAGAAGCGAGTTATACCACACGAAGAGCAAGTCGAGGTTGTGAATTTGGGTCTGATGAAGAGAAAAGAGATCAAGATAGGAGCGGGTCTTGAGCAGCGTTAAAGAAAGATTGGTTCGGATGCTACGAGACTATATTGAGGTTTTGCTTGGTCATACGAAGACATGCTGGTTTAGACATTGATATTGTGGTACAGATTGCCGACAAAGAGGGTTTTCTCGGTGAAATGAAAGTTAAATCGTATGTCACGAGATGTCGAGAAGATCAAAGCCAAGTTATGAAGCAGTTCAATGCGGGTTTCTTAGTACTTCTTATCCACGATGGGTTGCAAATGTGGTACCCGTACCTAAGAAGGATGGCAAAGTACGAATGTGTGTGGATTACGAGATCCGAACAAAGCGAGTCCGAAAGACGATTTCCACTTCCTCACATTGATGTTCGGTTGACAACACCGCTCGGCATAAGGTTTTCTCCTTCATGGATGGTTTCTCGGTTACAATCGATCAAAATGGCTCCGAAGACATGGAGAAGACTACTTTTGTTACGATGGGGTACTTTCTGCTACAAGGTTATGCCGTTCGGGTTGAAGAACGCAGGCGCCACTTATCAGCGTGCTATGGTGACACTATTCCATGACATGATTCATCACGAGATAGAGGTCTACGTCGACGACATGATAGCTCGATCACGGTCAAGAAGAACATCTTGATCATTTGCAGAAACTATTTGGCAGATTGAAGAAGTATAGACTGAGACTTAATCCTAACAAGTGCACCTTTGGAGTCAGATCCGGAAAACTCCTAGGGTTTGTTGTCAGTGGTAAAGGTATTGAGGTTGACCCCGCCAAGGTTAAAGCCATCCAAGAGATGCCAGCGCCCCGCACCGAGAAAGAAGTCAGAGGTTTCTTGGGCCGATTGAACTACATTGCCAGATTCATTGCACACTTAACTGCTACTTGTGAGCCAATCTTCAAGTTACTTAAGAAAGATCAAGTAGTAGAATGGAGCGCGATTGCGGATCGCTTTTGACAAAATCAAGGAGTACCTAGAATCCTCCTATCCCGATGCCGCCAGAAGGAAGACCTCTTATCATGTACTTGCGGTGTTAGAGAACTCAATGGGGTGTGTGTTGGGGAAACATGACGAGTGCAGTCGAAAGAGCATGCGATATACTACCTTAGCAAAAGTTTACCGGTGAAACAAGATACTCACTGAGAAAACTTGCAACGCTTTGGCTTGTGGCTAAGACAGATATGTTGACTCACACTACCTTGTTGATTTCAAGATGGATCCGATAAAATACATCTTTGAGAAACCAGCTCTCTCCGGAAGAATAGCAAGATGGCAAATGATCTTGACCGAATATGACATCGGACACTTCTCGAAAAGCGATCAAAGGAAGTGGTAGCCGATCATTTGGCTCATCAAGCCGTAGATGACTATCGATCTATGTTCAATTTCAGATGAAGATGTTTTACTAGTTACTGATTGTGAAGAACCGGGCCCAGACGAAGGACTGAACAAGGATCCCGATGGACTATGGTCTTTGATGAGCCTCAAACGCTTGGCAATGGCATTGGCGCCATCATTACATCCCTACAGTGGACATACGCCTTTCACCGCCAGACTTTGTTTTAGTTGCACCAACAACATGGCCGAGTACGAAGCGTGCATCATGGGTCTTAAAGCTGCTATTGACTTAAGAATCAAATTCTTGCAAGTGTATGGAGATTCACTTTAGTGATCGGTCGGATAAAGGCGAGTGGGATACGAGCATCCGAATCTCATTCCATATCGAGCATGTTCGAGTTTGATTCCTACTTGAAGAGATTACTTTTGATCATATTCCACGAGAAGAGAATCAGTTGGCAGACGCATTGGCTACTATGTCATCTATGTTCAAGGTCAGATGGGACAACGAGGCTCCCCAGATCATCCTTGAGAAGTTCGACGAACCAGCATATTGTTGTGAGCTTGACGCAGAAGAGAAACCTTGGTACTATGACGTGAAGAGGTATCTTGAGACTCAGGAATATCCCGCAGGGGCATCTGTTAATGATAAGAAGTTCATGAGGAGATTTGCATCTAAATTCTTCCTCAGCAACGGCATCTTATACAAACGCAACCACGACTTGTGCTTACTCCGCTGTGTAGACCAGAAAACCGCAATGCGTATCATGGAAGAGTTACACGAAGGAGAATTTGGTACCCACTCCAGTGGACACACCATGGCTAAGAAGATTTTGAGAACAGGTTACTATTGGTCCACCATGGAAGCTGATTGTCACCGCTATGCTCGATCTTGTCATAAGTGCCAGATTTATGCCGACAAAGTACACGTACCTCCAGTACCTCTGAATGTTTTAACTTCTCCTTGGCCTTTTGCAATGTGGGGCATTGACATGATTGGAGAAATTAAGCCCACAGCTTCCAATGGACATCGTTTCATCCTTGTGGCAATTGATTACTTTACCAAGTGGGTAGAAGCGACCTCGACATCATTACCAAGAATGTTGTGGCTCGATTCATCAAACATAATCTTATCTCGGTATGGCACCCGAAAGGATTATCACGGATAACGGCTCTAATCTCAACAACAAAATGATCACCGAACTCGCAGTTCAAGATCAAGCATCACAATTCATCTCCTTACGGCCTAAGATGAATGGCGCATGGAAGCCGCCAACAAGAACATTAAGAAGATTATCTGAAGATGATGTGACTTACAAGGATTGGCATGAGATGTTACCATTTGCTCTTCATGGTTATCGCTCTGACGAACATCCAGGGGCAACCCCTTCTCTCGTATATGGTATGGGCTGTCTTACCCATCGAGGTTCGGATACCCTCAACGAGTCCCCAAGAGGCGAGTTAGGCGAAGACGATTGGATCCGACTCGGCGACCAGATTAATTTGATTGATGAGAAGCGACTCGCATCCATCCGCCATGGATGATTTATCGAGCGAATGATTAGAGCATTTAACAAGAAGGTCAAGCAGAGTCTACCAAGTCGGTGACCTAGTAGTCAAGCATCATTCTTCCACAAGGTGATCCGGGCAAATGGACTCCACCTCGATGGACCGTTTGTGTTCAAGGCAGTATTTTCGGCGGAGCTATGATACTTAGCACCATGGATGGTGAAGACTTCCCACACCGTGAGCGCAGACATAGTCAAAAATACTACGCATAAAAGAGACCCGCTAGGTCGGTAGCCTAGGCAAAAATAAGGGCATCTGGCGAACCAAAGGTTCGGGCAAAAGTTAAGGACATATACAAAACATGTACACCGCAAGTCGAAAACACGAAAAGCGGCTTGGGCAAAAAGGTATCCTGGTGAAAACCGAAAGGCGGTCTAGGCAAAAGTTAGGGACTTAAGCGTCGACTATGTCTCTCCGGATCACCTACTTCGGACTACTATCAGATTCAAGATTCAAATGGCGAAGATCAATTCACTCACTTTCTCGTGCAAGGAGATGAGATAGTTGAAATATATGAGTACTAGCATAGTTGGAACTTAACGAGATTATTTCCATAGCTTTTACCTTTCTTGTGTACAAACTACTTGGCCATCGCCACATTGCAAATAAATGCGAGTTCTTTCTCTTTACAATTTTCACTGTTGTCGTTTGCAATAAGTCCAACGTTTGCCTTGAATGATTATACGCATTTGACAATAAGAATCTAATCACAAACATACGAAAAGTGAACATGCCAAAGTACTTACTACAGGTTCCAGGAATTGAGATGACGACGAAAGTCACCAATGCATTTCCCCACAGAGCATGATCCCCACAAAGGTGTCACCCACAACCCTGGAGTATCGTCGATCTCAAGCGGTAACATCCCCAGCGGATATTTCTCAATCCTCCCCCTTCTCCCCAGCAGCGGTATCCAGACACAAGACTTGGTCAGATAGTGCATCGGAGGAAACATACACCTTTTATTCCCCAGCCAGAGATTACAACAGGCTCCAGACTCTTCTAACCCGGTCTCTCAGCAACCATCAAATATTCTCTGGCGAGATCTACACTCGGAATCCCCAGTAGAGCGCCTCCTAAATTTCCTCAGCAGGATCTACATACAAGGTCCCCAACGGATCGCCTCCCAGATTCTCCTCAACAGGGTCTATATATGAGATCTCCAACAACGAGTTTCTCAATCTCTACCTCCCTCAACAATATCTAGGCCCAAGACCTGGTCAGATAGTGCATCGGAGGAATCCAGGATATCTTTCTTCTCCTTCCAAAGCAGGGTTCTCACCTACGCAAATCCCCAAGCAGGAGTCAGAAATCCTCAAACAGAACATCCGCATCTTCTTCAAGATGGATATGTTTTGAAATATCACAACATTTATCATTCATACATTACTCATAAAGTCATAATTCAGGCATATGTCATTCATATACACTGTCATGCATCATTCCTTGCATAAGACTAACAATATTCTGTCAAAATTTCTCTTGTTTTCTCCAAAGCAGGTGAAAGTCATTTACAGTCCAAGATTAAGCCCGAATCGACGGAAAACTATCGAAAGACCGCCTTTGGTTGTCCTCCGACTGGTCCAGGATTAAGCCCGAATCGGCGGAAAACTATCCAAAGACCACCTCGGTTATCCTCCGATAACAGCAATGGATCAACACCGATGCACAAGGAAGCTATCCACATTCTTGCCAACTACAATCTCCTCGAGTAATCGGCACGAAGATTTATTCGATCCCTTATTATCAACAGCAACAGAGTCTAGCGTCGACTCGGTTGCTGGATGGCATCTTAAGCCCATCTCCGACTACTTGTCAACATTTCTTCACTTTCGAATCGCATATATGGTTAAAAATCAATACAGACCAATAACTTCATTCAAAGTGAACACGAAGTCTAACGTACGACTCCCCTCGGATGGCATCTTAAGCCCATCTCCATACTCTTTCCAGAAACATCTACGGAGCCTAGCGTACGGCTCACTTTCCAGCACTCCTCCTATCAATAATCCCGAGCGCGTCGGCTCACTCCCGGCATTTCCGGATGGCATCTTAAGCCCATCTCCGTCAGTTCTCCTATCAATAATCTCGAGTCTAGCGTACGACTCATTCACCAACTTCTCCAAACGGCATCTGTAAGCCCGTTCCCGCATCATCAGCCAACCGCGAGTGCAAATTTTCAGGTGTACTCGGTGTTCAATCATCTTCACCTCCGGTCACGAAGACAAGCATGTCAATCTAACCCTCGGTACAAGAAGATTGAAGGGCAGCTATCATACCCCAAAATTTGCCCTCCATCTATTCAAGAGATTTCATACACCCTACTCGAGGATTCCTCGAGAGTTGATCGACAAACTCTCTCTAGACAATCAACCCAAACTAGGGTTTGGTATCTCTCAAGTCAAGATGGATTCCCAACATCTCCAATGGTCTTCATGCCTCCTCATATGCTTCAAAGATTCTCCATGTCAAGTTTCAAGCCTCAAGTCAAGTTTCCTCGTGATTGCTCGGATGGTTGAAAATCGGGTGTATTGGACAAAAGTCAATCGTAGTCAACATACAGTCAAACTTCATAATTTTTGGTCAACATCCTCATTTTGAAGTTACATTCATCATTTGATCAAGGGTTGATCATGATTCATCAAGAAAACTCAAGATTTGCTCAAAGTCAAACTTTCTAAATTAGGGTTTCTAGGTGAAAAGTCAAGCGAACTTTGACTGATCATAACTTTCTCATAGTTTCTCGAAATTTTCCACCAAATCTCATTTTGAAGGAAATTCAATTCTCTACAACTTCATGTCTCACAAGAATGTCCAAAAATGCTTCATTTGAGAGGTATAGCTCAAAACATTACAGGTCATTTTCAAAGTCAACAAAAGTCAACTTTTGTTTTGAAGATATATTGAGCATGGTAACTCCAATTGAGATGAGACCAAAGACATTGTTTAGAGGACTCTTAGAGATTTCTAAAAGTCCAAGAACACTCAAAATGTGGAAAATTGAGCAAGATACACCATTCACAAGTTGGGCAATTTTGAAAGAATGCACAAAGAGATACTTCAAAAATCAAATCTTTGCAAATGGGCCTACTTTTCTTCATCCTAACTTATTCCTCATACAATTAGGAATATCCAAGCCCAATGCCATGAATTTTGATTTATTTTTCTATTTAATTTTGAATTTATTCATTTAAATACAAATTAAATTTTAAAATAAATCATAAAATCAAAATTAATTGAAAGATTGATTTTATTCTTTTCTTGGGACTCAAGTAACTCACCAATGCCAGAATTTTCGAAATTAAATCAAATTTGGCAAGATTGGATTGAGAATTAATCAAATTTTGAAAATTTGATTTTGGACAAAATCAAAATTGATTTCCATTGAATATTGATCAATTCTTTCCCAAATTAATCCCAAATCCATCCAGCATATATACTTGATGCATACCAATTGCAAAGGGACGAAAAAATTGCTTCAGAAACCCTAACCTAACTCAAGAAAACCGTGGTTACAAGACAATTGTTTGGGTTTTGTTTCGATTCAACCAATTCTAAGCATAATCGCTTCACGGAGGTCTATTGATTCCTCCGGACCTTACGATCACGAATCCATCAAGAATCGCGAAAGAACAATCACGGTTTGCATCACTTTTATCAAAACTCGATTTCTATGATTCACGCATTGTAAATACATTTTGATTGCATATTCTTGTTCGTGTTGATGTTTAGAATGTTTACGTATAAGTCGATTTGATTTTAAGTACCGTAATCGAATCGCCATTGTTAGGTTTTCGAGCTCGAATTGGGATCGACGATTCAGAAAAATTGGCCAAAACCAAAGCCATATTGAATTCGGGAGGTTAAAAGCAATCGATCGGGTCCTCATAACAAATTTATATTGCGTATTTCGACTTTTGATTTCGCGAGGATGTAACTACGGAAATAATCCGTGGGTAAAGGCTATAACGTCGCACTGAGGCCGACGCTATGTTTTCAAAAATTCAAAAGGTTGGAGATGAAGTTTGGCGAGGAGAGAGCGTGTAATCCCACTCAACCCGTTCGAACGATGGCGTCGTTGGTTCAGATGGCAAGGGAGTGGGTTTTCAAGGTTTGAGGCTGGTGTCCCCAGTTCGATTCCCAGCCATGGCAGTGTATTCTTACAATTTTACAAACTTTTCATAATTTTCTTATTTTCTAATATTTTTGCATTATATTTTAATTTCTTTTCATATTTTTATTTCTGCATTAAAAATTCATCAAAAATTATTTTCTTTTTGCATTTATTTTCAGAAAACCTTTATTTAATTTAATAAATTAAAAAACATATTTTTGCATGCATATTTATTTTTATTTGTAATTTTGCATTTAAATCATTGTAAATTCATTTTAAATTATCAAATTGCATTTAAAAAATCCCAAAAAATTATTTTAACTTATTTATCTTATTTCCAGCACGTCATATTTTTTCCATATAAAAATTTGCATTTTTTCTTATTTCGATTTCATCATATTTCCCGATTTTCTTATTCTTTCACAGGTGTCTCCGATTCAGACGTTTTCTTTTTATCGTTTTATTTTTCCAATAATGTAATTGCTCATGGGATGTAATAGTTTAATTTAGGACTTTATTTTCCGCATTTTAAATTATGTATACGCTAAAGCCTTGTAATAGCGTAGGACATTTACATTTCCGCCCTTACATTCCGCATTTTAAATTCCGCACCCTATCAATTGCTAGTAACTAGGCGTGTATGGCAAGATAATAATGAACATAGCCCACTAATTTTTAAGATAAAATATCTGAAATCAACACACTTCTTTCACACACGCACCCCTTAGGGTAATTCTCTCTCGTTGCCTTCACAATTCAAATGGTCATGTCCCTCGTAGAGGTATTCTAGCACCGTTGCCTTCAAAGCGAATCATCATAGTCCCTTCGATACAAAGATCATAGACCCACGATGTCGCCTCGAATACATGATCTTGACCCTCGATTGTTGCCTACGAAAATGATGATAGTCCTTCGAATGTGCTAGGATACTTCCTACAAGTTGCCTTCGATGACCATCCGATGTCCCTTCGATGTCCCGCTTACATCCTACGAATGGAGCTACCTACTAACTAATGGTACGGGCTATTATTCTAAAGGAACGAGAAGTACAAAACGACCGATTAAGTGGGTAAACAAGACTTTTAGTTGCTCGCTCTATCAAATGCTTTCCACACCACACACTTTTTTTCAAAGTTCAAATTTCTTTTTTCAAAACAAAACATTTCCGAACACTTTGTATACACTCCTACATGAGTCATTACAAAGTCAAAGCGAAATGCCTTTTTCTAAAACATTTTTGTCAAACACACAGAAAGCAATTTTAAAAAGTTATCTAAGAGCAACTAAGAGCCCGTAGAATAAACTGCGGATGGAAAGGGGTGCTAATACCTTCCCTTTTCATAACCATTCTCCCGAATTCAGAATCTAACGAAGGTCTTTTTCTGTTACTTTGACCTTCCCTTAATTGGATAAAAATAAAAGTCGGTGGCGACTCTTGCTATCCGAACATTTGGATACAAAAATCCTACAAAGTCAGTTCACCGTGTTACACCCATCTTCACTCGGTATCGGTTATCGGCAATCCAAGTCAAATTCCGCACAATGGGAATTAACTTCATCAAATAATGCAAATGCACGCACATCACTAGCATGCAACATCAATCCGTCTATGTATACATTCATCCAACATAACTGAATCAAACCAATCAACATGATATATCAACCAATCCTGCATACATCTAACATTAGCATAAACATGCTATTACATCTACACATTACCAATACCTCCATGACCAAAGGTCCTCTACTACACATACATCATTATGTGTCAGTTAATAAATCATTTATTTCGAAATTCGACCCCTTTCCAAAATAATTTCAAGTTTTCTAAAATATTTTCATTTTATAAGGTAGAGCATTAAATTTAGGAAATAACGTCCAAAGCGGCTCAAACGGACTTACGGTTTGAAAGTTATGAATTTTAAAGTTTTGAAATTTTCCAAAATATTTCGGTGGAACCGGTTCCTCCAGGAGTAACCGTTCCCACATTTCAAAAACAGCGCCCCTAGAAAAATGTATGGGGAACCCAGTTCCTCCAGGTATGGAACCGGTTCCCAGTAAAATTTCATATTTTACGGAAAACAACGTGGAACCGGTTCCTCCCATGCGAGGAACCGGTTCACATGTCAAATTTTTTCAAAGTTTTCAAAGTGGAACCGGGTTCTCCCAGGGGAACCGGTTCCCACGACCTCAGACAAAAATTCGTTTTGACAGCATCATTTCCCAAAACCATTTTTCTCTTCATTCCAAAGCGTGCCACATATTCCGACACCATAAATTCACTCATTCATCATCAATAACATACAATATAACATGTTTTATTAACAAGAATGATCCTATATCATACAAATCAATGAATCTATACATTCTGACACAATCTGACACCATTAGGTACACACCCATGGAAACCTAGAAATCCCAAAACTAAGATTTCCTAACATGCTACGTTCCATATTATCAAAATCAAAACCTATAATAAGCAATAACCAACGAAATCACCCCTTACCTTGTGGGTTCTTCGAATTCTGACGCTTCTAGGTTTTCTTCCTTCTTTTCTCCTCTTCTCACTTCACGTATCTTGTTTTCTCCAAAAATGACTCTATTTTCCTTCTTTCCTTATTTTATTCCTTTTTATTCCTTTTAATCATCAATAAAATAAATATTACTTCTCTTCCCCAATTAATTCCATCATTTAATCTTAATAATTCAATATATTAATAAATTATGTTCTAAATTAATTTAATAATTTAAAAATCATAATTATTTAATTACCGAATTATTTTGGGGTGTCACAACTCCCCCCAACTTAAAAGAGTTTTCGTCCTCGAAAACATACCTCAGACGAATAGTTCGGGATACGAGTCCTTCATCTGACTCTCCAGCTCCCAAGTGACATTTCCATCAGCTGGTCCTCCCCAAGCCACTCTTACCAATGCAATCTCTTTGCCTCGCAACTATTTCAACTTCCGATCCTCAATTCTTACAGGTACCGCTTCCACAGTCAAATTCTCTCGTACCTGTATATCATCTACCCGAATCTCATGAGACGGATCAACAATGTACTTCCTCAGCTGAGACACATGAAAAAAAATCTATTTTGCTTTCATTTTTTTGTTACTCTTAAATAAATTTTTCTTTTTTAACAAAAATGTTAGTATTAGCCTAGTGTACATATATGGTGTGATATTGCCATTTTTTCGGAACCATCGGAATACTTTGGAGTGGAAGCATTGCACTCGGTTCACTAGCACGTGGGGGTATTTTGGACCAATCAAAGATCAGATGGTATTCTTTTATAATTCGCGGAATCACTGCAATCCAGGCTATTTCTGAACTTTCTATTTCAATTAATTTATTTCGTAGATAATATGTTTGTTGCGATGTAATAAATAATTGTTGGATCTGATAGTTTTTGTTTGACGACTTATCGATTAAACTATTAGCCGATTTTTCATCAAACAGAAAAAATCACCTCTAATAATTATTTAAATTTCCGATTGTATTGCATGGTATTTTGTCTGTTTATTTACTCATTCATTATTTATTCACCAATGTACACTTTGCGCACAACTAAAATTAAAATCAATTCGATTTCATCCTGATTGGCTCATATGCTGATTTCTTAAAGGGTCTCATGGTTGGGGATGGGCATGACCATCCTCACGAGATTGGTTAAAGCCCTTGTTGCTTTAATCAATCATAACCCGAAAATAACATTGGTCTATACACCAATTACCATGCACCAGGGTCTCATGGTTGGGGATAGGACCTATCCTCACGAGGTTAATTAAGTCCATATACTTGATTAATCATAACCCGCTTCCATTTTCTCTCAGCACGCGCATCAGAATGCTTTCATAATTTAAAGTTCTAAACCTCGATCCAACGTCGAGTTTCTTTTCAAAATAATTTCATAAATAATCTACTTCTCCCTTCTCCCAAACATATGGTAGTCAGTCCAGTATCGACCCTCGACCGTATGTTTGGTGTCTTAATTGAATTAATCAACGTGAACCTTGTTTCACCTCACTTTCTTCTTAATAAATCTTTTGGGTAGAAAAAGATGATTAGGATGTTTCTGTCCACTCATCCGAGTAATTGGGGCGTTAGCCGTTGAACGCTTATGGTCCAATACTTGTCTCTCACATAAAAACAAAATAACTCATTCAAACTCCTTTTATCGCTCATACGCGATCATCAAACTCTTTTCGGATAAAGAGAGTGCAATAGTCGTTTCAAATACGAACGAGGACTTAAGCTTTTCAAACAAACAAAACAAGTCCTAGTTCAAAGCATTTGAAACATATAAACGCACGATTTTTCAGATAAAATCAATACAACCAATTCAAACCTTTTTTGAGAGGAACTACAGAGTTTTGACTTTCCCATTGCACAAGGGAATATGTAGGCACACGGTTCTGAAACCGTGCCAAACTCAAAATAATAATAAACAAATTCTGTTTCTTATATAACTTAGAAATTAGCGAATATACACACACACTTAGAACTAAATGGGTCCCATCGAGTACGATGGATGTAAGGGGTGCTAACACCTTCCCCTTACATAACCGACTCCCGATTCCAATTTTTGGTCGTAGACCGCCTTATCCGCATTTATGGGGTTTTATCTATATTTTCCCGTTCCTTTTGGAACAAATAAAATTAGGTGGCGATTTCACTGTTTTCGAGAATTAAAATATTTTTGAAAATCGAGTTGCTTCAGTTGGCGACTTCACTGGGGAAAATTATTGACTAAGCGTGTCAACCCTAGTTTGGTTCTTCGTATGTGTGTTTATTTTCGCTTTCTTTTATCACTCTATTTGTGTGTTGTATTTCAGTCATTTATTTCCTATCACTTTAATTATTACCTTGTTGATATATTATTGTTGTCTGGGAATAATGGATGGGACTATAGGAAAAGCCCACTACCAAGGCTATAGAACACATAAATTAGAGTGGTTGCGTAGTATTGATTTGCTAGACGGAAATGTCTTGTAAGTTGGTGCGAAGACCACACCTAGGGGAGGTTCTTTCGAAGACATTATCGCCGATTGCAAGTTACTTTTGCATTGACGATAGTGTTGTTAGAAGGGATTTTTCCCCTAGTTTTGACCTCTAAGGAAAACCTAACCTGTAGGTTTTAAGAATGCTCAAATGAGACATTCTTGGATACATCATCTAATCACAAATTTATTTGCGGTGAAAATGATACACTCAAGTTGGGATCAATGATTTTGAGCACCCCGTTCAGATCCCAGCTTCGAGGGTTACGTTTGTTAAACCGTTAGACCTGCTTTGTCTATTCGATTAATACGTAACTCTCCTTCAAACCAAATTCTCTTGAAAAAAAAGCTTTGTAGCGTTGCAAGTATCTTTGCGATGCACGAGAATTTGTGTTTGTTGTATCAAAAACCCTAAGAGCCATCCAAGGGGGAATTGTTGGGTAGACGTCGAAACCATGACCGGCCTCCCATTTAAACCCCTGTCTGTTTAATTGTTACATGTAATTTTACGCATAACATCAATATGTATCACGTCACATTACATTCTTACATGCATTGCCATTGCATTGCGTTTAAAAATAGAAATAAAATATTGCATTTGCATTCATCAACATGCATGCATTTTCTCCTCCACTACAAAAAGCTCACGTCACCTTTTGTTCTGGCCGCTAGTCGATTTCCTCATGGCAAGTCTGATAGACCAATTGGAACATAATCAAGTTGTGATAAGAGAAGACCCAGAAGGTGTGAAAGACAAGGTGGATCAAATGTTGGAAGCCATGCTAGCTTCTTCGGAGGACAATGCCCAAGATGCTACTACAGATTCCACGTCAGGATTTACTGTTATGTATAATCCAATGTACGATTCTCCTCTGCATGTGGATGATCCTATTCAACCTCAATTGGTGCTCAATGCTCTATCTAACACAATCCCTACGGTCCAAAGACAATCAACTGTTCAAGAAGATTGTATCTCACATCTTCATGCTGCTAAGAAGCCTAGGTGTGTCAACTACGTGCAAAATCCTCAAGGAACGAATTCAATGGTCAACACCAGAGCTCCTCAAGATACTGAAGCCAGACGAATGTGTCTTGATATGAAGGAACAGTTGAGGGTATTGAGTGGAAATGATACTATTGGTCTGGATGCTGCTGACCTTTGTTTAGTGTCAGACGTCGTGATTCCACCAAAGTTTAAAATGCCAAACTTCGAGAAGTACAAAGGTGTTAGTTGTCCAGAGACTCATTTGAAGATGTTTGTTCGCAAGATGTCTGCATATGCTCATGATGAAAAGTTTCTCATCCATTGTTTTCAAGACAGTCTTAGTGGGGCATCTCTGGATTGGTATACGCAATTGGAGAAAAAGGATGTTCACAATTGGAAAGATTTATCTTCCTCATTCCTGAAGCAATACGAGTTCAACCTTTCCATGGCTCCAACCCGTATTCAATTACTGAATCTTTCTCTGAATATTAACGAGTCGTTCAAGGAGTATGCTCAAAGATGGAGAGAGTTGGCTGCTCGAGTTAAACCACCAATGCTTGATAGGGAGTTGCTTGACTTGTTTTTGAATACCTTACCTAATTCATACTTCGAAAGAATGATAGGTTGTACATCTTCAAGTTTCTCTAACTTGGTGATGGTGGGAGAACGCATTGAAAGCGGTCTCAAAAGTGGAAAACTCCAAGATGCCTCGAGTAGCCAAGCTGATGAGGAAGATTTCTTCAGAGGTTCTCAAATGGAAAAAGAGGATTATGAAACCAATGCAATCTGGGAAGCTCCGCAAGCTCCACCTCCTGTACCTTATGGTCAACCTCCGTATGTAGCAGCTGTTCAGTGTCAGCACCCAATGCTTCTCGGTCCACAGTACCAGCAACCATGGGGTACTCCTCATGCGAGGAAACAAGTTCAAGGTCGTGGATATCAAAGTCAACGTCAGAATCCATGCAAACCTCGCAGTAATTTGGAAAGAAGGAATGCTCCTCTTGATCCAATTCCAGTGACCTACAGTCAACTTCTGCCATATCTGGTTCAAAGCTCGTTGGTGGTTCCCAAGTTCATTAAGCCACCAAAGTCATTCCCGACACGATATGATCATAATGCACGATGTGGATACCATGCTGGTACGGTAGGACACTCAACAGAGGATTGTAATTCTTACAAAGCCAAAGTTCAACAACTGATTGACCAGAAGTATTTGACTCTTCAAGGAGGGATTCTGTTTGTGAATGGCAACCCCGTACTCAAGTGAGCACCAAGACCACTGATGTTCATCTGATTCAACAAGTCAAGACAGAGCTCATGTCTCCTCAACAACGACAGTCTTTTATTTCTTTACTGCATTTTCATGTGTATCTTGTTTAATTGTTTAGACTTTGTTTGCATGTAGAAACTTGTTTGTTTTTATCTTAATGCAATGAGTATGTTTGTTTTGAAGCAATCTATTCGTTGTCACTCAATCCATTCATTATTACTCTTTAAATGATTTGCGAGCATTTTGATACCAACGTTACCAATCATTTCGCCTAGGCAAAGATTGGAGGGAGGATGACGATAATTGAAAAACGCCAGGTCTCTAGTCGTATGCTTTCGAGTAAAAACCTTGCTGACGATGTACAGGCCTTGTTTCAAATCCCTAAACACCGGAGTTATAAGGGAGATAGATCCTCGTTAACCCCTTCAAGCCTTGAAGTAGGAGTTTCTTTTCTGTTCAGAAAAACCCTCATTTTTTCAACCTCGGGGCGGGTAGTGTTCAGTTAATTTGATCGGGCGTTCAGAACTCATCAAGAGAGTGTGCATCAAAGGATACAACAATGGTTATCCTTCAAAATGTTGAGAAAGGTCAAAACCACAGTAGTCGACCTCCATCTATCAAGAGTGTGTGCCAAAGGAGAATAATACCGTGTTGGGTATCTCTCGCACATCAGAAGGTCAACAAATGACAATACGACCCCTCAGGACTCAGACAGTCACCATCACTTCTAACAAATCAAAGGTTGTGTATAGATCCACGACTTGTTCAAAAAATGAATAGAAAAAAGACAAAAAGCCCGCGAAGTCGAAACTTAGTAATAAGTCGCTTAGGCAAAAGTCAGGCAAATTTAGGAAATGCATTTCAACAAAGAACAAGTTGTGTGATTAAACACCAAAGACAGCGTAAGTGACTGTCGTGTCCAAGAAACCGCGTATTGGTTCCTCAACCATCATAACTCCTCTCGAGAGATGAGTGCTCGTATCAGGATAGTTGAACTTAGGATTGAAGAACATCATGGAGAATGGGTGGGCACCAAATATTTTGAGCCTAAAAATCTTTTTTCTAAAAACCGTGAACTGCACTAATGCTACAACCCTCAAAAGTCCTAATTGAAGCATGGGTTAATTCAAGAGCATACAACGAAGAGATCGCGTTTACCTGACTCCTACAGTGTGTGCTAAGTATCTGTGTTGGTATCATATGCTTGTCTTATCTTTCAAAAAGAAAATTTTCAGTGTTGCACTCCAAAAGTGTTTCACTCGCAAAAAAATCATAATGTTTTTCATACAAAACTTCAAGACGCATAAATGTTGCATTATAATTGTCACAATAAACATTCTTCTACATGCAAAACAATTGTTTGACATTGAATAAGTTCTCATAATGAACATCAGTGAAGAGTTTAACTTTGTCCAAAGAAGAGGAACTTGATTATTCTGCTAAGTTAGCGGTTATTTGTATTAAGGGGCAGGACGTCTAAGGACTCCTTTGAGCATATCACAAGTTGTTTTCTCAAGATTCTTTTAATTTGGGGGCAATCAAATCGAAATTCTCCTCAATTTACGCCAATCTGAGGCAGTCCTTAAAGAGCAATCAGCAGGTGATTTGGTCTTTCTCAAAGAACGGTTAACCTGGGACAACCGTCGTTTCATGATTCAATCAATCTGAGACAATTACTTCGAGATGTTGAAGCCTTCAGAAAGCTCTCGTTCCATCAAGTTAGTTGCTCATATGCTGTTGGTCTGAAGCAATTACTTCGAGACATAGGAGTCTCTCTAGAGATCATCCTGGGGAAAGCCTTCCCTATGTTTGCATAGCCAATTATCCAAATGTAGTCAATCTGAAGGAGTCACCTTGACGCATTGAAGTACTTCCAAGGAGCACATTGTTTCATGCTATTTCTATAGCATAGTGAAGTTCATCCTTCAAGATTCAATTAATCTGGGGCAGTCACATCGAGATACGGTAATATCTTTCAAAGGATTTGCTAATCAGGGGCATCCTGCATTAGAATACAAACTCGGGGGCAAGTTATCCCATGATCGATTCAGAACTGTTTCGACATTTTCTCAAAGCAAATCTCTTCAGATAATCAACAGGCTGGGGCAATGAATGCTATATACAGACAATTTCGTTATGTATCTTCAAGCTGCTCAGAAATTTTTCTCTCAAGTGTCAACAACTGTTGCGTTCAATTTGAGTGGCAGGGAATCATGCTAACAACCTCCTTTTGATGGGAAATTTGTTTCAAGAATCTTTCTTGGTCTTAACCAGTCAAACAGTCAAAGCATCTTCATGCATTGTCAATCATGCATCTCATCTTGTGCCATTTAAAATCTGACTTTGTTTGGTACGTTTGACCAGTTTCCGTCTGGTGGTCAAAATCATTTCACCAGTTTCCGTCTTGTGGTTAAAGTGTTTTCACCAGTTTCCGTCTGGTTGATTAAAATCATTTCACCAGTTTCCGTCTGGTGGTTAAAATCATTTCACCAGTTTCCGTCTGGTGATTAAAATCATTTTGCCAGTTTCCGTCGGTGGTTAAAGTGTTTTCACCAGTTTCCGTCTGGTTGATTAAAATCATTTCACCAGTTTCCGTCTGGTTGATTAAAATCATTTCACCAGTTTCCGTCTGGTGGTTAAAATGTTTTCACCAGTTTTCGTCTGGTTGATTAAAATCATTTCACCAGTTTCCGTCTGGTGATTAAAATTATTTCGCCAGTTTCCTTCTGGTGGTTTAACATTTCACCAGTTTCCGTCTGATGGTTAATCAATTCACCAGTTTCCGTCTGGTGGTTTAACTTAAAATCAGTTCACGTCTGACGATTTTTCCTTCAAGGTCAAATTTTATTTGGCACACATCTAATAATCCATACATGCATTCATAAATCATTACATAAATCATCGTCGTGCGTCGATCAAGTCGCCTTACTCATGTCATATCATAGCATATTCATGCATGAACCTCCGCAAGACTTGGGGTCTGTTCAGAATAAAGTCGAATGCGGGTGTCAAAGACCGGTCTCCAACGACAATTCAATTTTTCTCCCCGGTACCAAGCGAATGCTTGGGTGACAGACAATCGACAGTGGTGTCAATTCTCCAGTGAAGTCTCTTCCCCGGAGAATCGATTGATCATCCCCAGTGAACTCTTATGACAACAAGATCGTTCAATTGGATTCCCCAGCGATATCGTCCTTCTCTCAACAGTCAGGAAATCATATACTATTTGCATTAAAAAAAATCACCTCATGCATATCATACCCATGCATTAGCTTCGCTATTTGTTTTGCGTGTTTTCAACCGAAATCGAAATGTCCTCATAAGGATCAAAATTGAAGGATTAGTTCTCAGACGACAAAATTATCCTCTTTTCTACAAGCACAAGTTATATGCTTGTATAGATCTCAATGACTGATGGTTTCTCCAATCGAGATTTCTTTCCCAGCGAGACAGTTGTCTCTTTCAGATGGACTCTAATGTCAGCAAAATTATCAACCGGGAATCCCCAGCGGATTTTCCACATGGTTTCCTTATGAAGTTTCCCCAGTGAAGCTTAATTTACTCCCAAGTGAGTCTCCTTTAGAAGGGATTATTACAGCATTATTCTTGGTATTTTCAAAGACTTCTTTCAGACAAGAATCTTCCCAGCAAATTCTATTGGCAGTGAATTCTGCGTTTTGTTCTCTGAGCTGTTCTCAGAAAATTACAGTGAACTTCTGGTGTGTTTATTTCCCCAGTAAGTCATCAACTACTCAACAAATAAATATCCACCCGGCGGGATGTTTATTCAATCTCAAGATATTTCTCCAACTCAGACGTTGATCTATATATATATCCACTTGCTACAACGCATTGTCTATACAATGCTAGCAAATTGAAGCTCATTACCCTAGAAGTTTTTCAGTCACAGGTGCTGAATCTGATTCTTCTATCACCGGTAGAGCTATCTGCATACAAATTGAAGATCTTGTCAACTCAGAAGTTGTTCAACATGTCCGTACATGTTCAGTAAGATCTCTCATCAGCAGAAATGTCGGAAACAAGACTTACCGACTTCATAAACATCTATATCACACCGGTGTGCTGGATATTGTTTTGTTTATCCCCAGAGAATTGTATTCTCGGGTGCGCAACTGAATTTTGTTCTGCTGGTAACTCGGAAGTTACATGGTCAAGACATTCAGCATGCCATGGCTCCTCGCACCTTTGTGCACCAACAATTCCGATATTGTTCTAGCCATATATCTTCGTTAAGGTCTCCAGGTATTCCTTAATTATCAGGGAACTCTTTGTTAAGTTCTCAATCATGTCAATTTTTCAATTTTGTTTAAGGTCTCCAGGTATTCCTTAATTATCAGGGAACTCTTTGTTAAGTTCTCAATCATGTCAATTTTTCAATTTTGTTTAAGGTCTCCAGGTATTCCTTAATTATCAGGGAACTCTTTGTTAAGTTCTCAATCATGTCAATTTTTCAATTTTGTTTAAGGTCTCCAGGTATTCCTTAATTATCAGGGAACTCTTTGTTAAGTTCTCAATCATGTCAATTTTTCAATATTGTTTAAGGTCTTCAGGTATTCCTTAATTAACGGGAACTCTTTGATAAGTTCTCAATCACGTCAATTTCTTAATTTTATTTCTTTTCGCTTGAGAAGTTCGTTTCTCTTCTCATAGCATTTTCATTAATTATTTGTTAAACTCATTTCGGTTACACGGTTATCCCCAATGTTGTTGAAATCTCCTATTATTTCTCATTGGTTGCTGTTGTGTAAAGCATTTCGTTGGTGCTTAGCAAGTTTTCTCTTCAAACGTTTTTTCTTGGCTCCGTAGTCAAGATATGTTATCTGTTTCTTTGGTGGCATTGGTTTTCCGCATAGGGCAAGTTTTCGGGGTTCTCTGGTATTCAATCCTCTTCCACCTCGAATGTTCGAAAGCTGTCGATTTTTCTCACTCATCAGGTTTAAGATGATTGAATAGGGGCAACTGTCGCACCCCAAAATTTACCCTCCTTACCATAAAATTTTGTTGGAACATTCGTTCATACTTTATTTCTTGTGTCAACCAAGATTAAATTGGAATGACGATTCAAGTGATTCAAGCGACTTGAAACGAATAATTTGTCAAGATTCATGGTTTTGAGTTTCTTGGAATTCATGATTTATGGTTTCTATTACTCCATTTTCGGGTTTCTTTCAAGTTTGTTTAAAGGTTTTTGATCTATGCAATTATTCGAGTTTTAGGCCAATTTTGTACATCCAAGTTCTATATCAATGGCAAGATACAAGGAATATAATTGATACAAGTCCATCCAAACTTCAAATTACAAAGAGTTGTAAATTTCTCAAGCCTAAAAGGAAATTCAAAGATTCCAAACCAATTCAAAAGATTGTTGTACTTTGGATTAAGAGTAGGTCACAAGTTTGAGTTCAAAGGAAATTTTGAATTCTACTTAAGGAATAGTACAAGATAGAATTGTCGAATTTTTAACATCTTGATAGCCGCTCAAACGCTCAAGTTATAAATTCGGATTCTAAGTCCTAAGTTATTGTATCAACATTGGCAATTTGAATTTAAATTTTCATTCATTTATGTCATGGAGAGTACAATTGTTACAAAAGAGTTCTAAGTCCTACAATTCTAAGTCCTACGGATTCTACGGTTTGTTATGAAGTATCCGAGCTTCACGTCTTCGGTCTTTGTTGCTGCATTACGCTACTTTCTCCGTGTCACCGCTCCACCATTCCACCGTCACATGAAACAAGAAAGGAAAAGAGCAAGTTAGAAGCAAAACATAAACATGAAACAAATGCAAGAAATTATCAAAGAATTGTTTGTCAAAATTCATCATTAGGCGTTGGCGGGAATCAGGTTAATTGCTAAAGCCTCAGAATCTTAAAGATTAATCATCGGCGAACGGCTTGCTTGCAAATCACGGGCTAACCCGGTTCACAAACAAGCATAACAGGCAGCAAGCAGGTTATGTTTACAATATCCAACAGCATAAATTGAGGCAACAATATCCCGGGCAGCAAGCATATGTATACCAGCTCATAGTTTAATCCCAACAGGCATAGCAACAACAAAGGCAGCAAGCACAACAAGGTAGAGACAAGCACTTAGCAGCCACAAGCATGTATCAACTCATAATGATCAAGACAGCAGTATCAAGCAGCAAAACAACTAGCAATTTAAGCCACAAAAGTCAATAAAAGTACAAATGATCATCACAGTTAATGCAACAGCATACATTGAGCCAACAGCCAGCATATCCCAAAGCAATAAGCATACATCACAGGTCAGCAGGTAGCAGCAGGGACAGTTTGAGAAAGCAGAAAGTAAGCCACAAAGTCAGAACTCAGAGCAGAGCAGAGAACAGAAAAATTCAATTTAAGCCACAAAAGTCAAGACTCAGAGCAGAACAGAGCAGGACATCATTAAAGTATGGTGTTAAACCATAAAGCAGAAGTAATTGAGACAGAGGGAAGGGACAGACCAAGATACAAGGCAAACATCTGTTCAGAGATATAATAGAGAGAACAATACCAGAAAGAGAGGATCCAGTTCATTCTATACAACACAAAAGAAAGAAAAACTTTGTTTTCCAAATGAGAAAAACCAGAAAGATCAGTACAGTATCCATTCTTATCATCCAAAACCGACACAGGCAACAGAGAAAGAGAGAAAGAAAATGAGTTAAACACCAACCAACAAGAACAACAAGAAACCAAAAACGCAAGCAAAGCATGGCATAAACATCATTTTCGCCACCAACAACCTTCAGTTCAATTTTTTTTTTCCAGAAATTCGTATTCCAAAAGCGAGAAAGAAGAAGAGTGAAGAAGAACGGTCTCACCCGGAACAAGGTTAAGAAGCAAGCTTTCACTGACACGTCTCCAAAGCCCAGGTTTACCCACCGTCGCCGGAATCGGCCGAGCCTAGGGTTCCTTCCCTTCCATTCACAGCCTGTAACAAACACAGAAACAGAAAATCAAAACATAAACTAAATCGAGACATGCAAACAGAAATTGCGGCCGTTAGGGTCTCAGTGAAAGCGAGTGAGAAGCGGCGGCGATGAGCCGTTTCCGCGAGGAAACGTGAGCCGCAACGAGAACTGAGAGAGTTCCGATGAGGGACAGAGAGAAACAGTGAGGGAATCGAGAGAGAGTTCCGGCGAGAGGGAACAGAGAGAGTTCCGATGAGAGAGCGATAAGAAACCCAGAAACATGAAACGCGTGAGAGACTGAAGAACGGGTTCTTTTGTTTCATCAAATAACACTCTTTCTTATTTATTTATTTTTTCCAAAAAATATAAAACAAACTCTTTTAAATTCTTTTCTTTTAATTTTATATTAAATATGGTGGTGACAAGTGTCACCACCTTGTTTTTTTAAAGAAAAAAACTATTTTGCTTTCATTTTTTTGTTACTCTTAAATAAATTTTTCTTTTTTAACAAAAATGTTAGTATTAGCCTAGTGTACATATATGGTGTGATATTGCCATTTTTTCGGAACCATCGGAATACTTTGGAGTGGAAGCATTGCACTCGGTTCGCTAGCACGTGGGGGTATTTTGGACCCATCAAAGATCAGATGGTATTCTTTTATACTTCGCGGAATCACTGCAATCCAGGCTATTTCTGAACTTTCTATTTCAATTAATTTATTTCGTAGATAATATGTTTGTTGCGATGTAATAAATAATTGTTGGATCTGATAGTTTTTGTTTGACGACTTATCGATTAAACTATTAGCCGATTTTTCATCAAACAAAAAAAAATCACCTCTAATAATTATTTAAATTTCCGATTGTATTGCATGGTATTTTGTCTGTTTATTTACTCATTCAGTATTTATTCACCAATGTACACTTTGCGCACAACTAAAATTAAAATCAATTCGATTTCATCCTGATTGGCTCATATGCTGATTTCTTAAAGGGTCTCATGGTTGGGGATGGGCATGACCATCCTCACGAGATTGGTTAAAGCCCTTGTTGCTTTAATCAATCATAACCCGAAAATAACATTGGTCTATACACCAATTACCATGCACCAGGGTCTCATGGTTGGGGATAGGACCTATCCTCACGAGGTTAATTAAGTCCATATACTTGATTAATCATAACCCGCTTCCATTTTCTCTCAGCACGCGTATCGGAATGCTTTCATAATTTAAAGTTCTAAACCTCGATCCAACGTCGAGTTTCTTTTCAAAATAATTTCATAAATAATCTACTTCTCCCTTCTCCCAAACATATGGTAGTCAGTCCAGTATCGACCCTCGACCGTATGTTTGGTGTCTTAATTGAATTAATCAACGTGAACCTTGTTTCACCTCACTTTCTTCTTAATAAATCTTTTGGGTAGAAAAAGATGATTAGGATGTTTCTGTCCACTCATCCGAGTAATTGGGGCGTTAGCCGTTGAACGCTTATGGTCCAATACTTGTCTCTCACATAAAAACAAAATAACTCATTCAAACTCCTTTTATCGCTCATACGCGATCATCAAACTCTTTTCGGATAAAGAGAGTGCAATAGTCGTTTCAAATACGAACGAGGACTTAAGCTTTTCAAACAAACAAAACAAGTCCTAGTTCAAAGCATTTGAAACATCTAAACGCACGATTTTTCAGATAAAATCAATACAACCAATTCAAACCTTTTTTGAGAGGAACTACAGAGTTTTGACTTTCCCATTGCACAAGGGAATATGTAGGCACACGGTTCTGAAACCGTGCCAAACTCAAAATAATATTAAACAAATTCTGTTTCTTATATAACTTAGAAATTAGCGAATATACACACACACTTAGAACTAAATGGGTCCCATCGAGTACGATGGATGTAAGGGGTGCTAACACCTTCCCCTTACATAACCGACTCCCGATTCCAATTTTTGGTCGTAGACCGCCTTATCCGCATTTATGGGGTTTTATCTATATTTTCCCGTTCCTTTTGGAACAAATAAAATTAGGTGGCGATTTCACTGTTTTCGAGAATTAAAAGATTTTTGAAAATCGAGTTGCTTCAGTAGTTATGCTCAAAATCAACAAAATGCCTTGATCATTTTCTTGCAATCATACAATCAATACAAAACTAAAGATTAAGCATAATAAAATCTAGTTAAAACAAGAATGTGGACTCTCAACATATGTAAACAATGGAAAGCTTCCTCACATTTATGGTTAAAAATGGTACTAAAGTGATTCAATTCATGAGCAAGTAATGCAAAAAGAATGAATGACATGGTAATTATACAAATGATAAATTTCTTAAACATGTTATGCTATAGAAAGCGATAAACGAGTACCTGACGTGTGCCAACTTTGAAAACTATCATTACCATACATCCGCGAGTTGAAACGATCAAACTCGGAAAATCACCTCAAGAGTCTTCAAGTTACCGGACCAAAATTTGAGTCCAAACAACAACAAACAAATTAGAAAAATAAAATCTACAATATTTACAACCAACAAAACTCCTCAAGCTAAACACGACAAGCTTACGGAAATACAACATTTACGTAACAAAACAAAAGCAAATTACGATACGAAAACGAGGTGAAAATGAATTAACAAGTTGAAAAGTGAAGATTTAAAACTAAGAATAAGTCCTATTTCAACTTGTTAAAACACAAGCCACCAAACAACATAAACAAAAACAAACAAAAACATGCTTGTTTTACGTCGTAAGCTCGACGCCTTTATTGTGTGAGCACTAGTAACCTCCTCTCGTCATGCCATGGTATTGCCACACCACGCAAACTTAAAGAAAGTGTCCTAACAACCACACAACAAACGTTACGAATACGAGACAACTTACAACAATACTTGAAAACAAGGAAAAACACACATGTGTACAAGTATGGAAAGTAAACACACAACATGTACATGTAACAATATACAAGTTTATATACAAAACCTATACAACATATACAATAATTACAAAACTCAAAAACAACGGAATTATCGCAATACAGAAACAATAAAACCAATCCCCGGAAACGGCGCCATTTTGTTGCGGTGGTAAAGCGGCAAGCAAAGAGTTGGTATTTATTTTTACCGGGTGATATATACCGGTTAGGTTATATCGTATCGTGTCCACAGAGATTGGTTATTGATTCGTCGTTTGACAATTCTACCGTTAATGGGTTTGAGATTAAAAGAAATGAAAATAAATGATAAAAATTAAATGAACTAAAAAGTATAAAGGATAGACAGCTTGTCCAGAACGAATGCACACTACCCGTCACAGACCTAAATCTATCACCCATGTCATACTCGGCCTACGATACTCGTCCGTGTCATCACATACCTCTTACAACCTTGGTTATTTCTAACCCAAATTGAGAATCCTCCTAAATCATCTCAATAGCCATGTTTGGCCTATCTCAACAACACAAGAGTCAATTGCGTCACCTCCATAACCATCTCTAGCATACTTCACCAACGCAGAGGCATTAAGTTCAGATACTCTATAGTGAATGTTAGATCTAAACCCATTTCTAGTATTCAGAAACTAACAGATAATCATCCTAGGTAAGAATCTAAGCAATCTATCTCTAGTAAAGCTCAAATCCCTAACATAGAGTAAAAACCTAAGACAATCACCAACACAAATTCGTAAAGCAAACTTTATACAACGTCAAGGGCGACAAATATACATGAGTTATGAGTAGATATACATACAAAACCCAACAAAAGAGATTACAAAGAGAAGAGAAGAAGAGGAACCAAACATTTCTTGGTTTGTCAACACCAATCAACGAGGGATTCGACTCCGGATCATCCAAATGCAAGCTCCAATGTTGTTTTCCAAGCAAATCTATCAAAAAAATGATGTTGATGGTGTTGGGACTCAAAAATACCCAACCCATAACCTAAAAATGTGTCTTTAGCCCCTTTTAAAGAATTCTGAAGTCGCAGGGCGCGCTAAGCGCGATTTGTGATGTTCAGCATCTTGTTTTTGCCATATCTTGAGAACCGTAACTCGGAATTCACCCGGTTTGAAGCGTTGGAAAGCTTATTCAATGCTCTATCTAACCATGAATAAATATCAAGCTTTTATAACTTTGAAATATTTGAAAAACTTATTCTTTGCTTTATGTGTCCTCTTTTATTGCTCAAAATCATGCGTTTGAAGCTGTGTCTTCGACACTTTATTACTCAATGCTCCAATTATGAATGAATACCTATAAAAGAGATGAAAAACTATCAAATGATACAATATTTACACAAAAACTCAATTATTCTATTATGTACACATTTATACAAAAAGCGGGGGATTTATTCGAAGAATATCAACAAAAAAAACCGATAAGTGCCATTAAACATATATACAAAATAACTAAATTTTGGCACTTATCAATTACCACCATATTAATTCCTAAACTATTTTTAATTAACAAAACAAGTGTTTTTTTAGAGCAAAGTTAAGACACAATCAGAAATAGATCCTTCTTTTCTCTTCACACTGAACGCTCTCTTCTATCTCTGAAGGTCTCGCCGGAAATCTCCCTTCGCGGCGGTAAACGGTGGTCACGCGCCGGCGAAGGCTTTGATCACCATCATTTGATTCGTTTCTTTGTCCTCTTCTCGAATCTGCTACTTGATTCCTCTAATCATTTCTCATGTGGCCGGATCAAAACTTTTCCCAAATTGAAACCCTAATCCCTTTTTCTTCCAATCTCTCTGATTTTTGACTTTTGGGTTTTATTGTTGATATTATCCTCTTTTCTTTGTCTCTGTATTATTATGAAGGTTTGTTGGCAATGATGGTTTGTTTGAGACACGAATCGATGGCTATGACTCTTCTCTGAGTTCACGACGATGATGGTTTGGTGGACATGGTCTGAGCGATGATGATGGTGATGAACAACACTCTGAATAGCGATGATGGTTGTGAACACGGTCTGACTTGGTGAGTTCATTCTGATTTGAACCCTTTTCTTCTCATCTTTCTCGAACTGAAGGGTTTGCGTTTACTGGAAAGTGATGAAAAAAGTATTTAGGGTTTCGTTTCTATTCTGATGTTCGTTGTTCTTGCTGCAATCAATTTTCATTTGTGTTTGAATGATGATGATTTTTTATTGTGAATGATGGTTGTGCTTTGATGTTAAGCTTTAAGGTTTTTGTTAGCTTTGGTAACACGATGGTGTCATTTTTTCTATGATTTATGTATTTTCTTTTTGGAAAGATGATAGGGTTTTCTTGCGCAGCTTTTGGTTTGGCTGAGTGAACAGTTGCCCCTCGAAATCCGTGCCTTTAATCTTTTTACAATGTGATGAAAATTAGGGTTTGTGATTTTCTCTATGTTACTGGACTTGTGATCTTTCTGGAAAAGGGCTTGGCTGGTTTTTTGCATTTGGGCCTGACATGTTCTGACACATTACTGATTGTTGGTGATTTTTTGACTTACTGTGGTAACTTGCAGTAACTTGCTGAAACTTTGTAATTCCGATTTTGGTTATTATTTGGAAATGCAATTCTGATTTACACCCTTCGTTTTCTGTGTATGTTCAACCATGATGTCATGTTGAGTTGTAGATTCTCCTCTTTATTATGAAGCAAAATTACTTTTGATGATTTACAATAGGAGGTTTCTTGGCCAATGATTAATCTTGAAGTTCTGAGGCTTTTGTATGCTTGAACCATGATTGAAACTCTTTACTTTCTAATTCCTTAGCACAAACCTCATGATTAGATCGAATAGAAACTTTTTCTTTTGAATACTTTCTTATTTATATTTTGCTTTGATTTTTAACCATGCCTTCTTTCCTTGTGTTTCATGAATGATGGTGAGGATGGCAAGGAGGAGACTTGAAGATGGAGAAGAGAGGAGCTTAAAAGAGAGAAGAATATCTCAATAGCTTAGGAGTTCCATTTAAATTTTCATTGTAAAAGCTTGTAATTAGAATACTTAGGATACTTTGTAGCAAATGTAAAACTCGAAACAACTTTGTAATAAACTTGTAAATCTCAAACTCTTTGTTTTAAGCGTTGTAACGAAACAAACTTAGAATCAATGAAATTTCTTTGTAAACTTTGTGTGAAAATAATGAAACTTGTAGAATTTGAAAGAGTTGCAACCAAGTTTTAGAATACGTTTGAGTTGGTGTACTTGGAATCAAAGAGAGGAATCACTTGAATTATGACATGAAGCTAACTTTAATCCACGAAGCATGAAAGTCCTTAGAATTGGATTTATTAATGAATCTTGAATGTTAGGTCTCTTGGAATTTGGAAGTTCTGGCCGTTGGGAGCAGCAGAAGTTCTGGCCGTTAGAAGCAACCGAATTTTTGTCTGGTCGTTAGAAGCAACAGAAGTTCTGTCTGGCCGTTAGAAGCAACAAAAGCTATGGTCGTTAAGAGAAGCAGAAGTTGTGACCATTAGAAGCAACAGAAGTTCTGGCTGTTAGAAGCAATAGAAGATCTAGCTGTTAGAAGCAACCGGAGTTTTGGCCGTTAGGAGCAACAAAAGTTGTGGCCGTTAGGAGTATCAAAAGTTCTGGCCATTAGGAGCAGCAGAAGTTCTGTTCGTTAGAAGCAATAGAAGTTCTGGCCGTTAGAAGCAACATAAGTTTTGGCTGTTAGAAGCAACAGAAGTTCTGGCCATTAGAAGCAAGAGAAGTTCTGGCCGTTAGAAGCAACAAAAGTTTTGGCCATTAGAAGCAACAAAATTTATGGCTATTAGAAGCAACAGAAGTTCTGGCCATTAGGAACAGAAGTTCTGACCTTTAGGCAACAAAAGTTCTGACCGTTAGGAACAGAAGTTTTAACCATTAGAGGTTCTGATTTTCTGATGAATCTTTTCAAATGACCAACTTCTTTCTAGAACCTGTAACTTCAAACTCAAATCAACCTTAAATGTTAAGTATTAAAAGAATGATGCCCAAAGCATGATGAATCTTCAATTGAATTTTCAAGTGTCAATGCCACGAGATAGTATTCTCCATGCTTTGACTCCTCAACCATAAATATTTGGATAAATTCCTTTGAATTTGAACACAAACTCTGATACTTATATAATATTCCAAAAAAACAACCAAATCTAAATAAACAATTCAAATTGAGGTGGTAGGGTAAATTTTGGGGTGCGATACCATGAAACCAACAATATACAAGTCTTTCATGTTTTTAACTTAAGTAAAGGAAGTCTTGGAAGTAAGTTGTCAAAAAACATGCTATGATATTAAAAAATATTCCAAGAATTTTAATGAGGTGTAACAACATATTAATGAGATGTTGACACTATTAATATATACAAGTTTTCTAACTCCTTAAATCACAAATTCCTTGTTACTCTATAACATAAAATGCTAATTATAATCTTCTTAGTAGAGTCTTGAATTACTTGGATAGTAGATTCAAATGCCACTAATCACATTTCTAGTGAATCAATCTACTATATTTTCTTCATATAGTACTGTGCACGATGAAAATCGGAGAACGAGGGAGCTAAATCAGGATTCGGCCTACAAAAAATTTATTTAAAAGGTCACCACCACCAAATTTTATTGTTTCCAAAAAGAGAAAAAAGGGAAAATTTGAATAACCCTAAAAAGTGTATGCAATGCAAGAATTGATGAAACTAAATACAAAGCAAAGAGGACTGAGATTCTTGGGTACAAGGTTAGGTTATACAAAGGGAAGGTATTAACACCCTATGTATCTATAGTACTCTATAGGGTCTTTTTTGTGTTTTGTGTTTTATTTTCTATGCTATTGGAAAAGTTTCTCCTTTGGGATTAAGAATGTAAGTTGGGTAGGAACCTAAGTTGTTTGTTATGATTATGCTCATAAAGATCATTGCAATCTTTTGCATACATATCCCTTAGAGGGAATCATAGCAATTGTAGCTTGAGGTCTAAGGGTAACTAAGGTTTGTGTGGTTTGAGAGAGAAATACGTATGCTCGCCAATGGTGAGACCTTGTGCCTACGTATTCTTAAAAGGAGGTTGAGAAAGTCAGAGCAATCGTAGTTCCCACTTATGTGCTAGTGGAAGCAATGTTTTTAAGAGACAACGATAAGTGTCATCTTGATGAAAAATATACCTAATCTATTTCATCACATACATTTGAAGATTGGATGTTGAATCTTTCATTGTAAAAAATTGGTGTTTAACTTGAGTGTACAAGTATACCGCTTATAGTTCTTAAATGAGAAGATGTTTTTGTTTGAGAAAAATGTTGAATCTTTCATTGTAAGCAATATGTGTTAAACTGGAGTATACAAGTATGCCACTTACAGTTAAGAAAGATATTTATTTATGAAAATATTTTATTTGAATATGATGTTATAAATGAGATACTTCTTCCATAGAGATGATTCATGTCTCATCTCTGAGGAGAAATGTTTTGTTTTGTTTGGGGGGATGCTTTTAAAAAGCACGTGGGTCCTTGTATGAAGCCCAAAAAGAGGATATTTGAGGTACATAGAGGGTCCTTCTATTGTGATTCCAAGAGGAGGCTATCCGAGGGACATCTAAGGTCTTTGTATTGTGAGCCCAAGAGGAGGCTTAAGGTATGACTGACTTGGTTTTAAGAGTGATTTCATCGGGAAACCATACTTTTTGGTTCTATCCTAGCTAAGGAGATTCTTTGTATGAAGCCCAATAAGAGGTTGTTTGAGATTTACAAATCTCTTTCTTGTATGAAGTCCAAGAGGAGACCAACTCAACGGGGGAGTTCTTTTGTACAAAGCCCAAGATAAGGCTATGGGGAACCTAGTTGTTATGGCATAAATAAACATGAACAAGTATATATATATATATATATATATATATATATATATATATATATAACAAAGTGCGTGTGTACATTCATAAGAGTTTATGAAGGAAATATATAAACAAGTGTATAAGACAAGAAAATAAAGCTAGCAATACTTTGATATATACAAGGAATTGAGACTTATACCTTAAGGGAGGCCCACTACAATAAGAGCAGTTTCATCGAGAATAATGCTCCTCTTAGTACTAGTGGAATTGGTGAAATAAATGTATAAGCAAGTAGATAAAACAAGTAAATAAAGCTAGCGATACTTGAATATGTACAAAGGGGGTTGAGAGTTACACATTAAGGGAGACCCATGATCAATTTGATTTTGAGTTCGAGAGGTTTTCGAGAAAGAAACCAAGTTCGGTTTGTATTTTTAAGGAATAAATCGAATCGATCATGGTGTAGGAGGTGTGTAAGTCAATAAAACATTTTGAATATTTTGAAAAAACTTGAAGGGTGAAAGTTTATTCACATGAGAGTTTGAAAAAATTAGGTTAAAGAAGATCAAGAAGAAACATTTTAAAATCATTTGAAAACACACTTAAAAAGTACCACTTTTTAACCTAATAAAAATATATCAAATGAAAATATTTTTTGGGATTTTTTGACATAATCATAAAATAGATATACTAAATGATAAGTGTGCAAAAAATCATCTCAAAATGATGGTTTTTGAAAATGGTGAAGTTTGTTAAAAAAAACTTAAGAAAAATAGTGTTAAAAAATTAGATTTGTCCTTGGTGAGTGTTGAAGTCATGCCCTTGGTTTGATTGATGAAAAGGTTAGCCACTGGGCCATACGCATGGCTTGCAAGACAAACACGTTCAGTTAATTATATGGAAAACAAGGTTTTGAAAAGGTTTGGAAAAAGTTTTGGAAAAATATCAAAAAAGTCTGGGGTGAGAGGGATTCAAACCCCAGACAGAGGGCATGAAAAGACTAAAGGCGCACATTCTACCACTGGGGTGGCTATACATTCGTTTATAAAACCAACTTCATTTAATTATATTTTAAAACGCGAATTTGAAAAAAAAAAACAGGTGGCGCCATCTTCATCATCTTCTTCATCGTGACAAGCTTCCATGGCCAAATTCGAATTTCTTTGATTCTCCATCAATTCGAAAAATGTAAAATACCAATTTGCTCAGAATTTCACCACGATTTCAACCATGTAATTTATTAAAGCTAACACTCAAAGATTAAAACTAATTTCCCGAAAGTACCAAGTAAACCATAATTGAAAAATTCAATTAATATATTAACATAGTTGATTTTAAGCAAAATTGAGGATTCAGACAGCTTTAGCAATATAATATCTACATTTCTAATCACAAAATTGATGCTAAAGATGCTTGTATGAAGATATCAGATTTCGAAAACTTACCTCTTGAAGCAAATTTGCAGAACTCGTATAAGTACTCCCATGTGCAAAGTGATGATCCTAATAGCTTCCTTGAACCTTCCTGAGTGTGTTCCAACCCATAGCTTGTTGAATCTTCCTCCCTACCTCAAGTTGCAGGTTGCTAGTTTTTGAATGGATTATGACGATGGAGGTATTACACAAGTTGTTCAATGGTTTGAATCACTTCTATATGATGTATAAATGATGTTTGAATGATCGGAATGGAAAACGCACAAGTGGATTGGAAGTTTGGCTGCTAAGGTTTAAAACATGCACTGATGAAGATTTCTTGGTGATTATGAGTTTTGGATGATTTTGTGATGGATGGATGTGATGAACAACTTCTAAATGATGTTTAGAAGAGTTTTGGATGACTTGTTTGGTCAGAACTTGCAAGAATTGGAAATTGGAATTCTTACTCTTTGAAACTTAGAAAACTTGTGATTTTAGAAAGAAGTGAGCAAACAAGTTTGTAGTTGTTTTGGCGTGATTTTGAATGAAGCAAGGACCTCTATTTATAGGCCAAGAAGTTTAGAGATCAAGGCAAGCAAAATTGAGATTTTTACAACTTAGCCTTAAAAGATAAGAAAGGAATCTTTACCATTAACGCATAAGGCCATAAATGCTTAACCATGGTTAAAACACTTAAGTGTTCTTATCCCTTATTCAATTATGATTCTTGAGATATTTTGGATGCAACTTGGCTTTGGATGATAACAAGGCAAGATCTTGACAAAGTTGCTTGAAAAACTTCACAAAATATTTTTCCATGTTCTGGGACATTTTGGAAAGCTTGCAACAAGATCTACAACTTTCATTTTGAAAGTTTTTCTTGAATCAATTTGGATCTTGGTGAAAAATGGCCATGAAAATGGTGAAAAAAATGGTAAAAACACTTGAAATTTTTTTACGTGTTTAGAAAAATTCAAGTTTTGACTTTTTGTTGACTTTTTTCACATTTTTTATTCTTGATGACCAAGTTGAATAATTTGAAATGCTTTGATGATTGGAAATTTTGAATTTCAAAGTTGACCAAAAAAGTCAAAGTTTGACTGGTCTAGACAATTGACTTTTTGTCCGATGATTCAAATTTTCACTGTCAATCAACCATGACATTGGATATGTTTTGAACCAAGAAATTAGGTCAATATATTGTATTTGAGAGGTCATGTTCCAAGCAATTAGGTCATGCACTGAGCCAAAAGTCAATGATGCACCATCCTCGATCAAAACCCTAATTTGGTCGATTCAAGGTTGATCTTGATAAAATGATTCGATTTTAAGGATCAAAGGTTGATGATTAATGAAGATATATCAATTGAGATGAATGTAGATCCAAACCCTAATTGGTTTATGTTGCACTGGTGAATGATTCTTGATTCAAAATCCTGGTTTAACACAAGAAGCAAGCACACAAGTTATCTTCTTTTGTAATTTATCAGTGAGGATATGAGATGGTATCTTAGTTCAAAAATTGGGGTATGATAAGTACCTATATGTAATGAAAAAATAAAATTTTCCGATATTTTTTTTCCAGGCATTGCACTACTATATTTTCTTCATATAGTTTCTATAGGTAATGAAAAAAAATTGTAGATGGTTAAATTGTGTTGTCTCTTAAAGATGACCTACATGTTTTAAACGTATCATATAATATTAGTATATCTATAAACTAGTCCAATATAAAAAGTGCCAAACTAACTTTTTTTCCTCTTCTCATCTCAGTGTCTTTCAAGATTACCCGCTAGCAAAGTTAACATAATGATGAACATTACTAAAATTTTGCTTTTCTTTTTGAGAATTCTTAATCCACTCCATGGGGTGGAATTAAATCCTATGCATTTATCAAAATGCCCCTTTAAAATCGAAAGTATACTTCCGGGGTGCACTGTATTTTAAAATGTTTGGGTTCAAACCGGAAGTATATTTTCGGTTCCAAACTGGCAGAAAAATGAGTTAAATTAAGGTATATAATTTAGTACACAATATATAAATTAAGGTTGACTATTTTTTGTATATAATTTAATACTTTTTATATAAACTCCCAACTAACGAGATTAAGATTTGACATACATATTATAAAAATAACTAGAAAATATTTATGAACACCCATGGTGGCAACATGTTCTGCTAAGGTATCTAGCACGTAAAGGTAACAAGTGTGCATAATAAGCAGGAGGAACTGTATACAAGATAACATTTTAGTTAAATTAATATTTTGTATAGCCTACAACAAAACAACCAAAGGAAATCAGAGTAACAAACCTATTGGCACAGATCGAGTACACCTCACATAACTTAATGGAAAAAAATAGTATTATAAGGTTTCTAAATAACAAAACATTGGGAAATCATTCCCAATTCAGTCTAACATACACGCTTTATTCTATCTGCAAAACAAAACAACTTTATTTAACAAAATAAAATCAAACATTAAGATTTGATTTAGAAAAATAAAAAACTTACCGTATGTTGTACTCTTAAAATCAAGCAAAATTATGATCAATAATTGTAGTTTTTCCTCCTGCTTTGTTCTATCAAGTGTTGCCTTGCACTTCTTGTTAAGTTCGACAAGCTGTTTTTCAATTTGATTGGGATTCCCTGGAAAAATTGGTACCAAAGGATCTGGGTTGAAAGTCTGGTACAGGCTCGAAATAGACAAAAGTTATAAAAAATTATAGGGAACATATATATAATTGTCTCATCAAATTATAAAATGATACAAGCAAACAACATACCATTCCCCTTCTTCGACACATATTAACTAATTGGGCACAATTTGACCATTTGAGGGTCAATTTTTAATTCACCTACACTTCCATGATACTTTACCTGCAGTAAGACAATTAAATTGAAATCGAAAGTATACTTTCGGTTTGCACTCAACCCTTTTAACGTGATTTGCATAATATAGAGTACAAACCGAAAATATACGTCTGGTTTTGAGGGGCATTTGTGAAATTTCAAATGGTGCCTAAGAAAACTATGGGTTGGATTAATAAATTCTAAATGGAGTTCCAAAATATCTGTGGGATATATTATTAACAGTATACTTTCCAAAGTTCTCAATTTTCAAACATCAATTCTTATTTTAAATTGCTTTGTTTGTACCTATATCAAATTACTTTGTTTTGATGTTTTTTTTCTTCGTATTTTAATGTTTATCATATTTGAGTTCCTCACAATTGTACCCATCTCTCATAGGTTAAAAATTATTTTTTGTGCATTAAAATAAACATTTGATCAAAGTCAATGAAATTAATTCGAAGCAAGAGTGTATATGATCCGTATCATATAATTTCACTAAGCATAATTGAAATCATATTCTTTCATGTTTCTTTATTGTTGGAATTTGGAAAACATGATTTGAATTTTGGTCCAATCTGATTTAAATCATAAACACTTTTTAGCAAATCATATTCAACATGATTTAAATCAAGCTTACTTTTTCCCATTTGATTTATTACTTGATTAGAATCTTACCATAGCTTATATGAGAATATTTGTGTGAATTAATGATTCAAACCATATATATCTCTCTGAAACTAGTATTCTCTGAAATTTTGATTTCCTTGCCTTCGTATCCTTTGGAGTAGACACAATGTGGTTTTTTGAAATATGTTTCTTCTTGTGATGCTTGATTTGTCCTATTCATGAAATATTTGGTAAAGTAGGTTTTTGTCTTACATTAATAACATCATCTTTAAGTTTTCAATGGTCACTTCTCTGACTCTTGTGATTGTTCTTGATTGTTCTTGTAGTTCACCTTGTTTCATCTTTTTTTCCTAACAAAAACCCTAAATTTGTGACAGGTTTCTCAATTTGAGATTGTGATCTTCATCTTCTTCACGCTTGAGATTAGATTTATGTTTTTTAATAAAATTTTATTTAGGCATAATTGGTTCCCACGTCCCTTAACTTTGAATGAAGTTTCGCTTTGATCCCCGAACAAAAAATTGTTACCCAATAATCCCGTAATTTTACTTCTATTAAACCATTTGGTCCGCACCATTAGTTTTTGTGAAAATTTGTTAAGTATCGCTTAGGTTTCATGCCAAGTAAGAAAATATCATTCAGACTTTATGTTATATCATTTTTAGGGTTTGTGACTTGCCTCTATCTTCCATTTTCTTATTTCTTCCATCATCGATTTCTTCTCACTTCTGTATATATCTCCTTCTTTAATATTACATCTTTAATCTTCCAAATTATGGTTCAATGTCAAAGATTGCAAGCAATGCTTCAATTTCAAATAGCCAAAGTTATGGTACATTTGGGTTTGTGATTCGTATGAACAAGAAAATGGAGTGTTTTGTCTAGATGAAAGTGTTATTCGAACCGCTAATGATGTGAACAATGTCAACTATGGGAGAAAATTTCAGGGTTGTAGAAATTACAGAAATCACATGGATAAGGGGTGCAATTTCTTCAAGTGGATAGGTGATGACTTGGTTGATGAAAAATACTTAAAGCTTCAAAGACAAAAGAAAATTAACAAATTGAAGAATGGAGTTATTTAAACAACAGGATGGTTGAAAATGTCCATTGTGGTTAGGATGTTTAGCATAGGGTTGAACCTAGTGTTTGTAATAATGTATTTTAATTAGAATTAGGGTAGTTCAATTTTATGTTTTCACATTCCCAATGTATTATGAATTAAGTTAAGTTGGTTTCATGAATTATGTTAGTGTCTATTTGTTCACAGTGATTTCTGGTGAAACAACCGCTAGTCCTCCAAACTATCAAATAAGCGTTATGATCGTTATTCAATCCCTTTGGTAACTTGCAGGATCGACTAGATTGATCCTATGGGGTATTGGTCGTTTATATAAACTTAAAACAAGGATCCACGTTCAAGGTCTGTTTTTGAATGTTTTATATATGTTCAAGTGTGTTTCGATTATGATGTTCAAGAACTTAATAACATGCTCAAGTAAGCAATATAAAACTAATTTGAACAATTAAAAGCATAAAGATTTCGAATTGCAGAAAATGTATAAATGCAGGAATGTTTAAATGACTTTTAAATGTAAAAGACTTTCAAAGTAAAAGCATAAAATGTAAAAGGCATGAATGTAAGAACAAGTATGTAAAAGTTTATTGGAAAATAAGAGCGTTACTATAAAAGTTTCAGAAAAATAAAGGGTTTCGAAATGTAAGAAAACGTTTAAATGCAAGGAAAGTTAAATGACTTTGAATGTAAAGAATTTAAAAGACATTGATGCAAGATAAAGATAAACTGGAAAGATAAAGATGCATTATTGAATAATAAAGAGTTTGGTGCAATCATACGTACATCATTCGTGCATTCGTTTCCCTAGCCATGTGGTACTTTGAATGTTACTGAATTTTAGTACAATAGATATGACACACGAAATCCTAACACTAAGACTTCTATTTATACTATTTCGACCATAACGGTCTGACTTATGAGATCTTGCCACGTTTCAGACATGCAGAACACTATACTTCTCTAGCTTCCACGTCTTCGAACCGTTTCCAGCGCGCACATTCGAACTTCCATTTATCCCGCTCACGTTTGAATTTCAAATATCTGAACTGTCTTTCGTTTCGAACTCGCTTCTTAAACACCACGCTACTACCACTTCGAAGCTCCTTTTATATGTATCATCATAATTGCTATTCGAAGCTCCAAGTTTCAGTATGTCTATTCGAAGAGCCAATTCTTTCATTCCGAATCATGACATTCCCTTTGTTCCAACGAATACTGATATTGTTTCGTTTCGAGCTTAATGATTCCTATTCGAATCATCAAAATCTTCAACCAACACTATTTCAATACTTTGCCAATGTTTCTTCATTATTCTATGTGTTATACAATGTTTCTGCATTATTCTATGTATTATATGTGTTATGTGTGTTACATAACTAGAATAATTGTCATATAATACAAATTGTTAAAATGCAGATGAAGGATAACAGACCATTGCAAGGAATTAATATAATATTCCAAAATAGATCTGAAGTATGATACATAACAAGTATTATAAGTTATCTCAACATCCATTAACAGAAGTATGATACATAACAGGGATTATAAGCCATTTCAAAATAGATTTGAAGTATGATACTTTCTAAACTGTGAAAGGACATTGTCAATAGACCATTAAAAGACATATTAATAACATTACAAAAAGGGATACATAAGCCATATCAGTAAGCCATTAATAGGCACATTAAAATGACATTACAAAATAGTGACCAAACATCATAACAAAGATCAAGGTTGAGTTGGTGGTGGTGGATGATTTGTTCCTTCTTGCACCTGACTTGGAACAACTGTTGGTTCTTCTTCCTAAGTTATAGGAGGTTGTGGTTGTGGTAGTTTACATGTGGCCTTGTTGTGACCAGCCTTGTGGCAACGATTTCATTTGATGCCATGTTTTTCCTGTTTCATGTGTGTCTCATCCCTCACTAGTTCTTCAGCTTACCTACTCATTTTCTTCTTTTGGCCTTCCAGGCTGCCTCTTTATTAGTGGTGACTGAAGATCAACTGCAGCAGTTTTGGCCCACAAGTATTCCCCATTAAAGTGGATAAATAACAGGTGCATAGCTTGCTGAATATTGTTCCTTCTGGTAACAGCCAGTTCCAAACTCACCAATCTGCAAGTGTTGATCCTTCATGCAAGACATTGCATGGTAGCATGGTAGCATGGAAGCCCAATCGACATCTATGTTCTACATGAGCATTCTTTCTTGTTAAGGTTGGCAACAAATTGTTCTCCATTGATTGAGGTATGCCTTACCTCATAGTCATATTCACCTGCACGCCTGTAAAAAATTAACCATTTTAATGTTAGCCAAGGTAATGTTCAACATATGCATTTAGTAGAGTAAAATTACAACAAAATAACTATGTTACCTCACAATCCAATGATTTGTTTTTTGTGACTCCCTTTCCATCCTCTTCTTGATGTTTGGTAGGATGATGCCCTCATATTTGGAAATTATTTGTCTATTGGATTCTCATCTCAGCAATAGATATACTCTAATTTCCTCAAGCATTATCATAATGGGATTTGCTCTAGCCGCTACAAACACATAATTCAAGGCCTCAGACATATTATTGACCAAAGTGTCACATCTTGTACTTGGTTAGAACCTTGATTTGCTCCAATATCTTGGTGGAATTTTGACGATATGCTTGAATGCCTCTTCATTAACTGCCTTGATTTCATGGATTATTTTCTCCCAAGAATTTACATAACTTTCACATGCATCCCCCCACACCAACTCCTTCAATTTTATGCCAGGGAACTTCTTTCTGAAGTTGCTATATAAATGCATGCAAAGCACAATTCATTCGGTTTTATCCTGTAATGCATAATTTAAGTTAACAGACTACATGTTATCCTATAATGTGAAGTTCAAGTTAACATGCGTAACACAAAATCTTTAGTCAACATTACCAAGTAATTCATTAATAGCTGGCAGCAATCATTGCATTCAAAAATAAGTTAAATTAGGTGATATTCAAAAATAAGTTAAAATCTAGGTGATATTAAAAAAATTCAATGAGAGAGTTTACCTTTTGTTGATCACTTATGAAGGTATAGGATCAACAATAATATCAATTATAGATACATGATGTGTAACTTACAAATTGCATTCCCCAGTTAGAAAGGCAATTGTTTTCATCATTTGAGGCCCCTTGTCATTTTCTAACAGAACTATACCATCATCAAACATTTCATCATAATACAAAATCTTATCAATAGTAGGGTAACCTAACTCTTTTAACTTGTCTAATATTTCAAAATAACTCCAATAATCGGGATCACAATCCCAAATTTCCTCTAACCCTGCATAGTCTGACTTGGTATAATTGACAAACTCCCTAGAAAATTCACTTGAATGATGAACGTTACACTGAAACATACTCTCCATGACCTAATCAACTAACAAACTGTGGAATAAATACTAAGTAAGATGGGTAAAGAAGAAAGTTAACATTTTTATTAACTTATGGTTGCAAACAATTGATGAATGTCGATTGTCTTTAATGGAGGGTTGTGAACGATAGTGTTTTCGTCTCTAGTGGAACGTTCTTAATCTTCTTCATTGGTGCTTTAAGAATTTTCTTCAATGAAGCCTTGTGAATAATGTTCTTGTTCTTCTCTCAAATTGTTCCCTAACAACACTAATAGTCTATTCACATTCTTTTATTTGATAATTGTTATTATAATATTATAAAGGCGAAATACCTCTTTTGGTCCCTTAAGTATACCCCATGGTTCATTTTCGTCCCTTAATAATTTTTCATGCCAATTTGGTCCTTTAAGTTTCTTAACATATCCAAATGAGACCCTTTAGTCAGTTTGGGTCAAACGTCCGTCTATTATGTCTAGCTGGCAGGTGAGGTGGCATGGTGTATCAATCTTCTTAAAATTAGGGCTTGTTGTTCATCATCTTCCATAATCTATTCACATTCTGGTTTTCCATCTCTTCTTCCTCTGTTTCCATCTCTTCTTCCTCCATTTCCATCTCTTCATCCTCCGTTCCATTTTCTGTTTCAAATCCTCCGTTTCCATTTTCGTCACCGAACGATGAAGATCAGCCATGGTTTTGGGTTCTTGAAGGAGAAAAAAATGTGAAAGTGGTTAGTCTTGCGTTCACAGTAGCTCGTAAGATGCACCAATTTATCATTGTGGAGATGAGGTTGTGCTTCATACGGCAAACACGAAGAAGAATTTGGGGAAGAAATTTTGGGGTTGTCACAATTACAAGGTAAGCCCTAATATGTTGTTTAGTAAGTTCAAATCTGGTTCCATGAGGAATTGTTATTTTGATCCATATTTGTATATTGCAAGGGTCATTGCAAAGAGGGTGTGGGTTCTTCAATTGGTTCCATGAGGAAATTGCAGAAGATACAAATCAAGTTTTGTTGAATATGTTGGAAAGCTTATCAAATGAATTTGAAAATTTGAGGGATATAAATGAACAATTAGGGAATGCTGTGACTGAAATTCAAGTTGAACTGAACAAGATATGGAAGTGTAAAATTATATGTATTGTAATGTTATGTGTATGGTTGTTTGGGATATTTTAGGAGTGTGTTGTAGTTGTAATGTGTATCTGATGTAATGTAATGTGTATTTTTGACACATTTTTATCAATGAATGGAGTTCTATTGTTTTGCATATCATAAATTTGTGTATTGTAATTTTGACTCAAACAAATATGTTAAAATGACATAAAATGGTAATGGTACACAAACTGACATAAAATAGTACTGATACATAGACAGGGTAAAAGGGTTCAACAAAAGTGTAAGCCATAACAAAGGTACTGATGCATTTGACATGTTACATATACATGTTCAAAATGACTTCAAACCACAGTACATATGACATAAACTAAACAGGTTCCAAAATTCATTTTACATGTTACATATACATGTTCAAAATGACTTCAAAATACATTACAAACAACATAAATTAAACAAAGTCTAATTATCACTACTTGGTTTTCTTTGGTGTGAGCCTCTTTGTTGGTGTAGTTCTTCTGGTTGTAGGACCAACTAAATTCTTTGCAGCATATAATTTTGTTGTAGGGTCTGGTGCCACAAAGGGCCTTCTTACACCAAGCTTGCGTAGCTTTCCAGTTGCTTTTTCCTTTGAGCATTGTCCTGATACAACATTTCCTTTAGAAGATTGAGTTGTACTCATGTAATCCTGTGTAGCTGAGTTCTAATTTGCTGCCTCATGTGTTGTTGTGGAATGAGAAACCTAAGTTGTTGTGGACTGAGGAACCTGAGTTGCTGGTGCATTACCATGGGTTACATTGGACTAAGATGACTGAGTTGTTGGAGCATTGCCATGTGTTTCATTGGACTAAGATGACTGAGTTTACTATGTTGCTGGTGTGACCTTGTAGGTTAATTTGTTATGTCCTGCCTTTTTTCACCTTGAGAATTTGACTATAAAACCTATTCTTTTCATCTTTTTTTCACTTCCATCAATCTCCCCTTGCTCAAGATTTCTCCTTTTCTTTGGTCTACCAGGCATCTTCCTAGACTTAGGTGGCTGCACATCTGGATATGGAGTCTTGAGCCACAAATTGGATCCATTAACAGGGTACATAACATGCTTATATACTTCCTTGTACTTAATATTCAGGAATATAATCATCCACTTTAAAATTCCTAGACTTCATAGATGACATTGCATAGACACAGGGAAGTCCTGTTAGTTCCCATCTTCTGCAGGAACAATGAAATTCCTTCAAATTCACATTGAATTTTTCAGCAGGGTTTTTCAAATGCCTCACTTCAAACATATGTTCATCTGACATCCTACATTAACAATAAATGTCATCAATACAAAACAATAACAACACTAATCTATAATAATACTAACATATGCACATACCTGACTAGCCATAAGTTAGTGAAATTGCTAGTTATCTCAAGTTTTTTTTCTAATGTTGGGAAAAATTTCATTACCAGAAACATCTTGGAACCTCAATCTATTTTTTTCCCATTTCTCCATAATATAAGTTCTGATCTCCTCAAGCATTGTCACAAGTGGTTTTCCTCTAGAGTCAAGAATGCAGCTGTTAAATGACTCAGACATGTTATTTAGCAAAACATCACACTTGTTGGTAGTCTTAAAATATGATATGGACCAGTATCTAGGTGAAGTCTTCATCATATGAAGATATGCTTCTCCATTGACCACTCTCATTCTCTTCATCTCTCTTTCCCAAGCTTGAGCATATGTACACTTTACAGCCTTCCATATAATTTCCTTCATCAGCTTACCAAGAAACCTTTTCTTGAAATTGTTATACAAGTGTCTCACACAAAAATGTTGTTCAACTCTAAGAAATAGCTCATCCATTGTAGGTAAAAGACCCTGCAACAACAATGTACATTACAGGTAAAACAGAAATGTAATCAGCAATCAATAGAAATGTATTCAGCATTCAACAGAAATTTAATCAGCAATCAACAAAAATGTAATCAGCAGATCAGTACCTTTTGTTCATTAGGACCCCTTCCTATAGCTGCAAGAATTTTCCCTCCACAAAACCCCTTCAAAAAGCAATCATCCAAGCCTATAATATGTCTACATAGTTTGAAACTCTCTTTACAAGTTGCATATCATATATAGATTCTTTTAAAGCATGGTCTCTAGTCATCAACACCTTCTGGAACAGGCTCAACATTCATCTTCACTGTTGACCTTGGATTAGCTCTTAGCAATTCATGAGCATAATCATATAGCCTAGTATAATCCCCCAAAAAAGACCCATCAACCCTATCCCTGGAAGCCACTCTTGCTCTTATTGTTTTAGTCTTGTTTATCCCCACATTCCACTTTCTTAACTCAAAATAACTCCACCTATCAACATTTACTGTCAACTCAGCTACCTCTCCTCTTTCATACACTCAGTTCAGTATCAACGAACTCACCACCGTGGTGAATTTTGAGCACCATAAATTCGTCCATGGTAACCTAATAAATTCGTTCAATAACAGGAAGTCAAAACCCTAAATCTACATGTAGCCCTAATTCTAACATAACCCTAACTCCAGATTTAAACCCTAAATCTAAACAAACCCTAAAAACATGTAGACGATACTTACCTGGAATCGTGCTTTTGTCTCTAGTCTTCATAGAATCGTCTTCGCATGCAGATTCGTCAATCGCCTTCTTCTTCGTGTTTCAGACTTAGAGTTTTTTTTTGTTTTGATAACAATGAATGGGGTTATCCCTTACATTTTGTTGTACATATATCTATTACAGTGCCATCTGGACTCCACTAACCCACGTCATCATTCAAAATTCCACTTGGACGCTTTTTTTGAACTTGGACTAATGTTTCACTAACGGAAGGACTAACGTGGATATGTTAAGAAACTTAAAGGACCAAATTGGCACGAAAAATTATTAAGGGACGAAAATGAACTATGGGGTATACTTAAGGGACCAAAAGGGGTATTTCGCCTATTATAAAATAATAAAATAATCCACCTTAGCTATTAAAAGTCCAGCATGACAAGTTTTAACATTTTAACAACAAAAACTAACAAAAAGGACTATAATATGTATCTGAGTAAAATTTACGGGACCCTTCTATAACTTTTGTTTTCTTGAGGGACCAAAGCAAAATAAACCCTAAAATTAAGAAACCAAAAGAGATATTAAATTATTTATTTATTAAATTGCACATCAATGCTACATAGATTTGACTAGACGAATATGACTAACGTAAAATATTTTATATAGTTGAATGACCATTATAGTCTTTTTAAAAGTTAATGAATTTAACTGAATCCTGAGTCAAATATACAAGACTAAAAAAGATATTTAACCAAAATTTTATAATAATTGTTCTATATGTCAAAGTGTAAAGACTTATACTTCTACAACAATTAAAAAAAAGGTTAAATAAATTTTTGATCCCTATAAATATTGCAGTTTTATTTTTAGTCTCTTCTAAATTTTGGCAACAGTTTTAGCTGGCTTTGACAACAGTTTATTTTCTAAAAACTATTGTCTAAAGGCATGGAGAGACTAAAAATGAACACTGCAATATTTATATGATCAAAAACTTAATTAACCCTTAAAAAGATTGTCGTAATACATTATATGAACATGCAGATCGCTACGAGTAAGGACGAATAAGGAACATGGTGAATTCACGTCTATTTTGTTTCATGAAAAAAACTGATGAGAATTTTGAACATGATAATAATGACAAAATAATTTAAATTCCACAAAAAGTTAAGTCGTGTAAAGAAAAAAAGTTTGAAGTATAAAATGAGTCTTAGAAAGGACGTGTTTTTGTGAGGAAAAACCATAAACAAGGTGATGAATTCACATGTCAACGTTGCAATGAGTATGAACCAGGCGATAATCACCTCACCTTATTGATTAAAAGGAAAGGTAAGTATATTTCTATTTTTCATAGTGATGTTTTATTACATATCACTCTCCTTATTTACAAAATTCATCCCTGATGTAAAATTTGTTTCCTTTGATTGTTTATGCAGATGATATTATTCTCACCTAAGATGATTTAAGGGAAATGGATGAGTACAAGAAATATTTGCGACATACTTTTAATTAAGGATTTAGGATCCTTGAAACAATTTCTTTGATGGGAGGAGGTTTATCGATTGAAGAAAGAAATTTTGCTTTCACAATAGAAATATATTCTCAATCTATTGAGAGAAACATGAATAAGTGGAGTATCACATAAACAAGTTAAGCATGATATGTATATCATTTTGCAAAAAGGAGTATTGAAGATTCCGGTAATTCTCTCTTTTAATTAGAGAAGATATTCTATTTTTATGTTATTTTTATTTTTCTATAAGGTTTTTCTTTAATTCAATGATAAATATTAATATTCTTCTCTCTATTTATACCCATTTTTTTATGAAAAAGTAAAGATAATATCATTCACTTTTTTTTCTTTCAAATTGGATAAATATATGCTTACACACAAGTGTTGGAATTCAAAGTGTTTACACTTTATAATTAGTTATGAGACATTTTCAAATTGGACTAGACTTAAAATGAATGAGGCAAATGAAGAATGAAGGAGACCGACATCTAATTTTGGTCCATGATGTGAGTATGACTTGAAGATGAAGCCAACCAAATCAGAAACAGTCCCCACTTTTTCCATGTGAACATTAGTTTGTTTGTTTCCATCACCTTTAAGCCTTTTCGGATGTTTCATGGAGACACTCCATATAATGGTTATCCAATACTACTTTCCTTTTTCTTCAATGTAATTTAATGCGTATACTTTTCCCTCCTTTTCACAAAGTATCGATATAAAAAAGTTACATTGTTTACCCACTACATGATCATTTTGTTCATATTTTATTTGATAAAATGGAAAATATGATTAGTTGAATGCGTATTTTTTAATAGAGGGGTAGTACAATAATAATATTATAAAAATTTATTTGACGTACATATTAATTCAAATGTGTTGATAAGTTTTTGAAAGAAATAAGTTTTTAAGTATTTTTGGAAGTTGAAAAAAGTATTTATGGAAGGCGTAATCGATTACACCAATATGCATAAATGAATACGACATTTTAGTACTTCATGTTATCGGTGGACTTAATCTGTTACGCCTATTTGCGTAATCGATTACGACTATGTGTTTTAGATTTTTTTTGGGCTTATTTCATGAGTTGTTTAGTCTCCAACTTTTTTTATTAGCTTGTATATAAGGACCATTAAATGTAATCTTTGAAAGTAATGTCATTTGTGATATTTTCTCCTTAAACCTCTCTCTCTCTTTCTTATTTTTCTATTTCATCTTCCCAATTAATCGTTTTCTCCATTAATTCACCAGCTTATTTTGTGTATGTTCCAACATTTGACATCAAGAACTTTGATTCTAATCCATTAATTCGCTGCAAAGATGATTGTTGTTTCCGATGGTCGAGTCTCCACCAATCTTCCAACACTTGATTCAAAGAACTACGATAAATGGTGCAAACAAATGAAAGTTTTGTTTAGGTATCAAGACGTTCTTGAGATGATCAACAATGGAGTTAACCACTTGAGGCAGAAGCTGCAAATGCTCATAAGACCACATTCAAGGAAGAGAAGAAGAAAGATTACAAGGCATTCTTCCTGATTCATTCTTCTATCAATAATGACAGTTTCAAAAAGCTTGGAAATTGTAATTCGGCGAAGTAAGCTTGGGAGATCTTGAAGAAAGCTTATGAAGGGGTTGATAAAGCAATGGTTGTGAGGTTACAAACTCATAAGCGACCGTTCAAATTGATGCAAATGGAAGAAAATGAGACAATCAAGGACCACGTAACGCGCATTACGCGTTTGGTGAATCAAATACAGTCTTGCGGAAAAACTGTTTTAGAGCAGAATATTGTATCAAAGATATTGCATTCTTTAACGTCAGGATTCGACAACATTATGGTTGCAATCGAAGAGTCAAATGACCTTCTGACATTGAGCAAGGAGAAGCTTCAAAGCTCGCTTGAGGCTCATGAACAAAAGGTGGATGGAAGGGGAAATGACAAAACTAAAGTGAAGATTACATTGCAAGCACTATTCAGTGAGAAAAGTAAAAGATCGAAAGAAAAGTGATTTTCGAAATGGGAAGACAAATTTTTAGAATTTTGGTGGAAAATAGGTGAGAGCAAATCCAAAGGTAGTGGTCAAATAAACAACACCAAGAAGATTGACAAGAGTAATGTGAAGTGTTACAATTGTCATAGACTTGGTCATTTCACAAGGGATCGCAATGCAAAATCTAGAGAAAATCAAAGCGATGAGGATGAGGTTACTCGAAAGGAAGTGGATGATGATAACACGCTTCTGGTCATGATCAAAGAGGATAATTATGGTAGAAATAATTTGTTGGTCAACAATACTAGCAACTGCAAGTTGTTGAACAACATATATAGCAGTTCAAAAAATGCTGAAGAAACGTGTTTTGAGCAAAACCTAATGGTAACGATTCGGGATAGAGTCCAAGAAGTGATGAGTGGTACTTGGACTTTGGTTTTTCAACACATATGACATGTATAAAGGATTGGTTTATCAAAATCAATCAAGGCACAAAGAATAAGGTGAAATTCACATATGACACCACTTTAGCAGATGACGGGGTCAATGATGTTTTGATCATGAAAATGGATGGGTCATTACTTTATCAAGTATGTGACATACATTCCAGGAATCAAATGTAATATCTTGAGTATTGGCCAATTACTTGAGTTGAATTACATTATTCATATGGAAAACAAGATTTTGCGCGTTTTGGACCGAAATAGGGTTTTAGTCCTTAAAGCACCCAAGGTTGCAAATAGGACTCTCAAGATAGAGTTAAAAGTGATGAAGCATATGTGTCTTTCTAAAGTGACAAGTTGTGATGAGTGGTTGTGGCACTACCGTCTTGGACATCTCAATTTTTGTGACCTCAACGTGTTACAAAGAAATGGTATGGTAACCGGATTGCCAAAAATCAATGTTCCAACTGAGATATGTGAAGAGTGTGTTCAAGTGAAGCATCACATGAGTAGTTTTAACTAGGATGCAAGTCATAAGACCAAACATCACCTTGAGGTGGTGTACTTGGACGTGTGTCGTCCAATGCAACTTAACTCGTATGGTAGAAATAGGTGCTTTGTCATATTTATCGACGATCTTTGTAGTAAACTATGGGCATACCTAATCAAGAGAAAGGATGATATATTTTATGTGTTTAAGAAGTTTAAGTCTATGGCTGAGCGACGAAGTGGTCACAAACTTAAAATTCTCAAAACGGATAATGGAGGTGAGTATACCTCGATTGACTTTGGGAGTTATGTGATGAGAAAGGTATAGTACGCGAGGATGTTTCACCCTATACGTCTCTATAAAATTGTGTTTCCGAGAGGAAAAATGGTTTGATAATGAACATGGTTTGTAGCATGTTGAAGGGAAAAGACTTACCGAATAAACTATAGGGTAAAGCTGTTTATACAACCGCCTATTTATTAAATATGTTCCCTACAAAGAAGCTTGATAAGATGAATCCATAAGAGGCATGGTCTGGATTTAATCCAAGTTTAAGTCATTTGCTTTTTGGTTCGGTAGCTTTTTGACACATTTTGGGTCAGCTTCGAAAAAAGTTGGATGAAAAATGTGAGATGATGTTGCTTGATTGTAATCATCCTACTGGAGGTTACAAATTGTTTGATGTTGAAAACAAGAAGATTGTAATTAGTCTGGATGTGTTTGATGAGATAAAGCGTTTCGATAGTAGAAAACTAGTTTAACAAGTTATATAATCGATTACCAAAATGGCGTAATTGATCACAAGCGTGAATTTTTGATACCATAAGCTGTTGGAACTAGTGTAGCAGAAGGCATAATCATTAACGAGGATATTGTAATTGATTACGGCACTAAAAATGTAGCAAATTAGAATTCTGCAGTTGGTTCAGAACATCAATTGATTTTAGCTGGAATAGTAGACGACCAACTAGGAAAAGGGGATTGCCACAGAGATTCCAAGATTGTGAAGTATTCCGGGATAACGAGATTAATGATGATGGTGATTTTGTTCACTTTGCGCTTATGGATGAATTTGAGTCTGTTAGCACGAAAGAGGCATTAAGAAATCCAAAGTGGGTGTGTGCGATGAAAGGGGAGCTGGAATCGATTGATAAAACAGTACTTGGAAGTTGGTTTATCTACTAGAGTGAAAGAAGTCAATAGGAGTGAGATGAGTCTATAAAGTGAAGGAAAATCTAAAAGGCAAAATAGTCAAGCATAAGGCTCGACTAGTTGCAAAGGGATTTTTGTATATAGAATATATAGACTTTGATGAGGTGTTTACACCTGATGCTAGGATAGAAACCATATTGTTGGTTGTTGGTATTGTGAATAACAACAATTGGCCAATTTATCAAATGGATGTAAAATCCTCATTTTTGAATGGTTTACTTGATGTGGAAGTTTATGTAGAACATCCCCTGGTTTTGTTATGAAAAATCACGATTAAAGGGTCTACAAATTGAAGAAAGCACTTTATGGTTTAAAACAAGAACCTAGATCTTGGAACAACCGAATTAACGCTTTCCTAGTTAACGTTGGCTTCAAGAAAAGTGTTACCGAACATGGTGTCTATGTGAAGACTGATGCAAGAAAAGATGTGATCATGATTTTCTTAATGTGGATGACTTGTTGATCAATTGCAGCAAGGAAAATATTATTTCTAAGTTCAAGGGTTAACTTATGGATGAGTTTGAAATGAGTGGCCTTAGAATTATGACATACTTCCTTGGCATAGAGTTCCACATGTAAAAATTGGGAATGCTCATGCATTAAATAAAGTATGCTCTTGAGATTTTAAAAAGGTTTGATATAAATCTTTGTAATGTTGTCAATACACCTGCTGAAGCAAGGTTACAGATATCAAAGTGATGATGAGCAGAATGTGGATCCAACGCAATATAGGAAATTTATTGGATCATTATGTTACTTGTGCAATACCCGACCAGATTTGGCATTTAGTGTCGGTATTACGAGTAGATTCATGGAGATAGCGAAGGTGTCTCACTTGGAAGTAGTTAAGAGGATCCTAAGATATGTCAAAGGAACTCTTGGCAGCGGAATTCTCTTTCCTGCAGTTGATACGGGTAGAAAATGTGATTTGCTCGGTTATACACATTCCAATTGGTGCAGAGTTAAGGATGATCAAAATTCTATTGTTGGTTATATTTTTATATTCAAAGAAGAACCAATATTTTGGTATTCTAAAAAGGAAATTATGGTGGAACTCTCTTCTTGTGAGGCCGAGTATATAATTGTGTCATTGTGTGTGTCCCAAGTTGTTTGGCTTATGAATCTGCTAGAATAGCAAGGCACCAAGGTTGGAAAAGTTGTCACACTCTTGGTTTATAATGTTTCAGCCATTAACCTTGCTAAGAATCTCATTGCACATGTGAGGAGCATGAGTATAGAAATAAGGTTTCATTACTTGAGGGTTATGGTGTGTGAAGGCAAACTGAAGTTGGAATATTGTCGGGGAAAAAATAAGTTGCAGATTTGTTGACGAAAGGAGTCACAAATAATGTGCTCAAGAAGTTGGTGAGTTACTTGGGCATGAATAACTTGGAGCATTTGAATTAAGGTGTTGTATTGGATATACACAGTAATTCAAATGTGTTGGATAAGCTTTTGGGAGCATTGTGGAGGAAACAACTTAAAAAATATGCACTTCTGGAAGTTGGAAAAAGCATTTATCGAAGGCATAATCGATTACGCCAATATGCATAATCTATTCTAGTGTGTTATTTCAACTTTTTTCTTTTTTTATCAGTAGGTGTAATCGATTACGTCAATTTATGTAATCGATTACGAGCCTATGTTTTGGATTTTTTGGCTTATTTTTTGAGTTGTTTAGTTTCCGACTTATTTTGTTAGCTTGTATATAAGGACCCTCAAATATAATGTTTGAAAGTAATTCCATTTGTTATATTTTCTCCTCAAACATCGATTAATCTCTCTCTCTCACACTCTCTATCTCTCTCTCACTCACCCACTCTCTCTCTCTCTCTCTCTCTCTCTCTCTCTCTCTCTCTCTTATTTTTCTCATTTCATCTTCTCCAATTAACCACTTTTCTCCATTCATTCACAAACTTATTTTGTGTATGTTTTTACAAATATTAGATACAAAAATACTAGTATTTATATATTGTGATGTTAGAGGAAGTAAATGGTCTACTTGTGTATTTAGATCGACACGAAAGTTGATTGAATCATACTAACAAAAATTTAATAAATATTACCTTTTAAAGGTTTAACAAAATTAAGACGATCTAGGCACATAATTTTAACCCTAATGTTATTTGATCATCTATTTTTTATGGAAGTTTCTTTCTACACCTAGTACTATGCATCTCACCTGTTGCAAAAAACTCAAAATACCTCCAGAATTTGCAAGTGCACTTGCGAGCGAACCACCAACGTGATTTTCAGATTTACTTTGCAAGTGTACTTGCAAATTATGTCCTGTGTTGTCTTTTTTTAAGAATCTAAGGTTAATTCGCAAGTGCACTTGCAAATTCTACAGAAACAGAAACAGATCCATCATTTGCACCATTAATTGTATATTTTTAGATTTTGGGATATGGAAAAAATAAATAATTGTAAAACTAAATATAGATAATGTTCTGGACTGCTCAGATGAATGTCGGGTTGACCACACCCTTAGGATTTATAACGAGCCAACCAAGTCTGGTAGCCGCTGAAGGGAATCATCTACCTAATATGCGCTTCAGTAGAACCCCTTTGCTCGATGCCCGTCGAGTGGACCAACCCGATTCTCTTCACCAAGGATTATGCTTGTTAGAGGCCCTCTTGGTCGACATAATGGCTAGTTTCGAGGACTAGTGCCCAGTTTGACCAGATCATCTCGGATAGCTATAACTACAGACCCACATATCTAGGCCCAAAGATAGCAACCAATGAGAGCTCTATTCAGATTATTATATAAAACCTCACATCCTTGAGGGAAAGGTATCTCATTTCTTACTCTAATTATCCTAATATTCTCCTATTCCCAACTTAATCATTTGCTTACTTTAGCATCCGAGTGCCTTGCAGGTACACCACCCCTCCATCTCCAAACACAGCTCGACGAACCTTCCTCATTGCTCTGGTCATCCCAGATTCTGATCAACACTCCAGATCAAATAATATGTTATATATGTATTGAAACGTAGATTTAAGCAGCGATAATTTTTTCGGCGCATTTAAGAATGTAATTGAATTATATTTTGAATATATTGTCGAATATATTGTAAAATTTATACGTTTTAATACATATATAACATATTATATATATTTAGTTTTACAACTATTTGTGTTTTTCATGTCCCAAAATCTATAAATCTACAGTTAATGGTGCAAGTAATGGATCTGTTTCTGTTTCTGCAGAATTCGCAAGTGCATTTGCGAAATAACCTTAGATTCTTAAAAAAAAACACATGGCATAATTCACAAGTGAACTTGCGAATTTTGTTGAAAGGTGAATTCACAAGTGCACTTGCGAAGTACATCTAAAAATCACATTGGTGGTGCGTTTGCAAGGGCATTTGTGAATTCTTGGAGTATTTTAGGTTTTCCGCAACAAGTCTAGGAGAAGGGTATTAGGTGTACACATAAATTCCCATTTTTTATACCTTTCGTGATAACTTTCTCTCTCTTACTCTCATTGTGTTTTTACTTTCTCTCTCCCCCTTTGAGAAAAAAGTCTCCCATAAGTTATTCAAAAAATAGATATTCAAATAACATATCTCTAATTTTCACAAAATTTATAATTTTGACTTAATTAGCAAAACTAGTTAATCAGGTTATTTGTATTGTAAGTAAAACAATTAGAGTTGTTAATTTTATGTTTTGCTGTTAGCTATACTTTAACAGTTGTAAAGCAATCTATTAAAGAGTTTTTGTCACTAATGAAAAAACACAATTGGATTCTTATTCTCATGATTAGTATCAAAAGCTCCTGGTTGGATTCTAAATATAGAGAAAAAAACTTAAAACATGAGTTTAGTTTTTCAAGTTTGTTACAATTCCAAAAAAGACAATGCCTATGATATAGGGGTATAATAGAGTTCTAATTTATATTATTAGTTATTAGCACTGTTATTGAATTCTTGTTGTATTTGAGATTTTAATTTATTATTTGTTATGTGTGTAACACCCCAAATTTAGAACTAATTATTTATTTGATTATTCGTGAATTTTTTTGTAATTATCTATGTGATGTGTGTGGTATGTTGTGGGATAATGTAGATTAAGGTGTTAAATGGAGTAATTTGGATTAAAATAATTTATGTTACATAATTTGGTAACAATTAAATAGAATAATAAAGTGGAAAAGGATGATAAGGATAATGTGATAATATATGGTGATAAGTTAGGGTATGATGGGAATAGCATAGAAGGGGATCCATGGGGTAAGAAGAGAAAACTAGAAAGAAAAGTTTTATTCTTGCATCAATCGTAAAATAGAGAGAAACATAGGAAAAAAGGAAGACGAAGGCTAGGGCTCAAATAGGGATATTCTATAGAGCTTGAAGGTGATCAATACACAGAGAAATTAAGGTAAGGAGTTTAATCGCGTTTATTATAATTGATATCAAGTTAAGATAGTGGTAGGTTTGTGTTTTGTATGATGATTTTGATGAAGATTGTTGAAATTGGTGAAAATCATGTATTGAAAAAATGAATGTATGATGTTAGGATCTCTAAATAGGTGTTATAGGTTGTTATAAATGTGATATAATCGTGTTGAATTCTGAAATTGGTACTTTTTACAAAATCGAATTCAGAGGTCTAGAAGGCCTCTAATTGCGAAAAATTGCAGGCTAAGAAATGTTGTTTTGCAGGCAGTGTTAGGCGATGGAAGAGGTGATGATAGCACCCCAGTAGCGCCAGGCAATCCCGAGAAAAGGAGAGCGCATCAGCGCCGCCAAGCAAGACTGCTGGTGAGCAAAATGGTGGGAAAACATAGCCCCTAGAAAATGTATGGAGCGCCTGGACGTCGCTAGGCGGTGAGGTGGCGAGTAGAGCTCCAGCAACAGTTCCAGGAGAGCATCAGGCGATGCATATGGAAAAAAAATTAAAACATCATAACATGAGTTTCAGGAATCTGTTTGACGCGTGAACCTACTCGGAAAATGAATAACCTTGGATGGAACAAACAGAGTCGCCACCTAACTTTATTTATCCCAAAGAATAGTGGGGAAAGAAAAATATAGAGAAAACCTTTGGTATCGGGAAAATAACGTGATCTCGCAACCAAATCTCAGAGAAGGGAGTCAATTACGCAAGGGGAAGGTATTAGCACCCATCACGTTCGTGGTACTCCACGGGATCCACTCTTTTTATTCTAATCAATGGGTGTGTATATCTTACACTTACTTGTTGCACCCCAAAATTTTCCCTCCTATATCAATTTTACCTGGTTTAGGCTTTGCATTCATTCGCTCGTCACATCTGCATCATTACTTGCATCTAAGGTGATCGGATTTCAGAGTCACATTATATTGTGTTTGGAAAATACCCATTGTTGCACATACGTGCATTGATGTCTTTGATTCCAGGGTTTTTAGGTTTGGACTGGCTTGAGGTAATTATGTTACAAGAATTGGAAGATGTTTGTTGTTTTCAATCAACTCGGGAGAATTGAGAATGACAAGGTGGTTTTTTGCTCACCAAAAGGTTTAGAAGGTGAAGTCGAAGAATTATGCTCACAACGGGTTACAATTTTCTTTGAAAAAACTTTCTTGAAGGATTGAGTCTTAAATTAAGATGCATTGTTGAGTTTGAAGGAGGATTTAAAAGTTGAACGTGTTCAGAAGGTCATTATTTTCAGATATTCAAATTTCACTCGTGGTTTTCTCAAGGCCTCTTTTCTTTAAGAGCACGGATCAAGAACATACATGACAATTTTGTATAGCAACCATGTTATTGCTCGTTTGTTTCAAGGTTGCATACTGGAATTACGGTTTGGCTTGAAATTGGCATTTAATACGCATTTTAGTCGATACTTCACCATGATGTGTCTTAACCGCTAATGTTTGTCACGATAAAATTGGTTTCCAATCAATGTTTACAAGTATTATGGCAAATAGATCGCATTGGTTATATGCTAAGATTCAAAATCAAGAACCCAAAATTAGTTATTTTGTTCAAAACCCATTCATGTACATGGTGCAAATTTTTAAGCCAATGCATTTCAAGGAAGCTTTTCAAGTTTCAAACTCCTTTTCAAATTACAAGCATTGTCACATAACTTCTAAATTTTGTTTGCCATTCTTTCAACTCTACAAGTTTCACAATACCACAAGGTAATTTTCGAATGACCAAAAGTTCTATGTTGCGTTCAAGATTCATACTATCATTCAAAATAACAAGTGAAATGTTTGATTGCAAAGTCATTGAAATCTACAAAGTGTAACTTGAATATGTGATATTACAAGATTCCAAAACTTTTAAACACAAGAATTCCAAGGTTACTAGTACAAGCTATGGTTATAAATTCAAACATACAAGCAAATACTACATATGCTATGTCCTAAATCCTATTTTCTATCGGAAATCTTTGTTGTTTTCCTTTCCTCCAAGCCTTCTTGTTCCATCTTCAAACCTTGCCTTCTTGTCCAAAGTTCTTCCTCTACCATCCATCCATACCATTACTCATTACATGAAACACAAAGAAAGCGGTTAGTGAGTAAATGGACAGCATTAGCAAGGATACAAAGCAATACAATTTTGTTGGTCTCATCATTAGGGATTGATGTTTGGGATCAGATTATATTAAGGGTGTATGTTTCTCAATCATGTTCAAAAAGATCATACCCTTTTGCAAATCACAACAACTATGTGTTGTTGGTTCACAAAAGGGGGGTGTGGTTCAGGCAACATCATCACCACTAAAGCAACTGCAGCAAGTACAACCTGTTCAAAAATCAGAAAAAATACAATAACAGCCCAACATTTTCAGAAAGTGTTTTCAGCCCATCAAATCAACTGCTAAGCCCATAACAGAGAAAACACAAAGCTGGCACATTTTTTTTCTAACCAACTGATCAAAATAACATAACACCAAAGCCCAGTTTCTCGGTTTGTTTTCTCAAGCCCTGTTCCCAAAACCTGACACCAGAGTAAAACCCTAGTACAGGACATTATAAAGGGTTTAAAAGGCACAGGAATCAAGGAGGCAACAGAACTGTTCACTGAAAAACCCTAATCCAAACAACATTCAAACAAAAAACCCAGAACATAGTAACCAAGAACGACATTCAAGCAAAACCCAGAAACACAAAACCAACATTCATCATAAACCAGCAGAATACCTAACAGCATACTAAACCCAGAATATCAAGAACATCAACAGAAACCCCAAAACCCCAGAAAATCATCATTTCCCAACATCATCCCTTCAGGAAAAAAAACGAAAACAGCCACAGAAAGAGCAGTGTTTCGAAAGGTATTAACCGTTTGAATGAGGAAGGGGAGGTTGCGAACTCTGTGTCGCCATCCTTCTCCTTCACTCCATGTTATTCTCTCATTTTCGCATAGCATCATGTCGCCGTCACCAATTAGAAATCTAGGGTTTCATCCCCCCCTTCCCATTTCCAATCTGTAAACACAAATCAGAACAAGTTTTGAGAAAAATCAATAACAACAACAAAGTAATCGAGTGAGAGAGAGAGATACACCGAGTCCCTGAATCAGAGCCAATCGAAGCGGCGACGAGAGAACGGTGAGTTCGAGAGAGAGAGAGAGAGAGAGAGAGAGAGAGACGAGTCCCAGTTGCATCGCGGCGAGATCGAGAGGGCAATGGCGATGAGATCGTGAGGAAACGAGAGTGAAGGTGAGATCGTGAGGAAACGAGAGTGCGGCGAGATCGAGAGGACAACGAGAGTGAGACCGTGAGAGATTGTGAGGTTGAGTTTCCCTTTTTTTTCATATAAAATCTGTTTGTTTATGTTAATTTTATTTTATAAAATAAGTTTAAGTAGTTTTAGTTTAGATTAATTAGGATTAGTTTGTTTTTATATTATTTAAGTTATAATAAAAATAAGGTTAATTAGGATTAGTTTTTCTGATTATTTAATTTATAATAAAATGAGTTAGATTAATATTTTAAGAATAATTAGGATTTGTGTTGGTTTAGTCAGGCGGTGACACTTGTCACCGTCTGTATGGTTCATTTGAAATCTGGTACAGGTGCACCCATGGTAACCATCTTGCGCCCTCCTTCAATAGCCATCAGATCTGTCAAAATCCAGATCTAACGCTCCATAATGGTGGAACACTCTATGATTCATGGAGCATCTCATACAAGATCCAGCAATGCTTTTGGGTTTGGGCTCAGTTTGCTATTCACACCCTCAGAATAAAGCTCCAAATCAGGCCCATTTCTAACTCCTTTAATTTAATTATTATGCAAGTATGTTTTTTTTATATTGATGTATTAAATAATAATTAGTATAAGATAGTTTTTATTTGCTAAATTATCGATTAAATTATTAGTCGATTTTTTATCAAATAGAAAAAATTCATCCTAATAATTATTTAAATTCCGGTTGTATTGTGTGTTAATTTACGGTTTTTTTATTATTATCCGTTTTATTATGTTATCCGCTTCTATGTTTTATTACGCGATCGTACACTCCACTCACGAATTAATATAAAAGAAACGGCGCCTCCTACCTCTCATTTTTGGTTACCCACACCAAATTCTCTAAGGGTCTCATGGTTGGGGATGGGCATGGCCATCCTCACGAGGTTAATCAAGGCCCTCGTTGCCTTGATTAATCATAACCCAAAAAATAATTGGTCCACATACCAATATCCATGCACCAGGGTCTCATGGTTGGGGATAGGAGCACCTATCCTCACAAGGTTAATCAAGTCCACATACTTGGTTAATCATAACCCGAAACATTGCTTCTCTACGTCCAATATCGAAACTCTTAAAACACTTTCAAATTAAAAATAATTAATTGAATTTGTTTTCTAAATCGATTTTCATAAAAAATACTTGGATGGGATTTGTTTTAATTTTTAGATGTTAGCCTAACGATTTAAACAAATCGAAGTTTCTAGTTTGTTAGATGATAGCCTAATAAACTAAAAACTTCTATCCATGTTCTAAAACAAAAAATATAGTGTTATGGCGTTTAATTAAATTGTTGGATGATAGCTTGACGATTTAATTAAATTTAAAGTATTTGGGCCATTAGATGATAGCCTAATGACTTAAATACTTTTATTCCATACACTTAATAAATGTGAACTTTGTTTCACCTCACCCTTTTCATAATAAAGATTTTGGATGAGAGATGATTGGTCGAGCTCACACACCAATTTCGAGTATTTGAATCGTTAGATGATAGCCTAACATTTTGGTACTTGTCATCTACAATTAAAATCAATTCAACCCATTCAAATTCTTTTCCGCTCATATGCGAGCCCCAAAAACATTTCTATTAAAATCAACACAACCAATTCAAACATTTTCAAGAAGAACTACGGAGTTTTGACTTTCCCATTGCGAGGGAATACGTAGGCACGGTTTCAAAACCGTGTCAAACTCAAAATAATAATAAACAAACCCCTTTTCTTCTTTCTTATTTATAATTTAGAAATTAGCGAATACACACGCAAACACTTTTGGAACTAAATGGGTTTCATCGAGTACGATGAATGTAAGAGGTGTTAATACCTTCCTCTTGCGTAACTGACTCCCGAATCCATCCTTTTTGGTCTTGTAGACCGCCTTATCCAATTTTTGTGGGTTTTATCTATATTTTCCTGTTCTTTTTAGAACAAATAAAATTAGGTGGCGATTTCATTGTTGTTTTAAAAATTTAAATGATTTTTGAAAAACGAGTTGCTTCAGTTGGCGACTCCACTAGGGACAATTTTAAAATCTTTTTGACTTAGCGAGAGTCTACCCTAGTTTAGTTCTTCGCATGTTTGTGTGTTTGTTTATTGCTTTCTTCTTTATGCTTATCTATTGTTTATTGCTTATTATTCTCTTTACACTCTATATATATTATTCTGTTGATATATTACTGTGATGGGAATTTATGGGTATTGATACATAGATAAGCCCACTACCCAAGCTTCTAGGTCACCTTTTTAGGAATAGAGGAGTTGCGTAGCCTAGGTCCCCCTGACTCCAATGTCTTGTGGACCGAAGCAAAGACTTCGGCTTAGAGTTGGTTGTTTTAAGAAGATTGTTGACTCGCATGATAGTGCAGGACATCAATCTTTGGACAAATGATCTATAACTCTAAGTTTGTTTATGATATCCAAGCCTAGACTGACCGCTCAAACATTGGATTTTGAGCATCCCTTTAAGAGCCGTTTCTTGGAGTATACTTTTGCAAATACTGTCACCGTGTAGGCCTCTCGCGCGATGATAATATTTGTTAAAAGGGGATCTGAGACTCCAAGAAACATTTAGCAAAAACATTAAAACCACCTTGTTCGGGATTATTAGGTAGAAAAGCCTAGAGCTGTCCAATCGTAGGAGCCCACCTAAATAAGTTGTTCTGAGTACTAATACCATCCCTGATTCACGTCTCTGTGAACCTGTTATTATCATCATGTTGCATTCCATTTGCATCAATCATCTCAAAAGAGTTTATTTCCCATATCATTCATGCATCATCATGCATTTCATTCACTTCAATCAAAGGACTTATTTCAACCTGGCTTCTTATTCAGAATCTCAAGACTGCAAGACTGATTTCCTGACATCATTGTCATCATGGATCAACTTCAGGCAAGTGTGGTTGCGATGAATACTCATATAGATACCCAGATGGATCAATTCATGGAGATTATCCAAAACCTCGCCATTGGACAAGAAGAGTTAAAGCAAGTTGTTCAGAGGTCCGAAGTTGTTACTACTGATCATGTTAATCCACCAGGTGTTAATCTTAACCACATGGAGGTCCTTTCAGATCAAAATTTCAAAAACACCGTTCAAATGCATGTCCATGGAACTACTCACTGTGAGGATATCTTCGAGTCTTCGTTTGACAACTTCAGGTTTCCAATTGAAGAGACTGAATCTGAGAAAAAGCTTCACCTCCTCGAGAAAAGGATGAAAGCTATTGAGGGTCGAGATTCCCTTGGTCTAGACGCTCCTAGTTTGTGCTTGGTGTCTGGTATCAAAATTCCTGCAAAATTCAAAGTCCCCACTTTCAAGAAGTATAAGGGCACCTCTTGTCCGATTACTCACATCAAAGCCTATTGCAATAAGATGGCTCCCTATGCGGAAAATGATAATCTCCTCATGCACATTTTTCAAGATAGCCTCAGTGGAGCATCTCTCGAATGGTACACTCGGCTTGAACGAACTCACATTCAAACCTGGAAGGAATTGGCTGAAGCTTTTGTCAATCAGTACGACTATAATAGGGACATGGCTCCCACCAGAATTCAACTCCAAGGTTTAACTCAGAATACTGAAGAATCTTTCAAAGAGTATGCGCAAAGATGGAGAGAAATAGCTACTAGAGTTCAACCTCCTCTTTTGGAACGTGAACTCATTGAGATGTTCTCCAATACCTTGCAAGGTCTCTATCTTATTGTTGGATGTACTTCTAAAATTTCACACCTGGTTGTTGTAGGGGAACAAATTGAGCGTGGTCTCAAGATGGGCAACATTCAGGATGTTGCTATTGCTTCTGAATTCCCAGAGAGAATTGTTGAAGAGGCAAGTACAATTTTCAAGGACGAGGAAGAAGTTGTTGCTTACCCTCCATTTCAAATTCCTAATCAGGTGACAAAAGCTACTTTTGATCAGTGTGCTCCACAAATCTGTGCTGCAACTGTCTGTCAAACACCCGTTCACTATGCTCCCCAACAGTAGAATGCTCCTCGACAACAAACTTATCGACAAAATCGTCAACAACGAGGTGGGAAGAATATGATAAGGCCGAGAAAAGTGCATGATCCAATCCCTATGCCTCATAGTGAGTTACTCTCTCGCTTGCTCCAACATTCTCTGGTGGAGTTAAAAGAGCTCGGGACACCTCCTTTTCCGTATCCTTTGGGATATGATCCTGATGCCTACTGTGAGTTCCATTCTGGGGCACCTGGCCATACAATTGAAGGATGTAATCTTTTCAAAGGCATAGTTCAGAAACTCATTGATTCCAAAGCAATCACGTTCACTCCAAAGGGCCTAAGCATCAATTGAACTCTCCTTTGACTCAGTGAACGTCACGATTACAAAGTGCATCTTCTGAAGCAAGAAATCCATACGGAGACCAGTCTCCTCAACATAGATATTTCTAGTGTCATCTTGCATGCTCATTTGTAATTTTTCTTGTTTTGTTTAGTACTTTCTTGTATGCAAAACTTGCTTATTTCTGAATACTAATCATAATGCATTGAATATGTTTGTCTTGAATTGATCCATTCATATTCACTCTATTTTGTTTTACTATGCTTTTGATATTCAACTCTTATTAATAAAGCAACACCTCTGTAGGGAGGATGACGAACAATTTACTAAGAATCTCAAACGTTATGCTTTCGAGTAAAAACCCTGCTAACGATGTACAGGCCTTGTTTCAAATTCCCAAACACCGGAGATATAAGGGAGTGAACCCCTCGTTAACCCCTTTTGAGCCTCGTAGTAGGAGTTTCTTTTTGTTCAGGAAAAAAAAACCCTCATTTTTTTTAACCTGGGGCAGGGTAGTGTTCAGTTAATTTGATCGAGCATTCAAAACTCATCAAGAGTGCGCATCCAAGGATACAACAATGGTTATCCTACAAAAGATCGAGGAAACTCAAAACCGCAATGATCAATCTTTGCCAATCAACAATGTGCATCAAAAGAGGTTGAAACCGTAATGGTTATCTCTCGCACATCATGAAATCAACAGATGACGATACCATAATTGTTATCTCTCATCCGCCAAGGATTCAAGAAGTCACAGCCACCTCCAATCAAACAAAGATGCAAGATCACACGACTTGTTCAAAAGAAAAAGTTTAGAAAAATGATGACAAAAAGCCCGCTAAGTCGAAACTTCATAATAAGTCGCTTAGGCAAAAATAAGGCAAAAAAAAGGAAAGGATTACCAAACAAAAAATACTCAGCAAAAGAACAAAGTCGTGTGATCAGACACCAAAAGCAAAAGGTGAGTGACTATCGTGTCCAAGAAACCTCAATAGTTCCTTAACCGCGTCATAAATTTCTCTCAAGAGATGAATGCTCGTATCAAGTTATCTGAACCTAGGATCGGAGAACATCATGAAGAATGGGAGGGCACCAAATATTTTGAGCCTAAAAAACTTTTTTCTAAAAACCCGTGAACCAGACCACGTTACAACCCTTGAAAGTCCTAATTGAAGCATGGGTTAACTCGAAAGCAAAATTGTTACAAGAATACGATAACCTGACTCCTAGGAGGCTGGCTAAACATTTGAGTTGGTGTCACTCAATCTTTTACAAAAAATTCAATGTTTCGATATATTTTCAATAAAATTTTCTTTAACTTCAAGACAAACATGAGCTTTGCATTAGAATAATCATTCATAGAATTAAACATTCTTTGCATATAGATAAGTTCTTAAACATCAAGTGAGCTTGCATATTGAGCATTAGACAGATAATTTTATTCTCCTGAAGGACATATTGCTTCAAATGTTTGATTGAGCACAAAGCAGCTCAAGTTGAGAAGTAAGGTTGTGAAGTAGCCTACTTTCCAGATGTGAGTTAATCACCCTGAGTAGGTGATATCTTCAAAGTTCAGTCAATCTAGGCCATTTATGTCGAGATTCAGAGAACCTCTCAAAGAGCTGAGCAATCAGGGGCATTCATCCGAGCAAGGTTGAAACCCTCTTTACCTTTGGTTATTCAAGGGCATTGTTTCCAAGTTTATAACACTGCGGCATATCATATTGATGATACAAATCTCAGGAAGCCTTCTCGAGGCTAATTTCTTTAAAGTCCCTACAGACTGGGGTAAAGCATTATGCAGGGGCATTCCTCCACCTCATAATTAATCAAGTCAAGTCCAGGCGCAAGCTAAATAACTGTTGAGTTTGAAAGATGTGTCGGGAGGTCATGATTGTTATCCTTAGCTCATCAGAGATCTAAGTCTGTGTTGGACAGAAGTAAGAAGATGGGATTCTATCCATTGAGTTCCAACAGATGTCTTTGCTTCGACACATTGCATATAGTAATCATCATTGCAGCGTTTCGCGTTTTGCAGATTTTGATTATCCGAAGATCTTAAAATAAGGGTGTGATGCGCCTAAGCTTTGGTCACCAACAAAGCTTATTTTACCTCCAACAAGAGTTATCTATGACATATGTGTGCCCTTGGATGTTATCACTCCTTCCCCAGTGTGGAAGATCGCAAAGAGCGGTTTACACCAGCAAGATAATTTTCAAAGGCTCACTTGTGCCAGAAGATGTTGTCAATCCCTCCTATGCAAAAGCTCGTAATCTGGAGTTATTGAAGTCAGGAACTCTATGCAACATGATTGTCATCCCAGATGAATGTTAATCTCTAAGAGTTACTTCCCCAGTGATGTAGATCATTGAAAGTTGATACTTCTACTCTGCAATCCCCCTGTCAGGGTCCAGACTATCGTCTATTTATATTCAATTCATGGATGGTTGATGTTTCCTCGGAAGCTCACAATTGCCTTAGTCCTAGACGGAATATTAAAACAAGCATCATTGCATTACATAGCATCCTCAAAAGCACGTAGCATTTCCATTGATATATGGAGCTTTACGCTAAAAAATAATAATCTCAAACATGCATCTAAGCATAAGCCAGATTAAAATGTTTCTCGAGTACCTTTTGCGTCTCCGAAGAGAAAGTCAATCTAAAAATCCCCAAGTGGTATTCCCAGTCAGATTTCCTCAGGATATATCCTCTTGTTGTTGCCATCTACACCTTAGACCCTGTGTCAGTCTCTTATATCATTCAAATTCAATTACCAAGTGTCTTGCTTTCTGCAAATTCTTATTTTGGTATTCTTACCCGTGTTTGCCTCTGTCGTTAGAGTGCGAGTAAGAGTTGGTGTCTAACCTTTCTTGCTTCTCAATTATTTGAGTATCCATACTTCGTGTGTGGTAATTCATATAATTGCCACTCTTGAAGAATTAGACCCCGCCTTTGACCTGAGGGATATTGTATTTCTTGCACATTTGCAACCTTTTAAAGTCCAACATAGTTGGGCGATCCTTGCTAGGATCCCCATTGTTTGACCTCTTTCCCCGTGAATTCGTCTTCGATCGACGATTTTACCATTCCATATACCTTTTCCCCAGTGAGTCTGCTCCAGTCGGTCTCATTCTTGCGTATGTCTAATATCCTTACCTGACATATGCTCTCTATACGTGTTCAATATCCTTACCGAACATGTATATTCGATCTTTATGTGTCCAATATTCTTATCGGGCATGTATATTTCGAAACCTTTGTTAGAGTCGTCTTTGGTCGATCTCTTTTCGGTGTATGTCTAATATCCTTACCTGACATATGCTCCCTATATGTGTTCAATATCCTTACCGAACAAGTATATTCGATCGTTATGTGTCCAATATCCTTACCAGGCATGTATATTTCGAAACCTTTGTTAGAGTCGTCTTCGGTGGATCTCTTTCCGGTGTATGTCTAATATCCTTACCTGACATATGCTCCCTATATGTGTTCAATATCCTTACGAAACATGTATATTCGATCTTTATGTGTCAATATCCTTACGGGCATGTATATTTGAAACCTTTGTTAGAGTCGTCTTGGTTGGTCTCTTTCCGGTGTATGTCTAATATCCTTACGACATATGCTCCTATATGTGTTCAATATCCTTACGAACATGTATGTTCGATTTTTATGTGTCAATATCCTCACGGGCATGTATATTTGAAACCTTTGTTAGAGTCGTCTTGATCGGTCTCTTTCGGTGTTTGTCTAATATCCTTACGACATATGCTCCTATATGTGTTCAATATCCTTACCAAACATGTATGTTTGATTTTATGTGTCGATATCCATACGGGCATGTATATTTGAAACCTTTGTTAGAGTCGTCTTGATCGGTCTCTTTCCGTGTATGTCTAATATCCTTACGACATATGCTCCCTATATGTGTTCAATACCCTTACCGAACATGTATATTCGATCTTTATGTGTCAATATCCTTAGGGCATGTATATTTCAAAACCTTTGTTAGAGTCGTCTTGATCGGTCTCTTTCCGGTGTATGTCTAATATCCTTACGACATATGCTCCTATATGTGTTCAATATCCTTACAAAACATGTATATTCGATCTTTATGAGTCAATATCCTTACGGGCATGTATATTTTGAAACCTTTGTTAGAGTCGTCTTGATCGGTCTCTTTACGGTGTATGTCTAATATTCTTACGACATATGCTCCTATATGTGTTCAATATCCTTACGAACATGTATGTTCGATTTTTATGTCGATATCCTCACGGGCATGTATATTTGGAAACCTTTGTTAGAGTCGTCTTGATCGGTCTCTTTCCGATGTATGTCTAATATCCTTACGACATATGCTCCTATATGTGTTCAATATCCTTACCGAACATGTATATTGAATTTTATGTGTCCAATATCCTTCAGGGCATGTATATTTTGAAACCTTTGTTAGAGTCGTCTTGATCGGTCTCTTTCGGTGTATGTCTAATATCCTTACCTGACATATGCTCCCTATATGTGTTCAATATCCTTACCGAACATGTATATTCAATTTATGTGTCCAATATCCTTATCGGGCATGTATATTTGAAACCTTTGTTAGAGTCATCTTGATCGGTCTCTTTCGGTGTATGTCTAATATCCTTACGACATATGCTCCTATATGTGTTCAATATCCTTACCGAACATGTATATTCGATCTTTTGTGTCCAATATCCTTACAGGACATATTTGAAACCTTTGTTAGAGTCGTCTTCGGTCGGTCTCTTTCCGATGTATGTCTAATATCCTTACCTGACATATGCTTTCCTATATGTGTTCAATATCCTTACCGAACATGTATATTCGATCCTTATGTGTCCAATATCCTTACCGGGCATGTATATTTCGAAACCTTTTGTTAGAGTCGTCTTCGGTCGGTCTCTTTCCGGTGTATGTCTAATATCCTTACCTGACATATGCTCCCTTTATGTGTTCAATATCCTTACCGAACATGTATATTAGATCTTTATGTGTCCAATATCCTTATCGGGCATGTATATTTTGAAACCTTTGTTAGAGTCGTCTTCGGTTGGTCTCTTTCCGGTGTATGTCTAATATCCTTACCTGACATATGCTTCCTATATGTGTTCAATATCCTTACCGAACATGTATATTCGATCTTTATGTGTCCAATATCCTTACCGGGCATGTATATTTCGAAACCTTTGTTAGAGTCGTCTTCGGTTGGTCTCTTTCTGGTGTATGTCTAATATTCTTACCTGACATACCAGAATTTTTGTTCCCAATCCCGCTATTTACAAACAAAAAAAAATCAAAAATACGGAAAACAAAATATTTCCAGTTGTTCTTCGGACGCAAATTTTAGGATTCTTTTAGTATTTAATCTTCTTCTACCTTGAAAGTTCAAAAGGCTAGTGCCAATTTCACTTTCCGGTTTAAGACAATTAAATAGGAGCAACTATTGCACCCCAAAATTTTTCCTCCTTTATCAATTTTACCTGGTTTAGGCTTTCCATTCATTCGCTCGTCACATCTGCATCATTACTTGCATCTAAGGTGACTGGATTTCAGAGTCACATTATATTGTGTTTGGAAAATACCCACTGTTGCACATACGTGCATTGATGTCTTTGATTCTAGGGTTTTTTGGTTTGGACTGGCTTGAGGTAATTATGTTACAAGAATTGGAAGATGTTTGTTGTTTTCAATCAACTCGGGAGAATTGAGAATGACAAGGTGGTTTTTTGCTCACCAAAATGTTTAGAAGGTGAAGTCGAAGAATTATGCTCACATCGGGTTACAATTTTCTTTGAAAAAACTTTCTTGAAGGATTGAGTCTTAAATTAAGATGCATTGTTGAGTTTGAAGGAGGATTTAAAAGTTGAACGTGTTCAGAAGGTCATTATTTTCAGATATTCAAATTTTACTCGTGGTTTTCTCAAGGCCTCTTTTCTTTAAGAGCACGGATCAAGAACATACATGACAATTTTGTATAGCAACCATGTTATTGCTCGTTTGTTTCAAGGTTGCGTACTGGAATTACGGTTTGGCTTGAAATTGGAATTGAATACGCATTTTAGTCGATACTTCACCATGATGTGTCTTAACCGCTAATGTTTGTCACGATAAAAATGGTTTCCAATCAATGTTTACAAGTATTATGGCAAATAGATCGCATTGGTTATATGCTAAGATTCAAAATCAAGAACCCAAAATTAGTTATTTTGTTCAAAACCCATTCATGTACATGGTGCAAATTTTTAAGCCAATGCATTTCAAGGAAGCTTTTCAAGTTTCAAACTCCTTTTCAAATTACAAGCATTGTCACATAACGTCTAAATTTTTTTTGCCATTCTTTCAACTCTACAAGTTTCACAATACCACAAGGCAATTTTCGAATGACCAAAAGTTCTATGTTGCGTTCAAGATTCATATTATCATTCAAAATAACAAGTGAAATGTTTGATTGCAAAGTCATTGAAATCTACAAAGTGTAACTTGAATATGTGATATTACAAGATTCCAAAACTTTTAAACACAAGAATTCCAAGGTTACTAGTACAAGCTATGGTTATAAATTCAAACATACAAGCAAATACTACATATGCTATGTCCTAAATCCTATTTTCTATCGAAAATCTTTGTTGTTTTCCTTTCCTCCAAGCCTTCTTGTTCCATCTTCAAACCTTGCCTTCTTGTCCAAAGTTCTTCCTCTACCATCCATCCATACCATTGCTCATTACATGAAACACAAAGAAAGCGGTTAGTGAGTAAATGGACAGCATTAGCAAGGATACAAAGCAATACAATTTTGTTGGTCTCATCATTAGGGATTGATGTTTGGGATCAGATTATATTAAGGGTGTATGTTTCTCAATCATGTTCAAAAAGATCATACCCTTTTGCAAATCACAACAACTATGTGTTGTTGGTTCACAAAAGGGGGGTGTGGTTCAGGCAACATCATCACCACTAAAGCAACTGCAGCAAGTACAACCTGTTCAAAAATCAGAAAAAATACAATAACAGCCCAACATTTTCAGAAAGTGTTTTCAGCCCATCAAATCAATTGCTAAGCCCATAACAGAGAAAACACAAGGCTGGCACATTTGTTTTCTAATCAACTGATCAAAATAACATAACACCAAAGCCCAGTTTCTCGGTTTGTTTTCTCAAGCCCTGTTCCCAAAACCTGACACCAGAGTAAAACCCTAGTACAGGACATTATAAAGGGTTTAAAAGGCACAGGAATCAAGGAGGCAACAGAACTGTTCACTGAAAAACCCTAATCCAAACAACATTCAAACAAAAAACCCAGAACATAGTAACCAAGAACGACATTCAAGCAAAACCCAGAAACACAAAACCAACATTCATCATAAACCAGCAGAATACCTAACAACATACTAAACCCAGAATATCAAGAACATCAACAGAAACCCCAAAACCCCAGAAAATCATCATTTCCCAACATCATCCCTTCAGAAGAAAAAACACGAAAACAGCCACAGAAAGAGCAGTGTTTCGAAAGGTATGACCCGTTTGAATGAGGAAGGGGAGGTTGCGAACTCTGTGTCGCCATCCTTCTCCTTCACTCCATGTTTTTCTCTCATTTTCGCATAGCATCATGTCGCCATCACCAATTAGAAAGCTAGGGTTTCATCCCCCCCTTTCCATTTCCAATCTGTAAACACAAATCAGAACAAGTTTTGAGAAAAATCAATAACAACAACAAAGTAATCGAGTGAGAGAGAGAGATACATCGAGTCCCTGAATCGGAGCCAATCGAAGCGGAAACGAGAGAACGGTGAGTGAGTGAGAGAGAGAGAGAGACGAGTCCCAGTTGCATCGCGGCGATATTGAGAGGGCAACGACGATGAGATCGTGAGGAAACGAGAGTGCGGCGAGATCGAGAGGACAACGAGAGTGAGACCGTGAGAGATTGTGAGGTTGAGTTTCCCTTTGTTTTTTATTCATATAAAATCTTTTTGTTTATGTTAATTTTATTTTATAAAATAAGTTTAAGTTAGTTTTAGTTTAGATTAATTAGGATTAGTTTGTTTTTATATTATTTAAGTTATAATAAAAATAAGTTTAATTAGGATTAGTTTTTCTGATTATTTAATTTATAATAAAATGAGTTAGATTAATATTTTAAGAATAATTAGGATTTGTGTTGGTTTAGCCAGGCGGTGACACTTGTCACCGTCTGTATGGTTCATTCGAAATCTGGTACAGGTGCACCCGTGGTAACCATCTTGTGCCCTCCTTCAATAGCCATCAGATCTGTCAATATCCAGATCTAACGCTCCAGAATGGTGGAACACTCTATGATTCATGGAGCATCTCATACAAGATCCAGCAATGCTTTTGGGTTTGGGCTCAGTTTGCTATTCACACCCTCAGAATAAAGCTCCAAATCAGGCCCATTTCTAACTCCTTCTTTAATTTAATTATTATGCAAGTATGTTTTTTTATATTGATGTATTAAATAATAATTAGTATAAGATAGTTTTTATTTGCTAAATTATCGATTAAATTATTAGTCGATTTTTTATCAAATAGAAAAAATCCATCCTAATAATTAGTTAAATTCCGGTTGTATTGTGTGTTAATTTACGGTTTTTTTTATTATTATCCGTTTTATTATGTTATCAGCTTGTATATTTTATTACGCGATCGTACACTCCACTCACGAATTAATATAAAAGAAACGACGCCTCCTACCTCTCATTTTTGGTTACCCACACCAAATTCTCTAAGGGTCTCATGGTTGGGGATGGGCATGGCCATCCTCACGAGGTTAATCAAGGCCCTCGTTGCCTTGATAAATCATAACCCGAAAAATAATTGGTCCACATACGAATATCCATGCACCAGGGTCTCATGGTTGGGGATAGGAGCACCTATCCTCACGAGGTTAATCAAGTCCACATACTTGGTTAATCATAACCCGAAACATTGCTTCTCTACGTCCAATATCGAAACTCTTAAAACACTTTCAAATTAAAAATACTTAATTGAATTTGTTTTCTAAATCGATTTTCATAAAAAATACTTGGATGGGATTTGTTTTAATTGTTAGATGTTAGCCTAACGATTTAAACAAATCGAAGTTTCTAGTTTGTTAGATGATAGCCTAATAAACTAAAAACTTCTATCCATGTTCTAAAACAAAAAATATAGTGTTATGGCGTTTAATTAAATTGTTGGATGATAGCTTGACGATTTAATTAAATTTAAAGTATTTGGGCCATTAGATGATAGCCTAATGACTTAAATACTTTTATTCCATACACTTAATAAATGTGAACTTTGTTTCACCTCACCCTTTTCATAATAAAGATTTTGGATGAGAGATGATTGGTCGAGCTCACTCACCAATTTCGAGTATTCGAATTGTTAGATGATAGCCTAACGTTTTGGTACTTGTTGTAACACCCCTTCTAAAATACCCCGAACAATATTAATTATATTAATGATTAAAGTACATATTCCATCAGAGTTAACACGGAACAAGGGATGTCACAATTATGAAATAAATAAAACTTCCAATAAAACAGTAGTCATGCTACACTGAGGGTCACTATTCAAATAATTCAATCAAATTAAGACCATGTCTTACACAGCGGAAAAATACCATAACCAAAACGGAATAAACCAAAATATAATTATTCCCAAATGAAAGTCAAAGAAACAATTGAGTAATAACTAATTCCTCAACTAACGTTCCTCCAGTGTTACAACCTAATCAGAGCATGACACTGACACGCGGACTTAAATGACAAGCTCTAGAGTCATCCTCACCAACTCCTGAGCTGCTAACTTTAATCTGAAATTGTTAAAGTAAGGGTGAGACTTCTCATAATTAAAACACATTATAAGCTTCTCAATCAACAATATATCACAAGCATATTATTTCACCCATTTTAGCATAAATTCAGATTCAATACGCAGTCACAATCATACAAGTCAATATGCGCAATCAATAATCAACAAAAGAATTGTAACACTGGAAGACATCCTAACATGTTACAATCCCATGCAAACACAAATGCAGACACAATGCATGTGGTACCAACACGTGACCAAGTCACCCAACACTGATCCATCATCAATCGGATACAGTAATCATTGATTCGCCCAAACACCACTGAGTCAAGAATCCAGCCTAACCACCCATCATCACCCGGTATCGGTTAACGGCAATACAAGTAAAATTCCACACAATGGGAATTAACTTCACCAAGAATGCATATGCATGCACAACACCAGCATGCAACATTCAACACAGGTTATGACCACATCAGACATCATAAACCATCATCAACCACAACATGATATAATCACCTATCATAAAATAATTCATCAGAAAGCATAAATATGCCAAACGCTTACCCTTCAATTGGTAAGACTATCACCATTATATACCACAACAACAACAACTAAGATCAACAACTATCAGGCATATACAACACCAACAAAACACATGATATCAATACAATCATGAATACACCAATTATCATAAACCGAATCAAAACCAAAACATGACACTTCAACGATCATGCACACAATAAACAGCATACACATGCCTTCCCTTCATACAATCCTAATACATCCATTCATCACAGGTCCACTGCTACATACATTCCAATGTGCGTCAATCAATAATCACTTATTTCGGAAATGGACTCATTTTCAAAATAATTTCAAGGTTTAGGAAATATTTTCATTTTATAAAATAGAGCATTAATTTTAAGAAACAACGTCCAAAACGGCGCTCAAAACGGACTTACGATTTGAAAGTTATAAATTTTCAAAGTTTAATATTTTTCAAAAATTAACAGTGGAACCCGGTTCCTACCTATACAGGAACCGGTTCCTGAGTAGTTCCAAAATCTCGCTTCTGGAAAAATGTATGGGAACCTGGTTTCTACCTATACAGGAACCGGTTCCTGAGTGCATTTTTGCCAGTTTTTATAATTTCACACAGTAGAACCCGGTTCCTCCCCACTGGGAACCGGTTCCCACGACCTGTAGAGTCAAAATCTGCACTTTTGACAGCATTTATTCATTCTAAACCAATTCCAAACATACCCATACGAATTGCATCATGAGAAACACCAAAACACATCCATTTTGCACCATTATAACATCAAACAACATTATTTCATCATTCCTTTTTTTTATATCTGACACTCTAATTGTTTTCAACCTACAATCCGACACAATAGGGACTATTCTACGGAACCCTAGAATTCTAAAACCGGAATTCCCTAACATACTATGATCCATACCATTGAATATCAAAACCGATAATACGAATCAATTAATCGAAATCACCCCTTACCTTGTGGGTTCTTCGACTTCCGACACGAAACGGCTTTCCTCCTTCCTTTTCCTCTTCTCAATGCACGTATGTGTGTTTTCTCCAAAAATAACTCCTTTTTCCTCTTTTCCTTCTTTTATTCATTTTATTCCTCTAACATAAATAAAATAAATTAAATAATGTGAGTAGAGTCTTTTACTCCTCACACCCTCACTTTACACATCACACCTCCAATAATTCCATTCCCTTATTCCATAATTAATCCCAATAAATCCAATATATTAATAAATTATATTCTCAATTAAATTAATAATTAAAAATCATAATTATTTAATAATCGAATTATTTGGGGTGTCACAACTCTCCCCAACTAAAAGAGTTTTCGTCCTCGAAAACATACCTTAGACGAACAGTTCGGGATACGAGTCCTTCATCGACTCTCCGGCTCCCAGTGACATTCCCATCTGGTCCTCCCAAGCCACTCTTACCAGCGATCTCTTTGCCTCATACTGTTTCAACTTAGATCCTCTATCCTTACAGTCTGCTTCCAGTCAAATTCTCTCGTACATATATCATCTACCGAATCTCATGAGACGGATCGCAATGTACTTCCTTAAGCGAGACACATGGAAAGCGTCATGCAAATTCAGTGTGGCGGAAAAGCAATCGATATGCAACCTTCCCAATGCTCTTGGTAATAAAGCGGACCAATAAAGCGTGGAGTCAACTTTCTTGACTTCAAAGCTCGACCAATACCGGTCATCGGGTAACTCGCATAAAAACATGTTCTCCTCACTAAACTCGAGATCCTTCCTCCTCTTATCGTGATAACTTTTACGGCGACTCGAAGTCCTCATCTTCTCTGAATCATCTTAATCTTTTCAAGTCATTGGACAACTTCGGTCCAATCACAACACTCTCTCGGTTTCATACCAACACAATGGTGTCCGACACCTCCTACCATACAATGCCTCAAACGGAGCCATACCAATGCTCGAATGAAAACTATTGTTGTAGGTAAACTCAATCAACGGTAGATAACTATCCCAAGCTCCACCCTTCTCCAACACACAAGCCCTTAACAAATCCTCTAACGACTGAATCGTTCTCTCCGTCTGAACATCTGTCTGGGGATGATAAGTGGAACTTAAACGCAACTTAGTACCCAAAGCTTCTTGCAATCCCGTCCAGAACTTAGATGTAAACCTCGGATCTCGATCTGACACAATACTAGAAGGAATACCGTGCAAACTCACAATCTTCTCAACATACAAATCTGCCAACCTTTCCATCAGATAATCCATTCTTATCGGAATAAAGTGAGCAAATTTCGTCAACCGATCAACAATAACCCAGATAGAATCACAATTCTTCGCTGTCCTTGGCAAACCAGACACAAAATCCATAGAGATTCCATCCCATTTCCATTCGGAACAAACAACGGTTCCATCAATCTTGCGGTTTACGATGCTCGATTTTAGCCTTGACAAACCAAACAAGCATACAAACTCATCAATCTCCTTTTTCATTCCCGGCCACCAAAACAACTCTTTCAAATCATGGTACATTTTAGTAGCACCGGGATGAATACTCAACCCGCTACGATGTCCTTCTTCCAAAATACTCTTCCTAATCTCGGCAACATCTGGAACACACACTCTGTCACCAAACCTCATAACGCCATTCTCATCAATCCGGAACTCACCTCCTTGACCTTGGTTGATCAATGTCAACTTGTCAACTAAACCAACATCGGACTTCTGTCCATTTCTAATCTCTCCCAAAATACCACTGGTCAGCTTCAGCATTCCCAATTTCACACTATTCGGAGTAGTTTCACATACCAAGCTTAAATCTCTGAATTGTTCAACCAAATCTAACTCACGAACCACTAACATCGACATATGCAAGGACTTTCTACTCAAAGCATCCGCAACAACGTTTGCCTTACCAGGATGGTAATTCAAACCGAAATCATAATCCTTTAGGAATTCTAACCATCTCCTCTGCCTCATATTCAACTCTTTCTGATCAAAGAGATGCTTCAGACTCTTGTGATCACTGAACACCTCAAACCGAGAACCATACAAGTAATGCCTCCATAACTTCAAAACAAATACAACCGCTGCCAACTCTAAATCATGAGTCGGACAATTCCTTTCATGAATCTTCAACTGTCTTGAAGCATAAGCCACAACTTGCCTATATTGCATCAAGACACCGCCCAGACCCATCAAGGACACATCACAATACACCACGAAGGATTCTGCCGGACTCGGCAAATTTAAAATCGGAGCACTGGTCAACCTCCTCTTCAATTCTTGGAATCCTTCCTCACAATCTGTATCCCAAACAAATGCTTGACCTCTCCTAGTCAGCTTAGTCAACGGTAAAGCTAGCTTCGAAAATCCCTCAATGAATTTCCTGTAGTAACCTGCAAGACCAAGAAAACTCACTTCGCTTAACCAAAACTCGCATTTAGACAACTTCGCATAAAGTTTCTTTTCCTTCAATAATTCCAATACAATCCTAAGATGTTCTGCATGCTCTTCATCATTCTTCGAGTAGATCAAAATATCATCAATAAATACCACCACAAACTTGTCCAGATACGGATGAAATATCCTGTTCATATACTCCATGAAGATACCACGTGCATTAGTGACTCCAAACGGCATATAGAATACTCATAATGTCCATACCTCGTTCTAAATGCAGTTTTTTGAATATCCTCCGCCTTAACTCGAATCTGATGATATCCGGACCTTAGATCAATTTTACTAAATACACAAGCTCCAACTAACTGATCCATCAACTCATCAATCCTCGGCAATGGATACCGATTTTTGATTGTCACTTTATTCAACTGCCTGTAATCAACACACAGTCTCAGTGTACCTTCCTTCTTCTTAACCAACAACACCGGCGCGCCCCACGGTGAAACACTAGGCCGAATAAACTTCTTCTCAAGTAACTCTTCCAACTGTTTCTTCAGCTCAGACAACTCAGATGCCGACATGCGATAAGGCGCCATCGACACCGGACTAGTTCCAGGAATCAAATCTATAGTAAACTCCACTTCTCTCTCAGGTGGTAGCTCACTAACATCTTCCGGAAATACTTCTGGAAATTCATTCACAACAAGTAAGTCACCACTCTTCGCCTTTCCTTTCACTTCCGTCGAAGAACACAACATAAACACCACAGCACCATCATTAATATCTACGCAACTCTAACCATTCATCTCAATTCATTATCCTTATTAGAGCCTTCGTCAACTCATATGGTTCACAAGCTTCTACCAAGCTTCATTCATATTCATCACCTTATGTCCCAATTAGATAGCAAGACAATTATATACCATCCAATACGATTCTGTCTACTATCAACAAGAGATTAAGGGTGATCAAGTCCTCAATTTGTCAATAGACATCCGATAATCATACTGGAGCATAAACCATCATTACTAGCACTTCCAATCCTCATAATCGTACTCGCCTTTTTGCACTTCCAACTATGACTCACGATCCAAATGATTCCAACAACTCTAACCACTTTTGCACTATCTTCTCAAGCAATACCTCGTACCAACGACTTACAATCGGAACATATACGGGAAGCATCTCTTCTCCCCCACTTAGTTCACACTACTCCTGCAATAATCAGTTCGAAAAGTAACAAGTACCGCGGTGTTGTACACACTTCGCGCATACAGGGATAATGACATTAAGACCTTTGGTCCTGACGACCAACGGGGCTCGATACCACTATTGTAACACCCCTTCGAAAATACCCCGAACAATATTAATTATATTAATGATTAAAGGACATATTCCATCAGAGTTAACACAGAACAAGGGATGTCACAATTATGAAATAAATAAAACTTCCAATAAAACAGTAGTCATGCTACACTGAGGGTCACTATTCAAATAATTCAATCAAATTAAGACCATGTCTTACACAGCGGAAAAATACCATAACCAAAACGGAATAAACCAAAATATAATTATTCCCAAATGAAAGTCAAAGAAACAATTGAGTAATAACTAATTCCTCAACTAACGTTCCTCGATGTTACAACCTAATCGAGCATGACAACGCGACACGGACTTAAATGACAAGCTCTAGAGTCATCCTCACCAACTCCTGAGCTGCTAACTTTAATCTGAAATTGTTAAAGTAAGGGTGAGACTTCTCATAATTAAAACACATTATAAGCTTCTCAATCAACAATATATCACAAGCATATTATTTCACCCATTTTAGCATAAATTGATTCAATCGATCCAATCATACAAGTCAATATCGATCAATAATCAACAAAAATTGTAACAGGAAGACATCCTAACATGTTACAATCCCATGCAAACACAAATGCAGACACAATGCATGTGGTACCAACACGTGACCAAGTCACCCAACACTGATCCATCATCAATCGGATACAGTAATCATTGATTCGCCCAAACACCACTGAGTCAAGAATCCAGCCTAACCACCCATCATCACCCGGTATCGGTTAACGGCAATACAAGTAAAATTCCACACAATGGGAATTAACTTCACCAAGAATGCATATGCATGCACAACACCAGCATGCAACATTCAACACAGGTTATGACCACATCAGACATCATAAACCATCATCAACCACAACATGATATAATCACCTATCATAAAATAATTCATCAGAAAGCATAAATATGCCAAACGCTTACCCTTCAATTGGTAAGACTATCACCATTATATACCACAACAACAACAACTAAGATCAACAACTATCAGGCATATACAACACCAACAAAACACATGATATCAATACAATCATGAATACACCAATTATCATAAACCGAATCAAAACCAAAACATGACACTTTAACGATCATGCACACAATAAACAGCATACACATGCCTTCCCTTCATACAATCCTAATACATCCATTCATCACAGGTCCACTGCTACATACATTCCAATGTGCGTCAATCAATAATCACTTATTTCGGAAATGGACTCATTTTCAAAATAATTTCAAGGTTTAGGAAATATTTTCATTTTATAAAATAGAGCATTAATTTTAAGAAACAACGTCCAAAACGGCGCTCAAAACGGACTTACGATTTGAAAGTTATAAATTTTCAAAGTTTAATATTTTTCAAAAATTAACAGTGGAACCCGGTTCCTACCTATACAGGAACCGGTTCCTGAGTAGTTCCAAAATCTCGCTTCTGGAAAAATGTATGGGAACCTGGTTTCTACCTATACAGGAACCGGTTCCTGAGTGCATTTTTGCCAGTTTTTATAATTTCACACAGTAGAACCCGGTTCCTCCCCACTGGGAACCGGTTCCCACGACCTGTAGAGTCAAAATCTGCACTTTTGACAGCATTTATTCATTCTAAACCAATTCCAAACATACCCATACGAATTGCATCATGAGAAACACCAAAACACATCCATTTTGCACCATTATAACATCAAACAACATTATTTCATCATTCCTTTTTTTTATATCTGACACTCTAATTGTTTTCAACCTACAATCCGACACAATAAGGACCATTCTACGGAACCCTAGAATTCTAAAACCGGAATTCCCTAACATACTATGATCCATACCATTGAATATCAAAACCGATAATACGAATCAATCAATCGAAATCACCCCTTACCTTGTGGGTTCTTCGACTTCCGACACGAAACGGCTTTCCTCCTTCCTTTTCCTCTTCTCAATGCACGTATGTGTGTTTTCTCCAAAAATAACTCCTTTTTCCTCTTTTCCTTCTTTTATTCCTTTTATTCCTCTAACATAAATAAAATAAATTAAATAATGTGAGTAGAGTCTTTTACTCCTCACACCCTCACTTTACACATCACACCTCCAATAATTCCATTCCCTTATTCCATAATTAATCCCAATAAATCCAATATATTAATAAATTATATTCTCAATTAAATTAATAATTAAAAATCATAATTATTTAATAATCGAATTATTTGGGGTGTCACAACTCTCCCCAACTAAAAGAGTTTTCGTCCTCGAAAACATACCTTAGACGAACAGTTCGGGATACGAGTCCTTCATCTGACTCTCCAGCTCCCAAGTGACATTCCCATCTGCTGGTCCTCCCCAAGCCACTCTTACCAACACGATCTCTTTGCCTCGCAACTATTTCAGCTTCCGATCCTCTATCCTTACAGGTACTACTTCCGATCTCTTTGCCTCGCAACTGTGTCAAATTCAAAATAATAATAAACAAACCCCTTTTCTTCTTTCTTATTTATAATTTAGAAATTAGCGAATACACACGCAAACACTTTTGGAACTAAATGGGTTTCATCGAGTACGATGAATGTAAGAGGTGTTAATACCTTCCTCTTGCGTAACTGACTCCCGAATCCATCCTTTTTGGTCTTGTAGACCGCCTTATCCAATTTTTGTGGGTTTTATCTATATTTTCCTGTTCTTTTTAGAACAAATAAAATTAGGTGGCGATTTCATTGTTGTTTTAAAAATTTAAATGATTTTTGAAAAACGAGTTGCTTCATTACTTTCTAAAGGGAAATGTATGCATTTATTGGGAAAGAGAAAAGGTTTTTATTAGTTTATTCATATGAGCAATTGAAATTGCATGCCTACGTATCCACAAGGGAATCAGAACACCGTAGTTCTTCTTGAAAATGTTGTTGTTTGTTGTTTGTTTTTTTATGGATGAATATTAAATTCTCATTCTGACAATTAACGTTTCCACTCGACCTTTAGAGACCACACATCGTTGTTTTGTGTAGAATGAAGTTAATATATCCTTTTTGAAGATGTTTTTAAGTGAAAAATCCTTAAGGAAAAATTATTTGAGTTTGATTTGTGTTTTTGTTAGGATGAAGGTTTTAAATGGACCCTCATCCAAGGAGACACCCATCACCTTCATACCTTTAGTTTTGAAAGGGTTTTGAATATTGTTAAGTATTTTTGGATTTTGAATGATAAATATTTTAGTCTTAATGATGCAATGCAAAAGGAAAAGTCTAAAGGGGAGACTTATTGATCCTAAAGTTGTCATACAAAGTTTAGACTTAGGGATTGGTGGGGGGATTCTAACTTAATGTTGTCATGCTTTGCTTGAGATCCTTATGTCTATCTTGATTCAAATTTCATCAAGGATTTAAGATGAACCAAGTAAGACTAAGGGAACATATTTTTCGAACAAACAACTATCATAACAGTGGATGAGATTCCATGAGTTTATTTAGTAAAAGTTGTGACAAAAGAGTGAAAATATGTTTTTGATGCTTTATAGATTATGCTTTAAAATAGTTTATAAAGGAAATATATTCAAAAAATAAGACAAGCTTGTGAACACGTGGATGAATTGAATGTTTGAAACATGTGTATGCATCATAACCACAACTAAAAGTCATGGAGCATAACTTTTGATTTTGAACATGTTTCATGATTTAATGTGAGTTTGGTTCAGAAATGTTCAAAAATGGCTCAAGATATCATGAAATTCCTACTTAAGTGTCAAGATATCTCATGGGAATCAAGACCTATCATGATAAGATCATGTTTTATAAGCAAAGTTGAGGAATTGATCAAAAGTTCAAGGAAAAACACATTTAAAAACCCTAAAAAAGATGACTTTGATTTAATTGAAAAATGATGAAATAAAAAATATTTTTGTGATATTTTTTAATATTCATAAAATAAAGGTGGTGAAATTGTAGTGTACATTTATAATCTTGAAATAAGTTAATTTGATTGGTTAAAAAATTTGTTGAAGTTTGCAAAACAAATGAAGAAAACAAGTGTTTAAAAATTAGGAATGGTACTAAAGGGTTTTGAACCTGCGCCCTCTAATTTGCCAATCAAAAGTATTATCACTAGGCCAAGCGCCTATGGTGTTGAATAAACACTTCCATAAATATATATTTGAAAACAAGTGAATGAATGTGTTTTAAAAAATAAAAGCAAAAGATATGGGCGCGCATAGTGTACCACATGGGTGGCTGTTTCATTCGGTTATGAAACACCCTCACTCAATATATTATAAAACTAGTCATGAAAATTTGAAATGGACAGATCGCTATATTCTTCTTCTTCACGCGAACAGGTTAAAAAATGCACTCAAAGTTTTTTTTTTGGAATAACAGGTCACACACTGAGCGCCCTCAGAGCAGGCTTAGCGTGGTCTGCGACTTTGAAACTTATATTTAGGGTTTCAACGCACATTTTTGGGTATGTTTTGAGTAATTTTTTTTATCCCAAACCATCATAGACCATTTTTTGGTAGAGATACGCTAGAAAATAACAATGGAGCTTACATATAGATGATTCGGAGTCAGAGTTCTCATCAATCAGAGCTGACAATCTGTGAGATGTTTGGTTCTTCTTCATTTTTCTCTATATATTTCTCTATTTTTTGGGTTTGTTTGAACTCTTACTCTGAACATATATATATATATATATCGCTCATGGCGTTGTATAAATTTGTTTTACAAATCAATCATGATACTTTCCTTGATCTTTTAACATTTATTTTATAATTTGTGTTGTTGTAGAGATAGACCTCGTAAATCTTGATTAAAGAAGGAAATCCGTTATTTTTTAGATTATAGAGATAGATTTAGAGATAATATTCACTGTGGGTAACTGAACTTAATGCCTTTGTGTTGTTGTTTCGCACGAGACATCACCGACACGAGAATACAGTTGTTCTCGCAACATTGTTTTAGACATAACCCCTGTTGTGGTGTATCTCATAGGTGTTGTAAAAATGGACACTAATGTGAGAGCTATGTTAATATTTTAATGAGTATTATGAATTGAGTATAATTGGTCGATAGGTTTAAGTTTAGGACGAGTAGTTTGAATTCATGTCTGATAAGTTTCTCATCTTTGAAGAATGTATTTATTTTCTGGTTCATATCTTTTACCTTTTAAACCATTTTAACCCAAGCTCATAAACGCAAAAATTGTTGAACGACGTTAAAACTTGGAATACTTCCAATATTTTGCTTGTCGCTTTATTGTGTCAACACAAACTCATGGAATTTTGAAAAAAATAATAAGGAAGGGATGATGTACAGGTTACATAAAGCGATGTATGGACTGAAACAAGCTCCTAGAACTCGGAATATGAAATTTGATTCATTTTTCAAGCTTTAAGGATTCAGTAACTGTGAGATGGAGTATGGAGTTTATGTGCAACATACTTCTGATGGCAATATAATTTTGGTGTGTCTCTATGTTGATGACATATTGCTAACAAGAAGTTGTTCAAATGAGATTGACAAGTTCAATATGGTGTTGATGAATGAGTTTTAGATGAATGATATATGAAATATGGTATATTTTATAAGGATGGAGATTTTGTACTCTAAGAAGGGTATAATTTGCATCAGCTCAAGTATGAACTCGAGCTTCTAAAGAGATTTGAGTTAACAACTTGCAAGTCTGCAATCACACCTACTGAGACGAATCACAAGATGGATTATGATGATGAGGGTGATGATGTAGATGCTACAACTTTAAAACAGTTGGTTGGCTCATCGAAGTATCTATGTAACACCATACCTGACATTTGCTATGTAGTTGGAATGCTAAGTAGGTTTATGAACAAACCAAAGTGGTCACATTACTAAGCTGTTGTCAGGATACTTAAGTACATTAAAGGGACTCTGAGGTATGAAGTGTTATTCCATTTTGGTGTTTTATCTGACTCAGAGCATATATATTATTCAGATTCTAATTGGTATGAAGTTGACATAAGAAGTACTTTTTGGTATTTTTTCTAATATCTGAAAAGTCTTATTTCTTGGTGCTCCAAGAAGCAACATGTGGTTGCGTTGTCAACTTGTGAAGTTGAATACATTGCAGATGTTTTGTCTGTGTGTCAAGATGTTTGGCTGATAATTTTTTTGCAGGATCTGAAGGTCAAGTGAGCAAGCCTGTAAAGATAATGATTGACAACAAATCTGTTATAAGTCTTGCTAAGAATCCAGTGCTGCATGGAAGAAGAAAGCACATTGACCCATAACAGATGTTTTGACGAAAGTTGTTAAGACTAACCACTTCGTCTATTTGAAGGATGAAATTGGTATTTTAAAGTTTAATTAGTTGAATATGAATTAAGGGATGGGGTGAATGATGAGAAGAGGAGATTTGGGATATGATTAATCAAGAAAGCTTGATTAATCTCGATAGAATAGACAAGTGTCTACTCCCTACCATGAGGGCCTTATTGAATGAAAACTCAAACCTCGATCCAACATCAAGTGATTCTTCTCAAAAATATTTTCATAAATAAATACTCTACTTCTCTCTTCCCAAACGTATGGTAGTCAGTCCTGTTTCGACCCTCGATCATGCGATTGGTTTCTTTAATTGAATCTTAATAAGTGAACCTCATTTCACCTCACCTTTTCTCAAATAAAACGTTTGGATAGAAAAAGATGATCAGGATGGTTCTGTCCCTTCATCCGAGTACTTGGGGCGTTAGCCGTTGAACGCTTATGGTCTGATGCTCGTCTCCCACATAAAATCAATTTAAACTCATCAAACCTTGCCCACGTGCAAGTCAATTTTCAAACACCGCTCACATGCGACACTCACATTGCTCACACGCGAATTGCACTAGTGATGTCTTATCGTCCACGTATAATTAAGCTCCTATTTTCATAAATAAAACCAACCAACCAACAAATACTCTCGCAACTGAGAACTATGTAAGCTATGACTTTCTCATCGCACTTGGGGAATACGTAGGCACGAGATTCTAACATCTTGGCGAACACACTTTCAAAAAATTAAAACATGTTTCTCTTTTCATTTCTCTTTTCGCACATAATAATTAGAAGACTGCAAATTTACTTTTTAAACACACACACACACACTTAGAACTAAATGGGTCCCATCGAGTACGATGGATGTGAGGGGTACTAATACCTTCCCCTTACATAACCAACTTCCGAACCCGCATCTCATGGTCTCAAAGACCATTTCATTTCACATTTTTGTTTCTTGGATTTTATCTATATTTTCCCTTTCCTCATTTAGGAACAAATAAAATTAGGTGGCTACTTCATTATTTTGTTTGTAATCGAAATTTTTGATTAGCGTCAACAGGATGGTGTTAGAAGTAATTAATATTTAGAAGTAGTTTGTTAGTCAGAATCTAAAGCTTTTGATGTTGTTGTTCCAGAAGTTGCGCATAACTTTTGATGTTTAGTTTGTTAAGTTAGTGTGTAGTTTTGCGTACGTGTCATTTGATCTACCTTCATAATTATTTAATATGTTTGATTGATTGAGAGCAAATTATCATTCTTTTTAATTTATTTCTCATATATTTTTAATATATTCTTAGTGAGATGCCAACAAGCACTAATAATTGGGAATTTCTTCACCCACCTAGTGGATTTCTCCCACACCCCTGAAAAATCAAAAATATCTTTCGCAAGTTAACTTGCGAATTCACCTTGTTGGGTGAATTTGCAAGTTAACTTGCGAAGTGATCTTTCTAGATGAATTCACAAGTTAACTTACGAATTCACCTTATTTTGTATGTTTTATTATTTTAAACATTGACATTTGAAAAAAATAAACTCAATTCGCAAGTTAACTTGGGAATTCACCTTTTTAGGTGAATTCGTAAGTTAATTTACGAAGTGTCTCCTTGTATAGCTGCATGGTCACCTTTTTCCCTATTTCATTCATTTTCAACAACATAACACCAAAACTACTCGACCCACACTCAAAATCAATACAAATTTTTCATCCAAATCAAGTTTCAAGTCAGTGATCCTAGAAAAGTGAGCATTGCAAGCTACAATTTAAGGTAAACTTTCATCCCCTCAACCTACATTTACTACATTATTGTTGTTAAAGTTCTGCATGAAACAGTGTCGCTTCGTAGGTTAACCTGTGAAGTTGAGCATAAAAGCATTTCACAAGTTAACCTGCGAAAGGTTCCCTGATGCCTCAAACCAGAATTCTTTTTTATGGTAATTTGCCTATTTTTAACATAGTTTTGTATTATAGGTATGGTGCACCCCCGACAATATTGTCAAGGCTATTGTGAAGGTTTCGATTACGGATAAAATGAACATAGACGATAAGTCGATCGTGGTAAAAGAAGTAGATAGTACGGTTGAAGTTGTGATCGATAATGAAAATAAATTTCGAAATGACAAAACTTTCGATACTCGTTAACAAATGGTTGATTATGTTAGAATTGAAGCAAGCAAACTTGATTTTGGCGTTGTGATCGTGAGGTACGACAATGGGAGTAGCAATCGACAACCATTTGTTATTTTGACATGCGAGAGAAGTGGAGCATACGTTCCAAAAATCCTCAAGTTACAACATGAAGACACGAGTTCAAGGAAATGTGGGTGTCTGTTCAAGTTGTGCGGTTATTGAAGGATGGACAGTTTATGGCGGTTGACTATGATGTCCGAAATGCATAATCATGACTTGGAGACCAAGTTACATGGGCATCCTATTGTTTGTCGGCTTAAGGCGGAAGAGAAGAAATATGTTTCCGAATTGTTGTTGATCAAAGTTGCGCCTGAAAACATACTTTTCGGTTTGAAACGGAATCGAGCGGGATGTATGTCAAATATAAAATCGATTTACAATTATCGATACAAACAACATGTTGCTTAAAGGGATCCGAGGTCCGAAATTCAACATTTATTGAAATGTTTGGACGATAACAAATATGTTTCGAGACATAGAGTTTGTGATGTGAGAAGGAAGACAACGTCACTTGGGCGTTGGGTGTTTGCAAGACTTTGTTGAAAGATGAAAAAAACATACATTTGGTTATCGTCACCGATCGAGATAACACTCTAATGAATGTGATTGCCACCGTGTTTCCATCGTCTACCGCTTTAATATGTCGGTATCACATCACCAAAAATGTGAGAGCAATGCTAAAACCCGCGATTGGCACCAAAGAGAAGAAAGACGAAGACGGATAAATTGTCAAATCCAGTGTTGAGGTGGAGAAGATTATGAGTGCATGGACAGATATTATTAATTCTTCTACCGAAGAGATGTATGTCGCTATTGTGATACACTTTAGAAACTTGTGTGTTGAATATCCCAAATTTTTAAAATATGTTGAATCCACTATTCTTGATCAAGTGAAACAGAAAATGGTGTGTCGATGGACGAACCGTGTTAGACATTTGGGGAACACAACCACTAATAGAGTGGAATTTGCACATGCGGCTTTGAAGAAGTGGTTTGGTGATAGTAAGGGCGACTTATGTAGAGATTGGGATATTGTGAATGAAATGCTCTCAAACCAACACAATGAAATTCAAACAACATTTGGAAGGAGAAAAACTGCCTTGGAACACCGGTTCAAAGCCAAAGCTATTTATGCACAGTTGGTTCACAATATATCCCGGGCGGGATTGAATTTTATTTTTTACGAAGCAAAACGAGCGAAAACAACGGGTCCCGATAGTGCAAAATGTGGGTGTACGATGCGGGCCACTTATGGACTCCCGTGTGCTTGTATTATTTCCAAAAAATGAAACTCAATTCCCCGATTCGAATGGATGAGATATGCACTCATTAGAAAAGGCTTTGTTTTGATGATTACGAGCCGGCAATGGAAGGTAGTTCCAGCATTACCATCACAACCAAGTTGGAAATCATACTAGATTGCTTTTCAAAAGTAGATGATGCTACAAAGTTGCATATTAAAGAATAATTGAGAAAAATGGCATTTTCGGAAACAACTGATTTGAAGCCTCTGACCCAACCGGTGAAAACAAAAGGTGCCCTAAAAAAGATGAAAATATCACAAGCCGACAGTACAACCAAACGTACTCCTTCGTATCACGAAGTTGTCGATGAGTTATTCCCGGATTCTCCAACCCCACAATCCAAGACAAGTGCCAAAAAAGGAGCGCGGATTTCAAAAACCACCTCGGACACCGACACCAAAGCCACCACCACCACCGATAATATACATTGATGAGATGTCTTTATTTATGCACAACCACATTGAAAAAATCGTGGATGTGGAAAGCGATGGTAATTGCGGGTTTCGGGCCGTATCTGCTTTGCTTGGCCAAGGGGAGGAGCAACACATTCTTGTTCGGAAAAAACTTATCTCAGAATTGACCTCGCATAGTGAACTTTATACGCGTCTATACGCGACAAAGGAAAACTTTAATAAAATTCACCATGCTCTAGCTCCTAGTGTTACCGTCCACGCACCGGTTGAAAAATGGATGTGCTTCCCAGAAATGGGACATCTAATAGCAAGTGCTTATAACATGGTGTGTGTCGACTTGACAAGATGTGGTTTTTTGAAAAAAAAATTTCCTCTACAAGATCCATCGCCTATTGATCCATCCGTACGCATTGTGTGTGTTGGCTATCTACGGTCACGTCATTTTGTTCAAGTATATTTAAAGCTGGGTTGTCCTATTCTGGCCACTTCCAATGGATGAGACATCATGAAAAAGACGCGGAAACTTGGCCGAATCATTTTTTTGAGAGAATGACGGAGTTCACTCATTTCATAGATCTTGAGAGAGAAGCCAATAGGGAGAAATCCAAGAATGAACCGGTTTTAGATTTAAGAAGGGACACTTTTTTCGGTTCGTTTTAGAATGTAACCGAACCATATATATATATATATTTATAAGTTTTATGTATATTCCATTTTATCTATATGTATTACTTTTTGAATGTCAAAAACACCATAAAACAAAATTTTATTTCAGTTAAAACTGAGTTTTGGTTCTGTTTTTGCATAATTCGCGGGTTAACTTGCAAAATGCACTCAATCAGGTTCATTCGCAAGTTAACTTGCGAATTATGCCTGATTATTTAAAAAAAACAACACAGGGAACATTTCGTAAGTCAACTTATGAATTTACCTGATTTAGTGTGTTTCGCAAGTTAACCTGCGAACTATGCCTGATTATTTAAAAAAAACAACACAGAGAATATTTCGTAAGCTAACTTGCGAAATGTTAGTTGTTATGAATTTTGCTATACATTGAGTCTACAACTCATTCATTTCTCCATCACAAACCAAAGCCAGAAAAATGACACAAACTTATCCACATCTTGCGTTTGTTTACTTCACCGTTGCGGGTGAGTCAGTTCAATTCAGGCTCTCGCAGGACACCTCGTACGACGAGCTCATTACGACATTGCATTCTCTGTTGCAGTATCTAGATAATCGCAAGGTGGTCAAGATGGAGTACCGTTCACCTTCACTTGAAGTTGAAGAAAAGGTCAAGTTCACCCGGTTTGAGCTGAAGAACGACAGCGACTTAGAGGTTATGTGAGAGACCTTTTATCAATAATCGACAAAAGGTCCGATTGAGATGGATGTGTTGCTTCATAGATCGGCGAAAGATGTTATCAAGATGTTGCAACATCCACAACTTCCTGTTTATAATAATATGCAATCTAATTTTCTACATCTACTATGTAATTTTATGAATTAAGTTGAATGAATGGTATGAATTGTGTTAAATGTTTTATATATCTGCCAAGACCAAACTTCGTAAGTTAAATTACGAATTCATCCAATAAGATGAATTCGCAAGTTAACTTCATAATTCACCTTATTTTCAAAAATTCTTAAATTATTTCGTAAGTTAATTTGCGAATTTTACCTCCGAAGTGATTTTCGTAAGTTAATTTACGAAACTTGAGAATATTTTTGTAGGAGAATCCAAGAAAAGAAATTCCCCTAATAATTTTTCAAACATCTTATTGAATCGTGACGCTATAACTAGCTTGCCTCTTTTAGTTTCTATACTAGAGTGTAGCCATTGGTTCATTCCATAATTCAGAATGTATCAAACGCATTCTGCCAAACAACTTTTTCATCTCAACCAACTTTCTTCTATTTGCTCTTTATGAATTTCAACTCATCATGAGTTGTAATATCAATGTATCTCATTTATATCTTGTTATCCTCACTAGTTAGTGTGGTTGATTAGACGAATGACTAGAAGTTTGCACAAAAAAGAGAGAGCAAGCTAGAAAAAGAAACCAAATCCGTTAATGATGACTAAAAAAATGTCTCTAAATAGAAAATCAAAATTTAAAATTGTTAGATACTATTAATAATCATTTTTATGAGAAATCTCTCAATCAAAACTTATTGTCTTTTAATGTCATTATTTAATATTAAATACCAATTTTAATAACATGATGTATCAAAGAAATTTAGACAATTACGGTTCACGGTTCTTGGTCTTGAATGAGTTAAGGAGATGGGCCATAACCCAGGAATCCACTCTTACTTAAGATATTTTGGGAAACCCAAATCAAGTGGTAGTTGCAAATTTTGACTTTAGCCACAACCACAAATCACTGAGTCAAAATATTTATTTTGATCAATTAACAATAGGTTATGGTTCACTTTAATCATTTATTTTTCGTGTTAAATTGATCCTTTAATTTTCAAACGATATAAACAAGTTTTTTCCGTTTATTCAGTTAATCAAAATATGTTAAAAATTTATGTGGTATATTTGACCAACCATTGTGACGAAGTTAGCGTCGAAAAATCCAACGCTAAAAACTATTTCTTGATTTTAATTATTACTAATCATCTTCTTTTTCAAATTTTTAAATGCATATCATTAAAATCTAAAATAAATTCATAATCAAAAATCAATGAAACCCAAACAAATAAAACTCAAAACCATATTTGAAGAGAAGCATGAATTCATTTAGTTGTTGTTTTTAATTCGCATGAAGGTTCTAATTAGGTCTAAACAATGGGAGAAGATCCAAACAAATTGTTTTCACCCAATCGGGCAACTGCAACAAAACCAAACAAAAGGAAATAACAATAACATTACAACACTGAACAAATACATAAATAGATCTGTAAGCACAGTAAGCGTATACCATGACAGGCACCGTTGGTCAAATGTTGGTCAAGCCACATAGACTTTTAGGAGTAGACGGGAGTAATTTATTTGTATTATTTTGAAAATTAAAGAATTAATTTGACACGAAAAAATAAAGGACTAAGTGAACCATGACCCATGACCTATAACTAAGAAATCAAAATAAGTATATTGCAAATCACTAATAGTACTCTCCTTTTTATAATTTGAATTTTCTTCTCTAACTCGTGTGCAGATAATAACATTGTATTTATTATTATTTATATATAACATAGAGATGACAATTGGATTCATCTTCAATGAGTATATGTAAAAATTATCTATAGCGGATAATGTAAAAATTCATAAAATAAATACGCGCATGTGCATATATAATTATTAACGAAAATAAACGGGTATGAGCGTGAATACGGGTATTTTTGTACCCAACTCACCCTATACTCGGACAATATATATTTATATATATATTTATTTTTATTATTATGTACGCATGTTCATTTATCAATTTTATTAAATACACATTATTAAACTTTTAGGCATTTTAATATAAATGTTTGTTTATTTCTTAACTCAACAATATCATATACTTAATTATTTAAAAACAATGTTAAAAATAAAAAATGACATGATAAATTATAATTAGTATGATATTTTTATTATAAGTGCGGATAAACGGATACAAGGTACTCATAGGGTACAGGTACAAATGTTGCTACCCACGTGCGTATGGGATTGAGTACAAAGATATTTTTAAAACTAGGGTATGGCGACGCACACCATAGTATTCTATCCAAATATGAAATAATAAAGTACTTAAAATAGTTAGTTTACCTAATTGAACATTAAGAGTAATTTAATCATTAGACTCCATTAAGCATAAAAATATCATTCTTAATGTATTTTTAGTCAAATCTTACTATCAAATGAGATAACACTAATGCATAGATATTATCATGTGAGTAGACTGATGATCATATCTCACGAGTCATGTGCATGAGATATCAAGTTGTCACATATGTATTGTACTTGCCAAAAAGTACACCATTTGTGACACTGCAATGTATTGGCGAAGCCTCAATATGATCATTATTTGAATAAGTGATGCCCTTTTATTGGCCCTTTTTTGGTATATTCATAGTCATACCCCGTTTCGAATGCTTACATACTTTTTTCCGCCATTGTTGTTACATCATATTGCCACTAACCATCTTGTGTTCTTATCTGAGCGTGTGTAACCTTTATTCAAATTGTTGCATAAGTTAATCTCCTGACTCAAAACCTAGCTAACCTCGTTGCTAGATAAACTTTCCCCTTTTCTATAACAAAGATTTGGGTTGATATGTCTCGAGATTATCCTGAACTCGCTAATGCGATTTTGAGAATCCTCAAAGGGCTTGGTGTCCTCTATTTTTAAATATCTGATGTGAGTTAATGTCAATTTGGGTTGGGCGTTTATTGTAAAAATGTACACCATCTGTGACCTTACTTGCAATGTAGATATTTTTTTAATATGATTGATGTTTGAATAAGCGATGCTCTTTTTTTCGCCCACTTTGTTGTATTTATAGCCATACTCTTTTTTCTCTTGCTTTCATGGTTTTAGCCATTATGCTCGTTACATCAGTATTTCCATTAATCATCTTTATTTTGTGAGTGTGTGTAACCTCTATCCAAATTTTTACATGAGTTGTAGTTAACTTGGCAAAGATGTGTTAATCTTCAGACTCAAGGTCGAGCCACCTTGTAGCTTGATGAACTAGCCCCTCTTCCATAATGATGAGTCTGGTCAACATGTCTCGTTATCGGTTTGAACACACCCATGTAATTTTGAGTAACCTTATAGGGCTTAACATGCTCTAATCTTAAAGATATTGGGTCAATTGATGAAAATTGAGCTTGGGTCATTACAAATATATTGGTTCACAATCCCTTGAGCATAAGACACATAAGGTAGAAGTGATTAAGAAAAATGACAATACACATTCTATCAAGCATGAACCCTGTAAGGGAAAATTTATTAAATCAAAATGCATGATGGTTCTTAGTCCCCTAAGCACGAAGTCTGTTAGGGAAAAATGATTAAGTAAAAGACACGATGGTTTGTGTAGAAATATTTGGAGATATATTCTTACTAGATTGACCTTCTATGATAATACGACATATTATGTTATGTATATGTCATAAGTTATCCTCATAGATATAATAGTGTATGCTATCCTTCGATCTGGAACTGCTATGGTCCCTTTATGAAGAGTTGATCACATTAGTAATGTCAACCATTGTCGGTAACAAGACGATTCTAAATTCAGTTAACTAGGTGCTCTACAAGTCAAGCAAAGAGGAATAATTAACCTAGATGGGATTTTTATGTCCTACATATGCTAGAGTAATATTTACGGGCCTCTTGATCATGTAGGATTGTAAAACACGTGACCTTGTTGAAATAAATCAACATGAGATATTGAGTTTTTTGTTACTAAGTATTCAAATATCAAATAATTTAATATTTGATTATACAAGGGTGGCACGTACTATTAAAACTCATGAAAATGGTTTGAAATGGACTCCTAGAAATCCCTTGCATTTCACTAATGCTAGAGGACCTAATTTGCTTTGAGTACCAAAATTCAAACTTACGCTTAAAATACATCTATAATTACTATATCAACAATAAATGATATCTTAATAGTGGTTGTTCAAAGCAAATGAGTGGAGATAAAAATGTCTTCTATTTTTTTTACTCTTAATAAATAAGGCTTTGTTTTTTATAGTGATACAAAATCAAAGTAGAATTGTGGATTCTGGTAACATTGGTAAGTATATCAATTCAATGTTTAAGGATGTTTTATTAGCATGTAGTTGAAGGTCGCTCACATATTGGTGTCAAAATAGTTATGATGTATTTGAAGTATGGTCAAGCATGCAGTTGTCGAAAATGTTAGGGTTGTTAGCATGTCGAATTGCGCCTAATTGTTTAAGTAGCTTGTACCCTAAGTTATCTTGTAATGGATATTTGTGAAAAAGCCCATTAGTTTAGTATGTTAGGTTTATTATAAATATCATTCTAGTATATGATAATTCCATATTGCAAATCTTAATATAGGGTGAGAGGGTTATTAATTATTCTTGTGTACTTGTAATCTTGTTTAAAGATAAAGTAAAGAATAATAGTTATAGCCAATCTTTATTGTTCTCCGTGTTCTTCCATCTTTTTTACCATGTTTGTTTCTTGATCATAAATAAACAGTTTATACTTTATTTCAAAGGCATATAATTTCACAAAAAATTGGTTCAGTGAGCATGGAGAAGATGCCTTCAACAAAGTATGAGATTGAAAAGTTCACCGGAGTGGACGATTTTGATCTGTGGCGCTTGAAGATGAAATCCCTACTGGTTCAACATGATTGTTTGGATGCGTTGAAGGGAGGCAAAAGCATGAACATTGAGCTAACGACATCTGAGAAGACGACCATGATAGAGAAAGCCCACAGTGCAATCTTGTTGAGCCTTGGTGATAAGTTTCTTTGATATGTATCAAAAGAGACAATGGCAGGATTATGGGTGAAACTTGAAAGTTTATACATGACTAAATGGCTGGTAAATAGACTCTACCTGAAGCAAGCTTTGTATTCATTTAAAATGATTAAAGACAAATTATTGGCTAAGCAGTTGGATATATTAAAATAGCCGATTATTGATCTTGAAAATATCGATGTCAAAATCGATGATGAAGATCATGCGTTGTTGATATTGTGTGTGCCCATATCACATGCTCACTTCAAAGAAACCCTCTTGCATGGAAGAGAGTCCCTAAACTTTGATGAAGTTCAATCATCTTTGTATTCTAAGGACTTGAATGATCGAAAGAAGCATAGACCTTCGACGGCTGGTGAAGGTTTGGCTGTTAAAGGAAAATTCTTGCGAAAGGATGATAAGTTCGACAAAAAGAAATGTAAAAGTCAGTCAAAGTCTTATAGTGGTGATGCACCTAGTATTTGATGTTATCATTGTAAGAATGAGGGTCATACAAGAAAAGTGTGTCCTGAACGCGTGAAAGATCATGGCACATAACTCGAGAAAAGAGTGGATTATGGATTCAGGTTGCACTTGCACTTGGCATATCACTTGGCACATGCCACATTTTTCTGTGATTGTTCTTGTTCGGTCCTTTGAGTTGTAGGTGGTGGGTTATGAGTGGCAGCGGCGTGAAGGATGGTGGTGACGGTGGGTTATGAGCGACGACGTCGTGAACAGAGTCGATGGTAGAAGAAGAAGGAGGAGAAAAGTGAACGGAGGGAGGATTCAGAGAAGAGATTCGAAGAAAAGAATGAAATTAGGAATTCTGTTTTATTTTTATAAATTAAAGGCCTTAGGCAGCGCTTCTTCAGGAAACGCGGTCTAAGGGGGGCCTTTAGCAGCGCTTTTCAAAAACGTTGTCTAGGGGGGAGGAGGGGGTCTCTAGCAGGGCTTTCCTAAAGCGTTGTCTAAGGAGGGGTCTTTAGTAACGCTTTCTTAATATCCTTAGGCAGCGCTTTTTGCAAACGCTTTCTAGGGGGTGTTCTTTAACATTGCTTTCTAAAGTGTGTCTTAGGCAACGCTTTTAAGAAGCGTTGTCTAAAGATAACCCTTAAACAACGTTTTTTTAAAATTATTTTAAAAAATTTCGTGTTTATTTTTTTGGCTTATGACAGCGCTTTCAGGAAAAAAGCGTTGTTTAGTGCGTTGTCTTTTTTATTTTTTGACATAATGAGTGAGTTAAAATCTTAGAACCTAAATCCATAACCCACAATTTAAATTGCACTACACAACACAAAATAGTTTTTTATTTTTAATAAATATTTAAGTGTTATTTAACTATTTTATTAATAGTTTAATAATAAAATAATTTATAAATTAAACTATATATAAATAATAAAAGTAAATCAGGAGTAAGAGAAAGGACACCAAATGAATTGGAAGACCAACATATTTAGCATGTACCATATATTATAAAAAGAAATAGTAAAAGTAGGACAAATTGAAAAATATTTAGAAAAGTAGGATAGTTAGAAAATTAATTTGTAAAGTAAGCTATTTGGGTAAAGAATTATGAGTTAAAACCTTGAACCTGATGTGTATTAATCCATAACCTACAATTTAAATTGCACTACACAACACAAAACAAGTACATACATACACATTCTTCTGACTCATACATCTTTCACTTGTAGGCCCACACCCATGACCTTCCAATTTAGTTTCACACTTTCCCAACATATATATTCTCACTATTATACGTTCCATTCATTTAAATTACTCCACATCACATTTCTTTAATATTAAAAACTCCCCTTCTCACAATTCACCTTCTTCCTAATCCTATTGTCTCAAAAAATGAATAGAAATGGATATAAGGATGAAAAATCATGTTGCTATTTCCATCCAAAACAAGTAGTTGTTGGCGTGTGTCCTCTATGCTTGAATGAAAGACTTCTTCTATTGGTTGCAAAACAAGGGCGGCGCCACCATCAAAACCACCGTGCTTCCTCCAAAAAAGGTGGTGATTCACATAAACCACCAAACTCTTCTTCTATTCACAAGATCTTTGCTTTTGGTTCTCTCTTCACTCGCCTTGAATCTCGCCAATGCAAATCTCATAACAATAATCACTATGATGATCTCTCTCCAAGTCCAGAAGGTACCTTAATCAAGATTTATATTATATGTTTTACTCTAATTAATTTCAATGATTAATCTATACAATCATTTTTATCATTAGATATATATTTTATGAAAATGAAAATGGGAAAATAAATTTTTTTATTTTATTTTCCTGGTTAGGTGAAAAGAAGGATTTGGTGTCCATTAATTTCTTTGATGATTGAAAAAGAATTATGAAATTTATGAATGCATGTTTGTGTGTCTTCATGTGAAAGATTAGGTTATAATGATGACGAAATTAAGGTCAAAAAGAGTTTTCAGTTGGGTCATTGTTTTCTAATTGGCAATACCTTTATTATTAATTATTATGACACGGAAAAAATTATATTGCAAGTTTATGGTATATATATGGATTTGGTAGGGAATTAGGGTACACATCTAATTTGGCAAAATGTCATTCATGTTCATGTTTATCATAAAAAAAATATAAGCTTCCATTATTAAATAGATATATCTATTTATTTTTACCCTTATGTCCTTGTGTCACCTCTAATACATAGTACTATATGATAAAAGAAGTCTTATTTAAACCCTCAAAATTTGACAAAGTATGTAATATCGTATATCTATAAATCGTATATCAATATTTTTATTTCTCTTGCTTTTTTTATTTTATACACTTATACAAATTTCAATAATATACTACAACATTTAAAATTTATACTGGACACAATCTTGACACTTAAATTTGAGTGTCAAAATATCATTTCTCAAAAATAAAATAAAATATATATAGTTAAATCCGTCGGCAGCATAGTAATTACACAGAATAAGCATAGTAATTACACAGAAAAATAAGGTATGTAGTAATTAGTTAATTTTTTATTAGTTTAACTGATAAAAATCGATATTATTAGATTGAATATTTTTGTTGGAGTCAAAATATTAAACCTTATATTTATAGGTAAAATTTTAAGGGTTATTTTACCTTTTACGATAAAAAAACAAAACAAATTTTCAAAATTATTATTATTTTAATTATAGATGCGCAAGTTTGAATTTATCAAATTTCAATTATTTTAAATGAATAATAAAAAGGATAAAATAAAAATGTTTTATTATTTTTTTTCCAGCTTTTTTGGTTGGAAATTTCATTACATTTAGCTTTAGATTCTTTAGGAGTACATAGGAATGAGAAATGGGAATGACTTTAAAGAAACTTTTGCAGAAGAGTCATTCATATCAATCAAGTTTGAAGAAAATGGGGTAGCCTCGTGGGAAAAGAATAGTGTCTCAAAGGTGACCCTAGAGAATTGCAATAACAACAAATTAGAGACCAAGAGTGTGATAGAGCATGGAAAGTCACGTGACATATTCAGGTGGCGAAAGAGAATAGGTCACATGTTCCAGCTCATAAGGTGGAAAAAATCTGGTGGTGTTTGCCACGTAAGCAACAAGGTTGAAGGAGGAACTGTTAAAGTCAGAAAAAGTTGGATCAAGACTCTGACAAAGAGGAAGAAGAAGAAGACCATGGAATCATAATTAAAGTAGTTGTAGTAGCCTTAAAGATAAATCACACCAATATATATATTCAATATTCAAGATCATTATTACTATTATTATTATTACTATTCGTTTTTGTGTCTTTACTCTCCTCTGTTTGTTTGAATCGGACGTGATAAATTTGACAAAATCGTGCTGATGATGTCGTCTTTTTTTTTTATCGAGATTTTGAGAAGTTGGTATGTGCGATGAAGTGACAAAATTGTGCTGATGATATAGTCTTTTTTATCGAGATTTTGAGAAGGCGGTATGTGTGCTGTGAATTTGACAAAAACATGATGATTTCTAGTCCTTGTTACTAAGATTTTGAAAACTGGTATATGTAACTTCTGATTCTGTGATTTTAAAAAAACTATGTAATTGATGACTTTGGAATGTAGTGTAACTAAAGTTATATTGATACTTTTATTCACATTGACATTTATTGTACAGTCAAAGATGGCTTTGTTACTTTTTTGAACAAAAGAAATAAAAATAGCTTTATTATTATCTCAAAATGTGCTTTATATTACCTAAAAAAGTGAAAAGAAAAAGAAAAGAATAGTGCTTTGCAATTTGCATGCTTTGAGTACTTGGAGGAATAAGGTTCTTTTTGTAATTTTATTTTTATTTTTATGATTTCTTCATTAAAAAAAGTACAGGCTGTAAAAAGTTTTGTTGAAATTAAATAAATAAATGAGAATATTTGAGTATTCTTTGAAGGCACTGCCAAAAAACTGTGCATGTTACGTTTTTAAGTAGTGGGAAACAATGAAGCAAAAGGGTCCCTATTGCATAATGCTACAAAACTTGTCTAATAGTAGTTGTCATAGTGGGAGAATGTTTTGTTTCCAAATTTCAAAATTAACATAAGATTTGGTTTTTATGTTTCTTTTTCTTAAGATATAGTAATTAAAAACATGTTAACAAATTTAAGGAAAAAAACATATAGGTTAATGATTTTTTGTTGAATGATTATCAAATCCCAATTATAGGCTGCATGTGTGGTTGTTTGATTAGGACTTTTTGTAATTTGCTTAATGGATTTTTATTAGTGTCCTACACATGGCCATTTGCTCAAACACAAAAATTCACATGTCATTTTGTCCCTAAGTTATGGACGGCATTTGAGGGTAGGGACAATTTAGCTAATTCAGGACCACAGTGAAAGGTGCTTATAGGTAAAAGTTTTATTCGGAAAACAGTCGAAAATGACAAGGTATTATAGAATCTCTAACTAACAAAAGTTATAAGTGGATTAGATGAGGGATATGGGATGAAGAAAATGTGGCACCATTTGAGTCATAAGAAGTTAGGGTATGATTGGAAATTTGAAAGAGTGTGGGGCTATAAGGTTCCCGGCCCAAGCTAGGAATGAGTAGCTTAGGTTGGGCTTAGATAGATAATTGCAATTGAAGAACTATTTGCTCTCAATTCATCAAGAAAATAAAAGAAATATTCATTACACTTTTGTATTGCTCTTACACCATCGTAAAAAGTTTTTTTTTTTTTTTTTTCGAAGATGCATCTTCAAACACACATATTTTTATCATTCTTCCGTCCAAATTGAATAGACGTCTTTATTATGCTAAAAATGAATCAGGAGATGCATTCACGGATGTGCAAAAAGTGCATCCGAAAATACATCTTCATAAACATCAAGAGATGCATCACCCTTATGTCTTCCTCCTTCATTTTCTCAAAAGTTACCAAAAAAATCATTTGAACTCTGCAACGATTTTCCTTCTGCATCCATTCAATCAAGCTTACTTATTTGAAGTTCTTTCCAACATCTCATAACATCTACACTGCTCATTCTCATTAATCAATTTCCTTGATAAGTTTTTCAAATTTTATTTTCCTTTTATGTATTTTGCTTTTTAGTTAGTTTTTAGGACGCATTAGTTGTTTTATGTACATTAGGTACTAGTGTAAATAAAATTTATAGTCTATTTCAACATGTAATGGAGATTTTTGAGTCTGTTAGGGAAGAAAATGGGTTTGTGATGGATGATGAAAATCGCGGATAGGTCTGGAGATGTATATCTCCATATTTGCTATGGATTGGGCTGAATAAAAAATTGGGACAGTTAGTGGACATTTTGTTTAAATTTGTTTGTGTTTATAGAACAGGTGGAATGGATGACAATAATGAAGGTCAAATTTGGATTGGGCGTGTGTCCTAAACTGCGTCGGTATGACGTGAAAGGGAAGTTTCTAGGACCACGAGGCCACGGGATACTGATGACTCGTTTGATGCTGCATCTTCTTCACATCCCCGACTGTATGGATCTCGTAGTCATAGTCGACTCTCTCAAGTATTTCAGGCAGCATAATCTGAGGTTCTAGAAGCCCATATCGACCCTGAAGCCGAGGAGGAAGCCATAGAGGAAAATTACTAGACCACGAGAGGATCAAGCGAAAGGAAGGGGTTAATATGATTGTTAGATTATTGGGGGTTGACTCTGGTAAGGCGTCAGAGGAGGAACATCGCACTTTAGGTGCTCATGCGGGATTTTGGTTTTTGGAAGACCTCTATATTGATCATGTGAAGGGGTTGAGGATGTCGAGGTTTTCAAGGATGTTGAGTGGGTTAAGTACCACCGATAATGCACATTAAGGTGTTACCTCTTTTTTTTGTTGGCACGTCCATGTTTGTGGACAAAAGTGTTACATATGTTGATGTCATATACCACAAGTACTTCACAGATATGTCTACAATTCATGAATACTGTTGTACCCCAAAATTTTCCCTCTCATTTTTTAAGGTCAAGTGATTCAAGAAACATCTTCATGCTCAAGGTCACTCAAAGATATATTAAGATAAACCCTCTCCTAAGCAATTGATCTACAATTAGGGTTTTGCTTTCCTCAAAGTAAATATAGTTTCTAAGGCTTCAAGTGGACTTCATACTTCTTCATATGTCTCAAAATATCTCCATGCTAAGTTTCAAGCCTAACAACACAAATTTGCTCAGTTAATTGGTCAGAAGGTTGAAAATCAGTTGTATTGAACAAAAAGTCAAATGTGGTTAACATATGGTCAAACTTCATCATTTTTGGTCAAAATCAAGGTTTTGAAGTTAATTTCATCATTTGATCAAGGGTTAATCATGATTCATCAATAAAACTCAAGATTTGATCAAAAGTCAAAAGTTGCTAAATTAGAGTTTCTTAAAGAGAAGTCAACATAACTTTGACCAAGCATAACTTTCACATACTTCATCATAAATTCCTCAAGCAAAGCTTATTTTGAAGGAAATTTCATTCTCTACAACTTTGTCTCTTACATGTTTTTCCAGAAAATGTTTCATTTGAGAGATATGAGCCAAGACATTATAGGTCCTTTCAAAAGTCAACAAAAAGTCATCTTTTCTCAAAGAAATGTGCATGAACATGGAAGCTTCAATTGAAATGAAACCAAAGAGAGGTTTTATGGGACATCCTAAGCTTTCTAAAAAGTCCAAAATCACCTCCAAATATTGAGAATTTGGTAAGATATGATTTGTGCAAGTTTGACAATTTTTTAGAAGGTGCATGAAGAGAATATTGAGCAATCTTGGAATTTTGCCATATGGGCCTATATTTGAAACATGTTTCAAATATTTTCAAGAAGCTCTAAGCCCAGCCATGCGTTATTTTAACATTTATTTTATTTATGTTTGATTTTATTCATTTAAAATCATTATAGATTAAAATAAAATGAAAGATGGTATATGATGCATGCAAGACCATGGACTTAAGTTTCTTGAGGACCAAATAAGCCCAAGATAGCTGGAAAAAACGCACAAGGGATGATTGACATGAGATTTGGCCAAAATTGGAAGTTTTGCATTTGATTTTCCAATCAAATATTTTTACATTGAAAGCAGTATTTTTCTCTCAAATACTTGACCTAATTCACTCCCTATATATACAAGATCATAGCCAGATGCAAAGGACACAGATTGCTTCACTTGAAACCCTAAGGAAAATTATCAAAATTTTCAAAGTTTAGGGAAAACTCAAACATCATTCTCCAGCCACTTTCAATCGATTCCAAGCATCAACTCACCTTCCTGAGGTCCACGGGAGTCGATCCAGGCACTCACACAACCTTAAAGCATTCTAGAGTCATCCTCCAAGTTGCACCAGTTTGGTAGTTTTCTTCAACTTCAAATTTTCTATTCATGTAATATAAATTGTTTTTGTGCATTCATACATGTTCAGGATGTCATTTAGAGTCGATTTGATGCACTGGTTCTAAGGTTTGATGCAGGAATAAAAAAACACCATGGCTAGGGAATAGGACACGAGAAGCTTTGTATCCCTAGCTACAGGTTGTTTCAAGACAAACGGACACCATCATCGAACTCACAGGGGTCAATTTAGGGGAGGTATGGTCCCTTTTGAATGCTAACTCTTTTGATTTTGCAGATTCGATTGTTGGAGTGGTCGGAGAAGATAACTGGAGTTTGACTCTGGCGTCTCTGACTTTTGTTGGACTTCAGAGGTCCCTGCGTGGCATAATATGATTCGTTCATTTAAATTTCAAGGGTCCCACGCGCGTGTTTTGTATATAAGTTTGATTTTCTAGAATTAATGTTGAATATATATTTATGAATGTATTTATATGAACAGATGTATCACCACCCCAGTGATTCAACATGCGCGCGTAGTCCCTTCACCCATCAGGTCGCTTGTTCGAACCTGCCTTTTGCCAAAACAATTCATATTTTCTGGATTTTACACAGGTTTCACTTATCTTGTTTTGGAGGCAGCATGTTGACACCAGTGGCGCATGGCTGAGTGGCTAGGTTTTGGGACCAGTGACCTTAGGGTCACGAGTTCAATACCTTGGAGGACCATCCCTATTTTTTAACACTAATTTCCTTTCTTTTTCTTTATTTCTTTTCACAAATTATTTTAACTATTATAAAAAACCCTAAAAAATATTTTATTTTTAGTTTTAGGTTAATAAAATGTTTATTTAATTTTTAACACAAAAAATATTTTTATTTCATTTAAATTATTTTCATAATTAACCTTTAATTAACTTTTAATTAATTTTTCTATTTTTAAATCAATTCCAAAAATACCAAAAAATATTTCTCTTAAATACTTAGGATATTAGTTTATTCTCACATGTATTTATTTATTTTTTATGATTATTTTCTATCTTTCTTTTATTTAAATACTAGAAATTGATGTATAGGTCGCACGTGTATTTTGTAATAGCGTAGTTTATTTCTCTCGTATTTTTTCTCTATTATATAACTGCCCATGAGATGTAATAGTCTATGTTTAAATTTCTGCTTTTACTTTCCGCATCTTTTTATTATGTAACTGCCTCAAAGCCATGTAATAGCGTAGGAACTTTTACTTTCTGCACCTTTATTTTCTATATATATATATATATATATATATATATATATATATATATATATATATATATATATATATATATATATATATATATATATATATATATATATATATATATATATATATATATATATAACTAGATGTATGCTAATAGGATTGTATGGAAAGATCTAAAAGCAACGCTAGATAACTCTAATCTCAAGATAAATATCTAAATTGAATCACTATTGCACATTGCACCCTTAAGGTATCCTTTCTTTGTTGCCTTACGAATCATGGTCATGTCCCTCGAACGTAGGGATATCTTAGCAAAGTTTCCTACGAATAACATCATCATACTCAATTCGATATAAAAATTATAGTCCCTCGATGACCCTCGATGTTGCCTCTAAATATATGATCTCGTCCCTCGATTTTGCCTATGTTTAAATGATGATAGTCCCTACGAAGTTGCTAAGGTATCCTTACATGTTGCCTTCAATGACCATAAAATGACCCTACGTTTGTCCCTTCATATCTAATGGATGGGGCTACTGATGCATTGATTCGCAAGTGTACGAATCGTGTCCGAGTAATATAAAAGATTATCAAATCCACATAGACCAAGTGTCAATCTATCGTAGTCTATTGTCACGATGTTTATCTAAGGCAGATCAAATTCAGGTTTATTTGGGAGCGTATAGAGAAAATAAATGATTATAAATAAAGAAATTCAAATAAAAGATAGGCTTGAATGTAATTCGCATTACAAGACCATTCCTAACTGCTTCAAGATAACATACTTACATGACAATATTTTCTACTTTTGAAAAGAATCAATTTAACGGGAACTGTCGCTTTCGCGTATTCAGAATCGAGTTCATTCTTTAATCAAACCTTTTTATTGTCACTTATAAAAAGGTGTGCATTGCGTTAAAGTAATAAACTTATTTTTAAGAAATGTGACTTCTTGACTCAGTTGAAAAGTGTTTTTAACTCAGAAAATTTAACTAGAGAGGTTCGTGGCTTTCGCTTGAGAACCAGATTTTAAACTCATAAGCGCATCCAAAAATAGTTTTAAAATCAATTTTCTAAAGAATAAAAATCCTCAATCAACCGAACAAAGAGCTCTCGCTCTTCTTTGGTCGGTTAAAAGTAACTAAGTTTATCTTCAGGGTTGGACAACTTTCGATCTTACCCAACCAAAATTTAAGTTCAGAAAACTTGCATTAAAATTAAAACAGTCCCTAAAGTGTTTATACAGATGTAATACAAAATGTTATCCTAACATTGGTCCTCACATTCTTGCCTTTAGAAATTAGCCAGACATGGAAATTAAATTAAAGTTATTAAATTTAGACATGTTAAAACTTTTAAAGAAAATAAAGTGTTGCGGAAAATAGACAAGCAAATAAAATCAAGCGAATGAATACAGTAAAACAAGTGCAATACGATAAAATAAAATAAAATAAAAGGAGATGCAATAAAGTAAATGCGAAATTTATAAATAGAAACCTGCTCCAAACAGAGACTTTAATTCTGAAATAACTGGAAGTAAATGCTGGAATGTAAATGGCGACAAGATAAACTTCTACCAAAGTGCTCCAAACTCGATTACAAACTCGATCACTAGTGTAATAACCCTTTGATGTGAGGAGTTTATCGCTTTACAAGACTGATAGTATATGGCTTAAGTTTGTAACTAAACTTGGATGAAAATAAACTAAACTGAAAACTCATAGTTATAGAAAAACAGAAACCGATGGAATTACGGAGTTTCCCCTCAACTTTATTTTAGGCGGGAAGACCATAACAAATGTGACGCTCGCTACCAAGCCATGATGTTCGCCACAAGTGCTAATGTGGAAAGATCGTGGGCAGATGGAAGTTGATGGAGGTTGAATCCCTGACACGTCATGGTGTCCTCTTTGGCGGCCGCCATGTTGACCGCTGTAATACGGTGAACTGACTTTGAGATTTTTGTATCGCAAATGTGCGGATAGCAAGAGTCGCCATCGACTTTTCTCTTAGTTGCTCTTATATCACTTTAGAAAAATTGTGCTTTCTGTGTGTTTGACAAAAATGTTTTGAAAAAGGCATTTCGCTTTGACTTTGTAATGATTCATGTAGGAATGTATACAAAGTGTTCGGAAATGTTTTTGTTTTGAAAAGAGTTTGAACTTTGACAAAAGTGTGAGGTGTGAAAAGTATTTTGATAGAGCAAGCAACTAAAAGTCTTATTACCTACTTAGAATGGTCGTTTTCGTGTTGTTTTACGTTCCTTTAGAATAGCGCTATCCATACCATTAGTTGGTAGGTAACCTTATTCGTTGGATGTAAGCGGGACATTCGAAGGGACATCGGATGGTCATAGAAGGCAACTTGTAGGAAGTATCCTAGCACATTCGAAGGGACTATCATCATTTTTCGTAGGCGATAATCAAGGGTCAAGATCATGTATTCGTAGGCGACGTCGTGGGTCTATGATCTTTGTATCGAAGGGACTATGATGATTTGTTTTGAAGGCAACGGTGCTAGGATACCTCTACGTTCGAGGGACTTGACCATTTGTAATCGTAAAGGCAACGAGAGAGAATCACCCTAAGGGGTGCAGGTGTGAAAAGAGTGTGTCAAATTCAGATATTTTATCTTGCAAATTAGAAGTGATCTATGTCCAATTTTATCTTGCCATCTTCAGGTATTTTATCATCAAAATTCAGCCCGGACATCTTCAGGTTTTCCACAGCATTCAGACGGTCTTCAAGTTGCTTGTACTTGTCATCTTCATCAGAGTACTGGTCATTATCATAGTGATCTTCTCTGTCCTTCTCAGGCTCATGTTGGTCTTCTTCATGTCCCTTGACACTTCCCTCAGTCTTGACACTCCCTTACGAGCTCTCAGTGACCACTGTAGGACCACCTTTGTAACGTCTACCCATGTTGAGAACACCAACGACCCTCTTCTTTCTGTTGATGAGTTTCTTCAGATCTTCTTGGCCTTGGACCAAGCTAGTGAACATCTCCTGGAACTGAGCATTCTGAGCCTGGAGATCTTTGACAGTCTGTTCAAGATCCATTTCTACTAAAATAAATAGCGAGAAAATGAGAAAATCAATCTTCATTATGAGATGTTATGCCATGATATGTGATGTTTATGCAAATGCAATGCAATGTTTTCAAGGACCTTAAGGATTTAAATTTGTTAAACAAGCACGAACAAACATTTATTAGTTCTCTCTTTTTTTAATTCTTTTTCTCTTTAAGTACAAAAGATAGTTCAGAAAAATAAAAGAAAAGCATAAAATCCTAAAACTCTAAGTCTCTCATGGGCGCTTCCTCTTGGTGCCGAGGTAGGCGTTGATGTTCCGCTCCTCGTGAAGGAGCTTTGTCAACTCAAGTACCTTCTTCTCACTTGCATAGCACTGAGCTTCGAATGTATCCCTTTCTTCTTTAAGCTGAATCCAGGATCTCTTCAAGTCTTCAAAATCAGTAGGCATGTCAGGATGGAGAACAGTATAGGATTCGTCACCTATAGCAACAGGTTCCATAAATACTGGTACAACAAGCGTGAATGGAATCATGAGGTTTTGAGCTCGAGCTCGCACCCATTTGAGGTAAGGTTCCCAAGGAACGGAGTTTTGGTGCCCCAAAGTCTTGGTATCAATCTTCTTTACCATGCCCCAAGCGTGTATGAACCTCCGTCGGTAATTCTGGAGATCGTGGTTGTAGTCGAACACAATATCTTGGAGAAGCATATCATGAGGACCATCTCTTCGAGCAAAACCAAACTGACGTAGAGCTAGAGAAGGATTGTAAGTAATACCTCCCCTTATACCAAGGAGTGGTACATTAGGGAATTCTCCACAACGTTCAATGAATGTGAAGTCCTTTTGAGAGAAAAGACTCCAACGGATATCTGAATGAGAGAGTGACATTAGCCTTTGAGACCATTCCAATCTTTGCTCATTCTTCAAAACTGATGGAGGAAGGTGCGAAATAAACCACCTAGAAAGTAACGGTATACAACACATGAGAGTTCCTTGTCTTTTGATGGTACGAGTGTGGAGAGAATGTAGAATATCTCCAAGTAAGGTAGGCACAAGATTGCGAGTAAGGAATAACTTGATGGCGTTGACATCTATGAATTGATCCGAGTTAGGAAATAGAACCAAACCATAGATTAGCAAGGCCAAGATATCTTCGAATACATGGAAACTCATAACTTTGAGGAATTCTCGGGCTTTCTTAATCAGAAACTTGGCAAGTAAACCCTTAACTCCACTTCTTGTTTCCCAATTGGCTTCAATGTCTGAGCGCTTTAGATGTAATGCTGATGCAATGTCTTCGTACCTAGGAACCTTTTCTAAACCGGTGAATGACATTTGGTCAAGAATAGGTATCCCAAGTAGCTTAGAGAACTCTTCCAAGGTAGGAACCAAGCGATAATGCAGGAATGTAAAGCAATGGTGTTTCGGATCAAAGAACTGCAATAGGACGTGCATTATATCTTCTTCAAAACCGGAGAGAACCAAGTCAAGCAAATAACCATGTCTTTTGATGAACTGGGCATGATCAGGAATTTCTGAAACCAATTCTTTGAGTTGAGAAGGTATACCCATGAAGTTGATTCGAATAGTCTTTCTAGAAGCCATAACCCCTACAAAACAGAGCAAAGATAAATCCCTAACTCCTTGAAATAGTTAGAAATGATATGCAATGCGATGATGTCATGATGTCATGTTTAGCACACACAAACAATTCACAAAATGAGCCTAGGTTTAAGGCTTGCATGAGGTATAGGTGATTACCCACCAAAAGTTTGAGTTGGTTCATCTGTCCTATAATAGTAACGGGTTCTAGGAATCTCATATCATTGATCTTTCGTGGCGTTTATTTCAATACGACTACCAAGTGGTCGTGAAAAATATCCCAAAGTCGATCTTAATGGCGTAGCATCAGTATCAACCAACCTTAGTACGCACCAAAGTCGGCCATCTCACTACCTTCTAATGGCCAAGATGGGTCAATTAAGGTTCTAAAACTTTAGTTAGTGTTGATGACACCACGAAGCCAAATATTATCCTCGACTTGAAAATGAAGAGTATCGGGACATCCAAGTATCACACTAACGTAGCCATCATGTTGACCGTTTCGATATCGTCTAGCAGTCGTGATGATTATTGCTACTTACCTAAAAGGAAACACGGATCGGTGTAGGATCCCCCACAAATATAATACCCAAGCAACCCTTAAAGATAAAGCAAGCAAGTTAAACAGAAAGCAATAAAAGTGATCTAGAAATCCCTAAGGTATTCTCTCTTTAGGGTGTCTCCTGGTCGCCGGTTCTATAATCTGTGAGCTGACTTTGAGATTTTTGTATCAAATGTGCGGATAGCAAGAGTCGCCACCGACTTTTCTTTTATCCAATTAAGGGAAGGTGAAAAGAACAGGAAAAGACCTTCGTTAGATTCTGAGTAAGGAAGAAGGTTATGAAAAGGGAAGGTATTAGCACCCCTTTTCATCAGTAGTTATCTACGGGCTCTTAGTTGCTCTTATATCACTTTAGAAAAATTGTGCTTTCTGTGTGTTTGACAAAAATGTTTTGAAAAAGGCATTTCGCTTTGACTTTGTAATGATTCATGTAGGAATGTATACAAAGTGTTCGGAAATGTTTTTGTTTTGAAAAGAGTTTGAACTTTGACAAAAGTGTGAGGTGTGAAAAGTATTTTGATAGAGCAAGCAACTAAAAGTCTTATTACCTACTTAGAATGGTCGTTTTCGTGTTGTTTTACGTTCCTTTAGAATAGCGCTATCCATACCATTAGTTGGTAGGTAACCTTATTCGTTGGATGTAAGCGGGACATTCGAAGGGACATCGGATGGTCATAGAAGGCAACTTGTAGGAAGTATCCTAGCACATTGAAGGGACTATCATCATTTTCGTGGCGACAATCAAGGGTCAAGATCATGTATTCGTAGGCGACGTCGTGGGTCTATGATCTTTGTATCGAAGGGACTATGATGATTTGTTTTGAAGGCAACGGTGCTAGGATACCTCTACGTTCGAGGGACTTGACCATTTGTAATCGTAAAGACAACGAGAGAGAATCACCCTAAGGGGTGCAGGTGTGAAAAGAGTGTGTCAAATTCAGATATTTTATCTTGCAAATTAGAAGTGATCTATGTCCAATTTTATCTTGCCATACACGCCTAATTACTAGCAGTTTATAGGGTGCAGAAAGTAAATTGCGGAAAGGTAAAGTGCGAAAAGTAAATGTCCTACGCTATTACATGGCTTTGGGGCAGATACATAATAAGAGTGCGGAAAATAAAAGTCCTAATTAAACTATTACATCCCATAGGCAGTTACATAATTGAAAAAAGAAAAGCAAGAAAAATCGTCCGAAACGCTACAACCTGTGATCAGATACATAATCGGAAAACGGAAGAAAATTGCATAAGAGGAAAATGTTAGTAAAAACAAATATTTTTGCATGAGGAAAAAGGTTTTATGTTAGTAATAACATTAATATGATAAGATAAATTTTTGGTAATTTTCTGAATCGATTTGATAATTTAAAAACAATTAAAAGTCATTTAAACAATTAATTAGTAATTAAATTAAATATGCATGCAAAAATAATAATTTTTATATAAAAAATTAAATAAACATTTTTCTGATGATTATGCAAAAAATAAATATTTTTGGAGTTTTTTAGATGCATGATAAAAATGTTTGAAGATAAATTAAAATAACATGAAAATATTAAAGAAAATATAAAAATATGAGTTAGTTTGCAAAGAGTAAAAATAATTGGTCCTGATCAGGTTCGAACCAGGGACCTTTGAGAGAATCTTTCCATCTGCTTGCCTTTACCACTCAGCCAGCGTGCATTTGGTGTCATGGAATTGGAAACGTGTGAATATAAGTGCAATCGTGTCACGATTATAACTCAAAGCCCAGTCAACACGCGTGGACCCCAGCTGGAACGGATGGGCGAATCAGAACGCATGAACACGCCATGCAAGCTGTCAACCAGAGTCAACAAGTCAGCGAGGCCGGAGCCCTAGCTCCGGTCGTCTTCTCCGGCCACTCAATTTTTCAAACTTGCAAAAGACGTGAAATCAAAGGCTATGGTTAAGGCTACCCCCCCTAAATCGGGGTCTGCGAATCCAATGGTGATGCTCGTTTTCCCTGAAAGTGCCTGTATAAGCCGGTTCAAAGAAGACAATCCAAAAACCCTAACTATGGCAAATCGATTTCTGGACGTTCAAGCATCAAAACAATGGCCCAGATCTTTTCTATGGAACCTCATGAACACATTAGAGTGGTTAGTTTCGATTAAAACACACAGATAATAAAAATGCAAATTCAAGAAAAATATGAATATGTATGATCATGTATGGCTCGATTCAAGCTGCTTTGGCCATGGCTTTTGATGTATACTTACTCAAACTTACCCTAGGAACACAATGGAATGATTGAGAGAGGCTGAAAGTGGCTGGAACTTGGAATTCGATTTTCACAATTTTGAAGAAATTTTTGAGAAAAATAAGGGTTGTTGTAGGGCTAGGGTTTCGTCCTTGGCTTTGTGCAATAAGCTGAGTATTTATAGAGTGAGGAATGAGAGCAAAAAGAAGGAAAAAAAGATCTCTTCTTGAATGCAAAAATAATTTCCTTTCAAATAAAATCAAATCTTTGAAAATTTGATTTTCTCTTCCATATGCAAGCTAGCACGAATTTGGAAAGTCTTGTGGGCTATCTTGGACCTCAAGTTTGATAAAAATTCAATCCATTTGAAAATATATCTTGTTTTCATATTTTATATAATTTGAATTTGAATTTAATGCTTTTAAATTCAAAAATAAATCAAAAAAATAGAATGTGGTCATGGAAAAGCATCAATAGGTCACAAATAATATTATGAACAAGTTTGGATCATAAAATTATAGGCCCATTTGGAAAAAATTGGATTTTGACAAATATCTCTCTTTGTGCAATTTTCCAAAAATGCCCAACTTGTACAAGGTGTATTTTGCTCAATTTTCCACATTTTTGAGTTTTCTTGGACTTTTTAGAAATCTCTAAGTGTCCTCTAAACAACATCTTTGGTTTCATCTCAATTGGAGTTTCCATTCTCAATAAATATTCAAAACAAAAAGTTGACTTTTTGTTGACTTTGAAAAGGACCTGTAATGTTTTGATCCATATCTTCCAAATGAAGCATTTTTTGAACATTCTTGTGAGACATGAAGTTGTAGAGAATTGAATTTCCTTCAAAATGAGAGGTGGTGGAAAAATTTCTGAGAAAGTATGAAGAAGTTATGCTCAGTCAAAGTTCGGTTGACTTTTCATTGGAAAACCCTAATTTGGAAAGTTTGACTTTTGTGCAAATCTTGAGTTTTCTGGATGAATCATGATCAATCCTTGATCAAATGATGAATGTGACTTCAAAATGAGGATGTTGACCAAAAATCAGGAAGTTTGATTGTATGTTGACCACAGTTGACTTTTGTCAATCTGTTGATTTTCAACCATCTGAGCAATGTTTGAGGAAACTTGACTTGTGATGCTTGAAACTTGACATGGAGAATCTTTGAAGCACATGAGGAGGCATGATGACCATTGGAGATGTTGGAAGTCCATCTGGATCTGAGAATTGCCAAACCCTAGTTTGGGATGATTGTCTAGGAGAGAGTTTGTCTGATCAACCCTTGAGGAATCCTTGAGTATAGATGTATGAAATGTCTTGAGAAGTAGGAGGGAAAATTTTGGGGTATGACAACCTCCACGTGTACAAATGGCTTAAAAACTTGATTTCTTGGCCGATTTTCTTTGTTTTGCGCAGGAAGGCTCCGAAATAGCTAGGAATTTGAAGATGAAATAAAAAGCAAACATAAAGCGGAAAAGACAATAAAACTACAATTAATCATGTACAATCCGAGTAAAAAAAGCATTGTGTTTCAGTGTTATCAAATCCTCCCATACTTGAACCTTTGCTTGTCCTCAAGTAAAACTCTGATAAGGCTCATTTTAAAGAATAACAACATAAAGAAAGATTCGGGAAAAAAAGGCTTCTAAGTTTGAGCTAGGATGTATTGGTGGGAACTAGCTTCCTGAACTAAAGGTATCATGATGACACTTTCCGCGAGATGCAATCAAAAGCTCATTTTCTATGTAAACCAACCCATGATATGTTACTAAAACCCCGGGCTACCTCTCCATCTTTATATGGTTCTTTTTGGTTCGGGTGCAATCACATTAAGCCCGTTATTCGTACATTACTCGTAGTAGAGTGACCGGTTAGTGATTATGATCTTAAGCAAAGGGGTTCTGGTACATAAGTCAGTGTAACTCCTTAGAGTTGATTGTAGCTGTATGGGATAAGATTGTAATCCACCCTACCAAGTCCAGCACCAGATACCACTGAACCAGCTAACAACGAGATTTTTCTTATTTTTCTTTCACATGTATTGTAGTGATTAAGCGAAAGATAGATATAACACACTCATTAGATAGAAAGTAGAAGTGGATATCATAGAGTACTACGGGCGTGTGGGGTGCTAATACCTTCCCCTCGCGTAACAGACTACCTTACCCGATATCTTGGTCGTAAGACCATGATTTCTCTCCCTCATGTTTACTCGATGATTTCCTTTCCTCTCGCGAGATAAAAAAGGTTCGATGGCGACTTCATTGATATTATATCTGATGATGTTCAGCCAGGTAGTTTGACCCAACAGAGGGTAATTTCCTCAATATAATGCACATGATTTAAATCCCCCCAGACGAATTTCATTCAGGATTCTTCCGTCCCCAGCTGAATGTTACCCAAGGCTTATCATTCCCCAGTAAAGTCGATATCCATACCCGAAACTTGGTCAGATAGTGCATCGGAGGAATCTATATCTCTTTTATCCCCAATCAGGGTTTCCAACGGTTGCTCTTCTGTCCCTAGGCAGAAGTCAAGGATCCCCAACAGAACATTCTCAGACTAAAACAGGGAATCTCCAATAGTAGATGATGATTCATCGTTCTCAAGATGAATATATTTTGAAATATAGCAATATCTACATTCATACATCATTTATAAGACGTCACAACATATACATACAAGATGCATATCTCATTCTCGTTTATTTCAAGAGCATCATTACACATTGCATGCATCATGATATACATAAAGCTAACCATGCCTTTTCAGGTCAGAATTCTCTATCTATAAGTTGTTGCATATCTGGTTAAAAGTCAATGTATACAAATACTTTCCTTCAAATACGATCTTGGGACACATTCCCCTTCCGAGAAAGTTATTCTGAAGAGCATGTTTCCGAATGAAGTCTAGCGTACGACTCATTCCAATACAAATCACATCATCAATTTTCTTCGGATGGTATCTTTAAGCCCCTCTACACCTGCACATCGGTTGTTTCCTTCTAAACGGTATCTTTAATCCCACTCAAATATATCGTCAGTCGACGACTTCACTCTTTACACCAGCGAGTGCAAATTTCAGGGGCACTCGAGTGTTCAATCATCTTCTACCTTCAGGTCACGAATGACGTACACACCAATCTAACCCCTCAGGTACAAGAAGATTGAACAGGGGCAACTATTATACCCCAAAATTTTTCCTCCTATTTTTTAGATCAAGATACATCTACATGCTCAAGAATCACTCAAGAGTTGATTAGACAAACTCTCTCCTAAGAAATCAACCCACAAATAGGGTTTTGTTTCTCTCAAAGAAAAAGTAATTTCTAATGGATCAAGTGAATTCCATGCCTCCTCATATGCTTCAAAGTATCCCCATATCAAGTTTCAAGCCTCATAGCCCAAGGTTGCTCAATCAATTGCTCAGATAGTTGAAAGCCAGTTGTGTTGGACAAAAACTCGAATGTGGTCAACATACAGTCAAACTCCATTATTTGTGGTCAACATCAGTATTTTGAAGTCACATTCATCATTTGATCAAGGGTTGATCATGATTCATCAAGAAAACTCAAGAATTGATCAAAAGTCAAAAGTTGCTAAATTAGGGTTTCTTACGGGAAAGTCAACAGAACTTTGACCAAGCATAACTTTCACATACTTCATCAGAAATTTCTCAACCAAAACTCATTTTAAAGGTAATTCAATTATGTACAACTTTGTCTCTCATAGCTCAAGTCCAAAAATGCTTCATTTGAGAGATATGGACCAAGACATTATAGATCCTTTTAAAAGTCAACAAAAAGTCATCTTTTCTCAAAGAAGTGTACATGAACATGGAAACTTCAATGAAGATGAAACCAAAAAGAGCTCTTATAGGACATCCTCAAATGTTGAAAATTGGGTAAGATATAGTTTATGTAAGTTTGATAATTTTGAAGAAGTGCATGAAGATAAGTATTGAGCAAACTTAAATTTTTTCCAAATGGGCCTATGTTTTCATAATTTGAACTTGTTTATAACATGGTTCATGACTTCTAAGCCCAGCTACATGCCCTCATACTAATTATTTTTTGAACTAATTTATTTAAATTCAATTTTAATTAAAATAAAATGCAAGGAAAGATTTCAAGGCGTGTGGGCTTGATTGCTGAGTTCCTTGAGGTCCAAGTGAGTCCAAGAAAGCTGGAAAAAACGCATGGAATTGGTTGGCATGAGATTGAGCAAAAAAAGAAAGATTTGATGCAAATTGCCAATCAAATATTTTCTCATCAAAGGCATTATATTTTTCTCAAATGCATGACCTAATTCACTCTTTATAAATACAAGATTGAGACCAGCCACAAAAAACACGGATTGTTGCCTTAAGAACCCTAGCCAAAATCTTAAAAAATTTCAAGTTTAGGGCAAACTCGAACCTCACTTCCAGACGTTCTCAATCAATTTCAAGCATTCATTCACTCTCCTGAGGTGTTCAAGAATGATCCAGGTCCTTGCACTAGTTCAAAGCATCTCAGAATCACTTCACTTGATTGCACCGGTTTGGTATAGTTCATCGATTTCAAACTCTTGACTCACGTGATATAAATTGATTTTATGCATTCATACATGTTTATAATGTTGTTTAGAATTGATTTGATGCGTTGGTTATAAGGTTTGATACAAGAATAAGAGGATGCCATGGTTAGGGCATACCGGTTTGAAAGCTTCGAAACCCTAGTTACAAACCATTTCAGATCAAACCAACATCACCATTAGACTCGCAACCCTCGAATTAGGAGGCAGGATCTTCTTTTGTCTTTTATTTTCATTATTTTGTAGGTTTGGCTTTGGCGGCAGCTGGAGAAGTTGACCGGAGTATAGCTCCGGCGTCTCTGACTTTGTTGACCTCGGGGAGGGCAAGCGTGGCATGTTCTAATTGGATCATTTAAACACCCTGGGACCCAGAGCGCGTTTTGATTTGAAAATTAATTTTCTGAATTTAAAATCACACACACACACACACACACATATATATATATATATATATATATATATATATATATATATATATATATATATATATGAGTTTAGTTTAATTCATGGATGTATCACCACCCTAGTGGTTAACCATGCGTGTGCTAGTCCTCTCACTCTCTCAAGGCACGGGTTCGATCCCTGCCTTTTGCACTTTTTTCAATTTTTCTGATTTTTACAGGTTATCACATACATACTATTGGAGGCGAGATTTATCACCACATACATGTGGTTCAGTGGTTAACTTTTGAACTTGTGACCCCAAGGTCACGAGTTCAACACCTTCCAGGGCCAAATCTAATTTGTACTACTTGTTTTCTTAACATTTTCTAATTTCTTTTGATTTTCAACTTATTTTTAATTCTTTTAAAAAATATATTTTTACTATATAAAAAACCCTAAAAATATTTTCCTTTTTAGATTTAGGTCAATAAAATGTTAAATTAATTTTTGACACAAAAAATATTTTTCTTTTAGTAATTAGGGTTTATAATGTTCTCACAATGTTTGAAATAATTTTTTTCTTATTTATTTACTTTGTTTTTCATTTAAATATTAGAAATTGATGTATAGGCTGCAAGGTTATTTTTGTAATAGCGTAGATCTTTATTTCCTCGCACTTTTTATCTTCTATTATGTAACTGCTCATGAGATTAATAGCCTAGGTTAATTTACTTTTCCGCACATCTATTATGTAATTGCCTCAAAGCCATGTAATAGCATTGTACTTTATCTTTCCGCAATATACTTTTCTGTATATATTTAACTGCTAGATGTATGCTAATTAGGATTTGTATGGCAAGATCTAAAACCAAATTTAGATAACCCTAATCAAGATAAAATATCAGAATTGAATACACACTTCACACTTACACCCTTAGGGTATCCTCTCTTGTTGTCTTCGGATATACATGGTCATGTCCCTCGAATGTAGGGATACCATTAGCAAAGTTGCCTACGAATAACATCATCATAGTCCCTTCGGTATAAAGATCATAGTTCCTCGATGTTGCCTACAAATATATGATCTTGTCCCTCGATGTTGCCTACGATAAATGATGATAGTCCCTACGAAGTTGATAAGGTATCCTTACAATGTTGCCTTCAACAACCATGAGCCAACCCTACGTCTGTCTCTTCACATCTAATGGATGAGGCTAACTACCAACTAATGGCATGGATAACACTGTCCTAAAGGAAAAGTAAAATAACAAGAAATAACATTTGAGTGGGTAATAACTCTTAATTGTTTGTTCATCAATCAAAATACTTTTCACACCTCACAGTTTCCAAACAGATATTTTCAAACACTTCGTATACATTCTTGAGGACTGATACAAGAATCATTACAAAGTCAAAGCAAAATATTTTTCAAACAAATCACATACACAAAACAAGTTTTTCAAAAGGTGAGCTAAGAAATTATTAGCCCGTAGATAACTACGGATGAAAAGGGTGCTAACACCTTCCCTTTTCATAATTACCCCCGAACTCAGAATCGATAAAAGGTTTTTCCCATTCTTTTCACCTTTCCTTATTGGATAAAATAAAAGTCGGTGGCGACTCTTGATAACCGCAAAATTTGCGATAAAATGCAAAACAACCAAGTTAGTTCTCTCACCGTGTTACAGTATGCATCTAAGAAAATCAGAAGTCGAAAACTAGAAGCTCCGTCTATTAACCGGTCAATGTGTGGAAGAGGATATGGATCTTTTAGGCATGCTTTGTTGAGATCTGTGAAATACACGCACATTCTCCATTTTCCAGTCTTTTTCTTGACCATGATCACATTGGATAGCCAAGTTGGGTACTAAATCTCCCCGATGAACCCAACCTTCATCAACTTATCGACCTCCTCCACAACTGTTTTTCTCTTTTCTTCACCTCTGTTTCGCTTTCGCTGCGACACAAGCTTTACATCGAGATCCAAGGCTAGGTGATGGCACATGATGCTTGGGTTAATTCTGGGCATGTTAGAGGGTTTTCACACAAAGAGATCAATATTTCGTTTTAAGATATCAATTATTTCAGCTTCCTCCTCCACGGTCAGTTGTGTACCCAGATGGGTAATTTCAAAAGGTTGAGAGGAAATTTGTACTTCTTTTGTTTCTTCCTGGGGAACCAAACTGTCTTCATGGGGGTTTTCCCTGGGATCAATATCAACTACATTCACTTTGTAATCCATTGTACCTTCAACTGTCGCTGGCTTCCGTTTTATCTTCATACTGTCTTTGTAGCACTTTTTGGCCAGAACTTGATCGCCCCGAACAACTCCAACCGACCCTCACCTAATGGATACTTCATTGTGAGATACATTGTTGATAAAGTTGCCTCCAGAGCATTGAAGGATGCCCTACCAATTATGATGTTATACGATGATGATGCATTAACAACCAGGTAGCGCACCCGAACATGCTTGAAGTTTTCGTTTGTTCTGAATGTCGTTAACATCGAAAGATGCCCTAACACATGCACCTGTTTGCCAGAGAAACCTGTCATACCCCAAAATTTGCCCTCCATCTACTCAAGAGATTTCATACAAGAGTTGATCAGACAAACTCTCTCCTAGACAATCAACCCAAACTAGGGTTTGGTATCTCTCAAGTCAAGATGGATTTCCAACATCTCCAATGGCCTTCATGCCTCCTCATATGCTTCAAAGATTCTCCATGTCAAGTTTCAAGCTTCAAGTCAAGTTTCCTCGGACATTGCTCGGATGGTTGAAAATCGGTGTATTGGACAAAAAGTCAACTATGGTCAACATACGGTCAAACTTCATAATTTTTGGTCAACATCCTCATTTTGAAGTTACATTCATCATTTGATCAAGGGTTGATCATGATTCATCAAGAAAACTCAAGATTTGCTCAAAAGTCAAACTTTCTAAATTAGGGTTTCTAGGTGAAAAGTCAATGAACTTTGTTGATCATAACTTTCTCGAAATTTTCCCACAAAGCTCATTTTGAAGGAAATTCAATTATCTACAACTTCATGTCTCACAAGAATGTCCAAAAATGCTTCATTTGAGAGGTATAGCTCAAAACATTCTGTCATTTTCAAAGTCAACAAAAGTCAACTTTTGTTTTGAAGATATATTGAGCATGGTAACTCAAATGAGATGAGACCAAAGACATTGGTTAGAGGACTCTTAGAGCTTTCCAAAAGTCCAAGAACACTCAAAATGTGGAAAATTGAGCAAGTTACACCATTCACAAGTTGGGCGATTTTGGAAGAATGCACAAAGAGATACTTCAAAAATCAAATCTTTTGCAAATGGGCCTACTTTTCTTCATCTAACTTGTTCCTCATGCAATTAGGAATGTCCAAGCCCAATGCCACGAATTTTGATTTATTTTTCTATTTAATTTGTAATTTATTTATTTAAATGCAAATTAAATCTTAAAATAAATTATAAAATCAAAATTAATTGGAAGATTGATTTTTATTGCTTTCTTGTGATCCAATCAACCCATAAATGCCAGCAATTTCAAAATTTGATCAAATTTGGCAAGATTGGATTGAAATTGGACAAAATTTGAAAATTTGATTTCATGAGAATATCAAATTTGATTTCCATTGAATGTTGATCAATTCTTTCCAAATTCAATCCCAAATCCATCCAGTATAAATATATGATGCATACCTATCAAGAAAAGAGGAAAAAATTGCTCTGCAAACCCTATTCTCAAACTCAAAAAACAGTGTCACTCCAAGTGGGAATCCTACTTCCAGCCATTCTCAATCGTTTTTGAGGTGTCCAACAGGTTCCTTGATACCTCCAGAAGCGAATCAGACCTTCACTTTGCCAAAAATCATCCAGAATCGTGAAAACCGAATTTGGTTTGTTCTTGAAATTTCAAAAATCGTATTCTTTGATTCATGCATTGTTAACATGTTTTGTGTTTGTTTTTGTGATCAGTGATGTATTTGCAAACTTTCTGGGCAAGCCAATTGAATTTTTATGACCGGAATCGTGTTTCACCATGATTAGGGTTTATGTGCCGTTTTAGGGTTTCTCTATACAGGAAAAATTGGGCCTCGAGACCAATACCGTTGAACTCGGAACAACGTCCTGAATCGAACCATGGTCTTAGATGTCATTTATATTACGTTTGCTTGATTTTTTGAATTTGCCAGGGACCTTAGCGTCGAAGGAAGGCCGACGCAAGCTTGTGAATGTTTGAAACGAAGAAGACGATGAATTGGCGCGAGCGGGAGGAAGCTGATGAGCGACGCGTGTTATTTTCAAATCGATCCGTTTCCAAACAGTGTAACACACTTGGCTCAGTTGGTCAGCGCATTGGTCCTCAAGGTTTGAAAGTCAGGACGCCGGTTCGAACCATCTTTGGGACCAATCTTTTACAACTTCACAAAACTTCCTATTTTTCATGTTTTCTTAATTTCTAATATTTCTATTCTATTTTAATTGTTTTCATAATTTTTATTACGCATTAAAAATTACCAAAAACATTTTTCTTTTACATTTATATTCGAAAATCCTTATTTAATTTAATAAATTAAAAATACATTTTGCATGCATATTTAATTTTATTTATATTTTGCATTTAATTCACTTTTAATTGCATTTAAATTATTAAATCTTTTCTAAAAATCCCAAAAATTATTTTAACTTATTTATCTTATTTCCAGCATATATTAATTTTCTCATATTAAAATTGCATTTTTCTAACATTTTCTCTTATTTCGGTTTCATCATATTTCCGATTTTCTTATTCTTTCACGGGTTGCACCGATTCGGACGTTTTCTTTTATCGTTTTATTTTTCCAATAATGTAATTGCTCATGGGTTGTAATAGTTTAATCTAGGTTTTTATTTTCCATAAGTTTAAATTATGTATACGCCCCAAAGTCATGTAATAGCGTAGGTTTACCTTCCGCACTTTACATTCCGCATTTTACTTTCCGCACCCTTATCAATTGCTAGTAATTAGGCGTGTATGGCAAGATAATAATTGGACATAGCTCACACTAATCTTCAAGATAATATATTACGAATTCAACACACTTCTTTCACACCGCACCTTAGGGTAATTCTCTCGATGCCTTTCGATTCAAAATGGTCATGTCCCTCGAGCGTGAGGTATTCTAGCACGTTGCCTTTCAAACAAATCATCATAGTCCCTTGATACAAAGATCATAGACCCACGGCGTCGCCTCCGAATACATGATCTTGACCCTCGATTGTCGCCTCGAAAATGATGATAGTCCGCCGAATGTGCTAGGATACTTCCTCAAGTTGCCTTATGACCATCCGATGTCCCTTGAATGTCCGCTTACATCCAGCGAATGAGCTACCTACTAACTAATGGTATGGCTAGCGCTATTCTAAAGGAACGAGAAATGCAACGACCAAATTCGAGTGGGTAATAAGTCTCCTAGTTGCTTGCTCTATCAAATGCTTTTCACACCACACTTTTTCCAAAGTTCAAATTCTTTTCAAAACAAAACATTTCAGAACACTTTGTATACACTCCTACATGAGTCATTACAAAGTCAAAGCGAAATTTTTCAAAACATTTTTGTCAAACACACGAAAGCAATTTTAAAAGTGATCTAGAGCAACTAAGAGCCCGTAGAATAAGCTGCGGATGGAAGGGGTGCTAATACCTTCCCTTTTCATAACCATTCTCCCGAACTCGAATCTAACGAAGGTCTTTTTCTGTTACTTTTACCTTCCCTTAATTGGATAAAAATAAAAGTCGGTGGCGACTCTTGCTATCCGCACATTTGGATACAAAAATCCTACAAAGTCAGTTCACCGTATCACAAAACCAACCAAGGTTCCGTTGAAAGGAAGAAACTCTTTGGGATCAAGATCTAACCCCTTGAAAGCCTCCCAGTACATGATGTCGGATGAGCTTCCTGGGTCCACCAAAACTCGTTTAACGCTCCAGTCTCTGATCTGTACTTTGATTACCATAGAATTATTTTCGTGAGGAAGAATTTCCTTGGTATCCTCCCGAGAGAAAACTACTATCCGAGATTCATTATCGGTTGGTCCTACTTGAGCCACGTGCATGACACCCCGAGCGTATCTCTTTTGGGAAGAGCTAGTGGACCCACCTTCGGAGAACCCCCCTAGAAATGGTGTTGAGGGTATGTCGGGTCAACCTTGTCTTGTGAACTTCCTCCGCTGTCTTTCCCTTCTTTTTAGAGGGAGAGCCGGAGGCTCCGTCTCCCTTAGAAGGATTGCGCTTACCAGGCTGCTCCGAGTTATTTTTAACATAGGACAAGAGCTTGCCTTTTTGGATTAACTTCTCTATTTCCCTACTCAACTATATGCAATCTTCTGCCGTATGCCCACGGGCCCGATGATAAGCACACCATGCTTCCACATATTTACCCATCACGACATTCACTCTGTGGGATTTCCATGGCTTGTCAAATAAGTTCAAATGGTTCACGTCCTTCCAAATATCCTCTCTGCTAGCATTCAAAGGTGTGAAGGATTCATCCGACCCCAGGCCCCGGCGAGCCGGCTGTAGAGTCCGTCTTTATTGCGGATGTTCCCTCAGCGGTGGATGATCCCAGAGCCGAGGATTTTGTTCGTTGCTTTCTTCCGACCTTTCCCCCTTTCTTTAGCATCCCGGGATCTTTTCTCCATGATACTTTCCTCACCCTTCACGTAGCACTCTACCCGAGTGATAATTTCATCCATGCTCATTGATGGCTTCTGATCCAGGGACTCGTTGAACTACCCGGCTCAGATTATGTGCTGGAATGCAGCCACAGAGATCTCCTAATTGGGATGGGATACCTTTATGGTTTCTTCATTTAATCTGGCCATGTAGTCCCTCACCGACTCTGACGAAAGTTTCCTCACACTGAAAAGTGTTGTATTAGCCACCTTCCAGTGTCGATTTGCCGAGAATTTTTGGATTATCTTTTTATTGAAATCTTGATAGTTGGTAACAAAATGTTTGGTTAGACTCATGTACCACCTCAAGGCCGACTCTTTAAAGGTACCAGCCATAAGCTTGCATTTCAAGGAATCATTGGCTCCAATTAGCGCCAACACATTTTTTTACAATAATGTGCTCGTGTGGGTCAGTTTTCCCTTCATAAGACGCGAGTATAGGGAGCTTGAAGTTCTCTGGGACGTGATCATCCCAGATGGCTTGAGAAAGAAGTTGCGGCTCCAAAAGCTCCAGCTCTGCAGCCTCCTCCTGAATTTTTCGTTGGAGGACATGAACATTGTCCTGAAGAGTATCATTCTACTGGAGAAGGTCATCTATCATGGCCAGCAGCTGAGCCAAATCTAGTGGAGGATCATTTTCTGGGGTTAAAGATATTGTCTTCTTCGCGTGTTGCGGTGGCCTAGGAAAATTTTACCGAGGCCCCATGATGGGCGCCAAATGTTCTTGATAGAAAAACTATACAAGTATGTTTAGGGATTCGGAGGCTCAAGCAAGTTATCTTGAGCTTCAAGCTATATGTATTTCTTACCCCTCAATCGAGAGCCCTTTTATAGAGGTGTCTGGACCTCATTTATCATTTCCTATAACGTCTATGGCCTTTCATCATATGTAACTAAGTTGCCATAATCATCTATAATATGCGTCGTCACTAATGATGACTGATAAAGTAACGTGCATCGTCAGGCTTAAAGTGACAATTACATCCTTGAAGAGTCAGCCTCCTTGTAACGTCCTCATAATTGTCGGGGAGCATTCCTCAATGGAAATCCTCTATTTTGTCTTGTCGACTAGTATATCTCGGGTAGTGGATTTATGCATGAACACTATTAATATCTCAAAAAATTCTATTTATCATAGTAGGACTAAACACATTGATATCATACATCATTTCATTAGAGAACTTGTTGAAGACAAAGTCATAACTCTTGAGCATGTTAGCAATGAGAATCAACTTGTTGATATTTTTACTAAATCATATGATGTAGTACAGTTTGAAATATTAAGAGGGAAGCTTGGTATTTGTGTTTATGAGGATTTGTATCAATTATTTCTATTTACGTGGGTCAATCAAATTTTCAAATTTTATCACCCCCACTTACATGCTTGCCTAAGTCCATTAATTTGTGGGTAACCTTTTGGTGTCTCTCTCATAAATTTGTGGTCACATTCTCTTACTTGTGTTTTCCCAAACTAATTGTTTCAAGTAGGATCAAATATATCTCAATATTTTTCATCCTAGCACATGTATGCATCACCTGAAAACCCTGGGCTATCTCCGTCAAATGCTAGGGATAAGGAACCATGTCGAATGATGAATCTATCTGATCTTGTGTTTGATATCACATCATTATCCATTGTCCCTCTACCTATTCAAAAGAAAGAAAGATCAACTTCTCCAAAGAATGTTGGGACTTCTGGTAAGTCATTTTTCTATCCAATTAAGACTGATGATAAAAGGGATCTACGTTAGATAATTCTGAGAGGATGAATCCCATTGGGTCTACTATTGTTGATGAGAATTTAACTGAAGCTGAAAGGAGTAATACTGATAAGAACCTTGGAATTTTGTTGTTTATGTCTTGAAGGAATTAGGTTCAGATGTTTTGCCAAATGTTCGAACATCTTTGGCAAAAGAAACTAATCATGTTGATGACTCTAGCAAAAAGGTGGATGATTGTGTTTCTGAGCAAGTTGCTCATGAAAGAAGGAGAAAGAAGAAGGCTGATATTGCAGTCAATATTGATGACCTAACATCTAATGAGGAATCCATTACCAAAAACATGGCTCCTGGAATAGATGAGAGACTTCAAAGAAGAAAAGGAAAATTTGTGATGATTGAAAACTCACTTGTTAAGGAGATAAAAGGAAAAGATGAGGGATTCAAATGAAAACCCCAATATGGTCCTCCTAGACCATGGAGTAAAGTTGTTATTCCTACAGAGAATAGGAAAGCTATTTCTTCAAGTGACTCTGAGTATGGAGCTGAAGAGGATGTTCAAGACATCATTCCCATCACAAAGTATGCTTCAAAAAATATTGGCGTTGCTGTTCCTGAAGCTCTACAAGACAAGGTGTCCTTGTATACTGAGTAGAATGATGAAAGATGGAAGTGTGTATATCAAATGAGGGTAGCTTTGGAGTGGGAATTGGGTAAGGATGTCCTAAAATGTAAGAATGTTGCGAAGCTTATAAAGATTGCTAGTTTGATGAAGTCTGTCACAAAATTTGGCCATTGCTATGAAAAGTTAGTCAAGGAGTTTGCTGTGAATATCCCTGGTGGATGTGATGGCGCGAAAAGTGAAGACTACATGAAAATATATGTCAAAGGAAATGTCATTACATTCTCTCCTGCTGCGATCAACAATTTTCTACGCAGATCTGAAGAATCTCAAGCAGAGTTAAAGGTTACATATGATCAAGTGTGCAGGGAGATAATTGGTGGGCAATTAAAGCACTAACATAATAAAAGGAAAGCTGTTAGTTGGAAGGCTCAGTGTAAAATATGCAATCCTTTGTAGGATTGATAATATTATTTGGGTTCCCACAAACCATATATCCACCATCTTTGCTGGTCTTGCTAAGGTTATCTATGTTATCGGTAAAAGAAGGGAATTTGATTTTGGAGAATACATATTTGATCAAATCTTGAGGCAAGCATTTTCAACTATTGTAAAGATTCCTATCTATTTTCCCTCTCTCATTTGTGGATTAATTTTGAAATGACGCCCCTGGTATTCTATTGGTTGTTGATAGTGTAAAGAAAAGGGAATCTCCTTTGACTTTGCATTATAAAAACTATTTGGTGGATCACATGTTCCAAATATTGTCCTGACATCTTCCCAGGTACTTGGTCATGTAACTTCGAAGAAAAATATAATTACTCAATTGAAGGAGACATGCAGGGAATTGGAGGACTTTATAAAGACTGACACTGCTAGGAAGATTAAGCTTGAAAGATTAATTAAAGAATTGATGGAGGAAATGGAAAATCAAGCTAGACCTACTGGTGATGATGCTGCTGAAAAGAGTGCATCTGAGGGTGATGATACTGATACATATTTGCGAACTTAATCCATTGTTGGCTTATAATATGTATATTTACCTCTTCCCCACATGACTCCAGGCTCCACCACCAATCACCACTTGTCACACCACCCTATGAATTTTAGGTCTTTCTCTGACTCTTTTTGTTGTTGTCTAGTATTCTAATTTTTGGAATTTGAGTCATTTCTTTTCTCTTCATCTCTAAAGATTTTAAGGCACACTTCTACAATATTAATTATTCATTTTTTTATACCATTAGTTCAAAACCTATATTGCTGCCACACTCCTTGACAAGCCGCATTGCATGCTAAGATATATTTAGCTTCATAAAAAGAAGAGCCACCATTATTTTATTCTTGAAGCGCTATAAAATTGGATTATTGAACCACTTGAACCCATATCCCATTGTGATTCTTCTTTCCACTTTTTCTCCACACCAATCTATGTCACATAAATATGCCATCTTATTCCTCTAGCCATCAGATTTTGGAAATAAGATGACATATGCTAATACACCTTTAAGATATATCATGATCCTATTTGTTGCTTGCATATGTGATAGTTTAGATTCCTTCTTAAATATGATTACCACACTTACACTGTGACCTATATCGGGTTTGGAATTGAAAGCATATCTCAAGTATCCCACAATTTTCCTGTATTGATTGTTGTCAACTTCAGTTACATCATCAATTTTACTTAATTTCGAATTTGCTTCCATACAAATACTTGTTGAGCTATTGTTCAGCCTAGAAAATCTCTTAAGGATATCAATAATGTACTTTCTCAAGTGAATTACCAAGCCTTTCAAGGGTGAAGAAAATTCATGCCTCTGGTTTTCAAATGGTTTACAATGACACACTTGTGCAACACCCAACCCATATAAGATCCTCTGGTTTGGATGAGTTAAAATAATTACTCGCCACATCAATGGATTGGATTGGACAAACCCACTAATTTTCGGGTTGAGTTGGGTTGGATAGTGGATTCGTCTAAATAATTTTTCTATTTTATCAATATCAAATGACTAAATGATGAGTCATCATATTTTTTATAAAAATTATTCACCATTTTATATTCTTAAAAAAACTAAATAAGCTGTTTTTACTATTATATTATTATCATAAAATAATAAATGATAACATCAACTAATAAAAGTTATCATAAAATACTAGCAACAAACTAAAGTTGAATGACATAAAATCGTATTAGCATCCAAATAATTAAATAGTGAAATATTCAAAATTAGTTAAAGTCATGGTTCACTAAAATAGTAATTGTTTAAGATACTAAATTGCTACAAAAGTTAATATTATCAAAATTATTAATTGTAATAATAAATATTTGAGTAGTGGGTCATTGGGTATTTTTAGTGTGGATTTGGTTTTATCCACAATCCAATATTTTTATGGATTTCTTACTTTTTAAATCCATACCCTTTTAATTACTCGATCCAACCCACTTTTTTGAAATTTTTTGGATGGATTTTGTGAGTTGATCCAACTCATATACACCCCTAACTGTTTTTTCATGACTAAAAGGGCACATCATGAACAAATAAGACCAGGTGCACTAGGTCTCTCTAGTGTATCAATTTTGTAAAAAAATGACACCATATTCTTGAAGACTTATAGTTGAGAATTTAGTCTTTTAAGATATTCTTCCTTATCTACTAGTGCAACACCTCTTTTTAGTATGAGACTGACTCTAGTCATTATGGAGACAATGACACACTTGAAGATGAAGCACATATTGACTCTATCAATTCTAACATTAATGATTATTGTCTGTAACATCTCTAATTACAATAATCTTGTAGGTAGTATGAGATGTGTTTGAAGTATAAAAAGTTAGAGATCCTCAAATGCTTTTAGAATCATGATCAAATAGAGTGTAACATGATCAAATTGCCTTTAGAATCATTTATCATCTTAGTTAGACTCATGTTGGTCACATAACAAGCCATTGTGACAACTTTATAACAAAAAATCACATGGAAGTTTCTTTTATTACAAAATGCATCATGTCATGTTTATGATAGTATTGTTCGTCCCTCTCTTCGTGACCGTTATGTTAAAGGGTGTACGATGTAATGATCTCATGCTAGATTTTCATATCTTTGCAATAAAGATTTAAATTTTCTTTAAGTTTATTCACTACTCTATTACTTTGGAAAATCTTCATTTGCATTTCAACTTATTTTTCTGTTAACGCCTTGAGTTTTTCTAGAAATTGAAGCACCTCTAGTTTTTATCAAATAGATCGACATCAATTCTACTGAATTTGTGAAACAGTGAAGAAAAGTCCCAATTGCATAATGCTATAAATAACACTTGTTTTAGTGGGAGAATGTTTTGTTTCCAAGTTTTCAAAATTAACACACAATTGCATTTTATGTTTCTTCTTCTTAAAATATAATTAAAAATATGTTAACAAACTTAAAGAAAATAATATAGGTTAATGATTATGTGTTCAATAATGATCAAATCCCAATTATATGTTGCATGTGTGGTTGTCCGATTAGGACTTTATAATTTGCTTAATGAACTTTTAAATGTGTCCTACACATGGTCATTTGCTCACACACAAACATCACATGGCCATTTTGTCCCTAAGTTATGGACGTCATTTGAGAGTAGGGACATGTTTGCCACATCAGGACCACAGTGAAAGGTGTTTATACAAAAAAGTTTTATTCGGAAAACAGTCGAAATTGACAAGATATAATCGAGTCTCCAACTAACAAAATCAACAAGTGCATTAGATGAGGGATATGGTATGGAGAAAGTGTGACACCTTTAAAATTTGGATCATAGTGTTTGATTGAAAAATTGAAATAGCGAGAGGCTACTGTTGGAAGTTAAACTTGATTTATTCTATTTTATTAATATTCTGTTTAAGTAATATAATGAGTATTTGTTATCTTACTTCAGTAATTTGAGGTTAAATTTATCTAATGTGTAAGTTGTAATGTATTTTTATTTTTTTTGCAATGATATAGTATGGAGAAAGTGTGGCACCTTTGGAATTTGGATCATAAGAAATTAGTATAAGATTGAAAGATTGAAAGATCATGATTCTATTGTTAGATGTTAAACTTGATTTATTTCTATTTCACTAATAAAGTATTAGGTTAATTTGATTTTATTTATTGTTGGTGCACAAGAATCAAAGATAATTGGAATAATGGGAGAATAATGAGATTGACGGTTACACAAGAGTGAAAGAAATAAAGATTGTTGTTATAAATGACATTTACACTAGTCTGTTTATACAAAGAGAAACATTGTCACATAGGCCCTAATAAAGCTAAAATTGATGACCAAGATAAAAGGTACAAACAGTACAAACTAAGAAATACTAAAATACTCTTAAAACTAAACTTAATAGCTAAGCCAAAGAAATCAGAAGTTAAATATACTTCTGGACACAACATCAAAAGTTCTACAACTTCTGAGCAACACCAAAACATCAGAACTTCTGAACACAACCAGAAGTTTTGGACTCAACTTTTGAAAATTGAATTATTCTTCAATACCATCCCTTAATTCATATTCTAAACAAAACTAACCACACAAAATTCCTCCCTTAGGAGGAGAAATTGATCTGTCTTGATTGCCTTCGTCAGAACATCTGTCAACTACTTCTTGGTGCTACAGTGCACAACTTCTAATATTCCGTTCTGGACATGGCTTCTCAAGAAATGATACTTAGTCTCAATATGCTTGATTCTTCTGTGTAACATAGGATTTCTGGAAAGATTGATTGCAGACTTGTTATCAATCATCAATTTCAGAGGCTTCTTTACTTGAATCTTCATATCTTCTAATAAGTTTAGAACCACACAGCTTGACATGCATCTACAACGCCTGCAATATACTCAGCTTCACATGTTGATAGAGCAACAACTTCTTTCTTCTTAGAACTCCAAGAAACAAGACCTCCCAGAAACTTGAATAAGTATCCAGAAGTACTTCTTCTATCAACTCTATCTCCACACTAATCAGAGTCAGAGTAACTCATCAACTCTGATTCTGCCTTTCTTCTAAAAGGAAATAAAACTCCAAACTTTAGAGTTCCCTTGATAGACCTCAAAATTCTGACAGTAGCTTGATAATGGGACCACTTAGGTTTACTCATGAACCTACTAACCAATCTAACTACATAGGAAATATCAGGTCTGGTATTACACAAATACCTCAGAGAATCAACTAGCTATTTGAAGATCGTAGCATCCACATCTTCACCCTCAGAGTTAGAATCCAATTTATGATTGGTTACTAACGGTGTAACATCAACCTTGCAATTCTCCAGATTGAACTTCTTCAGAAGTTCTAGTTCATACTTCAGCTGATGCAAACTGATACCCTCCTTTGAGTACAGAACTTCCATCCCTAGGAAATATACCATACTTCCTAGATCTGTCATCTCAAATTCATTCATCAACACTTTCTTGAACTTGATTATATCTTCTTGAAAGCTCCCTGTAAGCAATATGTCATCAACATAAAGACACACCAGAACCATTTTGCTTCCAGAATGTTGCACGTAAACTCCATATTCCATCTCACACTTCTGAAACCCTTGCTTCTTGAAAAATGAATCAATCTTCTGATTCCAAGCTCTGGGTGCTTGCTTCAATCCATATAGAGCTTTATGTAACTTGTACACCATCCCTTCCTGATTCTTTTTCACGAAGCCAGGAGGTTGTGACACGTATACCTCCTCTTGTAATGGACCGTTCATAAATGATGACTTCACATCCAAATGCATCAGAGGCCAATTTCTATTTGCAACTAGAGCAATCACCAGTCTAATTGTTTTATGTCTAGCTACATGTGCAAATACCTCAAAGTAGTCTAGTCCAGGTTTTTGAAGAAAACCTCTGGCCACTAGCCTTGCTTTGTGTTTACCAACTGATCCATCTGGCTTAAGCTTCACCTTGAAAACCCCATCTGACGCTGATGACTTTCTTCTTCTTTGGAAGTTCTGTCAATTCCCAAGTTTTATTTCTCTCTATAGCCTCAAGTTCTTCTTTCATGGCATTCATCCAGACTTTCTTCTTGAGTGTTTCTTCTATACCCAAAGGTTCAGAATCTACTAACATGGCACACTAAATGACTTCTCCCTCTGAGTCAACTTCGGTGTCTTGCAACATATCAAAATTTGCAAACCTTCTAGGTATGGTTCTAATTCTTTGTGGCCTCTGAACTTGTTCTCCAGAACTTGGAACAACATTAACTTATGGTCCTTGTCCAGAAACCCTATCTTCAGAATTTCCACCTTCAAAAACATGATCATCTCTAAAAGCTTGTCCTCCAGAACCTACCTCTTTAGAGTTTTCCCTTCCAGAAACATGATCACCACCAGATTCTGGATCATCATCAGAATTTGGATCAGAATCAGATTCATCATCTTCATCTTCAGAGTCTTCAGAATCATCTTCTGACTCTGACTCTTCTTCAAAACTTTCAACTTCTGACTCATCTTCAGAAGTTATCTCTACATCAGAAGTTGGTTGAGACTTACTCCAATCCCAAACTTCTGAGTCTTTCACAATAACATCTCTGCTAACTTCAACTTTGTTAGTTTCTGGAGAATAAAGTTTGTATGCACCAATACTGTGGTACCCCACCAATAACATCACTTTGCTTTTATCATCCAGCTTCTTCCTTCTAGCTTCTGGAACGTGTTTGTAACACACAGAACCAAAAACCTTCAGATGACTAACACTTTGCTTCTTTCCAGTCCACTTCTCTAAAGGAACAATTCCCTTCAGCTTCTGTGTTGGACATCTATTAAGCACATATGTTGCAGTAGAAACAACTTCTCCCCATATATTTTGAGGAAGCTTCTTCTCTTTTAGCATACTTCTCGTCATATCAAGCAAAGTACGATTTCTTCGTTAAACAAAACTGAAATTCCTGGCAGCAGATACTTGATGTCACAGAGAATGTTATGACACAGTATCTGACACTATGTTAACAATTCACACAGTAAATATAGAAAGCAGTAAATAACACAATAAGTTGTTCACCCAGTTCGGTTCAACAAACCTACATCTGGGGGCTACCAAGCCAGGGAGGAAATTCACTATTATTAGAATTAATTGGGAATAAACCACCGTTTATCTCCTTCACTTAAACCTACCCAATGCAACTTCAACCTAAGTCCTACTTAGATCGAGTACCCACTCACTCCCCTCAATCACGGTGATATCAACCTATTGACTAATTGAATTGTGAACACACTTCAATAAAATATCTTGATCTTGCTTCAAAGCTTTAATCAAGAGACAAACACTCATGCTTTAAAGCTTTGGTGATAAACTACCTTACAAACAAATCCTAGTCCAATGCACTATTCAATTGATAGTTGCTTGGCTCACAAGAGAAACTAGAATTACACAATACCAATGTTACTAATCCTAACGATTACACAAAAACAAGCGCTATCTCTTCAATATTCAAAGGGCACAACACGGTTGTAAGGGTTGATTTCCTTTTATAGAAGCGATCCCGAAACTTGTTTGGGCTTCCATAAAGATAGCTAGGGTTCACTTAATTTACTCCTAAAACATGGTCTTTTCAACAACCAATTTAGGTTTAATTAAGATTAACCTAGCAACCACGTGAGCATGCTTTCTAATAACGAAAAACAATATTTAGCACCCAACAAACTTCCGAAAAATCTCAGGAACAAGCATTCTCGAGTCATGAATGTCATAACATACATTATGACATCGATATTTTCTGCAGATTTCCAACACGACTTTAGCTTCCGTTCGAAATGTCTTTTAACATCCTTAGCGGTAGGATTTATCTTCAATCTCGGAATGTCATGACATCTATCATGACATTGCTAAAGCCTAATTTTACCAAAATTGATGCCAACTTAAAATACTAACAAACTCCCCCTTTGGCACATTTTTGGCTAAAACTACTTAACCTATCAGAGTACATATGCAGCAGAAGACAAACTAGTTCTAAGCTTAAATAAACTAGAACCTAGAGATAAGATAAATTCTACCCATACAAAAATCCCACAATTCCCACAATTGCCCACATACAACATTTTAAACAGGCATACAATTCTCCAAAGTTCCATACTACTGCCACACAGTAGTTCTTCTCCCCCTTTTTAGCCATAAAGGGCCAAAGGAAACCATACAATTGCCCCAAGCATTTCAAGCTTTTAAATAATTAGTACCAGAAGAAAAACAAATAATACCAGCATAAGTATACAAGGGTTACACATCTGTCAACACAATGATTACAATCATCCAAAAAGAAAACAATGCATAACAAGAAAATAAGACACTTGACAGAACAAACAAAACAGATAAATGGAAGCAACACAACAACTTAATTAGTTGCTCTCCTCTGCTGAAGAGGCATCTTCATTGTTAGCAGCAGCATCAGCAACATTACCAGCAGCTAGTTCAACCTGAATCTTGAAGCCAGAAGCCTGATCAGACTTTGCAGGTACAGGAACTTTCCTTTTCTTGGCCATTGGTGTTCTCTTGCATTTTGAGCAGCCAGCAAATTTGGCTCTATACTTCTTTGAAGAAGTTCCAGTTCTGGTTATTTTCTCATCTTGAGAACCAGAAATACCACCCTTTACTTTGGCAAGAGTATCAGAGTCCACATGTGTTGCCTGGACGTGATCATCAGATGTCATAACATCCTTTGTGACATCTGGATCATCTGCTAAACTAGGGCTAGCAGGCCTTTGATTAAGGGGAACAGAAACTCTAGGTACAAGGCGATTTTCGTCTAGGATTCTGGTAACAATCCTAGCAATGGCTTTTTCGACATACTTGGTACCTTCCCTATTTCTTATCTCAGGGGGAACAGATGAGGATGCTTCAAAAATCTTACCAGTGGAAACTGATGATCTTTGGACATCCCGTGCATGCTGATTCTTGGAGTCAGTTGCCATTGAACGCTGAGGAGAGGCTTTCACAGGTTCAACATTCAAAGCTGCAGTGATTGCCCTAATCTTGGCCATGGTGGGAGATGAACAGTCAGAGTCTTGGGATGAAGAGGATGAAGAAGACATATTTCTCTGAGATATATTGAGGAACTGACAAAGAATTTGAAAGTATCTTGTGGGTGGAGAGAGTATGACACTTTCAACAGGAGAGGTTATTATATGGAGGTGTCTCTTGATATTCTTAAAACTTTTAAAAATAAGAGGAAATAATGAAGTGACCCACTCATGATTATTCGAAATACAAGGTTTCTTCTCCTCTTTGTAAGCAATTTTAATTGCTACAATTCCTCATATTGACAAATGCCCAGTTTTCTCCTTAAATTCTCAAATTGACTAGCATCAAGAGCTTTAGTAAAAATGTCAGCCAGTTGGAGTTCAGTGACTACATGGTCCAATTTAATCACTTTCTCCTCCACAAGGTCTCTGATGAAGTGATGTCTTATGTCAATGTGCTTAGTCCTACTGTGTTGTATAGGATTCTTTGAAATATTAATAGCACTTAGATTGTCACAGTACAATGTCATGACATCCTGTGTGACATTGTACTCAGACAGCATCTGCTTCATCCAGACCATTTGAGAACAACTGCTACCAGCTGCTATGTATTCAGCTTCAGCAGTGGACAAGGACACACAGTTTTGCTTCTTGCTGAACCAAGAAACAAGATTGTTTCCCAAGAAGAAGCATCCTCCAGAGGTACTTTTTCTGTCATCAGCACTACCAGCCCAGTCAGCATCACAATAACCAGACAAAATGGGTTCACATCCATGGGAATACAGGATACCATAACTGCAGGTTCCACTCACATACTTCAGAATTCTTTTCACCTGGTTAATGTGACTCACTTTAGGTTCAGCTTGGTATCTTGCACATACCCCAACAGCAAATGCAATGTCAGGTCTGCTGGCTGTTAGATACAACAAGCTCCCTATCATGCTTCTATACAAACTTTGGTCTACCTTTTCACCATTTGTGTCCTGGGACAACTTCACATGTGTGGGAGCAGGAGTTCTTTTATGGCTGGCATTCTCCATTCCAAACTATTTGACAATATTCCTTGCATATTTGCTCTGTGAAAGGAATGTTGAGTCTTCCATCTGTGTGACTTACAGTCCAAGAAAGTAGGTCAACTCTCCCATAAGACTCATTTCAAACTCAGCTTGCATTTGATTGGAAAAATGTTTCACCATTGAGTCTGACATTCCACCAAATACTATGTCATCCACATAAATTTGAGCAACCATTATCTTTCCTCCTTCATTCTTGACAAAGAGAGTTTTATCCAAGCCTCCCTTTCTGTAGCCTTTGTCTGTATGGAACTTGGTTAGCCTTTCATACCAGGCCCTAGGAGCTTGATTTAGTCCATATAGGGCTTTCCTTAATTTGCAGACATGATCAGGGAAACTAGGATCCACAAATCCTTTAGGCTGTTCTACATATACTTCCTCATTTAAATAACCATTTAGGAAGGCACTTTTCACATCCATCTGAAATAGTTTGAATTTCAGAATGCAAGCAACCCCTAGAAGAAGCTTGATTGATTCCAGTCTAGCCACTGGTGCAAAAGTCTCATCAAAGTCAATCCCTTCAACCTGAGTGTAACCCTGAGCAACAAGTCTAGCTTTATTCCTGGTGACAGTCCCTTCTGCATCAGACTTGTTCTTGTAGATCCATTTTGTGCCAATGATGTTTGTTCCTTCTGGTCTAGGAACTAATTCTCATACTTCATGTTGCTTGAATTGGTTCAATTCATCTTGCATTGCTCCAATCCGAATTCATCATTAGCTTCTTTGACATTTTTGGCTCTATCTTTGACACAAAGCAAGAGTTTGGGACAGTTTCTCTGGATCTTGTAACGACACCTTTGGTTGGGTCCCCAATGATGAGATCCTTTGGATGATCTTTCGAATTCGATGGAAGGATCTTTGTTGACTTCCTCCGTTCGATTTTGGAGGAGAAGGATCGGTACATCTTTTTATCGGTACTTGAGGTGATGTCTCAAACCATGTCTCAACATCATATGGGACATTGTGTTCCTGATGATGATCATCAACAATGACATTAATAGACTCCATCATAACCTGGGTTCTGGAGTTGAATACCCTATATGCTCTGCTGTTAGTGGAGTATCCCAGAAAAATGCCTTCATCACTCTTGGAATCCATTTTTCTCCTTTGATCACGATCTGTCAGAATATAGCATTTACTGCCAAATACATGGAAATATTTCACAGTTGGTTTTCTTCCCTTCCATAGTTCATACAGGGTGGAGGAAGATCCCTTTCTTGGGGTGACCCTATTGTGAACATAGCAAGTTGTATTCATAGCTTCAGCCCAAAAATGAATAGGTAGTTTCTTAGCATGAATCATTGCTCTGGAAGATTCCTGTATAGTCCTATTCTTTCTTTCCACCACCCCATTTTGTTGAGGTGTTATAGGAGAAGAAAACTCATGAGTAATTCCCTCTGAGGAGCAGAATTCATCAAATTTGCTGTTCTCAAACTCCTTTCCATGATCACTTCTTATTCTGACAATACAGCTTTCCTTCTCTCTTTGAAGTCTTTTGCATAGCTCCTTAAAGACATCAAACACATCAGATTTTTCCTTGATGAAGTTTATCCAGGTAAATCTGGAGAAGTCATCCACAACAACATAGACATATCTTTTTCCACCAAGGCTTTCAACCTGCATAGGCCCCATCAAATCCATATGTAGCAGCTCCAACACTCTGGAAGTGGTCAGATGTCTAGACATTGGGTGTGACATTCTGGTTTGCTTTCCAACTTGACATTCACCACAGACTCTTCCTTCATCAATATGGAGTTTTGGTATCCCTCTGACAGCCTCCATGGTGATGATCTTTTTCATCCCTCTGAGATGCAGATGTCCAAGTTTTTGATGCCATAGTTTTACCTCCTTTTCATCCTTGTCTGTAAAGCACACAGAAGAGAGGTTGGTGTTCTCAGATTCCCACATGTAGCAGTTGTCCTTTGATCTGACTCCTCTCATAATCACTTCTTGTTTATCATTGATTACAAGACATTCAGACCTGGTGAAGTTGACTTTAAATCCCATATCACATAGCTGACTTATGCTTATGAGGTTAGCAGTCAAGCCTTTTACCAACAACACTCCATTTAGATTTAGAACTCCAGAGCAGTCCAAGTTTCCAACACCTTTGATTTCTCCTTTAGCTCCATCTCCAAAAGTAACAAAGCTGGTAGAGTGAGGTTTGACATTATTCAGAAGGTTTTTTATACCAGTCATATGCTTGGAACACCCACTGTCAAAGTACCAATATTCCTTGGCAGACACTCTGAGAGAGGTATGTGCTATCAATGCTGCAGTCATCTTCTTCCACTTTTGAGTGTAGGGTACGTTGATGTTCTTAGGCTTAACATAGTGAGTCTGATTAGGGTACCCATGTAACCTATAGCAGAAGGGTTTTATGTGTCCAAACCTTCCACAATGGTGACATCTCCATCTTTGAAACTTCTTATTCATGTTTCTCTGATCCTGATGTTGGCTCCAATGTTGTGACATCTGCTTTGACATTGGCCTATTAGGTCTAGTCTTCTTCCTGTTATCAGCAAATTTCTTTGCATCTACATGCCCTGAGCCAGGAACCTTTCTTGTTTTCTGTTGTGGCATCTACTCTGGCTCTGGTTTCCCATGCCTCTTCTTTTTCTTGTCACTAACAGGTTCCTTTTCAGCCACATATCCTAGACCACGCTTATTTCCAGCATTTTGTCCAAGCTGAAGAATTTCTTCCAGCTTATCAGTCCCATTTGTCAACATCTTGACAGACTTAGTCATATGATCAAGCTTGGAATTCAACACTATAATCTCACTGTTGAGATGACTTATAGTGATTGTATTTTCCTTCTTCTCAGCTTCCAGTTTCACCTTTTCTGCCTCCAACTTCCCAATCAACCTTTTCTGTTTTTCATTTTGCTGACATACTTCACCACTTCTGATACACAGTTTCTTGTAAGTATCAGCAAGTTCTTCAAAGGTCACTTCCTCATCACTAGAGTCATTATCAGGATTGCCACTTTCAGAAGATGCAGTGACAAGTTTGGCTGATTCCTCTTCAGAATCATTACTTGATTCACCATCAGACCAAGTAACATTCATTTCTCTCTTTTGTTTCTTAAGAAAGGTAGGACATTCAGCTTTAATATGTCCAAATCCTTCACATCCATGACATTGGACTCTACTGCCTAGACTTCCTTTTTCCTCTGACTTGGATCTTCTGAGTCATAAGATCGCTAATGTCGATGGAATGTCCTTGACATTTGACCTTGACTTTGGATCAATCCTCCGATCGTTTGTTGAACTGTCTTCCAAGCATGGCTATAGCTTCTATATCTTCTCTTCATCTTCCACCTTGCATCCTTCTTGTTGGATACAAGTGCTATGCTCTTGTTTTTTGTCAACAGTTTCACTGATTCCCATCTCAAAAGTCATAAGGGATCCAATAAGTTCTTCAACCTTCAAGGTGCTGATGTCTTGAGCCTCCTCTATTGTAGTGACTTTCATTGCAAATCTCTTAGGCAAGGATCTGAGAATCTTTCTCACCAGCTTCTCTTCTGACATCTTTTCACCAAGTGCTCCTGAGGCATTGGCAATTTCCAAAATATTCATGTGAAATTCATGAATATTCTCATCTTCCTTCATCTTCAAATTCTCAAATTTGGTAGTGAGCATCTGAAGTCTTGACATCTTCACCTTGGATGTCCCCTCATGAGTAGTTCTGAGAGTGTCCCAAACATCCTTGGCCAGCTCACATTGATGGACCAGTCTGAAGATGTTCCTGTCAATACCATTGAACAGAGCATTCAATGCTTTAGAGTTCCCCAGAGCTAGCTCCTCTTCCTCTTTGCTCCATTCCTCCTCAGGTTTCAAGACAGTAGTCCCATCTTTCTCAAGCTTGGTGGGATGTTTCCATCCTTTATCAGCAGCTCTCCAAGCTTTAATGTCCACTGATCTTAAGAAGGCAACCATACGAGGCTTCCAGTAATCATAATTAGACCCATCCAGAATAGGTGGTCTTCCTCCAAATCCTCCTTCTTTATCCATTACGCCAGAAACTATTATCCCTAGATCTCACCCAGAAATAACAAGCGGTGCCCGCCTCGATGCCAATTGAAATTCCGGCAGCGATACTTGATGTCACAGAGAATGTTATGACACGATCGACACTATGTTAACAATTCACACGAAATCTGAAGCAAAAACACAATAAGTTGTTCACCCAGTTCGGTTCAACAAACCTACATCTGGGGGCTACCAAGCCAGGAGGAAATTCACTATTAGTAGAATTAATTGTGAATAAACCACCAGTTTATCTCCTTCACTTAAAACCTACCCAATGCAACTTCACCTAAGTCCTACTTAGATCTGAGTACCCACTCACTCCCCCTCAATCACAGCAGTGATATCAACCTATTGACTAATTGAATTGTGAAGACACACTTCAATAAAATATCTTGATCTTGCTTCAAAGCTTTAATCAAGAGACAAACACTCGTGCTTTAAAGCTTTGAGTGATAAACTACCCTTACAAACAAATCCTAGTCCAATGCACTATTCAATTGATAGTTGTTTGGCTCACAAGAGAAACTAGAATTACAGAATACCAACTGTTACTAATCCTAACAGTACACAAAAACAAGCTGCTATCTCTTCAATACATTCAAAGGGCGCAACACAGTTGTAAGGGTTGATTTCCTTTTATAGAAGCAGTCCTGAAACTTCAGTTTTGGGCTTCCATAAAGATAGCTAAAGTTCACTTAATTTACTCCTAAAAACATGGTCTTTTCAACAACCAATTTAGGTTTAATTAAGATTAACCTAGCAGCCACGTGAGCATGCTTTCTAATAACAGAAAAACAATATTTAGCAGCCCAACAAACTTCTGAAAAATCAGAAAAACAAACAGATCTGGAATGTCACACATCGAATGTCATAACATCCGTTATGACATCGACTGTATTTCCAACACAGCTTTAGCTTCCAGTTCTGAGCTGTCTTTTAACATCCTTAGCAGGTAGGATTTATCTTCAATCTCGGAATGTCATGACATCTATCATGACATTGCTAAAGCCTAGTTTTACCAAAATTGATGCCAACTTAAAACACTAACAAAAACCATTGTGTTGAGGAGTATAAGGAGCAATAACTTCATGCTCAATTCTATTCTCATCATAGAACTTTTGAAATTCTGTAGAGTTATACTCAACTCCACCATCCGTTCTAAGAATCTTTAACATTTGACCACTTTGATTCTCAGCCTTCACCTTGCACTTCTGGAATTCTGTAAACACCTCATTCTTAAACTTGAGGAGTGTTACCCACGTCATTCTTGTGAACTCATCCACAAAAGACACAAAATACCTATTTTCTCCAAGTGAAGGTTCTGGAAATGGTCCACACACATCAGAATATACTACTCCCAGAGCATGTTTTGCTCTTGGGGCTACTTCTGATACAAATGAAATTTGGGTTGTTTGCCTTTCATGCATACCTCACATGACTTCTCTGGCTTCACAGTCTTTGGAATGCCACGTACAAGCTTCTTAGAACTTAGATGCCCTAAGCTTCTATAGTTTAGATGCCCCAATCTCTTGTGCCATAGCTTACTATCTCCTTCAGAGCCTTCTGCACTAAGACACTTTGTTTCATCTGTTTCTACATTCACCTTGAATGTTTTGTTGCTTCACTGTCAAATTGCATAATCAACTTCTGATTGGAATCATACAACTTCAAGAGATCGTTCTTCATAACAACTGAGAAACCTTTCTCAATGAGCTAACCCACACTCATTAAATTACTTTTGATTCCAGGAACATACCAAACATCCTTGATCAGAACATTTTTCTCATTCTTCACTTTAACTTTGACATTTTCCATACCTTTTGCATTAAGGTACTTATCATCAACACATCTGATCTTTGTCCTCCTTCTAGAGTCAAAATCTATCAGCCATTGTTTGTTTTCAGTCAAGTGATTTGAACAGCCAGTGTCCATATACCACTAATCTGCCAAACATCTTCCATCAGACTCAAAAGCCATCAATAACACAAGTTCATCATCTGAATCTCCTCTGACTATGTTTGCTTCTTCTGATTTCCTTCCTTTGTTTGACCAGCAATCTCTAGCAATCCCATATCTTCCTTCCTTCTACTTTAGAAAGCGCTTTATAGGAAAAAGCGTTGTCTTAGGCCTACTTTAGCAGCGTTTTGCCTAAACAAAAAGCACTGCTAAAACCTATAGTTGCGCTACCTACAACAGCGCTTTAAAACGCTTTTAAAGGCCAAAAGAAACGCCTTCGTAAATCTTTTATGGCGTAGTGACTTGAAGTATTTATGATAATTGATTCGTCAAAAATTGATTAATAGACAATATAAAATCGATTATTGTAATAATTAAATGTTATTAATATTGTTAACGAGTTTAGTTCTTTGTTAAATGATTAAAATGTTAATTATTAATTCTGGGATTATGTTAATCATGATAATTTAATATGTTGATGATGAGTTAATTTGCGACATAGTTGATGATAATTTGTTATATATGTGTGTTGAATTCTTATAGCGCTACATGTCATTGTCATGTCATGAGGATGTGCAATAATAATCAGATGGTGACGGTTGCGGAGACCTTGAGAGCATTGTTAGTAAGGAGGTCACATAGAAAGGCTATACACACCGTTAGGGCATTTCTGTTGAATACTAAATCACTCTTATTAGACTTTTTGTTCAACGAGTAAAAGTTATCTCATCCACTTGTATCAAACTATGAGTAATTGAATTCATGTGTCATAATAGATGATGATTATCTTTCATGTGTCATTATATTACCTGATGATAATGATTAATGTTAGTATCTTTGTTATCTTTCATGTGTCATTATATTGCATAATGATAATGATTAATGTTAGTATGTTTGTGTATGATTGATATTGAATATATTTAGTGCATCTTCAAGGGAGTTTAATGGAGATTGTTTAACTTATAAGTGGATGACATTTTGGTTGCTTAAATTTTGGTGTAAATTATTTCATGAAACAATATAGAAAATGCGTTGTTTATCATCAAATTATAATTTTGATAATTGGTGGATCTATATGATTGGGTCACGTATAAATTATTTATTAAAATCACTATGAAAATAAAATTGGTTTAAATTGTTAATATTTAAATATGACGTGGCAATTGATCTCACACAAAATAGTTCAAACAATTAAAAATAAGTAATCTCATTTTCTCATTTATAGATGTGCTTTTAATGATGAGAAATTAAGACACAATAATAGACCAATACGCAATGGATATAATATTTTTCAAACTTATAGGAGTCTTGATGATCAACAACAAATATAAAATGATAACCGAACAAAAAAGACACAAAAGAACGTCAATATTTTTCACGTGAAACTCTTTAATATGAGAGTAAAAACTACGAGTCGTTCAGACGAAAGAAAAAGCTGCACTATAATTAGTCGAGGATACAAGAGATTCTTAAAATGATTCACAAGATAGTAATAATAACCGCAAATCACAAAGCAAACTAACTTACAAATAAGAATCAAAAAGTTGAAAATTTTCACAAATATGAAGCTTTAGTGCGAAGCCGACATCTCTCAACTCAGATTTTGTTTTGAAGATCTCAACGGTCAAAAGTTAGATATATGTGTTGCAAACAAAGCCACCAAATTTCAGCTTGATCAGACGTTGAACGAATCGGTGATCATCATTTTAGTGAGACTAATGTAGAAAAAATAGGAATGAGTTTCTCTCCAGTTTTCTCTCTTTTTAAATCCTTATTTTCTTTCTATATCTCTTAATCTTAAATTGACATCATCCACTTAAATAAGTGAGACAAATGGGCTATTCATATTTGGGTCTTTCTCCATATAAGAAGGGAGCCCAATCCCAATAAATCTCCCCCCACAATCATGTGGAGAAAATCGATAAACCGGCGATATCACAAATATCTTAAAACTTCCATCTTGGTAATGCTTTATTCATCATATCAGAGCTATTATCGCATGTATGAACCTTATTTAACTCCAAAATTTTAGAATCCAAAACATCGTGTATCCAATGATATCTCACATCAATGTGTTTGGACCTATAATGAAAAGTTGGATTTTTACTAAGTGAATAACACTTTGACTATTAATAAATAACACATATTTGTCTTGAACAGAACCACTTGGAAAAACTTATTCAACCAAGGTAACTCTTTGCATGCTTCAGTAATGAAAATAAACTCAATCTCTGTAGTAGACAAAGCTACACACTTTTGCAATCTGGATTGTCAAGCCATAATCCCCCCTGCAAATTTAATCATGTAGCCCAAAGTGAACTTTCTAGAATCAATGTCTCCCGCCATATCAGAGTCAGAGTATCTTACTAGAGTAGGCTTACCTCCTCCAAAGAAAATCCTCATAGAAGTTGTACCATGAAGATATCTTAAAATCTATTTTATAACATTTCAATGCTCCCTACCTAGATTTGACAAAAAAATCTTCTGACTGTACCAACAACATGTGCTATATCTGATCTTTTACATATCATTGTATAGAACAAACTATCCACAGAAGAAGTATCCGGAACATGTTTCATATCAAACGCTTCATCTTCACTTGAAGGACTTTGATTAGAATTCAACTTGAAATGAGTGGCAAGAGGAGTGCTTACCGCCTTAGAGTTTTCCCTTTTGAATCTTTGCAACACTTCTTCGATATAATGTTCTTGTGACATCCATAGTTTCTTCTATTTTCTGTCACACATGATTCTAATGCCAGGAATTTGTTTAGTTGTTCTCATGTCTTTCATGGCAAGTGAATCTCCTAACTACTTCTTTAACTTGTGAATGTTAGAAATATTTTCCCCTACAATAAGCATATCATCAATATATAACGATAAAATAATGAAGTTATCATTACAAAATTTTCTAATAAAGACGTAATGACCTGAAGTAATCTTCTGGTATCCTTGATCACACATAATAGACTCAAACTTCTTGTATCATTTCCTTGGAGTTTGCTTCAACCCATATAAAGTTTATCTCAATCTATAAACATGATCTTCTTTGCCTTTAACTTGAAAACCATCAGGTTGTATTATGTATATTTCTTCCACCAAATCACCATGAAGGAAAGTTATTTTTTAAATTCATTTTCTCAACCTCTAAATCAAGAGTAGAAGCTAAACTTAACACGGTTCTGATTAATGATATATTTACAACAGGTGAGAAAATTTCATTAAAATCAACACTCTTTCTTTGACATAAACCTTTCACCACTAATCTAGATTTATATCTTGGAGATTTAGAGTTGCTCTCATGTTTTACTCTATAAATTCACATGTTTTCCAAAGCCCTTTTGTATTTAGGCAACTTCACTAAATCATAAGTGTGATTATCATACAATGATTTCATCTCGTCATGCATTGCATTCAACCACTTTTGATTTTCATCACTTTCCATGGCCTTTTGAAAACACTCAGGTTCACCCTCATCAGTCAAGTTCACATACTCATCAGAATTATACCTTGTAGAAGGTTGTCTCTTATTGATAGACCTCCTAAGTTGAGCTCGAGATGATTCTGGATCTTCACCAAGATTCTCATCTTGTGACATATCATTCTCCTCTTCATCATCATTAGTTAGAATATTCACCTCATATATAAGTTGTTGAACATCAACATAATCATATGGCTCATCATTATGATCATCACCATCAATACCATCAATATCATATAGATCATCAACATAACCAAATTGGATCAATATTAGACAAACTGGTATCTTTCTTCAGTGTAATCGTCTCAACCTTATTAATGTCTTCAATAGTTTGGTCTTCCATGAATACTACATCACAAATTAGGATAAGCTTCTTCCATACGAGATCATACAACTTGTAATCAAACTCAACTTACCCATAGCCGATGAAGATACATTGTTTTGGCTTTGCATCCAACTTGGACCTTTCATCCTTTAGAATATGCACAAAAGACTTACAACCAAAGACCCTCAAATGATCATACTTGACATTATTTCTAAACCAAATTTTGTCTGGAACTTCGCTGTTTAAAGCAACAATAAGATTAATATTAAGAACATGCACTATCGTGTAAAGTTCCTCACCCCAATAATGATTTGGCAACTTAGCTTTAGAGAGCATACACCTTACTCTCTCAGTTAGTGGTTGATTCATCCTCTTTTCTAAACCATTCAATTGAGGAGATTTAGGAAGAGTCTTTTCATGTGGAATAAAGTGTTTCTTGAAATAGGAATTAAATGGTCCACAATATTCACCACCATTATCAAAATGAACACATTTCAGCTTCTTGCATGTCTGCCTCTCTCTTGAAGCATGAAATTTTTTGAACTTCTCCAACACTTGGTCTTTTGTATTCAATACATAAACCCATAGTTTCCTGAAACAATCATCAATTAAGGTAATAAAATAAAGTGAACCACTAAAGAATTTTACCTTTAATGGACCACAAACATCAAAATGTACCAATTGAAGCAACTTTGACTTTCTTGAGGCAGTATCTCTCTTAAAAGATACTCCAGGATGTATAGCAACCATGCAATTACAACACTAATTCAAATATGAATTCTTTAAATAAATAAGAACATTGTTTTTGGCTAAAACATTCATCCCCTTTTCACTAATATGACTAAGCCTTCAGTGCCACAAAGATGCTTCCATGTCGATAGCATTCACATTGTCCCTAGAAATTAAATCTTTTGTCCACTATAATTTCGAAAGTTTTTCGCCTATATCCACAACCAAGTTACCTTTGTTAAGTTTCCACTTTCCATAACCAAAGTTATTGTCATAACCATAATCATCAAGCATATGCACTGAGATCAAATTAAAACAGATATTTGTAACATGTTTGGCACCTCTAAGCAACAATTGCATTCCCATGTTGGTTTGCAAGCAAACATCACCACCACCAGTTACCTTAGATACACCATCATTACTCATATTCAACACTACAAAATGACCAAAAGTATAAGATGTGAAGAAATCATTCTTTGGTGTAACATGCAATGTAGCACCATTATCAACTACCCATATTGTCTCGTCTGATACGAGATTAATAAACTCATGATCACATAGAATAACAAGACCATTACTAGTAGCAGTAGTAACACGATCATAATCATGATCATCATGATCTCTTTATTTATACTTACATTTCTTGCTTTGTTATCCCCTTTCCATTGATAATAATACTTCTGAACATGTCCTGTTTTGTGACAATAATTACACTCCAGATTCTTGTATCGTGGCTTGTACTTGCTTCTAATATTTCCTCTACCACCCTTTCCTTCCTTTTTATGACTCATCCCCCTATTTTCAGTGACAAGTAAAGTACACCTTAACCAAGAGCTCTGATGCCACTCTGATGAGAAATTAAGACACAATAACAGACTAATACGCATCAGATAGAATATTTCTCAAACCTGTAGGAACCTTGAGGATCAAAAACGAATATAAGACGACAACTCCTCAATATGAGAGTAAAAACCACGAGTTGTCCTGACCAAAGAAAAAGGTTCACTATAATCAATTAAGGATACAAGAGAGTGTTAAAGTGATTCAAAAAATAGTAATAACAAGTGCAAATCACAAAGCAAACTAACTTACGACTAAGAATTAAAAAGCTAAAAAACTCCCAAATCTGCAGTTTTAGTGTGAAACTGATATCTCTCAACTCATACCTTATTTTGAAGATCCCAAGGGTCAAAATTTAGATATATGTGTTTGAACAAGCCCACCAAATTTCAGCTTGTTCCAATAGTGAAAGAATCGAGGATCTTCGTTTTAGTGAGACTGGTGCAGAAAAAACAAGAATCAGTTTCTCTGCTATTTTATCTCTTTTTGAATCTTTATTTTCTCTCTATATCTCTTAACCCTAAATTTACATTCTCCACTAAAATAAGTGAGACAAATGGTCTATTCATATTTGAGTCTTTCTCCACATAGGAAGGGAGCCCAAGCCCAACACCTAATCATATGTTTTACACTTCCATTGTTAAATATTTAAATATGATGGACATTTAAATTGACACCTATCATATTATACATGACACCCCTAATTTTTTTAATTCCCAAAATGTGTATGTTACTATTTACCTCTAAAATTTGTATATTCGTTAAAAATTTACTATTGGTCAAGGGGGTGAAAAACCAAATTTTCGATAGATTAACAAAATTTCCAGTACAAAATTGCGCTTTTACCATAATTTTTTGCATTTTCGAAATTTCCGGTTTCCATTCTCCGAAAAATTCAAAAATTTTGGGATGATTTACTTAAAATTTCTAAATTTTCGGAGCGATTTGCAGGAAAGTTGTAACATCTTTCGAAATTTTCCAAATTATCCGATACGAAACATAAAACCTGAAATTTTGCAGAGGTCTCAAATTTTTGATATGTTTGCAAATGAAATTTTGTATTTGTGTGGTCAAGAGATGACATCTTTTTTTACGGATTCATGTACATATTACATGTGGTTCATCACCACAGATACCGTATGTTTCCTATTGAATTAATACAGATTTATTTATTTATTTATTGACATTTATGAAATTGATAAAGTTTAATAATTATATGTTGTAATTAACATATTTTTACTGATCTGGAGTTTTAGAATGAACGCAGTCTATTGGTAAAATGCATGGTATTAATGTTGTTACAGTTTGTTCTGATTCTGCTAATGGAATTTAAGGGAGGAAGGATAAATTAATTATGGTTTGTGAGAGAGAGGGAAATTACAAAAGAAAAAATACATCTAAAAACACTAACTCCTCTGATGACATTTATGATATGCAGGTTACGAGTATAACACTTAAGTGTCGTATTTGTTTCCCCTTTCATGACAATTAACTCACATTTTTTCCTTTATCATAGCTCCACCCATGTATACGAGTAGGCATATAACCATTGTTGGGTTTTGTCAACCGCATATTAGGGAGAGTTACTAGGAGCATTGATACAAAGTTGAGGAATAAACACCTTTACGAGAGACACACCACTTATCCACCTAAAACCTTAAGGTGGTAGGTGAGTGAATTCTCCCACTTATATATGTTCAAGTCTCCACATTCCTATCAAATGTGGGACTATTTCCCTACTTACTCGCACTTGCTATATCATTCCAAAGCTCCTCTCAAGTGTGAGTCCACAATGCTCCCTCACTTGTATTGTCGTTGACATCTTGCAACAGGACACCACTTCCTGGGATCATTTTGATACAAGTCCCTTGATATAAGTCCTTTATGGTCTCTTTCTCGAACCAATGGCTCATGATACCATGTTGGGGAGTTACAAGGAGCATTGATACATAGAGTTGGAATAGACACCTTTGTGAGAGACACACCACTTGTCCACATAAAAACTTAAGGTGATAGATGAGTGTGTTCTCTAACTTATATATGCTCAAGTATCCAAATTCCAATCCAATGTGGGACTATTTTCCCATTTACTCACACTTGTAATATTATTGCAACACCTTAATCAATGGGCTCAGGTAAAGTTCAAACTTGATTGCTCATTGCCTCCCGTCATAGACCGTTGGAGCAAAATTGTAATCTTGAAGCAAAAACATGAGAACCAACATATGTGAGTTGTTTTAGACACTTGAAAGATTTGTGTATGAAGTGATTGTTGTTTGTTTTTTATTCTTATATGTATGACAACTATTCTATTTATATGCTCCCCCCATTTTAAAATGACTGTCGGTTTAGCAAATAAAATTTGTTTAAACATAACTTCGGTATTATGTTGAAATTTTTGATATATAGTTGTAAAATTTAAAATTTGCGAAATATTGTGGGAACATTAATGTAAATGTATTGAAAGGGGGTGTCAAATTTAACTGTGGGGGTGTCAATTTAAATCCTCAAATATAATGATTCATGTATCATTAAACCCGATGATTTTTCTTGCCACCGCCCAAGTTTAACTTGCCACCCCAAAAAAAAATTATTCTAAAATTATCCCTCTTGAAATTTCCGATAATTATTTGGAAAAAAAAAATTGTAATACCGAAAATTTCAGTGTATTTGAAATTTCCAGTATACCAGAAATTTCAAATACACTGAAATTTCCGGTATTACAAAATTTTTATTTTATTCGAAAAAATTATGTATTTTTATCGGAAATTTCATAAATTTCTGGTACACCTCCCAAATTTCCGATTTTCTTTATTTAAAAAAAAAAATAAAAATCCTGAAAAATACCGGAAATTTAGTAAATTTCCAGTATTCTTTTTTAAAAAAAAAAATTGCAAATTCTGAAATATATTGAAATTTTTGATATTGGGTTCGAAATTTCCGGTAAAATTTAATTTTTTTGAAAAATAAGTGATTTTTCACAAGAGTATGATGGTAAAATCATACCCTTAGGAGGTGGTAGGTACAAATTGGGGGATAGCAAGATAAATCCTCATTAAACCCAAGAGTGAAAGATTTCTCTAATGAAGAGGAAGCCCAAATCCCACATCCCAAGGAAATAGCTTTCTTAACAAATTCAATATTTTTAGAGAATTTCTTCACACTCCTAGTGATTTTCTCCCACATCCTTGAAAAATCAAAAATACCCTTCGTAAGTGCACTTACGAATTCACCTTATTGGGTGAATCCGTAAGTGCACTTACAAACTGACCTTTCTGGGTGAATTCGTAAGTAATTCACCTTATTTTGTGCATTTTATTCATTTAAACATAGTTTAACACATTCAGGAAAGGTTTCGTAAGTGCACTTACGAAACATTTCCTGAATGTGTTAAACTATGTTTAAAACTACAATGATTTTAACTATAAGTCGCATTATATTTCCGTTTTCAAAAATCCAAATAAGGAGCATTCTATATACGCAAACCATGTAAATATTACTATGTGATGGGAGAAAATTTGTTAGAAACATCAAATTACATAAATTGTTCCCAAAGTAAGTGCGATTAAATTATTACAAAATCAAATAACAAAACATAAAGCTGCTGTGTATGTCTAATCCTAACCCCTCGCTCCCTCCTCTGTCTGCGGTAATCCATTGCACGCTCTGCCTCGGCGACGATCCTCTCAATCACAGCAACGGCCTGGTCACCGCCCCCACGCATAATCCCTGCATCCAACGACTCTCGTCCAAGCTGGCGGATACGCTAACAGATGGACACTAGATCAATGACATGGTCATCCTCGGCCTGCTTGTTCTCCAGGAGCTCCTCATGTGCTGGCCTCGGTGGACATCCAGGACCATCCGGTGTCATGAAAGTGTGTGACACTCTAAAGAACCGTGTCACGTACCCCTCTACACAGTGTCATATCTGGGATGCCCGCATCATCCGATACTCCTCTGGCACGAGATGATTCTTCCAATTCTGGAAGACGTCATCGAGATCCTTCAGTGTCATGGTGTTGGGAGCAGCCTGAAAAGGAGATATAAGTATCATCTGCACAAAGCCAAATTGGCGCATACATCGCTCGGGCAGATACCTGACCATCATGTTCGACCCACAAGCTAGCCACCCAGAATATAACGAGATGGTATCGAATACAACAACCTCTTTGTAGTCCGCAAACGGCGTTCAGTTAATGTCGTCCTGGTTTGTGCGATCAAGGAACACCCGATAAGGATGCGCGGTTTGGTTCCACTTGTTCATAATAAACTTGGCTGCCCTTGGCATGAAGGCCTGATAGTCGGGATCTTCGGTGTAACCATGGATATGGTGAAAGTATGATATAATCCAGCTCTGCATCAACAAAAACATAATGTGCAAGTACAAATAAATTAATACTAATTAAAATTAATCGTTATAATAAAAACGTACCGTGAGGAGTGTGCACGAGCCACAAAGATCAGTCCCAAAACACCCAAATTCCTATTTTTCTTACTACATTTACCTACTATTACTTTGTATGCTATTCAATTTCTACAACCTAACCTAATAATCTTATAAAAATTTACTATTTGAATAAAAAAAGTGAAGAAAACTTACACAAATATGAGCTTGGAGTTGATTTTGGAGGAGTTGAAATGAAAAGATGAAGTGAGTTTGAAGATGTAGAAATGTTAGGGTTTGGAGTAGAATGTTTGAAATTTGGGTGTTTTGAAATGAATGGGTATTGGGGGCTAATCTGTGTGTTTTTCTAAAACAACACGTAGACTTCGTAAGTGCACTTACGAATTCTCAAAATAAGGTGAATTCGCAAGTGCACTTGCGAATTCACCTGATTTTTTTTTAAAAAAAAGGTGAATTTGTAAGTGCACTTGCAAATTCACCTTATTTTCAAAAAATTATGGTTTATTTCGTAAGTGCACTTGCGAAGTCCACCTCCGAGGTGAATTCATAAATGCACTTACGAAATCTGGAGGTATTTTTGGTTTTTCACCGGGTGGGGAAGAAGCCCACTAGGTGGGTGAAGAAATTCTCATATTTTTATACATAACAATTGTTAAAATTGAATTCCCTGTTGTCGGCAAAAATATCGCGTTCACGCAGTCGGAGTATTTTTAATCGTTGAATCTTGATCACATGGTTTAAAATAAACGGACTTATTTTTAAATTATAGTTTTTAAACGGCCTCTTTTAAATCAGAACCGTCCAATTTTAATCAAACAGTTATCATAGCTGGAATTTGTGAATGCAGGGGCATGACTGCAGTGAATCTCAATCCACAATTGCTTGAGATTGGCGTTATTTAACACAACTCGTGCATTTTCATCCCAAGTTCTCCTTGTTCTCAAAAAGGATTTCACTTGACGATTTTGTATGGACTACCAGCTTTGAATGAGCTCGCAGTCAAAAATTGCTTTCCAACTCCAGCCGTTGATGAGTTATTGAACAAACTCCACTGTAATCAATACTTTTTCTAAATTGGACATGCAATCCTAATATCAACAAATTCAAATGTGGCCTCATGAGGTGCACAAAACCACATTCAAGACACACCTTGGACATTAACACAATTAGGATGACTGAGTTTTGAATAAGTTCACAGTCATCCTAATTTTGTTGATAGGTTCTCCAAAGCTGCCCGTTTTAGTATGCTGCACACTAAATTCTTAGTGTTGTTTCAGTTGCCAATATATTTGCTCAACTGGTTTGCAAAATCCATGGTATTCTTCATGGAGCAAGGGTTCAAAAGTACAATGTTGAGCATGGAGTCTATGTTAAAGGCAAAAATGGGGTGAGTTTACTGATCATTTGCCTTTATGTAGAATCTAGATGACTTATTAATACTAGAAAGTTGTGTGAAAGAAATTGTTAAATTCTAGGCTGCCTAAGATGAAGTTTGAATTTGAAATGACAAGTAAGTTTATTTTCTTGGCATGAAATTTCTAGACACCTCAATGGAATGATACTGCATCAAGCAAAATATGCTAATAAAATTTTGACAAAATTCATGTTAGTAGAGTGCAATTCTGCGGCCACATTCCCTTATACAAAACATTTGGTACATACAATTCAAAAACAAAAAAATCCAAACTAATTGAGACAATCAAGAGAAGGATGAAAACACAAATCTTAGCTAAAACATAGGTTTATATGTATGCATATTGATTAATAATAATATGCTAGAGAAGATGAAGGCTGCAAGGCACGGATACGAATTTTGTACTTAACTTGACTAGGTGTTACAGTGGAAGAATGAGATGGTTCCGTTCCATTTGATGGTACCAGAATAAAAGATGGTGATGAAGTGTAACCATTGTAAGCATAACCAATATGGTTGCAACACTTTCGACACCGAAGCTTTGTTTTTCGGCGAAACAAACCCCACAAGTGCTTAGAAAAATGAGGCGCACATTCAATTTCATCAACCTGTGTAAACCTGGTATCATCAATGTTGAAAAATGAGATGATGCCTTGTTTTATTGATTTTCCGTATTTTGAATCTATTGATGAAGTGTTTCTGTTGGATGATGATAGGTTAAGATCATAACCGCAAGAACCACAGCTGCAAAAAACATATGTAACATTAATAAAACATGACACATATCAAACAAAGTAACCTTAATGTTTCTTGATTATGGTTATTCAAACACCAAAAGAGAGAGAGGTAGAGAACCTGTAGCGGACATCCCTTTGACTATGATTTCGAGAAGAAGCGGAAGAGTAAGTTGGAGTGTTGTGATTGTGTAGTACTGAATTGTTCATATTGTGATTGATGAGATTAAGAAAGAACAACACAAATGTATAACAAGAAGAAGAAAAAGGATAGAAAAGGAAAGTGACAAGGTTGTTATTGTTGTGTTGTGTGGGAACGAACGAACGTGTTATAGGACGATGACTTTGACTCTCTAACCAATCCACATCACGTCATTTAACACTTTTTAATTGTATTATGCTTGATATCATGGTGGATGATGTATTGATATAGATTCAATTTAACTTTTGTGCATGAGTCGAGGAATTAAATATTTTTGTGCCAATTATAGTCAATTAGAGTATTAAACCGTCGGTGTGAATCAAGAACATGAAATAGTGTATAATAATATATTGATAAATATTGTGTTTTTTTTGGCCTACTACCTTAATTTTAGGAAAATGCTCATTCCTCCTATCTTTATGACTTCTCTCATACAAATGCAAAAAGACTATTATATCTCCAATATTCAAATATATATTTTTAGATGCTCATTTTTCACATATCTGAAATTTTATCTGGTAGATCAAAATTAACAGAAACAACTATGGCATAATGAAATTCAAATAACTTAGATTAACTCCAAAATAAATATTACATAAATTTAACATTACATGTTATTAAAATCGTTCGTGACTTTGCAACATTCTTTTAATATTATCGATTGATCTTCGAATCGTCGCATCCACTTCAATCGAATCCTTTGTTAAGTAACAGTAAAAGTAATCCACATCACCTTCAAATCATCATTCGTCTTTAGTTCGAGCAATGTGAATTGTGATGGGCTTGGGTTCCCTTCCTATGTGGAGAAAGACTCAACTATGAATAACCCATTTGTCTCACTTATTTAAGTGGAGAGTGTCAATTTAGTTAAGGAAAAGGAGAGAGAGAGAGAGAGAGAGAATAAGGATTCGAAAGAGAGAAAAGAGGAGAGAAATTCATTCTCTTTTTTTTTACACAGTCTCACTAAATAGACGATCTTCGATTCGTTAGCCATGAGATCGAGCTAAAATTTAGTAGGCATGTTTGCAACACCTATATCTAACTTTTGACAGTTGGAACCTTCAAAATAAAGTTTGATCTAAGAGATAATTGCTTCATACTGAAGCTGTAGATTTAAGTAATTTTTCAGCTTTTTGGATTCTTATTTGTAAGCTAGTTTTCTTTGTGATTTGCGGTTGTTATAACTATTTTGTGAATCACTTTAAGACTCTCTTGTATCCTCAATTTATTATAGTGGAGCTATTTCTTTGATCTGGATGACCCATGGTTTTTACTCTCATATTGAGGGGTTTTCCACGTTCAAAATATTTGTGTTCTTTCGTGTCTTTATTTGTTCAATTTGTCGTCTTATATTTGTTGTTGATCCTCAAGGTTCCTACAAGTGTGGGGGATTTTATATTTGTAGCGTATTATTCTGTTAATTTGTCTTAATCTCCCATCAAAGTGGCATTAGAGATCTTGGTTAAGGGCTATTTTACTTGTTTGAATGATGGAGTCAAATACAAAGATGAAGATGATATTGTTGAATGATTATAATTATCATTTATGGAATGGAAAGATGAAAGACTTACTATTTGTGAAGAAATTATATTTACCAGTTTTTAGTTCCGTAACGTCGGATTCTGTGTCAGATGAAGAATTGGGAGTTTAAACATCAACGGTTATGTGGTTTTATTCGACAATATGTATAAGATGTTATTTATAATCATATTTCTAATGAGACACATGCAAAAACATTGTGGGAGAAGATAGAGTCCTTATATACCTCTAAATCAGGGAATAATATATTGTTCTTGTTGAATAACTTCATAAGTTTGAAGTATAAGGAGAGAACTTTTATTTCAGATCACTTAAGTGAATTTCAAGGTCTCTTTGATCAGATGTCACGAATGGTTTCAAATTTGATGATGACCTTTTGGAACTATTTTTATTGATATATTTACTAGAGTCTTGGGAGACGTTTCAGGTTTCTATCACAAGTTCTGCTCCTCGGAGGCCCTGTTTCTTTAGAAACGGATAAGGGTGGTCTTCTTAATGATGAGATGAGAAGGAAGGCACAAGGTTCTTCATCTCAATCTGAGGTACTTGTCTCTGAAATTAAGGGGAGAAGTTAGAAAAAGGAACCGAAGGGTGGTAGAGACAATAGTATAAACAAATCCAAACCACGATACAAGAATCTATAGTGTCATTATTGTCACAAAATAGGAGACATACAGAAGTATTGTTATCAGTGTAAAAGGAATAACAAAGGCAAGAAAGGTAAGTCTAAACAAAGAAATGATGATGATCATAAAGGTGATCATGTCACTACTGTTACTTGTAATGATCTTGTTATTCTACATGATCATGAGTCTGTTAATCTCGTATCTGAGGAGAGCATATGGATATTTGATAGTGGTGCTACATTGCATGTTACACCAAGAAATTATTTCTTTACATCTTATACTTCTGGTGACTTTGGAGTGTTAAAGATAGGTAATGATGGTGTATCTAAGGTAATTGTTGTTGGTGATATTTTCTTGTAAACCAACATGAGAATGCAATTATTGCATAGAGGTGTCAAACAGGCTCTAGATGTTCTCTTTAACTTGATATATGTGCACATGCTTGATGATTGTGGTTATGACAATCACTTTGGTCTTGGAAAGTGGAAACTCAACAAAGGTAACTTGATTATGGATAGAGGGGAGAAGCTTTCGAAATTGTATTGGACAAAATATTTGGTTGCTGGGGACAATGTGAATGTTATCGACATGGAAGCACCTTTGTGGCACCAAAGACTTAGTCATATTAGTGAAAAGAGGTTGAATGTTTTGGCCAAAGGGATATTCTTTTCGGGTTAAAGAATTCATATTTGGAGAAGTGTTCTCATTGCATGGTTGGTAAACAGACTAAAGTATCTTTCAAGAGACATTTTCCGTTAAGGAAATCAAAGTTTCTTCAATTAGTATATTCTGATGTTTGTGCACCATTAAAGGTAAAATATTTTAGTGGTGCACTTTATTTTGTTACTTTTATTGATGATTATTCCAAGAAATTATGGGTTTATGCCTTGAATACAAAAAACCAAGTATTGGAGAAGTTCAAAGAGTTATATGCTTTGGTGGTGAGGCAGACACTCGAGAAGCTGAAATGTGTTTATTATGATAATGATGGTGAGTATTGTGGATCATTTGATGCCTGTTGCAAGCATCATGGTATTGCATATGAAAAGTCTCCTAAAACACCTTAATTGAATGGTTTAGCAGAGAGGAAGAATCGAACACTAATTGAGAGAGTAAGGTGTATGTTCTTTGAAGCTAAGTTACCAAATAATTATTGGGGTGAGGCACTTTACATGGTGGTTTATGTTCTTAATCTCACTCCTAATTTTGCTTTGAACAATGAAGTTCCATTCAAGATTTAGTTTGAAAATAATGTCAAGTATGATCATTTGAGAGTCTTTGTTTGTGAGGCTTTTGTTCATATTTCAAAGGATAAAAGATCCAAGCTGGATGCAAATTTAAAATATGTATATTCATCGGCTATAGGCAAGATGAGTTCGGTTACAGGTTGTATGAACATGTAGGGAAAAATCTTATCTGAAACCGCGATTTAGTAGTCATGTAAGACCAAAATATTGAATACATTGATAAGGTAGAGAAGACTATGTAACACCCCCCTTATATTTACCCGCGTTTTATAAATAATAATCATAGTATTTAATCATAATCAAGAAGGCGTCACAATTTAAATAATGTAAATCATCAATACAGCTATCATGCTTTCACTGAAGAAGACTTATTAAATAAATAATGCAAAAGATTATGTTTAACAGCGGAAATGAAACATAACCATAATTCCGAATACGTCACTCATAGTATTCCAGGATATTTAATCAAAACACAATTCCAAACTATTAAGAAAATATCCGTTTAAAGGATTCAAACAACCGTTCCTCAGTGTTACATCTACCAGAGCACGACACTGACACGCGGACAAATTAACTGACTTTATGCTAGAGCTATCCTCACCAACTCCAATGCAGCTAATACTTCGGATCTGAAATTGTTGAGTAAGGGTGAGATCTCAATTCAATATAACATGCATTATACATTTTTAGAACACAACAGAATAATCAGATGCGTTAATCCATAAATCGAGCACAAATCATAGTCAATTCACCAGGCAATTCACACAATGAACATGTATATAATCAAACAATGGAAATTGCAACACATCCTAGCATGTTACAATCCCATATGCAATGCAAACTCTATGCATGTGGTACCAAAACGTGAACCGAGTTCACACACCGCTCCGTTTACATGTGGATAGACAGTGTAAATTCATGATTCGCCCATAGCTATTGGGTCAAGAATCCAGCCTCACTACCTCAACCTCCGGGTAAGTCTATTGGCTCAACCAGTTCACTTCCGCACAATGGGAATGAACCAAATCAACAAATGTTTATGCATGCATCATAAAAGCATGCCATCATCATTTCACATATCATGATATCAATACAAATCACATCATGTCAAATCACCAGTGTATCTCATTCAGTCAAAATGAATATCAAATATATAACACTGTAAGCACCAATACCTCATCAGGTAACTCATACCATTCATAATAGTTCCCCATTATCCTTAACTACTCATTCTTTTCAAAAATCGGGAGCGCGACTATTTTTAAAATAATTTAGCAAAATAATGTTTTTCTTTTCAAAAGGTAGTATTTTAAATTTAAGAAATAACGCGAAACGGCACTCAAATCGAGTTACGGTTTAGAAAATATGAATCTTTAAAGTTTTGGAAATTTTGGAAAATGTACATGGAACCCGTTCCTACCTATACAGAACCGGTTCCGAAAGTTTCAAAATGCGCCCCTGGTTTTTGTATGGGAACCGGTTCCTACCCATACAGAACCGGTTCCGAGCCTAATTTTCCCGTTTTGCAATTAACACTGAACTCGGTTCCTCCCAGGAACCGGTTCCACGACCTATAACAAGATTTCGCTACTTTTTGACAGATTAGCATCCATTATCATTTCCAAACTTTCAAATACGATTTGGTACATTAGGAACACCATTTCATCATCATTTCACACCATTATAACATCAAACAACATGGTTTATTCATCCCTATCAATTATTTGACATACTAATGATCCTAATTCCAACACCGACACAAAATAGGGTTTATTCCTATAACTTATAATCATCAAAATTCAAACTCTCTAACATACCCAATTATCCCTATGATTCCCAAAACCCATAAAACATGTTAACCGAACGAAATCACCCCTTACCTCGCGATGATTCTTCGATTTCTCTCGGCCCTTTCCTCTCTTTCTCTCTCCAATTCTACGTGAAAGCGTTTCCAAAAGACTCCTCTTTTCCTTATTTTCCTTTTATACTCCTTTTAATATTCCTTTTAATATTCCAAATAAAACAAATAATTAAAACTTAGTAACAATAGAGTGATTTACTCCTCACACCTTACTCGCACACCTCCAATCCTTTCTTCATTAAATGACCCAATTAATCCAAATAAAATTAATACTTAAGACCTTAATTAATTAAATAATTAAATTCTCACTTATTTAATATTTGAATTAAATCGGTGTCACAACTCTCCCCACTAAAAGAGTTTTCGTCCTCGAAAACATACCTTAGAAACAGGGGATACGAGTCCTTCATCGACTCTCCAGCTCCCAAGTTACATTTCCTTCACTGTCCTCCCAAGCTACTCGCTATCTCTTTACCTCGCAATTGCTTCACTTTCCGATCCTCAATCCTTGCAGCTCAACAAATTATCCCGGAACATCATCTACTTGAATCTCATGTGATGGATCCGAATGTACCTCCTCAACCGAGATACATGAAAGACATCATGCAAATTGCAAGTGACAGGCGATCCGATAAGCAACTTTCCCAACTCTTTGGTAATCAAACGGACCAATAAAGCGTGGAGTCAACTTTTTGACTTCAAGGCTCGACCAATACCATTGGAGTAACTCTCATGAACACATGGTCTCCTTCATTAAACTCAAGATCTTTCCTCCTCTTATCATGATAACTTTTCGGCGACTCGAGGAGCCTTCATCTTCTCTGAATCATCTTGATCTTTTCAAGTTTGTTGAACAATCTCCGCCCAATCACACTTTCTCCGATTCATACCAACACAACGGTGTCGACATCTCCTACCATACAATGCCTCAAACGGAGCCATACCGATGCTCGAATGAAAACTATTGTTGTAGGTAAACTCTATCAACGACAAATAGTTATCCCAAGCTCCACCTTTCTCTAACACACAAGCCCTCAACAAATCTTCTAACGACTGAGTCGTCCTCTCCGTCTGACCATCTGTCTGTGGATGATATGCAGAACTCAATCGTAACTTAGTACCCAGAGCTTCCTGCAATCATGTCCAGAACATAGAAGTAAACCTCGGATCTCTATCCACACAATGCTAGACGGAATACCATGCAAACTTACAATCTTCTCAACATACACCGCCAACCTCTCCATCGGATAATCCATTCTTATCGGAATAAAGTGAGCAGACTTTGTCAATCGGTCGACAATAACCCAAATAGAATCACAGTTCTTCGTCGTCCTCGGCAAACCAGACACGAAATCCATTGAAATTCCATCCCATTTCCATTCCGGAACAAATAACGGCTCCATCAATCCCGACGGCTTCTGATGTTCAATCTTTGATTTCTGACAAACCAAACATGCGTACACAAACTCGGCAATTTCCTTTTTCATTCCCGGCCACCAAAATAATTTCTTCAAATCATGATATATCTTAGTAGCACCAGGATGAATACTTAATCCACTACGATGTCCTTCTTCCAAATACTTTTCCTAATCTCAGTAACATCCGGAACACACACTCTATCGCCAAATCTCATAACGCCGTTTTCGTCAATTCGGAATTCACCTCCGTGACCTTGGTTAATCAATGTCATCTTATCCACCAAACCAACATCAGATTTTTGTCCATTTCGAATCTCTTCCAAAATACTACTAGTCAGCTTCAACATGCCCAATTTCACACTATTCGAAGTAGTCTCACATACCAAACTCAAGTCTCTGAATTGTTCCACTAAATCCAATTCACGAACCATTAACATCGACATATGCAAAGACTTTCTGCTTAACGCATCTGCCACAACGTTTGCCTTACCAGGATGGTAATTCAAACCAAAATCATAATCCTTGAGAAACTCTAACCATCTCCTCTGCCTCATATTTAACTCTCTCTGGTCAAAAAGATACTTCAAGCTCTTATGATCACTGAACACTTCAAACCGTGAACCATACAGATAATGTCTCCATAACTTCAAAACAAATACCACAGCTGCCAAATTTCAAATCATGGGTCGGATAATTCCTTTCATGCACTTTCAATTGTCTCGAAGCATAAGCCACAACCTGATTATCCTGCATCAACACACCACCTAAACCCATCAATGACGCATCACAATACACAACAAGGGACCCTTCCCGATTCGGCAATATTAAAATCGGAGCACTAGTCAACCTCCTCTTCCACTCTTGGAATCCTTCCTCACAATCAGAATCCCAAAATAATACACTTGGTTTTACAAATCTATTTCTCTGAGCACCTTCCAATAGCTTCTTCAATTTTCTATATCTAAAGTTGACGTCTTGTACGGTGTCATAGAAATAAGTTTTGTACCCAGAACGACATTAACAACGACTCCGACTCTCCTCAACCATCACTACACGATAAATAAATTACTTACAGGTGCTGGAACCATTTTTAAAACAAAGTTCATCACATTATCTTTCCAACACTTCAAACGAAACTCAAATCAGACATCCAAAACCCAAATTATAGATTTTACAAGTTTTGAAAATCTTTGTCGAAAATCAATTCCCTATGATAGGTAATCGATTTCTCACCTTGTGAGAGTGAAAAATCCCAAAACATCATAGAATGCAAAATTTGAGATTCTAACTTCAACACCCCGCAACACACATCATTCACCATGATTAATTGCGTCAAGTTACAATTCCAATAACCAATTCACATCATTGCATACTTCATATCAACCATTGACACTGACACAATTAATCTTTTCAAGAACACAAAGAGGTAACTCACACTGACAACTTCACGATCAACCGGAAGTGTTGCAACATTCCAACCACACCAGCTTCATCTTCTAAGAGTCATCCTTCTTAATTACCAAATATTCTCTAGGCCAAGAATATGCATCGACTCTTCAAAACGATGCATAATCACTTGGTTTAACTTCAAACATTCAACCCAAGGATAGCCTCAAGTTAATCCAACATCTTGCTCAAATGATGAGTCGCTATTATTCCCAGGGAACATTAGAACTCACACCTAACAGGGACACCATTATCCATACCCCCGTCCTAAATACAGTCTTCTGAATATCCTCCGCCTTAACACGAATTTGATGATATCCAGACCTCAGATCAATTTTACTAAATACACAAGCTCCAACATAACTGATCCATCAAATCATCAATCCTCGGCAATGGATACTGATTCTTGATCGTCACTTTATTCAATTGCCTGTAGTCAACACACAATCTCATCGTACCTTCCTCCTTCTTATCTAACAACACCGGCGCACCCCACGGCGAAACACTAAGACGACTAAACTTCTTCTCTAGTAACTCTTCCAACTGTTTCTTCAACTCAGACAACTCAGATGCCGACATGCGATAAGGCGCCATCGACACCGGACTAGTTCGTGAATTAAATCTATAGCAACTCCACTTCTCTCGGTGGTAGCTCACTAACATCTTAGGAAACACCTCGGAAATTCATTCACCACGGCAATCCACTTACTCGAACAATCTCAAAACAATTCTTCACTAGGTAATTCATCACTCTTAGATTTTTTCCTTCACTTCGAAGAATACAACATAAATACCACACCATCATTAATATCTACGCAACTCTAACAATCCATCTCAATTCATTACCCTTATTAGAGCCTTCATCGACTCATATGGTTCACAAGCTTCTACCAAACTTCATCCATATTCATCACTTTATGTCCCAATTAGACAAAGAAGATAATTATATACCACCCAATACGATTCCGTCAACTATCAACAAGAGATTAAGGGTGATCAAGTCCTCAATTTGTCAATAGACATCCGATAATCATCTGAGTATAAACCATCATTACCAACACTTTCTATTCTCGAATCGTACTCGCCTTTTGCACTTCCAACTATAACTCATGGTCCAAACGATTCCAACAACTCTAACCACACTTGCACTCTTCTCAAGCGGTACTGCACCAATGACTTACAATTGAAACATATCCGGAGCATCTCTTCTCCCCACTTAGTTTCACACTACTCCGCAATAATCGATCGAAAGGCAACAAGTGTTGCACACACTTGCGTATAAAGGAATAATGACATTAAGACACTGGTCACAACGATCGACTATGCTCTGATACCACTATTGTAACACCCCCTTCTATTTACCCGCGTTTTATAAATAATAATCAGAGTATTTAATCATAATCAAGAAGGCGTCACAATTTAAATAATGTAAATCATCAATACAGCTATCATGCTTTCACTGAAGAAGACTTATTAAATAAATAATGCAAAAGATTATGTTTAACAGCGGAAATGAAACATAATCATAATTCCGAATACGTCACTCATAGTATTCCAGGATATTTAATCAAAACACAATTCCAAACTATTAAGAAAATATCCGTTTAAAGGATTCAAACAACCGTTCCTCAGTGTTACATCTACCAGAGCACGACACTGACACGCGGACAAATTAACTGACTTTATGCTAGAGCTATCCTCACCAACTCCAATGCAGCTAATACTTCGGATCTGAAATTGTTGAGTAAGGGTGAGATCTCAATTCAATATAACATGCATTATACGTTTTTAGAACACAACAGAATAATCAGATGCGTTAATCCATAAATCGAGCACAAATCATAGTCAATTCACCAGGCAATTCACACAATGAACATGTATATAATCAAACAATGGAAATTGCAACACTGGAAACCATCCTAGCATGTTACAATCCCATATGCAATGCGACTATGCATGTGGTACCAAAACGTGAACCGAGTTCACACAGCTCCGTTACATGTGGATAGACAATGTAAATTCATGATTCGCCCATAGCTATTGGGTCAAGAATCCAGCCTCACTACCTCAACCTCCGGTAAGTCTATTGGCTCAACTAGTTCACTTCGCACAATGGAATGAACCAAATCAACAAATGTTTATGCATGCATCATAAAAGCATGCCATCATCATTTCACATATCATGATATCAATACAAATCACATCATGTCAAATCACCATGTATCTCATTCATCAAAATGAATATCAAATATATAACATAGCACCAATACCTCATCGGTAACTCATACCATTCATAATAGTTCCCATTATCCTTAACTACTCATTCTTTTCAAAATCGGGGCGACTATTTTTAAAATAATTTAGCAAAATAATGTTTTTCTCTTTTCAAAAGGTAGTATTTTAAATTTAAGAAATAACGCCGAAAACGGCACTCAAATCGGAGTTACGGTTTAGAAAATATGAATCTTTAAAGTTTTGGAAATTTTGAAAATTTACATGGAACCTTCCTACCTATACAGAACCGGTTCTGAAAGTTTCAAAATGCGCTCCTGGTTTTGTATGGGAACCCGGTTCCTACCCATACAGGAACCGGTTCCTGAGCCTAATTTTCCCAGTTTTTGCAAATTAACACTGGGAACTCGGTTCCTCCCCACAGGGAACCGGTTCCCACGACCTATAACAGCATTTCTGCTACTTTTTGACAAAGCATTAAGCATCCATTATCATTTCCAAACTTTCAAATACGATTTGGTACATTAGGAACACCATTTCATCATCATTTCACACCATTATAACATCAAACAACATGGTTTATTCATCCCTATCAATTATTTGACATACTAATGATCCTAATTCCAACACCGACACAAAATAGGGTTTATTCCTATAACTTATAATCATCAAAATTCAAACTCTAACATACCCAATTATCCCTATGATTCCCAAAACCCATAAAACATGTTAACCGAACGAAATCACCCTTACCTCGCGATGATTCTTCGATTTCTCTCGCGACTTTCCTCTTTTCCTCTTCTCTCCATTCTACGTGAGCGCTTCTCCAAAAGACTCCTCTTTCCTTATTTTCCTTTTATACTCCTTTTAATATTCCTTTTTAATATTCCAAATAAAACAAATAATTAAAACTTAGTAACAATAGAGTGATTTACTCCTCACATCCACTGTTACTCTGCACACCTCCAATCCTTTCTTCATTAAATGACCCAATTAATCCAAATAAAATTAATACTTAAGACCTTAATTAATTAAATAATTAAATTCTCACTTATTTAATATTTGAATTAAATCGGGGTGTCACAGACTACATCTAAGAAAGATATTAGTTTGTCTAATGTTGATCCAATTTTATAACCTAGTCATAATCTAGATACTATTGGTGTTGGTGATCAAAATAGTGAGCCATATGATTATATTGATTATCAACAACTTGGAGATGGGGTAAACTGTGCAACTAATGATGATGATGATGATGATGATGATGATGAAGGGGAAAATGATATGATACAGGATGAGAATCTTTGTGAAGCTCCAGAATCATCTCAAGTTCAACTTAGGAGGTCTATCAGGTAGAGACAACATTCTACAAGATATAATTATGATGAGTATGTGACCTTAATTGATGAGGGTGAACCTGAGTGTTTTCAAGAGGCCATGGAAAGTGATGAAAATAAAAAATGGTTGGATACCATACATGAAGGGATGAAATCATTGCATGATAATCACACTTATGATTTAGTGAAGTTGTCTAAAGGTAAAAGGGCCTTGGAAAATAGGTGGATTTGTAGAGTTAACCATGAGAGCAATTCTAAGTCTCCAAGATATAAAGGCGGATTAGTGGTGAAAGGTTTTCGTCAAAGAAATGGTGTTGATTTTAATGAGATTTTCTCACATGTTGTAAAAATGGCATCAATTAGAACAATATTGAGTTTAGTTTCTACTCTTGATTTAGAGGTTGATCAAATGGATGTGAAAACAACTTTCCTTCATGGTGATTTGGAGAAAGAGATCTACATGAAACAACCTAATGGTTTTCAAGTTAAACGCAAAGAAGATCATGTTTCCAGATTGAGAAATAGTCTATATGGGTTAAAGCAAGATCCAAGGCAATGGTACAAAAAGTTTAAGTTTGTTATGTATGATCAAGGATGCCAGAAGACTACTTCAAACCATTGCATCTTTGTTAGAAAATGTTCTAATTATGACTTTATTATCTTGTTGTTATATGTTTATGATATGCTTATTGTAGGTAAAAATATTTTTAACATTAACAGGCTAAAGAAGCAGTTGGGATAGTCATTTACTAGGAAAGACATAAGAGCAGCTAAATAGATTCTTGACATTAGAATCATGTGTGAGAGAAAAGAGAAGAAAGTTTAGACATCACAAGAACATTATATTGAAAGAGTGCTACAAATATTCCAAATGGAAAGTTCTAAGGCGGTAAGCATTCTTCTTGCTACTCACTTCAAATTGAGTTCTAATCAAAGTCCTTCAAGTGAAGATGAAGTGTTTTTTATGAAACGTGTTCCTTATGTGTATTTTTTGGGTAGTATGATGTATACAATGATATGCACAAGATCAGATATAACACATGTTGTTGGTACACTCAGTATATTTTTGTCAAATCCAAGAAGAAAGCATTGGAATGTTGTAAAATGGATTTTAAGGTATCTTCGCGGAACTACCTCTATGAGACTTTGCTTTGGAGGAGATAAGCCTACTCTAGCGGGATACTCTAATTCTGATATGGACTTTTTAATAAGCCAGTATAGTTTTGAAGAAAAAAAAAAGACAAGGGCGCATGCCATAAAAAAGTCATTCAAGCCTAGTAGACCAACTTATTTAAATAAATATGAATAACTCTTATTATAATTATTATATTATATTTTTATTTGAATTAAAAAATAAAGTTTATTATCTTAAAGAACTTATGAAAATAAGTTGAAAAACCTTATGAACAATGTTATAAGTAATTTTCATAAGTTATCAAACAAATACTATTTCAAAAACTTATGTTAATAGGTAAATTTGAATAAATTAATAAAAAGAAGCATTTAATCTCATTGCTAATTTTATTTGTTAGTTTATTTAAAAATTATTTGAATTGCTTATTTATAAATATTCAAATAAAATAGGATTTTTATGTAGGCTAATATGCCAACGTGACCTTCGAAAAGACCACACTTAGACCTAAAAATAAGTCTATGATAGATTAAATGTCAGATTTAAACTTTAAAGTTTTAACAAGTTAGACCAGCTTGAAAAATTCTGACTCGGCCTATGCTATTTTCACCTCTATCTAAAGGGCCTAGTGACCCTATCTTGCTCATTGGATATGTGATCATTTTAGATTATTGCAAAAGAGGTATAAATATTTTTATTTTAAGTTGTTTTAATTTATTACTAATTAATTGAAAGTAATTTATGGTTTATGCTTTAAATATTACATGACCACGCCCCATTAAAAGTGTTGACCCATGAGGCATAGTTGAAGAAATTCTCTGATGTACATGTGCTAGATGAGGTCAGGGTGATTGTTGCTGATGTCGACCTACTCCCATTGGTAGATTGTTCCCTCACCATGGATGATGTCTCTAGCCTCTTTTATCTCCTCTTTCCATGTAACTTCTTCACTTCTCCTGTCATGAACCAGTAGATTGCTTGAATGACTACTCAGATATACCTGAGCATTACACAAGGGTTGATATTGGATGATTTTAGGGTTAACATAGTTACTCACATCTATCTCTCTTCCTGGATATCTAAAAATCTAAACACATCACCATGACAAAATCGATCCTTTAGTTCCTTCCATATACTTGAAGCAGTTTCCATCCATAAGATACTTTGAGATATTTTAGCGTCCATTAAGTTTTTCAGCCATTACATGATCATCGTGTTATATCCATCCCAAACAATAGAGTCACAATCTTCATCTGGTGGTCTTGGTAAAGCACCGTTGTTGAAGTGGAGCTTGTTCTTGGAGCGAAAAGAAAAGACATCATCATGGACTTGGACCATGAATGATAGTTTCCAGCATTCAACAATGGAGTAACTAACACAATAGTTAGATTCTCATTAGGATGCATAAGGGATGGATTAAGGGTATCATTTTGAAAACTTTTGTTGGTGTTGAAATTCACATTAGGTTGATGTGATGGAGTATACGGACATTAATGGTGCTCGAGGAACTCTCAACTACCATAGTTGCAGAGAGGAGAGTAATAAGAAGACGGAGGAGATAGCAATCAATAAAGTTAAAGGAAGAATAGGGTGAGATTTTGTGAAAATTATGCAGCAGCGATGATGAAAGCAGAGCCACTGGTCGATGATATCATGTGAAATCTAAAACAAGAACACAATTGATATGAAGAAAGATAGCTTTCATTGCATAACAGAGAAAAGAGTTACAACAAATCTGTTATATTATAATCAAGCTCACCATACTTATATTATCTATAGTTATTTATCATTACTAACTAACTCTCAACAACCTATAACAATATATTGTAGGTTAGTTATTGAGAAGCTAAGCTAAAGACCACATATATGGTTAAGCTGACTTGCTAAGCAAGCAACTGTACCAACTACTTCTGATCTTCATGCTTATAAGCTCTTACTAGACTCGAGTGAAAGAAGGCCATGCACTCATAATCATGGCATTTTTATTAAAACCAAAAATGGATCTTAGTACCAAATCAAGGTCAGTACAACATAAATGAATTCAAAATGGGTGTTCAAAACTAAGTACAAGGAAAATGGATCAATTGAAAGAACAAAGTAAAAGATAATGGCAAGAAGTTTTTAACAAACAGTTGTCTTAGACTTTGAAAAAACATTTGTCCAGTTATTAAGGCAAGCATAGTTAGAATCATCTTGTAAGTTGTTGTTCTCCTTAATTGGGACACTGGGAAATTGGTCAATATTGTGGCGTGATAGCTAGAGCACTAAGGCACTTGTCTCAAATCCAGTCATACATTAAGAGATAGTTCAGTTTCTTATAGCACAATCTGTATTCAAATGTAGATGATAGAGCTGTTTACCAAGAACTCAATGCATTGATCGTAGACAAACAAACATACAAGTATTCTTTAAATACAAACAAAGTAACTACTCTCTAATCTATTCTTCTTCATCATCTGTTACAAACTGGCCAGTTCCAGGATTCAAAGCAGCAATGAAGAAGAAAGCAACATTGAATAACACAAGTGGTTCAATCTCGGTGATTGGTACACCAGTTTCAATGTTGAGTTGAGCTAGTGCTCCCTTCCCGGTAATAATCTCTCCAATCAAAGAGAAAACAAATCCCAATTGAGCCAATCTTCCAACAAACAGTTCATTGGATTTGGTGAATCCAAACAAAGGACCTGATTTTTTATTCACAAAACAAAAATCAACCAAAATATTTATAAGAATCGTAACACAACCGCCTTGAAAGCAATCATCAGAGTCTAATACAAGTGGTTGGTACACAGAATGTGTCAGTGTTGTGAACTTTAAAGTAAAAGATAATTACCGCCATCCCTGAGACCGAGAGCTGCTCGGAAGCCTTTTCCGGGAGGAATGACACCTCCGGTGGTAGGTTCATCGTCAACGAATTTACCACGGTCACCTAGAGCTCCAATGGCTCCAAGAAGTGTGAAAATGATGAAAAATAGGAGAAGAGGCTCAGCTTCATAAATTGGAATTCCAGTTTCCAAATTCAATTGTGATAGAATTCCTTTTCCGGTTACTGCTTCACCTAAAATTGATGCCTGCAAAAGCAACAAGCAACTTGTGCCATAAGTAATCTACCTATCTTAATTTGCATGATATCCTTTCACTATTAATCTATTTACTATCACAAGTTGTGACTTTATTATATATCTTCCTAATCCATCTAATTAATATGGTCCATCAAAAATGTTAATTTTCATTAATTACATTATATGATATAGAGATAAGATTTACTCACGGCAAAACCAATCATAGCAACACGACCAACAAAGAGTTCGTTCTGTTTAGTGAAGCCAAATCCACCAGAAGTTCCAAAGATGCCATCTTCAACCTTTGGTTTTGGTTTAGGTACAACCTGAACATATACATCATGAAATCAAATGAAGCTTAAGATAATAAAAGTGTTACATTAGAAATAGAATAAGTAAATGAGTGCTACTACTACTACTACTAATACGTACCTTAGCAGGGGCTTTGGTCTTTGATTTGAATAGAGCCAGAGTTTTGAATGTGCGAGATGAAAAAGACTTAGAATTAGAAGAAAGTGGGTTGAATGAGATATCAGAAAACCTTGGCTTCAATCTTTGACACTGTAATTGAAGCAAAGGATCTTTGTTCAAGGTAACAGAATAGGTGCTGGAGACACTAGACATGAGCAACATAGTTTGAGCCATTGCTATGTTACCTTTGCCTTGTGTTGTGTGTTGTGTGTTGTGAGTGTGTGTGATATGAAATGTGCTTGTTGTATGGTAGAGTTAACTGAAACATAGGTGGAGAATGGAAATATTATCTTTAATAAGGGGTGTGTGTGGATGTGATGATTTATGTGAGAAATACTCGATGACAGGCAAATAATGTGACCACGTCTCGTTTAGTACTATGTGTGGTTTTTTTGTGATAATGTTTTTTTTTTCATTTGAGGTATATTGGGATTTATGAACCAACATCATTTTTTGGGTCATTAATATTACTTACATTAATATAAATTCAACATCTTTCCCTAAGAGTGATAAAAAAACATCTTTCCCTAAGTATTTAGTGTTAATTTAAATGTACCAAAATATAAAATTAATTATTTTAAAATAGAAAGAATAAAATTAAGTACTTGGACTTTAGTGAAAAATAAATTTTCACTAAAGATGAATCGTTCGAATACTATTAAAATTTGATTTTTGATAGAAACAAATTTTGACCATCGATTTATAGATTGGAACTGATTGACTAAATTAAAATTAAATAAATAGAAAGAATAATGTATAATTGATGTTTTTCATATTTCAATATAATTTTTAAAATTGAATTAGTTTAAAAGACTAATCTGTTAGGCCCTAAAATTGTTACCTTTTTTTTTTTTACAAATGTAGAAAAAAAGAAAAAAAAAATTATCAAAAAATAAAAACTCTTATTAACACCAACTAACAGATGAGTGGTGATTTTCACATAAGATTCGGTAAAAGAGGCATGTTGTATCATTACTAATCTTATAATTTGCTATATAGCCACTACAAGTATTTTCTTCTTTAAGAGTATAAAATATTTGAACTCATTATTCTCTAGTAAGAAACTCTTTAAAATTATAGAAAATTGTAACATAATGATGTTAAATATTAATCGACTCTGAGATAAATTTGATACTAGAATTAGAGTAAGAATAACACATCAAGTCTTTGATGTCAAGCTCCCAAGTCATTTACGAGCGATGATATAGCGTTATCAGTTTAGTGTATAAGATGTTAAAATAATCAATATTAACCTCGTAGCCGTGAACTCAAGCACCAACAATATTTTGAATCAATCCACCACGACTCGAGATAACATGATTACTAAGGTTAGTGTCATCAATATTCAAAATCATATTATACTCTTATATGTATTTCATGTGATCGTTCTCGTTGAATGAGATAAATTATGCTTACGAAAATATTTACCTAACCGATTAGCATAATTTAATGTGATGAGTTTCAAAATATAAAAAGACACCGCTTCATTAGCAAGACAGAATTTATTCTTAATGCGTAGCAACTAACAACAAGCCACCAAAAAATAGAGTGATTGTTAAAGCAATGTATAATCTAATCATATAAACTATATTCTCTTAGTAGGATATTGGGTCAAAAAAACTAATATATTTTCAAAACTGTGTAGCAAATTCTTTATCTGCTAGGCAGTGTATAATTGTCTAAGTGTCTTAATTGCATCTAAGACATATCTTTTTGAAGCATACTATGATGACACAGATGGATCTCATAAAATAAAGAAGGACTTATATAAAGTTGTCCTAATAAAAAAATTCACCTTACTTTCAAAAATAATTATATGTTATACTCTAAATAAACTCAAATATTTTGAATCAATCATATAAAGTTTATCTAAATTGTCTTTCTAAATTAACTAATCGGATCCCATAAAATTCAAACAAATGGTACATGTTATAATATTAGAAATTAAATTGATTATTATTGTTTTATAAAAAGAATCACACACTAAAAACACAAGGATCGTATAAAAAATTATATAAATTTTTTTATATTTATCTTAAAAACTAATTATTTATTTATAAAATATTTTTTTAAATGACTGACATTTTTAGTTTTAAATGCAACTTAAATTACTTTTTTAAGAAATCATATATTATTACATCATTTATAATTTTATTCTATCTATTTTTATTATAAAGAATTTACTAATGAAATACATTGAATAATTAATATATTATTCTCTCTCTCTCTCTCTCTCTCTCTCTCTCTCTCTCTCTCTCTCTCTCTCTATATATATATATATATATATATATATATATATATATATATATATATATATATATATATATATATATATATATATATATATTAAAAAATAAATTTTATTCTATAATAAAGATTGGAAGAGTGTGTATATTTTATTTGTATTTATGAGAATAGTAAATATTATAATATTATATAATATTATGTTAATAAAAATACAATTTTCATTCAAATATTGTTTTAGTAAAATATTTTTATTTTTATTTTAACTTTCTTAAATATGGATAAAATAGTTAAATAAATCACAGAGACACGTTGAATAAAAAAGTGTTTAATGATAATGTAGTAAGAGTGTAAAATAATTTTAAATTTTTATTTAATAAAAATCTATTAAGTTATTATTATTAAAATAATTTTAAAATATATGTGTGACTTAATAAGACACCTAGTTGATTTTCAGTATTTGAGTAGATATTATTTTCTCTGAGAAAAACATAAAACTTTATGGAGTGTTTGTTTCATTGATTGTGAAGTTATTCTCAGTTATATAGCCTAAAATACTTTTTATGTCAATGTTTATTTTAAGTTATAAAAACTTATGCTTAGAAATTTTTTATTTCTAAAAATTCATTTTACATACAATTTTGTCACATGTTATTTTCATGTTATAGTGTGAGAATCTTTTATTTTCATGAAAATAAGAACTAACCATCTATAACTTTCAATTATTAACTTATTTGTTATAAATATTTCTAAAAAATAAAATTAATTAACAAATATGTTGATGGTAATAATATTCTTAATAATAATATTTCAAAGGATAATATTTTAAGATTAAAATTTTTATCCTTGAAACAAAAACACCTTAAATTTTGTATCGGTGTGGTCGGCACTGTCAATGTAAATTTCCCATATGTAATTTTTCTAAAATATCTAATTCTTGCTGTAAATTTTTTTCTCATTACGTTTGCATACAAATGCAGTTTTTGTCCTTTGTAGTTTGTACCATAGAAAAGTGACGGTGCTTGCTTGCTTGGGACTCAGAACAAGAGATACGTGTCCTATTTCAGACTTGTATTAATTCAGAATTTTAATTTTAAAATATGTTAACTTGTGTCTGAGAATGCATGTTAAAATAGTAAACTTAAATGATTTTTTTTTTTGAAAAGGCCAAATTTATTTCAAATACAGCACAAGAAGTGCCTCTATAATATACAACGATTATCAATATTTTGACAGTAACATAATAATTTTCAACTCTTATACACTGAATTCCACCCTAATCTCAAAATATGAAAACAGCAACTGCTATACTAGCAAGTGAGTAAGTTGCCTACAGGCATAAAATATCTGTCCAGTATCCCCTGTATCCAAGACCAGACCAACACAGGAAACAGCACCGGAAAAATAATTTGGAATAGCTGATCCTGAAGTAAATTTAAATGATTAGTTTTCCAATATTAATATGTACTATTTTCTTAAAATATGGTTTTAAAATGCGAGTTAAGAAAAAATTTAACTCACAAATGGACAAGTTATGATAACTCCGAGTTGATAGGAAAATTCGATAGGGAAATCTCGATTGGACAAATCATGACTTAACACGTTTTCAGAGTGCAGAGGATATTCCTCATAAGAAAACATTTATGAAAATTTCTCGAAAATGGCTTTCGATGCTAAATTCTTTGTTTTTTAGTTTTTTTTTTTAACTCATAGTTTTAAAAGTACAATTTAAAAGAAAAAAAAATCAGTTATCTAGTGCAGACTAATCTTTTTCAAACCAGGAAAAGTTATAAAAAAAACATTGTCTTTTATGAATTTATAATATTCAAATCATTTTGTTTTCAAAATGATAAGAAAAATGAATTTAATATTATAGTATTGTGAGTTTATGTCATGATAATGTGGTTTATTGATTAGAGAAATTAAGGGGGGTTAAAATCTCTTTTTCTGCGTGTTGCGTCTGTTAGGATTTACGTTTGCATACAGATGTCATTGGTAGGGTTTGCCTCGGCAAGCCATAATCACATTCAAGATCCGAAGGTGGAGGCTAGGAGCTTGAAGCGGTGTAAGGATGTTGGTGGCGGCTTCTCCGGTAAGGGTACAGAGGCAATACTGCAGGACATATTTGGAACGGATATTTCAGTGAAAGGGGAGGATATGGTGCGAGTTACTGAGCTTTCTAGTATCCCCTCAAATGTTGATTCGGTTGTGCCTACGTCATATAAGGAGTCAATGATAGGGAGTCTGGATGAGAACCTCCATGGTTTAAGCATTGAGGATGATGATGAGCAGGATGTAGAGGAGTTAGAAAAGAGAGTAGGTATCACAATAGAAGAGCAGCAGGTTGGAGGGTATGATTGTCCTAAGTTGTTACTTTCCCACTATAAGAGAAGCGGATCCAGAGACCTTGGAAGTGTGGCATTATTGTCAAGTTGCTCGAACGGAATATCGGGTATAAGACTTTGGAAGTACGACTAAAGCAGATGTGGGTGAAGAAGGGAGTTATCAGTATTATTGATTTAGGTAACAATTATTATCTTGTTGCATTTTCGAATGAAGCTGATAAAGTCGTGGCTTTGTCGAATAGGTCGTGGTTTATTTACGACCATTACTTGACGGTCAAGGAATGGGCTCCTAAATTTCAACCAGACAAGGACATTATCGAGGAGGTGGAAGTTTGGGTATGCATTGCTGGCTTTCCAATTGAGTATTATGATGCAAGAGTTTTGACAGCATTGGGTAATCGCATTGGGCGTACCGTGAAAGTGGATAAGAATACGACTCAAATGGAGAGGGGAAAGTATGCTAGGTTGTGTGTCGAGGTTAATATCTCTAAACCGTCACTGGCTATGTTTGTTATTGAAGACAGAATGTTCAAGGTTGAGTATGAGGGGTTGCACATGTTGTGTCTAACGTGTGGACGGTTTGGTCATTACAAGGAGGGGTGTCCAGAGAAGCTGAGTATGCCTGAAGTGAGGACATGTGGTGATGGTGTGGATAGTGTGTCGAGAGTTGGTTCTGATGGGTATCGGGGTGATGGTGACGGTCTATGGTGTGTGGTGCAGAAAAATCGGCGTAGTCAAAAATTTATAGGTGATCGTGTTACTTCCTTGTACGGGTTGCATGGTAGGAATGAGGTGCAGACAGGTTCTAGGTTTGAGAATTTGGAGGTTGAGGAGCTAGTGGTGGTTGAGAATGTGTTGGCAAATAATAGTAGTTTCGTACGCGTAGGGAATGATTAAGTGGCATAACATACTGGGCTAGGTAATGTGATGAGTTTGACAGCAGCTTCTTAGGATTGTGGTATGCATTTCAAGAACCCACCGGTAATTGTTCCGACTTAGGCTGGTAAGGGGAAACCAACGATGGTGGTAAATGAGAGCATGGCTGCAGGAGGAAAGAGCAAGGTAGTGGATAAGAGTATACGTCTTGGTAAGCGAGGGACTGGATCAACCAGGAAGGTGGGTGAGGATGGTAGTAGTAAGGCACCTAAACAAGCAGAGAACTTACGACAAATTAAATTGCCAGCACGGATGTTAGGGACCAAATTGTATTAAATTTCATATATTTTTATTGGTCTCTTTAACCAAATTTCATTGAATTTCCACACTTTTATTCGCACAATTTATAAATATGCAATTATTCTTGTTTGTATTTTAATTAGAGTAGATATTTCACTTTAGTTGTTAGTTTTGTAGAAAATTTGAAGAAAAAGATTTACTTGGATACATGTGCAATTGGAAGAAGCAACAAGTCAAGACAAGATCAAGACAAGTGTAAGGAAAGGCAAAGAAAAGACAGAAGAACATAAATCTAGTCACTTTTTGGGTCAAGGAAAATGTGTGGTTGCATGAAAAATGTCATATCAATATAATCATTATACTTTTTAAGTCTTTGAAAGTATATGGTTGCATGAAAAATATCACATCAATATAATCATTATACTTTTGTTTGGTTAGAAAAACTTAGAGAGAAGATTTTGGTGGTTATCATTAGTTTTTCTTGGAAAATCTATAGATAAGAGAGTTTTTGGGAGAATTAGATATCATTCACTTTTTGTGGGAAGAAGTGAGCATTGAAAAAAAAGAATTTTCTCTCTATCTCTTGCTGTCAACAATGGAGATGAAGAACTAAATTCCAACTTTGGCAAGATTGGAGGTAGTAGCTATCAGGGGCGGATCCAGACTTTATATATTGGTGTGGCTAAACATAAAAGAAATTATCGACTAAAATATATTGAAAATAAAAAATAATATTGTTTGATGAAGTGTATTTACAATGAAAACCGTCTAGTATCAATTTCTTGAAAATGAGCTAAAATAACATCATTGTTAATTGTTCCAAGAACATCTCTTTCTATAAAAGTTACAAGACGATCATTTAACCATTGATCACCAATTTTGTTACATAGCTGACTCTTCACAAATTTCATAGCTGAAAAAACACGTTCCACGCCATTTACTCGGCAAGACTAAATCCAACTTCAGAAGCTTATAAACTATATCAAAAGTGTTGCATTTTTTTGTTTCCACAAGTTTTGCACAAAGATCTGAAAGTCCGTTTAAATTTGCAAATTTTGGATCACATCGAACATTTCTAACATAATTAAGTCGATGTCGTCGCCACTTCCGCATCTACAAAATTATTTGCCAAATATTGATCGATTCTTCAATATAACTTTATAATAATTAAATTATATATAAAGTTGAACTTATTTAAAATTATAAGTAAATTAATAAAGTTTAAATTAAATTTTTAAATGATAATAATCTCGTGTCTTGCCAATGATATTTTTATTTTAAATTGTTTACATAAAATATATAACATAAGAAATTGTGGGGCGACATAATTTTTTTTTTTAACATGAACCATTAATATAAAATATTATTATCAAACAAAAAATTGATAATGTTGTGTTTTTTTTATATAATTAAATATGATTTATATTTGTTAGTAATTAAGGCTGATTTTAATTTTTAATAAATTTTTAATTCAATCTAATAATTATTCTGGTGGTTATGAATGTAGTTCAATTATGCTGCCACAGAACTAGTTGTAGAATTCATATGGGGTGATATATACATGTATGCTGCACTTAAATAATTTTATTACCAAAATGATGGTGCCATGGTGGTATATAAAAATCAAATATTCTGGTGTGGCTATAGCCACACCATGCGTATGCATGCATCCGCCCATGGTAGCTATCCTTAATTTACTATGTATTTCATTTAGCTCTTGTATGTGAACAATTGATTATTGAAATAAATTGATGCTTTTGTCCTATTTTTAATATTTAGATTTGGATTATTGTTGAGAAAGATTATTCAAATCTTGACCTAAAGTATGCTCTCAAGTAGTGGATAAATTGTAGAAATAGATTTATACATTACTTTTCTTTTGTATCAAACATTAAAGATTGTTAGATTAATAGTTAAATGGAGAAATCGTCTAAGGATTAATATAATAATTATCACAATCCCATTTAGAAATAAATGTCATTGAGAGGATACTAGAATGTATTCAATAATCTTGAGTTCATATATTTGTTCTAAGGAAACATAGGAAATTGGGATAGTGAACCCCAATCTTGACAAACATTTTTAATTGATAAAAACCACATTTTTATTGTTTTAGTCTTATTTCAAAAGTGAAAGATAATTTTCCCAACACAAACAAACCTTTTTAATTTGTAAACTTAAAGCAATAGTAACTATAGAACGGCGGTAATATCACCCAATCTCTGTGTATACGATATAAAAACATTTGCTGGAAAAATACTTTTCAACAAATTGGCGCCATTGTCGGGGATTGGCGTTTGATATTGCAAGCATTGCAATAGTTCATTGTTTTTAGTTTTGTTACTTTATTATTATATCTCTTGTGTTTCACTTGGTTTGCTATTTTTGTAGATTCTTGTGTATGCGTGAAAAAGCTACCGAAGAACAATTTACATTCAATCCCGAAATTGAAAGGACGATTCGGAGGCTCAATAGCAAAAAACAAAGAAGAAGGAAATTGGCCGAAGAGAGGATACTAAGAGAAGAAGCATCTACTTCTTCTACAAATCAAATTGAGGAAGTAGGTGTAAACACGTTTGAAGGAAACATGGCGGGTGAAGTTCGTACCGAAATATCCGCTAATAGTCCAAGGCGCACCGCTCAATTTGCTCGTAATGCTCAAGGTGGAAGGAACACGGAGATGAATACCGGAATCCTCCAACTTCTTTATGCAAGTCCGTTCACTAGAATGGACCATGAAGACCCTTTAAGGCATCTCACGAAATTTTATGAGATTGCGGGTGCAACGGGGGTAGATGAAGCGGGTGAGGAGGCACTATTCAAGAGATTGTTTCCACACTCCTTAATTGAAAAAGCTAAAGAGTGGTATCTCGATCAATTACCAAGAGTGATGACGGATTGGAATTTATTAGAAGAAAAGTTCCTAGAAAGGTATTTTCCATAATCCCGATTCATGGAAACCAAAACAGCGATTGTGGTATTCACTCAAGGAGGCAACGAGTCTCTAAATGAGGCTTGGGAAAGATTCAAGTCCATGTTAAGAAAGTGCAAAGGTCATGGTTTTGATGAAATCACTCAAATCCATATATTCTGAAATGGACTCCAACCGGTGCATAAAACACTTTTAGATGCTACCGCGGGTGGTTCTTTAATGTCAAAAAATATGGAAGATGCTATAGTTATTATTGACCGGATGACACTCAATGATCTTCAAAGTCAACATGAGTGTGGTTCTTCACAAAAGAAACCGGGTGTTCTTGAATTAAACACCAATGATGTCACTCTTGCTCAAAACAATCTACTTTCACATCAAGTGGAGTTACTTACTCAACAAATGTCCAAACTTCCACAACAAATGAAGGAAATGCAAGGAGCTAAAATTAAGCATCAAGTGGCATGTTGTGAACTTTGTCAAGGTGATCATCCTACCAGATATTGTCCACCTCCCGAAGGCGAAGAAGTGAATTATGTGAACGACCAAAGTCAAGACTATCAAAGGCAACCTTCACATCACAACAACTCATATCAAAGGAACAACCAAGGATATCAACCATCAAGATTCAACAATCAACATTATCAACATCAAAATCCATATCAAAGCTCAAATTCTCAATGCCAACAATCTCAAGGTGGAAGCTCAAAATTAGAAGAAACTCTCAACCAATTCATGCAAGTTTCCATGGAGAATCAAAAAAGCAATGTGGCTGCCATAAAGAACTTAGAAAATCAAGTAGGGCAGCTTGCAAAGCAATTGGCCGAGCAACAAACGGGGCCTTCTTTTTCCGCCAACACTCATACCAACTCGAAGGAGTATTGCAAAGCAATTTTCACTAGAAGTGGTAAAGAGGTGAAAAATGGTATTAGTGATGAAGTTGCAGAGGAGGATGAGGCGGAAGTTGTAGTTGAAAATGAAAAAAAATGAAGTAGTGGTGGAAGATGCTAAAGATGAGCTGGAAGAGGGAGTGGAAGATGACTTAGTTGAAAAGGAGAAAGAAAATGGTGAGGGAAGTAAAAATAAAGAGAAGAATGCAAGGAAGAGTAAAAAGGGAAGTAAAGAAGTAAGCATAATTCTCATTCAACATCTACCTTATCCGCATGCACCATCAAAGAAAGAGAAGGCAAGACAATATGTTCGGTTTATGGATATATTTAAACAAATTCATATAAATATTTCATTTTCCGAAGCATTGGAGAAAATGCCAAAATATGCTAAATTCATGAAGGATATGCTCACAAAGAAGAAGAGGTACAAGGATAAGGAGACAATTTTTCTTGATGCCCATTGTAGTGCCATAATAAAAAAAAACTCTCCCAAGGAAGGAATTCGATCCAGGGCGAGTCACTTTGTCGGTAACCATTGGAGATACCTACAATGGTAATGGCTTGATTGATTTGGGGTCTAGCATCAATTTAATCCCGTTATCCATTGTTAAAAGGTTGGGAAATGTTAAGATGGAGTCTACTAGGATGACTTTGCAACTAGCCGATAATTCTACCACTTCACCATATGTAGTTGCTAAAGACATGGTAGTAAAAGTGGACAAATTCTTGTTTCCGGTAGATTTCGTGGTAGTTGACATGGAGGAGGATCATGATGTGCCATTAATTCTTGGAAGATCATTCATGAAGATTGCCTGAATGATGATTGATATGGATGATGGGGCTATGAAAGTAAGAGTGCAAGATGAAGAGGTAACTTTCAATCTTTTTAAAGCCATAAAGCATCCCAAGGACAAACATGACACTTTTCGAATCGATGCTACCGAAGAGGAAATCATGGAGGTTTACCATGGTGGAGGAGTAAATCGTGATGTTGGTGTCATTCCTTTTATCGAGCCTTGAAGCACCTTCGAACCGTCGAGCTCGAACGACGTTAAACAAAGTGCTTGTTGGGAGGCAACCCAACGTAGTAAGTATTTCTTTCATAATTTGAGTAATTATAAGTTTTTGAGAGGTAATCCCTCTGCTGATCGGTTTTGCATCAAACTTGTAAATCATGCAGCATTACATTTTTCAAAATTTGATTCAGTTTGCGCCGCGCACAACATTTGCACCACGAACTGAGCCCATCAGAACCCTCTCTTGTGTTTCTTCCTTCTCTAATGGGCCTGAGGGCAGGCCAACATTTATGAGGGGTGCAGGAGGTGGTGGCTCTCGTTCACCGTTAATTTTGGTGGCTCTCGTTCACCGTTACTTTTGGTGGCTCTCGTTCACCATTAAGATTGTTTTGTTAATTGCATATTTATTTGTTGTGAGTACAATTATGTATTTTTATGGAATTTAGGACACCCCACTTTTTCAAAGATTTTGTTTAATTGTTTGTTCATTAAGTTAAGCTTGAAGTAACAAAGTGACGGTTCGAGAGAGGAATGCAAGACACTCCGGATGGTGATGATAAGCTTGATACTCGGCATTTCAAGGTACACTTTTACCGATTTCTAGACTTAACATGAATTGTGATGGTTTGTGCAAATTCTATATCATGAATTCTTTGAGATACATGCCCACTTTGAATCAAAATAGAACTTAGCCAATTGTGAGGTAACCTTCCATTGTGCACTAAATGCGGGATATCGAAATTTATTTCAACTCGTTCTTATCATGTTAAATCATGCATTAGTCCATTTTTTGTGAAAATTGTGAAAATGATAGAGGCATTGTTTGTTTTTGAGAAAAACCACTTAGCCAAAAAAGTCTTGAATCAACTAACCTTGTGAGGAGTGATCCTTAGTCAACCCCTTTGAGCTTGTTTAGGATTTATTCAATTAATAATTGCAACAACAAAAAACTGTGAATGAATGAATCTTAAAATTTTGTTTGTGTCATTTGAACCTTCAACCAATTTGGTTGCAATTTTGCCTTTTTCCTATAGGGAGTGTTATTAGTATTAATAATTGGTTTAAAAACTAAAGTTGGGGAGAGAACAAAAGTTGATCAAAAAGAAAATGTGGTACTTTGCAAAAGAAAAAAAATAAGTGATCCTTGTTGAAATAAGAACAAGTGAACATTTTTGAAATCATGGAGCAAATAAAAGGAAAAATCTCAAGAAAAGAGTCCCCGGTTGTTGTTGTTGAAAAATTGGATCAAAGAAGAAGTGTTATTGAGTTTAAATTGATAGAAATGCTCCCTTAGGATAAGTATTTTTGTTTGATTTCCCTCGATGTTATCCTTTCTTTGTAACCCAAATCACATTACAACCCATAAAAGACCTCTTGATTCTCATTTTTCACATGACTTGGTATTTGTTTAATGGTAGCATGATTCGAGTTGTTGTTGACTTAATTGTTCGGATGAGTGAAAGAAAACCTCATATTTATTCATCATTATTATGATACGTGTGTAGGTTTGATTCAATTTTGACATGTATTGATTTGAATTCTTTGGTATGTACTTTGCACCCAACCATTATTTTGTTCATGTTTTGTTCTAGTATTGAGGTAAGTAAATCACGAAAAGCCATATACTTTTGAACCAATCAAGTGTCTTTGATTCTCATTCCTTCTCTTGCTTCATTGTTACTTTGGGTACTTTGGTGAAAAACTTTTGTTTATGGACAAACAAAATGGTAAGTTGGGGAAAGTTGTTAGGGACCAAATTGTATTAAATTTCATATATTTTTATTGGTTCCTTAAACCAAATTTCATTGAATTTCCACACTTTTATTTCAACAATTTATAAATATGCAATTATTCTTGTTTGTATTTTAATTAGAGTAGATATTTCACTTTAGTTGTTAGTTTTGTAGAAAATTTGAAGAAAAAGAGTTACTTGGATACATGTGCAATTGGAAGAAGCAACAAGTCAAGACAAGATCAAGACAAGTGTAAGAAAAGTCAAAGAAAAGACAAAAGAGCATAAATCTAGTCACTTTTTGGGTCAAGGAAAATGTGTGCTTGCATGAAAAATGTCACATAAATATAATCATTATACTTTTTAAGTCTTTGGAAGTATATGGTTGCATGAAAAATATCACATCAATATAATCATTATACTTATATTTGGTTAGAAAAAATTAGAGAGAGGATTTTAGTGGTTATCATTAGTTTTTCTTGGAAAATCTATAGATAAGAGAGTTTTTGGGAGAATTAGGTATCGTTCACTTTTTGTGGGAAGAAGTGAGCATTAGAAAAAAAGAACTTTCTCTCTATCTCTTGCTGTCAACAATGGAGATGAAGAACTAAATTCCAACTTTGACAAGATTGGAGGTAGTAGCTATCCTTAATTTACTATGTATTTCATTTAGCTCTTGTATGTGAACAATTAATTGTTGAACCTCATTGATGCTTTTGTCTGATTTTTAATATTTAGATTTGGATTATTGTTGAGAAAGATTATTCAAATCTTGATCTAAAGTATGCTCTCAAGTAGTGAACCTCAATCTTGACAAACATTTTTAATTGATAAAAACCACATTTTTATTGTTTGTCTTATTTCAAAAGTGAAAGATAATTTTCCCAACACAAACAAACTTTTTTAATTTGTAAACTTTAAGCAATAGTAACTATAGAACGGCGGTAATATCACTCAATCTCTGTGGATACGATATAAAAATATTTGCCGGAAAAATACTTTTCAACAACGGGGTACGAGTATGTGCAAAGGAAGGGTAAGTAGTGGGACCTGAGTGGGAAAGAGTAGTGTCAGTGGCAGATTCTCCAACCATGTTAGTCAGGCATTGAATTATGAAGGACAGGAGGGCATGGGAAAATAGAGCAACTTTCATGATAAGCTGCATGTTCAAGATAGTGGCAGTGGTAGAGTAGAAATGGACAGTACAAAAAATGTGCCTCCAGATATAACAGGCAGCTCCCAGGAGGCTACGATGACAGGTAGTGACATGAAAACACCAAGCACACCTTCTAGTGCTTTGCAAGGCGTGATTGTTGGTTCTTTGGATATGGACATGGATTTGGAGAGAGTTATTGAGACAGAAAGCGTGGTTTAATGCATGTTTGGTTGGCAGTTTCTTAATTCTTTTGTGTTAATGATGAGTAACAAAAACATTCTAGTCTAGAATTATCAGGGTGCGGCGAGCACGGCGTTTTATAGAAATTGTAAGCATTATGTGAATCTTCATAAATTGGAAATGATGGTTATTATGGAAACACGATGTAATCCCACTCATTTGGCTCAAAGTATTGAGAAACTTGGTTTTACGAATTATGTATATGAGGCGAATGATGAGTTTGCTGGTGGTATTTTGTTAGCTTGGAATAACAATGTCTGTCAGGTTCAGGTTTTGCAGCAACAAGCACAATTCATCCATATCAGTATTTCTTATTCTAATGTTCCTACCTTAGAGTTTACTGTTGTGTATGCAAGCCCTTGTGAAGGTCGAAGGAAACTGCTCTGGGAGGCATTATTACAAATTGCTTCCAACAACAATCTTCCATGGTTGGTTGTCGGCGACTTTAACGATATTGTGCATCTTGATGAGAAGAAAGGTGGGGCTATGGTGGCTTATCGGAAGTGTCTACTATTTCGTGATCGAATTGATAGTTGTAATCTTAATGATTTGGGCTCTACGGGACCAAAGTATACATGGCGTGGGCCGACTTTCCATGGCGGTCAACGTATCTATGAGAAGCTTGATCACACGCTTGGTACAGAATCTTGGTTGCTGCAGTTTCCTAATGCGAATGTCATGGTTTTGCCTCGGTTACAATTTTCAGATCATCATCCTCTTCTGGTCCTTCTTGATTCCACAATCGACATTTCTCGATCGCGCAGTTTTAAGTTCGAGAGTGTCTGGCTGAATAATGTTGATTATTAGGTGGTGCTTCATGCAGCTTGGAGTAGCAGTGTCACTCTGGATGTGAATTTGGCTCGTGTTAGGGAGCAGGCGATGGGAGGTCGATTTCGTTCCTTCGGTCAGGTGCTTTCTCACAAGCGTCGGTTGACGAGTAGACTCTGTGGTATTCAACAATGTATTTAAGCGGGCACATATCATGTTGGGTTGGCTACGTTGGAAAGAAAGTTCCAGCAGGAATTGGATACTATTCTTCGAGATGAGGAATTGATGTAGTTTCAGAGGTAACGTGCCCAATGGATGGCGGATGGCGACCGTAATACAAAGTATTATCTTATGACGACAGTTTCTCGGCGTTGGGTGAATCATATATCGATGCTTAAAGATGACAGTGGGGCTTGGATTGATATTGATGAGCAGCTGCAGAACCTGGCCAATAAATATTATAAGTCTCTTTTTGTAGCTACACCAGAGGGATGTCAGTGGCTGCATACGCAGATTTCTTTTCCAGTTTTGGAGGCTGCTGATTTCCACATGCTTAGTAGTACTCATGTTGACATGGAAATTAAAGATGCTTTGTTTTCCATGAGGTCGTGGAAAGCATCAGGACCCGATGGTTTTCTGGCAGGGTTTTATCAACGTTCGTGGGATATTGTCGGTGAGCAAGTATGTTCGTTGGTTAAGCGAACTTGGGATAATCCACATGAGATTGGTCACTGAAATCAAACTGATATCTGTTTGATTCCGAAGGTGCAGCAGCCGCAAACTATTCAACAATTTCAGCCTAGTTCTCTCTATAATTCTATCTATAAACTTATCAGTAAGGTCCTTGTTACTACATTGAAGCATTGTATATCGAAGCTTGTGTCACCTTTTCAAGCGGGTTTTATACCAAGGAGGAATATCCACGAAAACATTGTAGTGGCTAAAGAGATTATACATAGTATGCAACTCAAAAAGGGTAAGTCGGGTTTCTTTGTTATTAAAGTGGATCTTTCCAAGGCTTATGACAAGTTAAATTGGGAATTCATTTAGTGTATACTTTCGGAAATCCAGCTTCCTGAGATGATGATTGATTTGATTATGCGTGATGTTACAAGTGTGGAGACAAATGTTAAGTGGAATGGTGTTCAGAGAGAATATTTTCGGCCTCAACGCGGGATTCTACAAGGTGATCCAATCTCGCCGTACCTCTTTCTTTTGGGGATGGAGAAGTTGTCGCATCTTATTATTCAAGTGGTTCAAGATAAAAAGTGAGAGGCTTTGAGAATGGGTAAGGATGGGCCATGGTTGTCCACCTTATGTTTGTGGATGATTTGTTACTTATTGGGAAGGCTACGGAGAAACAAATGGAGTGTGTTTTGTCAACGCTTCATACGTTTGGTTTAATGTCGGGCCAAGAGGTCAATACAGATAAAACTTGCATTATGTTTTCCGCAAATGTTCCACGTAGTATGCGCAACAAGATTATTCATCTTTCCAAGTTTCGGGAGTCTTCTGATTTGGGGAAGTATCTGGGGATCCCTCTCAAAGGTAGAGCTCTTCACAAGCAGGATTATCAGTATCTTTTGGATAGTGTAATGCAGAGGTTATCGGGCTAGAAAACCAGATCTCTTTCATTAGTAGGACGTATAACGCTTGCTAAAAGTGTAATGCAGGTGATCCTTGTTTATCCAATAATGTCCGACATGCTACCTAAGGGTTGTATCAATGACTTGAACAAACTACAGAAAATTTTTATTTGGGGAGACACTCTTGAGAAGAAAGCCTTTCATGCGGTGCATTGGGATATCATTATGTCACCGAAAAATATGGGGGGCTTATGAATGCGTAGCTTGGATAAGATGAATGTTGCATGTATGCTGAAGTTGGTTTAGAAGCTCACTACTTCTAGTACTGACTTGTGGGGTTTAGTGCTTAAAGGCAAGTATAAGGTGCAACAAATGAAGGATGTTGTTTGTCGGGGAAATGTGTCGAAATTATGGAGGGATTTGGTTCGGCTATAACCAAAATGAGGAGGTATGGCACTTGAAGTGCGGGTAATGGTGCGATGACGGAGGCATGGTCGGATTGTTGGATTGAGAAAGGCATGGTTGTGGATAACCTGGATGTTACTATTCCATCGACGTTAACACGTGCCAAGGTATGGGATCTTGTTACACAACAAGGGGATTGGAATTGGCCTCTTTTATCATCGTGGTTACCCTTGGGTGTTCTGGATAAGCTGCGCACGGTGCTTCCTCCTAGGGAGGAATATGGGACTGATGTTTTTCTTTTTGTAGGTATTGCTGAAAACAGTTTTGCTGTTACCGAGGCTTATCAAATGTTGGAGCAGGCTAATAGTGTTCTCTCGGGGCATCGTTGGAAGCTTGTCTGGAAGTTGATGGCACAAGAACGTGTTCGTGTTTTGGTTTGGTTGATGTGTCATGACCAATTACTACACAACTATAATAAATCTATTAGAGGACTTGGTCGTGCGGCGTATCAATTGTGTGGAAGTGTGGTCGAGAATTTGTTGCATGTGATGCGTGATTGTCCTAAGGTCCGCAATCTTTGGGACCAGAGAGTGCCTCGTGCTCTCCAGACCACTTTCTTTTCCGTAGGACTGGAAGCATGGATTGATATAAATTTATCTTATAATACTAATTGGAGTAGTTACTAGGCGATTGGGTGTCATCAGTTATGGAAGTGGAGAAATATGGAGTTGCATGATTCGACATTTCGTAGACCGTTTAATCACTCTCATCATGTTTATTTAGTCCAGAAAGCGTATAAGACTTCCCTGCGGAGTTCTGGTATAGGGATGAATACGGTTCTACAAAGGATATTTGTGAAGTGGGTGCCTCCGAAACCGGGGTGGGTTAAGCTTAATACCGATAGTTCTTATCGGGTTGAAAATATTTCAGGATGTGGAGCAATTATCAGAGATGATAAAGGGGGTGTAAGGGAGGGCTTTATAAGTATTTAGGTGTTTGTAGTAGCTTAAAGGCAGAAGTGTGAGGTCTCTATCATGGTTTGGTTCAAGCTAAGGTGTTAGGTTTTCAAAGGATGGAGCTGAATGTCGATTCCTTGGTGTTGATTAATATATTGTATTTCAAGAAGGTGCCGCCTATGGAGTGTTGGACTTTGATTCTGCAAATTCAAAAGATGATTGCGAGTTTTCAAGAGGTGAAGTGGCAACATGTTTTCAAGAAAGCTAATAAATGTGCTGATACTCTAACTAAATTTGGTGCCATTAGTTTTGTTAGTTTATTTTTTGCTGATGTTTCCCCTAATTTTATTAGCCGGTTGTTATGGTTTGATGTGTCACGCCCTCCTGTTTGTAGGAGTGGTTGTTTGTAGGTCTTCGTTTCGGGCTTAGCCCTCCTTTTCTAAAAAAAAATCCAACCATTCAAAAATAAAATCGTTAATCATATTGAAATAAATACAAAACTGCAAAATTTCACATTTGATTTGAATTTGTTTAGATCATTTTATAATACAATCACGCGATTCGATTCATTTTACCATTTTAGACAAATCAATAAATATTATTTTACAATTTTTTACAAAATATTTTGTAATTTTTAATTTTTAGAGAAATTAATAAATATTATTTTTTTTATTATATTCATATTTCTTTTAATTTATATTTTAATAAAAAATAAAAATATTATTTTATATATTTTTATTTTTATTTGAAATTAAATGATTTCATATGTATTTTTATTTTAGTTTTTAATTTGTCGACATTGAAGAGGATAAGATTAACAGGAAAAAAATTACTTTATATTACTTCTATATCCTTTTATATATAAAATATTAATAAAAATTTATATAATAAACTTATTTAAGAATATAGTTTTATGTATTATCCAATATAAATAAGTTAATAGTGTAAGACATAATTAATATTTATGGACTAAATTATAAATTAATTTTAATAATTATAAATTTATTTAATGATAATGTAGAAATGATTGAACACAAATTATGTTGTCATTTATGTGTATGTATAATTTAATAAAAAAAATTGTAAAAAATTTAACCAAACATTTATTTGATTTGATTTGGTTATATTTCTAAAATTTCATTGAACCATACGTTTTTTTCTCTCGTAGTTTGGATGACTTTTATCTTGAAATAGTTCAGACCGCACCGGAAACACCCCTAAAAAATCATGAGTAATATAGATTCAAAGGTGTGAAGAAAATAAACATGTAGATTCAAGTGAGAAATATGATGGAACTCATCTCGAAAATCCAAAAAAGAAGTGGGGTTGGCTCCACCCCGAGTCACCCTGTTGCAACTTGGGTTTCCCATGCCACACCCACTCTCCTCAGTCGATCCATAGGCAACATATAGCATGCAAAATTTTCTGAAGAGAGTGACTCAAACACAACAAAATGGAACGAAATTGTCCCCTTATAATGAAGGAAAAACTAGTCTTTCAACTTCCATGACTTCATAGGGAAAGTAGGAGAAATAATTTTCTCTCACTATTGTTTGGCCCAAGAAGCTATTAAAAAATGCTCCAACCTCATGGCTTGAAATTTTTATTTTACTAATTTAGTCAAACTCTAGCCTATGCAGCCTCTTGCAACCATACACAAAAATAGGCTTTCACCATGATTGTATTTCACATGTACAATTGGCGTCCACTATAGGATATCGGTAAAAGTAACATATACCACACTTAATCCAACTTAGAACCTCCTCAACAACCTTTTTCAAAATGGTGACACGACGAGGCATTACCACAACTAGAAATGTCAGTCATGATAACCAAGAAATGAAGGTTGTTATTAGGGAGTTGTGTCGCTCCAATAAAATTTTAAAGACGAATATCTTAACCCTCCAGAAATTTCCGTGAATATTTTTAGATAAAAGATGGGGTACTTAACCTCCAGCCTCTCTCAGATGATATTTGGAGCACTTCAATACTATAGAGCTTTAAACTGTCATCACTGGTGAAGTTCAAGGCAAAGAGAAACCCCAAGGAACACATTGTTTCCATCAAAACCGAAATGAGGATTGTTGGCGCATATGATTATTTGAATTTCAAGATCTAGTCCAATACTTTTAAGAAGGCGTCCATGAGATGGTTCATAAACCTCCCCAGCTTCTCAATAACTAATTACTAGGATCTCTTCGAGAAATCGACCCACCAATTATCAGCAAGTACAAACCAGAAGGTATCCAGCCCTAGCATGTTTAATGTCAATTAAGGTCACTTTGAGTATTTGAGAGAGTACCTCGCTCGTTTCAATGAGGGGCCATAAAGGAAATTCAATCAAACTAGGAGTTTTTTGCAAGAGCATTCCAAAAATATTTGAGAATTGGGAATTTCAATATGTCCCCTCCTAGAAGCTTGTTTCTTCCATGATTTAAATAATAACACAAGTTGAGTGTTACATCAAGGATGAAGAGAGAAATGTTGAGAAAAATACCATATACGTAAAGGAGTGATCCCCCGAAGTATATGACGCGTGAAAATAGTGACATAACAGTCATTATACCTCGCTTATCAAAGACATGGTGTCTTTCAAGCAAAGTGTGAGGTCCATTTACAATTTCACGCCTCTCAATACTCGTCAGGAAAAAAAAAATTATGAAGTATTCCACACTTATGATATTCTTCTTATGTCAGTCCCTGGACATATACAATGGGTCCCAAACTTGGAATATGGTGCATGTACCATATGGTGAGAGGTCATCACAATGATGACTACTATTAGCTTAAGAAAGAGACCGAGCAATTTATCCAAAGGGCCATATGAAGAAATATGTCAAAGGAAGTTATTAGCAAACTGAGGGCGGTTCCATGACTCATAGGTGACATCATCCAACAAGTCTTAGGTACGGGAAAGATAAGGAGCATGATATAAGAGAGAAGGACAAACTAATATGCCATAATTTAAACATTATAGTTAAAGGATTTGCGGGAGGAAGGGAATCTAGTTCATACCACATGAGATATGTCGGCCAATTTATGGCGGTAGAAGACTCGTCCACTAAATCTAAAGTAAACTTAGAGGATAATCCAAATCCTTACAGCTTACTCTCTCTAAAAGACGTTGTGGGGTCCACTTTCATGAGAACGACCCCATTGTCATAAGAGTACAATGTGATGACTGGGAGATCAAGTGAATATTGATCGATCCAGGAAGTTCATATGACATCCTGTACTGGAATGCCTTCGATAGACTAAAGATGGACCTAGATGAGCATCATCCTTTTAGATGTTTTCTGCTGGGCTTCTCTGGCAAACATGTTCAGGTAAAATGCTACATCATTCTCAAGGAGGTGCTTGAACTTAAGGAGAAGTATATGATGATTAAAGTCAAATATCTCGTGATAGATGCACCATTCCCGTACACCATAATCATTGGGAAACCTACTTTCGACCTCTAGGGGCCGCCATATCAAAGTTATATATGAGCATGAAGTATCTATTACCAAATGGTCGTATTAGCATGATCAAGGAGATTAACACTCGTTCACTCTAAGAGTCAAAATGTATTAGACTTCTTTAATTTCTTCGTTCATCTATCCTCTCTTGAAAATTTGTATATGACGCCGCCAAATATTATTTTAAGAACATGTTTAGCGTTGCTGACATGTTCTAAACTTTCATATAAATAAACATGATAGAAATGTGGATACATCCTTTAGGATTCTTACTAGTCATATAAGTTTTGGGGTTATTAGACCTTGATCAAAAGATCAATCTTCAATACCTAAAAGGGGATGAATAGACGTACACACAATAACCAAATTATAAGTGGAAATGGTTTTCAAAATTTGTTAACACAACTTATATTGAAAATAGTTTTAAACAATAGCGCAAAGACAAGAAGCAAAACACGAACGTTGACATCAACTAACATCGAGTTGGATTAATAACTCCAACTTAAAAGAGGTGTAATCCCATTAACATATTCTAGCAAATAAACAGATAAATTAGAATATCACATCCAAATAATCAATCATATACATTTATCATAAAACACTACAAATAAGAAATCCAGCAAGCATAATAAGGAAAAGTAAATAGAGCGATAGAATAGCTACATTGTGATTTATGAAGAAATTTAATTTTGAACGAAATTTTATCAAAGTTGTCTTCCTCTAAATTGTGTACTAGAGGCTGAATTAAAACCGAATTATATTTTTCTCTAATTTTAATCTACATTATCTTATTTAAAGATTAAAATAAGCATTTAAAATATTTTTAAGTATTTTTTAATTCTACTACTAATTTTATCAAATATTTTAAATTCAATCTAATAACTTATTTGTTATAAAGTTAATTACTACTAGCTTATATTTATTTACTATTTTTTATCAAACATTCTGTAGTTTTTTTTTAATCTGTACATGAAGTGGTAAAAACAATCTAAAAGTCACTGATTAACAATATGAAATCATGTTTAACAATAATAAAAATAATTATTAATAAGAATAAAATTGAAAACTCAGAAAAATATTGACATACAGGATTAGTGACAAACTCAGAAAAATATTGACATACAGGATTAGTGACAAACTCAAAAAAATATTGACACTGCAATTTTGCAAAGTAAGAAAGTTGAGAGAGATACGAGAAAGCAAACAAAAATATTTTGGGGTGAGAGAGGCTCGAACTCTCGACCTCAGGATTACTCTAAGCTATGAGACCTACGCGCTAGCCAACTGCGCCACCACCCCTTGTTGAAACCTTATTTCCTGATCCAATTAAATAGTAAATCTTAAATTAACATATCACCACTTCCATATATTATGACCATTATTTTCCAATTAATTGAAACAAGATTAAAATAACTCAAAATCTAACAATGTGCATCAAATATATGTGACAAATTTTTGGAGGATTTATTTTTCTTTATAACAACAACAATTCCTTCAAAATTCCCAAACAACTTGTCATTATAAGTGAATAATCTTTTCAAACAATCTGTATGTTACATCTAGTATGTAAAAATACAACAGGAGAAAAACTTTGCTTTTGCAGCAACAGTTTGCCGAGATACATAATGGACTTGTTTAAGAGCTACATAAAGTTATATTGAACCATTTATACAAATCTTTTTCTTTTGTGGCTAGACTCTGTGCTAGTACTAGTACAAAAAGACTAATATATGCGGCATACATTTCTCTTCTATCATTCACGATGTCGATGTTGATTAGCTTGCTGAGACTTCCTCTCTCTCTTAAAAGCTTTAAAAAGATCAATGCCAAGACCAATGTTCAGAAAATTCATCCCTGCCATGCCAAACAGAGCCAGCGGTAACTCCACACCCTTTCCAAATTTGTGAGCATCTTTGATGAGTTTCGCTGTGATGAGAATGTGAGACGCACACCTTGCCACAAAGAAGGTAGTCCAATTAAGAAACCATTCTAACTTAATAATGACGCTCCTTGAATCGCGAATACCGGCCATTCGTCTCACCTTTCTCACATGCAGAAAGATGGAATGCAGCTGTACAGCAAACACACAGAGAAGGCGTCTTTAGTTGAAACTCTTAACTATAACTACTAAGCTTTATGCAGCAATACTCAACAGCACATTAAGAGAGGAAGAAGGTTTTATGCTTACCTCACAGATAAGAGTGAGAATAAGGTAGTTGATAGTGACATTTCGATACAAAGCAAGAGTGAAGCAAATAAGGAGAACCAGATGATGCACAAGGATAGAAGGAATCCAACCACTATATATGCGGTAATGAAGCATATCCCATTGATCATATGCAAAGTAACCACATGAAAAAGACAATGCTTCAAATGCCCATGGCCATGTACCTTCAACCAACTGCGAGTGATCAAACATTGTGCTCAACCCATTATTTAACCACTGTGTGGACAAGATGAAGACCACTGCAAAACAAAGATAGAACATGGCGACATCCAAATGAGAATGCAGGAAAAAGAGTGTCTGTGTAATCTAACAGCAAATAGTTTTGGCAAAGGGACAGCCTATTAGTGTTGACGGAAAAAAAAAAAAGACAGGTTTTTATTAAGGGTGGCAAAATGGGTCCGGCCCACCAGACATGCTCGTTTTGCCCACATTTTTTTCGGAACAAAAAACGATTTTAGGCCCGCACCTTCTAATATGACCGTCCCTCCCTGTCCCGTTTTTTTAAGGATTTTGCAGGCACACACATTAACAAGAATTTTTTCAAATTTTAGACTTTAGGAGTGCGCATGTCTGCCCCACCCTATTTTTTTGCAGGGTCAAATTAAAATTGGGTGTTTTTCTCTCTTTTACATACATTAAGTCATTAACCAAACAGGGCCCGATTCTCTACCAATCCTAACAATTGCAATAAAGGTTTTGAATCACTATCTAGTCAACATCTTTTGGCATTGCAAGGAATTGCAGTCAAGTGGAACATCAATCACAATTGCATAAACATAAATTAAAAAAAAACATGATGTTGCACTGTCAGCATCACGACCTTCTTTTAAAGCTGTTATGGACCGCTCACAAGGCCCAAGATAGAAGGCCAAGCGAAAGAAGCAAGCACGAGAAACAAGTGTTCCGCCACAGGTAACTCTGCCCCAGAGGCACCACCCACCATCCAAATCAATCAAACAGCTGTCCACACTACACGCAAATAGTTTTAACCGCTCCCACTACACGAGTGCCATTCTCAAATACTCCCTCACTCACTCGTACATTCCTCATTATTCTCTCACGGACTTGAGCGTTGGAATGCTAACCTTATAGGTCGGTCACCTCCACTGCACGGAAACCTCAAATCCAATGTAACGGAACATTACTTCGCTGTCTCTAGTTCCAGAACTAAAGCCCTGATTTCACCGGGGGTTGCTCTGGTCTGGAATCACTCTTAGATTTTCATTCCCAGATTATGAGTCAATTACACAGCCTAACAAGCAATTAGGCTGAATTGACCAATTCAGACATCAACCATAAAGCTAATGCTAACATTTACTTATGAAGAAGAAACAAGTCTAACTTCAAACAAATGCTAAACCATTGAAATATCTATAACTCAATATTCAGCTATAGTTCATTCATATATATATATATAAAATCCCTAAGAATAAGGTCTAGGTCTATTGAAATTTCTTCTTTAATCCCCAATGCTCAATTTCCCCCATAAATTCAGTTACAAAGTAACCCCTAATTTGAGCAAAGTCAAACAAATAACACAGAATAAAAACCTCTGAAATTGAAGTGAAAGAGAGAGAACCTGAAGTGGAGGTAACGGCGGAATGAAGAAGGGAAACGGAGGTGTTAAGAAAGAGATGGTCAGTGGGTGAGGATTTGGAGGCGGAGAAGAAACGGATGAGAGAGTTAGAAGTCTGGTAGAAGAAGGAACCGGCGATGATGTAGAGAAGTTGGGTGCGGTTTGTGACAAGTATCTGGAAAGAAACGGAGGTAAGCCAGAGTATGAGAGTGGCTAAGAAAAATAGTTCAACATTGTTCCGTTTTCCACCTTCCATTTCCTTCCCCATTCCAGTATGCTCTTTCTCCTATGATGATTAATAATATACTCCAAACTTTTCTAAAACAACAATTGCCATCAAAATTAGGTGACGGCTTTATAACATTACCCCGTAAAATAGAATTTCTTTTCCTTTCCAATACAAAACCCAAAATATCTCTTAGTTTACTTCACAATTCACCACAAATGTCAATTAAAGTTAATTTGCATGTGTATTTATTAATTATGCAGAAATAGATTTATTATTTGCACTCAAGAGATATGAAAAAAAAATTATAATATTTTTGATATATCTTCATTTTTATTGATAATTATTGTTAATTATTATTTTTATTTTTTATAATTTATAATAAATATGTAATTATTTGGTATGCGACAATATACTTAATAAATTTATTATATTAGATATACGTAATTAAATATTAATAAATTTATTATATTAGATATACGTAATTAAATAAATTTTATTCAATAGATTATTAGGTTATGGATTTAATATTTTTTAGAAAGATGAATAAATCAATTCACTTTAAAAGAATTTTAATTATAAAAATAAGACCATTTAATATGTAAATTAAAAAAAAAATTTGTTAATTGTCTAATACCATTTGTATTTTAATTAAACTTTTGCAAAAAACGAAAATTATTTTGTTATAGTTTTAAACCTTTGCAAAAACGAAAAATTCTTTAAGATGATAATTATTTGCAAAAACGTACTATTCTTACGTAGTTTTTTTAAATCTTTGCAATACCTTCAAACTATTGTAAAAAATATATCAATATTAGTTAAGATAAAAATTTATAACATTTATATAAATAGTATATATAATGTGAATTAAATCTACTATATTTTTAGAGTGAAAATTCATTTTAGTCTCTTATAATACTTTGGAGAGTTCAAATTAGTCTCTAAGCAAAAAAATTATTTAATCCCTTATAAAATTTAATCCAGCCATGTTAGTCCTTCTCCTATTTTTTTTTCTTTCAAATTTTAATTTTATTTAGTTATCAAATAAAGTTAAAAACAAATTTTTGCACTAAGCAAGAGTTGGATCAAACATTGTCAATGGTCAAACATCTCTACCACTAAATCAATGTATTTTCTTTGTTTCAATTTATAAATAACAATTATATCAATATATTTTATATTATTTTTAATTATTAAGAAAACTTTATACGTTTTGATCTCTAAAAAAAACCTTTTTAATTCCTTATAAAATTTAATTGGGTCATGTTAGTCACATATATTCAATCATACATTATAGTAATATCACATTGAAAGCAAACACCAAAAATTTTATATTTTTATCACATACGTTATAGATACATTATCAAATTCAAAACAGTATAGTACCATCAAATTCCAAAATACGCATCAAGATCTACCAATAGCCTTCAATTAGTTTTAAAATCTTTCTTGCAAGCATCCAAACAAACATAAATATCTGGAATAACGAAGGGTGTGATAATGTTTTGGTATAATATTTTGGAATTTGATGTTACTATATTATTTTGAATTTGATAATACATCTATAACGTATTTGACAAAAATATAAATTTTTTGCTGTTTGCTTTCAATATGATGTTACTAAAACATATGATTGAACATATGTGACTAACATGACTCAATTAAATTTTATAAAGAATTAAAAATAGTCTTTTTTTGTTAGAGATCAAAATGTATATAGTTTTCCTAATAATTATAAAATAATAAGAAATGTATTGTTGCAATTGTTATTTGTAAGTTCAAACAAAAAGAATACATTGATATAGCGATAGAGTTGATTGACTAATGACAAAGGGGTCTTTGGTTCAACTCTTGCATATTGAAATTTTGTTTTTTTAGCTTTATTTGATAACTAAATAAAATTAAAATAAATAAAAAATAATAATTCATAAGTAGGAAAAAACCAATTTGAAAAAAAAAATAGGAGAAGGACTAAAATGACTCGGTTAAATTTTGTAAGTGATTAAATAAAGATCTTTTTTTCTTAAGGACTAATTTGGACTCTCCAAGTATTGTGAGAGACTAAAATGGGTATTCACTCCTATTTTTAATGTAATAAAATAAATTACTACCAAATTTACTTGATTATTTAACAAGCATTTTACAGACCCCTAAATATTATTTCATCTTTCTAATTATTACTTACCATAATTAAATATTACAATTAATTTTCACAGTCTCAAAAATAATTAAATAGGGTGAATTCGCAAGTGCATTTGCGAAACATGCTGAAAGGTGAATTTGCAAGTGCACTTACGAAAGATATTTCGGTGGTGTAACTCACCACCACTAGGTGGGAAAAGAAATTCTCCCCATAAAATACGTACTCTCTCTGTTCCTTTTTAATTGTCATTTTTTTATTTTTTACACATACCAAGAAAGATTATAATTGTTGTTACTTTTCATAATATGATATTTCATTTGCCTATAATACCCTTAACTTTGAATTATTTCAATATATTTTTCTCTCTCCGTAATAAATAGTTAGGGGTAATTTTGACAAAATCATAATCATTACTACTTTGAACTTTGAAATGGACAATTAAAAATAAACAAATTTTTTCACAAAAATGACGCTTAAAACGGAATCGAGGGAGTATCATATATCTATCGTATAAAAAGACAAGATTTTTGTAAAATGACAACATTATCCTTTTTGTATTTGGTCCAATCACATCTTTTCGTTTTAAGTCCATTCTCAAATAGACAAAAATAATCTTTTTTATTTTGGTCCAATCACGATTGCTCTTTTCTTTCTCACTTCAAAACCAACTCACGCTAAAATACAACTAATGATGCACTGCCCTAATCAATGTGTTTTGTATTTCCAAACTAGATTGAGGAGTATATGAGATGCTTAATATGTTACTTATTCTTGAAGTATCTATTTCTAATGGCAATGGTCAATTTTTTTTTGGTTGTGATCATTTCCATCCAAGATGAGACATTTTTCTTTATTAATGGTGTTTGTTCTCCTCAAACCAAGTTCAACTGCAGAGACATGAGTGTAACATTTCTCCGAAGACAGAGTGACAAGTTTTCTTGTGTCGATATTTACTTTCCACGCAAAGTTTCTAATGCATTTATCCAAATATAGAAAATGGATATAGGCCACTCATAGATTTTGAGGCTATAAAGTAACATTCTATGGATGACATATCTAGCTAGCTAGACAAGACCCGTAATGGGGAAAAATTTCTCTTTTCAGGTAGATAGTTTAGTTATTACCTTGTCACACGTGGCCTTAAGATGTTTGACTTTGGGATTGGCTTTAAATATAGGTACTCCAAGGTATTCAAACCGGGACTGGACAGTGGTAAAGACAAGCAAAGTAGCTAAGTTATTGATCATTGTCTAGGTAACCCCACCTCCTATTATCTTACACTTGAGAGGGCTGATATGTTGTCTTAAGTTTTGTCCATACCTTTGAGGCAAATTATGAATACTTGTTGTTTTCTTTCTAGTGAATTTTCTAAAAATCACGAGATCATCAATAAAGAAATTGTTCCGTTGTGGAACCAAAAATGGATGAAATCGCGGAAGCTACAATGGAGCAAAACTTTGTCGATGATGTTGTTTTGCAGTATCACAGATTGAAGGTTGTGATCACGATTCTTATTGAACCAGAAGTGTTTATCTTGAAATAAAGTTGTTGATTGGTATCGATCTTGAGTTAACATTGCTAATCTTTAATGTGACAGTTCAAAGGGAGGGTAACTGCATTGTCAGTACTCCAAGTGTCAAATCAGTTTATGGTTTAAGATAATTGTAATGAGAGTGAAGATTAGATATTGTGTACCCTAAAACCTTTCATTAAGGTATTCACACCTTGGGCTTGAAGGAGCAGGTTGGATAAGTGTGTCTCATGTTATTAGGCCTTTGGCCGATACAACACAATGGGTCTTTGGCCTTTGGATGACATAGAACAGTTTCCCTCAGGACTCTATAGGAACTCTAGATTGTCAGGGCAGTCTTTTATTAGTCATGGTCGACCCATGATAATGATTATCTTGACATCTGTTGACCTGAGCTACTTTGTTTTTCCAAAGAGTAACAAGGAACATGAGCATTTTAAGTAGTCTCATCATTAAAAGGTTTCACTGTTTTTCTTTGACGTGTGACCTAAACAGGTACAAAGTAACGTGGCATAGCTTATTGTATACTCGAGTGCACTTAAGTTTGATTGTGTTCCGAAGGCGAAATTTGACTGTTGATCCACGCTTGCTTCTTAATTTCATTTTGATCCGCTCGATTGCCTTTTCTTATATAAGAATAAAGGAAATATGGAGAAATTTGTTTACAATCTTGATGTCAAGCCATCCGATCCATATTTCTCACTACCATGTTATTGTACCCCAATTTTTTTCTGTAATATTCTCTATCATCTCATAATATTGCATTGCACAAAGATCACAAGTTAGGGTGACTCTCTCTCCCATCTCTAAGTTTGCTTATGGGGATCACCAAACACCTTGTTTGTGTATATTTTGTATATGATGATTGATATTTTCCTAACCAAAAGATGTGTACATCATTTATTCCTTATATGTTGTGTTGTAGATAGATGGTGCAAAGGTTATCTTTTCAAGAAGTGTATAGGTTCATGTGTTTATTTCCATGCCTTCTCACCAACTCTCAAGGAATTGTCAAGCTTTTTCATGTGGTTCACCTCAAAGATGTCCTCATTAAACAAGGTCTAATGGAGCTCATCATGATATATCTTGCAAGAGGAATTCAAAATTCCAAGTTGATTCAAGTGGTTGACCTAATTTGACTAAGGTCTTTGAGTTGTGGATCACAAGTGCATAGTCTCATCACTTCTCAATATCTTGAAGTGGTTTTTTATTGCTACGATTTCCTATTATCATCTTCAATAATTTCTCATCATGTGGATTTTATCCATGTGTAAGAGAGATCATCAAAGTTGAAGAATTCTCCATGTCATAGTCAATGCTCTTGAAATTAGGGTTTTGAACTTCTGAGGACCATATCTTGGTTGTTACTTGAGATTTATGATTAATTACAAAGACATGAGCCTCTCAAAAAGATCCTTAACAAGTTTCTTCATTGGTTCAAGGATGTTTTTTGATTGAAATATGCTTTGAGAATCAAATGTTGCAAGCTCTCTAGATTGGTCTCCCATCTCTCTTGCGTAACTTCAGAAGACCATAACTTGGTCATCCTTTATCTCCTTTAGCTCATTATTTTTTCACAATGAACCTAAGTATGTCTAATACAACTTAGTTCAAGTGGAAAGAATAGAAAATGCTTGGAATATTGCTTGGGAAATCAAAAGATTACAAGTTCTTGGTGAATTTCTCTATTTTTTTACCATCAACTTTAAGGGATCATAACTTGATCATGGTTTATCACCTTGAGGACATTAATTTTTTACAATAATCTTGAGGATGTGAACTTTATCTCCATTTGTGTTTCAAGGTTTGAAGATCTTTGGAAAGTGTTTGAAAAGTTCAAAAGATTATAGGTCATTTCATAATTTTTCATCAACTTCACAAGGCCATAACTTTCTCAATTTTTGGAGTTTTTGAGTGGTTATTTTAAAAAAAAATTCATTCAAGAGGTCTAATTCATACCATCTTTGTTGGTTAAGATCAAATTTTGAGTGGAAAACCGTTTTTGAAGGCAAAACATTATAGGTCACTTTTAAGAAGACATGGCATGTTTGGCCAAGGCCTGGCCTGATTTTCAGTGTTTTTTCTCAAATACTAATGTCCATATCTTCTAGATCAAGCATCCATTGAATTTGATTCTTTTTGCACTGTGTTCTACTATTTGAAGACTTCATTTGGCTCAAGAAAATTTTAAAAACGCATGAGGGAATTGGATTTGGCCTTGGTGTGAACATCGTGCCAAAATCTGTTTCAAGCTTGCTACCACTTTTTGCATTTTCACCATAACTCACTTTTAGAGCCAAATTAAGCCTTGTTTTCGTGTCTAATCATGTTTAGAAACTTCCCAAAAACAATTAGCACATCAAAACGCAAGGAATGATTGAGTTTTGAGCACATGAAGTCACACTTTATTCATGAACACGGGTGTGCATGATTTCCACTCAAATGTCATCATTCACCCCTCATGTTGATTCCATTTGCTTCTCCTATAAATAAGAGACACATTCCACTAATTTCCTTAAGCTTTGGTAGCCAAAAACCCCTACCAAACTCTCTCCATAACCAAATTTTATGCAAATTCGAATTCTCACTTAAAGCAAATCTAGTTCAAAATTGACCACTCCTTAAGATTCCTTGAACTTCACTGAAGCTAACAGAACAAGAATCGTGCCTTGAGGTGTTCTGAATCATGTTATCCAAGTCAAGTTTCAGAGCTCTAAAAACGTACTTCATTCAGGTAGAATTCTCAACCAAATCGATTCAAATGAATGTCTAAATTATTTTCCTCATCTCCTTGATCCTCATGGTCTTCACCATTTGCATTTTCGTTGATAATTGAACTTGAGTTTCAAAAAACAAGTGCTCGCTATTATTTTGGTTTTCTTCAAATTTCTCTCTGTACAATTTAGATAATTTTTTCATGAGGGTACCATTGAAACCGTCTTGAAGAGACGGAGATAATGACACTGGCCTGAGCTCTTGATTTTACAATTTGCCAAACCCGCAAATCGAGCTTGGACAGAGGTTGAAGACGATCAGTATGTCATCTTCAACCAATGATGTCGTGCCATCTGTTTTATTCAAACAGATTTTAAAAATACTTTGATTCTGTGTTTTATTCAATAGAGTCCATGATATACACAGCGCGCCACGTCCATTGGATGTGATTACTAATACATTTTGACATTGTCTGATGGTCCACATTATTTTGCTTTATTTTAATTTTTTAAAACTGAACCGGTGTGATTTCCAGGGGGTCCATAACATGTACAACGCGTCAGATCCATTATGTAACACCCTTCTAAAATATCCTGCAAATTATTAACAGATTCAGAGCTAACATGTAATAAAAGGGCATTACAATTATTTAAAATAAAATTCCATTAAAATGTCATGCTTTACTGAAGAACATCATTAAAATAATAATCCAAGAAACATGTTCTACACAGCGGAATTATTCTCCAAACCGGATAAATTCAAACCAACAATTATCCCAAAATAAATCTAAATGAAAAACAGAGTTTAATTATAACTCTAAACCAAACGTTTCCCAGTGTTACAAATCAGAGCATGATACCGACACGTAAATAGTAAATGCACAGCTCAATGAGCCATCCTCACTAGCTCCTAAGCCGCTAAACTTGAATCTGAAATCATCAAAGTAAGGGTGAGACTTCATTATAAATTAAAATGCATTATAAGTTTCTCAAAACAATAAAATATCTCAAGTATATTATTCCACCCTCCTTAGCATATCAGATTCAATACACAACACAAGTCACAGAGGCATATTATGCACAACGATAACAACAATAAGATTATAACACTGAAAATTATCTTATCATGTTATAATCCATATACAATGAAATGCAAGACTCTATGCATGTGGTACCGACAGTGAACTAAATTCACATACTATTTCAATCCAACTCAGACACAACATTAACATCTATTCCATTCTAACTCAGACATAGATAAAACCTCACCACCCATTCCAACTCGGCAACGGATGTTGGTCAACTCACTAATTCCACACAATGGGAATTAGCTACCACCAATGTATATGCATGCACATTCAACAACAGAACATGATATCAACAATGACATACCATGAATAAACAACATCGACAACAACGCATGATATCAACACAATCATGAATAAACAACAGGAAGAAAGCATACAAGCATCAATCCACGTTCAACTTGTCAGAATAATCCTATACCAGTTCATCCACCATTCATACTAAATACCATTATCCACAATTCGGAAAAACAACTCTTTCCAAGATAAAATCCGTTAATTATCATTTTCTTATTTTCATAAAATAGATTATTTGATTTAAAGAATATTGCCCAAAACGACACTTAAAATAGATTTACGGTTTAGAAAATATGATTTTTCAAAGTTTAGTGATTTTTCAAAATACTACAGTGGTAACCGGTTCCTCCCAGGGAGAACCCGGTTCCCACACTCTCAGTAAACACGCTCTCTGGTTTTTGTATGGGGACCTCGGTTCCTCCCACCAGGGAACAGGTTCCTGCATAAAAATCATTTTTCCTTTGTAAAAATTACACTGGGAACCCAGTTCCTCCCCAGGAGTAACCGGTTCCTGCAGACTCAGAATTCCTCTCCTCTGGAATTTGTACCAGAAACCCGGTTCCTCCCACACAGGAACCAGTTTCTTCGATATCAGTAGCAGAAAACCTGCAATTTAACAGCATGTTGTTTCCCCATTCCATTCTCCTCATTCCAACACGAATTCATACATCCCATTGCATAAAAATCAACCAAACAACAATGACACAATGCAATATAACACATACCAATCATATCCAATGTTCCTATAACATTAATTCGGTCGAATTCATGCAAATTAAACAGTTTAGGGACAAATCCTACGAACCTAGAAAATCCTAATTTGGGATTCCTAACATGCTTAATCAATTCTATTGATCCCAAAACCTATAAGGCATAGTAATTACGAGAAATCACCCCTTACCTGTGAATTTCTTCGAACTCTGGAACTCTTGGTTCTTCTCCTTCCTTCTGCTCTTCTCACTTTCACGTACGATAGCTTTTTCTCCAAAAATAATTCCCAACTCTCTTTTTCTTCTTTTATTCCTTTTTACTATTATTATTCTACAATAATACCAATAACCCAATTCTTATTATTTAATTAAATAATTCCCAAAAATACTAAAAACTCCATTTTAATTAAATAAATAATTAAAATTCTATTTATTTAATATTTGGAAATATTGGGGTGTTACAACTCTCCCCTACTTAAAGAGTTTTCGTCCTCGAAAACATACCTTAGGTGAAAAATTCGGGATAAGAGTCCTTCATCTGGCTCTCCAACTCCCAAGTAACATTACCACCTGTTGGTCCTTCCAAAGCTACTTTCACCAGAGCTATCTCTTTACCTCGCAACTGCTTCAACTTTCGATCCTCAATTCTTGAAGGCAATGCTTCAACATTCAAATTATCTCGTACCTATATATCATCTACCTGAATCTCATGAGACAGATCAACAATTTACTTCCTCAATTGAGATACATGAAATACATCATGCAAATTTGCAAGCGACAATGGTAAAGCAATCTGATAAGCAACTTTTCCAACTTTCTTCGTAATTTGGAATGGACCAATAAAATGCGGAGTTAACTTCCTTGACTTCAAAGCTCGACCAATACCAGTCATCTGAGTAACTCGCATAAACACATGATCTCCTTCACTGAACTCGAGATTCTTCCTTCTCTTATCATGATAACTCTTCTGACGACTCTGAGAATCTCCCATCTTCTTCTGAATCATCTTAATCTTTTCTGAAGTCTGTTGGACAATCTCCGGTCCAATCACAACACTATCTCCAGATTCGTACCAACACAATGGCGTCCTACACCTCCTACAATACAATGCCTCAAACGGAGCTATACCAATACTCGAATGAAAAATATTATTGTAGGTAAATTCAATCAAAGGTAAGTAACTATCCCAAACTTCACCTTTCTCCAACACACAAGCTCGCAACAAATCCTCTAACGACTGAATTGTTCTTTCCGTCTGACCATCCGTCTGTGGATGATAAGCAGAACTCAACCTCAACTTAGTACCCAAAGCTTCTTGTAACCCTGTCCAGAATTTAGACGTAAACCTTGGATATCTATCCAATACAATACTAGAAGGAATACCGTGCAAACTCACGATCCTCTCAACATACAACTAAGCCAACTTCTCCATCAGATAATCCATTCTCATTGGTATAAAATGAGCAGACTTCGTCAACCGATCAACAATAACCCAAATAGAATCATAATTCTTAGACGTCCTCGATAGACCAGACACAAAACCCATAGAAATGCCATCCCATTTCCAATCCGGAACAAACAACGGTTCCATCAACCGCGATGGTTTCTGATGTTCAATTTTTGACTTTTGACAAACCAAACAAGCATAGACGAATTCAACAATTTCCTTTTTTATTCCAGGCCACCAAAACAACTTTTTCAAGTCATGATACATCTTAGTAGCACCAGGATGAATACTCAATCCACTATGATGTCTTTATTCCAGAGTACTCTTCCTAATCTCGGCAATATCCAGAACACAAACTCTATCACCAAACCTCATAACACCATTCTCGTCAATTTGGAATTCACCTCCTTGACCTTGATTGATCAATGTCAATTTATCAACTAAACCGACATCAGATTTTTGCCCAATTCGAATCTCCTCAAGAATACCACTAGTCAACTTCAGCATACCCAACTTAACACTATTAGGAGTATTCTCACATACCAAACTCAAGTCTCTGAATTGCTCAACTAAATCCAATCCACTCACCATCAACATAGACATATGCAACGACTTCCTACTCAACGCATCTGCAACAACGTTTGCCTTACCAGGATGGTAATTCAAACCAAAATCATAATCTTTCAGAAATTCTAACCATCTCCTCTGTCTCATATTGAATTCCTTCTGATCGAAGAGATATTTCAAACTCTTATGATCGCTGAATACCTCAAATCGAGAACCATACAAGTAATGCCTCCACAATTTCAAAACAAACACCACAACTGCCAGCTCTAAATCATGAGTCGGATAATTCATTTCATGAATCTTCAACTGCCTTGAAGCATAAGCTACTACCTGCTTATCCTGCATCAAAACACCAACTAAACCCATCAGTGAAGCATCACAGTATACAACAAAAGACTCCGCTGGATTCAGCAAAATCAAAATCGGAGCACTAGTCAAAATTGGAGCACTAGATCTACAGATTCACACAAGGAAACTGGTAGTAAAACACCATTAAAAATGTAAGTTTTAACATAAACTTTTCTTTTCTTTTTCATGTCTTAACATATTTTTCACTTCTTTTATTTTTTAAAAATGTAGATCTGTCAATAAGAACACGAAAATAGACATTAAAATAACATCAACAGAATATAAATTGTGGTTAGAAAACATTAATTGCTTCTTCTCTCCCAATGCTCTTTATTTCTTATATTTATGTTATTTTTATATCTATTATTTCTAATTTATATGGAAAAAAACTGTGTATAAAAATTTCCGAGGCGGCGAATCTGTCACCGAAAGCTGGAGTTATAAGTAATATGTATAAAAAAATATATAAAGTTAGGAAGAAGAAAAGTAACAACAGATTAAATGGCGATGTGTTTTCTGCTTTAAATTTTAAAAACTTTTTTTATTTGTTTCTTTTTTTTAAATTTAATTTTGGGGTTTTAGATGCATAGACCAAGAGGATTGAAGACTATGAGAAATATGAGAAGTGACTCAAAATGATTATGTAAAGGGGGTGATGGGTCTATAACAACACACAAAATTTAAAATATTTTGAAAGATGAAAGAAGATGGTGATGATATTTTGAGTATATGATTCAAAATTTTTTAAATTGATAAGTTTTAATTTTTCTTATATTTGTTTTTTTTTTTTTGTGCAGAAAATATTAATTTTACATTGAAGAAGAACTTAATAATTGAATAAATTGTATCTATTTGAATTATTTCTAACATAAGTTAAATTATATATATTGATCTTACATAAAATATATTGTCCGAGCAAGGAGTGATAAATAGAGACCGAGATGGATCTACTAGCTGATAATCGGGGCGCATCTCGGCGAGACTCCAATGTTGGAGCCGAGTGCTTAGGCCGGACGCGCTAGACGTATATCCACGGTTGACCTGTGCTGACCGAGTAGTACTAGATCGGGTTGGTTTCCGCTACGTTACTTATGGATCGGTTACAGACGTTACAAGTTATTAATAATCACTTACGAGTATTAATGGACGGTTACGCCATCATGTACCTTAGTGATGACCATATTATATAAAGAAGCCTTGTGGCCATGAATTGGACATTCTCTCATTCCCTCTCTGAGCTACACGCTCAAGAGAGATCTCTTACACCATATCTAAGGGCTCCCATATGCGGGATAAACTAGACTCCTAGCTTGGAGGTCATACATCCTTTGTATGAGCCTCCGAATCCCTTAAAATCATATATGTAGTTTTTCCTGCAAGAATATATATAAATATGAGCCGACAATGTACATCTAAAAGCTTACATCAGTGTATATATTTAATATATTTAGTTTTAGTTCATGTAATAGATAAACTCATTGGTTTGGTAGTGTTAATGTGTATCTCTATGTATTATTGTGATACTAACTTTTAATTAAAAAATAAAGTGAAAATAGTACATAGTTATTTTTTAATTAAAAGTTAGTATCACAATAATACATAGAGATACACATTAACACTACCAAACCAATGAGTTTATCTATTACATGAACTAAATATATTAAATATATTCACTAATGTAAACTTTTAGATGTATATTATTGGATCATATCACTTTAATTATATATATATATATATATATATATATATATATATATATATATATATATATATATATATATATATATATATATATATATATATATATATATATATATATATATATATATATATATATATAACATTTTTCAGAATAACTAATTAATAATAAATGAAGAAAATATATATTACAATAACTTACAAATTTCACATAAAATAATATTATTTTCAATATTTTAATATATATTTTATGATATATTGACTTTTGTTAAGTAACATTAGTTTATTCAAAGTTTCAAATTTCTTATGTACACCATATTTTTAAAAATATTTTAAAATTTATTATATAATATATCAACTTTTATTAAGTAACATTAGTTTGTTCAAAGTTTCAAATTTTCTATGTATACCAGAATTTAAAAATCATTTCAAAATTTGAATTCATTTATTAAAATTTACAACTTTGAATGTATGTGTAGTCTGACCATTTAGTTCTTATTAATATGAAAAATAAAATGTGTAACTCTCCTATGAAATTGAAGAAGATTAAGTAAAATGTTGTACAATTATAGAAAATAAAAATAATATATAAATCCCAATACGTGAAAATGAGTTGTTTTTAAATTATTTATGTTTCTAAATTTTGAAACAATTTTTCATCAATGATACAATATATTTTAAAATAATACATATTACTGATGTAAATCAATTTTGACAAAATATTTTTGTGTATTTTTAAAATATGTATTCATTTTAAAATAATAAATTACTTTGGTTAAATAATTTTGTTTTTCTTATTTAAATTTTTATTATATTTTGAAAACAAATACGTACCTATCACACTTGTACCTGTGTGAGCGCACAAATAATACATCGGTACAATGTGAGCGCACATGTAACCATACTAAAATTCGTGAAAATGTACGGGTAACACACCAATACCGTGTGGGCACACAGGTGACAAGGCTAAAATTCGTATGAACGCACATGTAACACACCGGTTTCGTGTGAATGCACGGGTAACCAGGCCAAAATCCGTGTTAACGTAGGAATTATTACGAAGATAAATTAATATGAATCTAAATACGAAAATTTACTATTGATTTAGATATTTTTGTAAATAATATCAAAACAAAAATAGTATTTGTCTACCAAAAAAATATATTATTGATCTAAATATTTTTATATACGAAAAATAATATTTACAATCTAAAAATAATATATGGGAATACAATTTATAATTTATTTTTTAAAATTTAGTTTTGTAAAGCATTTGTTCATTTCTATTCTATTTTAACTTATGTAATATTTTTTTTATACTTATAATACTACTAAATAAATTATTACTTTTCTAACATAACCTTTTCACTTCCATATCATTGCATATAAGTTCATTATTAAATTATTTTATTATTGTATTTTACAACTACTCCACACATTTTTAATATTTTTTCTATATTACATTACTAATAAATTTATGGTTTAAATGCACTTTTAGTCATTCTATATTAATTTTTTTGACATTTTAGTCCTTATAAAAAAATAACTATTAAGTTCCTCAATATCATATTTCATGTTTTGTTTATGTCCCCTATGATAAAATAGTCTAATTTACATAGGTGACATTGAAATTATGAAGTGATATTTTTTAATTGATGCCACATCATTAAAAATATTTAAAAATTTATTATTTAATTCTTTAAAGTTTTGTTTACAATAATTAAACGTTTTAAATTATTTTAGTTATTTTTATTTATAAATATTTATTTAGAAATTATATATTATAAATTTTAATTCTAAAACATATATTTTTTGTCTATTTTTAATGACGTGACAACAATTAAAAAATGTCACCTCATAATTTCAAGGCAACCTATGCAAATTAGACTATTTTGTCATGGAAACCTAACAAAAATGAAATATGATATTGAGAGATCTAGTAGTTGATTTTTTTTATAGGAGACTAAAATGTTAAGAAAATCAATATAGAGGACCAAAAGTGCATTTAAGCCTAAATTTATTTATTTGTCTTATTACATTTGAGAAACAAATGCGGATAACACCATAGTACTCGTGCGAACGTACGGGTAACACATAAGTATTCGTACGAATGCACGAGTATTCACATTAAAATTACCAGTATTCGTATGAGCGCATGGGTATTTAGATCAAAATTCATGTGAAACACGGGTAACACATCAGTATCCGTGCAAACACATAGGTATCAAGATTAAAATCCGTGTGGACGGACGAATTATTACTTAATTCGCATTCTATAAATTCATTAGCTGATTTTTATTATCTATCTTTTATTTATAAGAATTTGTATTAATCAAATTCTCTTTATTTTAACTTCATTAATGTTTTAATTTTTTCTAAATTTATCCTTTTTTACAATTACTATAAATATTAATTCTAATTTATTCTTTTTTTTCATGTGACATAAAATTTTATAATTTCATTTTAAGGTCTTATATTTTTTCTTTTACAACTTTATTTTTAGTTTTTCAATTTTAATTAGACACGATGCAATTTTAGTTCATAACGAACCTAAATTTTCCGAATAACAAACTTTATTTTTACTTTAGATACTTTTTTATTTTTATAAAAAAAATATTTGAAACAAAAGCGTGTACTATATTAGAACCCGTGCGAACACACGATTTTGTTACTGGTTTAATAAAAAATAACATTTGTAAATATCGATTACTTTTAGCAAATATTAGGTAGGAATCTTTGTTTTTCACATAAATTCAAAAAATGAGATTTTGAGTTAAAATAATTAACTATTTTTTTTAAACTTTGTAAGATTTATGATCAAATAAAGAGTTACATGAGAGTGCCAAGTACAAGTTGGGAGGAGGGGTGTCAGTTAGATTCCTCCTCATCGTACAAGAACGATAATATAACATCTCCTCCATGTAAACATGAATGAATAATAATCTTATAATTTTTAATCATTTTTAAAATTTAATTTTCTTCATTGATATATGGTTTAGTGTTATAGGAGAATGAAAAATAAGATCATTCTCCCATCAAACATGTGATTAGGATCTTGATTCCCATTATCCATTTCATTAGTGAGACTTTCTAAAAACAATCAGAAGATCCATTAATTCTCGTTTTTATTCTTTCTCTTTGAGCCATATTAAATACAGCGAGATTCTAATATTGTTTGGATTGAGAATTGATATTGATATATTGTTTCTAAAGTTACAACTCATTTTGCTGCTTAATTAAATTTTGTTTCTAAATAAAAAAAATAAATGGATTAAGTCAATCTATTCTAAAGAAGCTTAAATTATGTACTCTTGTTTCTTTTAAGTTTTTAAGACATTTAATTTTTATAGATGCATAATCATATCACTTTACACAAGACCTAGATACACAAACAAGTTATATTCAAATGTTTGAAAAATATACCACAATTGTAAAAATAAGATATAACCTAATAGTTATTTTTATTCCAACAATAACATGTATAAATTGAATATAATATATATATATATATATATATATATATATATATATATATATATATATATATATATATATATATATATATATATATATATATATATATATATATATATATATATATATATATATATATATATATATATATATATATATATATATATATATATATATATATATATATATATATATATATATATATATCACATTTGCACAAACATATTAATGAAATCAACAAAAATAACATAAGTCAAAAAAGTTTCAAGTGTAACTTTTTTAGGTGTAATAATGTATTACTTCTTCCATTTTTTTAATTGTTGTTTTCAAAGTTCAAAATATTTTTGGTGAATATAGTTTTCTTAATCAAATATATGTGTCTTCATTCATATAGATGCTACACAATTATTTGCACACAAATATATATATTAATGAAATCAACAAAAACATCAGTCAAAAAAATTTCAAGTGTAATTCTTAGGTGTAATAATGTATTATTTGCGTTTTTTTTTTAATTGTCATTTTTAGTAAAAATTTTATTTTTTTTTTAATTGTCGTTTTTAAAGTTCAAAATAGTGTTGTGATAGTTTTATCAAAATTACATGTAATTATTTATAAAGAGAGAAAAAAGTAAGTTAAGATAATAAAAAATTAAGAGTATTATTATTAAACAAAATTATTGTTTCAGAAGTAACAATAATCATTACTTTCATTGATACGTGTAAAAAGTAAAAAATTAACAATTAAAAATGAATGAAGAGAGTATTAGAATACATGTTAAATGTATGAAATGAAAAAGTATGAAAGAGATAGAGACATAAGTATACGGTTGATATATAGTTTCAGATATGATATCAAATATTAGATGTTCAAATAACACTCCTCCTCATTGATATACGGAAGTAGAGTAATTTTCAACAAACTCTCTTTTTATATATAAACATTGATCTGAATACGTGATTAGAATCGGAGACGGTCAGAACGGTTGAAGATCCTTCGAGCAAGTTGATGTTGAGGAGGGGGTGGTGTAGCGGCAAAAATTGTGAGTATAAGCCATTGAATTGACTTAACTAAAAAAATAACAAAAGAGTCGCCACCGCGCTTTTATTTTATCCAAAGGACTAGGAAAAAGAGCGAATAAAATCCTAAGAAAAAAGATCAAAGATCTGGGACCGAGGGTTAGTTATGCAAAGGGAATGTGTTAGGCACCCAAAGCATCTATGGTACTCTGCAGGAACATTTTTGAAAATTTGTATATGTGTGCTAAAAAGAGTATATGTATAAAATGGATGGTGGGAGAGAAAAAAAGTATTTTTTTTTATAATTTTTGATTTGGTAGAACTTCCAATGAGTTCCAGGCCTACATATCAACAATGTGCAATGTTGAAATTAAAACCTAGTAGTTCGGGTAAAAAAGACTAAAGTTGTGTGTTGGTTGATTTTTAGAAAATGTTTGTTAGAAAAGCTACAAAGAGCTCAAAAAGTTTTAATGAGGTTGAGTGTTTTTTAGTCTTATGAAAAGAAAAGTCAAAGTATTATTAAATGAATTTAAAGTTTATTAAGAAAAGAAGTTTGAAAATCCATGGACCTGAGTCCAAGTTTTTTATGAAAGCGGTCCGAGTTTTGAACACAAGAATCCTTTGAAAACGAGGGAAGATTTTGAAAATTAAAGAATGGGGAGGAGATGAAGAGGCTAACATAAGTGCATAAAGTAAAAGGTAAGGGTAAAGAAAGATCTAACCGGACGATAAAACTAGTACTTGACATCAAGAGCCAATACCATATCGCATCCTTTGGATTACCACATAAACAACAAATAATCAGACAAAAAAAACCAAGCTTTAGATAAGTCAATGCCTCAGATGAACTCTCTTGTCTTAAGAAAAACGGGCAGAGTAACAACTGTATTTGGAGGAAATCCACTCTTAATCGAGTATAACGGAATAACCTGCATACAAAGATAATAATCAGACAAGACAAAATAACACCAAGGGCACAAAAATCTCCAAGCTGAGGTAAAGGTCATAATCCTAAGTTCAAAGATCAAGCTCCAAGCACAAGGATAGTGACTAAGTCCAATTAAGAGTTTTTTATATTTAAGTTAGATTATTAGGTATTTTGAAAAAGGAAAAATAAAGCTCAAGTGAGCAAATTCAAAATAACAAGGAAGTAAAATGCTCAAGTGAGCAAAGGAAAAATGACATAGAAAATAAATGCTCAAGTGAGCAAAGAAAAAATTGCATGAAATGTCAATGTTAAAAATAAAGTGCATAAAAATAAAGAGCATAAAAGTAAAAGCGGAAAGTAAATAGCGGAAAATAAAAAGAAATTAATAAAGGTTAGCAAGATGACCATCTTGAAACTTGTCAAGTATAACATCGAATTGTTAATTGTTAGTCGTCAGCAATGTGACCATTTTGAAACTTACACATGAAGACTTGCCAGAAGCTTGATAGAATCAACGCGACCACACGACAAGTTTCAATTGATTTTTGTCAAGTATATCACCGAGTTTGGAATTATCACATCACTTGATCAAAGAAAATTGAGAATTTCAAATGGACAAGGTTAGTGGAAACTTGCCAGAAGCTTGATTAGCAATCAACGCGACCACACGACAAGCGCCACATGTGTTGAACCAAGATCAAAGTTTAAGTCATATTTTGGGGCTTATGTTAGAATGTTAAAGTTCATGCCACCAATTGATCATTTTTTCCGAGTCGGGACAAAAGAAAAATAAAAGATGGAGAAGAAGAAATAATTTCCAAATTTATTTTGCATCAGATGAATTTGTTCGGTCTAACTTCGTTAAAATCAATCAACTTTCTTGGTGGATTTGGTCAAGAGACCTATCAACACCCAAATTCCATTGATGTTGAAGAAATTTGTGACTCTAAAATAAATTCAAAAGTCAACAAAATAAAATGAAAACAAAAATCAAATAAAAGGATTAAAAGTAATTTTGAAATTAGGTTATTTAATTGGACTTTATTGACGAAATACATAAATAGTATTTTTTCATCAAAAATAAAATTCCAAGAAAATTACCCAAAGTCAAACATAGGTCAACAAGTGTTGACAAATTTTTTAGAATTTTTATAAAGTCAGAAAATATTTTTTTAACAATAAAATAAAAGGTGAAATGAACCAAAAATGGCAAAAAATAGTAAAATCAGAAACAAAAATAAAATGAGGTCACCAATATTTGTCAAATGACCATTGGATCCTTCCATAATTTTTCCAGAATTTTAAAATGTTAGAAAGTATTTTAAAATAATTAAAAACCTCAAATAAAAGGGAAAAATCATAAATAATATCAAATATGAAAATAAAATTCTGAAGAAAAAAAATTTAGAAAGATAATATTTCAAAATATTTTTGTGAATTGTTTCATAAGTTTTGGACCAAAAATGAAATTTATATGAGTTTTTGAAGTTTAAAGCATTTAAAAATATAAATAAGAAAATAAAATAAAAGCCTAAAAAATGTGGACCATCTGATCGTAGTTAAAATGCATGAGTAATCAGATCCAAAGGATCACACACGCTGTGCTTGATATGGACCTCCTTGGTTTTCACACCGGATTACAATTTAAATTAAGTTTTAAATAAAATCAGAAACAATGTCACGCGTTTGATCGAGTCTGAATCACAAAAGTAATCAGATCCAAGGGCTCCGGAGACCCACACATGGTAAAACGTTATCACAGGATCCAATTCAAAAATATTACATGTCAAACCCTCATTGGTTGAAGACAGACACGTAGGTCGTCTTTAACCTCCGACCATCCTCCATACGTGATCCTCAAACTGTAAAATAAATTCTTCAGACCGGTGCCATTCGCTTCGTCTCTTCAAGACGATTCTAATGGTACCCTCGCGAAGAATTTATTTCACTTGTACCATGAACAATTTGGAAAAATCAGAAATAATAACAAGCATTTGTTTCTAGAAATTCTCTGTCAATACTTGATGAAAACACAAATGGTGAAGATCACAAGGATCAGGGAGATGAGGAGAATGCAATGATGCTTTATTTTACAAGGTTTGATGGAGATTCCTACCTGAACTAAGTTCACTTTCAGAGCTCTGAAACTGGACTTGGATAGCACGATTCAGGAAGCTTCAAGGCACGATTCTTGTTCTGTTAGCTTCAGTGAGGTTCAAGGAAGAAGAATGAATGGTTAATTTCAAACTGGAATGACTTTGAGAGTGAAAACGAAGTTGCAGAAAATCTGGTTTGAGAGAGAGTTTGGAAGGGATTTTCTGGCTATCAAAGCTTGAGGAAATGAGTGGAATGTGTCCCTTATTTATAGGAGAAGTGAATGGAATCAAAATGAGGGGGTGAATGATGATATTTGAATAGAAATCATGCACACCCGTGTTCATGAAGAAAGTGTGACCTTATGTGCATCAAAACTCAATCATTCTTTGCGTTTTGATGTGCTAATTAATGTTGGGAAGTTCCTAATCACAATTGGTGACGAAATCAAATCTTAGATTGGCTTAAAAACAAGATACACGCACAAATGCACAAACTGATGGTGAGCTCGAAACAAATTTTAGCACAAACTTTGAACTGAGGCCAAATCAAATTCCCTCATGCGTTTCCTAATTTTCCTTGAGCCAAATGAAGTATTCAAAGAGTAGAACACAATTCAAAAAGAATCAAATCCAATGGATGCTTGAGTTGAGAGATATAACCTTTAGGATTCTTGAAAAAATACTGATTTTTCTCGCCAGACCTTGGTCAAGCATGCCACTTTCTAAAAATGACCTATAATATGTTCTTTTCAAAAATGATTTTCCATTCAAAATTTGCTCTTGATCTCTAAAGATGATATGAAGTAGACCTCTCAAGGAACATTTGGCAAAAATAATTACGCAAAAATGCCAAAAATTGAGAAAGTTATGGCCTTGTGAAGATGAAATTTCATGAAATGACCTATAATCTTTTGATTTCTTCAAGAAACTTCCAAACACTTTCAATCTTTAAAATTTATATGGAGATAAAGTTCACATCCTCAAGATTGTTGTGCAAAAATAATGACCTCAAGGTGATAAATGATGATCAAGATATGATCTTTTGAAGTTGATTGACCATGAATTGAGAAATTCATCAAGGACTTGTAATCTTTTGACTTCATAGGCAAATTTCCAGGAATTTTCTAATCCTACAAATTGAACTAAGTTGTATTATACATCCTTAAGTTCATTGTGAAATAAGAATGATTTCATGGAGACAAGGGATGACCAAGTTATGATCCTTTGAAGTCATACAAGATAAATGAAGCATCAATATTGAGAGTGGGCAATCATAGACTTCTAAAACAATCTTTTCATCAATCAAACTCCTTGGATCCAATCATATTCATATTAGAAGTCCTCTTAAGAATCAAATGACTTTGAAATCATCCACAAACTTCAGACAAACACCAAGATATGGTCCTCAAAAGTCCAAAACCCTAATTCAAGGTAGATGGCCATAGAATGGTGAATTCTTTGAATTTGATGATCTCTTTCAAACATGAAGCATATACTCAAGATGAGAGACCATATCTGATGACAAGAGAAATCTTCAATGAGAGATAATACTTTCAAAAATCTTGGGGATTGAGGAGAGAAGACATGGAAATAAGCACATGAACATATTGATTCCTTGAACAAGAAAAATTTGTGCACCATTCACCTACAACATTTGGAGAGTGAAGTATACACACATTATTGTTAGTCAAACATCAATCATCACATACATTCAATGGTGGTTGGTGATCTCCCAAAGGCAAACCCAAAGATAAGAGATGGAGAGAGAGACCATTTGATCTTTGTGTAATACAATGGTATGAAGTATGAATGAATCCCAGGGGCAAAAATTGGGGTAAAACAGGTGTTGTACCTGCAAGGCACTCCGATGCTAAAGTAAACAAATGTTTAAAAAAGAGGATAGTGAATATTAGGGTTTTGAGTGTAGGAAAATTGTACCTTCCCCTCAAAGATATGAAGGTTTATATAATGATGTTAGGAGAATTCTCATTGGTTGCTATATTTGGGCCGAGATATGCGGATCCGCGAATATAGCCGTTCGAGCGGACTAGGTCAAGGTCGAGCGATGATGCTTGTAACTAGCCGTTATGTCGAGAAAAGGGGACATAACGGGTGTAGTTCTTAACGTGATAAGCTGTGAACTTGCCCGACGGATGTCGAGCAAGGGACATCGAATGGTACACGATTCGGGCAGTTGATAGCCCCCAGTATGCCAACAGATCTCGGCAGAAAGTTGTACCTCGAGGAGAAGCGACCTGCCCGACAGGCATTCGGGCAGTCCATAACAAATATAAATATGATATAATGTCTCACTTCATTTTAAATAAAATATAAAATAAGTACAAATAGATATTCCAACTCATACATATACTGTTGAGAATCAAGTGTGAGGAAGAAATCCCATATTAATTAGAAAAAGGAAGATTGAACACTATATAAGTGGGAGAACTCACACACTTATTACTTTAAGGTTTTAGGAGGATATGTAGTGCGTGTCTCACAAAAAGACGTGTTCCAAGTGTAAAATGCTCCTTCCTCAGAATTTCCCATAACAGTGGTATCATGAGCATTTGTTTTCGAGATAGAGACCAACTTACTTGTATCGAAACACTTCCCACAAGTGGTGGGTAGAACGTCTTCCATTGAAGAGTGTCAACGATGGTACAAGTGTATGTGAAAGAGAGAGCTTCCACATGAGGGGGAGAATTTTGACTCACACTTGAGGGGGAATGTTTAAGTGTGAGGAAGAAGTCCTATATTAATTATAAAAGGGGAGATTGAACACTACATAAGTGAGAGAACTCAGACACCTATTATCTTAAGGTTTTGGGAGGATGTGTGGTGCGTATGTGTTGGCTGAAGATTTTGATATCTGTGATTCGAATAGGAATCATTGAGCTCGAAACGAAACAATGTCAGTATTCGTTGGAACAAAGTGAATTTCATAGTTCGGGATGAAAGAATTGGCTCTTCGAATGGACCTGCTGAAACTTGGAGCTTCGAATGGAAATTATGATGATATATGTAAAGCAAGCTTCGAAATGGTAGTAGGGTTGTATCTGAGAAGTGAGTTCGAAGTCGAAGTGGTCAAGGCATTTGAAATTCAAAATGCGAGCGGGATAATTGGACGTTAGAATGTATGCGCTGGAGACGGTTCGAAGACGCGTGGAAGCTAGAGACGCACAGTGTCCTGCATGTTCTGAACGTGGCAAGATCTCATAAGTCAGACCGTTACGGTCGAAATAGTATAAATAGGAGTCTTAGTGTTAGGATTTCGTGTGTCATATCTATTGTACAAAAATTCAGTAAACATTCAAAATACCACATGGCTAGGGAAACGAATGCTCGAATGATGTACGTATGATTGCACCAAAACTTTTATTATTCAATAATGCATCTTTATCTTTTCAGTTTATCTTTATCCTGCATCAATGTCTTTTAAATTCTTTACATTCAAAGTCATTTAACTTTCCTTGCATTCAAACGTTTTCTTCCATCTCGAAATCCTTTACTTTTCTGAAACTTTTACATTAACGCTCTTATTTTCCAGAAAGCTTTTACATACTTGTTTTTACATTTCATGCCTTTACTTTAAAAAGTCTTTTACATTTAAAAATCATTTAAGCATTTCTGCACTTATACTTCTTCTGTAAATTGAATCTTTGTTTATTTACTCATTCAAGCCAATATTATGTTTCTTTATTTAATCATGGCATTAAGTTACTGAATGCCGTGATCGAAATACATTGGACTTATATAAAACACTCTAAATATAGGCCTTAAACTTGAATCCTTATTTTGTTATTAATTATATCCAAACAACCAATACCCCATAGGATCAATCTAGTCGATCCTGCAAGTTACCAGAGGAATTGAATAACAATCACAACGCTTATTTGATAGTTTGGAGGACTAGCGGTTGTTTCACCAGAAATCACTGTGAACAAATTGGCACGCCCAGTGGGACCCATTGGTCGTTACAAATTAGAAATAAGGATTATAAGACATAATTATTATAAAAGTTCTTTCTGAGTAGATAAAGTTCGTTGGTATATGAACCTTAGGAGTGGTAGAATAACTAATAGTAACCAACCCTTACCCAGAAGAAAACGAAATAATAGGATGTCTAATCTAAAAAATCAACAAGGGGAACAAAATGCCCCACACGGAACAGGCACTAATTCGTCTGTTTCGACGGGAACGTCCAGCGCGATCCCTTCGAATGCACAGTCAGTTGCATATTCGACTAGTAATATGGCCACGAATAGAACAAGTGGCATGTCAATAAACAATTCGGCCCTAGGAAATGCAGGGACCACTGGTTATCTTGGGGGACCTGTCCCACAAAGTGGGGTACAAACCCATTTCGCTACCCCACCACCAACTAGGCCACCCAGTTTCGATAGCAATAGAAATCCCCATGGGATGCCAACATCTTTATGGCGGTTTACAAACTTCGACTTGAACACGTCACCACGATTAGGGTGCAGTTCTGGGCTAACCAATTCATGACAAATAACCAAGGGTGATGGGTTATAGTGCATTGCCTATCGACCACGAAAATCGATAGCTTTTAGGCAGTTAATGGATGATAGTAACCATAATATGATAGGAGTGTTAGCGCAAACTATGCAAGAAATCTTTGCCCCAATAGTGCAAAATGTAACTGTGACAAACAGAGAAAACGCAGATAATATGAGTCAAATAGCAGATTTCTTCGCTCGGGAGGGCGAGAACCGGGCATTGGTTCGAGCGAACATACCTATCATCGAACAAGTTCGATGACCCACCTTATAGGCCAGTTAGAGAGGGGGTTAATTTGGGGGCAAGGGCACAAAGGGTAGATGCCCCAGTGATTCGAGAAGAACCACAAAGGGGATTAAAAGAACCACTAGCAAGGGTCGAAAGATTAGATGCCCCAGTGATTCGAGAGGAACCACCAAGGGGAATGATAGAACCAGGGGAAAGGGTCGAAAGATTAGAAGTCCCACTATTTCGAGAAGAACAACCTAGAGGAGTTGTCATGGAGTCACTGAAGACATCCATAAACAACCAGAGACTTCGATCGAACCAGCGCCATCTGTAGTTTCGAAAGGAATCCAGGCTACTGAGGGCCATGAGAGCCAGAGGCGAGAGTTGGTACAGGCTATGAAGGCCTGAGGCTCAAACTAGAGAGAGTCCAAATTACAAAGCAACCCTCCCCTAAGAAAGAGATCTGGGATACCTTGGGTGAACCCAGTGGGAAATTCGATTATTTGGTAAAATATTCTGCCCCAGAGAGTTCAAAAATCCCAATCGAAGACGTCAAGCCCACAGGATGGGGAGACGATGATACAAAAAGGGAGGATAGAGATGGTAGCATTTTTCAGAAGAAAGTCTAGGATACCTTAGGGGATCCCAGTGGAAAATTTGATTATCTGGTAAAATACTCTGCCCCAGAGAGTTCAAAGATTCGGATCGAAGATGTCAAACCATCAGGATGGGGAGATGATGTTGAAAAAGGAGAAGATGTGGATGTCAATATGGTGGACGTGGAGAGACCCTGTTCTAAGATGCAGGAAATGGAAAGATACCTCGAAAAAGAAAAATACAAAATGGAGGATGGCTATGCTGCAGATACCACCCTCAAAGAATATCTCATGCTGTGCCACAAGGGAAATGCTGAAATGATGCTTTGTCCAAGATGCAGCATCATATGCAACCAGAGGATTGTTGCAGAGTTCGAAAGGAAACAAAAGGCTCGAACTGGAGTAAATTGGCGCCAAGACAACCAATTATTTAGATGCTACCCTAGAGCTGGGGAGAGTTTGTTGGAGTTCGTGGTTCGCTGTCACAAAGGGGCAACCAAGTGCCTGATTTGCCCAAGGTGCTCAGCAGCATATGACCAGAACATGGCTGGAGCTTTCGAAACTATCCCCTTCGCTCAATGCTGGAATCACAAAGAGGTTGGCCAGATGAGTCAACACTTCGACGGTAATCATACTCAACGAAAGCCTGATAGCCCCTACCCAAGAGGTGCTCGAAGGGTGACGTTCAAGATCCCTGCAGAAGTACCGACAGACAAGTGGCTGCAAGTCAAGACCAATAAGGGGAAGGATAAATGGAAAGGCAACGAGCGAAATGCACGTCACGCCATGGTGTATAGGAGGCAGTTTAACACTATGAAGAGGGAAGAAATGAGACTAGAGAATTACAAAGGGAAAAACCCCATGTCTAGATCACAATGGCGAAGGCAACAGCGAATTCGAAAGGCTGAAAGAGATGCCTTGGCAGATAAAGGAGAGCGGCTTCGACCAGTAATAAAGAAGTGTCAAGTACCAACAAGCCAATTACAACAAACAATCAACCTGAAGATAAACCCCCAGTTAGCCGGAGACGTTTCTCCGAAACACAACCAGGTGAATCGAAAAAATATACTCCAAGTCTAGAAGAAGACGAGGATATGCTGACAGATAACTTCGAATCGGAGAGGGAGTCATCACTCAATTTAAACTGCAACGTGGTATATGTACTACCATCTGAGTTTGGCCAAGAGACCGAAATCGAAGAGCATGAGGAAGAGGATACCATAGACTTGATGAAGCACAGACCAGTTTGCTACTATGTAATGGATAACGGTGCGGTCGAAGAGCAGAACGCATTCTTCGAGCACCCAGAGCCAGCAATGAAGAATCATTTGAAGCCATTGTTCATTCGAGCAAAGGCTGGATCCCATGGGGTGAACAAGGTCTTAGTGGATGGAGGCGCTGCAGTTAACCTAATGCCTTAATTCATGCTGAAAAAGTTAGGAATTCAAGAAAGTGATGTCAAACCACACAACATGGTCCTATCCAACTATGAAGGGAAAGTAGGTCAAACGTTAGGAGTGGTGCAAGTGGATTTAACCGTTGGATCGAGCTGCAGGCCCACCATGTTCATGGTGATCGAAGCGAAGGCCAATTATAACTTGCTGCTAGGAAGAGAGTGGATTCATGGCGTAGGAGCAGTTCCTTCGTCAATGCACCAACGGTTAGTTCTGTGGAGAGAAGATGGTATAGTGGAGAATATCGAAGCGGACCAGAGTTACTTCATGACAACAGTCAATTTGGTCAACAAAAGGAATTATGACAAGTACCTGGCACGAATAGCCCCTTGTACCCCTAGTGACGAAATGAACGAAACAAGGGATGCCCACTACTATATGACCCTTCGCCATGATGGCATGTACTGGGACAGAAAAATAATTAAGGGGAATGAAGGAGTCGAAGGCACTTCGCAAAGACGGCCACCAGGCTGGGAGTTCGACAACCCTGCTCATGACTGAGTCCTCCTTCTTTGAAAGGATTTCGGCCTATATGGCTGAGAATGAATGGAAAGCGGCTTCAGAGGCTGAAATACATAATATAGTTGAAGTAAATGAAATGAAAGGGAATGGTTCGGAAAGATTCACCCTGTGAAGAAAACGAAATAGATCAAAGGCTTGATGCCATATATGACAAAGAACCCTTGGGCTTCGAGAAGGATCCTACCAACTCAGGCGCCAAAATGTTAGCGCAGGATCCGCTCGAAGAGGTGAATTTGGGGGATGATAATATAAAGAGAATAACCTACATAAGCACAAAACTCAGCCCAAGTTTCAAGCAAGAGGTGATCGAAGTCCTCAAGAAAAACAAAGATTGTTTTGCGTGGGATTATGACGAAATGCCTGGTTTGAAGAGAGAGCTAGTGGAGCACAGACTCCCAATTAAGGATGGCAAGAAGACCATCAAGCAAACTCCCAGGAGATTCGCGCCAGCAGTGCTCACAAAGATCAAAGCTGAGGTCGAAAGGTTGATGTGCTGCAAATTCATCAGAACCACAAGGTATGTCGAATGGTTAGCAAATATAGTACCTGTTATTAAGAAAAATGGTTCTCTGAGAATATGCATAGACTTTAGGGATTTAAATACTGCAACCCCCAAAGATCAATACTCTATGCCTGTGGCAGAAATGTTAATAGACTCTGCTGCAGGATTCGAATACCTAAGTATGCTAGATGGATACTCTGGTTATAACCAGATCTTTATTGCTGAAGAAGATGTTGCTAAGACAACATTTTGTTGCCCAGGAGCCTTAGGCACCTATGAATGGGTAGTGATGCCTTTTGGTTTAAAAAATGCTGGGGCAACTTACCAAAGAGCAATGAATTCCATTTTTCATGATTTTATTGAGACATTTATGCAGGTGTATATTGATGATATAGTCATCAAATCTATCTCTGCAGAGACCCACCTACATCATTTGAGCCAATCATTCAAAAGAATGAGGAAACATGGCTTAAAAATGAACCCCCTTAAATGTGCATTTTTTGTGCAGGCTGGAGATTTCCTGGGCTTTGTGGTTCACAAAAAAGGAATCGAAATCAACCAGAATAAGACCAAAGCCATTATGGAGACTAAAGCACCCACATCGAAAAGGGAGTTGCAATCTCTGCTGGGGAAGATTAATTTTCTCAGAAGATTCATTTCGAATCTAAGTGGGAAAACTCAAGCTTTCTCTCCACTACTTCATTTAAAGCAAGGCCAAGCCTTCGAGTGGAACGAAGCACATCAAGAGGCCTTCGACAAGATTAAAAGATATCTCTCTCTCTCAGCCTCCTATCTTGTCTCCACCTTCATGGGGGAAGCCCATGAGATTATACATATCTGCTTCTGAATTTACTATAGGTAGTATGTTAGTACAAGAAGATAGTAATGGCATCGAAAGAGCCATATATTATTTAAGTAGGGTATTGAATGATGCAGAAACTAGATATAGCAACATAGAAAAGTTATGTCTTTGTTTATACTTTTCTTGTATAAAACTTAAGTATTATATAAAGCCTGTTGATGTTTATGTTTCATCTCATTTCGATGTTATCAAACACATGCTTTCAAAACCAATAATGCATAGCAGAGTTGGTAAATGGGCTTTAGCCTTGACAGAATATTCTCTGACTTTCATGCCTTTAAGAGCTGTGAAAGGTCAAGTAATTTCTGATTTCATTGTGGACCATTCATTGGTCGAAAAGCCTGTCATGGGTTACGTCGAAATGCAACCTTGGAAATTATACTTTGATGGTTCGACCCACAAAGAGGGCAGTGGTGTTGGAGTTCTCATAATTTCTCCTGAAGGAATTCCAACAAAATTCAAGTATAAGTTAGATGGTCCTCGTTGCTCGAACAACGAAGCTGAGTTCGAAGCACTTATCGTTGGACTTGAAGCTTTGTTGGAATTGGGGGCAACTAGAGTCGAAATTAAAGGTGACTCAGAGTTAGTGGTCAAGCAGATAACAAAGGAATATAAATGCATAAAGGAAAATCTAATGACATACTTTGTCATAGTTAATAGGCTACTCAAGAAATTCGAATATATGGATATCCAACATATACCCAGAATAGAAAATCAAGAAGCAAATGACTTAGCACAATTGGCTTCAGGGTATAAAGTTTCTGCCAAAAACTTTGAGGATTTGGTCGAAATAAGAGGTAGGGTTATGACTACTAGACTCACGCCATCAGATTTAGAAAATATTAAATTAGGTTGTGGTGATAGAGACGGATTCGAAGTGTTAGCCATAAATACCTTATCAGATACAGATTGGCGAAGCCCATTAATAGCATACTTAGAAAATCCAACATTAAATGTTGACAGAAAAATAAAATATAGAGCATTATCATATGTCCTTATGGGAAATGAATTGTTCAAAAAGACCCAAGAAGGTGTATTACTTAAATGCTTAGGAGAAAGTGATGCATATTTAGAATTATCAGAAGTCCACAATGGGGCATGTGGGGCACATCAAGCAGGCCATGTGGGGCACATCAAGCAGGCCATAAAATGAAATGGTTGCTATTTCGATATGGGATGTACTGGCCCAGTATGCTCAAAGATTGTATAGATTTTGCTAAAGGGTGTGAAGAATGCCAGAAACATGCAGGGATTCAACATGCTCCTGCAAGTGAGTTGCATTCGATCATTAAACCATGGCCCTTCAGAGGATGGGCATTAGATTTAATAGGAGAAATCAATCCTGCTTCATCTAAAGGTCAGAAATACATCTTGGTGGGAATAGACTACTTTACCAAGTGGATCGAAGCAATACCATTAATAACTGTAGATCAAGAGGCTATTATTGAGTTCATACAGAAACAAATTATCTATAGGTTCGGATTGCCAGAAAGCATCACCACAGACCGAGGTTCTGTATTTACTGGTAGAAAGATGCAAGAGTTTGCCCAAGAAATGGGGTTTAAATTGCTAACATCAACACCATACTATGCTCAAGCAAATGGTCAGGTCGAAGCAACCAATAAAGTAATAATAGGTTTGATAAAGAAACATGTTGGTAAAAAAACCAAGAAATTGGCATAAGACTTTAGACCAAATACTATGGGCCTGTAGAACATCTCCTAAAGAGGCTACAAACACCACACCTTTCCAACTAACATTTGGTCATGATGCGGTCTTACAGGTGAAATTCATCTACAATCGGTTCAATTCAAAGACAAAATGAAATCCCATCTTTTTTATATTGGGAAATGATGATGAATGAGTTAGTTGAATTGGATGAAGTTAGGTTGCATGCATTGGAAATCCTGATGAGGCAAAAGGAAAGAGTAGCCAGGGCATATAACAAAAGGGTGAAAGGTAAAATATTCAATACTAATGACTTAGTTTGGAAAGTTATACTGCCCATGGACAAGAAGAATAAAGCGTTAGGTAAATGGTCACCTCATTGGGAAGGACCTTTTCGAATAATGAAAACTTTTTCAAATAATGCGTATGAAATCAAAGAGTTGGCAGATGATAAGCGAATCCTAAAGGTAAATGGGAAATATTTAAAGAAATATAAGCCACGCCTGAGGGAGATTCGAATATTAACAACGTAATCATAATAATATAAAGAAATGCCAAAATGGTGATTTAACTTGCCAAAATGGCGTTGTTTAAGGTGTTACAGACAAACATTGAAATACAAGATTCATTAAACAAACAAATTTTCAGAAATGGGTATTGTTCCTTAATCGATCGAAGATACTCCGATAAGACTCAAGCCTTTGTTGAGTGAAGCGCTTGGCTCCTTCTAGGATAGAAACTTCACCCTTAAATTGCTCAGCTGCTTCAGTCTCTGCAAGTCCTTTATTAAGGAGCTCTTCGAATCGATTGCCAAAAGTGTTGGTTTCATATGCCATCTGTTGCTGTTGGGCCTCCTTAATTTTACTTTGAAGTTCTAGAATCTGTTTCTCCCAGAGAAGAATGGATTGAGCTCGAAGTTCATAATCAGCTTTAGCTTGCTGGATATGTATGGCGTGCTCTTCAGCTTCTTTAGAAAGCTTCGAAGCATGCTCATAAGCAGCATCCATTGCAGCTCGCTTCTCTTGAACCTTATTGGTAGCAGATTCATCTTGGAGGAAACACCCAGTCACGTTGTCTATTAAAGATTGAAGTTCGAAAAGAATGGTGCTAACCTCCAGAGAATAGTTGGTGAGGTCGACTTGGTTGAGAAGTCCCTTCATGATAAAGCAGGCTGTACTGTCTTTCTTGAGTACTTCAAATAAATCCACATCTAGGATTGTTTTCCTAATCTTGTGAAAAAGTACAACCCTATCGTCAGAAGGAGTTGAATCAGTAGTCGAACCAACACCAGCCTTAGGAAGAGGAGTATCTCTCTGAGCCAACTTAGCCTTCATGTACCCAATAGGGTCAGTTCGTTTTAAGAGGGCTAACTCTTCTTCAGCTGTTTGACGTTGAGAGGACTCAGGAAGTTCCATACGCAATGGAGTAACATCCATGTCGGTTTCCATTGGCTCATTGGTAGGAGCATCATTACCTTCATTATTTTCCTTCTCATCATCTTCTTCATCACCAACTAGGTCCACTACTTCGATGTCATTGTTTTCATTACTGTGAGCTTCTGACTCCGTTCCTTCGCTCGTACCATCTTGAGCATCTTCTCCTCTTTCGTCCTCAGATCCTTCATCGCTAGAATCTTCGCTCTCTTGAGAGGCATTGGCTTTTTCTTCTTCAGCTTGAGTGGCCTTTTCGCTCTCTTGAGGGATTTCGAGAGGATATTTTCGTTGAGAAGTTTCTGGAGGCACCTCCTCAGCATCTTCAGGTGTTGTTTCATTTGTTTCCTTGAGAGGAGGCGAAGTGCCTTGGTTATCTGGCTGCTCGGGAGCCCCAGCCGGAACCGCCATATTGGAGGATCCTTTATTCTGAACCAGATTACTTGAATCTCCATGAGGAGAAGAATGGATCGGAGCAGCTGTTTGTGGGGGAGGAGTCGAAGTAGTCGGGACTGGAGTTGAATCATCCTACACAAATAAAGAAAGATTAGAAACTTACAACTAAGGTACGAATAACCATTTTTTGAAGAATTCGAAGTGAATTCACCTGTGGATTGTCTGAAGGTATATTGCTGTCTATATGTTCCAACATTACGTTGGAGGTCGAAGGTGGATTTTTGGATTTTTGGAAGGGAGCAACATCCCTGGAATCAAGTCCAGAGACGTTAGTATCCTTTGAAATGTCTTTCTTTTGCTTCTTGTTCGAAGCCGTTGGTGAACTTTCCCCAGTCTTGAGAGTCTTCTCACTGGTACTAGGCTTTCGCTTCTTGGGAGTAGTTGGTGGGAGTTTACTAGTCTGAAATGGTACAAACATAAGTTAGACTTCAATCATAAATTTAAGCCTATTCGAAATACCAGAATAAACTGTTTACTTTTGGGGTCGGAGCGATTGTTGGAGTCGGAGCAGTTGTTGGAGTTGGAGAAATGGTTGGAGTTGGAGCAATGGTGTTTGTTGTTGTTGTTGTTGCAGGAGTAATTGTTGGAGTTTCTTTGGGCACATCATCATTGGTTTCGATGGTTTGTTGAGAGCTGCTTCCCTCCTTGGTCTTCGATGCAACGGTCTTGATTCTAATGGCTGAAAATCGAAACAATTAAGGTAAATGTTAAAATAAAGAAAGTAAGAATTATTTGGGGATTTCCCAAGCATTCGCACCTGCGCCTTCATTCGAAAGAATCGACATGGCAGAAAGGTCATAGCGAAGATGCCCTGGGAAATTATGGAGCCAGTGTCGAGCCCATGTCACAGTCTCAGATGGCTTTAGTTTCTTTTGAGATTGATACTTGAACATCTCTTTGCAAGTTAACCACCAAGGGTATGGGGGAAACCAAGCCAGAGCCAGTTCTGAGGTAGGTAGTTTGGGAAACTTAGGTGGATGTATTTCGAGTGCCAACCTATACCTATCATCAGGTGACAACCCTGAAGGAAGTCTGAACTTAGAGAATTTTTCTTTAAATTTTTCCTTCAAGGTTTGGGACGCTTGATATACTGTGGACTCCAAGCGTGTGGGATCATAAGTTGTTTCGAAGTAATTCTGAAAAGCTTTAATCTCTTGAGCATGAGTGAACATACCTTTCTTTTTGTGTACCTGCACATCGAACGCAACAGTCAGTTTCTTTTGGATGGTGAGAGTGTCAAACATATAAGTCTGGTAGAATTTGGTCCACCAATCCAGAAAACCCTTTGATGAAAAATGGGTTGGTTCAAAAGGAATTAAGTCAAATTGAGCAAATTCTTGATATTGTTCCTGCTGCAGCTTAGCTTCTCTGGCCTTGAAGGTTCGACCAGAGGTAATAGCGCTTTGAGTTTGAAAAAGGGGTTCAGGAATTAGTTGACATAAACCAAATTGTCTCAAAACGAAGTTGGGTTGATAGGCAAACAGAAGGATTTGGTTCTTGGTCGGAGTGATTCTTGAGGAGATTAGTCTCGGGAGCAAGAAGGCTTTCCAGAGGTCTTGGATCTCTTTACTCTTAGCAGCCTCCGAAAGGGACATGGTGAACCATGACGGTCCATGAGTCCTCGAAGCGAAAGGTGCCATAGTCTCTTCGAACTTATGCTTTTTGGAGAAGAGCATAATATATTGTGAGAATAGAACCTGTAAATCAGCCTTATCATCACTTGGAGTCAGTCTCCTTAGCCTTGTGCCTTCAACATTTTGATCCGCTATTTCTGGATCTTGCTCAACAATGGTATCAGCGGTGGAGAGTGAAGATTCTAACATGGCATTTAGCCATAACTGGAGCAACCAGAAGGGACCAGCTAGCAAATATTCTTAGGAGTGTGAGATTTCAGACTCGAAACAGCTGATCTCAAAATTTCATAGAGATCAACCAGTAAGAGCTCACTTAAACAAATTCTCCTATTTTCATGTAAATCTCTGGCTAGAGGGATAAACCTACTGGCTACTTGTAGTGACCTACTGCAGAAAACATATCTTGATAACCAAAGGGTGAGGAATGCAATATGTTCTACATCAGATACACTATCACCTTCAGTGTGATAATGGCTGATAATTTTTGAGAAGCTGGCTAACTTGACGTCGAAGTCAATAATGCTTGAATGTTCTTCAGAATCAAGAATATATGTCTCTCCTACTGGTGATAATCCTGTGATAGCAGTTATGTCGAAGAATGTAGGTGTGATCATTCCTCCAGGAAGGTGAAAGGTATTATAAGTACTATCCCAAAAGTACATGGATGCAAATAGCAAAGGGTGGCTGTAGGTGAAGCCTGGTTTCGATAATTTGAGTAGATTGTAAATACCTAGTTCCTCCCACTGATGGGATTTCTTAGCCACTACCTTAGTAAACCATTTTTGGTAAGCTGCGTCAGGGGTAGGACAAGATCGAAATGGCTTAAAGTTACTTTTAACATAATCTAGGATAAAAGGGTCTTTTGGGGGAGTCTCAGAGGTTTCTATGTCCTTCGAAGAGGAGGATTCCTTCACACTCTCGGTTCCTAACTTAGGGGTTTCCATCCTATTAAACAATGGTTTAAAATCATAGCAAACAGGGAATATTGTCCTAGTATCCTTCAGGATCTCAAAGACTGTGAGAGGGCCCATTAGGGCAAACCTCTTTCCAGAAGCATTGGTTGGGATTAATACCTGAGAAGAATATAGGAGTTCTTGCTCTTTGGAGATTCCTTGGGGAATAAGCACGGATTGACCTTGGTGAATACCGACTTTGCTTTCCAGGATCGTTCCAGCGTTCTTGTTTTTCTTCTTGGAAATCTTCTTCATCTAGGATGTTGTTGAAGACATTGTTGGAAGTTGTTAAGAACTTAGGGTTTAGACGAGAAGAGAAGAAGAAAAAATAGTTCAGAGTGTGGAAAAGATTAAAAGACTAAAGCTGTTTAGTTTTATAGTAAGGAAGTTGAAGCACTCATCAACTAAAACTAAGATACGTGGAGGACGTGGGTTGGACACGAAGTGAGGTGGCGTAAAGTGAGCATTGGTAATAAGCATGATTAAATGTAATCATTGTCTTTAATAACCGCACCATACCGTGGCAATTATTTTGAAGCGGTTCGGAAACCCAAGAGCCGTCATGACTAACGTAGTAGAAATCATATACAGTGTCATAATTACTCAGGGTCACATCAAATCTTGTGGATATATTTAAAATAAGTATTTCTCAGAAAGAGATTCGAAATACATATTTTAAAGGGGCATTTTGTTGGCTGAAGATTTTGATATCTGTGATTCGAATAGGAATCATTGAGCTCGAAACGAAACAATGTCAGTATTCGTTGGAACAAAGTGAATGTCATAGTTCGGGATGAAAGAATTGGCTCTTCGAATGGACCTGCTGAAACTTGGAGCTTCGAATGGAAATTATGATGATATATGTAAAGCAAGCTTCGAAATGGTAGTAGGGTTGTATCTGAGAAGTGAGTTCGAAGTCGAAGTGGTCAAGGCATTTGAAATTCAAAACGCGAGCGGGATATTTGGAAGTTAGAATGTATGCGCTGGAGACGGTTCGAAGACGCGTGGAAGCTAGAGACGCACAGTGTCCTGCATGTTCTGAACGTGGCAAGATCTCATAAGTCAGACCGTTACGGTCGAAATAGTATAAATAGGAGTCTTAGTGTTAGGATTTCGTGTGCCATATCTATTGTACAAAAATTCAGTAAACATTCAAAATACCACATGGCTAGGGAAACGAATGCTCGAATGATGTACGTATGATTGCACCAAAACTTTTATTATTCAATAATGCATCTTTATCTTTTCAGTTTATCTTTATCCTGCATCAATGTCTTTTAAATTCTTTACATTCAAAGTCATTTAACTTTCCTTGCATTCAAACGTTTTCTTCCATCTCAAAATCCTTTACTTTTCTGAAACTTTTACATTAACGCTCTTATTTTCCAGAAAGCTTTTACATACTTGTTTTTACATTTCATGCCTTTACTTTAAAAAGTCTTTTACATTTAAAAATCATTTAAGCATTTCTGCACTTATACTTCTTCTGTAAATTGAATCTTTGTTTATTTACTCATTCAAGCCAATATTATGTTTCTTTATTTAATCATGGCATTAAGTTACTGAATGCCGTGATCGAAATACATTGGACTTATATAAAACACTCTAAATATAGGCCTTAAACTTGAATCCTTATTTTGTTATTAATTCTATCCAAACAACCAATACCCCATAGGATCAATCTAGTCGATCCTGCAAGTTACCAGAGGAATTGAATAACAATCACAACGCTTATTTGATAGTTTGGAGGACTAGCGGTTGTTTCACCAGAAATCACTGTGAACAGTATGTCACAAAAAGATGTGTCTCAAGTGTAAAATGTCCCTTCCTCGAAATTGCCCATAACATATGCAAGAGAAAATAAAATTGTGTTATAGGACTCGTTACAAACTTACAATTACATTGAGATTGGAATGTTTTAAACAAACATTGAGGCAGAGATACCAAAATTTGAAAAATTTTGATGGTCCCTGAGTGGAGACCAGGCTCTCCATGGGAGTGGAGTGAGAATTAATCGTCTAATCCTGAATGAGCTCTACAACAAGGTCAAGATATTGTATTCCATTAGGAGTGACAAAAGAAGCCAAAATCCATTCACCGAGAGAAAGTCATAGAAGAAAGGGAATCAAAGCTAATACTAATCTCTAAAGATCCAAAAGAGACCCTATTTTCGGTAGAGAATGGTTAAAATATGGAGTGGACAACTCTAGAATAGGTCCGATAGAAGAGTCGTACATCAAACCACCATGTAATGAATGATTTAGGCCCAAGTCCATAAGTCCATTAGGATTAAAAGTGGTGAGTCACTACTATTTAGAAGGATCTAGATAGTGATTAATTAGTTGATTTCAATGTTATAAAGAGATGTTTGGTTAATGTAACTATTATCAAAGAAATGAATGAAAAGTTATTTTTAGAGTATTATAGCATTTTTTGTGTAGTTACTTTTTATTTCATTTAGTAGTAAAATCATTTTCATAACAAATGGTGCTTTCATTGCTATGAATCCCCCCTTATAATTACTATCATCACCACCACCACCATGATCCTACAACTATCAACACTCATAATTTGTCAAAACCCCCAATCTCAATGGCATCGCCTCAAAATCTCATTTCTTCCACTAAATCCATTATTCAACAAATCTTGGATTCTCAACAAAATTATCTCCAAATAATGTCCAATTGTGTTAACACACTTTCCTCCCTTAATGACGACCTATCATCTTTAAACCACCGCCATTTCAACCTCCTTCAACCTCATGATTTTCACTCCTTAACCTCAACCTCACTACCCCACACCACCCACACTAGATCAACAAAACCTCAAAATTTATCCTTGTGAAATTGTTAAGGAGAACCTAGAAAAATTATCGGATATGTACCAAACAATAATAGAACATCAAGCAGAAAAAGAAGAAAAAGTGATGAAAAATACTTTTCTGGTGACTTTTCTGACTTCGACAATGTATCTGACATATTTTCCTGCAGTATTTTCCACTTCGATGGCTTTTTTGCATCACTTTCAGATACAACTTCGGTGTCATACCTACCACCAAATATGATACTAAAAACACCATTGAAACCTCCAAATATGGTCTATTATCAACCACAACCAGTGACACACTCTTATGTTATTACTACGCGACCAATATCTCTGCCATGTTGGTTCACTGGTGCAAGGGGACATGATGACCATGAATCTCAGGCCAAACTGATGGAAATACAGGTTAAGGTCGACATGTTTATTGGTCACAATTTTATTTGTTCTTTCGATTTTATTGATGTAGGCCTTCTTATAATTGATCCAGGTGGACTAGTCAAGGTCGTGGGCACTGTAGCCATGACATAAATACCATATCTTCCACCAAAATTGCCTCTATTAATCTTTGATCTAGGATACGGTTCCTTCAAAATCTACCATGTTGCCAGTGTTTCCATTGAAATCGACGACGATTGGTTTGGTTGTTGTTCTCCGACGTCCATTTTAGGGGGTTCTCAAAATATACCACCACCTTTGAAGGTTCCATGGGATAAAGGTAAATTGTATCTGTTAGCAAATAAGGAAGAAGGAAGAAAGAGAAAAGAAAAAAAAGAAGGAAATGCAGAAAAAAGAAGGATAAAAAAGAAGAAAATGTGAAAGCAGTTAAAAAAAAATCAGCCTATAGTTTTATCAAAACTACAACGCTAGCACATAATCTATGATGACACATGTTAAACCAGTTGTGCTCCACTATCCTTCAAAACAAGTTTATCATCACCTTTAATTCTTGCACAATTTTGGATTTCACTTTCAAGTTCCACCTTGAGGACAAGGAGGTTGTCAAGATGAAAATTTTACCCTATACCCCTACTCTTATTCCGATACCCCTACACATTTTTTAATATTCCAATTTTATCCGTTTTACTTTTTTTTTTATATGGATTTTTTATTTATTTTCACTTTTTTCTGAGAGCGTACGGAAAAGCCAAAGGGAACAGAAATTTAACAAATCGGATAACCCAAAATGGCTACATCCGGTACATATTTTTTCAGGAACCGGATAACATGGGGTATCTACATCCGGAATGCATTTTTCTCCGGAAAACCCAGCCATAAGTTATCCGGTTAACAATATTAACAAACCGGATAACCTTGATCTGTGTATTCCGGTTTGTATTATATTGCCAACCGGATAACATGTTGTGCAGTTATCCGGTTCGTTTTTTTTTTTTTTTTAATTTTTTTTTAATTTTTTTTAACAGGTGTTATTCGTCAGATATACAATAAAAATCGACATCGTGATTGAGCGGAGATTGGTTGTGATAAAGGTGGAAGAAGTGATAAATAACTTATATTTAAATTTGTTTATAATATATAGTGATGATTAAAAATATATATATAATATAAAACAATAACAAATTAATGTTTTCATAAGAAATTTGTGTATCCATCAATCATAATTGTCTCATGATTTTTAATAATCACAAATTTTTATATCAAATTTTTAGTATAAATGTTAACATTTTATTTCATAAACAAGGTAATATTTTTTCAAATCAATTTTATTTTTTGATGTATCATGCCACACTATCATATATTCTTCTGTTCGACATAAATATCATTTTATTAAAATATATAATATTCAATTATCAAAGAGAAATCATACTTAATAGATTGAATTAATTATTATAGAAGTGATAATTTTTTTATATTTTATTAATAAAATGTTATAACTGAGATAGTAAACTAATTTCAAGTTAGGGAATTATAATGATTACAAAGTATAAAAAGGAAGAAAAAAATATTATATTTATAAGTAATATCTTTAATTTTGCTAAATTAAATGATAAAATTACTATAAATTAAATGTGATAAAAATCATGAAAAAAAGTTTATTAAGGTTTATCAACTGCCAAACATCAAATTTAAAAATAAGTTACAATAACAATGCTAGTCATTTCAGTAAAATATTTTTATACATTTTGGTTGGGTTTACTAAATATTATAGTGCATTTTATTTGAATATTTTTTTTTATCAACCTTTTAATTATTTATTTTTATCACTTCTTCCACCTTTATCACAACCCATCTCCGTTCTGCAGATCAGTGGTATCTACGCATGATTTTTATTGTATATCTGAGGAATAACACCTGTTAAAAAAATTATAAAAAAATTAAATAAAAAACGAACGGATAAGCGCAACATGTTATCCGTTGTATAATACAAACCGAATACACATATCAAGGTTATCCGGTTGTTAATATTGTTTATGGCTGGTTTTTCTGAAAATGCATTCGGATGTAGATACCCCATGTTATCCGGTTCCTGAAAAAATATGTACCGGATGTAGCCATTTTGGGTTATCCGGTTTGTTAAATTTCTGTTCCCTTTGGCTTTCCGTACGCTCAGCCATTTTGGGTTATCCGGTTTGTTAAATTTCTGTTCCCTTTGGCTTTTCCGTACGCTCTCAGAAAAAAGTGAAAATAAATAAAAAATCCATATAAAAATAAAAAAAAGTAAAAAAGATAAAATTGGAATATTAAAAAATGTGTAGGGGTATCGGAATAAGAGTAGGGGTATAGGGTAAAATTTTCTGTCAAGATGGATGGAATGTAATGAATGATCTAGTTCCAAGTTCATAAGCCCATTAGGATTAAAAGTGGTGAGTCACTACTATTTAGAAGATCTAGATAGTGATTAATTAGTTGATTTCAATGTTATAAATATATGGTTGGTGAATGTAATTATTATTAAAAAGATGAATGAAAAAGTTATTTTTAGAGTAGTTTAGCATTTCTAGTGTAGTTGCTCTTTATTTATTTTTTTTATTTTTTTTAAACAACTTTATTTCATTTAGTAAAACCATGTTCGTAACACATCGACTTTTCTATTGAGAATAAATTTTGAACAATAGCCATTAGCATAAAAGAACCATTAGCATAACCCTGCATAATAGTTATGTAACAAAACACACAATTTTCTTTTGCCATCTATCCATTTTTCAACGTAAAACTGAAATTTTATTTATTAATTAAGAATTTAAGTTTTTTTATTTCACAATGAAAACATAAATAAACAACGAAATGATCATAACGATGATAACAATTGGACGAAACATACTGCTAGATAGCTACAACGACGATAAAATTGTTGTAACGATGCAAATTGAGCTTTGTTCCTAAAGGATCCTACACCCAAGTTCTTTGCTCATATGTGTACCTGAGGTTTGTCCTTCACGTCCCAAGTTCGTGGGAAACAAATAAACTATGGACCACACACCCTCGCCAATCTCCTTGGGTTAGAAATTAGTGATGTGGGTCCAAAATCTAGGATTTCTCCTACCCAAATTAACATTGAAAACATAAATCTTTTTCCTAAGGTGTGTTTTTACTTCATCTCTAACATAGAAAGTGCACTGAACTCCTCAAAATTTATTCTAAAGAGGGATTGTGCGAGTCCAGTCAAAAGGGAGAATAAATAAATGTGGGGCAAGTAATTATAGATTTTAAAGTCGTTGGACAAAAATCAAACACAAAGGTGTCGTGACATTATGTCTCATTAACAAGATTTTACAGGCTCATCAAATTCCTTCTCGACATTTTAGTATGGAGGAGAATTTGTGAATGACTAGGGGTGTCAACCTTTGAGACTGTTTCAGTTACTCAACATTTTAGTATGTTTAATTTTCAATTGAAGGGAAGATGGATAAGAAAATTAAAGGTGCAATGTGGTTGGCAGCTCTGGGGAGCATTTGGAAGATGCACAATGATGTTTTATTCAAAGGATTTGTTCATAATGTATAAGACATAATCAACTTGTATAAGTCATTGGCTTGATATTGGCAAAATTTGGATTAAATCATTCTAATGTTGTATCATTTTATGATTGGTTTTGGTATTCAATTTGATTGTTTTGGATTGCCTAAGGTTAACTTCTTGATTATATGTATATCAAATGGTTCATTTCATTCATTCCATATGAATACTTCATGTAAGGTCAATGACTAAATCAAAAACTTTTGAAAAACAATTGAACTTGTCATAATTTTGTTAAATGCGAATTCAAAATTAATATCATAATCATTCGTTTGGAGGAACATAGACCCACAACTTCTCCTTCTCATACTAGAGCAACAAATAGTCGTTTTGAGTCAAATGTGAAATATGACCTCTTTAATCATGCTTCTACCAAATCTCACAACATATTAATGTGCGTTAAAAAAAATTAACATATTAATGTATAACACGATTACTAGACTTAGAATTGCTTATAGTATTGTTTATGGTTAGTTTGTTGTTTCTTCCAATACAATACATTGGACTATTATCTTCAAGGCACCCAGTTTCAAAGTCTTTTATTCCCTCATCATTTCTATTGGAGTTATATGCTTATTGTAATGCTGATTGAGTTACTTGCTCCATTATTCATAAGTCTACTACATATTTTTGTATCTTACTTTGTGTCTCTTTTTTTTATAGATAAGTAAGAAATATGTTATTGTAAACTGCTTTCTTATAGAAATTAAATATTGTGATATGGATGTCTATCTTTTTAAATAAATTTTTATATATTGTGATAAGAAGAATGTCATTCGAATTACTCATAATTTAATATTGAATTAAGACCCTAAATACATTTAAATTCATTGTTACTTGACACATCATCATCTTTTAACATTAAACATTTTTGTTTTTTTATTGAAAAAATTGCAATGCTCTTAGTTATTACAACTTAAATTTACAAGGAAGTGTTTATTAAAATAATTTTATCATATCTTAATAAAGATAGTTTAATCTTTTTCAGTATTTAGTATTTATATTCTATTATAATTCTTAATCGCTAAGTTTTGTTTATTATATTAAACGTTTATTAAAAGATTTTTTATAATTAAAAAAAAGGTATTTTTCTCTCTATATTTTATATGTTTGTTAGAGCCATCTCAAATTTTTATATAATATTATAATCCTTAATTGTTAGATTTTATTTATTATATTGAACACTTATTAAAACGTTTTTTTTTTATAATTTAGAAAAGTAAGTTTTGTTCTCTATATTTTATATGTTTATGTCTCAAATTTTTGAAAATTTTATGTGGGATTGTTATAATTTAGTAACGACAAATTAAATTAGGGCACTCTATAATTAAAATTTAACTTAAAAAATATTTTATGAGATTTTATTTAATCATAATTAATTTTAAAAATTCCGAAATCTTGTACAATAGATCAGATTACACACTCTCAAAAACGGCCACCTTAACCAATCGTTAGTTGGTTCAGTGCTGATTGGCGCTGAACTTGGTAGGAAGAACCACGGTTCGATTCCCCACAACAGCGATGGGAGGGAGCTAAAACCATTTGATGTCAGAACTGACCCCCGAACAGGACTATACCGATCGTAAGCCAAAAAAAAAAAACGACCACCTTAATGTTCACCATATTATTAACAACAATAATATTATAGAAAATAGGTATTTTTTCCTTCTCTATATTTTATATGTTCACTATTTATTGACAATAATAATATAATAGAAAATATATCATATTCAATTAATGATCAAATTATTCTTGTGAAACATTTTTCTTTCCAAATTATTTGGTCATATTTTAAAATTTTAAAATTAATAAAAAAATATATACTGAATTATATAACTCTAAATAGTATTTAAAAAAATTATTTGCCACAACTTATTATAAATTTTAATTAAAAATGTTATGGTTAACTAAATTATATTATATGTCAGATAAAAATTATGAAATATACAAAGGACAAAACTAACCTTATATAAAAATTATATTTAATCTGTTAAATTCTTTGGAATTAATATTCATATTTCGTAATTTTTAATAGTTGTTTTATTTTTTAATAATCTATTCCTTTTGGATTTAAATTTTATATATTACAAAATCACTCGTGTCAAAATCATACACATTATTAAGAAATAATTATTAATATGTTTTTTAATTTTAATATCTAATAATTATATTTATTTATTATTTATATTTTAAATTACATGTTATAATTTTAAATCAATAAATTGTTTTCAAACTTTTCTTATTGACTTATAACTCAACTTATTTCTTGATTAAATGAATGGGTTTCAACTTATAAGGATTAAGATATAATAAAATTTAAATGAGTTTATTATATCTTAATATTTCTTTAAATACTAAATTAAAATAGAATATAACCCAATTATTATATTTCTTGCTTATCCTTACTCTCAAATGAACTCTAAGAATCAGGTAATGTCGATTGTTTTTTAGATAAACATCCTAGTACTTCTAGAATTGGTTGAATACTACCTATCATCTTATAATTAAATATTATATTGATCAATTTTTTTAATAATATTTTATTGTAATAAAATTTAAATTTTGAATAGATTTTTTTAAAAGATACTATTACCCAACGAAAATTCATGGATACCCATAGTTTTCCTATTTTTGTTATTTATTTTATTGAAAATGTACTGATATAATATTCTTTTAGTCAAAATAAATAAATCCCCATTTAATAATGGCATAAATTTAGTCAAAAAAGTATATAGATTCATGTAATATCGTCATTTAACTTTTTGATAAATTACCTATAAAAATATATATAAGTATTTTAAAAGATAATATGAGTTTTATTGATATATCTATCATTCTCATCGCCAACTCACAATAACATTACCATTTGAACTTATCCGTATAGAGAATATATGCATATAATAAATTCACAATAAAAAAAAATCTGCTAAGATATTATAATTCGGTAAAATTTATCAATATAAGGGAAATAACTATAAGAGAATCTCAAAAATTCAATGTATTGGAAAATTCAACAAAGACAAACAATTCCAAACAAAATGAAGTAACATAAATTAAATCCAACAACAATGTCTAAGAAATCAGTCACTGGTTGAAGTTGGCATTGGGTATCGACACATTGGGCACATGTGACTTGTCTTGAGCCACTGAACAATACATTCTTGATGATACAAATGATTGCATGGCATTTTTGTGACCTCCATTCCAGCATTGAACTCAACTTGACAGACACTACACTTCTCAATGGCATTAGAGTTTTCCATCATCACCTTCTCAAGAGATTCAATGGCTTCCTTTGATGCCGGAACAAATTGCACCTCTCCCATGGAATCAAGCATCGCGATTATGTTATTAATCGAAGCATCGCCCAACTGACCAAATAACCTTTGAACAAAAACATCCAAACCTAGAGGAAAAACACGAACTCGAGAACCTTCGTATTGAAAACCAGAAGGAGAATTTCGTGCATCCCTTACATATGTAGTTAAAAACGGCAGCATTGATGACATCGTCTCATGGGGGATGATGACATTAGGAAAGTGAACTTGCATGTATATGGCAGCATGTTGTAGAAAATCTTGGTAAGGAACAAACATGATTCGCTCATGTAAAAACCGATCAAAAGGTAAAATTAAAGAAGGGTGTTGTTGGGGAGTAATGCATAGTTCATGTTTAACACGTACCTTAATGCGAACATAATCCCCCACATGCCCTTGTTCAAAAGATTGATAGAGTCTTACCTCATTTTCATCAAAAGGGGCGCAAAATGGTTCCCAAGAAAAATTCATCCTGAATGAACTGTTTAATTTGTGTTTGGTAAAATGGTGATCCCTCTAAGAGATCGAAGAAACACTAGATGGTGTACTAGTTTGCTCTAACTCCATATTTATAATAATAAATTTTTGTCTAATTTATTGGGCTCTTCATATTTTGTTTTTACAAGGAAATAACATCTCACCTCTCCAATTATACATGCCACCCTTTAAAGGGTATGGAAAAAAATTATTCAAATTCAAAAAATTCTCAAAAATTTTAAATTTGTGATACCACACCGAAAATTTAAAATTTCCAAGGTGATAACGAAAATTTACTTAACAAGTAAAAATTTACGGTAGATATGTGAAATTTCCGATATATTATATCAGAAATTTCAAAATATTCGGTATATTTGAATTAGAAATTTTGTAATTTCTGATTAATATATTTATCTTTTGTACTAGAAATTTCAAAATTTCTGGAGTTTAACAGCATGTATCAAAAATTTCGAAATTTCTGATAGTTCAATTTGTTTTTGAAAAATACCAAAAATTTAAAATTTTCAGTAGTACATATTTTTCTAATTTATTTCAAAGTATCAGTGAGGATCAGAGGCAAAGATGATTCTGTTGTGAGTAGGGTGGCAAATAGAGCGGAAGCACAGGCCCGGGCTAACAAGGCACAGGGTTCCGAGTTACGGGCTGGATGACTTCCTTCGATCAGTTCTCATCGAAAACAGATGGCTGAGCAGTAATTATAGTTTCGCGCACCCCGCAATCGTAGAATTTCTACCGTCGAGGAGGTACATACTTCAGCTCCTGCTCATGTGCATGTGATTGAGCTGACGGATGAGAAGCATATTGAGGAGGATGAGCCTATTGTGGATGACATAATTGAGTCAGTAGCCGAGCAGGTTGTGGTGCTGACACTTGAGGAGATTGTAGAGAAGGTTAAGAAGGTTGTTGTTAAGCGAGTTGACGAGGTGTCCCCTACTGATACAAACACCACGACTCTTGTTTCTACGGAGCCATCAGTTCACACTTTTGAAGCCTTTCCAGGAGGACCTTCAGATAGGTCGTGCTGACATGATTTGCTGACCATGTCGCTTATAAGATATGGCAAGGAAAAGTAAATATTTTATTTTCTTTAATTGCATGGAAAGGATTTTCTTTAAGTGTTTGAAAGTTGATGAATTTTATTTTTTATTCTTACAGGAGCGCCCGGTGCTAAAGGTCGCTTCTCATGGTTCGAAGTTGAAGAACTTTTCAGAGAGTCCCATGTCTGAGAAGGTTAGTAGTATTGTTAGATATTTTCGTTTACTAGAGTCCGCATAGTGCTCCTTAACCACGTTGGACGCCTTTCTATTGTCTGATTTTTTTGAGAAGTGGCACCCAGAGACTCATAAGTGCCAAAATATAGTTATTTTGTATATATGTTTTGTGGCACTTATCTACTATTTTGTTGTTAATATCGTTGAATATCCCCCGCTTTTTGTATAAATGTGTACATAATAGAATAATTGAGTTTTTGTGTAATTATTGTATCACTTAATAGTTTTTCATCTCTTTTATAGGTATTCATTCATAATTGGAGCATTGAGTAATAAAGTGTCGAAGACACGGCTTCAAACGTGCGATTTGAGCAACTCATCAATGAATAAGGCTCAAAATCAAAGAATAAAAATCATCAATTTGATTGATATTTTTTCATGATTAGATAGGAAATTTAATAAGCTTTCCAACGCATCAAACCGGGCGCAATTCCGAGTTATGATTCTCAAGTTATGGTAAAAACAAGATGCTGATTTTTTTCAGGACAGTGCAGACCGCGCTGAGCGCGAAAATACCAGGCTAAGCGCGCCCTGCGATTTTAAAATTCTTTAAAAGGGGATAAAAACACATTTTTAGGTTATGGGTTGTGTATTTTTGAGTCCCAACACCATCAACATCATTTTTTGGTCTAGAGAGCTTAGAAAACAACATTGGAGCTTGCATTTGGATGATCCGGAGTCGAATCCCTCGTCGATTGGTGTTGACAAACAAAGAAATGTTTGGTTCCTCGTCTTCTCTTCTCTTTGTAATCTCTTTTGTTGGGTTTTGTATGTATATCTACTCTAACTCGTGTATATTTGTCGCCCTTTGCGTTGTATAAAGTTTGCTTTACGAATCTGTGTTGGTGATTGTCTTAGGTTTTTACTCTATGTTAGGGATTTGAGCTTTACTAGAGATAGATTGCTTAGATTCTTACCTAGGATGATTATCTATTAGTTTCTGAATTCTAGAAATGGGTTTAGAGCTGACATTCACTATAGAGTATCTAATCTTAATGCCTCCGCGTTGGTGAAGTAGGCTAGAGATGGGTATGGAGGTGACGCAGTTGACTTCTGTGTTGTAGAGATAGGCCAGAAATGGATATTGAGATGATTCGGGAGGATTCTCAATTTGGGTTAGAAATAGCTTAAGTTGTGAGAGGTATGTGATGACACAGACGAGTATCGTAGGCCGAGTATGACATGGGTGGTAGATTTAAGTCTGTGACAGGTAGTTTACATTCGTTCCGGATAAGCTGTCTATCCTTTATACTTTTTGTTCATTTACTTTCTGTCTTTTATTTTCATTTATTTTAATCTCAAACTCATTAACGTTAGAATTGTCGAACGACGAATCAATAACCAATCTCTGTGGACACGATACGATATAACCTAACCGGTATATATCACCCGGTAAAAATAGTACTTTACTTTTTGTTTATCGCTCTACCACTTCAAAAAAATGGCGCCGTTGTCAGGGATTGGTTTTATTATTTATGTATTACGATAATTCCGTTGTTTTTGAGTTTTGTAATTAATGTATATGTTGTATAGACTTTGTATATGAACTTGTATATTGTCTTGTACATGTTGTGTTTACTTTCCATACTTGTGCATATTTGTGATTTTCTTCGTTTTCATGTGATGTTATGAATTGTCTCGTGCTTGTAATGTTTGTTGTGTGGTTGTTAGGAAACTTTCTTTAGGTTTGCGCGGTGTGGCAATACCATGGCATGATGAGAGGAGGTTACTAGTGCTCGCACAATAAAGGCGTCGAGCTTACGATGTAAAACAAGCATGTTTGTTTATGTTTGTTTATGTGTGTGGTGACTTGTGTTTTAACAAGTTGAAATAGGACTTGTTCTTAATTCTTTTCAACTTGTTAATTCATTGTCACCAAGTTTTCGTATCGTAATTTTCTTTTGTTTTGTACGTAAATTGTGTTTTTCTCGAGCTTGTCGTGTTTAGCTTGAGGAGTTTTGTTGGTTGTAAATTTTGTAAATTTTATTTTTATAATTCTTTTGTTGTTGTTTGGACTTAAATTTTGGTCCGGTAACTTGAAGACTTTTGAGGTGATTTTCCAAGTTTGATCGTTTCAACTCGCGGATGTATGGTAATGATAGTTTTCAAAGTTGGTACACGTCAGGTACTCGTTTATTGCTTTCTATAGCATAACATGTTTAGGAAATTTATCATTTGTATAATTACCATGCTATTCATTCTTTTTGCATTACTTGCTCATGAATTGAATCACTTTAGTACCATTTTTAACCATAAATGTGAGGAAGCTTTCCATTGTCTACATATGAGAGTCCACATTCTTGTTTTAGCTGGATTTTATTATGCTTAATCTTTTGTTTTGTGTTGATTGTATGATTGCAAGTAAATGATCAAGACATTTTGTTGATTTTGAGCAAACTACCTTGGCCAAATATTCAATTCACATTGTGAGTGTGTGAACCTTTGTTTGCCCCTTTGCGCTTTTATCAATATCCATTTTTATTTGAACTTGATGCTTGTCTATGAGTGTCAATTCACTTTTTGTATGGATGTTGATTTCTTTGTTTCTTGAACCCTCAACTATATGTTGTTGTATGAATTTTTACCTTGCCTTAGAAAGTAGGGAGTATTCACACATTAATGTTGGTTGAATTCAAGTTGGGGAGATAAATGTTTATATACTTATATTGTGGTTGGTATGAGGTTAAGAGAAAAGAAAAAGAAAAGAAAAAAAAAGTGAAAAAGAAAGATTAGAAAAAGAAAGAAAAAAGAGAAAAGCTTTGAAAATGAAAAACAAAAAGAGTAGGAATAATGTTATGTTAATAAGTGAGGTGTGTTTGGTGTGAAATTTGTGATGAAGAATAAGTTTGATTGAAATTATATTGTTTGAAACTTTGTGAGTTGATCACTCCCTTAGGTTTAGACAAGTTTTTGTTTCGATTAGCTTTAGGACTTATCACTTGTTTGTTAACCAAGCCACATTACAACCTTGAAGAGCCCTTGTGATTCTTGCATTTGTATTTTCAATACATTTTTGGATGAATGCATAATTTAGTCTATTGTTTGCAAGATTGTGGAGGGGTGTTTTTTTTATCCCTCACCTTTGTGTGTTCTTCATCTACGATGAATTTTTGTTAGATGTGATTCATGATTGAGCTTGTTTTGTTTTAGAATATTTTGCATGATTTTTGTACTTAGGATTTGTTTCGTTTATATGTTATTGTTGTAGTATAGTGGTAAGTTTGTATTTGTCGTGTACATTTTTCTTTTGAACCATACATTTGTTTTTCGTTTTCAAAACTTGTTGATTCGTGATTATTTGATTATCATTCTTTGTTTCTTTAAGTTATTTGACTTTGTTTGAGGGCAAACAATGTTTCAAGTTGGATAGAGTTGATAAGTGCCAAAATATAGTTATTTTGTATATATGTTTTGTGGCACTTATCTATTCTTTTGTTGTTAATATCGTTGAATATCCCCCGCTTTTTGTATAAATGTGTACATAATAGAATAATTGAGTTTTTGTGTAATTATTGTATCACTTAATAGTTTTTCATCTCTTTTATAGGTATTCATTCATAATTGGAGCATTGAGTAATAAAGTGTCGAAGACACGGCTTCAAACGTGCGATTTGAGCAACTCATCAATGAATAAGGCTCAAAATCAAAGAATAAAAATCATCAATTTGATTGATATTTTTTCATGGTTAGATAGGAAATTTAATAAGCTTTCCAACGCTTCAAATCGGACGCAATTCCGATTTACGGTTCTCAAGTTATGGCAAAAACAAGATGCTGATTTTTTTCAGGACAGTGCAGACCGCGCTGAGCGCGAAAATACCAGGCTAAGCGCGCCCTGCGATTTTAAAATTCTTTAAAAGGGGATAAAAACACATTTTTAGGTTATGGGTTGTGTATTTTTGAGTCCCAACACCATCAACATCATTTTTTGGTCTAGAGAGCTTAGAAAACAACATTGGAGCTTGCATTTGGATGATCTGGAGTCGAATCCCTCGTCGATTGGTGTTGACAAACAAAGAAATGTTTATTTCTTCGTCTTCTTTTCTCTTTGTAATCTCTTTTGTTGGGTTTTGTATGTATATCTACTCTAACTCATATATATTTGTCGTCCTTTGCGTTGTATAATGTTTGCTTTACGAATCTGTGTTGGTGATTGTCTTGGGTTTTTACTCAATGTTAGGAATTTGAGCTTTAGTAGAGATAGATTGCTTAGATTCTTACCTAGGATGATTATCTGTTAGTTTCTGAATTCTAGGAATGAATTTAGAGCTGACATTCACTATAGAGTATCTAATCTTAATGCCTCTGCGTTGGTGAAGTAGGCTAGAGATGGGTATGGAGGTGACGCAGTTGACTTCTGTGTTGTTGAGATAGGCCAGAAATGGATATTGAGATGATTCGGGAGGATTCTCAATTTGGGTTAGAAATAGCTTAAGTTGTGAGAGGTATGTGATGACACAGACGAGTATCGTAGGCCGAGTATGACATGGGTGGTAGATTTAAGTCTGTTAGCATTTTATTTTCCTGTTATTTTGAATTTGCTCACTTGAGCTTTATTTTTTCTTTTCCAAAATACCTAATAATTCAACTTAAACATAAAAAACTTTAAATTGGACTTGGTTACTATCCTTGTACTTGGAGCTTGATCTTTGGACTTAGGATTAGTACCTCTACCTCGGCATGGAGACTTATGTGCCCTTGGTGTTATTTTGTCTTGTTTGGTTATTATCTTTGTATGCAGGTTACTCCGTTATACTTGATTAAGAGTGGATTTCTTCAAAATACAGTCGTTACTCTACCCGTTTTTCTTGAGACAAGAGAGTTCATCTGAGGCATTTACTTATCTAGAGTTTGTTTTTTTGTCTAGTTATTTGTTGTTTATGTGGTAATCTAAAGGATGGGATATGGTATTGGCTCTTGATGTCAAGTACTAGACTTCTCACCCTGTTAGATCTTTCTTTTCCTTTACCATTTACTTTATGTACTTAGGTTAGCCTCTTCATCTCCTCCCCATTCTTTAATTTTCAAAATCTTCCCTCTTTTTCAAAGGATTCTTGTTTTCAAAACTCGAACCGCTTTCATAAAAAAACTTGGACTTAGGTCCATGCATTTTTAAACTTCTTTTCTTAATAAACTTTTAATTCATCTAATAATACTTTGACTTTTCTTTTCATAAGACTAAAAAACACCTAACCTCATTCAAACCTTTTTGAGTCCTTTGTGGCTTTTCTAAACTAATATTTTCTTAAAATCAACCAACAAACAAATTTGGTCTCATTTAGCCGAACTACTTGGTTTTAATTTCGACATTGCACATTGTTGGTATGTAGGTCTGGAACTCATTGGAAGTTATATCAAATCAAAAATTGTAAACAATACTTCTTTTCTACCTCCACCATCCATTTTGTACATATACTCTTTTTAGCACACATATACAAATTTTTAAAAAGGTTCCTGCGGAGTACCATAGATGCTTTAGGTGTCTAACACCTTCCCTTTGTATAACTAACCCCCGGTCCCAGATCTCTGATCTTTTTTTAGGATTTTATTTGCTCTTTTTCCTAGTTCTTTGGATAAAATAAAAGCACGATGACGACTCTTTTGTTACTTTTTTGAGTTAAGTCAATTCAATGGCTTATACTCGCAGTTTTTGCCGCTACAGATATAGCATGGTCAACTGGGGGATGACCAATGCTTTTGTAGAGAGGTGTCACAAGGAGACGTATCCATTTCATCTACCACACAAGGAGATGACGATCACACTCGATGACGTCGCATATCTGCTTCACCTATCGATTAGAGGGCGATTTCTAGATCATGAGAAGTTGGAGAAGGATGAGGCGATTGAGATATTGGTTGAGAGGCTAGGGGTTACCGTGGAGGAGGCCCTGTAGGAGGTTGATAAGACACGTGGTAGCCCCTGTGAAGTATAGCTGGCTGAAGACTATTTTTGATTAGGAGGTTACGCATGCTACTGTTGCTGATGGTGATCCCGAGCAGGTTACACTTCACAGGGGGAATGCCATGAGAGCATACCTCTTGTACCTTGTTGGGAACCAGATATTGTGGAAACCAGTGCCACCTACACTGACGTCATGTACCTCAGATTCTTTATTGATTTAGAGCAAGTCAATGAGTGGAACTGGGGGGCTTCTTGCTTGGTTTACTTGCATACCAAGTTGACGGAGGTGGCTAGGTGGAAGATGAGGCATATCACCAGCAGCATGACTCTTTTGGCGGTAAACAAAATTTCTCTTAGCTTCCTTTTTTAATTATTTTGATTTTGAAATCAACTGATATGATTTTAATATTTCAGGGATGGATCCTACAGAACTTCCCACGGATTTCGTGCATGTGCATATGAGCCGCTCAGAGGCAACCAGGCGACACTTGTGTATCGGGTTTACTTAGACCGAATTATGCATGAGGACATCCACTTCAGTGCCTACGCCGACCACTACAAGACGGTTTATTTTGATGAGGTTTCTCTGTTTACAGGTTGGTTGGCTTGTGGTACTCGGAAGACTGCTTCCTACATGCCCGAGCGAGTGATGCGTCAGTTCGAGTATACTCATACGATTCCTCAGAATCCTACTTTATCAACTCCTCTGACGGTGAAGAGAAGGGAGATGGATGAGATTTTTGATGATCTTGAGAGTTATCTTGTTCCTGAGGAGGCCAGAAGTACCGTGGATCCAGACGACTGGAGTTACGTGGTTGGTTACATGCTGTGGTACTTCACGATTTCTCATCGATACCTGATACAGGAGGCTCAGGGGACCCACCCAAGTCGACTCATCAGGAGATCCTAGAGGAGGATCAGGCGACGAGGGATCATGTTTAGGATGTGCTGCCTAGGTGTCGCCGTATCGTGGAGCTTGCTAGGGATGGCATCGACAAAGGGCTGTTTCCTGACGGGTCCAATGTCAGAGGCGTTTTGGAGGCCATCATGGCGGAGGCTCAGGGTGTCCTGGTCTACAGGAGGCAACAGAGGAACTCCTCGAGGGTGATAGGTCGGCTCCATCATATGCAGTAGTTCGTTTTGATTGTATTTTGACTTTGTTTTTTTATTTCCTGTTGTACCGGATATGTATTATGAATACTATTATTATAAAATTTATTTTGGATAACATTTTTGGGTGCAAATTTGATTTAAATATTGCATGATTTTAATTTGAATCACAAATGTAAAATCTAAATCTATTGCTAATAGTTAATTATTTCTGCATATTGTCATGCTCAATACCGGAAGTTTATTTCTGGTAGCAAACCGTAAGTAAATTTTTGATTTTATTCAAAAATTACAGTAAATGGTGCGTACCGGAAATAAATTTCCGATTTTCTGAAGGGTATTTTGGGTTTTTCATAGGGTGCGCCCACCCCTTATGGGGTGGGTTAAGAAATTCACTTCTAAAAAAGATCATTTGCATATAGTAATAGTAATTTATACAATACTTCTGGTGATGATCTTTCCAAAACTTCTTCTTCGAATGTATATGAGTTTCTTTCCCGTTCCTTAAGTAATTGAATTAGTTCTCTACGATTCATGGTGATTTCTTTTTTATTTGATATTTTGTGAAAATTACCAATACAAATTATATCCTCTAAGTCAAGTGTTTAATCAAATTTCTGATACGAGTTCTTAAATCTTAGAAACTTATTTAAACCAAAAACTTTGAGATTAATTCCAATATTCAAGAACCATCTTCCACTAGTACTTGGTGTATCATTTTATTGGATACACGATATTAATTTTTTTTCTTCTCAATTAAAATTCATGGATTTCCTTAAGGGTGCCCTACACTTGGTTAGTCATGCTTGAGTTAAAAATACATGGTAGAATTTTTTACTGCTTAATGCACTAGTTATCAAGTAATTATCTTGAAACTCAAGTTTCAGTTTTCTCTTCTCTTATCTGGTCTGCAGATAATTTAGTTTGTTTATGATAAGTGCCAAAATATGTAAAATAATTGAGCACTTATATTTTATAAGTAATCAATCTAAAACCCCCGATTTATCTATAAAAGTGTTAAAATACATGTTTGGACTTTCTACTTGCATATTTATCAAAACGAAGTGAAAAGGACTGAAAAACAACCATGCAACATACAAAGAACTTACTTATACCAACTTTCTACAAGCAAGGCTCGTCTGGGCACGTTCATGGGCGTGCTAGACAACACAAGCGAGAAAATAATCATTGGCTAAGTAACATCATGCTGAAGGAAGGGTTTGTACATTAAGTGAAGATGGGTGGTGTGCCTAATGAGTTAGGATTTCTAGGGTTATTTATCTTGAATTTCTTAGAGAAGAAAGTAGGTGTGTTAGGAGTGAATAGGTGATGCGCCTAGTGAGCATACCTTTTTCAAGACTAGGAGTAAAAGGTTCAAATTCAGTTCCTAGAGAGTTTTCAGCGGATTCAAGGGAGTACAAAAATATATTAGGTTCACCATGATCTCAACAGGAGAATAAGAGAGGAAGATTGAAGGTAGAAGCTATACTCACTTGATAAACTACAAATGGATCTCAAGATTACCTGTACAACTATGATGAGTAAGCATAGTTATAAATCACTTTGTTGGAGGTAGATGTTTAATTATAATCTCATTTTTCGTTCTTAATGATTATTTTATATTTTCTACCTAAAATATGTTTTAATGATATAACTTGACATAGGAAAGGTGTTGGTTGTTACTAGATCCAAGTTTCTACAATTGAATATTATTGCCTAGAAAAAAGATTATGTTTTATATCTACTTAATACTGATAATTGGTATTCAATTTCTTTATATTATTGTTCAAACATAATATTTAATAGTGTAAGACGTGGTATATAATTGATCTCACACTATTTTGTCAGAATCGAGATATGGTGAGAGAAAAAAGTTGTATTATTAATAGCTGAGTAAAAGATAATATTACTGGCCAATGATTATGCATAAGTATAAACGACGATGAAATACATCCCTAGTAAGTTGTATCACTATTAACACCTAAACCTCCCTTTATTTTTTGTCATTTATTTTTTTCATTGCCAAATAACTTAAAACCCTTACTTAGAATCATAAAAACTATTGGATTTGTCTTTAAACACAACTAGTCTTTTTGGACACCATAATATTGCACTTACTCCATTCGGCTCTAATGAACTTAATCGGGACAAAAGAATCATTTAAAACAAAATTCCATAGATCACAATTAATATAATAAAAAAATAATTGTATTCTCTCTTTTCATATATCAAATATTTCATCATCAAATAGTGGAGGTGTATTCATGAAAAATACATTGTTAAAATAAAAAGTATTAGATATCGTCATACTACCTTCCGGAAAGATTAATCTTATAAGATCATGTGCAATGGTGTGTTTAATTGAACTCAACATGGCAAAATCATGTGCAATGGTGTGTTTAGAGTAGTGTTGAGTGTGTGTTGGAGGAGAGAGATGTTGAAAAAACTCAACACCATGTACACTGACGCATGGGCTGACGTGGCAGCGGCTGGTTGGCTGATCAGATTTTTATCCATTTAATACTTTGAACTCAATTATTTCGTTGCAAATTAATTTTTTTTTTTTTACCAAAATTCATGATTTTTTTTCCTCTATAAATAGAGATTTGGTTCATTTGATTTGGACACAGAAAAAAAAACTAAGTTTTTCACTATCTTAATTTTATTATTAGTGTTTATTTTGAAGTTAAGTGTCTTTTTTTAGTGAAATGGATCCCAATAGTCATTTTAACACTCAAAATTCTGCTAATTTTCCATTTAACCAAAATCCCAACAATTTTCCAAATCCCAACAATTATCAAAATCCCAACTATTATCAAAATTCAAATCAATTTTCCAACCAACATCCTCAAAACATACCTAATTTTGGTTTTCCACCAAATTTCAACCAGACATCCTCTGTTCCAAACTTTCAAACATATTATGGATCTATGCCGAGAAATCCATCTCAAACACCCCCGTTTAATGGTTATGTGACAATGGCGAATGCAAATTTTCCAAGTGGTGGTGTACCTGAATTTCCCGAGTTTTCAACACAACTAACTATTGGTGGCATGATAGTTTCTAATGAAGTCGGTCCGAATTCAGAGGATTCAACTCCTAAGAGCAGGAAAACTCAGCAACCAGCATGGAACACTGAACAAAATTTGGTGCTAATTAGTGGGTGGATTAAATTTGGAACAAGCAGTGTTGTCGGGAAACCAGAAAGGTGAAACATATTGGGGTAAAATTGCTGAGTATTGTAATGAGCATTGCTCATTCGATCCTCCGCGTGATGGACCTGCATGCCGAAACCGTTTTAATTATATGAACAAAGTGTTGGGTAAATGGATTGGCGCTTATGATGGCGCTAAGCGTATGCAAGGAAGTGGTTGGTCGGAGAATGATGTTTTGGCAAAAGCGCAGGAATTATATGCATGTGGGAAGAATGTTAGATTCACTTTAATGGAAGAATGGCACGCTCTCCGTGATCAACCACGTTATGGTAGTCAAGTAGGAGGAAATATTGGCTCAGGAAGTAGTGGATCTAAGAGATCTCGCGAGAGTGATGCATGTGGCTCAAACACTGTAGAATCCAGTGCTCGTCCTATAGGAAGGGAGGCAGCTAAAAAAAAGGGTAAAAAGAAAAGCAAGGAATATGCCTCGGAGGTGGTGGACAAAGAATGGGCTGAATACAAAGAATTCAAGACGAAAGAGCTTGAACGATTGGACAACATAGCCTTGATGCAACAGCAGGCTAACAATATAGCCTTGGAAAAGACTAAAACCAAGAAAATGAAGATGTATCTAAAGCTAACTTCCGAAGAGCATCTAGATGACCTAAGAACCAAATTGAAAAGTTGGAGGCAGAACTGTTTGATAATTAATTTCAATGAAGTATTTGTCAGTGTTGTGTTTGCTTTAATTATTGTTGTTTCAATATGCCAGTGTTGTGTTTGCTTTAATTATTGTTGTTTCAATATGCCAGTGTAGTGTTTGCTTTAATTATTGTTGTTTCAATATGCCAGTGTAGTGTTTGCTTTAATTATTGTTGTTTCAATATGCCAGTGTAGTGTTTGCTTTAATTATTGTTGTTTCAATATGCCAGTGTAGTGTTTGCTTTAATTATTCCTTATTTGATAATTAACTCTATACAATAAATTATTTCGAATCCGTCAGTGGTCCACCACCCAATTCGAATCTATTCCTTATCTGATAATTAACTCTATACAATAAATTATTTCGAATCCGTCAGTGGTCCACCACCCAATTCGAATCTATTCCTTATCTGATAATTAACTATATACAATAAATTATTTTGAATCCGTCAGTGGTCCATCACCCAATTCGAATCTATTCCTTATCTGATAATTAACTATATACAATAAATTATTTCGAATCCGTCAGTGGTCCACCACCCACATCCATTTATATATAGGGACTCATACATCCATTTATGTATCAATATCCCAAATCCCATCCAATCTACCTCCAATATCACAAAAAAATGGATCCATCACAATATCATTTTGATATCGCAGCCTACAATCAAAATCGTGAAATTGAAGAAAATTATATAGTCAATCGATTTAGAGAGCGTATAATCAAAATATCGGAAGATAATGCACCTCGTAGTAGAAAATATCTCAATAGAGATCATGCAGCGGCAAACTAAAGACTAATTGACGACTACTTTGCCAATGAGCCTACATATGACGATGCAATGTTTCGTCGTCGGTACCGGATGAAAAAAAATGTTTTCCTTCGAATCGTTGGGGACCTTTCAAGTAGTGATAACTACTTCACCCAGCGAGTTGATGCAGCCAATAAAGAAGGTATATCACCCTTAGCAAAATGTACCACAGCAATGCGAATGTTAGCATATGGTGTGGCAGCGATCGGTCGATGAGTACATCAAAATAGGAGGTACTACAGATTGGAGTGCTTACGAGATTCGTAAAGGAATCATACGCTTGACGAGCAAGTGTATCTGAGAGCACCAACCCAAGATGACCTGCAAAGAATACTGCATGTTAGTGAAATGCGGGGGTTTCCAGGGATGATTGGGAGTATTGATGCATGCATGGAGTGGAAAAATTGTCCTAAAGCATGGGAAGGACAATTTACTATAGGGATAAGGAACCACCACGCTTATTCTTGAAGCAGTTGCATCTCATGACCTATGGATCTGGCATGCCTTTTTTGGATGTCCGGGAACGTTGAACGATATAAACGTTCTAGACCGGTCACCAGTGTTTGATGACGTGGAACAGGGAAAGGCTCCAAGTGTGAATTTCTTTGTGAATCAACGTCCATATAATATGGCATACTATCTAGCTGATGGTATCTACCCTTCTTATCCAACTTTCGTCAAATCGATTAGACTTCCTCAAAGTGAACCCGATAAATTATTTGCAAAATTTCAGGAGGGATGTCGGAAGGACATCGAACGTGCATTTGGAGTGCTCCAAGCTCGATTTAAAATCATCCGTGAACCAGCTCGCTTGTGGGACATAGCTGATTTGGGTATCATCATGAGGTCATGCATCATATTACATAATATGATTGTTGAGGATGAACGAGATTCATATTCTCAACGTTGGACCGATTTTGAGCAATCTGGGGAAAGTGGATCTAGTGCACCACAACCATACTCGACCGAGGTGTTACCCGCTTTTGCAAATCATGTGCGTGCTAGATCAGAGTTCCGTGATCCAAATGTTCATCAAGAATTGCAAGCCGATCTAGTGAAGCACATATGGACAAAGTTTGGAATATTCCGTGATTGAATTATTTGTGTGTTGTATTGCATTTTAAATTATTTGTATCGTACTAATTACGTTACTTGTGTGTTGTATTGCATTTTAAATTATTTGTAACGTACTAATTACGTTAATTGTGTGTTGTATTTTAAATTAATTTAAGATGATTTGTATCGTATCCAATTATTTAAATAAATTTTGTTTTTATTACAAAAAATTAAAAAATAAATTATTAAGTATTTATTATTTTAATTTAATTTTAATCGATAATTGTAATTTTATGTAATCATAAAAATAAAAATAAAATTTAAATAAGAATATGAAAATAAAAAGTGGTGGGGTAGGGTGTTGAGTGAAAAACCATTGGAGAGGGTAAAAGTTGAATGGGTGTTGAGTTATTAGGTGGAAGAAAGAGAAAATGATGTGGAGTGTTGGGAATTGAAAAAGTGGGTGTTGAGTTTTTCAACCATTGTAAATGGTCTAACAAGAGTTATGCAATAATGTTACATGTTAATCAAGTGACTCCAAACTCAAGAGGCAGTGAATTGTGTGATTAAAATTAAAACTCATTTATAAAAGTTATGTTATTCAAAACAATAATTTTTATTTTATTAGTCGCACAGAGATAAGGCATCAGAAATAAATAAAGAAGATGCTAAGCACAGAATCCGACGAAATTTTTCACTTTCACAACTTTAAATCTTAAGGTTCTCTGCTAAATATAACAATCACTTAGCGCTTCAATTAAAACTTAAATTTTCTGACTAATCAAATTTGAGATATCTTCTTAATCAGATATCATTATCAAAAAATTTACTTTGAAACTTAAAATAACACTCCCACTGTCATAGAGAACTGTCAACTTCCAAAAACCGTTGAATCTATAAATTTATTCTCTTCAAAATTGTTTCATCAATTGCCAGTCATCAAAATCTACTAATGATCAATACATGCAAGCACATAAATTCATATAGATGTTAATTACAATAATACTATTGTATTTTTAGTATATCTTAGTAAAGATGGTTTGACTTTTTTTATAGTATTAAAATGTTTAATTTTATTATAATTCTTACTCTTTAAGTTTTGTTCATTCTATTGAAATTTTTATTAAAGTGTTTTTTTCTTTCTCTATATTTTTATATTGTTAATTAATAATAATGATAATATGATATGAAATATATAATATTTAAATGATTAACTTATTCTTGTGAAACACTTTTTTTTTAAAAAAATTTTAGTACACAAATTAATAAGTTATATAAATTTAATATTTTCTGAAAAAATTCATAACCAAAATTTAATAAAAAATTTAATTTTAAAATAATTATAAGTAACTAAGTAATTCTATTATATAATGTGCAATAAAAATTATAAAATATGTAAATGACAAAACTTACCTTATACACAAACTATATTTAATTTGTTAAAACATTGAAATTAATATTATATTTTTATAGGTTTTAAACTTTTTATATTACAAAATCACTTTTGTGAAAAAATCTTGCATATATATATTGTTAAGAATTAATTGTTAATATTTTAAAATTTTTAATATCTAATTACTATTTATATTATATTAAAAAATTATTTATTTTTAAATAAATATTTTATAATATTAAATCAATAATAGTTTTCGTATTTATCTTGTTGAATTATAACTCAACTCATGTCTAGATTAAACGTAAGAGTTTTTTAAATTAATTTATTGTATCTTGATATTTCCTTATATACTAAATTGAAATAGAATATAATACAATATTTATTTTTTTTATGAACACTCTGATATTCTTAAAATATAATCACGTAATCTATTCATCATGCAATCATCAAATATCATGATTTTATTATTATGATTTATTTTTAAAAAACTAATATTTAAACAAAAATATGTGAAAATTTATTTATTTTTATTACATTACATTTCAAGTTGTAACAATTCAAGTTTCTGTCAACATCTATGTTGTGTGTGATGCCAGAGGTAGGAGAGAAATGTGGAGGGAGTTGGTGAATCTGAAGTTCAAGTACAATAGAGGAGAGTGGTGTATAGGGGGAGATTTCAACTCAGTTATTAATAAAGAGGAGAGAGTGGGACGGGGTTTGGTGTCTAAAGACCGCGAAATGGGAGATTTCAAGAATTTCATTGAAGACACTGAGTTGGTCGAGTTGCCTTGCAACAAAGGAAAATACACCTGATTCAATAGTAATGGCTCTGCTATGAGCAGGTTAGATAGATTTCTAATCTCAGAAAACTTAATTAACTCTAGGAAGATTGAAGGACAAAGGATTGGAAATCGAGATATCTCGGACCATTGTCCTATTTGGCTTAAAGCCGACAATGTGGAATGGAGACCGAAGTCTTTCTGCTTCAATAATAGTTGGTCTAGTAACGAAAAGTTTCTAAGTTTTGTGAAAGACGAATGACATACTTTGAAGTTCAATGGTTGAAGGGATTTTCAAATGTGTGAAAAATTAAAAGGGCTCAAGAATAGACTCAAATGGTGGAACCATGAAGTTTTTAGGTGGATAGATCTTAAAGTGGAGGATGCGGTCCATGACATAAACTCTCTTGAAAATCTATTAAGTGACTTCAACAGTGACAGCAACTCAGTTTTGGCGGATGATCAGAGGAAGGCAACGAAAGAGTTTTGAAGGAATTTGAAGATTAAATAGAGTATGCTAAGGCTGAAATACCGGCGGTCGTGGTTGAAAGAAGGGGACCAAAATTCTAGGTTTTTCTATAAGGTCCTCAAAGAGAGACATAGAAGAAACTTCATTTGCTCGGTGTTTTCGGAAAAGGGGGTTGGTCGAAGGAGTGGAAGAGGTGAAATCTAAAATCAAAAATTACTTTGAGAATTTTTTCAAAGAGAGTTACATGATGTGTCCCACCCCTGAAGGGATGACCTTTAAGAGGTTGTCTTTAGAAGATAGAAAATCGCTTGAAGAACCGTTTTCTGAAGAGGAAATCAAGGTTGTGGTGTGGAGCTGTGACGATGAGAAGAGTGCAAGGCCAGATGGGTTCTGATAGAAATGTGATTAGTGAAGTGGGACCTAGGCCAAGGGTGTGGAGAGTTTACACGAGGAGGAGGACAAAAGGAATTAAAGATGATGACGTGGCGGTGAATGAATGAAGTGCATGAGAGTGGCTATATGTAGCTACAGCTGGAAGGGAATAATTAGGAAGGAATTCAGTTAGGATTTGGTGGGGTCACCTTTGGTGATTTGGGGAGCACTTCGTGCTTGGGAATTGGTAGCCACTACCAGTTTGTTATTTTCCTTTTCTTCCTTCCTTATTTTCCTGTAATTGTGGATCTTATAGTAATACAATTGCAGCTTCTTTATTCTAATCACACTGTTCTATCCATTTCTTTACTATTTTGTGCTTTAAGACCCATCAATTGGTCCGACCTACCGGATCGAACTCACACTAAGAAGACGACTGTAGATGCCAAGGAAGCCTAAGATGGGTGACAGAGTTGACGCTTTGGAGACACAGATGGGAAATGTGACGGCAACACTGCAAGAACTTTCTCTTCAAATGCAGCAACACGCTCAGCAAATGCATCAACAAAGCTTGGTTCTAGCAGCACTAAGCAAACAGATGGGAAAGAAAGGAGAGACGCCAGAAGGAGAAGCCTCTACGGGTGAATCTGCACAGAGTGAGTCTCGTCTCGCCGGAAAGAAGGTGAAATTGCCTCTGTTTGATGGCGATGATCCTGTGGCTTGGATTACACGGGCCGAAATTTATTTTGATGTTCAGAACACATCAGATGAGATGCGTGTGAAGTTGGCTCGCTTGATCATGGAAGGTTCAACCATTCATTGGTTCAACCTATTGATGGAGACGGAAGATGAGTTGTCATGGGAGAAGCTGAAGCGAGCGTTAATTGCTCGTTATGGCGGACGTCGTCTGGAGAATCCGTTTGAGGAGCTTTCGACGTTGAAGCAGAAGGGAAGTGTGGAGGATTTCATCGAAGCCTTTGAGCTGTTGTCATCACAAGTTGGCAGGCTTCCTGAAGAACAGTATTTGGAATATTTTATGAGTGGATTGAAACCCCAGATTCGGAGGAAGGTGCGTACTATGAATCCTCGAAATAGGATGGAAATGATGAGGATTGCGAAGGATGTTGAAGAAGAATTGAAGGAGGACGACGATGACGGTGAGCGTCGTGATGTGAGAAAAGGGGGGTATGAACGTGTGGGCCAGAAGGATTGGGCCGGGTTATTAAGAAGTAAAAGTGGGTTCCAGCCCAAGGATGCAACTCGTCCGTTTCAGGTGGGTGGGTCAAACCCGAGTCAGAAAACGGGTTCGACTGGATCCAACGCAAATTCAACGTCATCTTTGGTTTCCTCAGCTCGCAAAAACGAAGGGGGGTCGCATTCCGGCGCGACGGAGAGATGGAAGGGAGTACAAAGTCTCCACAATGATGAATTCGAAGAGAGGAGAGCGAAGGGTCTATGTTTCAAATGTGGGGGAAAATACCACCCTACGTTACATAAATGTCCAGAAAGAGCTCTTAGGGTTTTAATCTTAGGAGAGGGTGAAACTATGACAGACGAAGGGGTAATTGTTAGTATGGAAGACGTGACGGTGGAAAGTGAAGAAGAAGTGGAGGTGGAATGTAAATTGATGGGGGTATTGGGAAGCATGGGTGAATCTCACACCATGAAGGTTGAAGGGAAGATACAGAGTGTAGACTTATTAGTGTTGATTGATAGTGGTGCAAGTCACAACTTCATTTCTCCCAAAGTGACTACTGCTTTGGGTCTTGCTATTACACCTACAGCAGCTAAGAGTATCAAGCTGGGTGATGGTCATAAAGTGATAACAAGTGGAGTGTGTAAAGGGGTCAATATGAAGCTGGGAGGGATTGAAGTGATTGTGGATGTGCTAGTGTTGGAGTTAGGAGGAATGGATATGGTGTTAGGAGTTGCTTGGTTAAGTAATCTTGGGAAGGTGATGATGGATTGGAAGGCCATGACTATGCAATTTTCTTATGAAAATGAGTTGGTAAAATTGCAAGGTCAAGGTAGCAAAGGATATCTAAACTCTTATCTTGAGAATACTCATAGCAGAAGTGAGCTGGGTTGGTGGTGGGCTTATTTACAGTCAATAGAAGAAACTCAATCAGTGGTTCCCAAAGGTCTAAAGTCTATACTAGAAGAATTCCAGGCAGTGTTTGGTGACAGCATTCAGCTACCTCTTGAGAGGAGTCAGGTGCATCGGATTAAACTTTATCCTGATCATGGTGCTATTAATGTCAGACCCTACAGGTATCCTCACCACCAAAAAGAAGAGATTGAGAAGCAAGTGTCAGAGCTGTTGAGAGCAGGAGTCATTCGGCCAAGTATGAGTTCTTTTTCAAGTCCTGTGATACTAGTCAAGAAGAAAGACAAGAGCTGGCGAATGTGTGTAGATTATCGGTCCTTAAATAAAGCTACAATACCAGATAAGTACCCAATTCCTATAGTCGATGAGCTGTTAGATGAACTATATGGAGCTACTATGTTTTCTAAAATTGATCTAAAATCGGGATATCATCAAATTAGAGTGCATGAGGATGACATCCCTAAAACGACATTTAGAACACATAATGGCCACTACGAGTATTTGGTTATGCCGTTTGTACTGATGAATGCCCCGGCTACCTTCCAAGCTACCATGAATGGCATTTTTAGGCCATATTTGAGAAAGTTTGTCTTGGTGTTTTTTGACGATATCTTGATCTACAGTAGAGATATCAAGGAACACCAAATGCATTTGAAGATGGTTTTCTCTGTTTTAGTTGAGCAATGTTTTGTGGCTAATCAAGCAAAGTGTAGGTTTGGTTGTGCCCAAATTGATTATCTTGGCCATATTATTTCTGGAGAAGGTGTGGCTGTGGACCCTGAAAAGGTGAAGTGTATTCTTGCATGGCCTACACCAAAGAATGTGAAGGGGGTACGTGGTTTTTTGGGACTCACAGGGTATTACAGAAAGTTTATCCGGGATTATGGTAAAATAGCAAAACCTCTCACAGATTTGACTAAGAAAGACAATTTTTCTTGGGGAATTGAAGCTGCCAAGGCTTTTGATGAGATGAAGAGGATCATGACTTCTCCCCCTGTGCTAATTCTTCCAAATTTTGATTTACCTTTTGAAGTTGAGTGTGATGCGGCTGGCAGAGGTATAGGTGTTGTTCTAATGCAGCAGAGGCAACCTATTGCTTTCTTGAAGAAAGCTTTATCGATGGGAATCGACAAAATCTTTATGAGAAGGAACTAATGGCCCTTGTCTTGTATTCACATTGGAGACATTATTTATTAGGCGAGAATTTATTGTGCATACAGATCATAAGAGCTTGAAACATTTTTTGCAAGAGAATTTCATCTCCGATCAATCTTGGTTGGCTAAACTTCTAGGCTATCAATTTGAAGTCAAGTACAAACTGCCTAGAAAATAGAGTGCGATGCTCGTCTAGATGTCATGGTGAGATAGAAATGAATTCTATCATTTCTTTTCCTTTGTGGGATGATAGACAGAAACTTTTGACTGAAATAAATAATGACCCGTACATTCAAAAGTTAATGAAAGAAGTGCAGGAGTCTCCTGAGCTTAGACCTAGATTTCAGGTGCAAAAAGGAGTTTTACTGTATCATGGCAGGTTGGTGATTTCCCCCGAATCACCCTCTATCCCTTGGCTATTGGAAGAATTTCACAATACTCCAGCTGGAGGGCACTCAGGTTTTCTACGAACATACCGCAGATTGGCAGATTCCTTATATTGGGTGGGAATGCAGAGGAGTGTAAGGGATTATGTCAGATCTTGTGATGTTTGTCAGAGACAAAAGTACAGTGCGACGACTCCTGGTGGTTTGTTACAGCCTTTACCTATTCCTAATAGTGTGGGAGGACTTGTCCTTAGACTTTATCACTGGGTTGCCTAAGTCTAAAGGTTATGAGGCTGTTTTAGTGGTAGTGGATAGACTATCCAAGTATAGTCATTTTGTTTTACTCAAACATCCATATACTGCTAAATCCATTGTTGAACTCTTTGTCAAAGAAGTGGTGAGACTTCATGGAATTCCAAGCTCTATAATTAGCGATCGTGATCCTTTATTTGTGAGTCATTTCTGGATGGAGTTGTTCAAGTTGCAGGTACGAAACTGAAAATGAGTTCAGCATACCACTCAGAAACAGATGGTCAAACGGAAGTGGTTAACAGGTGCCTGGAAAGTTATTTGCGGTGTTTTGCTTCTGATCATCCAAAGAATTGGTCATTGTGGGTCTCGTGGGCGGAGTATTGGTACAACACTACCTTTCATGTATCTATTGGGAAGACTCTGTTCGAGGTAGTTTATGGGAGACAACCCCCTGCATTGCTGAGATTTCTGTCTAATGAGACGAAAGTGGCTGTCGTGGCATTGGAATTGAGTGAAAGAGATGAGGCCTTAAACCAACTCAAACTTCATTTGCTCAAAGCGCAGGAACAAATGTCAAGGTATGCTAACATGAAGAGGAGGGACTTGTGTTTTGAAGTTGGTGAATGGGTTTTTCTGAAACTAAGACCTCATAGACAACAGTCAGTGGTGAAAAGGATTCATCAGAAACTCACTGCAAGATTTTATGGACCGTTCCAAGTGGCGGAAAATATTGGTGAAGTGGCTTACAGGTTGAAACTGCCAGCAACATCTAAGATTCACTCAGTTTTTCATGTTTCATTACTCAAGAAAGCTGTTGGGAACTATCAGGTACAGGGAGAGTTACCAAAGATTTGGAGGTGACCGAGGAGAATTATGTATATCCTGATAAGGTGCTGGGTTCAAGAGTCACAATGCAGGGAGATAATGAAGTTCAACAGTCCTTGATACAATGGAAAAACAAAGCTGTAGAGGATGTGACATGGGAGGATAACGAATTTTTGCGTGGTCAGTTTCCTGAATTCTGTCTTGAGGACAAGGCATTGTCTAAGGAGGCGGGAGTTGATAGAAATGTGATTAGTGAAGTGAGACCTAGGCCAAGGGTGTGGAGAGTTTACACGAGGAGGAGGACAAAAGGAATTAAAGATGATGACGTGGCGGTGAATGAATGAAGTGCATGAGAGTGGCTATATGTAGCTACAGCTGGAAGGGAATAATCAGGAAGGAATTCAGCTAGGATTTGGTGGGGTCACCTTTGGTGATTTGGGGAGCACTTCGTGCTTGGGAATTGGTAGCCACTACCAGTTTGTTATTTTCCTTTTCTTCCTTCCCTATTTTCCTGTAATTGTGGATCTTATAGTAATACAATTGCAGCTTCTTTATTCTAATCACACTGTTCTATCCATTTCTTTACTATTTTGTGCTTTAAGACCCATCAGGTTCACATTGGATTTCTATAAGAAGTGTTGGGACTTTCAACAGGGCTCTTTTATCCAAATGGAAGCGGAGGATCTAAATGACAAAGAAGCCATTTGGAGAGGGATTTTACGCTATAGATATGCTGACTTAGAGATGAAGTTGTTGTCTAGTAATTGCTTAGACAATAAGAAAGGAGACTCCATATGGTGGTACGACTTAGTTTTGCTTGACAGCAAAATTGAGGATAATGCTCGTGTTTTTGCTAACTTGATTTCTTGCCGGTTGAAAGACGTTATTCGAATCCCGTTTTGGCATAGCAAATGGCTAGGCAACCAAACGCTTAAGGATGCTTATCTAGAAATTTTCGAAGTAGCGGAGGACAAGAACATGTGTGTGGCTGAAGCGGGTAACCGACAAGATGGGTATTGGAGCTGGGACTTTAGGAAAATAATCAAGGAAAACGAAGAAGGTGTCAGTCACTTTTGGGAGCAACTCCGGGAGCAGCTGGAGGAATATATTTTGGCATAGGAGGGAGAAGACGAGTTCAGTTGGGACATAGCAGTTGACGAAGTTTTTTAGGTTAAAAAATTATTATGATGCTTTTGCGAATAAAGAAGCTATAGAGTGGATCTCATCAATATGAGAGCAAAAGTCCCGTCGAATATTCATATGTTTGGTTGGAGATATGTGCTAAATAGGCTTTCATCAATAGATAATTTGTTTTCTAGAGGTGTGATTACAGCAGGTAACAATCAGCTCTGTGTGCTCTGTATCGATAACCAAGAAACGAAAGAACATTTGTTTAGGTGCTGCCAATTTAGTAGGAGAATTTGGCAATTCGAAGATGGTTGGGGAGTAACTCAATGTTGTTGGAGCAGGGATTTGGCGGATTTTTCGAACTGCTTTCAGCAAGTTAATAACAAGGGAGAAAGAAGAGTTGTGTACACTATTTGGATGGTAGCTATTTGATCTATTTGGTTGCTTAGAAACGCTGTGATTTTCAAAGATAAACAAGTGTATTACGGATATAAAATTTATGTCGTGGAAATGGATTAATTTAGGTAGAACTTCTTCAACTTGTTGTAATTATTATAATTGGCATACAATGCCACTATTTTCTCTTTTTTAAGTTGTAATTCTGTAAGATATCTGTTTGTGGGTGAGTATCCTATATACTCTAGTTAATTGATTCTTTTGCCTATTAAATAAAAAACAATTTCAAGTTTGAGAGACTAATCTTACAGTTGTGCATAAAATATCTTGTATCTATCCAAAAAGATAATGACATAAATTTAGTCAAAAAAGTATTTAAATTCATATATTGTCGATTTTTAATTTATTGATAAATTACTTTACAAAAAAGTATAAGTATTTTTATTATAGATTGTTGACTCACAAGAAATTAATGTTTTGAATTTATGCGTATAGAGAAGACATGCATATGAATTCACTCAATAAAAAAAATCTGCTAACATAATATAATTCGGTAGGAAATTTATCAATATAAGGGAAATAATTATAAGAAAATCTCATAAATTCAATTTAACCGAAAATTCAACAAAGACAAACAATTCCAAACAAAATGAAGTAACACAAATTAAATCCAGAAACAATGTCTAAGAAATCAGCCACTAGTTGAAGTTGGCATTGGGTAGCGACACATTGGGCACATGTGACTTGTCTTGAGCCACTGAACAATACATTCTTCATGATACAAATGATTGCATGGCATTTTTGTGACCTCCATTCCAGCATTGAACTCAACTTGACAGACACTACACTTCTCAATGGCATTAGAGTTTTCCATCTTCACCTTCTCAAGAGATTCAATGGCTTCCATTGAAGCCGGAACAAATTGCACCTCTCCCATGCGATCAAGCCTAGCAGCTAAGTTATTGATGAAAACATTGTCGCAATGACGAAATAACATTCTAACAAAAACATCCAAACCAAGAGGAAAAACACGAATTCGAGGACTTTCATAATAAAATCCGGAAGGAGAGTTTCGTGCATCCCAGACATATGTCATTAAATATGGCAGCATTGTGCGGATCATCTCATGGGGGATGATGACATTAGGAAAGTGAACTTGCATGTATATGGCAGCATGTTGTAGAAAATCTTGAAAAGGTACAAACATGGTTTGCTCATATAAAAACCGATCAAAAGGTAGAATTAAAGTAGGGTGTTGTTGGGGAGTGATGCATAGTTCATGTTTAACACGAACCTTAATGCGAACAAAATCTCCCACATGCCCTTGTTCAAAAGATTGATAGAATCTTACCTCATTTTCATCAAGAGGGGCGGAAAATGGTTCCCAAGAAAAATTGTAGGACACGGAATTCATAATTTGATTTGTTTGTAGGAATAGAGATCCCTATAAGAGTATGTGATGCACTACTTTGCTTTAGCTCTGTATTTATATAAAAATTTCTGTGTCTATATATTTTAATATTTAGATTAAAAAATTATAAAATTTATTATAAAGTTTGAAACTTAATGAATAAAAATTAATAAATAAATATAATATATATATGCAATACTTTCTTTTTTTAAATGATATCAAAAACATTGAATTCAAAAACAATATATAATCTTATTCAAATACTTTTTCAATTGTAAGAATACTTTAAAAAAAATTATGTTTTAAAAACATTTATATATTGATTTATATGGATTTTTATAATAAATAAATAAATATATGATAACTTTTTTTAAAGGTAACAGATAAGTTTTGGTAATCTACAATTTGTCTAAAAGTAACTAAAGCTCGATAAAAGAAATATCAGTTCAATATTATCTCTTTTTTAAATTAAATGTCTCTTTTGATCATTTTATACAAATTAATTCAATAACTTTTTTAGGAATTTTTTTTCGTTGTTTTACAAATTTATTTTATTAATTATTAAAAAAAATGATAAACTAATTAATAGCATAGATTCTATACTTTGCCTTGATATTGTAAAGTTATTTAAAGTTGGACATTTTTTTATATAAAGTCGTATATACGTTAAGAGAGATGTAGTATTTTTTTTTGTAAAATGGTATATATACTTTAAGAGAGATGTAGTATCTTATTTAGTATTCCTGATTTAATTCGGTCTTAATTGAAGAAAATCAACTATTTGAATAAGGCAACTTAGTTTGTAAAAAAGAGAAATATCTAAATAATATTAATAATAATAATAATAATGCAGTCAAAGATAGAGTTATTATAATAAATTACAACAAATAAGTCAATATATATATATATATATATATATATATATATATATATATATATTTAAAGTTGACTATTTATTTGATATATAAAATTTATAAATTTGATAAAAAAATTTGAATTAAGAAAAAATCTGATATACATATATATATATAATTTTTTATTGTCAATGTATATAAATTAATTTTAAATGTAAAAACTCTAAAATTATTCATACCTTAAATTTTAAGGTCGAGTATGCCTTTTTCTTTTAACACAAATTTTAAAATTCTCTCTCTATCTTAATTAAAAGCTTGTACAATCTTTTATGAATCAATCGTTTAGAAATTTATGTAAATTTATTAAATATATGTTTAAAATCTATAAATTGTTGAGTGTTATTAATTGTTGTTGGTATATGATTACCTCAATTAACATTTATTTATACTTATATATTAATTAATTAAGTTGTTAATATTTATATATTAATTATTTTTATAAAAACTCATTTAAATATCATCTTTAAAAAATAATAAAGAAAAACAAATATCATCTTTAAAAAATAATAAAGAAAAAAAATACATAAATTATATTGTTAATATTTCAAACAGCAACAAAGTTACATTCAAAGGAAAATAAATAGATTATATCAAAAGTCTCAAAAGACATCTCAAGAAAGGTCAACACAATGAATACATTAGATAAAAGTTTAGGGAAGTTTATCCTAATTTATTAAGTGGGTGAAATTTTTGTAAAAGTAAAAATTATTTCTTTATAGAAGTAGATGATTATAACCACACACACCTACTTAAAATATTTTTACAAATATTTTGAAAAGAAAAAGCTTCGAAGAAATATATAAAAGTTGCATGAAAAAAGATAGGAGTATTCAAAAAGCTAAGAAAATATTTTTGCCTAAATATAATCGATTAGAATAAAGTCTCAATCAATTAGATTAGCGTGTTTTTGAGAAACAAGGAATTTTGAATGCACTCAAACGATTAGAAACGACTATATATCACTTCTTACTTATTTTAGAATTCATAGTCGTTACATTTAAATGAGTTAATCGATTAACAACTATCATTTTTGCTTTAATGAAGTTTCCTCTTTGGGGGAATTTCAAGTCTATAAATAGAGTTCACATCCTCGTTTCATTGCATCTAGAAAACGAATTGTGTATTCATACTCTCTCTCTCTCTAAGTATTCATTTTTACTTTTTCTCACTAGTTCTTATAGCCATATTCTTCTGTGAGGAAATATCTTTTGTGAGTGAGGTGTTCTTGTAATTCTGGATGGGCAGCATTGTATAAGTTCTCCAAGAATGTTGTTCATGCATCTTGGATGAACACAATCCATTCATGGATAAAAATAAGTGGTTAAAAGCTAAACCCATTAAAAGTTTTGGTTGGGAATTATGTGATTAGTTTCTATATTTTATTTAGGTTGAAGATTGTCAAAATTGATGAACTTCCCTTAAGGCTATTGGTAAGCCTTGTTCATTTGAAGGATGAAGATTGTCAATATTGATGAACTTACCGATTAAAACCATGTGTTAGAAGATCAACATGTTAAAATCTCAAGATGTTATTGGTTATCCTATCAAACCAAATTGATCTCAGCTATTTCGTGGAGAAAAGATTAATCACTTCAAATATACAATCGGGAAGAAAGCTTGTCCACTTCAGTATCAACAATTTCAATGGAGAAGATGCAAACAATCGTATCTTCTATCTTGTAATATTATGGTTGTATGACAATTACAATTTCCTTGTTTAAGAGGGTTCATGAGCTTCACTACTAAAAGATGTCTAGTACATAATGGAAACTCTCAAGACCAGATATTGGGGAGAGAAGTAGGTCTTAACTTTTTACTGAACCTCTATAACTCTTGGTGTTCTTCTTTTTCCCTTAAAATCTTTAAATTTCTCATTTTATTTCCATATTATTTTTCGCTACTTAGAGATAGAAAAATATTTTCAAACTCTGATTTAATCTCTAAAAGTTTTTCAATACCATGTTTTTACAAACGACACAATTCACCTCCTATTGTGTGTGAAGTCTCAAGTCCAACAAGTGGCATTAGATCTAACTCTTGTTTAAGGACTAATCGTCTCAGGAAGAAGATGACTTCGAACACAAGATTCTTTTTCAAAACTCATCATCACCGTTTGAAAATTTATTATTTCTTTTATATACTTGAATTTTCTTCAAAATAATATTTTTCCTTCTGAAACTTACTCAATAGTTTGTTTTACCCTACATATCAAGCTAATGATGAAATGGGAAAACCTTTTTATTCTATGGACCCAAAAAGACAAAAAAACATATATAGATTATTAGATTTCAAGTCTAAAATTTTATAATTTTTTATGGCTGCCATTACAAAAACCGTCAAAGAAATATAGGATACTTTGAAAAAGATATATGAAGTCTCTCCAAGCATCAAGCTAAAGGAGATGAACTCATGAGGTGAATAAATTATTTTCTTAAAAATGTTTAGATTATTGTAACTAGAATTTATCTAGAGAATTAAGAATTGGAAAATATTTCCAAATCCTAAATCTATAGATAGAAATCTTTATGAACTTCAGAAAAACCAAGAGAGTAGGAAATCATAAAAGTTGACGCAATCAAAAGATTAAACTAGAAGATCATCACTCATATCATACCATGTTCCATTTCAATAAACATCAATCAAGGAATTCTTATGTTCAAAGAACAAAAATATGAAGAAAATTCTCAGACAACTGAACAAAGGATAGAAGACTGCAACTTGGGGATAACTATAAAAGAATCATCTTCCAATGAAGAAGATAACACATAGCCACCCTACAAGGAAGATAGAAGATAAAAAGAAAAATTCAAATAATGTATTTACCTGTTCTGCAGGAAATGCTTTGCAGTTTAAAACTCTAAAGAAAGATCATTTGAAGAAGCTATATAAAAAGCATAAGTATACTCTAGAAGTATACATTTTAAAGTCTTTGATTCTGGAAGATGAACGATGATGACATACAAAGTAACACCATCTGAGAATTTCTCAATTTATGATTTGTGATGATCAATAAAGTAAATAAGTCTATGATGGACAAATTTATCTATTTGTTCACCAACTCTCGTATCCAATGATGTGTGGAGAAAGATACACTTTTGAAGTTTCTTTCCTAATGGTATTTTATCAAGAATTTTTCTTGATACAGGTAAAATTATGTTAAGGTTGAAATAATCAGTTAATTTGATCAACCCCTTAAAATAATTATTTTTAACTCTTTCATGTTGTTTTATTGTGCATTTTTCTAGAATTATTTATTTCTAACCCTTAAAATAAGTTTGCTCAAGTGTTTTTAAGCTTAGAGGTGTCAAAAGCATGAATCAGAGGTGTTAATAAAGCAACAAGGCCCAACAATCAAACCAAAACACCAAGAAGTGTTAATTGATTAAATATGGTTAAAGTGTTGAGTTTCAAATCCAATCTGAATCATCTTGATGCACAAGAAAGAGCAAATATGAGCATTAAGGGGGGTCATATCAAAAGCTGAAGGTTTGGATCTTTAATTGATTCAATCAATCTATTAAAAGACCTAAATATGGTGATTCTAGATCTGACTTTTGGATAGCATGACCTGCTCATCAAAATCTCTCGACCCACATGCTAAAAAATCCTAGAAGGTATCACTATAAATAGGTATCATACTTTCACCTTCTATGGCATCTCGTATTTTCCTTGTATCATTCTCTCAGTAAAATCTCTCTTCTATGACCTTTTGAAACCAAAAAAACTCAGAACCTTCAATACCTTCCCGTTGAACTTTTGAATAAAAAACATGAGAAAAAATTATCAATTCTCTCAAGAAATGTGACCCAAACTTGGTACCTAGATCCAAGTCTACTGAAAATTCACAAACCCTACTATCATACCCAGCTTTTCTCCAGGTTCATTCATCCATAGCACTTGTATCATTAGTCGGCCATTCATGCATTTAGGTTGACCAAAAGTTAACTTAAATCAACATTTACATTGTTGTAGACTTAAAAATACTTGTTATCTCACTTCATGCATTTTTATCTCTTTGCCCGCTTCTTGCATTGTATTAAGTTGTTTATATGTTGGTAATGTTAATATTTCGGTTCAATAAGTAGATCATTAAAAGCGATTCGACATTGTGCGAAAAATCAACAGACAAATATTTCGAGTTTACACCTTTACTGACTATTTTATGAATCTACATGTGGCTCAAATGCAACTTAATGCAATATGCATGTTGTAACACCCCAATTCTACCCGATAATTATTATGAAAACCGGAGTTATAAAATTCTTTTCAAAAAACAATTGGAGTATTACAATTCAACTTCAACAACTACTATCAATACATATACATAACACTTCTTTAAAATTCGGATGAATCAAAACAACATGAATCAACTTTATTAATTAAGCAACGGAAACTACATTATTCAACTTGACATTCAACAACAAAATCAAAACAACGAAAAACTATCGTTCATCCCCCACTCTTACTATTACAACCACTTAAATAAGCCCAAATAATATTATGAATATTCCAATATTATTATAATTATCGATAATCAATTAATTTTTTTTAAATATTAATCGACCGAATAATTAACTTAGCGGCTCATCAACTTATATCGTCATGCAACATATCACGACACAACACAGCTTCAACAGATAATTCACAATTAACCGAAAAATTTTAATTAAATAATTAATTAAATAATCTGGTGGATATTATGGTTGTAATTGTTTTGAATGTTGATATGTCGGAGTAATGTTGAAGTGACTGATAAATGATTAACGGATTATGTCGCGGAGGTGTTGAGTGTTTGGCATGTGTGTATTCGATTTGTATCATGTTGAGTTATTGTTATGATGGGAAGTAATGGTCGAAGTTTTGCCAAACGTGAATTGGAGATAAAAGAGTTAGATGTGAAACTCGCGTTAAGAATGATAGTAGCTATTAGATTTCTGATGACGAAAATATTTTAAGTGGGGGAGAGTTGTAACGCCCGATTATTTAATTAATTAGTTAATTATATATTCTTTTTATTTCCGATTTAAGTTGTCGAGTTGCTAGTTGATTTAATTGCTTAATTGTTGAATAGTCTGTAGAATTAATATTAGTAATAGTATTAGTTGTTTTTGAGAATAATAATAATGATACTAGAATATTGTATATAAATATTGTAAAAAGATATTTTGTATATTGCATTTTGTAATTTGTAATTTTTATTGTATATAAATATTGTAAGTAATAATAGATTTAATTATAAGAAGATATTTTTTATTTTGATATTTTATAATTTTTATTTATTATTAATAAATTATGTTTTATTATATAAAATTAAACATTAAAAATTAGCAATTTCATTTTCAGACAATGAAAAATGTCATTCTTAATTACATATATACACATTATTAAATTTGTTAGTTTTCCTTTTCTATTTTAATACTATATAATTTTTTGTTAGAGTAAATAAAACATAATAATAAATTAATAATTTTATTTCCAAATAAACTTATAAGATACTCTTAATTAATAATAAACACATTCTTCATTTTAAGTTATTTTTGTATTATTATTAAATTATTTTTTTTGACAAAGTTTAAGATAACAGTAAATTAAGCATTTGAATGTATGATAAGCGTATACAGGCATTCTTAAATTATAATAAACCTATTTTAAATTTTGTTTATTATTTATTTTATTATTAGTAAATTATCTTTTATTTGATAAAATTAATAAATTTACGTTTCATTTTCCAATAATGTAAAATAACATTATTAATCTTTAATAGACATTTTCCGATAATGTAAAATGACATTATTTTCCAATAATGTAAAATATTTTTGGTACACATAAATAAACGTAATAATATATTAATAATTTTATTTGCCAATAAACATATAAGAAATTTTTTAATTAAATACAAACATATTTAAATAAGTAGCTGCACCGAGAAAATTAGTTATCAAAGTTGAGCATGTTTTTGTGGTACACCAAAAACACCAATAACCTAAGAGACTTCAGGTCGAATCCTAGGCGTGAAAAAATTAAATAAAAAAAAGAGAAAAATACATAAATTTAATAATGTATTTATTTTTTATTAAGAATGTACTTATAAGTTTATTAGCCAATGAAATTATTAATTAGTTATTAAATTTAATTTTTTTTCTTGGAATAAATTAGTTAATAATAATATAGAATAAGTAAATAAAATTTAGTATTTCTTAATTAATAATTAAGAATGTCATTATTCATTTATAAATAAAAAAAAATTTGTTCCCGCATGAAATAAGTAGTTATTGTATTAAATAAGTAGTTAAAGCATGAAATAAATTATTGAATATGAGCTTGGCCCAGTGGTACGTTGAAGGCCCATTGTAGTAGAAGGTCTTGGTTCAAGTCTTGTTGTGTGCAAAATTTTGGGACTAATTTTTGGATACTCATGACCTTGATGATAATATATGCCACGTAACGTGTCACGCGTGCAAAACATTGACGTCACACATACACTATTAATGTTTGTTTGTATCAAATAGACAAAAAGGACTAGCGTGCTACCTTTTTAATAGATAAGGGATCTATTTGAATTTTTTAATAATTAAGGGATTAAAATGGACCCCGAGGTAAAGATAAGGGATGAAAAATGGTATTTAGCCAAAATTCTACCATCCAATTTTTGAATCTCAAATTTAAGCCTAACATGTCAAAACTAGAATTTTGAAGAGTAAATCCCTAATATCATGTTAGTATCCATTACATACCATTACATATACCCAAAATTAAAGAATGTCCACCCTCACCTTAGATGTCAACACTTCTCTAGGTTTTCTCATTCTTCTTCTTCTTCTTCCTTTTTTCCTCTTTTTTTTTTGTATTTTCTTCTCTTGATAATTATCTTCTAACTCTATTTTGTCTTACAACTCTTCCTAACACTTAATTTTTTCTATTGGGCTTAACTTCTATCACTCACTCTAATGCATTTAAGGCCCAAATGTCTATTTGTTATTCTAACACCTAATAACCCAATAACATATATTATCCATATATTCCAAAAAAGAGGACATGTATCCAGCATGAGGGCACCCCTTGCGCTTGACATACCTTAGGCATCACTGTCAAGCTAATGAACGTAAATAAGCACTTAATGAGAGACTATCCATCAGTAACTTTATATTTATCGTAATTTTCATTCTATGTTATTTGAATTAATCATGTTCCTTTATGTAGTGTATCGAAAGAAAGGTTATAATTGGAAGAAAATAAAGTGTAAGAATTAGAATTGGGAGAAGAAAAGGAGAAAAGAGGAAAAGTTTTTGGAAATATCACGCAGGACATCGCACGCGTGATGGGCTTGTATCGCGCGCACAATGTCAGGTGTCAAACATGCGATAGAGACGTTAAAGATCATAGCCATTGAGATGACTGTTGGATCCAACCGTTGGGGATTGATAGCATCGCGCACAATGAGTGTATAACACGTGCGATGGCGTGCGATGTTGTCCATAAATAGCATTTCTATTCATTTGTTCTTACACCAATCTTTATTTTCCTCGTCTCTTAATCTCATTCTTTTGTAATATCACACTTTCTACTTTGTTCTTGTTACCTTTTCTTGTTTTTGAGTTGTTACAATACTAATGGCTCCAAAGAGAAGAAGAGTTTCAAGGGCTTCAACCTCAAACCTTTAACCTGCATCATATGCTCTAACCTTTCACAATCTCAAATTTCTCACCAAAGTCAGTGCAGAGAAATATCTTAAATTGTTAGATTACCACATTATGAGGGAAAGGGCATTCTTGTGCGATAATTTGTAAAATTTTGAAAAGGTGGTAGAGATACTGCAACAAAGACAATAGATAAAGTGTAATAATTTGATTTAAGAAACGAACAATAACTTAAAGTAGGTGAACACTTCGATATTTTTAAATTTAACTAAATTACAGTACCTTCAACCAATCAAATAATATAACTTAAAGATTTTTTTTTTAAAAAAAATTTCTAAATAAATGAAAATTTAAAAACAAAATTATCCTAAAAATATCAACACCCAACTTAAACTCATAGGTACAATTTTTTTTAACTAATGTAAAAAAATTCTTATCAGAAACGTTAGACAAACATAGAAGAGTAAGGTGATTTAGATTGTGAATTAAAAAATTGTAATTTATTTTATTTGATTAGATTGGTTTGATTTTAATGATTTTTTTTCATGAAATCAAAACAAATCAATTAGGATCAGGTTAGATTGGCTTACCTTAAAAGAACTTCTCGTATTTATTGTAATAACCCACCAGAATGTTAGTTTCAAATATAGTTTTGATGGCTTTACCATGTTTTTTCGATCTTGCTGATAGATATTTTAAAATTAGGGTATTTTGATTGGATAAATTCTTAAAAGATATAAGACTTCTTATGATCAAATAAAATATTTTAGATTTTTATTTTTATTTGAAAAAATCTTACACGTATTTGCCTATAAAAACATTGTGTATCAAACAAATTAACTAAACCCAAACTCTTCAAGACAACCAATTATTTTTCAACTTTCATTCATGGAGTCGTCCTCCGTCAACTTAAGTGTGACTCCTGTCCTTGAAACAATCCCAACAAACACCTTTTCTAAGGAAGATTGTTTCTCCATTAATTTTCAATACTCCCACTTAACTATTTCTTCTACCTCCAAAGATCCCAAAAACCTTATGTTTTCTTTTACAACACCCATCTTCGACTACTTCTTGATTCCTCGTGAAATCTTATGTGACTATGTTCACACAAACATGGATGACGATATCAACAAAGAGTTGTTCAAAAAGTTTCACGCCGTGCCTAATTACATATTAGACACAGTTCTACGTGACATGAGAGATTGTGCAAAAGAAATGACTACACTGAATTATGAAAAACATGGATTAATCAAGATGAATGTGTTGCTTCGTATTGTTACCACGATAGAATTAGAAGATCGTTTTGATCAATATCATTATAACTATAATGGTGGACAAAGTTTGGGCTTGCCAGGAAGATTGGATTTTGATACTACTTCTTCAAATTCCAAAGATCATTGTTCGATTTGTTTTGGAGAGTTTTGCAATGCATCACGGACTGAATTATTTTATACAAGATGTTCTCATATTTTTCATAAAGAATGTATTGCAAAATGGATCTATCGATGTGTCAATGGTGCACGATGTTATTCTTGTCCATTGTGTCGACGTGAAATAATATGAGTAGAGAAAAGAATAATCAAGGAATCGGGTAACCCTTCATATTCAATTAGGTTGAGTGGATAAGATAATCTTTTAATTTTGTATGACATTCATCTGTAATGATTATGAGAAAAAATGGTTGAAGAAAGTTGATGTATTATGCACATAATTAAGCATTTTTAATGGTGAGTTAACCATCATGATAGTAATTGAATTATTAAACAAGTCATATTGTAATCATGGATGAAGGATTTTATCATAGTTTTCATGTTGCAAAAGAGTCTAGTAGGAATTTCAACATTATTTGCCATAGTTAATCGGGTCTCTGTTGCATATAAGCATGAAAATATTTTGTTTGAAATCCGTATAAGCACTTTTCAATCCACTCCAAATTAAAGAAGAAATATGATTTCTTGTGTATAACCAATATGAAATTTGTATATGGATTTTAATGTAACAAATACTACTATCAGTTTATGAAGGAAAAAAACACGAATAAAACATTGTCGAGTTAGATTAACACATAGAGTTTGTTTGGTGTTGAGAAGAAGTTGAAAAGAGAAAGAGATGAGAAAGAAGTTGATAAGTGAGAAATGTGATAGATCTATAGTATTGTTTGTTATAAGAGAAATAAATGAGAAATGCTTAAATGTATTTTTGGTCTCTTTATATTAATTTTTTTATAAAAAAAATCAACTATTAGGTCCTTATATATATTTCATGTTTTTCTGTTGGTCCCCATGAAAAAATAGTCTAATTTGCATATGTGAAGTTGAAATTATGAAGTAATATTTTAGAAAATAGAATTTTTTAATTTTTTTTTAGTTTTCTTTATAATAATTAAACATTTTAAATTCTTTAATTATTTTTATTTATAAATATTTATTTAGATTTTATATATTATAAATTTTAATTCTAAAAAATATATTGTGTCTGGTCTACCGAGAACGTCTAAGGACTGTGATTCTATTTGGGTTATTGTTGATCGGTTGACGAAGTCTGCTCATTTTATACCGATAAAAATGGATTATCCGATGGAGAAGTTGACTCAGTTGTATGTCGAGAGGATCGTGAGTTTGCACGGTATCCCTTCTAGTATTGTGTCGCATAGAGATCCGAGGTTTACATCGAAGTTCTGGACAGGATTGCAAGAAGCCTTGGGTACTAAGCTGAGATTGAGTTCTGCTTATCATCCGCAAACAGATGGTTAGACGGAGAGAACGATTCAGTCGTTAGAGGATTTGTTGCGAGCTTGTGTGTTGGAAAAAGGTGGAGCTTGGGATAGTTACTTAACTTTGATTGAGTTTACCTACAACAATAGTTTTCATTCGAGTATTGGTATGGCTCTGTTTGAGGCATTGCATGGTAGGAGGTGTAGGACACCATTGTGTTGGTACGAATCTGGAGAAAGTGTTGGGATTGGACCGGAGATTGTCCAACAGACTTCATAAAAGATTAAGATGATTCAGGAGAAGATGAAAGCTTCTCAGAGTCGTCAGAAGAGTTATCATGATAAGAGAAGGAAGAATCTCGAGTTTAGTGAAGGAGATCATGTGTTTGTGCGAGTTACTCTGATGACTGGTATTGGTCGAGCTTTGAAGTCAAAGAGGTTAACTCCGCGCTTTATTGATCTGTTTCAGATTACGAAGAAAGTTGGAAAAGTTGCTTATCAGATTGCTTTACCGTAGTCGCTTGCAAATTTGCATGACGTTTTCCATGTATCTCAGTTGATGAAGTATATTGCTGATCCGTCTCATGAGATTCAGGTAGATGACATACAGGTACGAGATAATCTGACTGTTGAAACATTGCCTGCGAGAATTGAGGATCGGAAGTTGAAACAGTTGCGAGGTAAAGAGATAGCTCTGGTGAAAGTAGCTTGGGGAGGACCAGCAGGTGGAAATGTTACTTGGGAACTGGAGAGCCAGATGAAAGACTCATATCCCGAACTTTTCGTCTAAGGTATGTTTTCGAGAAGAAAACTCTTTTAGTAGGGGAGAGTTGTGACACCCCAATATTTCGATTATTAAATAATTAGAATTTTTAATTATTAATTTAATTAGAAATTTAATTATTGGTATTTTTGGATTATTGGAATTATTAATTAAAATAAAAGAAGTGGAAGTGTTGGTGGTGTGACGTGTAAAGTGGGGGTTGTGAGGAGTAAAAGGCTCTACTCACACAATTGGGAAGTTTTCATCATACATGCAATTGAGAAAGGAAAGGAAGGAGGAAAATCTAAAAGTGTCAGAATCTGACGAATTCTCACGAGGTAAGGGGTGATCCCAATTTAGGATTCTCTAGGTTTGTAGGATTTGATCAAAATTTACCCAATTGCATGAAACTAGAATGAATGGATGTTATAGGATTGCTGGATGTGGTTGAATTGTGTTAAATCTCACTATTATATTGTTGTTGGGATGATTTTTGTGATATTGGATGAGTTGATTCGTAGAGGAATGATGGGGTTTGAGTTGGGAAGAAGAATGTTGTCAAATTGAGTATTTTTTGCTCCAGAACGCGCAGGAACCGGTTCCCAGTATGGAGGAACCGGGTTCCCTTTGTAAAATTCACTAAATTTTTTATTTTTGAACGCAGGAACCGGTTACTCCTAGGGAGGAACCGGGTTCCTAGTACAAATTTTACGCATGAAAATGACATTTTTTGCAGGAACCGGTTCTCCATTTGGAGGAACTCGTTCCCACTGTTACTTTTTGAAAAATACTAAACTTTAAAAATTCATAACTTTCAAAACGTAAGTCCGTTTTAGTCGCCGTTTTGGACGTTGTTTCTTAAATTAAATACTCTATTTTATAAAATGAAGAAAATTATATTTAATGGATTTTATTTTGAAAAGAACCATTTTTCCGATTTGTGAACGATGGAAGTTATGGGAATGGTGGATGAATGAGTATAGGATTGTTCTGACAGGTTAAACGTGGAATGAAGCTTGTATGCTATTTTCCTGCTGTTTATTCATGATTGTATTGATATCATGTGTTGTTGTCGATGTTGTATATTCATGATGCTTGTTGATATCATGTATTGTTGTTGATGTTGTATATACCTGATAGTTGTTAATCTCAGTTGTTGTTATATATACTGGTGATAGTCTTACTAATTGAAGGGTAAGCGTTTGACATATCTATGCTTTGTGATGATTTATTTCATGATAAGTGGTGATATCATGTTGTGGTTGATGATGGTTTATGGTGTCTGATGTGGTCATAACCTGTGTTGAAAGTTGCATGCTTTATGATGTGCATGCATATGCATTCTGGTGGAGTTAATTCTTATTGTGTGGAATTGGACTTGCAGAGCCAATATCCGTACCTAGTGGTTTAGTGGTGGTGAGGCTGGATTCGTGTCTCAATGGTGTATGGGCAAATCGATGATTAACACTGTGTCCGAGGTAGAAACGGAACAGGGTGTGAATTTAGTTCACGTTTGGTACCACATGTATAGAGTCTTGCATTGCATTTTGTATGAATTATAACATGATAGGATGAATTCCAGTGTTATAGTTTGTTGTTTGTGTATGACGTATATTTATGACTTGTGTATGAAGCAGATCTGATTATGCTGAATATGGTGGACTGACGTCTTATGATATTTTATTGCCTTTGATGAACTTATAATGCATTTTAATTGTGATGAAATCTCACCCTTACTTTGATGATTTCAGATTGAAGTATTAGCTGCTTAGGAGCTGGTGATGATGGCTTTTAAGCTATGCATTTAGTTTATCCGCGTGTCAGTGTCATGCTCTGGTAGTTGTAACATTGGAGAACGTTTGATTTCGAGTTGTATTAAAACTCTGTTTTCTTTTGGTTTATGTTGGAATAATTATTGATTGAATTTATTCCGTTTTGATGATAATTTCCGCTGTGTAGAACATGTCTTTTGGTTTAGTTATTTTAATGAAGTTCTTCAGTGAAGCATGATAATTGTATAAGATTTTCTTTTAAATAAATTGTGATGCCATTCTTTTACATGTTAGTTCTGAATTAATTATTAATATTCGCGAGATATTTTAGAAGGATGTTACATTATTTGACGCGAAAGAATTATTCACAAAGACTCACGAATTACTGCCTAGCCAATGAAAGTGGTTGTTAGCCGAAAAACATGGAAATTTCTATTCTTGATTTTATGGTTGAAACAATTTATTTTAATAAGGATGATAATTGATTCTAGATTATTTAATTATAATCAAGTGAGAGGAATAATAGCATCTAATAAACAATGTATTGCCACCTCATCGGCGTGATTTTAACTAATGATATCTATTCTTTATTTTAATATAAAAAACAAAATAATTAATTAATATATTAGGCCAACCCAATTTAATTAATTAATAATTTAAACAAACCTAATTATATAGACTGAATTGTTAGGTAACTGTGATAATTGAAATGGTTTCGGCAAAGTGAGGTTTCAGCAAATGGAGCAGAGTCAATTTTCTGCAAGATTTTTTTATTCTATTATTTTTCTAACTATTGCATTTCATTGTATTTTATAAGGTGATCCATGCGCAGGAACTTTGGTTTTTTTTCTCTATAGTTTTATTTAAATTAGTCTTTGGCAACTGTGGTCGTGGTCATGGTCATGGTCATGGATAACAAGCATGAAGGGTCTATGCCATTGTAACCTTTCACTTGTTCTATTGTTAATTTATTTTTCAAATTTATCAGAATGTCATTCATTTCATGTGGCCGTTCAATCTGTTCGGATTATTTGTGGCGCCATAGAGCAATATAATAGTGGTCATATTATATTATAATATTCATTGTTTGTTTATATAATATTAGAATATTTTTATCAACCACTTGGTGTAAATTTATTATTGGAGTAAAATTTTTTAGAATAAGTTATTTGTTATTTTTAAAAAAGTTGTGTTATTGATTTGTTTGTACACCGTATTTATTTATTTATTTATATGATTCAAAAGCGCTAATCTTCAATGTTTTATGTTGTCAAAAAATTTATAAGATGGTCTCGAGTAAAGATAAAATGGAAGGAATTAATTTTAAATGGTCAGATGATCCTGAGTATGAAAAGATTTTTTGTGAGTTTTGTATCAAGTTTATTCGAAAGAATGGACGTGTATCATTTAAATGGAAAGAGATTAACCAAGAGTTTGAAGTTGTTGTCAATCGAAAATGTCTTGTAAAGACCTTGAAGAATAAGTTTGATACAATGAAGAAAAAATGGCGCATTTGGAGGTTTTTGAAGTTTGGTGAAACTGGCTCAGGATGAGATCATGTTACATGAAAGCTTCGTTGTTCACATGATTGGTAGGATAGAAAATTAAGGTTAGTTTGTTTATTAAATACTTCTAGTTAACTTACAATGAAAGTGATTTAATATAAGATCTAAAAGTTAATTATTAATGTTTTTTAGGAGAAACCAGAGGCTAAACAATTTCGTAATAAATCACTAGATCTTGCGATAGAGGAATATTAGAATCAACTATTTGATGACAATTATGCAGATGGGGATGAGGTTGTTGCACCTTTTGTGGATATTGAGTTGGTTCAACCAATGGAACATGTTCATATTGAGGAAGAGGGTGAAGAAAATTGTGGGGAAGATAATCATCATTATGAGACTGATGAAGCACATGTTTATGCGGAATATCAACGACATGCTTCTCTAGTAGAAAATTTACTACATGAAGAAAATTATTTTTGGCCTAATTTTATGAATGAGGTGGGTGGTACCCAATTTTCTAACCAAGGTCTTGGAGGTGCACAAGTACCTAGTGAAGGTCTTGAAGGCACACAAGTAACTGGTCAAGATGGAGGCACAAAAAGAGTTTCACAAAACATGACTAGCAAACCTATTAAAGGAAATCGTAAAAGAAAACAAACCGGAGGGGATGCGAAACTAGGTGGTCGGATAGAAACCTTGATATCTCATTCTCATACGACATTAGAAATAACGCAATATGATGGAAATACAAGTAAAGAAGTTAATGGTAGTTCTACAATTGCTACGACAATGGCTGTTATAAATCGGATGGTTATAAATGGTGTTTTGGAAAAGGGTAGTGAATTGTGGTGCTTTGGGACTTATTCGATTGAGAATGAATCAAGGCGAGAGATTTTTTTAAAAATGGTGGATGACGAGTCTAGAAAAATATGGTTAACGTATATGCACTCCAAAGAGAAATGAACATTTTATGAATATTTAGTTTTTAAGGCTTGTTTCTTTGATTTTGACTTAAAATTTGTTTCAATTTTGTGAATGTTGACATTTGCTTGCAAGGCTTGTGTCTCTAGTTTTTACTTTAATTAGTTTCAATTTTTTGAATGTTAAAATTTGTTTGCTTTTGGTTAAAACAAATATGCAATCTATGTTGAATTTATTGATGTTGGTGTTGAATTATTTGTGTTGAATATGGTTATTAATAATTAAATATATTTATTCATTAGTAGGTACATCATGGATATTGCTGAAAGAGAAAAGAAGAGAAGAAATTATGCACTTTATTGGATTATAAGATCAAATACAATAAGTGCAATTGCTACATATTACTATAAATATATTTATAAAGAACCATGTATGACTTTAATTCAACGAGGACAAGATTGGATGAATGAGATATTGAATGAACACCCTATTTGGTGTGTGAATGCCTTTCGAATGGATCCAATTTTATTTACGTAGTTGTGTGAATATTTTCAATCAAAATATGGATTACAACCAAGTAAAAGAATGACAGTTGTAGAGAAGGTGAGCATATTTGTGTATACACTTGCTATGGGTGCTTCTAATAGGGATGTTAGCGAGCGATTTCAACATTTTGGAGAGACCATTAGTAGAAAATTTCATGATGTTTTAGAATCAATTAGTGGCAGAAGTAGGGGCTACCAAGGTCTAGCACGTGATATCATAAAATCAAATGATCCAACTTTTTAATATATACCACCTCATATTGCTAATGACGAGCGGTACATACCTTATTTCAAGGTGTGTGTGTGTGCGTGTGATATCTCTTATTTCTTATCATGGTGGAGATACCTTTATATATATATATAATAGGATTGTATTGGATGCATTGATGGTACCCATATAGCTGCATGTATTCTTGAGACCGAGCAAATGCGTTATAGGGGTGGAAAAGGAATCTCCACCTTAAATGTCATGGCTATGTGTGATTTTTATATGTGTTTCATATTTATATCAATTGGATGGGAGGGATCAGCACATGACACACGTGTTTTAGAGATGGAGAAGAAAAAAAGTTGTTATTTCTACAGACTAACTCTCTGCCTTTTTTTATTTCCAAACTACAAAAGTTGATTATATTACAATGATAGAGTACCTCTCTATTTATAGCGGAGTTTGCTTGTTCACCAAGAAAATTCTAACTAACTAACTCAACTAAGACACAAAACAAAATAACTCTTAAGTATAACTCTGTCGAAGTACACTATTTCGACAACATATCTCAACAACTAATTACTATATTCGACTCTCTGTCAAATATAGTTAATACAGACTTTTTCAAATATTGATTTCACATAGAATTACACATTAAACAAGCACTACTTCCAATGCGAAGAATGGGGTGGATGTTTAATATTTGCACTCCAACACTTAAGTTAGTGAGAGAAATTAAAAGTAATATGTGAGGGGGAATGAATTTGAATACCTGAAATGACATATTTTACTCTTATATACTTAGAGCGGTTGAAACTGTTCATGTGTGGTTTGATGTGTTGTGTGGGCAATTGTATGATTGAATCAAACAATGATTGTTGTTTTGAAAAGAGGAGTTAAATACTTCTTGTCAAATGAAGGTCTACCCGTTCAGTGTGTCATTTAACTTGAGGTTCACTCTTGGGTCTTTTCTCATAGTGTGAAGGGCTAGAATAGATACCATTTTATATATGTAATGTGTCATACCCCAAAATTTTCCCTCCTACTCCTCGAGACATTTCACATATCCATACTCAAGGATTTCCCAAGGGTTGACCAGACAAACCCTCTCCTAAGCAATCAACCCAAACTAGGGTTTGGTTATCCTCAAACCAGGGTGAGCCTCCAACACTTCCAGTGGTCATCATGCCTCATCACATGCTTTAAAGAATCTTCATGTCAAGTTTCAAGCCTTACAAGTCAAGTTTCCTCAGACAATTGCTCAGATGGTTGAAAATCAATTGTATTGGACAAGAAGTCAACTGTGGTCAACATACAGTCAAACTTCATGATTTTTGGTCAACATCCATATTTTGAAGTAATATTCATCATTTGATAAGGGTTGATCATGATTCATCAAGAAAACTCAAGATTTGATCAAAAGTCAAACTTTCCAAATTAGGGTTTTCTAAGGAAAAGTCAACTGAACTTTGACTGAGCATAACTTTCTCATACCTTATCAGAAATTTTTCCACCACCTCTCATTTTGAATAAAATTCAATTCTATACAACTTCATGTCTCACAAGCATGGTCAGAAAATGTTTCATTTTGAAGATATGGATCAAAACATTACAGGTCCTTTTCAAAGTCAACAAAAAGTCAACTTTTTGTAAAGAAGTTTTATTTAGCATGGAAACTCCAATTGAGATGAAACCAAAGAGGTTGTTTAGAGGACATCTAGAACTTTCTAAAAAATCCAAGAACACTAAAAAATGTTAAAAATTGAGCAAAATAAACCTTGCACAAGTTGGGCATTTTTGAAGAATTGCACAAAGGAAAATATTTGACAAAATCCAATTTTTTCCAAATGGGCCTATAATTTTATGATCCAAACTTGATCATAATATTATTCAAGACCTCTTGATGCCTTGCCACGACCTTTTCTTATTTTTTTGATTTATTTTTGAATTTAAAAGCATTTAATTCAAATTTAAATTAAATAAAATATGAAAACAAGGTGTAAAACAAGTTGGGTTGCATTTCTATCAAACTTGAGGACCAAGGAAGCCCACAATACATGCCAATTTCGTGCAAGATCATACAAGGAAGAGAAAATCAAATTTTGGAAAGATTTGATGAAAATTGAAGAGAACATATTTTTGCATTCAAAGCCATATCTTTTTTCACTATTTTTGCTCCAATCTATTGCATTATAAATATACAACACATCCACAAGACCAAAGGACAAACCCTAGCCTCTTGAAGCAACCCTAAAAATCACAAATTTTTCACAAAGTTGTCAATTTCGAATTTGATTTTCCAGCAGGTTTCAAGGTGTTTCAAGCATTCAATCGTGTTCCTGAGCATCCCAGCAGTCGTTCCCAACCCTTACACGAAGCCAAGCCATCCCAGAACGTGAAAAACACATAGCACCGATTTGGTATTTTGCTTAAATTCGATTTTTATAATTCATGCATCATTAACTGCTTTTGATTGTTTGAATGAACTCAGGACATCCATTAGAACGCGTTTGAATCATTACATGTAAGCTTTCACGTAGAAATCTTGAATTGCCATTGTTAGGTTTCAGAAACTGAAAAGCTTCAAACCGGTCGATACAGGAACTTTCAGGCCAAATGGACACCACCATCGTGTTCGCAGCCCTCGATTTAGGGGGTAAGGTCCCTCTTTGTTCTTTATTTTGCTTATTTTGCAGGTTCATGTGAGGAAGTCGTCGGAGAAGACGATCGAAGCCCCAGCTCCGGCGTCGTGGACTCAGTTGACTCAGGCGAAGGTTGGCGTGGCACGATCGTGGCTTCTGATTCGCTCCCTACAATACACCCTGGGACCCATGCGTGACTGTGTTTTGAAAATTCAAAATATGACACGTTGTCACGCTTATAATCCAATACTTGCATATTCATGACAACAAAGACAGCTAGCTCAGTTGGCAACGTGTGTGGTGATTTCTCCAGGAGGTCCTGGGTTCGATCCTGACCTCCTCCCCTTATTTTTAACACTTTTCAAAACTAACATGTTTTTCTATTTTCTTTTTCTTTTAATATTTTCATTCAATTTAATTAATCTTCAAATAATTTTCTCATGCATTTAAAAATCACCAAAAATATTTTCCTTTTGCATTTTAATCAGAAAAATACTTATTTAATTTTAGACATTAAAATTAATATTTTTGCATGCATATTTTAATTAATTGATAATTAACCATTAAATTGGCTTTTAATTGCTTTTAATTACCGAAATCGATCCAGAAAATTCCCAAAAAATTTCTATATCATCTAATCAGCAAGACTAACCTAAAATATTTTTCCTCATTCAAAAATCTTATTTTTTTTACTAACCTTTCTCTCTTATGCGAACTTCTTATATTTTCTGATTATGTATCTGCTCACAGGTTGTAATGGTTCGGACTATTTTTCTCGCTTTTCTTTTCAATGTTATGTAACTGCTCATGGGATGTAATAGTTTAATTAGGACTTTTACTTTCCGCACTCCTATTATGTAACTGCCCCAAAGCCATGTAATAGCGTAGGACTTTTATTTTCCGCACTTTACTTTCCGCAATTTACTTTCTGCATCATATAAACTGCTAGTAACTAGGCGTGTATGGCAAGATAAAAACGAACATAGATCACTTCTAATTCCAAGATAACATATCTGAATCTGACACACTCTTTTCACACATGCACCCCTTAGGGTAATTCTCTCTCGTTGCCTTTCAAATAAATGGTCAAGTCCCTCGAACGTAGAGGTATCCTAGCATCGTTGCCTACAAATATATCATCATAGTCCCTTCGATACAAAGATCATAGACCCACGATGTCGCCTACGAATACATGATCTCGTCCCTCGATTGTTGCCTACGAAAAGTGATGATCGTCCCTTCGAATGTGCTAGGATACTTCCTACAAGTTGCCTTCTATGACCATCCGATGTCCCTTCGAATGTTCCTTCTTACATCCAATGAATAGGGTTACCTATCAACTAATGATACGGATAGCACTGTTCTAAAGGAACGTAAAGCAACACGAAAAACGACCGTTCTGAGTAGGTAATAAGACTTTTAGTTGCTTGCTCTATCAAATACTCTTCACACCTCACACTTTTGTCAAAGTTCAAACTCTTTTCAAAAAAAAAACATTTCCGAACACTTTGTATACATTCCTACATGAATTATTACAAAGTCAAAGCGAAATGTCTTTTCAAAACATTTTTGTCAAACACACAGAAAACAATTTTTTTAAAGATGAGCTAGAAGCAACTAAGAGCCCGTAGATAACTACGGATGGAAAGGGGTGCTAATACCTTCCCTTTTCATAACCTTCTCCCTTACTCAGAATTTAACGAAGGTCTTTTTCTGTTCTTTTCACCTTCCCTTAATTGGATAAAAGAAAAGTCGGTGGCGACTCTTGCTATCCGCAACATTTGCGATAAAAAGCAAAACAATTCTCAAAGTCAGTTCGCCGTATTACATAATGACAATCATAGTGGACAAGGTCTCCGACGTCCCATATATACCAATATGAGCTCAGATATTTCTAAAAACAAATATAAAAATTGATTTGACTCTTAATTTAGCGGTGGAGTATTTGGTTGTGCATACACTCAACATTTACTAAAATATTTCACATAGTGTTAACATATTCTTCGATGACCAATATGCATACTCAACTCTAATATAAGTTCATTTGAAAAACAAAACGATATACTAATAACTAAAATGTGTAAATTTTAATTTAGAATTAAATATATTTTTGGTCCCTCTAAATATCTTAAACTACGTTTTTATTCCCTCTAAAATTTTCCTTCAAAGAATGGTCCTCCTAAAAATTTAAAATTTAATTTTTGGTCTCCCATGACAAAACCGTGGCTAAAATGGTCTCTAATTTCGTCACTAAATTGTACAAACCGTCGCTAAATCGCAGGAGGGACCAAAAGTTAAATTTTAAATATGTGTCTATAACATGTCTATTATATTCAAGAACTTAACACATTATTTAAATTAAGACAATTTTATAACATGTTTATTTTGAAAAATATGACATTTGATAAATACGTGTAATTTATTGAGAAATCAAAGTAAAATTAGTCAAAGATGAGCAAACATAAAGCATAAAGGTCAAAGAAAAGATGCAAAAAAACACTAAGTGTGAAGAAATAGGGACTTGGTGAAAATTGGATGAAAAAATGAGCAAAATCGCAAAAGAATAGAATAAACACACAGATCATTGCACACTATCACGCGTGTAACACATCATCACACAGAGCACCGGGTTCCATCACACACGTAATGAAAAGTGGTTGAACATCATCGCGTGCGATATCTTCCATAATACGCGTTATGGGTCCTCTTTCTGGGCTTTTTCTAGATCGATTTGACACCTTTAAAAGGGGATTTTTGTCATCTTGTTAACGGTTCTTCAAATTTAGACTGAAAATGAAGCTAAAGAGTACATGGAGTGTGGTTTTAAGAGCATTAGAAGCCATTGAAGGCCAGATCTTCGAGGACTTTCTCATGAAATCTGTGAGAACAAATTTTGGTTCTAATCATATCTTAGAGTTTTTATGATAACAAGTGAAATAAATTTTGTATAATAAATATGATACTCTGATGTGTATTGTTTCCATTTCAGATGATGTTCTGACTCAAGCGCTCTAGAATAAAGAAATATCAAAATTATGATAAATAAACAAGTAATAGAAGATCTAATGATGAATGGAACTTCTGGACACGCACGTGATAACACGAAATCATATCGTTTATTTTACATGAAATTAACCCGTTTTGTATTATTTTGACCCGATTAACTCCCGAATATTTCGAGATTGTCATTACTTTTTGCAGGTATTCACAACTTAGCTCAAAACAGAAGAAAATATGAAACAATGCAAGAAAACACCAAAAAGAACAGAAGAAAAAGATTAAACATCAAAGATTACAAATTTTAGTGTGATGGTCGAACGCCAGCCACGACCGTAACACATTCCGTGTTACGACCGTCACACATCCACCACGACCGTAACACGGAAGAAACACCAAGTTGCTCGTAACACAAAGGCCACGACCGTAGCAGCATATAAGTTAAATTAGAAGAGCGAGCGTGGAAAGTGAGCGAGTTTTGAAACTCCTTATTTCTCTCTGGATTCTCTCAACCACAAAGCCACGTTCAAAAGCAACAACCCGTCCCTATATCCCGGAGATTTTCAAGGCAAGCTACGTGTGTGAATTCCAATCCAACTGCCTCATTCTTCTATAAATACCTCAACATTTCAGTGTTAGAGGTACAGAGTTTTGGAGGATTTTCTTGTGCGGAAGTTCTGCCGATTTTCGAACTCAGTATTATTTCAATTGTTATTCCTCTGCATTCAATTATTCTTTTCCATTTTCATTGCCCAAATAATAATTTCCAACATCAGGAAATTATTATTATAGTTTAGGATTTATTATTCAAGCCTCAGAATTTTTACATTTCAACCGATACCAAGTCCAAGTTTCCGATTTGTGGAAGAAGGATTGAAGTATTGGCTTTATTTTCAGGTTTCTATTTTGCAATTGTATTACATACCTTTAATTAATTAATGCAATTTAATTTATTATTCATAATGTCCAATTTATATTTGTTTGCTTTTACTTCCTGTACGTTCATTTTAATTTCTATGGCTAGCTAAACCTTTAGTGTCGGTATGGGATAGTAAGAGACATTAGGCATCCGATCAAACTTAGGCTAAAACTTTAATCAACTTAATTCTGGTTATAACTTTTTATGCTTAAAAATAAAACCTTCGTTACGAAAGTAAGAAGAGTAAATAGGTTAGATCGAGACCACGAAAGTGTGAGGTTTTAACCGGATAGATAAAGTTAGGCATTTGATTTAAATACGTGAAAGCGCTTTAAACCAAATTAGAATTAATTAAGTTTCAAAAATACTTCTAAACACTTATAGGCTAGCGAAAGGTATAGGGCTTTAGGCGTATAATCCGAGATAAGACCATGAAAGTGTGAGTTGAGGGTTTTTAAACTGATTAATTCTACGGACAAACCAAGTTGACCATCCTAATATGCCTAAGCCAGATTAGATCCTTTAAGTCGACTCTATTGCATACCGACCATTTCATTTCATAATTACTTTAAAACCAATTAATTTACCTTCCTTAACCTTCCTAAAACTAAACGTGACAATTTCCGCCTTAGCTAAACAAACATTACTTTCCCACACTAGAGTGATTACAAAGTCCCTGTGGATTCGACAATCTTTTATTACTACCGCGATAGGTTGTGTGCTTGCAGTTAAAGATACCGTTAGACACATTAGGTTTATCGCACATCAAGTTTTTGGCGCCGTTGCCGGGGACTTTGATCTAGTCACTAGTGCACTCTTAAAGTAGCACTGTCTAGGCTAAGGCAACTATTTATTTTCCCTTTTGTGTATGCCAAATGCGCGCTCTCAAGGCGGTACTTTGCATATACCCATATACGATATCGAGCGTTATCTTCGATTAAGAAGACGAATTCAAGAGTACCGTGCACTCAACAATCTTCCGTCTGTTCTTCCGGATCTCGACGAGTTACGAAGAATGGTGATCCACCTCCTCCTCCTCGTCCTCTTAAGGATTACGCAGTTCCTTCTCAGCGAGCCTCATAGATATGCAGCTCTGCTATTGCTCGAAATGATTTCGAGTGAAACCTTCGCTTCTTTCGCCGTTCGGTGAACCGGTTCTGGAGCTCCTGACGACCCTAATCTACATCTATACGTGTTTGTGCGATGCAGAACCTTTGTAAGCGAATGGAGTAAACCACGAGGCGATACGATTGCGCCTATTTCCTTTTCTTTAAGAGACAGAGCTCGTGCTTGGCTTCAATCTCTTCTGTCAACTCAATCACCACTTGGGTGAGTTGAAGAAAGTCTTTTACTAGATATTTTCCTCCAAGCAAAGCGCTATGCTCGAGCCAACATCAATGGTTTCAAACAGAAAGACAATGAATCTTTATTGAAGCATGGGAGCGATACAAGGATATGCTAAGACTACGCCTCATCATGGTTTAGAAGAATGGATGATTATTCACACATTCTATAACGGTCTCTTGTACAATACAAGATTAACCATAGACAGCTGCTGGTGGCGCGATGGATAAACCATATGCAAGCAAACCAACTTATTGAAAGTATGGCTCGAACCACTACCAATGGGGAAGCGAGAGAGTTAATGTAGAGAAATCTCAACAAAAAGGTATCAAGGCCGAAGTGAACAGCCTGGATCAAGTTAATGCTAAAGTGGAGGCTCTTACCCAAAAATTAGAGAACCTTTCCGTCACTCCCGCAGCTACCGTAGCTGCAGTGATTCCAACTTGCGATCTATGTGGTATTCAATCACATCTTGCTCCAGAATGTCCCCTTTTGACCGGAGTACCAGCCGAACAAGCTAACTACGTGCAAGGAAATCCCTACAGTAATACGTATAACCCAGGTTGGAAGAATCATCCAAATTTCTCGTACAAAAGCAACAATGCGTTGTATGCTCCTGGACAAGCTCCTGCTACACCACCTGGTTATCCAAAAGCTATCCCGAATCATCCTAATAACGAACCTAATACTTCCAACGTTCCTAGGAAATCAAACCTCGAAATTATGATAGAGCACTTCATTGCTTCTCAATCCCAGACCAATAAGGATGTTTTAAATTAGAACTTACATACCAACGAGCAGATTAAGCAATTAGCTAGCAAGGTCGATGCTTTAGCTACCCATAACAAGATGCTTGAAACTCAGATTTCACAAGTAGCTCAACAGCAGGCACCTTGGAATATTTCCTGGTCAACCACAACCTAACCCGAAAGGACACGCTAATGTCTGATACTTAGGAGTGGAAAAGAACTTGACGGACCTGTTGATCCAAGGCTAGAAAACCCAGCTATGTATCAGAAGCAAGACAAGCCGAGTGAAAACGAGAGTGACCCGCGAAAGAAAAGGAAAACGAAACTCAAGAGGCTGTAGAAAAAGAGAAACCTTATGTGCCTCCACCGCCCTATAAACCACAGATTCCGTATCCTCAGAGATTAACCAATTCTAAATCGATGAGCCAATTTAAGAAATTCGTGGAACTTCTGAAACAACTAAATATCACAATACCATTCACAAAAGCCATAACCCAGATGCCATCGTATGCTAAATTTCTTAAGGAAATCCTATCTAATAAGAAAAATTTAGAAGATAACGGAACAGTTACCCTTACTGCTCAATGTAGTGCTATCATTCAGAATAACATGCCTCCTAAGCTAAAAGACCCAGGTAGTTTCTCTATACCCTGTAATATTGGAAAATTCGTCATAGACAAAGCTCTATGCGACTTAGGAGCAAGTATCAGTGTCATGCCCTTATCTATTTGCAAAAAGCTGGAAATGGGAGAACTTACACCTACAAAAATGTCTGTTCAATTAGCTGACCGATCAGTTAAGTATCCTGTAGGTATATTAGAAAATGTTCCAGTTAGCATAGGTCAATTCTATATCCCGACCGATTTCATAATTATGGACATTACGAAGATTGATTACCCTATCATATTAGGAAGACCATTCCTAGCTACAAGCTATAATAGATGTAAAGAAGGGCGATTAACATTCAAGTCGGAGAGGAAAAAGTGGAATTCATCCTCACTCAATTTCTACAAGCACCGCCATGAATGACACATGTTATTTACTCGATATAATAGATGAGTGCGTGAGAGAGATGGAAGCTAAACAAACCACATATTCAAATAATGAAAATTGAAACCCTCGATATTCGAGACGACAATTGGCGAGAACCATATAAAGATAATGATCTAAGCGAAAGTCTAGCACTTACACCTAATCATATGCCATGTCCCAAGAAACCAAAACTAGAATTAAAAGTTTTACCTAAAAATCTACGATCTGAATTCCTTGATCTTGAACAAACTCGACTGTAATAGTGAATTCCAGTTTAGGAACGCTGAAAAACTCTTAGACGTTCTAAGGAAATATCCTACTGCGTTAGGTTACAACATATCGAGACTTAAAAGGAATTTGTCCTTCAATTTGTATGCATCGATTCTATTAGAAGAGGATTGCAAAACCTCTCGAGAACCTCAAAGAAGAATCAATCGATCCTCAGTAGTCGAAAATCAAAATGGAAATTATATAATCTAAATGGGTTAGCCGGCATGTCGTACCTAAGAAAGGAGGTGTCACCGTGAAAAACACACAAGGCTAAATAGCAGTGTGCATTGATTATAGAAAACGAACAAAGCTACTCGGAAAGACCATTTTCCTTTACCCTTTATTGATCAAATGTTAGAGCGATTAGCCAAACACTCCTACGCTTATTTACGGTTATTATTTTTCCAAATTCTATTCACCCGATCAAGAGACTACATTCACGTGTCCCTATGGAACATTCGCGTACAGACGAATGCCATTTGGATTATGTAATGCCCCTGCAACTTTCCAACGATGTATGATGGCCATCTTCGCAGATTTCATTGACAACATCATGGAAGTGTTTATGGACGACTTCTCTGTGTGTGGACAAAGTTTCGAAGGATTTCTATCTAATTTAGAGAGTGTTTTAGAACGATGTGTGAAAGTGAACCTTGTGCTTAACTGGGAAAAATGCCATTTCATGGTCAGAGAAGGAATCGTACTTGGACATGTTATTTCCAATAAAGGAATTGAATTTGATAAAGCTAAGATAGAAGTGATTAAAGAACTCCAACCACCTAAGACCGTTCGAGAGATACGAAGTTTTCTAGGACACGCCGGTTTTTACCGACGCTTTATTAAAGATTTCTCGAAAATTACAAAACCACTTACCGGACTATTAATGAAGGATGCTGAGTTCATATTCGATGACGATTGTCTTAAAGCTTTTGAAACCTTTAAAGCCGCACTTATTTCTGCACCAATCATGCAACCGCCCGATTGGAGGTTACCTTTCGAAATCATGTGCGATGCAAGTGATTACGCTGTCGGCGCAGTTCTTGGACAAAGGAAAGATAAGAAACTTCACGCAATTTACTACGCCAGCAGAACGCTAGACTCAACTCAGATGAACTACGACACAACTGAAAAAGAACTCTTAGTCGTGGTCTTCGCGCTTGACAAATTTCGTTCTTACCTTGTAGGAGCAAAAATCATCATCTACACGGACCACGCTGCTATCAGATATTTACTTGCCAAGAAAGATGCAAAACCGAGACTCCTCCGATGGATCTTGCTTTTACAAGAATTCGACTTGGAAATTAAGGACAAGAAAGGAACCGAAAACGTCGTAGCGGATCATTTATCCCGTTTGGAAGGTATAAAACCCGAACAAGTGCCAATTAACGACGATTTTCCGTATGAACATCTGATAGCACATATGATAAGCGACCTAGCTCAATTGGATTTACATAAACCAGAAGCTAAGGAAGTCATGAAAGCCATTGACATGACCATAGGATTGCCTTGGTATCGACATCGTTAATTATTTAGTGCGGTGCGCTTCCACGACTTAACACCAGAAAAAAATTCTTCCATGATCTCAAGAGTTATTATTGGGACGAACCACTTTTATTTAAACGAGGACCTGATGGAATTTTCCGCCGTTGTATACCCGACGAAGAAATATAAGACATCATTTCCCATTGTCATTCATCTCCTTATGGCGGACATGTTAGCACCTCTAAAGCGTGTGCCAAAATTCTCCGGCCTTTTACGGCTAACTGTGGAAGGATGTCCACATCGCCGTTAAAAGCGTGATCGATGCCAGCCACCGGTAATATCTCGGCGATGAAATGCCTCGAAAGGAATACTAGAAGTTGAAGTCTTTGATGTTTGGGAATAGATTTTATGGGACCTTTCCATCTTCTTTTGAAACAAGTTTATACTGTCATTGTCGATTCGTTTCAAAATGGATCGAGGCAATAGCTTCTCCTACAAATGACACACGAGTGGTAATAAAGCTTTTCAAGAATATAATTTTCCGCGTTTTGGTGTTCCTCGACTTGTTATTAGTGACGGTCGATCTCATTTTATTTCAAGATATTTGATAAATTACTATCTAAATATGGGTGAAACACGCGTAGCAACACCTTATCATCCATGAAACTAGCGGACAAGTCAAGTTTCGAACAGAGATTAAACAAATATTAGAAAAAGCGTCGCTATTTCTCGAAAAGATTGGTCATCCAAGCTTAACGAAGCTTTATGGGCTTATAGGACGACTTACAAGACTCTATCGGAACTACACCTTTCAAACTTGTTTACGGAAAATCTGTCACCTCGGTGGAATTAGAGCATAAAGCTTATTGGGCGATAAAGATACTCAATATTAATTACACTTGGCGAATCCTCGATTTACATGAATTGGAAGAATTAAGACTAGACGCTTACAACGCTAAAATATACAAAGAACGCACTAAAAATGGCACGATCAACGTTTATCTCGGAAAGAATTTAGTGTGGGAGATGTCGACTTTTATTCAATTCTAGACTTAGACTCTTCCTGAAAATTTAAATCTAGATGGTCCGGTCCTTTCGAAATTACAAAAGTATTTCCTAGCGGAGCGGTAGAAATTAAGGATAGAAATAGTGCCCGTTTATTGTAAGCAGCGGTTAAAATATAATCGTATAGATAATAGAGACTATACGAATAAGCTTAAACTCGTAAATTACCACCTATTTCTCCGACTAATCTTTCACTAGGTATTTCGTCGGGCTTATGGCGTTAAAAGCAATTTCATGGGAGGCACCCATTTTATTTGTTTTGTTTGCTATATTATTTACTATTTTGTTTTGTTTGCCATTTTGTTTATTTTATTTGTTTTGGTTGCTATATCGTATTTTTCATCTTTTAAAACTTTTATAAAGCTATGGATTTCAAAACAATTTTACTTTTCTGAGTTTCGAAAAGTCTTTTTCTCTTTACTTTCTCCTCCACTCTGTTTCCCCGCTTTACTTTTGCTATGGATCCACCACAGAACTTTATGGAAACCACCTTTAGAGGTAGAAACCAAAGGAGAAGATTTGAGGCTTTGTCTCAAAGAGCCATCAGTTTAACCCTGTATTATGATGAACCCACTATGGACACTTTAGGCATAACTGACAGTGTTTACTACATGTTTAACCAATTAGGATGGGAGAGAGCACACCTGAAAAATAGGTTTATCACTTACCGAGAGCTCACCCTTGAGTTCTTGAGTTCATTAGTTTACATCCCTGAACATGGTGTCGGAGCCCAAAGGAATCATTGCCTTGGACTTTTGGTATTGAGTTCACCTATAACCATAGGGACTTAGTCGCTTTATTAGGATTCCCAGTGGACCCTTAGCTTTTACTACCCACGAGGCGGTTTATTGGATTTTGAGTGGATTATTTACGGGTACTTTAACGGAAACTATCACCCGACCCGAAAGCATGGATAACAATGAAATACATAACCCACCATCCGTTATTTCCATAGGATTCTTGCCCACACTCTGTTTGGAAAGAACAAAACCAAAATCTTGTATCCAAGGATGAACTATCTACCTTTATTGTTTAAACACGGGCATACATGCTGTCCCACTCCTGATGAAGACCTTTACCCACATTAGTGAGGACCTTAATGTTCCTATAAGTGTGGGAGGATTGGTTACTATGATTGCAAATGCTCTTGGACTTCGTTACCAACTTAATAACTGTGCACCATTTGGATCGATTAGGCCTATGAATATTGATTTGTTTCAACAACATGATAATAGGAAATTTAGGCCACGCACCTTATGATTACACGATAAGAAACGAAGTTGTTACTCTTTTACCCTTCGAACCATGCGAGTTAGTGTCCATAACCGTGATAATTGGTTGTATGAATTGAATCCACGACCACCCGAGACACGAAACACCACAATCATATTTTGTTGCGATAATTTCATGTCCGCAAGAATCACGAAACTCCTCCGGTTACCATGATTTTACAAATATGGTGAAGCACAAGTAGCCCCGATGTAAACCAAGGAGAAAACACTACACAATTAAACACCATTCGACCACTTTGGATGCTTATAAAGCGACATTGATAGAATAAATAATGAATTGAAGACTATGTGTTTGGATCTTATTGGTTTGACTGACATCACAGTGGAGCAATTCTATAACATCACCCAAGCTTTAGAGATATTAAAAGAAAAGATTGGATGAAGCAGTTTTTATTTTATTAGTTTTTCGTTTTAGTTTTAGAATTTTTCCATTCTGTTTTGTTTCTAGGTAGTTTCAAATTCTTTGTTAAATTACCGCATTTCAATTTACAAGTCAATTTACCTTCTGTCAAAAAGAACAAGCTACTTAATTTGAAGTAATGCAATTGTTTTCAATTTTAAACTTACAATCATTTTGCTGCTTACAATGTTTTATGGTTTTCTACTCTCTTGCGAATTATATTTATTGGATTATATGTTGAATGTTGAATGAATTAATGTTGCGTTTATGCTGGAATGGTTGAGATGTGCTGTAAAATATATATTTGTCACTCTGTGTTCTGGTGTTCTGTTCTGTAAAAAATTACAGAATTTGTAGCTGCCACGATCGTAATCCACCCCCCACGACCGTCACACGCCTTTCAGCGTGTTACGCTCGTCAGCTTGGCATTACGACCGTAACGCGGGCTACATCAGTAACCCTGTTAGCAGAACGTTCCCTTTCCTTCTTCTTTCAAACTTTCTCTCTTCTTCTCCCATAACCCCCCAATCATCCCACTTCCTCCATTAACTACCCATTAATCCCGTTCAACCCACCATCAATCCCTCTCAATTTTCAAACTTCCCACTATCTCCTTCCATTATATATACACACATTACCCGTATCACATTCTCATTCTCTCATTCACCAACAACACCCATTCTCACTTAAACACCGTTGCATGCAAATGGCAAACAATCCCCCAGCCTATTCCTGGCGTTATCCTACGTGATGGTGAGCAGGGTGAGACCCAACGCATTAAGTTTTTGAAATTCCAACGCCGTGGCCTGCACCCCACTAGGTATGTTGACACTGACTGCCTCAGAGACCTTGGTCTGCTTGAGGGTGTCCAACGCCTCCTTCAGAGTGTCAACTTGTGGACTCTATGTAGCCAGCCCCAACCCACGTACGAGACACTCACTCTCGAGTTCCTCAGTTCCTTCTGCTACATCACTCCACCTGGTTCAACAAACCAACTTTCTGGTGTTGCGAAGTTTCGCATATTTGGTACCGAATACGAGTTTTCTCGAACGTTCGGACAAGCTGTGATTTGCAGGAAGGTTCCCACCTCCGTGTACCCGACAACTTTGGAGAAGAGTCCTTCAACCTTTGGCATAACCTCACCAGCAACCGAGCACACTCTTATGATCATCTCAACGCCACTCAAATCCATAATCCGGCCATACGCTATTTCCACCGTATCCTGGGCAACACAATCTTCGCAAGAGATAGTAACCACAAGCTAAACTCCAAAGAGTTGTTCTTCATGCATTGTGCATTCTCGGGTCAGAAAATTAATGTCGCACCTTTCCTCCTGGCCCATATTCACTCCATCTGCACCAGAGGCGGCAAACCTTTCTATTTTGGAGGACTTGTCACTTCTCTGGCTTTAGCACTAAACCATGGTGACACCCTTAGTCATCTGCCATCCCGACCACCGTTCCTGCTCACTTTAGACCATTGCAAATCAGCCCACCTCATCTACGAGCGGGACGATGGAAAGTTCCATCCAGTGATCCAAAATCGAGTTTACACTAATATTGTTTTGCCTTGCAGGGATCGAATCGACCCTCGGAACCGAGCCAATTGGCTATTCAACCTTGAAGATCCTGAAGGCCCTGCTGCTGGTCAAGAAGAACCTCATGTCGGCCCCGCTGATGAGATGCAGGAAGAACTGGATCGAGTTGTTCCCGTGCCTGACATACCTGAGTCATCCTCTGCTCCACAACCTCCGTCTCTTGACGAGATCCTCCGAGCCATTCATCATCAGAATCTTATATCTGCCAGAGCCGAGAGGGTGCATTAGGAGCGTTTTGACGCCTTACTTGCGCAAAATGCTCAAATCTTGAGTGGTCAGCGCTCGATGAATGAAAGGCTTGATGAAGTGCTAAGCGAGCTGAACGCTTTGAGGATGGATGTTACATCTCTTGGACCATAGAGCACTGACTCTGAAGCTACTCCTTCCAGAAGGTCCAGAACCCGAAGCCGCCGTGGTCGCCAGTAGTTTTTCTTTTCTTGTTGTTTCCCTTGTTTTTCCGTTGTATCTTTCATTTAACCTCGCCATTATATCATAACATTGAGACAATGTTTGATATAGTGTGGGAGGAGTACTGCATTTTTAATTTCAGAACGAGTAATTTCATTTCTATTTCATTTATATTTCGTTATTTCATTTTCTCCCCGTTTTATTTAGCCATACCAAAAATTTTCGCCTTTTATATTCGCATAACCGTTAGTTACCTACTTTAACTGAAATCTTAGTTAGAAGGCCGAGAGCGATCCAACGAGAACTATACGATTATGACACCTTCGACTCCCTACTTACGCGAATCGTCTCTATTTCCGTTATACCGATACTTTCAGTTTTAAGTCTTAAATTAGCCCCTAGTAGTTTATATTAGCAGTCGGCACCAGTCTTAGCACAAACCACGTGGAAAGCCGATGAATATAAGTGGATGATCTCAGTAAATTATTCAGAAAAATGTTACATGATTTAAGGAAATAGCCAAGGCACCAATTAAATTGGGCGATCCTCACCCGATCGTTTAATCCAATGGATGCGAAAGCTTTTACTAAGTAACATAAGAATCCATTGTTTAGGTGGTTCAGAAGCATCTGGTACTGAACTCGGTAGGGCAGACTACGGTCTGATCCCCCGCATCTTACAATCGGATAAAAGAGGTTGCCACATAAGTGTGCCAGAAACCGTTGTGTTTTGATCAGAACCACTAACAGGCTATTCCACTACGTACGTGTAAGGATAATGGGCTTAATGTGATTGCGCAAGAACGAAATCGGGTGAAATAGGAACGAGAAACCTTGAGTTGAATTATAACGGTATAATTGGATGTTTTTGTTTAAAACGGATAGTCGTCGACTAGCTTGTTGCTTGTGTCATTAGCGTATCGTTGTTGTTTCATTCGATTTTCTTGGCCGAACTAACCTAGGATCTCTTGTAACTATTTGAAAACGAAAGGTATACTAGTTATGTGCGTTTATAAAACTTGTCCGATATTTCTAAATTGATTATTTTGCTTGAGGACAAGCAAAGGTTTAAGTATGGAGGAATTTGATAACACGAAATCATATCGTTTATTTTACATGAAATTAACCCGTTTTGTATTATTTTGACCCGATTAACTCCCGAATATTTCGAGATTGTCATTACTTTTTGCAGGTATTCACAACTTAGCTCAAAACAGAAGAAAATATGAAACAATGCAAGAAAACACCAAAAAGAACAGAAGAAAAAGATTAAACTGTCAAAGATTACAAATTTTGTAGCTGTGACGGTCGTAACGCCCAGGCCACGACCGTAACACATTCTGAAGCGTGTTACGACCGTCACACATCCACCACGACCGTAACACGGAAGAAACACCAAGTTGCTCGTAACACAAAGGCCACGACCGTAACGCGTATAACAGTTAAATTAGAAGAGCAGAACGTGGAGAAGCTGAACAGAAGGAGTTTTGAAACTCCTTATTTCTCTCCTGGATTCTCTCAACCACAAAGCCACGTTCAAAAGCAACAACCCACGTCCCTATATCCCAGGAGATTTTCAAGGCAAGCTACGTGTGTGAATTCCAATCCAACTGCCATACTCATTCTTCTATAAATACCTCAACATTTCAGTGTTAGAGGTACAGAGTTTTGGAGGATTTTCTTGTGCGGAAGCTCTGCCGATTTTCGAACTCAGTATTATTTCAATTGTTATTCCTCTGCATTCAATTATTCTTTTCCATTTTCATTGCCCAAATAATAATTTCCAACATCAGGAAATTATTATTATAGTTTAGGATTTATTATTCAAGCCTCAGAATTTTTACATTTCAACCGATACCAAGTCCAAGTTTCCGATTTGTGGAAGAAGGATTGAAGTATTGGCTTTATTTTCAGGTTTCTATTTTGCAATTGTATTACATACCTTTAATTAATTAATGCAATTTAATTTATTATTCATAATGTCCAATTTATATTTGTTTGCTTTTACTTCCTGTACGTTCATTTTAATTTCTATGGCTAGCTAAACCTTTAGTGTCGGTATGGGATAGTAAGAGACATTAGGCATCTGATCAAACTTAGGCTAAAACTTTAATCAACTTAATTCTGGTTATAACTTTTTATGCTTAAAAATAAAACCTTCGTTACGAAAGTAAGAAGAGTAAATAGGTTAGATCGAGACCACGAAAGTGTGAGGTTTTTAACCGGATAGCTAAAGTTAGGCATTTGATTTAAATACAGTGAAAGCGCTTTAAACCAAATTAGAATTAATTAAGTTTCCAAAAAATACTTCTAAACACTTATAGGCTAGCGGCGGTATAGGGCTTTAGGCGTATAATCCGAGATAAGACCATGAAAGTGTGAGTTGAGGGTTTTAAAGCGATTAATTCTACGGACAAACCAAGTTGACCATCCTAATATGCCTAAGCCAGATTAGATCCTTTAAGTCGACTCTATTGCATACCGACCATTTCATTTCATAATTACTTTAAAACCAATTAATTTACCTTCCTTAACCTTCCTAAAACTAAACGTGACAATTTCCGCCTTAGCTAAACAAACATTACTTTCCCGCACTAGAGTGATTACAAAGTCCCTGTGGATTCGACAATCTTTTATTACTACCGCGATAGGCTGTGCGCTTGCAGTTAAAGATACCGTTAGACACATTAGGTTTATCGCACATCAGCACGCTGAAAGCAACTTTTGAAAGAAGCATGCTAACGCAACCTCTGATAGAAGCACCAAGGAAACCTCTAATTAGAAGATACTTTGAACAAGGCTTGTAGAAGATCGTGATTATTCTATATGTCATCTTCTAAGACAAAGTCTGTTACAGTACTGTTACTTTACTAAGGCTAAGACAGCTTAAGCACTTGAGTGGATCAAATTCCAAGGCTCATGTAGAAAACAAAGCACATGCAGACAAACAACATTCATTAAGTTTCTCATTATCCAAGACACGCAACGGAATGCAACAGAACAATTTCTAGAAGCTATATAAAGAGAAAACTTTCAAAGAAGCAAACAACGATTCACGAAATTCTGAAAGAAAACTTACGTTGTCAAAATCAATACTATTCTTTGTTAAGTTTATTTTACATTTTGAGCTTAAACATTCTTGTGTAAAATTCACTTTTGTGATACAGCCTTTTTAGAAGCATCCTTATACACTTTGTTAGAAGTTCTTGTGTAATTGTTCCTTGAGAGACCAGTTGGGTCAGATTTCTCAAGAGGGCTAGACTCTTAGAGGTGTTAGTCACTTGCAGTTGGCTTGTGCATTGTTGTTAGTCACAACAGTTGGTTGTGCAATTGTAATATTTTGATTATAGTGGATTAAGTTCTTGCTTGAGAAAGGAAAAATCACCTTGGTGGGTGGACTAGAGTAGTTTGAGTTTCAAACAAACCAGGATAAAAATCGTTGTGTGTTTAGATTGTTGTTAAGTAAAAGAAAATTTAAAAAGGGAAAAACTTATTCAACCCCCACCAATGCATCCTACATGCATTTTAGGAAAAGATGAGGTAAGTAAGAAGGTAGATCAGAAACTCTACAGAGAAAATCCAAAGACTTTAAATTAGTAGGTTATTATGACACTTAATTTGCTGGAGATAGAATGAAACGTAAAAGCACTTATAGAAGTTGTCAATTCCTAGGTGAAAATATGATCTCATGGTACAGCAAGAAGAAAGCCACAATTGCACTTTCAACCACTGAAGCAGAATATGTAGTTGTTGTTGGTTGTAGCACTCAGATGCTCTGGATGAAGAGTCAACTAGAAGACTATCATCTGTATAAGTGTAAGATCCCTATCCTCTGTGATAATACTTCTGCTATATGTTTATCAAAAAATCCTATTTTTCACTCTTAGGAAAAACATATAGAAATTAAGCATCATTTCATAAGGGACTATATTCAGAAAGGTGTTTTAACTTTAGACTTTGTAGACACAGACCATCAATGGGCTGATATTTTTACTAAACCTCTTCTGAAGATAGATTTAAATTTATTCTAAAGAATATTAGTATGGAATTTTGTCCTAAATGAACTTTTGTTTTTTGTTTTGTCAGAATTTCTGCTCTTAAATGAATGTATCACTTCAGAAGTTAGAAGAGAAGTTAAGTTAGAAACCATATCTAGAAGTTCTGAAATATTTCCTAAATGTTTAATTATAAATATGGTTAGAAGTTCATTATATCAAACAACTGTAACGCTTTTAACCTAGAAGTTGAACACATATTCAAAACTTCTGATAGGTCACACACGCATGCTAGCTATTGACACAACGCCCCTAGGTAACTGTTGAAATATTTTCAAATCTCAAGAAATCCCTCTAATGTCAGACGCTATTAATTGTGTGTGATGATTAATTTTTTTTAATTGTTTTTAAATTAACTTTAAACTTTTCATCTGCATGTGTTTTTCTTTAAATACTTCTTCCAATGAAATCAAGAACCTTATGCTTTCCCTAGTTTCCCGTCCCACTTAGTCTTTCCAATTTCAACCTTCTGTGCATCATTGTTTTTTTTAATGTTTTGTGTTTTGACAAACCTTCTGTAACCGTTTCTTTAAGATTAATGTTATCAGTACTTTGCTTTACGCTGTTATGTTTTTTAACAATGACTTTTTGAGTATGACAAAAAGGGGAAGAAATTGAGATTTTGATAGGATTAATTATAACATGTTATTGGGACAAAAGTGTCAAACATTTCTAACAACAAATATACAAGTGTATTTTCTTGGCTTCTAAAGTATACAGGATAACACAAGCTCTGAAAGAAGACGTTGCAAAGACAAACTCAAATTCTAAAGCCTCAAACTCTGAAATGATTCAAGCTCGGAAATGAAAAGGAAACTCTTAAATCTCTGAAAGAACAATCTCAGGGAAGTTCTAATATATATTAGTTTTCCTTAATTATTTATCTCGGGGGGAGATTGTCTATCTCAGAGGGAGATATGTTTTTCATATAAACATTTTTTTTAAAATCAAAATCTAATATTTTTGTCATCATCAAAAAGAGGGAGATTGTTAGAACATAGTTTGGTTCTAATCATATCTTATAATTTTGATGATAACAAGTGAAATAAATTTTATATAATAAATATGATACTCTGATCTATATTGTTACCATTTGAGATGATATTCTGACTTAAGTACTTTAGAATAAAGAAATATCAAAACTATGCTGAGTAAATAAGTAATAGAAGTTCTAATGATGAATGGAACTTCTAGACACGCACGCTGAAAGCAACTTCTGAAAGAAGCATGCTGACGTAACCTTTGATAGAAGCACCAAGAAACCTCTGATTAGAAGATACTTTGAACAAGGATTGTAGAATATCATGATTCTCTACATCATCTTCTAAGACAAAGTCTTCTACAGTACTGTTACTCTACTAAGGCTAAGACGGCTTAAGCACTCGAGTGGATCAAATTCCAAGGCTCATTGAGAAAACAAAGCACACACAGACAAGCAACATTCATTACATTTCTCATTATCCAAGACACGCAACGGAATGCAACAGAACAATTTCTAGAAGCTATATAAAGAGCAAACTTTCAAATAAGCAAAGAACAATTCACAAAATTCTGAAAGAAAACTTACGTTGTCAAAATCAATACTATTCCTTGTTAAGTTTATTTTCAGTTTTGAGCTTAAACATTCTTGTGTAAAATTCACTTTTGTGATACAACCTTTTTAGAAGCAACCTTATACACTTTGTTAGAAGTTCTTGTGTAATTGTTCCTTGAGATACCAGTTGGGTCAGATTTCTCAAGAGGGCTAGGACTAGAGAGTCTTAGAGATGTTAGTCACTTGCAGTTGGCTTGTGCATTGTTGTTAGTCACAACAGTTGGTTGTGCAATTGTAATCTTTCGATTATAGTGGATTAAGTCCTTGTTTGAGAAAGGCAAAATCACCTTGGCGGGTGGACTGGAGTAGTTTGAGTTTCAAACGAACCAGGATAAAAATCGTTGTGTGTTTAGATTGTTGTTAAGTAAAAGAAAATTTAAAAGGGAAAAACTTATTCAACGCTATTAAGTGTTTTCTAAGCCTTCACAATCATCATTTTATTTATTAGTATTTATTTGTATAAGTATGAGTAGCTAAACACTTATAGGTTAGGTTTTGTACGATGAGCTTATTTTGAACCTGTTGATACATATGTTTAATTTATCATTGCATGAATAATTAAAGTTATATTTCTATATAATTTCCCCTTGAGCTTAATGTTTTTAATTTGAGATACTATGTTAATCTGATTATGGGCGCATAGGGAATACTGACCATTAGTCTATGTGTTGGGACTAGAGAAATTATTGTGCTTATGCTAGTTAAATAGGAATATGAGACCTCCAGTAGTGATATTTAAATTAATGTGTTGTTGCATTACCTAATTTCACTTATGCTAGTTGAATAGGGATAAAAGACCTCTAGTATAGATTATAAGTGATTATATACCAAGGAATTTGGTCTAGTGGCTTTGCTAATTCTCCATGGAAATATAATGACACTATCATTCATGTAATTTATTAAACATTAATATGGGAGTACTAAGGTATCTTATGCAAAACCTCACATTGCATTGCCTAATTTCACTTACGCTAATTTAATAGGGATATGATACCTCTAGTAGAGATTAGTGATCTATACACCAAAGGATTGAGTATAGTGGCTTTGTTAATTCGTCGTGGAAATATATTGATGTTATCATTTATGTAATGTATTAAACATCAAAATGGGATTAACAAGGGATTTTATGCAAAACCTCACCGTTTTCTCATTATTTTATAACAAATTTTATTTTTCGCAATCAAACTTGACCCTCCCATTTGTTACTTTATAAACTTTCACAAATGTTGTTTTGTTAAATATAAATCCATGTGGATACAATCTTATTTTATTATTGTAATAATATTGGTACACTTGTCGAGAAGTCATCAGAAAATGAGGCCCATAAAATATAGTATGATTGGTTTCTTTATCAGCAAGAAACTCCCAAAGTGAGAAAAGGGAGAAGAGAGAAAGAAACGTAATTCAAAGTGGTATAAAAATATGGATTCTTGATTCAATTACACATTAGGAAACAATGTTTACAATTGAATATCAACCATACCACTTTCTTCTTTGATCATGATTGTTGAGAAATGATTACTAGTATGTTATTTATAAGAAAACTAAACTCTAACTTTCAACTAATTTAGTAAACAATTGAGCTAAGAGACTTACCCAATTCGACATGCTAACAACCTATCATATTTTGACAGCTACACTAGCTCTTTGACTTCGACAGAGTTTGCTACAACACTAGCTTATAACTTATAAGCTAAAAATCTCCACCTTGAAACAAATTCTCCATGCATACAATGAAAAACTTGAAACAAGTGTCTTGGTAATCATATCAGCAAAATTATCATTAGTCAAAACCTTCAACACTTGGACTTATCCATGCTCAATTATTTCTCTAACAAAATGCAACCTCATATTGATGTGTTTGGTTCGTTCATGATAGGTTGAACTCTTCGACGGGTGTATTACAATTTAGCTACCACACTTAATAGTTATTGCTTGACCTTGAAGCTTCATCTCCTTAGAAAAATCTTCAAGCCACAATGCTTCTTTCGCAGGTTCAGCAAGGGCAATAAATTCCTCTTCAATGGTTAATAAGGCAATAACCTTCGAAAGTATTAATTTCCCACTGATTGTTGTGCCAAACATAGTGGACACATATCCATAAATAGATTTTCAAGAATCCATACATCTTACATAATCAAATTCGACAAATTCTTTGATTTCTACTTTGCTATCATCACCACAAGATCCATTGTAAATCACGACTCTTTTCAGAGACCCATTTATGTACATTAGTATCCACTTTAATGCTTGTCAGTGTTGTTTTCCAAGATTGGTCATATACCTACTTACAAGGCTCATTGTATATGTTATGTATATCCTATTACATACCATAGCATACAATAAAGAGCCTACTTTGTTAGAATATGGTATGTTATTCATATATGTTCTTTTGACCTTATTACTTTGACACTAAATTGTACTTAGCTTGAATTGAAGACTTGTATGAGTCACAACATGCTTTGAATTCAACATACCAAACTTGTCGAGAATCTTCTGTAGGTACGTCTCTTGAGGTAAGCATAACCTTGAATGCTTACTATCTCTTTGGATGTCAATCCCAAGGATTCTAGTGGAAGTACCTAAATCCTTTATCTTGAACCCCAATTCGATTTCAACCTCTACCTCAATAATTCTTTGACACCATTGTTGGATATGAGGATGTCATCCATAAAAAGAAACAAAATCACAAGTGAACTTCTTGGTCGAAATCTAAAGTAAACACAGTGGTCGGACTAACTTCTAGTGAAACCTATGAGTACCATGAACTTATCAAATCTCTTATTCCACTATCGAGGAGATTGCTTCAGGCCATACAAAGACCTATTAAACTTGAACATGTAATCCTCCTTACCCTTTTCTTCACACCCTTCAGTTTGCTTAGTAGATTTGAAGCTCCTTGCATGTATAAGTTAGCTTTTAGTTGTTGAATATTTGAGAGCATCTCTTCTCCATGTATTTATGGTTGTGACAGAGGTTTCTCCGAAGGTTGGCCTTGGAAAAGCTGTTATAGAGTTTGACATACGAAAAGGCTTAGAATGTCCCCTAATCAACTCTTGGAGGAACAAAATATTTTTGTGCGGGAGCAGACAAAGAGGTAACTAGAACTGAACCATCTTATACCAAAGAAAGACGTGGTACCTTGTTAGCTTCAACAGTCAAAATACAATAATTATTCAATAAACCTAAAAAAAAGTAAACTTTATCTTATATTAAAGACCAGAGATAATATTTTGACAATTCATGAACGTGCGTTTGACTCTTCATAATTTGTATTTACCATAAATGAATGATAAACCAAGTATGAGTTCATTCATTATTGTGAATTCTAATACCACTTTAACTCACCATCCAATATCATTGTTTAACAGAGAATTTCTCTTTCACGTAGTAGCCTTCTTCCAGACCTCTGGCAAAAAATCTAAAATACCCCAGAATTCGGATATGCATATTCGAACGCGTCTATTCCACAAAAATTTAAGAAAAAGGGTATTTTCAGATATGCATCTCCAAATATACCTCATTTTTTTACGAAAAAAGTGGTTTCGGATATGCATATCTGAATTTTATTCTGTTACAAAATTTAAAAATACAATTAAAAATCAAATAAAATTAAATTAAGTGTCAACAAATTTTTTCGTGTAAAGGCCTGAGACGCAAGAACTCAACACTACTAGGTGTACAAAGAAATTCTCAACACTACTAGTCCTAAGGAGTTCTCGCGTCTCTGGCCTTTACGCAACCTAATGTAAAAAATTCAATTTTCTAGAAAATCAACTTTGAATTAAAATTTTAACGTGTCAACTCATTAGAAAAAAATCAAGGATCAAAATCCCCTACAAAATAGGGGACCCCACCCTAAAAACCCTAAATTCCTTTTTTTCTATTTATTTGATTTATTTTCCGTTTTCATATTTTCGAAAAAAATTCAAAAATTTTTGTAGACACTTAATTTAATTTTATTCAATTTTTAGTTGTATTTTTAATCTTTATAACAGAGTAAAACTTTGATATGCATATCCAAAAACACGTTTTTCGTAAAACAAATGAGGTGTATTCCGAGATGCATATCCAAAATACCTTTTTCATAAATTTTTGTGGAATAGGTGCATTCGGAATTCTAAAGATATTTTAGATTTTTCGTCAGAACTCTGAAAGAAGACTACTAGATGTAAAGAATTCTCTATTTAATTATTAAGTTTCAACAAACAATCATGCCTCTTATTAGTTGCAGGTGAACTTTCTTGTAACTTATGATTTCCATATATTTTACGACTCAATTATAATTGTATCCTTATTTTTTTCATCGTTTCCTCATCTTTACATTGGATCGGGTAATTTTATCCTTATTTCTTTCAAATTTTAAAATGTTTAGTAAAAAAATATCAGTGTATTGAAATCTAAAATATGCGATTTAAATATTTAAATAGGATTTTTTTTCTAAAACATTTGATTTACATATTATTCATACGAGGAAGAGAAAGACAAAATCACATCATAAACGTTGAGCTCTTTTGTTTTGTGTGAAGACTTTCAACACTGAAGCGGAGATGTTTGTAAAGTTAGCCCTCTAACATCTAAATCAATAAAATTAAAGAGATATAATTTTGTAAAAATGAATAAAAAAGTACATGTTATATAGTAAGTGGTTAAAACCACTTCTACTTGAGCCGAGCCAACACATAATGTTGAAAACTATAAGAATGAATTTGATTGTTGATGATGGGAAGAAAATTGGATCTAATGTGTGGTCCTCACTCTTTCGCGAGAGTATTCTGATTTGAAACTTTGTTGTTGGACCGGCCTTGTTGAGCCATTTGACCGACCGAAAAAACATATTTAAATTAGATCTTCCAATTTTTTAATATTTTGATCGGTATATCCAATTTCTCAAAAATAATATGTGAATCTTATTATTTTGAAATCTAAAAGACTTGTAAATTCTTATTTTAAGCAACAAAAAAAAAAAACTAATTGATTATTTGTTAAAATGAACAACATTTTAGAAATATCAAATTCTGTAGGCATACGTATAATTGAAAGGTGTGAAACAAAATTTCCAAGTTAGATCCACTCGAGCCCACACAATAAGGCCCATTCTCTCGGCAAAGGTAACGGTTTACCAGTTACCATTACTTTGTTAACTTCTCTCAGTTATATGCATTGCATTTCAATGCAAATTAACCTTTTTACTACATGGGCAATGTCATTGATTCCTTTGCTTCAGGATTCGGAGAAACCGTTGGAAAATTATTCAATTCTCCACTTGAATTTCTCTCTGGAAAATCTTGTAGGTAAGTAACATAGCATTCAAAAATATTCAATAATTCTATGTTGTAACATTCTATAGTTCAATAATTATATTTACACAATGTTTATGTGAATTTCTAGAGTAGTTTTGCTTAGAGTGCCAGTAACTGCATCACACAGTTTTTAATCTCAATCATAAAGTTTGATTTAGTCCGAACCGATGATAAGGTGTCTATGGAAGGCGAGGGTCTGAAATTTTGTCATGATTAAACTGCGACAAAATATGACTTATCACGATTTATTATGTTTTTCTAGGGTTAAATTACGGATAAATATGACCTATTACGCATTTCCTATGGTTAAACTATGGCTAAATAGTAAATTAGAGTATAGGGCCTCCAAAAATTTAAGATGTCTGATTTTAGTTATTGTAGAATTTTAGCGATCTCAAAATAGTACATGTAAATGTGTGGTTCTAACTTCATACTTGATATATATTTCAGCTCGGTATGTGGACCAACATGGGATTTCTTTTGCTATATTGAAAATTTTTGTGTTGCTAATCTATTGAAGCTAGGTGTGGTATTTGTTGTATTGTACATTGGTAAGTTTTCAATTGTTTTTGTTATTTTGTTAATTGATCATCACATTCACAATTTGTTTCTGAAATTCTGTATGTATATTCTGTTTTGTTGCAGTTTTATTGTTCTTCTATGTGCTCCATAAATTAGGCGTATTTAAATGTCTATGCTATTCTGCTTGCAAAATTTCATGGGCATGTTGCTCTACTTGTTTCCACATTTGGGAGTATTCATGTACTTTCTTATGTGTTAAACTACATAATGTCAAGAGGAAGAGAAGAAGAAGAAGGGTTAGAATGGGAATGAATCAGAAATTCTACTCTACAAGTGAAGAAGATTATGTTGACGAAAGCCTTTCGTATGATTTTCCGACATCGGACATAAGCAGATCGTTTTCGCGCCGAAGGCGAGACTATAAAGGCTCGCATTTAAGAAAGTCTTTGAAGCCGAAAAGGGGTCATGCTCAAGTTGAAATTAGTAAAGATGTTAATTATAATAAGAATAGAAGGAATCATAGTATTAGAGATCATAGTTACACAAGCAATGACAATATTAAGCATGCAGGTCATGAGATTAAGGTAACACAAACGTCAAAGTTTGCTAGAAAAGGTATGAGTAATAGGAAAAAAGTTATTGTTAAAAGACAAAGGAAATAGAATATTTCAAAAGAGTATATATGTTATTAATATATGCTTGCGTTAAATTACTTTTATTGTTTCCATCTTATTCTTTAATCTTGAGATGAATGATGAATAAGTGGTTTTCTGCTAGTATATACATGTATTTTCTGTCACAAACCCGAATAAAAGGACACGGTGGTGTTGCGCAGTCGATAACCAGCATAAAGCTTTGTCGACATGAATCAATTATGAAATAATGTGAATGTTACGTCGATGTCCGTAAACAATGCGTTGTATGGCTCGAGTACAGTGTCAAAAGAGCAAGGGCCGTTGTATTGTCGTCTGGATGTTGTAAAAAGAAGCATGGTATTGAATAGAACATTTTAGCGTTAGTTGATTCATGTAGCCGATGTTACTTAGTGGAATAAGGCTTGGTTGTTGTATATATGTTTTTTCTGTCTCAAGAATTTGGCAAATACATGCATAGTAATAATATAATGCAAAAATGAAGGTTATGTATTGGAGTAAGGTATATTGTTGCTTATGGAGAAAGTTTTTCTATGTTGCTTTGCACAAAAGGTTAACTTATCAGAAAAGAAAGTGCATAGTTTATGATCATTATATTGGTAATGCTAAGATAGGACATTGGAATAGACAAGAATCGGGAATATAATGAATCCATGATTAATGGATTTCCATTACTTGACATACAAGTTTTGTGTAGTTCATCCCAAAAGAAATCTAAAAAGTATGCTTCTATATGTTCAAGTTCATGTTTCATCTCCTCAAATTCCTCAAGTGTCTTGTTCTATTCTCAATCCCTCGTTTGTACCGCAATACTTTTTTTTTGGTTCTTCGATGGAAGGCGATGAGGGAAAACAATCTTCTCAAAAGAATCCATACACAGAACTTGAGGAAGTTAGCTCTGACTTTGTTCTAGCAATTGGCTTGCAAGAACAAGAGTTAGATAGAACAACATTCCCAAATCTAGCAACCATTGAAAGTGAAAGTGAAAGTGAAGAAGATTTATCAAGTGACTCTTCCTTTATTAATGATGATGAAATTGGTGATGCTGATTTTACTTTAAGCCAGGAGTTCGAAACTGATCTTCGGTTTCTTGAAGATGAAGAAAGCAATATCGACGATGACGAGGACTACGACGAGGATGAAATGGATATAGAAGAAGATGAAGTTGATCCAGATGAGTTATCTTATGAAGAGTTGCTTGAGTTAGGAGAGTTTATAGGAGAAGAAGCGAGAGGATTATCAAGAAAGGAAATTTCCACTTGCTTAAATCCTTATACTTGCAAAACTTCTGAAAGCAAAAGTGGAATAGATCTTTGTGTGATTTGTCAGATTGAATATGAAGAAGGTGAAGCTTTGGTTACACTTCATTGTGAGCATCCTTATCATAAAGATTGCATAAGCAAGTGGCTTCAAATTAAGAAGGTCTGTCCAATTTGTAGCAATGAAGCATCAACTCCAAACAAGGCTAAGAACACGTGACGTTTTATTTGGGTTTTTTAATTTAAGTGTTTATTAAAATTGTTGTAATCTTCATTTGAATGAAAAACTATAGTTGAAAAATAAATAATAATGAAGCTAGCTTTGTATCTACGTAAACAATATCAACCAGAAAATTAAATTCTTCATGTCTGCTCCAAAATTTCTAAATGTACTACTAATCTGAAAGTGAAAGTGTTATTTTCTTAGATAAGTTGTTTTTTTTTTATCTATGATTAATCTAAGATTTTTTTTTATTTTTTATCTTAACTCGCGGATTTTAGGGAAAAACTCGTCTAGACACTAAGTAAAATTGGATAAAATGTAGAAGTCGAGTTTAAATTTTTTTAAAAGATTCGTCTTTAACCGAAAATTAAACAAAATACAGATTTTTTTTTTGATTTTTTAACCCACCCCATAATCTTCTCACGCGCCACGTGAATTTTTAAAAATGTCTCTGAAAATCGGAAATATACTTCCGGTTAACACCCTATATCATATAAATCACGTTGAAAAGGGTTGGGTGTGAACCGGAAGTATATTTCTGGTTTTAAACTATATGTAATTTTTAAATATAACGTGTATGTGAGACCAAATTTAGAATAAATTCTTAATATTATATTATTTAGTTTGGAATTCGAAATATATTTTCGATTTTCACCAAAATATTTTAAAATATGGTACATATCGAAAATATATTTTCGATTTTTCAGAGATATTTTGAGGTTTTCATCGGGTACGCTCCACCCATAAGAGTGGATTAAGAAATCCACGTTTTTTCTTTAACACTTAATGACAAACATTAGGATTGCAATCTAAACTTTTTAGATCAAATATTTGAGAGATTTGGAAAATTATCTAAATCCTATTCTCATATTATTGTTATCAATAAATTCCAAAACATGCATGTGTGATGGAACATGAAGAAGGGAAGGGTTGTAACTATTAGTTTAGTGGCATGTCATGCTATGCAAGTTGCAAAAAGGTATATATTATATATCATACTTTGTAATTTAGTGTATGCAATGAGTTGGCCTAGTCACGGAACATTGAATTTCATTGTTAATATAGATTATAAGACAATAGATGTTATAGAAAATTTATGGCATAAGAAACAAAGAGACATATAAACAAATAAAATAAGGTTTAGGTTGCTGGTAGGTCCAACTTTGGATCTCCATACACGCCCATATTTTATGTAGTTGCAAAATGAAAATAACATCAACCGCAAATGTTGTTATGGAAAAGTTATAATAATTGTAATTATCAGAAGGTTCTCTGAGAGGATAAAGTGGAAACATTTTTACTTTATTGGTTTAGTAATGAATAAATTTAGAAATTCTATACATAAGACGACAAAATGAGATTAACTTTAATTTTTAAAATGACAGCATCATTGATGATTGAAAATTGAGCTAGCAGCATCATGCATGCATTTAAATAACGGCTGAAAAGTTTAGTGGATGCTCAAAATAATAATAATAATATATATAAACAACAAAAAAACATGAATATAGCCAAACAAAGAGGTCTTATTAGAAGATAAATCTGAGACAGTTGAAAGTGGGAGATTCAATGGTTAATAATACACCACTTGAAAAGCTAGGAGTTTTGTTACATCCTATTTTAGATTTTCTAAGTATAGTTACATTAGACCCATGATCATGGTTATTATCGCTATTTAAAGTAAAAAATTTGGAGGATGTAAAAGGTTTGTTTTTTATTATACTCTTAGGAGAAAAGAGTTTTTTTAAAAGGGAGTTTAAATATACACGTGGGAGTGTAATATGAGGCTTTGAAGACGTTCATTGAGAAATGATTTTGAAGAGGTAAATGTATAGGGTAATTCTATCTTAAAATTTTTATCGATTTTTGAATTTATTATAACTAATATTTATATTTAAAAAATAGATGAGCATCTCATTACATATAAGAAGTCAGATAAAAATATTAGATAGCATTGTAAAATTGTATTAAGAGAAAATTTGACTATCCAACATAGAGTATCAGTTATGAATGTAAGGGTCGAGAGGAGAGAAAAGATAAGAAATCACATGGGAGCTCCAATGATCAAATTGTGACATTTGAAGGGTGAAAATAAGCGAGTTTCTAACACAAGATCTTGGAGGGAGAGTTCGAACAGTCAGAACAAATACAAATGATATATGTGGAATAAGATGGTCTAAGATATTAAAAAAATAGTTCAAGAGACGTTAGGAGCATCAATAGGTTTTGTCCCTAGGGATAGAATCATGGTGGTAGAATGAAAGTGTTCAGAGTAAAATCGAAGTAAAAAATTGTTTTAGAGAAAGGCCTAGAAAAAATATAAAGGATATATGGAAGGCGTATTTCTCTAATTTATTTAATAAAAAATATGATATCTCACAAAGCTCTAATAAACTCATCATTTGAGATGAGAATTAAAACTTTGATTACTATGATTGAATTCAAAAACAAGAAATAAAATAAACATTGAAAATAATGACTATCAGTAATGTTGGCTCAGATAACATACATATTGAAGTGTAGAAAATTCTTAGAGATATAGGCATTAAGTGACTCACCAAACTCTAATAAAATTATGAGATTAAATAAAATATCATATGAATGGAGAATAAAAACTTTAATTTATATCTATAAGAATAAAGGATATATACAAAATTGAGCAAGTTATAAGAGAAGTAAACTTATGAAGCATATTATGTTATGTATTTTAGAGTTGAAGAATACTTTGCATTCTCAAACCTTTCATTTTCATGTGTTACACTTTGTGTAAAAGCTATTATTTGATACAGTTATAGATAAGGTTCTTATACCTACTATACAACTATTGGACCCAACCTAACTAACTCCACCAATTAATAACTGCCTAATAGCTTCCTAGAGGAGCCTATGAAATCATGACACATTTCATTTGCATGTGGTGAAAATGATAACCATGATAAAAATCGAACCCGAAGTCGTTAGTCTGACCATATAAACAAACATTCTAAAAAAAATTTAAGTGTTAAATATTGTGAACATGACAAATTCATAACTTTTGAGTTTCGTAACTTTCGATCCGAATCTCGAATGAATTTGACTTCTTCAGCAAAGTTCGAGATTACCATGAGGTGAAAATTTTTGATTCTGAACTCAACTCGAATCGATGGTTGGAATCGCGGATAAAATGTCTCCGAAGTCGGGTACTTGAACATGTTGAAAAACACTCAAAATTTCATAAGTGTAAACTTCAAAAGTTGTAAACTTTAAACTTCGGAGCTTCATAACTTGAAATCCGAGCATTTTCAGAGAAATCTTCACAAGGACAAATTCAATGTATGAAGTGTGCTCTTTCCAACGATTACAAATTTGTGAACCTTCGATCACAAACAAAGGAGATACGGAGTCGACAACATGGTTCCGGGATCATGAAACTCTTAAAACTTAGAAAATTTCCTAAGTCCAAGATTACCTAAAATGCAAGAAATCTCATTTTCACCTGATTCTTCCAACTTTTCTCAACAAATAGTCACATCTTCTCAAATCTTGACTTTTGACAATAATTTTGACCAAAAGTCCACCTGGTCAAACTTTGAATTTTTTGTTGACTTTTTGATATACAACTCAAATATGTTTTTTTTTCGACCGCTCTTGATTTTCTGATGAATCGCATAGATCGGTAAGTCGTATACAGATACTTCAAGACTCACAGAAGGCCATAGAATCATTTCGGGCTCAAATATTCAACCACAACCTGCTTTTGCTCGAAAACCTTAATCAATACCCACATAAGAGGAAATCAGAACTCCAAAACCTTGATTCTCATGAGATAGTCAAAAACTTTCACACACGCATCTTGTACATTGAGATGACACTCAAAATAACAGAACCTCAGATATTTAGCTTTTGAGACTCAACCCTCTTCTTCAAAATGGTGTATACTCTCATAATCGGAAAATACCGATATCATGGTTAATGCACAAATGATATGCATGCAATGCACCTATTGATTAAGTGTAAGCCAATTATTTATTAAAAAAATTAAGAGGGCGAATTTTGGGGTGCAACAGATAGACTCTCACTTGATGGAGAGTTTAAAAAAAGAATGACAAGTGTGAGTAGTGTGGAGAAGTTCCACACTAGTTAAGAATGTGATGACTTGAGAATTTATAAGTATGAGAATCCACATACCTATTACCTTAAGAATTTTAATAGATGTATAAAGTGTCTCTCACAATAGTGTATTACTCTAAATAAAAATTTCTAAAAATATATAAATGCTGCTCGCTTAATCCTCCTTATTACACCAACACGGTTTAACAAAGTGGATTTTAAATTAAACTCCAAACAACTGGTAGACAACACAACCTTCATAATCAATGCTATGAAGTTTTGAAAATGACTCTTCATTGGAAAAATATCACCTCCTGCCTTTTTGTTGCTGCTATATCTCCTGTGAAATATTTAGCCATTGGATTGAAATCTATTAGTTTAATTTTTCTTCAACTTTTTCCTCTCCCTTGGTTATAGATTAATTTAAAGGTTTAGATTGGAGCAGGATGGGCAGCAGAAGACAATTAGCAGGAGAGGATCATGGTCCTCTTCATTAAGGATAAGCGAGGAACTAAATTTTCTTACATTTTTTAATTTTGCATATTTATGCATGCAACACATCCTAAATTGTGACATCAAGATATTATGACTGAATGTGTCAATATTTACTATAGTTGTTCTTATTTAAGAGTGGTGTGTAACCTTTTTATGTTTGTTTAGAATGTAATCTTTTATCCTATTACTTTCGGCTGGCTAGGGGTGTGCATGGTTTGGTTATTTTTATTAACCAAACTATAATTATTTTCAAACTATTTAAATGGTTTAGATTTATAACCAAAATTACATTTTAGTCAAAATTAGATATAAAACCGGTTATAAATTTGATTATCGTTATATAACCGGTTATTAAAAAAAATCCAGTTTTAAAAAAATAAACTAAAATTTTTTTTTTTTTATTTTAAAAATTAAAAATTTTGGATATTAGATAATAATCGGATTATAACCGTATCCAAAAAAATTTAACCGGTTAATAAACCATTTAATTATATCCGGATTATATGAATGGATAACCAAACCATTAAACACTAAACCGATTAATAACCATTCAATTATATCCAAATATTTAAAATAGATTTGGATTTAGTTATGAATATGGGTCTTATAACCGGATATTTTGCACACCCCTATTTATGGCGATGTTTAGGGTGAGAGAAACTTTAATAGGTATCTCACAAGGTAATTTTAATTATTTCATTTTCTTATTTATTTTCTAGTATGTTGCAGGAGTTAAAATTTTCAATATTTTAAATTTTTAATGAACAGTAATAAGTTCCTGTTTTTTCCTTCAATTTTCAATCGTTTAAGAGGGTCAAAAACCTCACTATTTAAAAGCTTTTTAATCCATACAATACATCTAAAATTAGTTTGTAGAAAATTTATGTTTTTCCGGGAGCTAAAAACTCCCCACTAAACTATTGAAATTTAAAGAGAAAAAAAAAAAGAGCGCTCTCTAAAGAGACCCCTTTCTTATGTGATGTTTTATTTGAATGTAAATTGAAGTATATTTTATGGACCAGGATTGCCTGACAACTGCTTTCACGTATCCAACGGATTAAAATGCTTGAAAGTTACCTGCCTTTCCCGCATTAAAGGCATGGAATCTGAATCCATCTTTTATACCCTTCTTATTGTATAGTAGCATTTGTTTTGAAATTTTATCATGTCTGTCTCTAACAATTCAGAAATTCTGTGTTAATTTTTAAAATTGAATTCAATAAAAATAAAGTTAAAAGAATAATATTATATTTAAAAAAATTTGAAAAAATAATATATTTAAATAATAAATGTGTAGGTACTAAAAAAAATTATTAATATACTAACTAGTTTATACTATTTATTAAGTTAAACAAAAAATATTAATATATTTAATTCAAATTTATAATTTATATAAAAAAAATGTTGAGGCCTCAAGGCCGACCCCGAGTTTTATTATATATTATCTTTTGTTTGAAGTTTTAGAAGAAATTTTATTATATATTATCTTTTGTTTGATGTTAAGAAAATATGTTTAGCATAGAAAGCCCTCTCTTTATAAATTTATGTGAATTTTCTATAGTAATTATTTTATTTATTAATAAGTATTTTATTTAAATTGAACAAGTAGTCATAAACTAAGAGCAAAGTTATTTTATTATTTAGTATTAGTGTGCAGACGGATATTTTTGTGTCTGTTTATATGCTTTTTTTAATATGGACAGTGTTAAAACAGAAATATATATTTTTATTTTATTTTTTATCTTAATTTTAAATATTTATCAAATAAATGATTTAGTTTAATAATTGATGGAATTATCAACAACTTATGAAACTTATAAAAGATAAAGAAAAGAAATAAAATAAGTCAATTCATTTTGTTATATCTTCTTTATATACTCCCTCCCTCCGGATTGATAAATGAGCCCGCATATAATACTGTGATAGATAAACCATTAAATACAAACTTAGATTTTAGGGCAAAATTTTGACTCCTAGGCATCATAAACTATAACTAGTGTAATGAAATGGAGAACCTGATGTTAAATGAACTAAACGGAATTTGCGGCAGATGAGAGTCCAAATGTTGCCGCCCCTCGTGTGACTCTATTTGTCAACAATTCAATAAAGGAAAAGAAACAAACAAAATAATCAAAACGTGTTCAATTCATGTAGACACAACCAGTTCCTTTTTTACAACTGTATATATTGCAATGATTTTATCTGTTTTTAAGAAATATATCATGTCAAGAAACTTATAACAAGAAAATACTTTTGACCCATGTAATGAGTCAGAAAAGTCAAGCCAGCCCAATATCAAGCACACTTGATTAAGCTTGAAACTAGTTTAATGGAGGTGGTTGGTGCGGAAGTTGTGAGTTTTGTAATATGAACGTACCAAGCAATATTGATCAAGCTGGATGGACCGGTTTAACATATTGGAATTGACAAAAATATTTCAAATGTGAAACCTCTCGAACAATATTCAAATTGATAAAAAATATCATTTGAAGTTTAGAATTCAAAATGTCTTTTTTTAATGATTCGAATTTTAAAATTTTTATCATGTTCTGGCCTAAATAAGCTCAATGAAATAAGAAGGTGTTCAGAGAGGATTTAGTGGAATTTGGTGTTGAGGAAACTTTATATTAAAAGTATTGATACATAATGTATAAATAAATATTTTTGTGAGAGACAATCACCTAAAACTTTAAGATGATAGGTGAGTGGATTCTTCTACTTATATATGTTTAAGTCTCCACATTTTTATCCAATGTGACAGTATTTCTCCATTTACTCATATTTGCATATTATTCCAGCACTCCCCCTCAAGTGTGAGTCCACAATACTCTCCCTCACACTTGTACCGTCGTTGATACCTTGCAACGAGATAAAATCTCTTATTGGGCACTCTTCGATACAAGCATGCATGTCTCTTTCTCAAACCAAAGGCTCATGATACCATGTGTTGAGGGGAGTTACTAGGAGCATTGATACAAAGTTGAGGAACATGCACCTTTGTGAGAGACACACCACTTGCCACCTAAAACCTTAAGGTGATAGGTGAGTGGACTCTCCCACTTATATAGGCTTAAGTATCCACATTCCTATCAAATGTGGGACTATTTCACGACTTATTCACATTTGCTATATTATTCCCACATTTGGATGGTTTTAGAGGTGTTTTCGACAGAGACATTAGAGATATTTCAACATGATTACTTCAAAAAGAAAAGCGTTGAAGTTCACGTGTTCACATTAGTATTTGGCCTTAGTAGTTTTTAGAGCAACCTAAGGGACAATTCGACAATGAAGGTTGAGACCTTCACTGAGGACAAATAATTGTCTTTTGTTCTTATCTGCATCGAAAGACACACGTGGGAAAAGCAGAGATTGTGAGCTGCATGCAGAAGCGACGTGTTGATTACTTAGGACTAGAATGTTATTGTCATTTAGTTTTTCATTTTTGTATAAATAGTGTTAGTAATCGGGGTATTGAATTTACTACAAAAAATTATTATACTCAAAGTACCCAAGCAAAGCGAGAAACGAGTAAATTGAGTGCAATGTATGTATCCGAACACCAATTTCATTCAATGCAAAGTATTTTATATTATATTACCTTTTCTACATTTCACTTTCAATTGTCCCGATTTTGACCAGTGTCGAAGTCCTTTACCTCTCCATCAATTTATTTTTATTTCTCTTGCCTAACTACCAAGATTTTTCCTACGTCGAAATCTCTTACTTTTTTTCACAAAACTTAGAAGAATTTAAGCATTGGGTTCTAAGATTCACTAGTTGATCCTGCAATAAACTTTTAAGAAAGAGACTAACAGTTGCTTACTAAATTTCACTGTAAACAAATTGGTACATCATGTGGGACTGTGCTAAAAAAAATCAAAAGTACATTTTATCAAATTTTGTGTTTCTCTGTTGTGATTTGTTCTTTCTGCATGGAATAATTACAATGTTCGTTTATGCATGAATTTTAGAAGTGGAAGATTTCTGCCTCAAATGTCACGTATGAATATGGGTAACAATAATGCTTTTAACCCATCACAGAATAATGCATAAAATGTAGTAAAAATACCAATCGGATCGATAAATGATAATAAAACAGTTTTGCCTCCTAACGGGACATCCATTTTCGTTGCATCAGCATCAACAATTTTGTCAATATAGTAACAAGGGGTTGTACCCCCCCCCCCCACCACCACCACCACCAGGATCCTGGGGTTATAAGCCCTTTTTTTGGGAACCCTAGATCCTCATTTCAACATGTTTTCTCAAGGCCAACATGCACAAGAGAATACATATACGACATGCCAATATTGATGATAGCAAGTCTTCACAACACCAAATTGACGTATGCAAATAATGCTATGGCCACAGGGCCACCCTTTAATCCCCAAAATGCGTCTACTTTGGCTATAAACAATACAGGTCGACCAACAAGGATAAGTTATATTCCCCAAACAACGTCATCACTGAATACAACGTTTATAATGGCTCCTAGGCAACAATTGGATGAAAGTAACCTTGAAATAGTGAATACTTTGACCCGGTAAATGGGCACAATATTTAACCCTCTAATACAAACACTAATCAAAGTTACAAAGTTTTAGCAAATCAGATGAGTCGAATAACCATTTTTTGACGCTCAGCCAAGTCAGGTGCGACCAACTCCTCAAATATCAAATGTGAGGTCAGTCGAAATGTAACACCCTAATTCCCCAAAGAATAATAAATATAAAATCAGATTAATTTTTCTATAAAAATATATAAATTAACAAGCAATTAGGATTGTTACTCTTCAAACCATAATAAACCTGTTCATATTAAGTATAGATACATAACATGAATAACGAATGAACCAAAATATCGACTCATAGTCTTCAACTTTTAACTTTTATTAATGCAATGGAAAAGAACCATATTGGAAGTCAAACTATCCCTTCAAAATAATTCAACATTTTTTCAAAACATAAGGAGTTCCAAAGACTCCACACCATTTACTAAAACTACAAAATAAACAAGAGTTCATTCTCTCCGGTGTCACGAATTAGAGAAATGACGCCAACTCAAATAAAATAAAGAGCAACCTCTTCCAAACTCTGCAACCTCAGACTACTCCTGACTATCTGCATGATATCGTATAAAGCATCATTCCAACAGAAGGGTGAGATATCACAACAATATAAGATAATGTATAATAATAATTATACAGAGTATATATACATGCATAGTCACCCATCCCATATATCACACATTCACACCATCAACAAAAACTATATGACATATTGTTTATACAACCACACATATCAACCATCATCGTCTAATACATACACAAATCACCCAACTCAAACCTCATATTAACAACAATATAATGCAATAAGTTCGACTTACAAACTCAATGCAAGTGGTGCCGATATCGCTCCCGAATCCACGCCATTTAGGACCAGAGCCCCCAATATCGTGAACAGTGTGATTCATATCACTCCCTATATACGCAATCTAGTATCAGAGCCAACTACATCATGAATAATGAGGTTCATATCGCTCTCGATCCCTACCATCTAGTAACAGAGCCAACAATAGGACTAAAGTCCATAACATTTAATGGATACGACACCGTCATGCAAAAAAAATAACACATGTTCGAGGCAATGGAATTTTGGAACTGGCCCCACCTCGTTTCAATAAAAATCGAGCGAGATATGATTTTTTGAACTTTGCGTATCAGGTGAAAAATGCTCGGTTCGTCTCAAAATCAATTCCAAAGAATAAAAAACTGCTCTTAAATAGTAAGGAGTTGGCTCAAGACTTGTAAATGAAAGTTGGAGAACACTTCGATACGAAATTTTAGACACTGGCCCTGGTCTGTTCTGATATTCCAACTAGGACTTATGAACTTTTTAGCGCACCGAGAACACGGTACAACACTAAAATTCAGTTTATCCCACTTGAAAGAACAATTTCTTTAAGGACTTTCTTCACACGATTTGCTTCCGACTTGAAAACAAAAGTTGTATATAATAGTGAGAGGGACTTTCTAGTCGAAAATCATCAGAAAATACCTGACGAGCCAAGAGTTATGCCTTCTGGAGCGCCCGAAACGCACCAAAAACTCAAAATTCACTTTATTAAGAAATGAACAAATAAAATCTTTTTCTTGACGAAACGGCTTCCGATCTGAACAGATTAAATGGAGAACATATTAAAATGATCCCCATTAATATGGAACCAAACAAAATGACTTTATGACCATAAAATCATGCCTTAAGCATACGAACCAAAAAATATTAACTTTTGGCTCAAAATAATCTAAGACAGCCGAAAAGCATAGTTTCTTTCACAATTTGAGGTACTCTGAACCTGATAACCACACGATCAATGTTATGTATGTACATACATGCATGTTTATAATAATGCGATTATTATCCATAAATACCAAAATGAAGAGGGTAAATTTTGGGGTACAACATATATAATGTGAAAAGCTGGCACAATCAGTTTTGAAATTAATGGTATCCTTATTTATTTCATTGGGATCGAAGAGCTCCCTAGTTGGTCGAAGGCTAATATGTTCGTTATGTCGAAAATGGTAGGAATTATCATACCGCAAGGGAGTTGAAAGGTATTGGTGGTGCTCTCCCAAAAATATAAGGATGCGACAAGCATATTTTGACAATAATGGGGACCTACTTTCGACCGTTGAGTCAAGTCATAAATCCCCATGTTTTTCCAAGTTTGTGCTTTCTTAATTTCAACTTTGTTTATCCAAGAGATGTATTCTTCAACATTCTTGACTGAAAGAGCATAGCAAAAACACCAAAAGTGTTGCTCATATAAAATGAGTTTATGGGATTCATTTCTTCTCCAAAATATTTATCCATAGGGTTCGTCGCATCAATAACAGGTTCAGACTGAGGTGTCTTTGCTTCAACACTGGGTTTAGCCTTAGAGTTCTTGGTTTAAGTAGCAGATTTTGCACTGAGATTATTCGTACTAGCCGTTGGATCTTTCATGATAGATATGGGTTTGGTACGGTGGTAAGTAGAAAAAAAGTCCTTTAACTTATCAGTGTTGGCTTTAGGGTCAGGTAAAGGACCCCATAAGTGTATGAACTTATTCAGATATAGAAAAATTAATTGATACATCTGATTTGTAAATGTGTAGCTTCTCCTCTTGTTGTGGAGGTTCACGAATGTACTCTTTATTCCCAATAATGACTGGGTTTGCGATTTTGGAAGAAAGAAGCAACGACTCTTCGTAACCGTTAGAATATTTTCCTTTCATTGGCTTTGAAGCAACCATAGTGAAGAATGGTGAGTGATTTTGTGAAGAATAAAGGTTTTTCTGTGTTTCTGGAAGGTGGAAGTTTACAAGTTTATTGAATAAAATCATAAGTTGAAAAGAAAAAAGGAGGAAGAAATGAAGAAGAACGACTATTTATAGAAGGAAGAAAGGGGGAAATTTCAGTTGCATTTTTACGTTTGGAGTTGATCGTGGGACATGTTTTTATATTCATGCATCTCAAAGTGACATTTGATAAAGTTGTCAAGATGACCATGACGTCAGTGTAGCGTGTTGTACCCCAAAATTTACACTCTTCATTTCGAGGTTTCTGGCTTATAATTGCATTATCATGAGCATACATGTATACACATGCATAGAATTCATCATATGGTTATCTGGTTTAAGGTATCTCAAATTGTTGAAGAAACAAAGCGTTTCAGCTTTCCCAGATCTTGTTGAGCCAAAAATCGATATTTCTCGGTTTGTATGACTATCGCAAGATTTTATGGTCAGAAATTTATTTTGGTTTTATTCCATGAGCATTGAGATCATATCAATTTATGCTCCAGTTTATCAGTTCATATTGGAGGCCGTTTTGCCAAGAAAAAAGACTTTATTTGCTTATTTCTTAATAAAGTGAATTTTGGGTTTTTATTGTGTTTCGGGCGCTCCAGAAGGCGTATCTCTCAACTCGTCGGGTATTTCCTAATTTTTTTTACAGGACGGTCCCTCAAATTATTATATGCAACTTTAGTTTGAAATCCGGAAGCAAATTATGTGAAGAAGGTCCCCAATGAAATTGATTTCTCAAGTGAATCAAACTGAATTTTAGTGCTGAACCGTGCGCTTAGTGCACTAAAACCTTTGTAATTCCTAGCTGGAAACTTGAAACAGAGTGGGGCCGGTGTTTAAAATTCTGGGTCAGAATCCTATCCGAATTTCATTTGCAACTTCAGAGCTAATTCCTCATCAATCAATACCAGAATTTTATTCTTCAGAGTTGATTTTGAGTTGAAACGAGCAATTTTCATATGATTTGTGAACTTCAAAAAATCTTATCTCACTCGATTCTTATCGAAACGATGCGGGACAAGTGCCAAATGTTCAAAAAGTTTATTGGCTTCATTTTTCTCAGAGATACTAAATTCAAATTTTGATCAGAAGACCCGCGTTTGAGGCAATTTCTCCGATGAGCGCAAATCAAATTTTGCGTGTGTATATGCCCGAAAAGTGTGCTGAAACTTCAAAAATTCATATCATCTGGACCCTTCGTCCGATTGAGTCGAACTTTTGACATATGAAAGAAAAATCATGTTACGGACATTTTTCGTTTAGAGTCTGACTTCAAATTTTTGACGAATCGGGTTGTTTTGAATTAATTACGAAAATTATCCGGATAATCGCGATTTGGTCTTAATTGTAGATCCAAGGCACTCTAAGGCCCAAACTTTCACACAATAAATAAAATTTTGCCTTCACAATTCATGGACACATAATCATTTTCTCAAATTCCTCTCTCAAATCACAATTTTCTTCTCCTAATTCTCTCTCAAACTTGAAGAACAAGCCAAGAACAAATTCAAACAACAAGCATTTCCCTCTCTCCTCACAAAACCGATCCACCCTCACCACAAGGAAGCTCCACCGTGCAAGCCAATCCTCCGCCCTACCGGCCACCTCCCGATCCCCTGCCTTCAGCTGCCCTTCCCGCCGGCGAACCGGCCTCCCTTCCATCCTAGTTGACAAGTGTCCGATCGGACACCTCCCTTCTCCCAAACGGACCGATCGGTCTGCCACTCCCTCCATCGTCCAATCGATATTTTTGGCCTCCTCCTCATCGGATCCGCCCTTCCAAGGCCATTTTTGGCCGGCTTAACCTCCCCCTCCTTCTTTCTTGCTCGGACAGCCCTTCGTCCATTAAAGTAAGGTCTTCTCCTTCAATTTTCTTCAATTTTTCAAGAATTCAAGTTTTCCTCTTCTGATTCCAATTTCGATTATCCTTATCAATTGGAATCGGATTTGGTATTTTATTTGAAGAGCACAAGGAATTCCTTTTCAATTTGAGTCAAACTTCAAGTTCAAGTAAGTGATTAATTCAATTAAGCACTTATTTTAAGTTACTTTTGACTTTTAGCTTTTCTTGAAATTGAATAGTCGAATTGATTGTATTTTCTGTGTGGATTACGTTTCTTTGAATTTGTTTTGTCGAATTCTTTGATTTGATTCCGATTTTTTGACGTTAAAGTGTGTTGATGTGAAGGATTTTTGTACATAACACACACATACACTTGTGTAATTGTTTTCCTTTGCATTTAAGCCACTAATTAGTGCATTTTGCATCATCTATCACATGCTCATGCATTAGAGAGCGTATAGATTGATTAAATTTCATTGAAATATGTGAATTAAGGTTTAATTTGCATTCTTACTTGTGTCGAAATGTAGCTTTCATAGCATTTTTGTACTTAGGTGCATTTGCATTGTACATAACACATATACATGCACCTAAACACACACTCATGATACAATTTGCATTCTTATTTGTTCATACATTTGCATATAGAATAAAAGAATCAAGTTTAGGTGTCGGTATTCAAATTTTCATGACACTAAAGTGTGTCGAAACTTCACTATCACTCACTTTTTCACATGTATAATTGCACAACACCAACACACATCACAAATTTGAATCTATATGACATAATTCATGACATGCATTGTATTTATTATTGATTTACATCGAATACATATCATTTGCATATGGCATCTCACTTGTTTGCATTTCATTCACTCATACACCATAGTATGTACATGAAACATGCATAAACATGCACTTTTGCACACTTTTTAAGTTTTAATTTCAATTAAACTTGTGCATAACTTGTGTTTCATTTGGTTTTGGCTTTTTGATTATATGTAGTGAATTAAATTTTGATGCATCTCATATTTCAAAACCAAACAAAAATTGAATCAGTCTTTAATTCAAAACATGAATTTTACAATTCCATAAGCATTTTTGGCACTTTTGTACACCGAAACTCGTTTTTCCTTGAAAGTACAAAGTAACGGTACATGTTCCCTATGTTTTGGCACGTTCCGGAATCGATTTTGGAGGTTTTGGAACCAAATTTCAAGTGCAACGTTCCAAAACGAAGTGGCTTCCCCATCACTTTAAGGTCCGAAAAATTCCACTTCCAATCGGAATTAATTAAAACCGCTCACGTTTTTGAATCTGTTGATGTTTTTGCAAACAACTATGCGATTCTTAATCGATTTTGAGAAGTTGACTTTTTGCTCTGATTTCGGAAACTTCCCACACTGATTTTTGTGATTTTATTTCACTTCTTGCATGCTTATACTAGATTATAGTCATATTTGTAATCGGTTATGCATTCGGTGCTTTGTTTCTAGCACTTTCTTTGTTAATTTTGACACTTTATTTCATGTGCAAGGTACTTTAACCTATTTCACATGAGATATGGACTTCTAGCTTCCTTATTCATGCGCTTGCACATATACATGGGCATTATATTGTCTGTTTGCTTAGATTGACACCTTCTTGCAGGTTATCCGATCTTGAATGCGTACGAACGCACATTTTAATGCTTGTATGGGTATGAACACGTATACTATTTGCATATTGTTTGGATTGACACCTTCTTGCAGGGTATCCACTCGTTTGAGTGTGTACGAACGTGCATCCTATCATTTGTACACGTGCGTGTACATTCTATGGTCTGCTTGGTTGGTTTTACTTCATTCTTGCAAGTACTTTCGTTTGAGTGCGTACGAACGCGCATCCTATTGCTTGTACACGTGCATGTACATTCTATTGTCTGCTTGTTTGGTTTTACTTCATTCTTGCAGGTATTTTTGTTTGAATGTGTACGAACGCGCATTATATCGCTTGTTCAAGTACGTGTACATTCTACTATCTACTTGTGCAGTTTTACTCCGTTCTTGCAGGTATCTTTTTTTGGATACGTACAAGGGCGCATCCTATCACTTGTACACGTGTGTGTACATTCTATTGTCTACTTGTTTGGTCTTACTCAATTCTTGCAGGTACTTTTTTTGAATGCGTACGAACGCCCATTCTACGGCTTGTACACGTACGTGTATATTCTATTGTTTGTTTGTTTGGTTTTACTCAATTCTTACAGGTACTTTTGTTTGAAAGCGTACGAGCGCACATTCTACTTCTTGTACATGTACGTGTACATTCTATTGTCTGCTTGTGCGGTTTTACTCCATTATTGCAGGTACTTTTGTTTAGATGCGTACGAACGCGCATCCTATCGCTTGTACACGTGCGTGTACGTTCTATTGTCTGCTTGTTTAGTTTTACTCCATTCTTGCAGGTACTTTTGTTTGAATGCGTACGAACGCGCATTCTACCGCTTGTACACGTACGTGTACATTCTATTGTCTGATTATTATGATTTTATTGCAAGTGCTTTTGGTTGGAATGTGTGTGAAAGCACATTCTAATCCTTGAATACGTACAAACGCGCATTCTAGCGCTTGTACACATGCGTGTACATTCTATTGTCTGGTTGTTAGGGTTTAATCCTTTCATGCAGGTGTTTGTGTATCAATTGTGTATGAGTGCACAATTTGATATTTGTTTTGCGTACGAACGCGCAATACCTTGCCTTTTGTGTCTGGATCACTATCTTTTGCAGGTTTATTGTTTATGATGCGTACGAATGCGCAATCCACATATACTTTGATGCCTCCACGCATTTCTTACCGGTTAACTCTTATTGCTTGACTGCAGTACTTAAAGTTTTCAGGAGTTGTTTTAGCTCGCAGTGCTCTTCATATTTGTTATCTGTTTTGTACTAGTTATCCCTTGTTTATAGCATTCTTTTACAGCTTTCCTAGATGTCATGAGAAGTAGGGGTTTACCATTTTTTTTGCCATGATTAGGATAAGAGCATTTGGGCTCAAAGTCGTTGTTTAAAGACCTGTAGCAGGCATTCCTTATTTACTAGCTAGTTGTGTTTGTGTTTGCTTATTTTGGTTGATGGCTAATGTGTTACTTGGTTTAGAACCAAGAGCAAACGACTTTGGCCCTTTGCATGTTCCCCTTAGGATGTTATTGCTTTTGGTTGATGGCTAATGTGTCACTCGATTTAGAACCAGAGCAAACGACTTTGGCCCTTTGCATGTTCCCCTTAGGATGGTATTGCTTTATGTTGATGGCTAATGTGTCACTCGGTTTAAAACCGAGAGCAAACGACTTCGTCCCTTTGCATGTTCCTCTTAGGATGTTATTGCTTTATGTTGATGGCTAATGTGTCACTCGTCTGAGAACCAAGAGCGAACGACTTCGGCCTTTTGCATGCTCCCTATAGGATTTGTGTGTTTCTTGCATTCTTCTGCCAAAGCACTTGTTTGTTTCTCTCCTTTGCATCCCTTGGTTTTACAACTAGGACGGATATAGGATAACTTCCCTTAGTACTGCTCGGTTAGGGTAGTTTCTCAGGCCTAGACATTAGGATTTACATCCTTGACATGTTAACGTAGGTAGAGATTCCCTTACATCCTCAACCTTAGGTCCAATCTTTGCATGACAACATTAGGGTTAGTACTAGTTAGTCTCCTATTTTGCTTTGCTAGTTTCTTTTTCATACTTGCATGTAATTAAAATTAAAACTTGCTTTCTTTTTCTTTTGAAAACTAAAACACCTATTAATGGTTCAAAACTCCTTTCTTAAAGGTAAAAGCAACCAACCAACACAAACTCTTTTTTGCTTACGGGCGCATTTTCTTTTTGTGTTTAGAACCTTTTTCATAAGTAAAAAACACAAAACCCATCAAAACAAGTAAGCCGAACTACGACGCTCTGACTTTCCCATTGCACGAGGGAATACATAGGCATCTTGTCACGGGGATCGATCAAGCACAACTTGTAAAAACTTCCTTCTTTTCCCCGTGTTTTTATTTATTTTCCTTTTCTTTTGCATGCATGGTAGCAATTAAGTGATAGATAGATATAACACACCCCTTATATAGAAAATCTAAGTGGATACCGTAGAGTACTACGGGCGTGTGGGGTGTTAATCCATTCCCATCGCGTAACAGACTCCCTTACCCAGAACTCTTGATTGTGAGACCGTGATTTCTTCCATCTCAGGTTTACTCGATGTTTTCCTTTCTTCTTCGCGAGATAAAAAATGTTCGACGGTGACTCCATTGATATACCCTATCAGTCGACGTTCAGCCGGGTGATTTCACAGTGTCGAAAGAATTCAAAAAACACCACTATATTTGGTTAGTCGAAAATGGCATTTTGGGGGAGAAGGAGTTCAATGAGATGAGAAAGAGTTCAAAGAAGACTTAGTGGAATTTGGATGGTTCTAGATGTGTTTTCTACCGAGACATTGGAGATACTTCGACATGACTACTTCTAAAAGGAATGTGTCGAAGTCCTTGTGTTTGCAGTAGTATTTGGACTTATTAATTTTCAGAGAAACCTAAGGGATAATTCGACAATGATCATTGAGACCTTCAGCAAGGGAAAATAATTGTCTTTGGTTTTTATCCTCATCGAAAGACACGCGTTGAAGGAGAAGCGAATATGACCTGCATGCAAAAGCGGTGTTCTAACTCCTTAGGAGTAGAAAGTTACTAGCAGTTAGTTTTGCTCTTTGTATAAATAGGAGTTCTAGTGTTAGGATTTAGGGTGTTTAATTTACTACAAAAACTCACTATACTCAAAGTACCCAAGCAAAGCGAGAAACGAGTCAATTGAATGCAATGTATGTATTTGAACACCAATTTTATTCAATGGGAAGTATTTTACATCAATTTACCTTTTCTACATTTCAGTATATTTCTCAATCTTTTAAACAATTCCACTTGCACAACCTTTATCATGATGTCTTTAATCTGAATTTCAGTCCTATAGTGTATAAGGTTTAGCTTACCATTTACTACTTACTCTCAAGATAATGGAATCTTATTTCAATATGTTTTTTTTCACGTGCAATCTGATTCTTGGCCAAGTTGTTAGCATAAATGTTATCAATCTTCATGATCATTTCTCTGTGATTCTCACCTGCAATTTCTTTAATCAGATTCATCTTCCATGAAGCTTTACATGCAAAAAGAGAGGCATCTGTGTATTCAGCCTCACATTATCACAGAGCTACGATTGGTTCCTTTCTTGAGCTCCAAGTAACTAGTCAACACATTTTGATTTAATTCCATAGTTCGTAACCCTAATGAAAAATCAACTACACTTTCAATTTCTTTCATATGAAGCAACTCATATGTTCTTTTGTGAGTTTGTAACCTCGCCTCTTTCACCTTCTCAACGCCTCTAAAAGCTTTTTCCAGGATGTCTCGTGCTTCCTTCGATGAGTCTATATCACGTACTTTCTCAAAGTTGTCTGGATCAACACATTGGTGGATTATAAAGAAAGCTTTAAAATATTTCTTCTTTAAGACTTTGCATGCATCCTTTTGTTCATCCGTTACATTTTTGCTAATTGGTATTACTCAATTCTTCAAAAGATCCAAAACATCTTGATAGCAAAAGAAACCTTCATCTTCTTACACCAATTATTATAATTATTACTATTTAAGATTGGAAGATTTACTAGAAAATGCTCGTTTGGATGAGAAGCCATTGTTTTATGCTTCCCAAAAATCGTAGCCAATGCTCTTGATACTAGATGTTGGAACCAATCTTGATGGAACACGGTTCAATCACTTTGTTGATTGATTCACGATTATGTTCCTCATCCTTCACTTGAGTGATTCAACCACTCCTTAGTTGCAAGACGATTCTTTTGCACAATGATTTAGAAGAAAAATGAAGGAAAAGAGAAATTAGGTTTTGGGATAAAGAGGAAGAATATGGATTAAAGAATCTACGGAATTTCTCTCTACTTTGAAATCACAACAGTAAATATCTCTAGTCCACACTTTACAATTGTAGGGTGTCTCCCGATTTATAATGAGATTTTTAGACATCACACAATCTCAAATCAACAAATTGTCTTACAAACTTTGACAAAATCAAACCGATTCAAATGAAAATCGCAGACCGACTCAAAAAAATCAAAAATCACAAAAAATCAAATATTATTTGATGTATTTGCATGTTGTTTTGTAAAAATGTTTCAGTTTCTCGGATTGATTTTTCAAAACCAAACCAAATCACATGTACATATTTTAATGCATATTTAACTTTTATTAATATGATATGTTGTGTTAATTTATAAGAATTTATTTTCACACCTAGTACTCTTCTTCCATACCTCTGACAAAAACTCAAAATATCCCCAGAATTTGTATATGCATTTCCAAACGCGCCCCCATTTTTTTCGAAAAAAGTGGTTTCGAATATGCATATTCGAACACACCTCAATTTTTATGAAATAAGTGGTTTTGGATATGCATATCTGAATTTTATGGGGGAAAATGAGGTGCGCTCGGATATGCATATCCGAATACACCTCATTTTTTACGAAAAAATGCTTTCGGATATGCATATATTGATTTTACTCTGTTTTAAAAAAATTAAAATTACAACTGAAAATCAAATTAAATTAAGTGTCTACAAATTTTTTGGATTTTTTCAAAAATATGGAAATGGAAAATAAATCAAATAAAATAGAAAAACAAGGAATTTATGGTTTTTAGGGTGGGATCCCCTATATTTTGTCCCTAAATTAGGGATTTTAATCCCTGATTTTTTTCCGGATGAATTGACACGGTAAAATTTTAATTTAGAGTCGATTTTTTAAAAAATTGAATGTTCTACATTAGGTCGTGTAAATGTCAGAGACACAGGAACGCAAGGTCTAGAGTACCGAGATTATTTAGTTACATTGTATTTTGTTATAAAATATATCAATTGTTACATTTCACTATTATAATTAGAAATTTAATTATTGCATTCATTGTTCAATTTAATATCATAAATTTACAATTTGAGATAATAATTCGATTATAAATTTAAATTATTATTTATTAATGATAATTCAATTTGATTATATCATAATTATATTATAACTAATATTTTTTAAAATAAAATCAAAACAAATTTGGGATATTGGACAATTTTTTATATGCAAATCTGAAATCTCTCTAAAAGTGAAAAATATAGATTCTTTCAGATATGTTAACCATCTCAAATTTCGGATGTACATATCTGAAGAATATTTTTGAATTTTCAGTTGTGGAAATCACCACAACTATGTGTAAAGATAAATTCTCTTAATTTATTATTCAATAATTTTTTTAAAAAAAAATTATTGAATAATTTATTTATTTTTATTATTTAAATTAAATCATTTTTATTTTTTAATATTAAATTTTATATATTATATATTTATTAATAGTTTTATAATCTTAATAAAAAATAATTTATAATAATCAATCTGAATTAAACTATATGAATTGAATCGGATTAGATTAAATGTTTTTAATCAATTTAAAATCAAATCGAATCGCAAACAAATTTATATATAAATCTAATAAATTTTATGTCAAAATGATTCAAACCGAATCCTAAGTATTTTTAATTTATTCTTTTATTTATCATTCGGTTAAGTCAATAAATTGAATTGACCTACACCTCTTATCCTATATTTTAAACTACAAAAAATTAAACCCAAAACTTATTAAACTTGAATGTCTCGAAGAACATTTAGCTTTTGGTTCCATAAATTCTATTTTAATGAATCTAACTACTCGGTGCATCGAGCTTAATGTGAATGCCTCAGCACACTATCGCCTTAGAATCGAGGTCATGCTGTATCATTGTATTAATGGCAAAATTTTAAAGCACATGTGGACGGCTCACAATGACTTCATTGACATAAGTCAAGGAAACTGTAAATGGAAGTGGAAGCTCATGTAGCTTTAAGAAAACACTTGTTAGATTCAAAAGCGACGATATTAATGCCTCATCCAGAAACCCATTTTACAGGTTCAAATTTATTATAACATAAAATCTTATATTTGAAATATGATATTTGAATAAGTTTTTCCGAGTAAGGTCAAAAAGTGTGTCTAGAAAATTATATATATATATATATATATATATATATATATATATATATATATATATATATATATATATATATATATATATATATATATATATATATATATATATATATATATATATATATAATACGTGAATTTAATTTTAAAACTTTAAATATATTTTAAATTTTTTAATTATAAGCGTGATCCAAAAGATAAAAGCTTTGAATACACGGTAAATAAGAATTTGAAAAGAAAAAAATAAAACATTCACGAAAATTGTAACATCGAATTATTAGGAGATTAATAGGAGTTTATTGAATTTATGATAAGCTGACATGTCAATCCTTTATAGGATGCATATCTTTCCTTTTTCATACTATTGGATATATAGATAGAAAATGGTTGAACGGTGTAACTAAAACCTAACAAACTGTAACCGTTTCTCACTATGAAGAAAACTCCATCTTCATCTTTCTCCTTGCTTTACAGTTTTTCTTGTTCATTATATGGTTCAGTTTATGAAAGCTTGGCATAATCAATATGGTATCAGAAGACTTCATTTGCAGATCTTCGATATGTACGATCTGATTTCGTTTCTCGCTTCTGAATCTCGTTGTCAAGCTCTTTCTCTCTTCTTTTTCACGTCGCCATGGAAGATCAACAGTAGAATCCCTTCTTCAAACACCATTCCGATCACCCCGGCCTCGTTCTTGTCTCACACATTCTGACGGAAGAAAATTATCCGTCATGGCGTCGTGCCATGCTCATAGCACTTTGCGCAAAGAACAAGATCAACTTTGTTGATGAAACGATTATGCGACCTCCAGACGGCGATCCACAATTCCATCTCTGGCAACGCAACGACAATGTCGTTGCTTCATGGCTTATGAACTCAGTTTCAAAGGAGCTCACTTCCAGCATCATTTATGCCTCCACAGCATTAGCCATCTGGATCGATCTTCAAGAACGCTTCTTGCAAAACAACGGTCCACGATTATTTCAACTTCGCAAAGGTTTTATCACGTGTACTCAAGGTACTCTCTCAGTCGGTGCGCATTACTCCAAAATCAAAGTCCTTTGGGAAGAACTCTCTGAGTTTCGCCCAACTCATCAGTGTGTTTCTGGGGGCGTCAATCCCTTGATTGATCACATCAACTGTGAGTATGTACTCAATTTCTTGCTCGATTGAACGAGAGCTTCAATTTAATTTGTGGACAAATCTTACTCATGGATCCTCTGCCTTCTGTAAGTCGTGTTTTTTCATTGGTTATGCAAGAATAGAAGCAATGTGTGGTTAATGCCATCACTAGCACCAACAGTGTGAATCTTGCTTATGTTGTTGCTGAGTCCAATGGATCAAAGGCTAGGAACAGAAGAAAGGATAGGCCTCTATGCTCTTATTGTAATGTCCTTGGTCACACCAAATACATATTCATGCCATCAACAAATTTATATCAACCTTAATTTTCAATTAGTAAGACTTTCAATTATAAACAATTTAAAATAAAGTCATTATAATTAAGATTTTAAAAAACTATAGTTACGTGGTAGTCGTATAAAAACTTTCGTAATTTTAATCAATACAAATGTTAGAAACAATAATTACAATCATCATCGTAATATAAATTATTTATAATTATTTTTCAATATATAAAAAGATAATATTAGTATAGCATTATCAAAACTATTTTGTCATAACTGTTTTTAAGGTCAGGGGCTTTTTTTTAACCTTGATTACCAATAGTTCCATTATGTATCATCTATTTTTCAGTGGCTCAGATAATAAAGAAATACAGTACACCTACATTCGAAATTTTGTGATCCGAGGAGACTTTTTCTGAAGGTGGACACTGGCAGAACATGACCAGTGGAATAGAACAGCTTAACCGCTTAGCTGATCAGTGAACAAACACCGAACACCGAAAGCCAGGCGGCAACAGATACATCTATCCACCCAAACCCCTTGCCGCTAATATCCTTATCTTTTTTGTCTGCGGGAAAAGTAAATGTCCTTATCTCTTTTTGTGACACTGGACATAGAACCAACAAAAATGTTCACAAAAAGACAAAAATATAAGAATTTGAAAAATACAACCTGCAATAAAGGACTGTGTTTCGGAACTTTCCTCCTAACTTCCTCCTAAGTCCTACCCTTCGTCAAATTTAACTACACGTGTAAGAAAATTTCTAAATTCAATGCTCTTAGACTATGTATAATGGAATACTCCCTCGTTTCCTTTATATTTGTCGGAAAAAAATTATTTCTTTTTAATTTTTCACTTTCAGTGCTAGTAATAGTTTTATTAAAATTATCCATAATAATTTATTATAGAGTGGAAAAAAATAAGTTGAAGTGATAAAAAATTAAGAATATTATAGGTAAAAAAAATTATTGCATAAAAATTAACAATAATTATTAGATTTATGATATGTGTAAAAAATTAAAAAGTGACAATTATAAAAGAACTGAGGGAGTAATAAGTTGAATATTTGTAATAGAATTTTGAATGAGGAGTTAAAATTAATGTGAATTAATTGGTGTTGAAAAGATTAAACATGTTGAATGAGGAGAGAGTGAATGTCACATACAATACTTTGCAAAATTTTATTAATTGTTGTAATTATTTAAATTTTTAATGTGTTGTGAATAGTAATAGAATAGAGTGTTGAATTTTATTAAACAAAATTATTATTATTGTAATGAATAAAAATTAAATATGTGTTAAATTATTAGATAGAAGAAAAAGAAGATAATAAAAGATAAAACTTGAAAAAATAGAGTGTTGAATAATAAAATCATTCTACATGTTCTTTTAACAAACTAAATTATTGTAATGAATTTTTTACACGTGTGGACTATTTTATAGTAATAATTATAGTTTTAATCTTTTATTTGATTAAAATTAATTTTGTCATCACATTTACAAAAATTCTGTTATTTCAAAGTGAGATATTATTAATTATAAATATAAAATAGATTAAAGATATGTCTACTATCATTCAATTAAAAAATTTCTTATGTGACAGAATTAATTTAAAAATAACTGTAAAATATAAAATATTAATGTGTTAATAATATAAAATTATTTAATAATATCTATATCTTTGTACTCATATAAATATATAAAGAGTTAATACTGTTAAATTTAAAATAAGACCATTAGTTTTATAAATGAGCTAAAATAGGTAGAACAAAGTGTAATTAAATTTATTTAAATTTTAAGCTAAATTATAATTTAGGTCCTTCTATTTAGGTCAAATTTTAAATCAGTCCTCCAATTTATTTTGTAAAAAATTTTGATTTTCATGTTCATTTTTCATTTAAAAAAAACCCGCTGTTATGTACAATTCTTTAGATATGTAACCTACTTTTATTAACTTGACATAAGATATGTTAATTATTCATTACATTTTCAATGATGTTTTCTTTCTTCAACCGTCTCTAATCGTCTTCTTATTCTCTGAGCTTGTGCATTCGTCTTTTTTCATTTTCCATAAAATGCTATATATATTCTCTCTCACTAAAAAAGTATTTTATGTATAAAAAAATAACACATTAACATTTTTTTTTTGTGAAAAATTGACGCGAAAACCAAAACTGTTTAAAAAATAATAAGGGAACTAATTTTCCTCAATTTTGATAAAAAAATGATGTAGAAATATTTTTTTCTTTTTTAGTAATTTAGAATTTAACAAAACCGTAGTCATTATTCATCTCAGATTTGCAAATTAATAGTAAATTGCACAACATCTAGTAATTAGTATTTAACAAAAGCATAGTCTATATTCATCTCAGATTTGCAAATTAATAGTAAATTCCACAACATCAACAATCATCATTATTTTTAGCGTATGAAAATTGTATGTTCTAGAGAATGAATTTGGTATCGTACCTGAAATCTATCAGCAAGTAGACAAAATCATAGGAGAAAGTGTTTTTAACAATAGGTTTTTGGTGGAATCTAAATTTTATTGCATACCTTTATGCTGCATATAAAAAAAAACACTCCATAATTTATTCATCTTCAGATAAGTCATTTTAATTTATGCACTTGCAATCCATCTTAGAGATCTGTTCTTAAGCGTTTCTAGATCAAAAAAATTCATGGTAATGGAGAATAGTAAATATTTCTTGTATCTAGTGTGGATACATATAAGTTACAATTAGGGTAAAATATGATAAACTAATATATTTATAATAAAAGCTTATTACTTTACCCCTCAGATTTAACTTAAATCAGAGGTATAATATCTTCTGATTTTATCTATCACCTCGGTCTTTTTATAAAACCAAGGTGAAATGTATTTTTGTTAACTTACATTGTTTACACGAAATATTAAAATAAATAGTTTAAAAACAAATATTTTTTCCTTTTAATGAATATCTTCGCTAATATTCATCATTTGATTAGTTAAACTCTCTTCTTTGCGTAACTTTTGAAAAAAGAAGGGAGCTTATCTTCCTTCATTGCCTCTTTAAAGGAAGAATGAGTTTTTTGCATTTGCAATCTATCAAATGATCCAAAATACAACAACAACAACAATAACAATAACACCAAAAACAAAATTAACACCAACAACAACATCAACACCATTATTTACGATAGATTGCAAGAGCAGGAAAAATGTTTCGTTCTATAATAACATTGAAGGTTTTTTGTATTGCAATCCATCCCAAGGAATGATGCAATTTCGAGTTTGGGGGAAACTACAAATAAGTAAGGACTATTTTGCTTTTTATAGTGCAATCTGATTAGTAGACCCCTCGGTTATATCGAAACATCAAAGAGTTAGTTAATCTAACCTACAATTATAATCAAAATAAAATATAAACAACTTAAGTTAGGCTTCGAAGCGGGTCCAAAATAATTTTATCCGTCGAATTTATTAGAAACTAAGGTAGATTGATACTTTTCCCTTTTAAAAAATATAATACATGGGCCACCTAGGCGTTATACCTCGTTGTTTTTAAAAATAATGTGTCATGAAATGAGTTATTTGTTGTAGTGAAGACACTGAAAGAACAAAGTCTAAAGCTCTCAGAATGTCAAGTTCAAGGTCTTCAAAAAGTGAGCATGTTTTCGATAGTGATTTTAGTGATGGTGAAGATTTAAATTTTCAATATGGTTGTACGAAAGAATTGCCCAAATGCAATAAATTTTTCACTAACCCCCAAGGACCCAATAAAGATTGAGTATCTAGTTTTTCTTGTTGTTTTTGTAGGAACATTGTCTTGACTCTATGAAGAGAATACAGATTCTCATTTATGGTGGTCCAAGGCATATAAATATATTATAATCCTATTGTATATGTGTCAAGAAGATGGATCATGTGATCTAGAAAGCAACAATAATTTTGTTTTATTGGTAAAATATGCATAAATTACTTTTGATGTTGTATTCGAGAATGCTCGAAAAAGGTATTTCATTTCATGATGTAGGTGTATCTTCAAGAGACATACTTAACAATGTCGAAGAAGGAATTGATCAACCCAAATTAGTGAAACATAAGGAGGAGAAAGATAACTAACATGAAAAGGATAAAGAAGACAGTTCAATCAAAATGAATGATCATCAAATCAATGACCTTCTTGGATTCATCACAAGTTATACTTTTGGGTACTTTGTCATAGTAAAAAGTGGCAAGATTGTGTTGTTCTAAAATCTTTGTGGCATTACTTTGCATTTGGTTCAACTTTCTTTCTAGAGTTCCTTGTGAAATGCAAGTGCGTCACATTTTATATTGTACGGTGAGATAGTATCAATTCAACTTTTGCTTTGTTAGTAAGTTCTTTATTTTACTTGTTTATTTCTCTAAGTGCATGACATACTTGGTGTATAAGTATTCTTTTCAAAATAATTCTTAATTAATAATCATGGTGTGTTATCAATTTATATACTTATCAAAAATGCAACTTGTCAAAAAGTTCTCTAAATTATGCAGAGAGAGTTTGAAATAATTCTTATGGGAGAGTTGAATTACTTTCTTGGACTCCAAATAAAGCAACTCAAGGAAAGAACAATTTGTGTGTCGAGCAAAGTATTGTCTCGGATTACTAAAATAATTCAGGAATGGATAATGCAAAGCAAATTGACACACTTATGTCAACAAATTCATCATACGTGAGAAATTGGATGATTATTCATGTCTCAAATGTTTCTTTCTTTATTATGTTGCTTGCACTTTTTTACTTTTAATCTAACCATTTGTTTGAGTATTTTACATCATGTGAGTGTAACTTCTGTTCCATCAAGAGTTAGGTAATATTTTTTCAATTTCTCCTTCAAAGTAAGACTTTTACTTAATGCATGTTACTTGTTGGTTAAAAAGGCTTGATATGTTCTCAAATGATGAAAACCATGAATGTTCATTTCCAATTTTTTTGATTGATAACCATTGTGTGTTTTAAATGTATATTCTTATAATGATTTCATGTATTAATTCTTTCACACTTGTATAATTTTGTTCTTGTATGTAAAAGCATGTGTTTCTATTAACATTTCTTGCATTTGTACATGATTTGAATGTAAGCATGATAATTGCTTGTATGGTTCTTGTTGTAGGTGAGTCACATTTTATGGCAATATTTTCATTTTGGATTGAGTAGTGATATGTTCTTGTAACTATGCTAGGCACTTGCGTGTGTGGCATCAGAAGTTCCATTGTGTTGTGTTACGTAATCATGACGCTATAGAAACAACTTGACTAGCTTGCTCTTGCATATTTTGTAGCATATTCCGAAATTTTGTGCTCTGCAGCATAATCTTCCATGCCACCCTATTATCAATCAGATTCCTGGTTTTCATAAGTTTCCTCATAATCCAAGAGAAAGAATTCCTCATGTCATAGCTATGAGATTCTGCCCATTGGTATAATACGTGTGAATCTACAGGCTATCGGCCTTCCACACAGGTTCCAAAGAATTTTAGCCAAACTAGCATAGTTCCACTCTTACATAGGAGTAATGTTGATACCACCAGCCTTCTTAGGTCTACACACCCTACTCTAAGCAATTAGACACTTTCTAGTGATTCCCTCCATGCCAGGCCACGAGTAAGACCTGCAGATAGCCTCGACTTTCTTAATCACTTTCTTAGGCAACGACGTCACTTGCATTCATCAGTTACTACTAGCAAACATAATACTTCAAATAAGTTGTGTTCTCCCTGCAAAACTGGGTAACTTCGAACTCCAATGTCGAATTCTTTTCACCATTTTCTCAACAAGCAGAAGACAACTGTTCACCGACATTTTCTTACTCGTGAGAGGTATGCCAAGGTACTTAAACGGGGAGAGGTCCCTCCTCAAAATATGTGGTACATGGAATTTCCTGCTTGATATCAGTACCAACAATAAAAAAGTATACATTACATTTGTCTAGATTAATATATAGACCAGTGGAATCATAAAATAGATGAAAAGCTTGCATAGCTAAAGAAACAAATACAATGTCACCTCTACAGAAAATAAGAAGATCGTCTGCAAAACTGAGGTTAATGATTTTCAACTTTTTGCACTTTGAATGGAAGTTAAATTTAGGATTTATAGCCATATTTCTCATAATTCTATGGAGGCATTCCATCACTAAGACAAATAAGAGTGATGACAAGGAATCGCCTTGTCTTATACCATGTTTAGCTGGAATATGTCTAGTTATGGAATTGTTGACCTTATACCTGTAGGAAACCGATCTAACCATGATCATGGTCTAGTTTATAAACTTCTTGGGAAAGCTAAGCTCAATGATAATATCTTTAAGAGCACCCCACTCCATGCTATCATACGCTTTTTGTATGTCCATCTGAACCATACACTTAGGAGCCCCATTTTTAGCATTGTAACTCTTAATGAGCTCGAATTATTATTAACTAAAATAAACGGGTATGGGTACGAGTATAGGCACCTTAGTAACCAAGCCACCTTATACCCACACATTATATATATTTATATATTTTAATTTATATTATTTTATAAAAATGTATGTTTATCAATTTTAAAAAATACTTTAATGTTAAACTATGATGTATGTATATCAATTTTAAAAAATACTTTAATGTTAAACTATGATGTATTTAATATCTGTTTGTTTATTTTATAATTTAAAAAAAAAATTGAAAACTTTTTTATGTTTTTAAAATTTTAAAATAATATGATATTTTAAAATTGATCTATTTATTTTTATTAAAAATACGCGTAACCGATATGAATACAAGTATTTACATACTAGCAGAGCATGTGTACATGTACTAAAGTTGGTACCCAAGCGAATATAGATTTCGATAGTTGGTACCCTACCCATTATAATCTCTAAACTTTAGATAAATTTTTATCAACAAAGAATCATGAGATAGAATTTTGATTACAGAGAGTAGTAATATAATTACTCAACAAAAAAGAGAGAAAATAATATAGATAGGTATGATACATTTATTATATCATATGGATTCGTCAAATATTAAATTTACACTAAATATAATTGTGTGCATGGGCATTAACATGATTTTATGCATTTTTAAGCTTAAAAGGTGTAGTGCCCGCGAGTTTGCTTTGTCCCACCAGCATTTTAGTGTAGGACAAGTTAAGGTTTTAGGCCCACCCCTTAACTATGCCCATATTGTCCGCTCTTTGTGGGCTTTTGCAAGACTGACCTAAACGAGACGAACATGCTCGTTTTCCACCCCAACCACAAACCCCTTTATACAAAGAAATGAAGTTTCAAACTAACTTCTAACAAAACTCTTAATAGAGCTTGAAGCGGTTAAAATTCTATCCAAACAACGAATAAGGCTTGAAGCGGATTGTCTCCAATCCAAACAACGAACAAGGCTTATAGTAATTAGTCTCTAAGCCAAACAATAAATAATGCTTCGAGTGGTTAGTCTCTAAGCCAAACAAATATTTTGCACATGTTGGTCTTGAACCAAGACGGAATTTTGAGTTGTCTATCCTTTGAACCAAATTGTCATTTTAGACAGGTTGACCATGAACCAAATTGGGATGTATAATAGGTTTATATCAGACCTATTGAGTTTTCATACTGGGTTGAACTCATAAACCAGAGTGAGATTTTATACATGGATGATCTCGAGCTGATATAGATTTCAGTCGAGCTGAACTTAAGAACCATTTTGGAGATTTTCACTGAATGATATTCACAAACCAAAAAAAAAGATTTTTTACAAGGGCGGGGCTCACTAACCAAAGAGAGACTTAGATTATGCCCTTAATACAAAAAAAAAGAATTAAATTATTTATCTCACAACTAAAATATCAACTTCCTATGGAATAATTATTTGCACAAGAGAAAAATTCATTCTTGATAATTTTAAAAATTTTCCTTCACCGAGAATAATATTCCTCATTAGAGTCAAGATCATTATCAAAGCACTATGGCTAAAATATGTGAGAACATATGGTAGATTTGTAAGTATTATATACAACCTAATAAGGAGGTGAATTAGGTTCGTTGAATCTTTATCATTTTTGTGCTGCGTTTTTTAACTTATTAAAGTATCGAAAGTAATGAAATGAAAAATACTTAGGAAGAGGATAAAATAAAGAATTTAAAGTGCACAAAGTAAAGAACACACAAATATTTATACTAGTTCCTCTTACCAACTTAAGGATATGTGATCGGAAAAATAACAAGTGTACAATTTTTTCTTTGTACTAATAATAGTGAAATTTATCGAATATCGAGCTTAACTCTTGGTTCAATTAAACAAAAACTTAATTTGGGGTTTGGTTTGAGATTTATCCTTTAACAATAATCAAAATAAGCAGAATGTAAAATTTGATTTTTTTTTTTCACAAATATGAGGATCATGCTAGGGTCAAGTGTATGATTTGCCCTATAATAACCTTGAATCCTGATTTCTTCAATAAGTTCAAAATATTTAATTACCAGATCTAGTCATCCTTTCTTAATGAAACACATTGAGGCACGTTGATTGTTTTTACCCCTGAGCCTTTTTAGCCATCTCGTTTGTATATTTATCCCTCATCAACCCAGTTGAGCCTTTATCCCATTTGTTTGCATTTATCACCAAATTCATATAAACATTAGTTTAAATACTTCATACCCTGCTCATATAGGTGTTGGTTATCTTGAATATGTGACAAGTTCTAAGTTTGGGGTGGTGACACCTAAAATAAAATAGGTAAGTGCAATAAAAGAAATAAAAAAGAGGAAATAAAAGATAAAATGAAGAAAAAAATGTGTCAAGAAAATTTTTTGATTACCAAAAAAGAAAAAACACATACCTAACAAAAGAGACTCAGTTACAAATCAAAAAAGTACACACTCAAAATAAACACTTGAGTAGAAACTGAGGATTCAAGATGAAAAGGTGTATGAAAAATCTCATTTGATGAATAAATGCAAGAGAAACTCAGTGAAAGGAAAGACAACATTGATTCTGAGCACAAAACCCTTTGATTTCCCTTTTTTTTGTTTATCCCATTGTACCCAAAGCCCCGTTACAACCCAAAGATCTCAAAAAGTGTGTTATATGTCTGTGAAATGAATTTAGAATTTATTCAATCTTATGAGTTGATATTGCATACTGTGAAATATTAAGTATAAACACTTTAACCCTAAGAGATTTGGTGAGAGTGTGAAATAAGTTGACAGGTGAAGTAGTGCTTTAATGTGGAAGTATGGTGGAACACTTGACTTGGGGAAGCAGAAAACTTTGGAAGGCAGACGAAAGCAAGTTGCGAAGAAACTCAGAGGTATTGAGGTAAGTTGATATTTTGGGGGTGTCCTATTGTTTTATCCTAAACATTTTTTGAGGACAAGCAACGAGTTAAGTTTGGGGTTGTGATCAGTCACCATTTTTACTATGTTTATGTCACTTGTCAGACGATAATTCAGGTATTATGTATCACGTTTCTTCTTATTATGTGACGATTTGAGTCAATTTTATGTTCTTTATGTTATTTCCGCATTTTATGGTTTTTAATTTAATTTAAATTATTTTTGTGTTTTATGCTTTGGTTGTGTGTTGTGACTATTTCCAGGTTCAGGTGAAGGATCCAAGGGACTCGATGCAAGAAAGTAAAGAAATCGAAAGTTTTACGGCAAAAGTGAAGAATACTTGAAATAAAACTAAAAACCATAAAATGTGGAAATAACGTTAAAAAAATTTACTCAAATCTACACACAATAAGAAGCAATGTGTTACATAGTATCTGGATTATCGTCGAACAAGTGACAAAAACATAGTTAAAACGGTGATCGATCAATACGTCTAGTCCATGTTTCCCTTGTAGCATTTCCCACTATTTTTATATTCTTGTACAAGTCTCACTCCAAGATCCCTTTACAACCTTCTAACACATACACAAATACCAAACCCTATGCTGGACTCTGAATCTCCCCGACTCAAAGAACCTTTTCAAAACACTGTGTTGATCTTCACCAAAACTATAAAGTACATCACTTTCTATTTACAAACACTTTTCACCAACACTGTATGATGAAAATGCAAATATTTAAACTTATTAGAAAATGAAGAATATTGGTGGCTTTATGATAATCAGATTCAAAACATATTTTTTTATTCTTATCAATATCACACTCCAAATATACCTTACATAGTTTCTCAGAAACTAATTTGGTTTTGAAAAAACTTTTGCTTTATGAAAATATACAAAATTTTGAAACCATTTTGAAAAATCAAAAACACTTTAAAAATGATATTTGATTCTTATAAAACTAATTTTAAAAGTTTTTAAACTTGTTTTCAAGTGTAAACATATATATATATATATATATATATATATATATATATATATATATATATATATATATATATATATATATATATATATATATGCATGCATAGGAACCTCCATGAAATAAGACAACACTCTGGAAAGGAGCCATGAATCATTACACACCTTTTTGGATACAATGATATGTGAAAAGTCACAATGATTCAAGTGGTAATTGATTACCATATGTTACTATTTAAAAAAAATATTTTTGCAAAATGGTATTACCTCCAGTCACTATTATAAGCAAAGATTATTTTTTTAGGCACATTAAATAATTTATGTACCTAACATGTATCTAGACCAGATACATCAATTATCTAATGAACCTAAAAAGGGAATCTTTGCTTATAATAGTGATCGGAGGGAATAATTGATTACAAGGTCTTGGTAATCGACTATGTTTTAAACTTGTCTTTTTAACCTTTGTTGATAAAGAGAAAGAAAACATATTTTAGAGATTGCATTTACTGCGAAAATCAGAAGTTTTAAAAAGACAAACGAAAATTCAAAAAATAAAAATCGGTAAAAAAATTGGTTTGTGAATAGTGTTTCGCGTACGGGTGAATAGTGTTGTTCGTGCGGATGAATAGTATTGTCTGTACGGATGAATAGTGGTGTCCGTACGGTGAATAGTGTTGTCTGTACAGTGAATAGTGATTTCAGGTTTTCAAACTTTTTAGACAACTTCTCATTTTGTGTGTTTTAGGCTCTATCGGTTTGGTCCATGGATCCATGTGTTATTGGGTTGTGTTTTTTGTCTTTGTTTGTTGGGTATTTGCTATTATAAATATGTATCTGTTATATGTTTGTATGTGTGATAATCTTATAGTTTACACCAACAAGGGAGAGCAAGGGTTTAAAAGAATATCATACGGTTTTGGCTATTTCCAAGAGAAATCTAGAAAGACAAGGGTTTTGAAAACCTTTGGCTATTCTCAAGGAAAATCTTAGAAAGGAAAAGGGTTTTGAAAATCTTTAGAGTTATATAAAGGTTATTGGGAATTGGAAAACACCTGTTTACGTATTGGATTTGAGTTATTCATATATTGAAGGTTGAAGAGGTTGTGAAACACTTTGATATAAAATAGGGTAATTCTTAGGCACTTTCAGGGTTGTTCTTTGGAACCTGAAGGCGAAGGCTATTTTCTTGTAACTCATATTTAATCTCTTGTAACAACTTTCTGAGTATGGTGAATTTAAGAGTTGTTATCTCTCCCAGAGTAGATCGTTTGATCGAACTGGGTAAATAAGCATTCGTCTTTTTTTTGCCTTATTCTATTATATTATTTTTGTACGAATTATTATTGATGTAGACCAATTATTTTGGTTGCTACTATTTTTTGCCTCGCAAATTGATATTGATGTTTGTCGTAATTAAAAATAAGATTCACAACAGACTACAGGCCTACTTCCTTTGGAAAATCACATTTTTAAAGGCTCTACTTCAGTGGTTTTATGTGTTAACTTTAAAAATATTTTTGTTTAAGTTTGAATGATGTTTTTTGAGCTTTTGAGTGATATAAGAGATGAATCATGATATTTTAAAGATCGAGACATTTCACCTAAACTTTAAATATCTTTTCCAATTGCCTTTGATCAATCAATATCTTCATCTTTATCTTCTTTTGTTGTCATTGTAGTTTTTATCTTTTTCTTCTTTTATTGATATATTTACTGATCGTACCTGATCAGAAAGATCGTATGGCCCACAGACGTATTGGTCAGCAATGGTTGGTTGAAGAGAATTGGGGGTACCTACAAGGTACTTCGATTCCAAAGTCAGTTATTTGTTGGATCAGAGTGCAAGTAATAGAGTGTAAAGTGTTCAATACCTGACCCTCTCAAATGAGAGGGTATTTACATCCCCCAGCGTTGGGCCAAGGACCTCTTAGTGGGCTGGTGAAGTAGGCACAGAAGAGGACTGTCAGGATTCATGAGTGTGTGGGGACCAGCACGTGGTCTCGCTCCTGAAGGAACTGCTCCGAACTATCAGGACATAGTGGCAACGGTCTGGTTGACTCTATGATATTCAAAATGTGAGACTTCTGCCCTACAAGGTGATGTCGCCTCCTCAGAGCACGGGCAGAGTGTCCTCGGGGAAGAAGCCTTGAAGGCTTAGCAGTCTTGCTCAGCTCGACAATCCTCACAGGGAGGCATATATCCGAGCAAGGGGAAGGGGAATCTGTCCATAAATGCCTCTAGATTGGGCCTACATGGTGTATGGGCCTAGCACTGGATAGCTCGGGCCCAGTCTGGAACATTTACCTTCACTAAAACCCTAGCATGGGTCAAGGAGATGCTCTTCTTCATAATTTCCCCCTTTTGATGATGACAAACATCCGTTGAAAATTTCTTGTTTAATAAGTTACTCAATATTTTTGAATCTTGAAATTTATGCAACAACTAAAAACTCCTTCTATGATGTGAAACCATAAAAGATAGACATGCTTTTATTCTTTATTTTCAGAACTTGTACTCACATCACTACCTTACCAGGTGATGTGTGATCTTATTAACCTTTCATCCTTTTTGTTAAATATATTCTTCTATTGTAGAAAAAGACAATCACTCTTAATGTGTCATTGTTTTTCACATTCAAAGTAAATAACCTTTTGTTTTGAAATAGATACTTTATTAACCTTCTTTCTTTGTCCAATTTTCACTGTCTTGTCCTTTTTCAATAATTTTTCAAACTTATTGATTAGTACTTCTATATCTTCATCTTCTTCTTCTTCACTATCATAATTTTATGAAATTCTTCTTCTTGATCACGGTCAATTTTTTTTACTTTAGTCTTTAAAGTAAGAGATATAACTTTATGTTCACGTCCTTCAAGCTTTTCCAATCGATCAAGTTCCATTTCACGTTGTTTCGATTTTCTTAATAGTGTTGTCAATGTCATCTTTGATAGATTTTCTTTCTTTTTTTGAAATTGTAGTCACTTCTGGCTGTCATACCTTTGTTAAAGATCTAAGAACTTTTAGATTTAATTCATTGTTGGTAAAGGTTTTTGCAAGAGTAGTTAAATTGTTTCTCAAATGGGTGACCCTTTTTAGTAAATCTAGAATTCTTTCTTCCGATAACATTCTAAACATTTCATAATTTTGGAAAAGAGTGATTATTCTAAATCGTTATACTTCTTTTGTTTCTTCGTGTGAGGTTTCTAGGTTTTCCATATTTATTTTGCGATTTTATAGTTTGATATTCTAAAAAATTCAATCATCCTTAAGGGTGTCTTTGTTTCATGGTTATAATAAATATTCCTGAGAATATGACTAAGAGAATACAATATTCTCATGTTTGATTCACGTTTTACAAAATTATTTCAAGAAACTTTTCATTATTATTTACATATAATTTTTCTATTCCTATTCCAAGACATAAAGGGAGAGAATAAAACATTTTCATGAAAATAACTTCAACCAACTATAACTTCTCACTATTTTTCATATTTACTACTCTCTCCATTAATTTTTAAGTGTCGTTTTAAAGAATTTTTTTGTTTCTATTTAAGTGTCGTTTTTATAGTTTAATGTCATAATTTGTCAATTGTACTCTTTCTTTCTCAATAAATAAGAGAGAGTGTATGAGTGAATTTATTAAGAAAGAAAAAATAAATGAGAGTATAATAGAAAAAATAATTCTAACAATGTACTATCTTGATTAAAAAGTTTTATGCTAAAATGTACTATCTTGTAATTCAAGGAACATGTGCATTTTTATTTTCCATGGTTGATTGAAATACTTAAATTCTTCTTATTTCAAACATATATTTAACTTTATTGAAAGTTTAGAGTTGTTTATTTTTTTAAACAAACTTTTTGTTTGTTAATTTTTTTAAAATGTATTTTGGTTTCTATAACTTATTTTCACATAGCTAATCAGTTTGGAACAGCACTATATTAGCTCGGTAAAAGAAAGTACAATGTATAATAGCAAATTTCCTTTTGCTAGAATAATAAAAATAAAACTTACTTTTGCCTAAATTGATTGCATAAATAAAGCATTACTCACACAGTCAACATGTATCAAAATAAAATTAGAAACTCATATTGCTTTAAGAAAAAACTATTGACCACATATTTCTTAAATATTATCTGCGGATGGATAATTTGCCGAAGAAAGTATCCTTCTACAAAGAGACAGAATACTGACAGCTAGTTTCCGCACCAATTTCTAATTTTTTTTCGTATTTTTTTAATTTAATAGTCAAATTTTAGTTAAAATTAATTACAAAACTAGTCAAATTAGGAGTTAAATTTGTAAAATCAGAAATAAAAACAGATATATATATATATATATATATATATATATATATATATATATATATATATATATATATATATATATATATATATATATATATATATATATATATATATATATATATATATATATAAAGAGACAGTTAAATTTTTTGCTCAAACTATTTTCATATTGTTAACTAGTGAAAATCATTTATTTTGTCAAGTTACACCGTACATTTTAAATTATTTATATAATTTAATGTTTTAAAATTTTTTGATTAAACATTTTAATAATATTTTTTTATACTAATAATAGATTATTATTAAATTTTTAAAGTAATATTTAAATCATACAAATTTATAAAAATAATTTGTTGAATATTAAAGGTAAAAATTACTATAAAAATGAAAGGTGGTAAGAAAAAGAAAAGAAAGTTCAGGAACCCACAAGAATTTTACGCGGTAAAGTGGGGTCAGATACTGTGGAACAATAGCTACAAATCATAAATCACGCCAATAGATGATCCAACGAAACTTCACGCTCCACTGCCACGTGTACATCAAATCCACAGTTGAAAATCCTCTCCTGCAAAGAGTCAAGAAAAACGCGCCGACTACAACTTCAACAACGGTGGCCCCAACGACTGATCACACCACCATCCAAAACCAATGTCGTAAGCAGTGACAAAATCACCTCTTGTGGACCCCACACTAACGCACTCATCATATTTGATAGCATGACACTTGTCACTTTCAAACCACCCACCTCCTTCCTATTCATCCAAATAAAATTATTATTTTTATCATGCAAATTAAATTGACCACAAAAAATGTACTTCAATAAAATACAAAAATATAACCAGAAAATTAAATGTAGAAAAAATGGCAAAGGGAATATAATGCTGAAACAAAGTAACTTTTATGTTTTTCTAAATTAATTTAATGATTGAATTTTTTAATTAATTTGATGTATATGTACAAATATCAATTAAGCTGCTCTGGTATTATATCTGTACATATGTTTAAACATTTTTCATATTTTAAATACCACTTGTTGGGATTAATTCCAAATATTTTAGGCCCTACAATTTCACGCTTATGAGCACTACCAAAACGCTATCGTTCACGTGTATCCTAGAAAGACCAGCTACTCAAGCACGTGTCACCTCTATTCTTCTCTATAAATACACGTTTCTCTCTTATGAGATAAGTTTCAACTGCCGCCACCGTACTTCTTCTTAGAATTCTTCATTCAGGGAGAAGATATAGCTAAGGAGAACCATTCATTCATATTCATCACAACTCAGATCTTTCTACCAAACTTAAGAGTAAAATAATGGCATCAGAACTTCAATTGCCACCGGGCTTCCGATTCCATCCAACCGATGAGGAGCTCGTCATGCACTATCTCTGCCGCAAATGCACGTCGCAACCTATCTCTGTTCCGATCATAGCTGAAATCGATCTATATAAGTACGATCCTTGGGAACTTCCAGGTAATCTATGTTCTTATCTGAACTAAATATCAAATAAACGCACCGCTAACTCTTTAACTATTTTTATTTTATTTTGATATTATTTTATTGATTTTTTTATTTCATTATTATGATATTTTTAGGTTTGGCTTCGTATGGAGAAAAGGAGTGGTACTTTTTCTCACCACGAGACAGGAAATATCCAAACGGTTCAAGGCCAAACCGGGCGGCTGGGTCTGGATATTGGAAGGCAACCGGGGCGGACAAACCGATTGGTAACCCGAAACCGGTTGGAATAAAAAAAGCGTTGGTTTTTTACGCGGGGAAAGCACCTAAAGGTGATAAAACCAATTGGATCATGCACGAGTATCGTTTGGCTGACGTAGATCGCTCCATTCGCAAAAAGAACAGTTTAAGGGTAAACTTACGATTTCAGCCCTTATATTAGATATTTTGATTTCTTGATATTGATCTAACGGTTCTGATTTTGCAGTTGGATGATTGGGTGCTTTGCCGTATTTACAACAAGAAAGGAACTATCGAGAAACAACCAAACGGTGTTTATAGCCGGAAAATTGAACAATCGGAAATTGAAGATAAGAAGCCGGATATTTTGACACGTGGCGGAGGTCTTCCGCCACATCCTCCACCTGCCGGAATGAGGGATTATATGTATTTTGACACGTCGGATTCAGTTCCGAAGCTGCACACGGATTCGAGTTGCTCGGAACACGTGGTGTCACCGGAGTTTGCAAGCGAGGTGCAAAGCGAACCTAAATGGAACGAGTGGGAAAAGAGCCTTGAGTTTCCTTATAATTACCTTGATGCCACTCTAAGCACTGGTTTTGGATCTCAATTTCCGAGTAATAATCAGATGTCGCCGTTGCAGGATATGTTCATGTACTTGCCAAAAACCTTTTGAGAATTGAAAGATAAAAAATGGAAGAATCTCAGCCACAGAATCAAGAATCACGGTAAGCGTATCGCAAGGTAGCACGAGACGAATGTCCATGAGTGTACCTGTGCGAGCACGTAGAGTATTATTATAGATTAAATTTCCCTAAGGCTATAAAGAAAAATATGGAAGGGAAATTTAAAACACAAGAAGGTGCAAATGCATGTGATGGGGCTACTGTTTTGGTACATCCCTATATGAAGTGGATGGAACCAAAGGTGAATGTATGTTTTATCTGTTTCTAGGATTAGTTAGCATGTGCGTAGTAGTTATTGTAGGATGTAGATAGGGTATAGAACATGTTCATGTCATAGAATGTCTATTGGGACATCCTAAATGAATACATTCTCACTATGCATTTTCTACTCTACATAGCTAGTATTAGTTCGGTAAAATTAGTAGGATTGGCACTTCTTCTTCTATTTTTAGAGTCTATTTCGTGTACTTTCTTTATTTTATATTTTCTTTTAAAGTTAACATTTGGTGTTTTAAGAATACTAGTTGATAGTCCAAAACGGTTATAAATCGAAGATGAAATAATAATACAAGGTAAACTATTAGTCTTGCAGAAGGTGGATTAGTATATTTATTTTGTGAATAAATGAATTGTTATATAAAATAACTAAATAACTAAATATATTTTACAAAACTTGCAATTAGTTAAAGGGAGAAGACATTAGTTATTATTCACTCTTCAATGTGGCGAACATGTTTCTCCTTGAGTCAACCAGAAAGAAGAAAAAACATGTTTCTCCTAAATCTCAATGATAATGTTTTTTTGTACATTTTGCTACCAGAGTAAAGGCATCTTGATGATAATGCATTACATATTTTTCGATAAAAAAACATAGAGATATTCTTGCATTAATTTGACAAATAAGTTAATCTATTTCTAAACAGAATTGTTGAGAGTTATTATTTAAAGCAGATATCATATTGTAGAATAAATGTAGTGGTTCAAGATATTTGTATCAGAGGAAGATAGACTAAATTTTACATACACCGAAAGTTGTTTGGATGTATGTATCAATTAGTTTTGAAGTGAATTTCAAATTAAAATTACATTCGTCTTATGATATTCATAGGTATTAAAAAATTCTGAGTATAACAAAAATAGAAGAAAAAAGTGTTTTTAGAAGAAAAAAGTGTTTTTCAATAAATAGGATATTTAGAATTATTTAAACAATGTTAAAAACATTTGATAACAAGACCCTGCAAAAACTACCACCTTCACCTGGTTTTATAAAATATAATTAGATCTCCAAAAGTTACCAAATAGTACATGTATCAAAGCATTTGCCAGTGCTAAACGATACACCAATACTACAGCATTCACTATCCTGATGCACATTAAGATGTACAGCGGAAATATTTTGGTGCGCATAAATTAGGATATATCTACTTTTAATTTGAGAATACAATACACCAGTGCATCATCATATTCATGCGAAGGTTATGCAGCAGCAGCAGCAACCACTGCAGATCTAGCACGTGTAAATGAAGCAACAACTGATCCAAGCTGAAGCTTATCGTTGCACCCAAAACTTAATCTGTACCTGCAACAATGAAATTTCAATCCGATTATGATAAGCGTGCATATACTTAGAACCAAAAAGAAAAGAAAAAAAATCCTAAATCTATGTTTATCATTGAAGTTTCATATTATATTCACACATCTATATTGCAAGATCATGTGAATTCCTAGGTGCACTTAGTTGAAGCCTAACTTTAGGCACCAAACAACTCAAGAAGGAAGACACTGCAATTGGACAACAAATTAAAAAAAAAGGGCAACAGGGGGCCCAGGACTTGTCTATATTCCAGGCATTTGCATGTTACACCATGCTACCTATCTACTGCCTAGAATGGTAGAAATCAATGGGTCCTGCAAACTAAAACAGTAAACACGGCATAAGAGAAGAAACCAATGCAATTGAGGAAAATAAGGTGTATTATTGATAGTAAAGGATAGGGAAATATCTATTATCAGGCCCTGATAGAAATAATTCCATTATACTCTCTAAAACCCTAGAACTCATCCTTACTTATTACCCAGAAGATGTACTCTTTATTTACTACTAAGAGAAGATTTACACCTTAATCACTACTAATAGAACATTTCTACAACTTAGACACCTCACTAATGAGACACCCCACTAGCCTTCTATTTTTAAACCCTTCGTATTGTTGGTTTGCCCACACTACCCTTTACCATTATTTGCCTCCTAATTCCTATAGAAGCATGAGACTGAGAAAGCACACAAGTAGGTGTACAGATGGTCATTTATTTGAGATATGCTGTCCAAGTGTATGTATGGTTTGAGTAACCAAAACACATGCAGTACAACTATGAGTAGAGCCCTTCACACTACTACAAATTCAAGATATGTAATGCATACGTATATATAGTCTCAGCAATGCAGTGTTGTCGATGGTGGATGGTGATCCATGGTGTAGAGACAAAATCCCACCATACTGGCCGCTTTGTGGTTCCGTCATAGTGGGTTAAGGCGGCAAAAACCCGCAATATCGGACGATATTTACCATTGCAGAGATCCCAAAAACCGACATGTATATCCGCCATAGCAGTCATGGCACCGCTATTTGAGAACACTGCAGCAATGTACAGCTACATATTCACTAGACTGTATAAGAATTTGATATCCAGTTGCACAAAACAAGGGGGAGATAACAAAAGAAAAGGCATTTTATCTTCTATCAAGTTAGCCATATTGTTCTGATCTTTCATAATTATGCTTGCTCAAAGAAGGAAACAGGCTACACCAATTTAGACATCGCACACATAATCTGAAGCTTTTTTTTGAGTGACAGCTTTAGAAAGATTTGTTACCTAAGACAATGTTTCATGTCGATTTCAGTTTCCAAGCTCAGCCTATTTATTTTATAAATTTATAAAAGCTTGAGTTGACCAAGAATCTTATTATTTTAAAGGCTTTTCAAAGGTAGAGGCTTAAGGAGTCTATGCTCTTTTCATAGCCCATTAAGTGTTTGTTAGCTAGTTACTTAATTAGAAAGTAATGCATGTTGCCAACAAATCAAAGGGCCTTTTGGCATTGGGAGATATAGGCACACCTTTGAAGTGCCACCATTGTTTGTAATCAAACGGATTCTTCCCTATTTCCGACAATGAGGTATAACTTTCTATCAGACTTGGAAATAGTTATCATATATCTTCAATAAATATATAAGCATTGTTGTAAAACATAAAAGAGCAGGCAGCAACACATACTCTATGTCAGCCAAATCATTCACCAATTGCACCCGGACAGCTGGAGGAATCTTAATCGTAAAAACAAACCTGTGACAACAATACAGTATAAATAAGATCAATAAAATGAATTACCAGGAAGTTGGACATAGTGTGATGATATACAAGACTCACATTGTCACTTCTCTTACAATATCAACAAGGGCCAGTCCTTTCCTTGTTTTCATATCATTAATTCCTATTAGAAAATAATGGAAATAAGAATGATAAAATGGTTATAGGTACTAAATACATTTATAAAGGGTTTAAAACAATCCTGAATACTTTTAAAGCTCTCTGAATATTGTTCATTAAGAAGCCAGTTTGATATTTGCTCAATGTCTTTGGGCAATGGATTTCCAGTGCAAAGGTAAACAGCTTCTTCTGTTATCTGCTGAGAGGCCATGTGTGTTGACTGCAAAAATATCAAAGCAAAAAAATATGTCAGCAGGGATAAACTGATCCAAAGACACAAACACAAGATATAATAATTCATAGCACTTTCCCATAGAGCTGTAAATTACTAGTTGTCCCAGAAAATCTCCATGTGAGTTTATCTCAAGGAAGAAAATCAATGAAAGAATTTGAGGCGTGCATTGAACCGGAGAAGTCAGGGATAATGAAGGTACCAAGTACAATGGCAGAAAGGTTGTGCATAGATCAGACAGATGACACCCCGACAAACCTCCAGACGCCAATTGACATGTGGCGAAACTAACATGGCAAATTACACTGCCCAAGCCGCCAGATCTAAGTGAATCTGTGGGACAAGAGAAAGATGAGAAGCAGTGCATCGAAAAGAGAGGGGTGGTGCAAACGAACCCGGGTGAACCAACATCAAAACCATTGGAAACTCTGTACACAATCTCGTTCACAAGCGTGTCGCTGTTTCTAAAGCTGGGAATCTTTTGGAGAAAGAAAGGGCAAAAAGACTTTTGTTGAGGTTAGCTCAATTCACTAATAATTTTTGGATTCAGAATAAAAAGGTGTTGGATGACCAAATTCAAGTACTAATTCCAATGAGTCTGATTCAAGAGATATATTGCCCGACTCAAGAATTAAAAAATGTTGCTCAATTTTTTAACCTACAAAGGTTTAATGGGTACCATGGTAGCAACATCCAGTTTAGCCAATTTCCTTTCTTCTTTTCCATTTGTGACTGCTACTGCTCTTACTACTAGATCCATCACATACAAAATGGTTAGGTTCAAGCCAAAATCCCCTCAATATGTATTTCTCTTTAAAAACATATATGGTTGCATCTTTGTGAGCGGGAATTTTATGACGGGCAGTGTTATTGTATTCAATAGATTTGGCAACACAATGGAACTCTAGGAAATTCAATGTTGTATGGTCATGGCCGTATCCTCCCACAATCTACAGCTTTCTGAAATTTGTATATGACAGGGGAAGATTTGGCCCTCCAGTTGTGGGGTGCATTCGCTGGCCCACTTTAGTGTTTAGAGCAACCTGAATCTTACTGGTGTCTCATGTGAATTAAAGGACATCCTTGCAGCAAGAAAAATAATGGAAACTACATCCAACCTTGAGGGTAAGGTCATTTATAAGAGGGTGGTGTTGAAAGGACAGCTAAACACTTAGGAATATTCTAGAAGGCTATAGAAGAAGTAATCCTAAGAGTTAATTAGAATATTCCCAGATTTTAGGGAATTTCAGTTATAAGAGAGGGAACGGACGTTGAGATTCATTCAGAAAGTTTGTTGGAAAACAGTTAGGAGAGACTTCTCTCTGGCTTAGTAGCCTAGCTCTGGTTAAGGAGTTCATAGAACTCTGTTTTACATTTCCTTGTTTTGTTTTCACCATTATAGAGCTTTGAGCTCACCAATTACCATTCTATAATATACAATTTTGTTATCTTGATTTTACAGGCTCTATCAGTTTCCATCAAGATACTCATATGTCAATATAAGCGACAGGTGGTTTGATACTAAAACTGAGTAGTTCTAGTACTAATTCTCAAGAACAGTTTGACTCTCCGCAACAAATACAGCTACTTTATATGATGATATTAACATAAAATAAGGACAAGATGTACTAAATTTGTATATAAGAAACTTAAGGCTTAAAAAATCACCTGAAGAATATTCAATGCCTTTCTCATATCACCATTACTAAGTCGAACAAGAGCAGACAAGCCACTGTCTTGAACATCAAGCCTAGTCAAACTCCAAAACGTCAGTCATCAACACATTGCAAGTTACCGAGTCAAAAATGGAATAACAATGTTTTGACTGTTAGAAAGTTATTGTGGAGCAGTTATCTAGTAGCAACAGCAAAGAAAGTGAGACATTTCAAAGGAACCAGATCAGCATGTCTTACCATCTTCCGATATTATGATTCCATTTGACATTTAAAGACAGAATGTGATTCACATGATACGTTTTATTGGACATATAACACAATCGCTTAATGATTCCCCGATCCTCACAACATTTTTGAAAATATACAAACTCTGGTAACTTCATGACTCGAAGCAAGTTAAGTTTTAGTATTAAGAATTCATTCAGTCTAATCAACTAAAAGGAATAAATATGATTCAATGATTTGGAATACCGACAGTTTAGGACCTGGATGTATTCCATATATATATATATATATATATATATATATATATATATATATATATATATATATATATATATATATATATATATATATATATATATATATATATATATATATATATATATATATATATATATATATATATATATCTCTGACTGCACCAGCAGTTTCACTGTAGATGACCTGATCCTATGATTCAATTACCAGTATGACAAAAGCAGATAACAACCCTTTTCATGGAGTATTTATGTTCATATGTACAGGATAAAAAATGTATCAAACGAAAGTTCAACTCAAACTTTTTATACTATGGTTTGCATTCAACAAGTTAGTGTTTTTTATGCTATGAATACTCATCATTTCAAATATACGAAGAAAATAAAGCAGTATAACTGCAACCATTAAAGGACACTTAATAATAATATGCTATGATGATTTGGAAACAAAACGATCTGTATGTTAAGGTGATGGAGTTAGAAGAAGGAAATGATGTGTTTGATATGCTGATTAATTGCTTCCATTTTCCCATTCACTTTGTTCTCTAACTATATTTCACAGCTTTATTTAGCAATCTTGCACGGGCCTCTTAATTACTCTCTGTCCCACAATGAATGAGTGACAGTGACCCATTTGGAATAATAAAGTGTTCCAAAATGAACGACTCATTTCAATTTACCACTTTCATCACTCTCAATACTTGATAAATGGTCAACTGGGTCACTCATTGTAAGAGAGAGTAGTTTAGTTTTAAAAAGTCAACTGTCCGAAAAGGCCAATCTTCAAGCATTTGGAAGATAAACATTTGATCAGTGTTAAAACATTAGCATAACAAATTCAAACTCTTGATAAAGCAAGGAAAGCTTGATTCATCTCATTATAACAAAAAACAGCACTCAGTATTCACATCTCCGACTAAGAGGACAAAATAATCAGTTATTTTGGGATACAAGTTTGCGTATAAATGAGAACACAATCCAGCAAAAAGCATCTTCCGACTAAAACTAACACAAGCTAACTCTATAATAACAGAAAATGAAACATACCTTTCAGCATTAATAACATGTTTCAGTCTTTGAGTGACATGCACAGCATCAAGAGGGGCAAACCGAAACCGAGTGCATCTTGATTGCAATGCTGGGATAATCTTGTTTACATGATTACAGATAAGTGCAAACCTAGTGCTCTTGGTATATTTCTCAATAACTGCACCAAAAGAATATGAACAGTATTATAGCTCAAGAAAGTGAATTGAACCTATATACATCTGTTAGACAGCATATAAGATTCGACGCACACCTCTACGTAATGCAAATTGAGCGTCCTTAGTCATGGCATCCGCTTCATCTAACAAGACCAGTTTCACAGAAGGCTTGACACTAAACAGACAACCAGTGATAGTTAGTCAAGTTAAATAAGCAATTTTAGTACACTATACAAAACAGCATAAGAAATATTAAAGGCAGAGAAGAGAACCCAAATGATAAGCTCTGAGTGCTAGCAAAATCCTGAATCTGCTGTCTAACAACATCAATTCCTCTATCATCTGAAGCATTTAGTTCCAAAATCATATTATGGTATTGAGGACCGTATAGTTTTCTCGCGACAGCGAGAATAGTCGATGTTTTGCCGGTTCCGGGAGGACCATACAACAGAAGATGGGGCAATCTGTTCTCAGTCGTCAATTTATCAACTACAGAAACAAAAATAAACAAACAATGAATAGTGTAAAAGGATGAACGATAAACCCTAGAATTGAAAGGGGGAAGTTAGAGAGGGTTACTGGTGTCAACAATGTCACGGTGAGCAGCGACGTCGTCGAGGGACTGAGGACGGTATTTTTCGACCCAGAGAGAGGCCTTGCCGCCGTGGGAAGGGTTGCCGGCGAGAATGACGGATTTGCCCTTATCGGGGTTTGTAGAGAAAGAGTTGGTTTGGTCGGCGCCGTCGATGTCCATAGGGTTGGTTCCCTCCGCCATGGTTGTTTTGCCCTAACTAACTACTAGAGCTCTTTTCTGGTTTGTGCTTTGTTTTGTTTTCTCAGTGTACTTAATTTCTCCGATTCTATTTCAGTTCCTTACTTCAGAGAGAGGGCAGAGAAAAGAAAGTTGCATTCCCGCTCAAAACACAATCTTCTGCAACAAATTTGTGCGTGACTATTGGGCCGGGTAAATTCTAATTTCTATGGGCTAGTTTTTGCCATTGTCATGCCTATAAAATATGAAAATTTATCTTGCCAACCACTGACATCTTCAAGGATATGATTTTATCATCATATAATTGTGAAAAATCACTTTTTTTAAAAAATAATTTTTACTGAAAATTTCAGTCAAAATACCGGAAATTTCCAGTAAATTTGAAAAAACAGAAATATCAAAAATTTCAAAAAAAAAAATACCGAATTTTCTAGTATTTTTAGAATTTTCAGAAGAAAAAAATTTAAAAAAAAACGGAAATTTAAGAGGTATACTTGAAATTTCAATCAAATGCCGAGAATTTATGAATTTTTCGATAAAAAAACAATACTTTTTCAAAAAAAAGAAAATTGATAGTGTATTTGAAATTTCGTATAGTGTATTTGAAATTTCTGGTATACCAGAAATTTGAAATTTTTTATATCCCAAAAAAATTTTTGAATATGTGTATTTGAAATTTTGGGTATACCAGAAATTTTACATTTCCAGTATACCTGAAATTTCAAATTTCCGGTATCCAAAAAAAAAAGTTTCCAAAATTTTTGTGGGATACTGAAAATTTTAACAGGAGTAAATTTGGAATAAAAATATTTGGGGGGTGTCAGGTACAAGTGAAGGGGTAGCAAGAAAAATTCGCATAAAATATGGGATTACTTTACTCTAAAAAAATCATTAATCCCTCTAGAATACAAAATTTCATCTCTGAACGAATTAATATGCAATTCAATTGATCAAGTCTCGTATACATAAAAATACAAAGGTTAAATTTTGTATTTGTTAACAAATATTTATTTTTATATGTGTTTGAGTCTTATAACACGCCAAATGTTCTCTCTTCATTCTTCTTCATTTCATTTCAAAGACTTTACTCAAGAGTCAAAATAATGCTTATGATCAAATTTGTTTCCATTATTTTTCAAGTTCTTTTTGCTATGTATATTGCATTGTATTCAAGTTTAGGACATCAATCAACCAATACTCTGCTTAATCCAATTGAAAAGCATTGAGTTTTCACATTCGTTAAGTTTTTCATTTTATTCTCTCTTTGGTTTTTGAAGCATCGATTTGAAGTTAAATGCATTATAGGTTGATTATGGTACATTGAAATGCATAATATGTTGATTATTGAGGCATACTAGTATATTCTTTTAACGTTAAAGTTAGAGCATTTGTGCATGTTGTACTCTTGTGTTTCATGGTTTCAAGAGGATACGAAAGTTAACTTCCATATTTTATTGTTGTATAATTCGAAAGTTAACTACTGAGTTTTGTTTATCTACATTGTTTTTTATTTTGCTTGTCCTGACCCATGGTTTTGGCTTCTCTGATTATGATATGATTTTTATAGTGTAATTGCAGGTAAATTGTCTGACAACATAGATAGATTGAGACAATGTTATGTTGGCTCAGCATGCTTCCATTTAGAGAGAAATAGTCAAGCTTTTTGTTCCAATTATTGGTGTCACTTCATTTGATAAAGTATCGTCTTCTAGAGTTCACATTTATTCAACCTCATCTCCTTAGAGATATAAGCCCCCTGATGCCCCAAAAGTTCAACTTGATGTTATCGTTCCTAATGTTCATTTAGGAGGCTTCTCAGACGCCTCACTTTTTATGCATGTATGTTGTTAGGCACGTGTGGGATGAAGAAGTAAAATAAATATGTTTTTATTCTTTTAAACAAATGTGTTATAAGATTTAAATTTTTTTGAATTGATTTATTTTTTACAGTAGTGTGAGTCATTAAAATGTATTAACCACAGTTAGAAGATTGGGTAGTTTTTGCAGCTTGATGAACCATGATTTTAAGATGTCATATAGTTATTTGGGTTGCAAGATTTATCCAAGACTGGGTATACGTTTAATCATGGTTTACTATCCACTTTCATTGAGATATAGCACTCATAGACTTTTTTGTTCCATCTTACATTTAGTGAGATGTCCATCACACTGGATGATGTTCATCCCTCATGCATCTTTCGATTAGAGATAGATTTTTAAACTATTTTAGATCCACTAGACCCGATGCACTGGATGTAATGGTGCAATATTTGAGATTTGGCCTTAGTGACGCCTAGTATGAGATGGATGACACTAAAGGATGTCATGCGATTTTGGATTTATAAAGAGGTTGTATAAATACCACCAGGATGCGATAATTGAGGTCAAGGGTATGATGCACAAGTAGAACATCATAAAGTATGTGTATTGAAGTCATACCTCTTGTATCTAGTTGGCACGTCCATATTCGTGAACAAAAGTGCATACTATATTAATGTATTCTATCTGAGATACTTCATTAGCTTAGACAGAAATCGATGGATCTTCACGCTCGATTGTGAATGCTTTCGCATTTGTGATTTATGGAGGTTGTGAATAGGGGTGTTCAAAACCAACTCAACCCAATAAAAAACTACAAACCAAACCAAACTGAAACCGCAAAAAATCGCATTTGGTTCGGATTTGTTTGAGTCATCTTTTGACAAAACCGCATGGTTCGGTTTAGTTTGCGGTTTGTATTTTGCAAACCGAATCAAACCGCATTATATTACAACTTAAATTTTACTTAACTCACATCTCAACCAAAGTTAAACCTATTATACTTTAGCCTTATGATTACGAATAATGTTCTCATTCTTACACTTATGATTTCAGTTTCAATCTTCTCAAATCTCTCCTAGCATTATTGTGCCATCTTTGCCACATACATCTTACATCTTCTTCTCTAATCTCTACTTTCTTATATTCTTTCTTTTCCACCTTCTCATTTTTATGCAAATGTTTTCTCTTTAATTTCGTTTTTATCGCACATCTTTTTCCTATAATCTCTCATCTCATATGTTCTTTCTTTTTCATCTTCATTGATATCTCGTCTCTTCTCTTTTTTTGTTTTATTATAATATTTTTATATTGTTTTATATATTATTTTATATTTATTATTCCACTTTTGTCTAATTTAATTTATACCTATTAAATGGAAAGTTGTTGTCCAAATATGATGAGTTTTGTTGTTATTTGGTAGTATATGAATGAGTAAATACGAAGCTATGTTGTCATCTATATGTGTATGTATGACTCAATAAAATATTTATAAAAAATTGAACCAACCGAACCGAATCAAACCGCATTAGTTTGGTTTGGTTTGGTTCGATTTTTTTCTAAAAGCCAACCGAACCAAACCAGACCGCACATATTTTTCTCTTGCGATTCAAATGAGTTTTTTCGTCAAAACCGCTCATACCGCGCCGCAAACACCCCTAGTTGTGAACAATGGAGTTGTAGACCAAACGTAAATTCGTTAGAATTAGAAGTCGATTCTCATAAACGTCATCATTGTTCTGTTTTAGAACCAAAAATAAGTAAGGAGCGACTAACACTTTTCATGTAAACTGACTTTTCATGTGAAGTGACTTTTATAGCTTGGATCAAATTGAGTGGATTTGAGATGAATTGAACCTTAAGTATTTAAGTTATTGGTGAGCTCAAAAGAAAAATACATTGAGAAACTTTCCGAATAAAGAAAATATATGAAAATTTTTATATTCTAGATTTTTCAAATGTAAAAGAAATTTCTACATTTTTCAATAGTAAAAAAAAAAAAAAAAAAAGAGTCAAGGTTAAAAAAAGAAGTCAAAGTTATAGAGAAAAACAGCAATTTTTTGAAGTTTTTTATTTAAAAAAAACAGCAACTTTTTATTATTATAGAAAAATAAGTCAAAGTTAGAGTAACAAAAAATACAGGTTATGTCTTTAATTCCTATTTAGAGATGGTACTAATAAAAGGAAATATTGGAAAACAAACAACCTTTGACCAAAAAAGAAAAAAAGAAATCAACCACATTTGGTTCACCAAGCATTCATCTGTTCACATTGTTGTAACTACTCTTACATTGCATTGCATCGTATCTTATCTCATCTCTCTCATGGTGCTTGCCAAAAAATCCATTCGTTGTCTTTCCAAATCATACAAATCCTTCATCAAGATATGGTTACGCCGTAAAACATCATCATCCCCTATCGATGGTAAACCATCATGCCCCAAACAAACTCAGCAGGTAGGTTTGTTAATATAACAAAAAACATTATCAATATATTATCCTATTTCTCACCCAAGATTGATAATATCTTTTTTATCACGTAAAATATCATGCATGAATGCATAATAATGAGTATCTAATATTGAAACTCCATTTATTAGGAGGTATCTGTTGTTGATGGCAAATCGGGGAACCATACGAATGGAATTCGCGACATGGGATTGAATGCAGATGCATTAAGAGAGAAGAGTAGAATGATGAGTTCAAGATTAGGATGTTGTTTATGTAGGCATAGAAGCTTAGGAAATTCGCGTATACCTTCCCATTCGATGGCTTCTACGTCAAGAAACAACTCGATTAACAGAAAGAGGAAGGATAAACTCACGCGAAGCAAGAGCGTCGAGAGCTTTGATGAATTTGTACCTGCCCCTTTTTCATTGAATACTAGCGGCAGTTTCAAAATGCCTCCTCGCATGCCGTCAAGAAGTGGTAGTACTCGTAATGGAGCTCCAATCATGTATTCTAATTCATCAGGAATGCTAAAACAACCACCAATTGAGAAAAATCTTGAATGCACCCTTGAAGAGTTGTGTTATGGTTGCACGAAAAAGATCACGATCACGAGAGATGTCTTCGCCGATAACGGGTTCGTATATATTTATCCCAATCATTTGATTAATTGATAGTCAGCAGAGTCGTCTCAAGATTTTTGGATCCTGAACGGTAGGCCGTCTTGCACTCCGTCAAAGATGGCCTAATAGTTAGTATTCCTTATTAATTGTTCTTTTTGTTTTATGCAGAAGTATGGTTCAAGAGGAGGAACAATTAACAATAAATGTAGAACCTGGATGGAAGAAAGGAACAAAGATAACATTTGAAGGCAAAGGGAACATGAAGCACAATGCATACCAAGAAGACATAGTATTTCATATATCCGAGAAGGCACACCAATTTTTTAGAAGAGAAGGGGATGATTTGGAGTTATGTCTAGAAATTCCCTTAATACAGGCACTTACGGGGTGTACGATATTGGTTCCGTTGTTGGGTGGAGAGCATATGAATTTGACAGTAGATGATGTTATATACCCTGGCTATCAGAAGATTGTCACTGACCAAGGTATGCCGATCTCAGGAGAATCAGGGAAGAGAGGAGAATTAAGAATTACATTTCTTGTTGAGTTTCCAACACATCTTACAGATAATCAAAGATCTGATGTTTCTGGTATTTTACAGTATTCTTGTTAATAAATCCACGCTTTTTTTTTTATCTGTGATGCCCTATTCGTCCTGCGACCGTAACTTTGATGACTCCACGATTGCAACGCGACTGATGTATATAAGGTGCATTGGCTAAATTTGAACTCAATTGTATGTTATATTAAGGATTGCAATGCAACTGCAATTTAAAACCATGGTGAAAATGCTAGGGAAAAGTATCAAATATCAACAAACAATTTGCTTTTACCAAGCAAAAGCCTCACTTTATAAGTTTATTTTGAAAACTTTGTTACAATGAAATTAATGTGAAAAGTAAGATACAATAAAACCAAAACATGAGATACAACACCAGCCATCCAAATTTGAAAACAAATTAAAGCTTAGGACCATCCAATTAGCGCGCGAACTACACCAGAAACATCACCGGCGACTAGAGCCTTCATCATTTTTTGCTTTGTATCAGTGTAAGGTGGGTACCTTATCGATGAATCACCTGTAAACCCACGATAAAGAACTGCCTTTCTGTGAGTAAAAGCATCAAAGGAAAATTTTCCATGGTATGCACCCATTCCACTGTCACCAACTCCCCCAAATGGCAATGTATGAACCACAAGCTGCATAAGGAAAAGGAAAAGAACAGATATAAGTATTATAACATTTGCATGACAAGGATATATGAGCTATATGATACATTTCTTCGAAAGGTTTTAGAAAATAAAGAACAAAATATTACATGTAAAACAGTGTCATTGATAAGCAAACCCCCAGCAGAAACATTCTTCACAAATTGCTCCTTGAACTTGTTGTCGTTTGTAAATAAATATGCCGCAAGTGGCTTAGTTCCCGCGTTGATTAAATCGAAGCTTTCTTCCAGCTTATTCACCTGTTACAAACAAAAAAGCATGTATTATAAATTGGATGCTAGTTATTAGTTTAACATTTAGCTTAAAAGTTTTGCAATTTGTCCACAAAGGACTAGCAGCTGTTATATATGTGCACAAATTGTTCATATTAGGTTCTTGGAAAAAATTAACCAGAGAAGACAAATGAAATTTGAACTAAATGACATGAAATGAGTTCTATGTGTGCTTTTATTCTTACCGTGACTATCGGAAGCAATGGACCAAAAATCTCCTCGCTCATTATCAGAGAATCTTGCGGAACGTCTAATAAAATAGTTGGAGCAATCCTCCTGTAATTTGCTTGTGTCAATATCCATCGATTTTTCACTATATTAAACCTAAAAATCAGAAACAAGATGAGCACTTACAATTTGCTTTCATCCTTTTCACCTCCATAAACAATCTTGCCAGAAACCTTATCGTCGTCCAAGAACTTTATCAACCGAGCAAAGTGGTTAGAGTTCACAATGCGCGACAAGTCTTTCGATTCTATTGGGCTCTTTCCAAAGCAGTTTTCCAATTCAGTCTTTAAAGCATCTACCTGAAAATGAGAAGCACCAAACATTAGATACACATAGACAAAGATTTACAACTCTTGATCACACCAGGAAAATTTCATACCAATTTCGGAGCAAATTCTTTCGTTGTTATTAGATAATCAGGAGAAATGCAGGCTTGTCCATTGTTACAGCCCCATTTGCCAGAAATTATCCGTCTAGCAGCAACCTTGTAAATACAAACACGGCCTTGGTCAATAGATAAACTCAAACTACTCCATGCAAACGTGGTCTTAGTTATTAGATAAACTCAAACTACTCCAATGCAAACGCGGCCTTACTCAATACCTCTAAATTGACATTTGAATCAACAACAGTTGGAGATTTTCCTCCAAGCTCAAGAACAACCGGTGTAAGGTGTTTTGCAGCTGCAGCCATCACTATCCGTCCCACTTTTCCATTTCCTGAAAAAATTCAAGAATTACTTACGACGCGCTAGTACCATTTTTTGTTCAAAATTCTCAACCATCCATGAAAAACAGATCAATAATAAGAAAAGAAACAAACCTGTATAGAAAATTTTGTCCCACTTTTGTTGCAGCAATGCAGTAGTTTCATCCACTGCCCCTTCCACAACTCTTATAGACGAGTTATCCAAGTACTCCCCTAACAATTTTGCCAGCAGTGAAGATGAAGCGGGAGCAACCTCTGATGGTTTTAAAACCACAGCATTACCAGCTGCTATAGCTCCTACAACTGGATCAAGGGACAGCACTAGAAAAACAGACAGAGAGTAATACTAATGTTATAATCTTCATAGATTATCATCAAAGAAACAAAAGGCTGAAAATATCAATTCAAAAACATATTAACAATAGTCGATTTCGAATAAACAACTTAATTAAGTATTTGTATATTAGAAGATAAGTTCAAATAAGTTAATCCAATCAGACTCGTCTCAGAGACAACTTACAAAATGGATAGTTCCACGCGGAGATGACTAACACAACACCAAGTGGTTCAGGTATGATTTCTGCCGAAGACGGAAAAGTTGTGATTGAAGTTTTAGCCTGAAATAATTAAAGAAACTTCATGTTATAAATCAAATAAACTAACTATATATATATAAGCAATATAAATGAAGAAATTAAAGTAAAAGAAAAAAACCTTCTCTGGTGTCATCCATTGTTTCAATTCCTTCAAAACCAGTTCACATGAGTTTTTAAACATACCAATCTGCAAGACAAAATTGCATCAGTTAATTGAGTTGAACTAACTTAAGCATGAAGATAACATATGAATTTAAGTTTAATTACCTCGTAGACGACGGTTTCAAGTGGCGGTTTAGCAAGGTCAGAACAAAGAGCATCAACGATTTGATCCTCTTGTTCAGCTATCATTTTCAAAAGAGCCTTCACCTGAGATATTCTCCATTCGTAACTTCGTGTTTTACCAGAACTGAAACTCACCCTCAGCTCCTTCACTAGCGACGAGGCGGCTTCTCCGTCGAACACAATCTTCTTCTGTGACTCCTCCGCCATTATTGTTTTCCGTAGGTGATATATGAATATCGAGATGATCTGAGAGAAAAGATGAGTTGAAACTGAAGGATGATGGGGATGCAAATTTATAGGGTATACTCCATTGTTGTTTCGTTGACTATGTAAAGAAGAAAAGAGACGTATTAAACAAACAATCTCTTTCGAAGTTTTTCTTCTCCTATTCAAATTTCAGCCGACGTTTTATGTTTCTAAATTTGGAAACCAATTTTCTTTCCTATTTGATAACGACTGTTTTCTTACTCATTCTTTTTAAATATCATTGCAAAATTTAAAGTAGTAATTATTATTTTCTCAAACTTATCTCTTGTAAAAAGAAAATAGTCAAATAAAATAATAAGAGTTGAAGATATTATAAAAGAAATTATAGTTTAAAAAATAATAACAGTTATTAATTTTAAAGTTAAAAATGACAATTAAAACGGAGGGAGTATTTAATTAATGATTGGAAGATATTTTTCTAAAATAATTGCAACCAATAATTCCAAGATATTTTAGAAAAGTTGTATGTCCTTTATAATGATTTGTATCTCTTAATATTAATAATCATTTTGGGATGAAGTATTTATCTTTTTATTTATTTATTGTTCTAGTTGTTGTTGTTGTTTTTTCTTATTATTTATTTTTTATTTTTTTTATTATTATTAATTTTTAATTAATCATTATTATCATTATCATCATTATTATTTTTTTATTATTATTATCATTATCATGATTATCATCATTATTATTATTATTATCATTATGATGATCATGATCATAGTTGTTATTATTATTATTATTATTATTATTATTATTATTATTATTATTATTATTATTATTATTATTATTATTATTATTATTAGATTGAATATTTTAATTAATTACAGTATATGATATAGTAGATTGAGTGTATTTTTATTGCATAATAAAATAAAGTCGATGTCTTTTTATTAAACTATTTTAAATAGAGAAAATGGATGATATATTTACATTATAATTTTTTTTACATTGTTAATTGTCATTGTCGGTTAATTGTTGGAATAGAAGATAGAAAAATAGATTTTGTGAAAAAGAAGAAGATTAAGGGAATTGAGAAGAGAATGAATGTGAAAATTGGAAATGAAAATATATTGTAAAATGATTGTATTGTCCTATTACTAAGAAATGCTCCTTATATAGACACATTTCTTAGGCCCAATAGTGTAAACTAAACTAAGGCCCAAAACATCTAAAAGCCCAAGGAATTCGACTCTAGCATATTTAAGAGTAACTACTTCGACAACACTCTTAGGCATTCGAATCAATTAGCTAACAACACTCAAACTCTTTCAACACACTAGTTCAACATCTTAATTCGAATCTTGAATTATACATATTCTAACACACCCCTTAATTCATGTTTTAAAGACTTCTCATCCCGATGCTCCCTTTCAGCTCTTCGAATCTGACTTTCTTCAGAGGTTTGGTGAATATGTCAGCTAGTTGAACTTCAGTCTTCCAGTACTTTATTTCGATCTTCCCTTTGTTGACTTGATCTCTCAGAAAATGATACCTTCTTTCAATGTGTTTACTTCGACCATGACACACTGGATGATTCGTCAGGTTAATTGTTGATTTGTTGTCGACAAAAAGCTTTATATTCCTAGGCTCCATTATCTTGAGTTCTTCAAGTAACATCTCGATCCATGTTGCTTGACATGTTGCATATGATGCGGCTACATATTCTGCTTCACATAATGACAAAGCCACAATGCTTTGTTTCTTCGAGCTCCAAGAGATTGGAGTACCTTCGATCATAAAAATGTAACCAGCACTGCTTTTCTTTTCGTCTTGATCTCCACTGAAGTCTGAATCAGTGTATCCATGAACTTCAACGCTTGTGTTATTCTTCGACTTCTTGGGCAACAACACACCATGGTCGATAGTTCCCTTTATGTATCTCAGCACCCTCTTTACTACATTGAGATGACACTCTTGAGGTTTCTCCATAAATCTGCTCAGCAACCCCACACTTTGGCAGATATATGGTCTTGTATTGAAAATATATCTCAAGGATCCAATGATTTGTTTGTACAATGTTGAATTTACAAACTCATCATTTGATTCTTTCTTCAGCTTTGCTCTTATCTCTAACGGAGTGAAAGCTTCGTTACAGTTGCTCATGTTGAATCTTTTCAGAATATCTTGAGCATACTTAGTCTGATGCAAGAATACTCCTTCTTCAGTATCTTTGAATTCCATCCCTAATAAATATGAGAGATTCCCTAAATCAGACATTTTGAATTCTTGCATTAGCTTCAACTTGACCTTTACTATCTCTGCTTCCTCATCTCCAGTAATAAGTAAGTCATCTACATTGAGGCATAAAATGATTCGACAGACACTGTCGACATCTTTTACATACTCTCTATGTTCAGAGACACACTTTGTGAATCCTGCTTTGATCAGGAAGCTATCTATTCTCTTATTCCAAGCTCGAGGAGCTTGCTTCAAACCATAAAGAGCCTTCTGTAATCTATACACCTTCGGCTCTGGTCCTTTGACGTCGAATCCTGGTGGTTGAGTGACATAGACTTCTTCTTCCAATGGTCCATTCAGGAATGTTGACTTTACATCCAGTTGATGCATCTTCCATCCCTTGTATGCTGCTGTCGAAACAACTATTCGAATTGTTTCTAGCCTAGCAACCGGTGCATATACTTTGTCGAAGTCTACTCCAGGCATTTGTAGAAAACCTTAAGCCACCAACCTTGCTTTGTACTTAGCAATTTCTTTATTTGTCCTTTGTTTCACCTTGTATATCCACTTTACATCGATTGGCTTCTTATTCGTTCTTTCGACAAGCTCTTAGGTCTTGTTCTTCTCAATGGCTATGAGTTATTCTTTCATGGCTCCAATTCGAATTACCCATTGCTTCATTCAAATTGATTGGTTCCGCTTCATCCATCATCATGGCTTCTTCAACTAAATCACCATCATCATCAATTGCTTGATCTGGAAATCTTTCATACCTAGATAGCCTTGTTGATTCAGTTCTTGTTCTCGTCGACCTCCTTTCACTTTGTTCAGGTGATTCTTCATTCCGACTATTCGAAGTGTTCCCTTGTTCACTTCGACTATTTGAGGTCTCATCTTGTGGATCTTCTTCGAACACAGTTTTAACAGTGTCTGATTCCTCTGTTGAACTTCGACTCCAATCCCAACCTTTGCTTTCGTCGACTCTAACATCTTTGTTAATTTCTAGTTTATCTTCGATTGGAGAATGCAGCTTGTACGCATCAGTCGAATGATAATCTATGAGAACCATAACTTCACTTCGATCATCCAGTTTTCTTCTCAATTGTTCAGGTACATGCCTGAAGCGCATTGATCCAAAAACTCTAAAATGACTCACACTTGGCTTCGATCTTGTCCAAGCCTCATGAGGTGTTTTTCCATCTATCCTCTTTGTTGGACACCTGTTTAGAATGTATACTGTTGTCGAAGTTGCTTTAGCCCAAAATCTCTTAGGCATATCTTTAGCTTTCAACATTCTTCTTGTCATGTTTAGTATACTTTTGTTTCTCCTTTCAGTTATGCCATTGTGTTGAGGTGTATAGGGTGCAATAACCTCATGCTCTATACCTTCCCCATTACAGAATTTTGCAAATTCAATAGACGTGTATTCACCATCACCATCTGTTTTCAACTTCTTAAATTTGCAGCCACTTTGCCTTTCAGCGTGCAATTTGAACTTCTTGAACTGTGTGAATACCTCACTTTTCTTTTCAATGATGTAAATCCATATATGTATGGTGAATTCATCAACAAACGTAAGAAAATACCTGTTGCCTCCATTTGACTTCACTTCAAATGGTCCACACACATCAGAGTGAACTAGCTCCAACTTTCGCTTGGATTTCATGGGCAAGTCATGTTTGAATGCCTTCCTTGCCTGCTTAGCCTCAAAGCATTCCTCACAACTTGCTTTGGTTCCTTCACATAAGGCAAACCAACCACCATCTTCTTCTGATTGAGCATGCATAAACTTCTGAAGTTCAGATGTCCATACTTGTGGTGCCATAGCCAGTTCTTGTCTTCTTCTGTCGTCGAAGCAAGACACTTGTGATCTAATGTGTTGAGTTCAACTTTGAACGTCTTGTTTTCTGCCAAAGGTGCTTTCATGATTAGTCTCCCATCAGCCCTATAGAATTTCATCTCATTTCTTTCGAGTTTCATCTTGAATCCTTATGCAAGTAATTGACCTACATTTATCAAGTTACTTTTCATAGAAGGTACATACAACACCTCAGTGATAGTAGCTTTTCCATCATCCTTCATGACAATCGAAATATCTCCTTTGCCTCCAGAATTGATGTGTCTTCCATCAGCAAACTTTATCATCCTTTTTACTGACTCGTCTAACTTGGTGAACCAATTTTTGTTGTCAGTGATCGCGACTGTATCGTCTATTAATCACCAGACTGCAAGTGCACAGTTCTATCGCGTAGTTTTAAAAGATATCGAACCCACGAGACTATAAATCGATCTATCGTTATCCTAAGTTACGGATATACTAAGGCGAATAATTCTTTAAGATTTTTGGTTAAGGAAAATATAATAAATAAACAGATATTAGTATGTAATTCGTCTAACCTAAGGGGATCCGAATTTCCACTGACTTATTACTCAAGTTGATAAAAATCCTATTTCAGCAAACAATATTCATCTAAAAATCCTATCTCAAACTGTCGCTCTGTTGAATCGGATCATGCAATTAAATCTAACGTCGCTCGCTATCCGAATTTAAAACACTTTTGAAAATAAATAAAGTTTAATCTCTTTTAAAATGTTTTAAAATTAATACCTAGTATCCACTATCTGGTTCTAAACCTCAAAATGTCGCTCTGTTGGTTTCTAACCTTAGTCCAGTTTATTAACCTCAAACTTTCGCTCTGTTGGTTTCTAAACCTTTTAATAAATAAAATTAGATATCTAAGTCAGAAAGAATATTTTTAACAATGTAACGTTATGCCAGTTTATTTTCGGATTCCTTTGGTTCGATTAATTTACATACCAATATCAGAACGATCTAGCCAGACATATTAATTAATTCAGACATGCATAAATAATATGGTTTAATATATTTAAACATTTCCGAAATCAAATAAATAATATCAGGCAACAATAAATTAAATAAGATAAAATAAATAAATTAAACCTGAAATTAAGAATGCTGGAAATAATCTTGTTCTTCGAAATAAACAAACATCCACCACAGGTCGGTTGGATCTGCTCGGAGACTTCTTGAATTCGAAAGAAGAAAATAAACAAGGAATAAAAACCACTAGATCTAACGTAAGGTTAGATCAGTGAAAACTGGAAAATAAATTATAAACGAAGAAACTGAAAACGAAAATAAATTAAAAGTACAAACTGAAATAAAATTGCGAAATATGAAATAACAGTTGTTCGGTAAAAATGCCGACCCTAATTCTGAAACTGGAACTTGTATTTATAGCTCACTTTGTAACTGCCATTTTCCTCAACTTCGTATGCAAGCATGTGATCGTGGAGAGAAAATATTGCCTAAAAAGGAGGAGGCGGGCGCCTTAAGAATAGGTCCAATGTGAGACGTGCGTCTCACAGACTAAGCGGAAGTTAGTGGGCCCCACTTTGCTAAGGAGGCGGGCGCCCAAGGAAGGGAGATTGAGGCGGCCGCCTCGTGCGTGGCGGGCGTCTTGGCTTGGTCAGTGGGCCACGCATGTTGGGCTTGCTTGCTTCGTTCAATAATTAGTTTTCTCCTTATATAACACCTCCCTTTCACTATATCACCCATTTGCTTCATTTCTTTGCTTTTTAATCCGATTTTTCCTCGATTTTACTTCTTTGCTCGATTTATCTTTATTTAATACAAATATCTGAAACATAGAAAATACCAACGTAATACAGAAATAAAGTAATATAATTAAATAAAAATAGTGACATTGTCTATGAAAATTACGTCAAATATGTTATATAAATTCGTGTTATCAGTCAGTCATATGATTGCTACATCCTAAATCTAGATACCATATGTTGGTTTTCTCAAAGTTCGACTAAGATTTTATCATGATCAGCACATCATCTGAATCCCCGCCTCATGCACGTGCATATTGAGCTTCATCACTTTCTTTCGCCCTTTCTACTTTCCTCCTTCGATAGTCTCGGGCGTAGTGACCAAAGCCTTGACAATTGTAGCATTACTTATCTTTCTTGTCAAATTTCTTCCCAAAATACTTATTGCTCACACCTTTTCTCGAATCAGCATTCTTGCTTGACTTCTCATCATCTTCAAGATGCTTTCGAAACTTCAATTTTTCAGCTTTCTTGCTGAATCTTGATTGCAATACTTGTTCAACCACCTTCTCTCTTTTTGAGTTTCTTTGCTTCAATCTCATCTCATGAGCCTCCAATGAAGCTTGAAGTTCTTCTAACTTCATCTCAGATAGAGTCTTTGCCTCTTCAATTGTCACAACAATATAGTCAAAATTTGTTGTTAAAGATCTCAATACCTTTTCTATGTTCTGCAGGTCTGTGATGGTTTCTCCACATGCTTTCATTTGGTTCATCAGTGTCACAATCTTTGAGAAGAATGCAGAAATCGATTCATCATCCTTCATGTGCATCATCTCGTATTGCTTCCTCAGCGTCTGCAACTTCACCTTCTTCAATTTTTCTCCTCTGCCATACAAGTTCTTTAACTTGTCCCAAGCTTCTTTTGCTGACTCTTCTTCAATTATCTTCTCAAATACATCAGAATCTACACACTGATGAATCAAAAACAGTGTTTTACAATCTTTCTTCCTCTGATCTTTGTGCGCAGCTTTTCGGGCTTCCGTCGCATTTGCTTCACTCGATACACCATCATTCAAGATTTCAACAACATCTTGAAATCTGAAAATGACCTTCATCTGTTCAACCCATCGTTGATAGTTTTCTCCTTTGAAAACTGGTAGATTTGCTGGAATCTGTGTCGACGTTGTTTTTCCATTTGCCATTAGATTCTCTCTGAACGCAACCAGACTCTGATACCAATTTGTTGGAACAGAAGATAGAAAAATAGATTTTGTGGAGAAGAAGAAGATTAAGGAAATTGAGAAGAGAATGAATGTGAAAAATGGAAATGAAAGTATATTGTAAAATGATTGTATTGTCCTATTACAAAGAAATGCTCCTTATATAGACACATTATTTAGGCCCAATAGTGTAAACTAAACTAAGGCCCAAAACATCTAAAAACCTAAGGAATTCAACTCTAGCATACTTAAGAGTAACTACTTCGACAACCTAACTATTCAACCAACACTCTTAGACATTCGAATCAATTAGCTAACAACACTCCAACTCTTTCAACACACTAGTTCGACATCTTAATTTGAAGCTTAAATTATACATATTCTAACATTAATGACGATCAGTTAAATTAGACTGAATTTTTTTAATTAATTGTATAACACAACCTATTGATATATTTTTATTGAATAAGAAATATTAATGCATCTCCATTAAACTCTTTTAAATAGAGAAATAGAATGATGAAGTGACATTGAAAAAACGATTACATCATCAATCAATAACGATCATATATTTTGTCATATTAAAATAAAATATTTTTAATTTATTATATAATATGACTCATTGCTATATTTTTAATCAATAACAATCATATATTTTGTCATGTTAAAATAAAATATTTTTAATTAATTATATAATATGACTCATTGCTATATTTTTATTGAATAATATCGTAAATAGTGTATCTCCATTAAAGTATGAATGAGAAAGAATTAGGAACTCGTACGTGGCTGTCTTTTTAATTATAATAAAGATGCGTAATTAATATGTCACCCTTTCTAGTTGCAGATAGATATGGCAAAGTTTAGGATAAAGATATGGATTAATATTGCTTGGTTTGTGAAGATATTAAGCATTCTATGGATATATGTATATGATGTGAAGATGACGCACAGATGATAAATGACAGAAAATAGGCTTCAAGAAGGGATGCGATGCAATGCTGGCCAAAAATGAAGGGGAGGTGGGTGGGTAGGAAATACCAAATAGGAATGCGCGTTTTGGATTTTCTAAACGTGTTGATCAATGTGAACACTTCATGTTCGGGTAACCGCTATTTGACTAAACAATTTCTTAAGCTTTTCATTATAGCAAAACCAAATAGTCGTCACAACAAATTAATAGGAAAATTTCGCATTCAGAATATATATACAGCATTTTCATATATTTTAAAAACGGGAACCCATTGTGGATGTTGATATTTGCCACACACTTCTCTCTCTCTAATTCAATGTTTTAAAAATTAAATCGAATCAATCGGTCAAACTCATTAAATTGAAAAGTGAAAAAATTATTGATTTAATTTGATTATTGAGCTTTCTTGCCGATTGAGACATGATAGATACTATTAAAATTTGAAATGGTTTTATATTAAAGCACACTTGATGAGAAGGTTCGTTTCTTGATGAAACTTATTGAAGAAGACATAAAAATAAACACTTAAACCTATGAAGCTTCTTAATGAATCAAAACACAATCTCTTGATATGATCTTGATCAAATGAAATTGAAAGGGTTCTCAAACCATAACACTTTAATGCCATAAGCATAACCTTGAAGTTCAAGCTTTCAAAATCCAATGAATAGTCAATTGACTGAGGATCAATCTTCAAAACCCTAGCTTAAATGGTGAGAGAGATGCACCTGGGTGTTTACTGTAACGTCTCAGACTGTCTTCAGGATCATCGAATGATCCCACAAACCAACACGAGTCTTTTCAGCTTGCTTTGGCCTCACTCGCACGTTTTTCGATAAACTTTCTAGAAGGTCACTCATCTCAATACTACTCCAAGTCAAGCACGCTTAATTGTAGAGTTCTTATGGTTAGGCTATCGGAAAAAAAGATGCATCTTGTTGGTATAAGTAATACCAATTAATCCTTATAAGCCTCCTTCAACTATGCAGTCTCATACCTACATAGCCTCGAGATCCCTCTCATTTTGATGTGGAGACCACTTTTAGCCCTCTTCGGCCTCGAGTTACATGCGGTGTAACCACCCCTTCCTTCTTTGGCCTCAGGTGTTGCATTTACCTACATACATCTTTTTTTAATTTTGGATGCATGTAAACATAAAAACATATGCACAATACATACAATTTAAAGCAATGTTTTAAAAACCAGACCGGACTGGCTGGTCGGACCGGTCAAATAGGAAACCGGCCAGATAATTGATTTGGTTCAATTGTTGGACCGGGTATACCGTTGAACCGACAGGAACCGGTGAAAATTAGAAAAATTAGCAAAATCGACGGTTTTCCATAATTGTGGTTAAAGTGCATTTTTTTAATTTTTTTACTCATTTATTTTTAATGTTTTTAAAAATTTGTAGTTTACTTTTTATTTTTAAAATATTATATTTAAATAAAAATAAAAAATAAAAAATAAATTATATTATTGACAGAGAAAATATTGCAGATGCGGTTGATTTTGTTGCAAATAGTTATGATATTGAAGAAGTATGTCTTAATATTGAAACAATCTTTACTCCTTGAAACTAAATTTAACAGAGAATGTGTTATTTTGTTATAAATTATTCAATTGTATTATGTTGCAATTAGACTTTGTAATTATGTACTATTTTATTATCTATGATACATATATTTAAAATTTAAATTTAAATGATCAAATTATGATATGATATTTTCAAAATGTTTAAAATTTAAATTTAAATTATCAAATTATGATATGATATTTTTAAAATGTTTAAAATTAAAATTTAAATTATCAAATTTAGAATTTATTTATGATATGATATTTAAAAAAAAAATTAAGTCCTAGTTATATTTTGTAGAGATTGAATCATCAGGTTTGATATGTTTTATACTTATTTAGTTTTATTACAAAGACCGATCTGGTTCTTTAAATGGGTCATACTTTATTTTTTATATTATTTTACACTTTCAAATTATTTAATTCTCAAATATCCATCTAACCCGTAACAACTCTAAAATAAATCCAACTAAATCTCACTATATATTATATAAAATATAATTAACATATTCATTCAAATATATCAAAATACATTAAAAGACATATTCAAAATAAATAAAACTAATATATATATATATATATATATATATATATATATATATATATATATATATATATATATATATATATATATATATATATATATATATATATATATATATATATATATATATATATATATATATATATATATATATGTGTGTGTGTGTGTGTGTGTGTGTGTGTGTAAAATAGAACAATACATAACACAAATAATTCATCAAAATTACATTTAAAAATACACAATGCAAAAATACAACACTAAAACGAAATATAGGGAAAAGATAAATTTAGAATAAATTTTAATTATTGTTATTCTCATTACCAAAACATTGTCATATGTGTTCTATCAAGTCTTGTTGAAGACGCCGATAAATTTGTTTGTCACGAACATCAAATCTCTTACGCAGAAACTCTTGAAAATCAATATTAGAATCATTCGACAATGTTGTTGTGTCATTGCCTAAATGATCATAAGAAAAATCAAAGTTTCCACCATACGTTGAGCGTTCATATTCAACAATCATGTTGTGTAATATGATACATGTATCCATTATACGCTGGAGTGCATCTAAATGCCAAGATCGAGTCGGATTGCGTATTATTGCAAATTACGATTGAAGAACCCCAAATGCACATTCAATATCCTTTCTTGTTCCTTCTTGATGTTGGGGTAACAATTTCCTCTTATCTCATTGCGACATTGGGATGCTTTTCACAAAAATGGCCCATTCAGGATAAATAATAGTCCATGTTGTATTCAGTACGATTGATTGTATAATGAACCTCAGGAGCTCTCCCATGCAGAACATCGTTGAAGACATTGGATTGGTTCAACACATTAATATAATTATTTGAGCCCGCTACCCCAAAGAATGCATGCCAAATCTATAAGTCTTCTGAAGCTACTACTTCGAGCATTACAATTGGTTTTCCATGATCGCCCCAAACATACTGGCCTTTCAATACAACATGACAATTTTTCCATTCCCAATGCATACAATTGATGCTACCAAACATACCTGGAAATCATCGTGTCTCCCCCATCTGAAGTAAGTGTGCAATGTCTTCAATGTTCGGCCTTCACAAATATTGTGCTCCGAAAGCACTAATCACACCTCTTGTAAACTTATCAACACATTTTAGTGTGGTGGTTTCACCGATTCTCAAGTAGTCATCCACACTATCAACAGATGTTCCATATGCCAACATACGAATAACAGTAATGCATTTTTGTAGCGGTGAAAGACTTGATCTACCAGTTGCATCAATCCTCATTCAAAAATACTCATCATGTTGACCAAGAGCTTCGACAATACGAAGGAACACATGTTTATGCATTCCGTATCTTCGGTGAAATTGCTCATTTGTGTATACTGGAGTTTCTGAAAAATAATCATTAAACAATCGATGATGCCCATCTTCACGATTCCTCTTTATATTTCTTCTTTGGTTTCTAGGCCTTCTAGAGCTTGAGGCTTCTTCTTTCTTTTGACTTTCAAAATAAAGTCTCACAAGTTCTTCATCCATACCATCATTAATATAATTCATGAACATCTGTGCAATGTGAGAAGGATTAGAAGGATTCACGAGAAAAGAAGTTTAATATTAAATAAGATGACAACAATTTGTAGGAAGTGAAAGAGGTTGAGAATGATTGTGAGACTTCTTGTGTTACTAGTGATTATTTATAGGAGTAAGTTTAATAACAACTAGTTTGAATAACAACTAGTTTCAAAATACACAATCATATCAATTATAAGAATAGTTATAAGAATGCATAATTATACTAAAAATAGTAAGAATACATAAGCATATTAATTAAGACCACTTGAATTTATTTGGAATTTTTTGAGCTTTTCTTGCAAATTGAGGCATGATGGATACTATTAGAACTTGAAATGGTTTTATATTGAAGCACACTTGATGAGAAAGCTCATTTCTTGATGAAACTTGTTGAAGAAGGCATGAAAATAAACACATGAACCTATGAAGCTTTTTGATGAATCAAAACACAATCACTTGAGATGATCTTGATCAAATGAAGTTGAAAGAGTTCTCAAACCATAACACTTTAATGCCATAAGCACAACCTTGAAGTTCAAGCTTTCAAAATCCAATGAATAGTCAGTTGACCGAGGATCAATCTTCAAAACCCTAGCTTAAGAGGTGAGAGAGATGCACTTGAGTGTTTACCTGCAATGTACAAAGCATAAAAGGAAATACATGCATCTTTTTTTTTTCTTTTTTTTTTTTTTATTTTAAATTTTGACTAAAGATTAGTAAACATAAAAACATATACACAATGCATACAATTTAAACTTTAAAGTGTTTGGTGATCCCTCAAAAACAAACTTAAAGATAAAAGTGAGTATAAGAGATAATTTATCCACATATGTAATCTTAATAAATTGTAATGATATGAGATGCGGAAAATTTTGGAGGCAAAAATTAGAATATAACACATATTAATCCCAAAACTCTCTACTATAACCCTTTTATTATTAAAAACCTAATTAGTTATCCTCACAATGACCTCACTTATTCTCATATTCACCAAAATACTCTTTTTTTAATTCAAATTCTATTTATTTAATAATAATTTTAATTTATTTAATATTATCTTAATTCTACTTATTTGATTAAATAAATAGAACTATCCTTCACTAACCCCCAAACATCACATAACATATAAATCATCCCAACATCAATCAAATGCATATAAAATTGATATAATTAATTAAATAATATGTAAATTTAATTAAATAAATAAACGGTGTGTTATAACACACCAAGTATCTTAGGAATGAAGTACTACATAAGTATATCTATGTGAAAGTTGGCTTTATTGATAATGAGCTACAAGAATTGTTCGTAAACATATACATATGTCAAAGAATCTAATTGTAATAATACTGTAGCTTGTTGGCTCCATGGAGTAGCTTCTGAAATATGTGATACGGTCCTTCTCAATTGGGGTGCAACTTTTCTTGTTGGGCTGGCAGGAACACTAGCCATAGTACCAAGTCGCACTCTTGCATTTTCCCAACCGAGCTTGATCTTTGAATTGTATCTTCGGGAGGCCATTTGTTTCACAACAAACTCTTGCATTTTCCCCTTAGCTCATCGACCAAATCTGCAACACACTATAATTTTTCTTTGTTTTTTCCAAGGTTAAATTGAGAACGACGCCTGATCAATAAAGTGCGAGTAAATCTAATGAAGAAGTAAAAAATTTGGTTTAACTCTTTACGATTGAAATAAAGTGCGAGTAAATCTAATGAAGAAGTAAAGAATATGAGAGAGCATGGTAGAGATGAAAGTTTGAAGTTGAATTCACTGTAAATTCCTAACATAGCTACTCATCATAATAAAAGTAAAAGGCATAATTAAATTGTTCAACATTACACAATAATAATAAAAAATGAAGAGTCTTGAATGGTGAAATTCCCTTGAAGACGATACTCCACATTCATATATGCGTTCTCCCGCTCCTAATTTGTAGCTTGCCGTCAAAAATCAAGTCTACCCCTTCAAAAATCACTTCATGGCCTTAAATACTCAATCATTCTACTTTGTCATTACCTTTAGCCTTACATATTTACCAAGGTCAACTTATCTTTCACATATTCACTTGAAGATACTACTTTATCTCATTGCACACTCTCACCAAATCTCTTGGGTGTTTATGTATAATAATATCATAGGCTTGAATAAATTTTATTTTAATAATAATATATTCCCTCCATTTCAAAATGAGTGTCATTTAAATTTTTTACACACAATTAAAAAATGTAATCATAATGTCATGAGACATTGCACTTTTACTAAATTAAGCTTATTAATTTATTAGAAGTAGTGTACAGAATAATAATTATAAAACACAATTGAAAAAATAGCTATCATTATTGCATTGAAAAGTGAGAATCACATTCATTTTAAAACAAATTTTTTATTTTTAAAACGACAATCATTTTAAAACGGAGAGAATACATAATACACACCCTTTTTGAGGTCTTAAAAAGTTGTAATGGAGCTAGGATTACGGTAGGATATATTTGTAAAAGTGGGCTACAGTTCAGAGTTAATACGATCATTATGCTCACTCTAAAGAACTATTGTTGAAATTCTTGCTTGTTCTGGATCCTTGTAGGTGCCATATAGTGTTCAACTTTTGAATTATTTTCTTTTTTACATCCAATTAATCTTTTGACTCCTTTTTGTGAGTGTCCTGGTGATGATTTAATTTAATTTTATTTCCTTTTTTCTCTTTCAAATAAGCTAAAGAAGCTCAAGTTTAATAACAGACAATGTGTCTCAACGTGTGTTATCATGTAAATAAAATCAAATAAAAACATACACAAGTTCTAAATAATACATACTAGAATGCTCTCTCACAATGAACTTATATATTTAGCTTTATCTGTCGTCACTAAGTTGGTAAAAGATTACAGCATACACATTGCACCATGTTGGATGTGGTTTTTTAGTCAGTAACAACAAACCTGCCCAACCTTTATAGCTCAATTAAACCACATCTGAACATTCAGAGGTATATAAAAATTATTTTTCGAGTTGACATGCATGAGGACTAACTCATCGTCTTCTTGGCTTGCTCCTAAATCCTGTGATTTCTCCGCGATTCCTCTCTGGTGAAGATCGCACCGCCGATAAGGAAAATCCAGCGTTTCTCGCCTGGGAGCAACAAAATTCGTTGCTCTTTACGTGGCTCCTCACCATGCTCTCCGACGCGGTTCTTCCTCGCGTCATCAAGTGCATTCATTTTCATTTAATCTGGGATGAGATTCATTAGTATATTTTTTCGCATACGAATGTGAAATCGAGACAGTTACGCTTGGAATTGAAATCAATTACCAAAGGGCAAAAATCAATTACTTAGTATCTTGCTCGAATTCAACGAATTGTTGACATTCTTGAATCTATTGATGATCCTATTTCACATCGTGACCAACTGGAAGCGATTCTTGATGGATTGCCAGAGGATTATAATGCCCTAGCCTCAATTATTCAGTATCGTGCAGTTTTGTGCCCTATCATTGAAGCTGAATCTATGTTACTTGCTCACTAGGCGAAGTTGGAGAAGTCTAAGAAAGCTGCCGTGTCTGAGCCTCTCTTAATCAATGTTGCACAAGCTTCACCTACTGCTGCAGCCTCGAATGCGCCTAATTCCTCTAATGTCATGCAGTATGCTGAGACTGCTTCCTATGGTGAAGGTCGCGACAATTCTCGTGGTGGACGACATTTTCGAGGCAGAGGAGGCAGAAATGTAGATAGGAACAGAGTTTTCTATCAAATTTGCTCAAAACCTGGGCATGATGCAGGCATCTGCTATCACAGGCACTCTACTGTCATGCCTACTGTGTGGAATGCAGCCTCCCAGCATCAAAGACCAGCCTGGAACCAATGGACGAACCCTAGCCTTAATCAACTTGGTGCACAAGGAGGATACAATCAGTGGATGCCAGCTCCTGCTGCTCAAATTCCTGCACATAATCAGTGGTTTTCTCTAGCTCTCAGGGGTCCTCCCCTGGTTATGCTCAAAGGCCCTGCTTATCAACCATAGGCTCACTATACTAGAATAGGTTTTTTGGCACCAACTGATTTTGCTCAGCAAGCTCAACCTTGGTATCCAAATTCAGGAGCAACACACCATGTGACTGGTAATGCTGACTACTTGTCTGAGAGTGTAGCTTTACATCGATCGTTCTGGCAATGGCCAAGGTTTGCCCATTACATCTATTGGCACTGCTTATTTTCACTCTCCCTGCACAGCTCACATTTCTCTTACACTCAAAAATCTGTTACTAGTGCCTCATATTACTAAAAACCTGATTTTTGTGAGCAAATTTGTCAAAGATAACCATGTCTATTTTGAGTTCCATCCTGATAAGTGTTTTGAAGTGGTTCTCCAAGGTGTTCTCAATAAGGATGGCTTGTATACCATTGGATCTTTACAACCAACATCCAAGTTTTCTATAGTTCCTTCTGCTTCCATTAATAATGTGGCCAAGGTGTCTATGCAATCAACAGCTGTTGCTCCCTCCTCTTACACAATGTGGCACAACAGGCTTGGCCATCCTCATCATGAAGTTTTAAAGTCTACTTTGCACTCCTTGCTGTTTGGGGAAGATTCATAGACTACCTAGCACACTTTCACACACCAGCTACACTTCTCCTTTTGATTTGCTTTTTGTTGATGTATGGCCCCCTGCTCCTATGGATTCAAGTTGTGGTTATAAATATTTGCTCACCTGTGTGGATGCTTTTACAAGATATACTTGGGTTTTTCCTATTAAGCTCAAGTCTGATGTGTGCATCACATTCACATTTTATCACTGCTATTGAGGTTCAATTCTCTACCTACATTAAAGTTGTGCAAACTGATGGTGAAGGGGAATTCAAGCCTCTCACCAATCTTTTTCAGTCAAAAGGCATTGCACATAGGCTTGCCTGTCCACACACACACCATCAAAATGGTTCAGTGGAAAGAAAGCATAGGCATGTGGTTGAAATAGGGCTAGCCTTGCTTGCTCAAGCAAGTCCACCTCTTAAATTTTGGGATCATGCCTGCCTTACTGCTGCCTTCTTGATCAACAGAATGCCAACCCCCTTGTTGGGCATGAGATCTCCTTATCTCATGCTCTACAAAACAGTTCTTGACTACAAGTCCCTTAGAGCATTTGGTTGTGCCTGTTTTCCCATCTCAGACCAATTCTACTCACAATTTTAACTTTCACTCTCAGGAATGTGTCTTTCTAGGGCATGCCTCTAATCATTAGGGCTTCTAATGGCATGAATTTTATATCCAAGGATGTGGTCTTCAATGAAACCAGATTTCCCTATCCACATTTGTTTCCCTCCTCTGCAGCTTCTACAACTTCTACCTCCCATACGCCTACCTCAACAGTTTTTCCTGGTGGTCTCATGTCTCAAATTCTGCCTAAACATGTTCCTCTTACTGTTGTTCCCATGACTCAACAGTCCACACCCTCCACTGCTACTTCTTCTTATATTTCACCTGGCTCTAATCAAGCCACCAGTCCTGCCAATTATCATTCCATATCTCAATCAACCAGTCATCTTGGATCTGCATTTGTACTGGCCAATCCTCATGTTTATCCTCAAAATACTCATGTTATGACCACTAGGGGCAAGAGTGGCATCACTAAGCCAAGGCAATTCCCTACAGTTTTAGTCACTGAGTTGGAGCCCTCAGCCTATAAGGTCGCTCTAAAAGATCCCAAGTGGGTAGCTGCCATAGAGGAAGAGGATAGTGCCCTCATCAAGAATCACACTTGGGATCTCACAGAATTACCTCCAAACAGGCAGCCTATTGGCTGCAAATGGGTGTTCAGGATCAAGCAAAATCCTGATGGTACTGTTAACAGGTATAAAGACCGTTTGGTAGCCAAAGGCTTTCATCAGCAGCATGGTTTTGACTTCACTGAGACTTTTTCTCCAGTGGTCAAACCAGTTACAGTTAGAGCAGTGCTAACCATTGCCATCTCAAAAGGCTGGTCACTTACTCAACTAGATGTTAACAATGCGTTTCTTAATGGTATCCTTCGGGAGGAAGTCTACATGGAACAGCCTCCTGGCATCAAAACCAGTGCTCCTGGTTTGGTCTGCAAGCTTAACAAAGCTCTATATGGGCTTAAACAAGCTCCAAGGGCCTGGTTTGAGAGGCTGCATCTTGCCCTCAGAGGTCTTGGCTTTGTTTTCAGCAGGTGTGATCCATCTCTCTTCACTCTCATTACCCCCACCTACACTATCTACATGCTAGTGTATGTAGATGACATAATTGTCATTGGAAATTCATAGTCTCATATTCAGCAACTTGTCCAAAGACTGCATTCCCAATTTGCTCTCAAGCAACTTGGGAAACTTGAATATTTTCTGGGCATAGAGGTCACTCATCATTCTGATGGCTCTTTATTCTTGTCTCAAGCCAAGTACCTCAAGGATTTGCAGATCATAGACCTTTAAAAAAGACTAGCATCTGGAGTTTTGATGACGACAACACATGAAGATATGTATGTGCTTAAATAATATGATTCGAGATAAAAGTATTAATATAATCAGATACAATGCAGCAAGAAATCTTGAAGCCTCATTGGAAAAAGATGTGAAAGCTCTCCAAGTATTGTCGACCAGTCTTGTAAAAATAAATTAGTAGCTTAAAAGTACTAAGGCAACTCATACACACTCACACTAAAAACATTTTTCCAAAAAGAAAAACATTCAAATGTCTTGGAAGTTGTGCCAAATTACTTAGGATCTCCAAAAATGACTAGAAGGAAAATTTTGTCTAATTTAAACGAAAGACAAGCATCGGACCACAAGCTAAGTACGACTAACGATCCAAGTACTCGAGAGGATAAATATGTGGTTTAGAAATCATTAAGGAAAACATTACATAAAATATAACACCACCTTTTTGGGAGTCTCAAACAGTCTGTTAATAGAAGCAAGAACAAGTACACAGTTTATTTCCTTTGTGCAAAGACTGTCCCGGTAAACTAAAAAACTCTATTTCATTTTGTTGTAATGAGCTTCACTAAAACTATCGACTCTACAGTTCTCGAACAAATTGTCCACCTATCATAAATAACACAACAATGAAAGAAAGAATATTTATAATAGTTCTTTCTTATCCTAGAAAATTCATGTTTGCATGAGTATTTAAAAAAAAAGGATTTTCTTTTCCGGTGGGGTTCTTCTTCACCCTTGGTGAAAAACCAAAAATGTCCCCCAATTTCGCAAGTTAACTTACGAAATAATCCACGATTTTAAAAAAATAAGTTGAATTCGCAAGTTAGTTTGCGAAGTCTGCGTATAATTTTAGAAAACACAAAATTTCCCCCCAATACTCATTCATTTCAAACTATACTCAAATCTTCCCTCTCTGCTCTAAACCCTAACTTCTGCAAACACATTTCAAGTCACTCCAAGTCACTCTCATCATTCCCACCAACACATTCCAACTCCTCCAATGTCCAAAATCAACAAATTTTGTAAGTTTTCTTCACTCTTCACGATTCAAATTTCTGATTTTTTATTAGATTATAAGGTTTAGGTTGTAGAAATGTAGTAATAGGTAAATGTAGTAGGAAAAATTGGATTTAAGTAGTTTTGGGATCAGATTGATTCGAGAATTTCGGACGAAGGGTTTGAAGAACTGCGAAGTGTACCAAAAGAGAACCGCTTTGAGACAGGGTTTTGTACATTAGAACTTGAAACCCTTCGTCAACAATTTTAATCGAAAGGAATTTCCGAAGGGTTTTCAAGTTAATGGTTATAATCGTTTATTTTAGAAAAATGGTCGATCAAGACAACTGGATGACACGTTTGAGACAGGGCAGGCAAAGCCAGACAGCATTGGCTCGTCGCGAGCGAGAGCTAATGACAAGAGCACAAAGAGAACAAAGGGCACAACTTGATATAACATCACCTTCCACACCACGATAGAGGAGTCGTCTCCATGAGCCATCTTTCTCTCGTGCACATGAGGAAGAGGTACTAGAGATGGGAGGAGGTACCGGAGGTCGAGTCGTCGACGGAGGAGGCCCAGGATGCCGAAAATGCTGAGATTCCCGACGACGATGTTGAGGAACCTGCAAAGGCGGAGGATGCTGGCTATCCAAGAGGGCTATATGAAAGATCCCTCCTGATTTATTATGGGGACCATACTGCCCGCTATGTCTGGGGTGCAGAGGCATTAAAAATTTTATCGTTACATTTCGTATTATTTATTTTCGTTTACTTTCCGTTCTTTTTTTATTTATTTTCAAATATTGTTCGTTCATATTATTTATTTATTTTCGTTTGGTTCTATGTTTCAGGAAAGAAAGGCCTTGAAACATGTGAACCACTCCCGCAAAATCTTTGAACTATATGCTCCAAAGACTCAGTGGTTTGAGACTACTATCCTCGCATCCGGTCTTGTCGAATTATACAGTACTGATTACGGGACCATTAGCACCAGCATGTGTTTACAGGGATTTCTGGTAAACAACCGCTAGTCTTCCAATTTTAGTAATTACTATTGGTTATTGAAGGATCGACTAGATTGATCCTAGGACACATGTGTCATAATAGATTTCCATGTTTAGACCTATTATCTTCATGACTTTTATATTGTAGAATGTGAAATATCTTAAATAGTTTCTCTAAAATGGCCTATATAAATATGCTGATTGAATAGGGAAAATGATTTCTAATTTGAACTTAAACTTTGACACTTAAAACGTAAAGATATATGATTTGCTCAAAGCGTAAAGATAAATGATTTCTGAGAACATAAAAGTATCTGGAAACATAAAGTGTTTGAATGAAAAGATAAAGTGAAAAGACACAGTTTCTGAAGGAATAAGAGTGTTTACAAAACAAGTAAAGAAATGACATGAAAGGAAATCGAAGTATTCTAAGAATGAAAGTGCAGTAAACATGAAACGAATATAAAAGAACTTGTATTTAAATTGTAAAGGATCATGATGTTCATAACGTACATTTCGTCTCCTTGACTCGTTTCCCTTCAGTTACGGTAGTTTGAGTATTTGAGATTTTTTAGTACATAAAACGAACACACAAAATCTAACATAAAAACACCTATTTATAGTGTATTGACCCTAACGGTCCTACCTTAACATCGCCACGTTTGAGCAGCACGAGCCTCCTTCACATCGACTTCCACGCGTCCTCTAAAAATGGCGCTTTCATTTAAAATTCGAATCCTTAGTCTTATTTGAAATTCGAATTCTATATTTACTTGAATTTCGACCTGATCCTCTGTTTGGACCGTTCCAAAATTGGCACATTCACCAAAGGAGTTTCCTTATATTTTAAAGACTAAGGTCTCCAATCGAAATTCCATTATCCATCACTGGCAATCGAAGAACTCTTTATATTTCTTCACCAACACTTATCATTAATATTAACTTCTTCTCCCAGGTTGATTCGAAATATTATTTACTTCTGCCAATTTATCCAATCGAAATTGCCAGCTAACAAATTGCCCCTCAAGAACATTTATTTCGATAGATATAAAGAAATACTTGTTCTTGAATATCCCATGCAATTTCATGAAAAAATTCACCTTTTCTCCTTTCAATTAAATAGTTACACGTGCCCACTTTTCCAAAGGTCAAAACTTTCCTAACCGTTGGGGAAGGCTATAAAAGCACTTCATCTTCTCCATTTTGAACTTTTCCAAAACCCTCGGTCTTGAACAACCTGATTTTCATTATCGAGAGAAAAAAACCTTTTATCTCCAACAATGTCTTCTTCATCAGTGCCAGCCTCCACATCCAAGAAATCTGGGAAGTCCAAACAAGTTTCTGATTCCAACATTAAACCAGCAAGCAAAATCATCAATCTTGACAACCAAGAGTTCATCTCAACTCCTAAACTTACCCCAGAACAGAAAACTATCTACGCCTCCCAGGTAATCATTCTAACTACTGTTCTTGATAAAACCCTAGGGGTTATGGGTCCTTTGATATCCACGGAACGTCTAGAAAAAACAAAGGGATTCTTTCCCGCTTATTTCCAAACAAAGGGATTCTTTCCCGCTTATTTCCAAACAAAACCTAAAGACAACGAATCTGCAGTTAAGTTACCCAGAAACCTAGAGGAAACTGGTGAAGGTACAACATCAACACCTAGAAGGGATGCTTTTAACATGGATTATGTTACTGTAAATTTTAAACCCTTTCGCTCATGTCCTACGTCAGATCAGTTGTATCAAGACTGGCTTACAAAGGTTGAGAACAAAAAATCCCAGGAATGGGAAAACCTAGGCATTCTTAAACCTAATTCGAATGTCGAAACTAGGCTTTAGCTATAGTCACCCTTTTCTACTAGTCTCTTTGTATTTTTGGGATAGTACCTATAACACTTTTCATCTCCCTTGTGGGATGTTGACGCCTACCTTCTTCGACATAGCTGCCATTACCGGACTGTCCCCTATTGGAGAAACTTTCGACCCCAATGAGGATGCAGACAATCTTATTGACTTCGATGTTAGGCATGCCAGTTTCTCAAAATACATCTCCTTCTACCACTCAGCTGAAGAAGAAGTTTCGAAGTCGAACATATAGCGTTTCTGGCACTATGGCTGTCGAAATATGTTTTTTGCAGTAAATCATTACAAGTGGCAAGCAGATTCATTACATTGGCGAACCAACTGCACCACGGTCGAAGAGTGTGCATTAGCGATTCTTCGACCACTTATATGAGAGCATATCTTGTGCGGTGTTGAAACTAAAAACTTACAAAGCTGGCACCAACCTTCTTCTCGCTGGACCTTTCTGGTTACTGCAGCTCTGGTTAAACGCCACTTTCGAACCATCTCTATCAACTTCTGGGATAATCAACGAAGAACACCCTCGAACCATCTCTATCAACTTCTGGGATAATCAACGAAGAACACCCTGATGTTGCGAACCGCAGCATTGAGGGAACTAGATTGCTGAACCGCAACATTGAGGGAACTAGATTGCTGAAGTTAACCCCCAATGATGAAAGAGAGAACTTCAAAACATGTTTCGTCAATTATATGATGATTTTCTCAAAAAAAACATAAGTTTGATCCTTCGATGACCCCTTTTGCCACTCGAAACTGTGGACCACCTTGGTTCACTATGCCCCTGGAGCAAGTTGTTTCAGAAAAAACTATAAGGGACATCTGGCGCGCCTTATAAGGATTCGAAGATGCCCTCTGAAATTGTACAAATCATGTTTGGCCCACGCGCCTTATAAGGATTCGAAGATGCCCTCTGAAATTGTACAAATCATGTTTGGCCCACGTTACCCTCTGGGCAGGTTTTTTGGCATCAAAATGGAGAAGATGAAGTGCTTTTATAGCCTTCTCCAACGGTTAGGAAAGTTTTTGACCTTTGGAAAAAGTGGGACACGTGTAACTATTTAATTGAAAGGAGAAAAGGTGAATTTTTTCAACTTCCTAGGAAGTGACGTATTGTCACTAATTATTAGTCTTAAACTGCTATGATAGCACGTATCCTAGGGCACTTACCGGCTCGTGCACACTCCTCACGGTACGCTTTTATTTTAACAATAAATTTTAATTAGTTTTAATTATTTTAACATTATATTTGTGTTGATGCAAAGCCTGATTTTATCGTACTTTCACCGCATCCATGGATCCCGACTATGAGGACTTCATGTCAAGGGCTGCCAAGTTTATTCTCAACAGGGGCAACGATAATGTGGTTCCTTACCAGGTGTTCTTTGATCGCACCAACCACGACGACATCAACTGGACCCCGTTTGAGGACTACAAGGAGGTTGTCCCCTTCGATACCATTTCGTTATACTCCGGGTGGTTAGCCTGTGGAGCTAACATGATGGTCCGGTATCTGCCTTAGCAGTGTATGCGCCAGTTTGGCTATGTGCAGACCATATCCCGATCTTCTTTCCAGGCTGCTCACGACACCATCACACGTAGGACTCTAGATGATGTCTTCCAGAATTGGGAGAATCATGTTGTGCCAGACGAGTTTCGGATGTTGCAGGAATCCCGTATGTGGCACTCTGTGGAGGGGTACACAATATGGTTCTTTACAATGTCACACCCTTACATGCCATCGGAGGCTGAAGGAGTCCGCTGAGGCCAGCACATAAGGAGCTCTTGGAAAACGAACAGGTCGAGGATGATCATGTCATTGATCTACTGCCCATCTGTCAAGGTATCCGCCAGATTGGACAAGAGGCGTTAGATGACGAGATTATCGATAGGGGCGGATCCAATGCGATTGTCGTGGTGGAGAGGATGGTCGGCAGAGCGTGCAACACGTTACTACAGGCATATGAGGGCGCGGGAGGTCAGGATTAGGCAATACCCAATAGCCTTTATGTTTTTTTATTTGATTTTGTATGATCGCATTTTGTTCGGAACAATTTATGTAACATGATATTTCTGACATTTTTTCTCTTTATTATTTATAACATATTATTATTTACATGGTTTGCGTATATTAATATCTCTTAATGTTTTCTTTAATTGAATTTTTGAAAACTAAAACATAATCTAAGTAAATGTGGAAAAACATAGTAGTTTTAAACATGGTTTTACACATTCTGAAAAAATTTCGCAAGTTAACTTACGAATTCGCCTTGTAGGATGAATTCAAAAGTTAACTTACAAAACATTTTCTGAATGTGTAAAACTATCTTTAAAATAATAAAACATACAAAAGTAAGGTTCCTAATTGTGTAAAACCATGTTTAAAATAATAAAACATAAAAAGTAAGGTTAATTCGTAAGTTAACTTACGAATTCACCCAAAAAGGTTAATTCACAAGTTAACTTGCGAATTCTGGGTGAATTCACAAGTTAATTTACGAAGGATATTTTTAATTTTTCAGAGGTGTGGGAGAAATCCACTAGGTGGATGAAGAATTCCCTTAAAAAATCCAAATAACATATAAATGAACTTTTATTTCAAAAAAGAACTAACAATAAAAAATATTGAGCGTCAAAAGATAGAAAATTACCAAACCTCGTCAATAAAAATAAATGTTGGTGCAATTTTGTGAGCTAAAGAAAATATTGTTTAACATATTTCTCAACTTTATCAAACCATTACAACAAGCAAATGTGAGTTTAATCAATAAGTAAAAGCACTTGAACGACAAAAAAATATTATTATCCGTAATTACTTTAAAGTAATGGTGCACAATAAAATATTGAGGAAATTTGCCCAACTTTAGTTACTAGCATTGTTTTCTTGTGTCAAGAGGACCAAAAAATAATATTCTTTTGCCTGGCTAAATTCAAATTAATTACATTAAAAATAATATACTAAAAATATATTTCACAAATACAAAATTGATTGAACAACTAAAAATTACATAGCTAAATTCACAAAAGCATGATCAATTCTCTTAGTGTATCTTTCACACTTTGTAACGCTTCAATATTATTAAAAGAATTCCAATATCACTCAGAAAAATAATATCTACTATCAACTTCTCCTCAAACTCACCGTTATAAAAAACATAAAAGAGTTAAAGCATAAATATATTAATTTCATCCATACTTAATGTATATTAATGACATATTTCTAATTTCATTGTAATGCCTAAGTTAAATAGTCTTTTAATGGTGTTAGAGTAACTTAAAGTCCAACCAATAATTTTGTGTGTTGTATACATTTCAATTTTTAAATAAATAGTGTGATAAATTTCAAAATTAAAACAAAGAGTCTTGAAATCTAGGCAATTCATAACAATTTCGTTCTTAACCTGAAATCAAACTCAATTATAAGCAAAACAATAAAAAAATACTTCCACATTTTTAACTCAAATATAAATAGTCAAATTCATGTTTATTTTTGTGAACAACTCATACTCATATTAAGAAATATATAAGTGTAAATGTATTTTTTCACACGAAACTAAAAATTAAATATATTTAACAATCATCTTTAACAAGTTTAGAATACAGTTTCCTTATACTATATTCAACGGTCAAAATAATTTAAAGGTGGGATTCAAATTGTATGTTACATGATAAGTGTACTACAAACTTATATATCTCTTAATATGGATGTCACTTGTCCAAAACAGTAAACATGAATATTAGTTGACTATTTATATTGAAGTTAAAAATATTAAAGTACTTTTACTATGAAACTACTTATATAAAAATTGAAATATGTTATCTATTTTATCTATTTTATTGATATATTGTGTTTAACTTCTTTTTTTATATCTACACACAAAATTATTTGTTGGGCTTTAACTTACCCCAATAACATGGTAAAAGACTCTAATATTTCAATTACTTAATTTAGGCACACTACAATAAAATAAAATTAAAATTTTTATTTATTAACAAAATTTTATGTAAAATTTTATGTAACTAATACAGCATTAGGTATGGACACAACATTTTAAAAGAATTTCAAAATTAAAAAAAAAACTTAAATAATTAATAAAAATAAATAAGTTTGACCTTTTTCAATTACTTTTACCTGGATAGAATTGATATATTTTTACTTTAATTTTTTTTATGTATTATCTATTTCTTGACGGTGATTTTGAAGAGAAATTAATAGCAGATATTATTTCTCCGAGTAATACTGGAATCACTTTTACGACATTGAAGCAGCATTACAAAATGGGAAAGATACACTAAAAGAATGGATAACAATATATTTGTAAATTTACCCGTACAATTTTGAGTCATTTACTCTATGTTGTATTTATGAAATATATTTTTAATATATTATTTTTAGAATATAATTATTTTAAATTTAGCCATACAAAATAATATTACTTTTGTCCTGCACGGTAGCAAAATTATTCAATATTTCAATTCACCATTAATTCCAAGGTAATAATTATGATTAATAATGTTTTATTTTTGTTAAAGTGATTTTATTTATTAATTAAACTTATATTTATTTGTTGAAATGGTTTAGTGAAATTGAGAAATATATTAAAACAATATTTTTTTTAACTCACAAAATTACATCAACAGTTATTTTTATTGATGAAGTTGGTAATTTCCTATTGACCTCTAACCCTTAATATTTTTGGCATGGTTAGTTTTTTTAAAATAAAAAATTCATTTATATGTAAATTGAATTTATTTTAATAAATATGCAAACATAATTTTTTATGATGGAAAAGTATTATTAATATTTTGTTGTGTTATTTATGATAAGTGGACAGTTTATTAGAAAACCTGACGTCTATAGTTTCAATCTCATTACAACAAAATAAAGTAGAGTGTTTTTTTGGTCTCCGCGCAAAGGAAAAAAACAGCGTACTTGACCATACTATTATCAAGAGACTCCCAGAAGGTGGTGTTTTATTTTATAATATTTTATATAACGTGGTTTTCCTTAATGTTATTAATGATTACTAAATCATATATTATTGTTAATCTAAACCATATATTATTGCTAATCTAAACCATATATTATTGCTAAACCATATTACTCAATCTCCATAACATTCTTTCAAACTTCATCTTTGCGACTCACTCACACCTTCATACATCAAACTTCTACCCCCTCTAAATTCCCTTAAACCTCTCACAGCCCTGTATAGATTCAAACTTCACCCCTCAAAACACAAAAAAAATAAACTTCACCCCTCAAAACACACAAAAAAAAACATTTCACTCCATTCACTGCATTCAACAGACCCGCAGCCCTTACCCCACAGGAAACAAACACGCAACACTGATGTATATAAAGGTTTAATAAAGAGGTATAGTAATATCGGAAAACAAAGAAAGCAAAAAGAAAACAAACCTGGCCATTTGCTATGCTCCACAATGTTCAATGAAATGGGTTCTGGAATGTTATACAAGGTCCCACAAATTAGCCATGAATTGACTAATAAGTTTTACGTTGAATTAATGATGATAACTTCATCACTCCAATTCCACATAACGATTGCACAACAGACCCAAAATCAACAAGTAGTAAGATAGATATACCTTTGTAGATCAATTGAGTAAATTCACTTTAACTTTCTCCATAGAGAACGATTTTCATGTTCTTGCTCCTCCTCAAGACAGACTATGGTTGGACGGCGCAATAGACAAGTGCAGCACCTCCTTCACAATCCTCAATTACTCTTCACCTATCATTCCACACTTCAAAAACTAATTAATTAACTTATTAATTGCCAAAATGATGAATTAATCATACCTTTGGGATTCCATTTCGGATTTCACGCCTACTGATTCACACGATTCGATTAGATTCTCATTGGTGATGATTATGTGAACTACGGATTAGATAGAGTAGGGAGATGAAGAGATGCAACGGCTGGGAGATTTTTGACTGGGAGGAGAAGCGGTGGCCAGAGTAGGTGAAGCAGGAAATCTGAATCTGCATTTGGAAGAAATGAAAATGAGAATAGAAAACAGCAGATTCAATGCGTTTGAGTTGGAACACTTCTCAGTTGATCCTAGAAGAAGAAGAAGAAGAGCATGAAATTGAAGAAGGAGCAATAGTTGAGTGAAGAGTGTGAAAGAATTGGGGGCTATTTACAACTCAGATTTTGTTTCGAAGTCCACATCACCATGAAGCGACTCAACAGTAATGGGAGCTCCAGGGTTTGCGCTGAGAATCTCGTTTGTCCATTTAACCTGTTTCTTTAACTTAGCCATAGCCTTGGGAAATTTTCTCACATGGGAGCCCCAGTATTTTGCATTGAATTCATTAGCAAAATACTCTACCAGTCGCAATTCCATATGCTGACGACCCAGCCCTGGGTTCCAACAGACATCCTTGACCTACATGGATTATGAAGTGAACAAATTAAGAAGAATGCAGTAAAAATTTAGCTCCCATTTAACATGAATGCAATCCCAGATATTTTTAATTATAAAATAATTCTTTGGGTTTTTGGTTGTAGTCATCAATCCTGATCCCTATATTATGCACTCATTCCTTCATTAACACCATGAATTCAAACCAATCAACTTTTGTAATAGATTACGGAAAATCTCAAACTGATAAATTTCATATTTCATATTTATGATCATGAATACCATAGAACACATTTTCCCAAAAATATCATACCTGAAACTGATTCACCGACACTGTCTTCCCATACTCTTTACTTTTATAAGATGAGAAATACACAAGTGCAGCACATGTGCTGCTAGAGCCCATATCATAGAAAACAACATCCCAACTTCGCACCAGAATCCTCATTAATCAACGAAAGAACATTAATCCCGGCCAACACCTCCACCTGAAGCAATCCCTTCCGTTCCGCTTGTCCAAAATAAGGCGGAACAGCAATCACCGCATCCTTGATCGGAATCTTCCAATGAAACTCTGACAAATTCGCGGTGTGACTCAAAACCATAGCAACCAATTCCTCAGGCGAATACTCGGAAATTCACAGTGCCTCTTGTAGAATTCTCCTTCGCATCGAAAGGTAAATACAACGAATCTAGAAACTTCTTAGCAGAAGCGTAGGGATTCCCGATTAGGTCTCTCATTTGAGAATAAACCTGTTACGCATACCGCACCACTAGTCCCGCTGCTTCCTCGCCGTGGAGACGGTCTCCGTCCGTCGTGGAATGAAACTAGCACGGGTGTTTCCATGTCGACATCTCATTGATCACGACGGAGATCGAAGTCTGGCCTGGTTTTAGGTTTACCACGGTTACTTTCAGCGATTCGGAGCCGAGATTTATGCTGAATACGGCGGAATGCGACGGAGAGAAGAGGAACCTAAGAGCGATTGCGGTTACCGTCAGCTTAGCGAGGAGCCGCGCCATTGTGGAGAGAAAGTTTGTGTTTGGTTAATGAGAATTGAAGAAGAAGAGCATGAAAATGTAGAAGGTACGATAGTTGAGTGGAGAGTGTGAAAGAATTGGGACTATTTAGAAATCAGATTTTGTTTTGAAAAATCAACGGCTAGTCAATTGTGAGCGTTGGATCGTTGAGATTGATAAAATATATTATTTTATTATTATGTTTTTTCGATAAAGAGATGAGAAGAAAGTTGGGGCGAATGATAAGTAGCAGAAGGAGACGGCTGCGGTACAGTGAGCGGAAGTTGAAATTTGTTGTTGTTGGAAGTTCGACGGAATTAATTATGAAGGATTTGCGTTTAACAGTGATGATGAATAGTGAGTGAGTATTTAAGGGTGCTGAGCGGAAATGAGTGGTTTGAACTTTGAAGGAACAGAGACGAAGGTGAATTTGGTGAGAGATGCTGATGTTCATGTGGGTGTTTTTGAAGATGAAGAAGGAAGGCGTTGGGAGATCCGGAAGAGAGAGGAGAGTGAATTCTGCCTCTTGTATCGCTACCTGCTACCTGCTACTACCTGCTACCTGCAAGGCTTATAACAAACACCAAACCTTATCTAAAATGCACTTAGGTCTAGAGACCCCCTTGTCGAGTGACACATTTATTATATTCTAAAAATATCTAAATATATAACAACAGAACAATTTTTTTATAACCATTTTTTTCCAATGATTACAATAAATTAAATATAAAACTAAATAAAATATACAATATTTTTATATTTTTGAAAATTAAATAATAATAATAAAACTTAATTATTAATCACAAAATAAAATAAAATAGACAGAAAAAAATAAAATTTAACCTGAAAATACGAATATACGCAAACTGAAGAGATATTAATAAAAAATTAATTCGAGATAACTTTTTAAACATGGCTTTATCAAAGTTGAAATGAACGGATATAAAGATGGCTTTATATCTATCAATATCATGCTTACAAATTAAATGTTGAGTGTAGTGCATTACCCAGGATTGTTGTCACCCCAATATGATACTCTACAACCTAAAAAATAACATAAAGATCGCATCACAAAGAATACAAAAATTATATGATAAGAACTACTATGATTAGCAAATACTATCTATTTTTTGGGAATCAAAACTTACCAAATTTTATAAAGAGAAATGCTATTTGTACGCAAAGTGTACACCAAATACTTACAAACACATTAGTATTTATCGGTGAAATGTTCATAAAATAAAATAATAATATTTATAAAAAAAATAAATTTTATTTTTAAAATTATTTTTATAGCACATATATAAAATTTATTATTAATCAACTTCATTATTGCATTAACCAGAAAAATACATGTTATTAACCATATATTTTATTTATAATACATTAACCAAATTTACTACTTCATTAACCAATAATTTACATAACATTAACCAAGTTCTGACATTAAAATATGTAATATAATAATGTAAAGATTGGTTTTATATTTCATATTTTAATATCAGAATTTGGTTAATGTTATGTAAATTATTGGTTAATGAAATAGTAAATTTGGTTAATGTATTATAAATAAAATATATAGTTAATAACTTATATTTTTCTGGTTAATGCAATAATGAAGTTGGTTAATAATAAATTTTATATATGTGCTATAAAAATAATTTTAAAAATAAAAATAATTTTTTTTATAAATATTATTATTTTATTTTACCAAACACTGTTCACCGTATAAATACGGTGAACAATGTTTAGTGTAAGTATTTGGTGTATACTTTGGTGTACAAATAGCATTTCTCTTTTATAAAAGATATATCTACTACTATTTTAAGCTTTGAAATTCTCTTAGAAGAACGGGCTTCCTTTAAAGAAGTTCCCTAAAAAGAACATTTGATGGATAATTAGAACAGTTGATAAAAATTAGCAGTTAAAACAACACAGGAATACTAAGCTCTGTAACTAATAATGGAAAGTTAATAAATAAGTTTTTTTTTTAGAAATAAAAAGAATAAAATTTTCACTAGAAAACAAAAAATATATATATTAGAACACATACAGAAAATGAAAGTAAATCCACAATTAGTAGTCTAGCATCAAAGTGCTTAGCAATAGACTTGGACAAAGCTTCCTGATAAATATTTGAAACAACACAAGAATTATATTGTATATATAAATAAAAGCTTTTAAGTCTCATGTTAAAAATAAGACACAATTTTTGATATTAGTGGCTTAGATGTAGTTAATACTGATTTTGAGTCAATTACAATGTGAAATGGGCTTTATGGAATCAATCTGGGAGCTCAACTTTGTAAATACAAGTTCAACTATTTTGCAAAGCATGCTAATTAAATATTTCACTAAATTTCTTCTCTTTTTCTACTCATAAAAATGTGTGTTTTTGCAAACGGTTGTACTCATAAATTGTGTTGATTTTAAGCAAGAAACACAAGTGAAAAGTGTGTGAAAGATGACATAAATTGAAATTTGGCAAAGACGCATAAATCTGTTTTTCAAAAAGTGATGGAGGGGTAGGAGGCAGAGCCATTCTTGTCGCGTGAGGGGTAGGAGGCAGAGTCATTCTTGTCGTGTAACAATTCTAAGAATTATATTGGTTAGTTAGTTAGCGTATGGTTAAAAGTTTGTTGCTTAACACACAAGCTACTTATATTTAAACAGTTCCTTGTATGTCTTTTCAAATTGATATGATATAGTATGTACATTTGCAAGAGCCTAGCATCAGTTCGCATAACCTATGTTTCTGTTACTTGTGTTGCAAGTAACTACTTGTGTTTTGCTAAGAATTGGCATCTTTGGCATCTAAAGCCTAGTTGCAACACCGATGGGTTCATAGAGAATCAAAAGTGAATTAGATGAGGGGAAAACTTGGGAACCATTGAGATAGGAGGGATTCAAAAGGTTTCATGAAACAGAAGCAAGATGAATGCAAATGGTGGCTTTTCATCAAATATCCTGATTTGGCTAAGAATCTGCAAAAAGTTTGGCTAAGAATCTAGTGTCATATGGAAAAGAAGCAAACATATTGAGGTTAGATTTCATTTTATAAGAGAGAAAGTGATGAAAGGCATGATAGAGGTCACATAGTGTCCTACAAAGGAACAGCTTGCATATGGCTTCACAAAAACCTTGAAAATTGAAAGCTTTGAATACTTAAGAGATCAATTAGGACTAATAGGCATTTAGAATTATGAGGGGTGTTGTGTAATAATTCTAGGAACTATATTAGTTAGTTAGCTTGTGGTTAAAAGTTTGTTTCTTTACACACAAACTACTTCCATATATAGATGGTTCCTTGTATTTCTTTCCTAATTGATATGAAATAGTATATGCATTTGCAAGAGCCTACCATCAATTTGCATAACCTCTGTTTCTATCAAGTAACTACTAGTGCACCCAAGGAAAGTAATCATTGGCACATTTCAGTAAGGTAGTAGCTGGAATGAGAGAAGAATAAGGTAGTTTTTTTTAGAAAAACTCTCAGTGTGGTGGCGGTAGAATGAAAGAAGAGTTTTGAGAAAAAATAACTTCTCTTAATGTGTGGTATGTATGTATATATGTATGAGGGTGGTAGAATGAGAGAAGAAGAAGGATGTATATCAATAATCCGTTTTGCTTTTTGTATGTATGCATTCTACAAGAACGATCCACACCACTCTGTTTGTTTTAAAAACCAAAACAGCTTTATTGTATGTATAACATGTAACTTTGTTGTACTGTATAGTATGTGTGCCAGCATCACTAGTAAAAGAGTTGAGATCTTTTCCATTTCTCGAAAGAAAATTTCTCGAAAGAAATGGAGAACGTAATTACTAGAGTGATGGGTTTGAACCAAAGACGTGAGTCAAAGTAGTCTCATTTGAATTAAGGGAGGAAATACAAGGATGAACTTCAATTAGAGCAGGTTGCATCTCTTAATTGTTGTTTATTTACAAATACACAATTCAACTTGGTATGAACAATACAAATAAAAAGCAATACCCAGGTGTAGCTATTAATTAATGAGCAGTTTTCTCATTTCCTCAGCTTGAAAACTCTATTAATCACCTGCAGCTCTGCATTTGTGGTGGTTGAACCACAAAAGGCTGTCCAATCATTTACTGTCATGCCACAAAATAAAGATACGCTGCCATCATTGACGGTCCCAGCTTCAAAAGGAACTTCAAGATTTTCAGAAAGTTCATCCAAGACTTCTTTGGAAGCATCAGGGTGGATCAAACCACCTTTGTTGGACAGGGCACAGCATGTTCCAGAAAATCTACTATCAGAATCCTTCGGCTTGAAAACCTCTACCTTAAGGACATCATTGAGCAACTCCTCGACTTCCTGAACAATATATAGAACAAGTTGGTATAAAAATTAATTTGTCTTAAACAAGAAAGAGATAGTGGCATGGAAAATAAATCTATGATGTACAATTACGACATTACCTGATGAAGTTCAGTGTACGCAAGGGCAACATGGTCGTTACATGCTATAAATCTCGCATAACAAGTCAATCCTTCTGGGATGCGCCGCAAAACAGTTGCATGAGGTAGACTTCTTCTTATATGCTGATATTCTTTAGATAATCATGGAAAAAACACCAAGTAGCATAAGTTGGGATAATATCACAAATGGTGTGTAGTTCTATATATGCAACAACAAAGATGAAACAGAAAAGGAAAGCCAGCACTTTTGAGTAATATTTGTATTCTAATACAGACAAAACATTAGCATAGCATTCAACAGTAGTAAAAAGAAAGTAAAGTATAGCATAATAGCTTAAATCACCTTCAGGTGTGGTATTATGTGGCAAGAGAAGCCCATTCCTGTTTCCTGCAACTTGAACGTAGTGATTAAGCTTTGAATGTATAAGAGAAAAGGTTTACCAATACAATAACGACCAACATGTCTATAGCCAGCAATGGAGGTTTTAATGACAGGGATAATATTTTCAAATTCGGCAACAACTTCACTGTACCAACAACACATACATTTATTCATTGTATGAAATGTAAAAATTGATTAGGAAATATTTTATAGTAGAAGACCAAGAGATTGAAAACCTGTAGAAGTCATCTGAACCTTCCCCGACCAAACAGTAAGTATTGGTAAGTTTACAGTACATTCCAACCTGATCAACGCCTTTAAACATAAGCTTATTTGCCATGACTATCTGACCCTAGTAATCAACTTGTAGATATCTAATAGGAAAAAAACAAAGAAAGGAATCATGATTATAACTTTACACTAAAATTTCCAAACACCTATAACTCTCTGAAGCGTTTGGATGCAAATACTGAAAACTGAAAATGGAAACAGTTATATGTTTAGAGCAACCTATAACAACAAACATAATGCATAATATGTAACAGAGGGCGTTGAGATTGAGAGAAATTATAATTTGGATGTATAGCGATTCAGAGAGAAATTGTAATTTGGATGGATAGCGATTCAGAGAGAAATACCTCCGTCCTCGGATCAACATTCCTCTCTCGCCTCTGCTATGCGGTGCTGCCAATTAGGTTTCGTAGCTATACTGCATTTATACGTGTGAAATTCCGTTTTGCCCCACAAATCCTTAATTTCAACACATTATTTTATAGGCTTAATTACAGTTTTGGTTCCCCTATTTTTCCTGTTTTTAATTTTTGGTCCCCTCATTTTAAAATCATGAGTTTTAGTCCCTTTTTTAGTTTTGTTCTTTACTTTTGGTCCCCTTACCAATTTGACTCCCATTTTTTATGACTTGGCAGGTTGACTGGTGACATGGCAGGGTCCATGTTGGCAATTTATTTTCCATGTTAAAATTTAATTTCCATGCTGGCAATTTATTTTCCATGTCATTATGAATAAATTTAAAATATTAAAAATAGGGAAGAACAAAACAAGCATATGAACCCTAGATCGTGGTGTTCTCTCTCACGACTTTGTTCTTCTTCTTCTCTCACGATCGTGTCTTGTTCTTCTCTTTCGACCGTTTGTTCTTCTCCTTCTCTTTCCATTTCGTTTGTAACTAATCTCTTCTTCTCCTTCAACCATGGATTCCTCAAGGTTTTCTTTTGCCTCATCAAACCATACGAATTTAAGAAAAGAGGAAATGCATGTTGGTGTGACATAGAATCACCATTGATGACATCATGGACCTATGAGAATCTCGGAAGAAGGTTTTATGGGTGTGGAGGTTTTAAGGTCATGAGAAAGAAAGGATGTAACCACTTTGAATGGTTTGACGAAGAGATGAGTTTTCGAAAGAGGTTATTAGATCGTTGAAAACCGGAATGATGAGCTTATGGAAGCGATGAAAATAAGAAATTCAAGAAACGTGAAAAGAAGAACAAATATCGAGATTTGTTTTGGGTTTAACAATTGTGTTTTTGTTAGTGATATTTGTACTTGTGTTGAAGTAATTGTGTTGTAGTCCCTTAGCATTAAGTAATTTTGTTGTAGTTGTAATGGATTTGTCGTATTGTCCCATGAATGTAATGGAATTTATTGTAATGGATTTTGTTTGAGATTATTGTAATGGATTTTGTTTGAGATTAATGTAATGGATTTTGTTCAATTAATCGATGTTAGCCTCGGAGGCAACCTATTTTGATGTTACGTATTTCAACCGAGGAGCATAATTTATACAAGAGTTTCGTGAAGCCACGATTACTGGATTGGTTAACTATCTAGAGTTAGGTGAATTTTTTGTTGTCATAATCTACTTAGGATCATTTTATTAGGAAAAATGCGAGTTAGTTTCAAAGAGAGTTTCATTAGTTCGGTTATGAATGTTGCTAGTTAGAATGCAGGTTAGTTTCAAAAGAAAGTTTCATTAGATCAGCATATTGTAACAGTATGTTGTCATGGTTTCAAATTGAGATTACCAGAGTTGTGGTTGTAGCTATTAACATTGTTATGATGTAAAACTCTTGAAAGATCCTTCTTCATGCATCAACCATGTGTTTCTAAGTTGCTTTGACCTGTTCCTGCTGATCATTTGTTATTCATCATGATCACGAGGTCTTCCTTGAAACCAGTATAATTGGACTAGCAACACTAGCATCGCTGGCTGTGACATTTCTCAATGTGATATAAACCAGTATAATCAATAGTAAGACCCAAAATGCTCATGTTGTGCGTGTTCATCACACCATGAGTGAAACCAACGCCCTACCATCTAGCAATCATGGTAGCAGTACGCTCATCAATCTCTACCACCCATGCTGATAACAAATGATTTTTAGTCAGCATTGTAGTTATACTTAAAAATTAGAAAAGGAACTGAATAAGCCCATAAAAATGCAGATAATAGATTCATGTCACTAGTAAGAAAATGGTTTCATTGTATAAATCATAAGTTTAAGTTGTAAGCTTCAATGTCATACCTTGAAGTGCATTTTCCCACTACTTCAAGGTTCTCTCTCCATCCTCCACTCGGAACCTACAAGTAAATACACAAACTCTATATGAATCTGGAGGCGTGTTAGATTAGAGCTCGTTGGAATAGATTACTTGAACAAGTTCACGGGCACAACTTTTGGCTTCTTCGGTTGCTCGAATTTCTCATCTCAAGACATGTGAAATTCAAAATAGCATTATGCCTAGAGAACATCCTTGTTATGGGACGGTATCCATCTCTTCACTTAAGTTGTAATATCCTGAAGTAAGCTACATTGCATGGCTTCCAGTTTTATACCACCGTGGATTCCAACAATGTTTTGTATTAAACTTTCATTGATGTGAAAAAATTGAATTGCTAGTTTAACATACATGTTCATATATATCGACGTCGAAACTCGTGAACCACAAATTTAGAGGTTGTTAACAACATAAAACTTTGGTTGATCTCATTCGAATTTGTGGTCGGTGAATTTCAACACCGGTATATCCATTAACAATCTATTTGAAATGTGTTATGACTTAAATTGTTGTTGCAAAATTGTCTGCATGAAAATAACCAAACTAAATATTTGAGAGTTTACTTTTCGCTAACTTCACTTTGCAACCTAGGAATACTTTGTTGGCTTCCTCCAAGATATCATCACCATGTGTCAAGAACTTGTTGGAATACCAAGTAAGAAAAATTTCCCTTTCTGTTTGATAAGTTCCTTTGATCCGAAAAATTCAGATTCGGTATGTGTCGCAACTTGTTGGTTAAGTTTGTGTCATTGATTGCTTTGACTTGTCGACTTATCACTTATCGATGGCGTCTTACACACTCATAAGAGTTGGAACTTAGGATCACACACCACTCCTGCATTAAGGTTTTAGGTGTGGATCCTAAGCGGTTTCCTCTTCAATTGACTTTCATTCCGCTATGTGTATCGCCATCCATTTCTGCTTCTCCATCCGAATCGTTGCTCCAACGAATATTTTAAACTCCTCGATCGAGAATGCAAACACTATCGCTATTAACTCCTCTTATACATTGATTTCATCGGTGCTCATCGGATAGAGCACGGCTTATAAATGCTAAAGGTGCGCCTTGCGCATCAAAACAGCTCATATCCCACTCCAGACGATTTCATTTTCAAACACATTTGAAAATTCACATTATTTAACGATGGTAATTCCACCATTTTTCTGAAAAGCTTGCAAGGTGCGGTCCGAAGAAAAATTGTTCTTTTACAACAATTGAGAGGTCTCTCAATCATCCCGTACCCTTTGCCCGAATCGCCGGTAGTACCATTGAGAGCCAAGGCCCGGCCAAGTTGTTCTTTTACAACAATTTGTAAAAATTGTTCTTTTACAACAATTGAGAGGTCTCTCAATATATTTTTCCTTTGTGTTACACTATCTATTCTAATTTACAAGTATTTGTATCATGTTGTAACAAGAATTACACAGACCAAAATAGCACTCTGTTCCTTGTTCAGTAGCATGGTAACATTGATATACCAGAGGCTTTGGTGTTAGTTTGCAAATAAGGATATACCAGTTTTCATTGATATACCGGTTTGCAAATAACATTGATATACCGATTTTCACACGTTTCACAATATACACAATCGGTTTACATCATAACATTATTCGATATATCGAATACGTTTTACAATCGGTTTCACAATATACACAATATAAGCAATAAGTATTCGATATAACATTATTCGATATATCGATTCTAAACCGATTCGCAAGTATTCTAATATTCAAGCAACATAAACCAAAGCATATAAACCAAGATCAAAACAACGATACAAAATATAGCATAAACTTAAGAAACTAAGCATCTAGTCTTGAGTTTGTTTTGGCGCTACCCTCCGTCTATAACCACTTCTACTGTTTTGCGGTCTTCTTAATTTTCTTCGCCACCTTTTGGAATTGTTCTCTCGCTTCCCTTTACATGTCGCGTTGTGTCCCTTGATCCCACATTTCTTGCATGTAACAGTTTGAAGATTCTGGGCAATGTATTTTGGTATCTCGGCTCATCACTTGATTTGTTACGATTTTTCTTGGACGACCAATTGATCTCCTCATGGAGGGTTGATTGGTGATTAACATCGTTGGCCATAGATCTGGACCATTGGTAGGCATGATTATATGGCTATAAGTTGCCAACACGTGGTTTTCACGCACACAAATACAAGTTGTATTGGTTTAATGTAATTCATGTACAATGATTTGCCAACACAACAAAGTAGATTTCTGGATAATAGAGTTACCTATAGTATGATGAAACATACTCTTGGGTCTTTTTGTTAAACCATATGCAAGCGATAGCATGACAACACGGTATTCCGTTAGATCCCACTTCCTACAAGCACATGTCTTTTGCTTTAAGTTGACATATGTAGATACTCCATTCAAACCCCAAATATAGCAAAATCATCATCTGCATGCCATGTTGCAATCCATTCTTCGCAACCCTCTTTGCCTTTTCTAAGATTTTTGGACTTTTGGACTTACAACACCTTTGTATCTACGATAACATCCTTTTGAGTGGAAATTCGGGTTATGTAATGTTTTATTCCTTCCAACAATGTAATTATTGGCTTGTCCCTATACTCTAAGATTGCTCGATTAAAAGCCTCGCACATGTTGTTAACTTGCAAGTCGCAGTGTGTGTCTGTTTTGAAATGGGACCTACTCCAACATGCAGCAGGTACAGCCATCATGTCTTTCCATGCAGCAGGTGAAAGCTCCTTCATATGACTCATTGCTCTCTCCCACCCAGGGACTGTTGTAGCCCTTGCTGCCCTCCATAAAGCTTCCTTCAATTGTTCCCCGGGATATTTCTTTCTCCAGTTCCCATATAAATGTTTAACACACAATCTGTGTTCAACATTTTGGCTAGTCTCTAGAATAGCTGGAACCAGACCCTGTAGTAAATGAAATGACAATTCTTAGTAACATTAGTAAGTGAATGACAATTATGTGTAAATGACAATTCTGCTCAACATTATGTGAATGACAATTTTGTGAGAAACATTAGTAAGTGAATGACAATTCTGTTAAGAAATATTAATAAGTAAATACCTTATGTTGATCGGATATAAATCCATACCCATTAGGTTGAATGGACTGTAAGTCATCAAGTAGTAATTTGAGAAACCATTGCCATGAATTCTTTGTTTCAGCTTCCACGACCGCATAAGCTATTGGTATCATCTTATTATTTCCATCTTTACCAACAGCACCTATCAACTGACCTCCAAACTCCCCCTTTAGAAAACAAGCATCCAAACCAATTAGAGGTCTACAAGTTGTTACAATGTCGCTTTACATGCTTCCAAGCATACGTATATTCGTTCAAACACGGGCCCTCCAACAGAGTTGTCACACTGAATTTTAACGGTGGAATTAGGATTTGACTTTAGCAATTCCTCAGCATAGCTCCTAAGATGTTTGAATTGTTCCCGACCAGCACTGTGAATCATCTCTATTGCTCTTTTCTTGGCTCTATAAGCTTGATTCATTGATAACTTAACCCCCCACTTCTCAATACTTATTGCAATCAACCCCTTAGTTTTCAATTCAGGTGTGTGTCTTAATATATACACAAATTTGCGAGCCAACCAATCTTTTTGTCTATCGTGATTGTCCTATGACAATTATGTTGATCGTGAAACTAACAAGTTGCCAAGACGATTTGCTTTTCTCATGCTAAACCTTAAATGAAATGGACATCCATCCATACACTTAGCAACCATTCTCTTCTTGTCATTTTTCTTGAATACGAGATTCTTCTTATTCTCCAGTGCATATTCTTTTACGGCATCTCTGATTTGCATCTTATCCTTAAACATCATCCCTATTTCAAATTTGGCGCTTTAAATTTTGGAAACCTTACCATATCACCTTCGTCATCACTAGCAGGTGGTGTATAAAGTTCATCCGAATCACAACTTTCAACATCAGAAATATCATTCTTTCTTGAAATTTTCTCTGCTGAAGCGTTTGGAAGAACAGTCGTCCAGTCAACACCAACATCAGGACCTAAGTTACACTCATCACTATCATCACTATCATCACTTTCCTCGTAATCATCTGCATCATCACAATTTTCAACGTCAACATCCTCAAAAGTAACATCTTTGCAATTAGCATCTTCATCATTTACTTCTTCAACATCAACATCCTCAACATTTACATCTTCACAATTCTTCTCTTTATCATTGACTTCTTCAACATTTACTTCTTCAACATCTACATCCTCAACATTTACATCTTCACAATTCTTCTCTTCATCATTGACTTCTTCATCATTTACTTCTTCCACATCAACATCCTCAACATTTACATCTTCACAATTCTTCTCTTCATCATTGACTTCTTCAACACTTACTTCTTCAACATCAACATTCTCAACATTTACATCTTCACAATTAGCTTCTTCAACATTTACTTCTTCAATATTTACTTCTTCAACATCAGAATCCTCAACATTTACTTCTTCAACATCAACATCCTCAAAAATAACATCTTCAATATTGACTTTTTCAACATTGTGTTCAACATAAACGTCAACAACTTTAAACCCTATAACATCTTGCACGAACTTTAACACATCTTGATCATTATTCAAAGGTCAAGTCCAAGAGAAATGAGAACTTAGGGTCCCGATACCATAAACACCGTATATTGCAATACCCCTCACCTTTAATCAAACCTTCAATATCCATGTAGGACATTAGGTCCACATCCCAATCCCAATTCATTTCTGAAGTAGTCCCCCCAACATACGACTTCTCTGGATGATAAACCAAACGGCCCCTATGGTGTACTCTAAGTCTAACCAATTGATCCTCAGCTGGCCTATACAAATAAAACAAACATAATCAATGCCAAACCCTAAACAGTGCTAACAATGGGGTTTTTTCAACTCTTATCAAAAAACATGAATTGGGGTTTTTCAACCAAACCGAAATTAAAACCTAACAAATACCTGCAAACAAAAGAAGGTTTGGCCATGTCAGAAAGCGGCGTTGAAGAAGATGAAGAAGATGAAAATGGCGTGACGAGAAAGTGAAGGACACGGCAAAGCGAGCGTCGATTTTCGAAGGGAGCTTGTTGATTTGAGATGAAGAACACGACATCACTTGTTTTCGGATGAACACGACATTGAGATGAAGAACACGACATTGAGATGAAGAACACGACATTGTGGATGAAGAACACGATCACACTTGTTTTTCTGAAGAAGCTTTTGTTTCAATGAAGGTAAGGGGACATGGAAATTAAATCATAATGACATTTGTTTTCCCTATTTTTAATATTTTAAATTTATTCATAATGACATGGAAAATAAATGCCAGCATGGAAATTAAATTTTAACATGGAAAATAAATTGCCAACATGGACCCTGCCATGTCATCAGTCAACCTGTCAAGTCATAAAAAATGGGAGTCAAATTGGTAAGGGGACCAAAAGTAAATAACAAAACTAAAAAAGGGACTAAAACTCAGGATTTTAAAATGAGGGGACCAAAAGTTAAAAACAGGGAAAATAGGGGGACCAAAAGTGTAATTAAGCCTATTTTATAATATGTTTAGTTGAATAATTACTTATTACAATAATATGTATATATATATATATATATATATATATATATATATGTGTGTGTGTGTGTGTGTGTGTGTGTGTGTGTGTTGAAATAAGGCGAATATTTGAGACAAACAGAGAAAATATAGAGACCGAAGAAACTATAGAATTTATCTTTGAAATTTCTATGTGTGTATTTACATATACCCGTTCTTGAAAAGAAATTATTTAAAAGAAATTGAAAACAAATAGGAAAATATGAAGAAAACTAAGTGTTAAAAAATAGTTTGGCCCTTGGAAGTGTTGAACTCGTGACCCTAAGGTCACTGGTCCAAAATTTCACCATTGCGCCACTTGCTTGTGGTGTAACTATCTTGCCTCTGAAAGTATATGTGTGTAATCTTGCAAAAATCAAAAAGTATTGAAAAAGTAGCAAAAGGAATGGATCTAAACCGTGCCCAGAGAGAGGAAAGGACTAGCGCGTGCATGGTTAACCACTAGGATGGTGATACATCCAATAATATATATACAACTTCATAAATACATAAGTGAAACCTAGTTCCTGAAATCAGATTTTTCAAATCAAACGCGCGTAGGACCCAGGATATTCAAACGAACCAATCGAAGCATGCTACGCTTGCCCTGGCCGGTCAATAAGAAGTCAGAGACACTGGAGTTAGATCTGGTCGTCTTCTCCGACTATCATCAATATCAAACTTGCAAAATAACAAACATGAAGGCAAAGAGAGGACCCTACCCCCTAATTTGAGGGTTATGAATCAATTGGTGATAGACGTTTGGGCTGGAAGTCATTGTATCATGAGATTCGAAAGCTTTCAGTCGTTATGCCCTAACCATGGTGCTTTCTTATTCCAAATTTGTGTAACTTGGGAGGACGATTCTGGGGTTCTTTGAGATCGTGTGAGTGCTTGGATCAACTTCTAGAAACCTCGAGAGAGTGGATAGATTCTTGGAATCGATTGAAAGTGACTGGAGAATGATGTTTGAGTTTGCCCTAAACTTTGGAAATTTTGTGAATTTTCTCTAGGGTTTCAAGTTCAGCAATCCGTGTTTTTTGCATATGATCATGATCTTATATATATATATATATATATATATATATATATATATATATATATATATATATATATATATATATATATATATATATATATATATATATATATATATATATATATATATATATATATAGGATGGCATTAGGTCAAGTATTTGAGAGGAAAACATTGCATTCAATGTAAAAATATTTGATTGGAAAATCAAATGCAAAACTTCCAATTTTGGCCAAATCTCATGCCAATCATCCTTGTGTATTTTTGCCAGCTATCTTGGGCTTGTTTGGTCCTCAAGTAACTTGAATCCAAGGCCTTGCAAGCATCACACTTTATCTTGCATTTTATTTTAATTTAATCAAACATAAAAATATAGGCCCATTTGGAAAAGTTTCAAGTTTTCTCAATACTTTTTCTCATGCATTTCTTCAAAGTTACCAAACTTGCACTAATCATATCTTGCTCAATTATCAACATTTGGAGATGATATTGAACTCTTTAGAAAGCTTAATATGTCCTATAAAACCTTTCTTTGGTTTCATTTCAACTTAAGTTTCCATGTTCATGTACACTTCTTTGAGAAAAGATGACTTTTTGTTGACTTTTGAAAGGACCTATAATGTCTTAGCCCATATCTCTCAAATGAAGCATTTTTTGGGAAAAACCTATTAGAGTCAAAGTTGTAGAGAATTGGATTTCCTTAAAGATGATCTTTGGTTGAGGAATTTGTGATGAAGTATGTGAAATTTATGCTTGGTCAAAGTTCAGTTTACTTCTCCTTAAGAAACCCTAATTTAACAACTTTTAACTTTTGATGAATCTTGAGTTTCTATGATGAATCATGATAAAAACTTGATAAAATGATGAATAAAACTTCAAAATATTGATGTTGACCTAACATTATGAAGTTTGACTATATGTTGACCACAATTGACTTTGTGTTTAATACAATTGATTTTCAATCATCTGAGCAATTGATTGTGCAAACTTGTGTTGTGAGGCTTGAAGCTTGACATGGATATACTTTGGGACATATGAGGAAGCATAAAGTTCACTTGAGGCATTAGAAACCACTTTTACCTTGAAGAAATCAAAACCCTAATTTGGAGGTCCATTGCCTAGGAGAGGGTTTGTCTGATCAATTTTTGAGTAGTTCTTAAATATGGAGATGTATCTTGAACCAATTGATCTTAAAAGTGGGAGGGGAAATTTTTGGGTGCAAAAATACTAAACAAATTATTTTCGGATATGCATCTCCGAAACACCTTGATTTGGGGTTTGTTTAGAGAAACATCTTTGAATGGCATTTTTGGATTTTTCAAGGGTTTTTCCCCATCCATAAGAGGTGTACAAAAAAAAATTCCCTACAATTGTCTGTTTTGCACTGCATTTTTATTTTGTATCGTCGCCTAAAAATATATCCAAAAGCACTTTTTGACCGTTATAATTATTCTATTTTATATATAATGGTTGCCGTTTTCTTTTTTACTTTTCTAAAATACTTTGCAATAATTTTATCATATTCATATGTTATTTGCAGATTAACAAAAAAAAAAAATATGCTATTTGCACAAATATGATATTAACATTTTATTTACGTAAAAATATATATGTAATTTACATAAATATGAGTAGTTTTTTACAAAACACAAGGTATTGAAAAAAATACACAAATAACCACGTTTCAGACAAAATTACGCAAATAATTATGTTTCAAAAAAGACTAAGAAGGAGGAGCCATATGAGATGGCGCATCCATTCAAAATTTTAAAGAAGGCGCCAAATGAGATGGCGCCTAAGTGCATCTGATTTTCCATAGGCCATCTTAGATGACGCCTAGGTGCACATCCATTTATTTATTTATTTTTGTTAAAAAATAAAACACAACATGCATCGCAAATGAGACTTTGAATTTTAATACTAATGAAACGATTACACAATGGAAATAAAAGTTACATATTATTTAGTTGTCTCCTAGATTCGATAACGACTCATGGTTCCGCACTCGGGTCCTCTCCTCACTCGCGGTGTGTTTCGACGGATTTCCTATTGCAGTTAGGTCGAGGGCGCTGCGAGTCAATGCGTTCAGGGTCCATGATATCACCATATCCGGAAGACCCTCTTTCAAACATTTGGTTACCAATGCGCTCAAAGTTTGGTCGTATTGGTGAGGGGTGGGGTTCCATGGGTGGTCAATAGCACTGATTGTCTAAATAATTAGGGTAAAAAGGAAATGATTTGGTATTGTGATTGTTGGGTTCTATGGTGATATGACGGCTGATGGTTAGTTTGGTTGGTTAGGAAATATTCTTTGTGGCTGAGAAAAAAACATACTCATCTTTTGTGAAAATCATGAGAGGTGTCATGATGAAACAATTTGAGAGAAAATGAGAAGAGAAAGTGAGAAAGTGTGAAGAATGGTGGAGAAATGAGGGTTTTATTTATAGAAAATGCAGGTGCATGTAAGAGCAAGATGAGATTACGTCTCCTCCTAAAAATTTAGTGCATGCACGCTAATTGAAAGTTTAGAGAATTTAACATGCCACACCCAAATTCATACATGGCACCCCCCCCCCTGAAGTTTTGTAATGGCCAAAATGTCCCTGGTGATAAAATAGAAGAGTATTCTAAACTAAATTTCTGATAGAACATGGAAATTTTCGGTAGTTCAAAAAGAAAATTCAGGTACGCTACAAATAATTACAGAAATTTTAATATTTCTGGGAATATACCTGAAATTTAGTTGAAATCGGAATTTTCGGTAGGTTACAAAAAATTATGTTATCCAACGGTTAAGATTTTGTCGATAGTTTTGAAGGGTTGTGATTGCATCGACAATTTTGTATTATTCAGAATGCATCGAAAATTGCATAAATAGGAGTCACTTGTTGAAAAATAATCAGAATCGCAAAAGTTCTCTTCCTAAATTTTTGGTTGATGCATCAGTGCACTTCACTATAGCACAAGATCATGTGAAGTTTCGAATTCCTGATTGTTTGTGGTCCTCGACTCACTGACGGAAAAGTTGGAAGAATTGATGTTTGATATTGATAATATAAGGGTGAGGAATATTTTGAAGGAAAATTGCGACAGAAATTGCAGCGGAAAACAATTTTCCTTTGTGATCCTTACGAATGATCATGGTCAGTGATAGAATATTTTTACCTCTTGTGGCGATTTGGATTTTTGATGTTGTGATCACGAACGTTGATGAAGAAAAGCGTCTCTACTCAGTCCACACGAACAGGTTGCTTCCGATCACAGTGCTAGATGCTCACGAACGGAAGCTTTGAGTGAAAGAGTGAGCGAAATCACGGCAGGGATTCAGGACCGAATTTGCATCAAGTGAAAAGCTTCATCACAAGGGTTCTATTTATAAGACTACAAGTGTGGCTGCAAGCTAAAATCCCAATAAAGGCTGTAAACTAAAAGCCCAATAAAGCACACGAATATCATACATTGTGATGTATCGTATTTCACTTAAGCATGTGGTACCTTACCACATTCTGTATTCCACTTAAGTACACCGTACCCTACGATGTTCCTTATTTACACTATCTCTTATTAATCTGTCCTTATGTGTGTAACCCTATAGGTTTTCGCGATATTGGCAATTATATTAAATCACACTTAACACAATAAACAGTGAGCGGTATCTAGCAACACATCACTGCTACCCAAGTCACGAAAATGTCATGTGATCTGACAAAACCTTTTAGTGATAATACTTGTGTGTATAATTACCTTTTTTCCCTTATGTCTATATTGAACACAAGGCATAGACCATGTCATCCTTGTCCAGTTCAATATTAGGCCCTCAAACATTTATCCCGTTACGCGGGATGGGCAAATTCCATCTAGGTCACTCATGTCCCTCAGCATGCTTTGTGAAGTACCCACCAACTGTCTTTATGGTCATCCAGTTACGGATAATGTTTGATCAGCAATAAGGCACTTGACTCTACATCTAGGGTCCATAGTGGTTCCAGGTCGAAGGGTGGTATACACCACTTATCACCATGAGAATGACTTATGACACTTTGCATAACATTCTATGTAGTATTCTCATAGCGGATCAATCCAGTATAAATATTACTCCTAATATTTATACCTATGTCAAGACTTGATAACTTCTTATCCATGATCAATGAGATGTGATCATTAGTCTATCTTCATAATAACCTCAATGCTTTAATGTTATCCCGCTTCATAATAAAGCTCGATTATGGATACTTTAAGAATAGTGTCCTTGTGTTTAATGGATCTCCTGATTAAGTCACACTTAACATTGCATTAAACAGACTAACTATTCTAGGGACTTTATTATTTTAAAAAAAAAAACATAATAAAGAAAAGCCTTTTATTATTAATAAATAATTCGATACAAGTACCAAAAGGTATTGGCCTCTAGGGCTTACACCAACAAATTTCATACTGTGAAAATTGGAACATAGATGTTGACGGAAGGGTTAGTTATAATGTTGTTGAGTTGAAGAACTATGAAGATATGAAGGCCGTGTAGAAATCATATTGTCGTAGGCTAACTAAGGGGCCGTTGGAATTGGAAGTGTGGATTTCCATCTCTTCCGACAAAATAGCTAATATGTTGGAACATCCAGAATCATCATGTAGTTTCTAGGTTTTTATGTTATTAGTTATGTATTTTGTAATGTTTTAAGTTATGAGTTATGTTATGTTTTAAGTTATGTTGATGTGTGAAAGATTTAATGCTCAAAATGAAGTGATAATAAAAGTCCAGTGCTAATGTTAACACATATTTTGTGAGTTAATGCATGTCTTTATTATTTGTTGTTTTAGTATTCTAATTGCTTTTTAGTTTAATTTCTTGCATTTTAGAGTTAATTTAATGTTTACTATGGAGCATGATAGGTGTTCCCCCTTTTGCTTTTAATTATGTCTTTTTATGATAAAAGAATAGCAAAGTCGAGCAAAGGCAAGACTGAGGTGAGTTGCTGCATGTTGCGTTAGCTGGAACTTTAGAAAGAATTATTAGATGAGGGAATTTCAACAAGGGAAACAGATGGTTGTGAGTAAGGTGTGAAAAGAAATTAGAAAATGGAGGGAAAGCTGGGTAGTACAGAAAAAGAGAATAAAACCTTTCAAATTCAAAGATGATAGTAGAGGAGGTAGAAGACAAAAGAAGGTACATATGTAACCTGCACCGGTCAGAGCAGTGTTGCCTGCGCCTGTTGTGGATCCTGCCACACTCATCCTTGTCTCCCACTTTTTCCCCTCTCATACAACTTCCTTGATTGATAAGTTTTTGTTATGGTGTTTAGGTGCTGAATTTATGTGCGCTTGATGTGATTAAAAGAGTCAAGCCCATGATCCAACATAAGACACCAACCCTAAACTTCTTGCTTATAAGAGGAGGGGTTAGTTGTAGAGAGAGAGATAGAGAGGGAGAGATTTCTATTGTTCGAAGAAAATATTCATAAAGATTTCTTTTACTTGGATAGTGAAGGGTGAAAGAGTTTTTCTTTCCTTAACCCTTTTGGTGCTAACTGATGAGCAGTGGCGTGACTGAAGTTGCCTCCTAAAGATTATCCATCTCAAGAAAACCTTCAAGTCATCTCTTATGTTTATATATTTTTTCATTTTCAATTGCCTTAAGATGTTTATTGTAAGAGCTTTTCTTGTTGTTTGTACTCTTCTCACCATGAGCTAAAACCTTTGTAGTTAAGTTAAGTGAAGTTAATATTAAAGTGTGTTTATGTTATATGTGGTGTGGTTAGTTCTTTCTTTACCATGTGTGTTTGATGTAAAACTTGTTTCTTTGATTGATCAGTTTAGAAATAGGTAACAACTTGGTGTTGAGAAAGATCCAACAACAAGCGTATTTCATGAGTAAAAATGGTTGAAAAAGTAGGATAGATATATTCGCTTGACCTAGCTTACTTAGAGATAAGAAATTGCAATCATTAAGGAATTCAAATGTATTAAAAGACATTTACTTGGGTTATAATTGAGGCTTAAAGATTTGTTCCCTTGCCCTTGTATGCATGTTTTGAATATTGTAGAATTCCATCACAAGATCATTCTGACCTTGCCTGTCACGACCCCAGCATTAACACATAAATGCATAAATGATGTTAATGGATCTAAGCTCAACTCAATCACTCTTATTATACATCATTCCTAGTCACACTACTTATAGTCTTATTTTAAGTAACACTGAACTTATCACCATCAATATTATTATTCCTTACTCATGCTTAATTTGAAAGAATAGGATTTCACAAAATCAAGTCTAAGTGGCATTTACTCCATCTGGTAACGATACTCTTATACTTATTACTTGCTGCAATCATAACATGTATACTTCCATATGACAATTTAGAATCATGATTTCCACCGATAGCTAATAATAAGTCTGTGTCAAAATGATAAATATAATACAATAATAACAAAAAAAAACCTACATATGCCCCCTGTAATACGGTGAACTGACTTTGAGAATTTTGTATCGCAAATGTGCGGATAGCAAGAGTCGCCACCGACTTTTCTTTTATCCAATTAAGGGAAGGTGAAAAGAACAGGAAAAGACCTTCGTTAGATTCTGAGTAAGGGAGAAGGTTATGAAAAGGGAAGGTATTAGCACCCCTTTCCATCCGTAGTTATCTACGGGCTCTTAGTTGCTCTTAGATCATCTTTAAAAAAGTGTTTTCTGTGTGTTTGACAAAAATGTTTTTGAAAAGGGCATTTCGCTTTGACTTTGTAATGATTCATGTAGGAATGTATACAAAGTGTTCGGAAATGTTTTGTTTTGAAAAGAGTTTGAACTTTGACAAAAGTGTGTGGTGTGAAAAGTATTTTGTTTGAGCAAGCAACTAAAAGTCTTATTACCTACTCAGAATGGTCGTTTCGTGTTGTTTTCGTTTCCTTTAGAATAGTGCTATCCGTACCATTAGTTGGTAGGAAACCCTATTCGTTGGATGTGGAAGGGACATTCGAAGGGACATCAGATGGTCATAGAAGGCAACTTGTAGGAAGTATCCTAGCACATTCGAAGGGACTATTATCATTTTTTGTAGGCAAAAATCGAGGGTCAAGATCATGTATTCGTAGGCGACATCGTGGGTCTATGATCTTTGTATCGAAGGGACTATGATGATTTGTTTGTAAGCAACGGTGCTAGGATACCTCTACGTTCGAGGGACTTGACCATTTGTATTCGTAAAGGCAATGAGAGAGAATTACCCTAAGGGGTGCATGTGTGAAAGAGTGTGTCAAATTCAGATATGTTTTATCTTTGCATTATGAGTGATCTATGTCTAATTTTATCTTGCCATACACGCCTAATTACTAGCAGTTTATAGGGTGCAGAAAGTAAATTGCGGAAATGTAAAGTGCGGAAAGATAAAGTCCTACGCTATTACATGGCTTCGGGGCAGTTACATAATAAGAGTGCGGAAAATAAAAACCCTAATTAAACTATTACATCCCATAGGCAGTTACATAATTGGAAAAGAAAAGCAAGAAAATTTGTCCGAAAGGTTACAACCTGTGAACAGATACATAATCGGAAAACGAGAGAAATTGCATAAGAAGAAAATGTTAGTAAAAAAGAAATATTTTTGAATGAAGAAAAAAGTTTTATGTTAGTAGTGACGATAATATGATAAGATAAATTTTTGGTAATTTTCTGGATCGTTTTAGTAATTTAAAAATAATTAAAAGTCATTTAAATGATTAATTAATAATTAAATAAAATATGCATGCAAAAATAATAATTTTAATGCTAAAAATTAAATAAGTATTTTTCTGATGATAATGCAAAAAAGAAATATTTTTGGTGTTTTTTAGATGCATGATAAAAAATATTGAAGATAAATTAAATAACATGAGAAATATTAAAGAAAATAAAAATATATGTTAGTTTTTCAAAAGAGTAAAAAAGAGTGGTCTTTCCAGAATTCGAACTGGAGACCCTTGGATGAAAACTCAAGTCTGCTTGCCTTTACCACTGAGCCAACGCGTGTTTGGTGTTTGGAAATTGGAAAGGTTGCATTATAAGCGAATACGTGTCATGGATTTCTGATTTTCAACACACTGTCAGCGCATGGGGCCTAGGTTGAATGGAATGGACGAATTAGAGAGCTCGATCGCGCCACGCACGCCTCTCCGGATTCCAAATCGGTCAACGACGCCGTAGCCCTAGCTCCGGTCGTCTTCTCCGACGATCCAAAATGCCAAACCTGCAAAATACGAAAAATAAATGGCAAAGGGATACCTTATCCCCCTAAATCGACCCTTGCGAATCCAATGGTGGTGTTAGTTTCTTTTGAAAGTGCCTGTACAAGCCGGTTCGATCGAGACAGTTCAAAATGCCCTACCCATGGCAAATCGAATTTCTTACGTCTAAGCTTGCATGTAATGGTTCAAATGTGATCTAATACATGTCCCGAGTTCAAATAAACACACAAAAACAATTAGCAATGCATGGAATTATGAAATCGAATTTCAAGAAAATACCAAATCGGAGCAAGCTAGGGAGCATGATCTGGGCAGTCTGGGCTTCAAGTAAGGATTGGTATTGACTCCTGGGAACCTCAGGAACACGTTTGGATGGATGGCTTGGACTGAAACTTGCTGGAATTTGGAATTCGAAATTGCCAACTTTGAACAATTTTTTTGAAAATAAGGGTTGAGGAATTGTAGAGAATTGGATTTCCTTAAAGATGATCTTTGGTTGAGGAATTTGTGATGAAGTATGTGAAATTTATGCTTGGTCAAAGTTCAGTTTACTTCTCCTTAAGAAACCCTAATTTAGCAACTTTTAACTTTTGATTTATCTTGAGTTTCTATGATGAATCATGATAAAAACTTGATAAAATGATGAATAAAACTTCAAAATATTGATGTTGACATAACATTATGAAATTTGACTAATACAATTGATTTTCAATCGTCTGAGCAATTGATTGTGCAAACTTGTGTTGTGAGGCTTGAAGCTTGACATGGATATACTTTGGGACATATGAGGAAGCATAAAGTTCACTTGAGGCATTAGAAACCACTTTTACCTTGAAGAAAGCAAAACCCTAATTTGGAGGTCCATTGCCTAGGAGAGGGTTTGTCTGATCAATTTTTGAGTAGTTCTTAAATATGGAGATGTATCTTGAACCAATTGATCTTAAAAATGGGAGGAGAAATTTTAGAGTTCAACAATACTAAACAAATTATTTTCGGAGATGCATCTCTGAAACACCTTGATTTGGGGTTTGTTTAGAGAAACATCTTTGAATGGCATTTTTGGATTTTTCAAGGGTTTTTCCCCATCCATAAGAGGTGTACAAAAAAAATTCCCTACAATTGTCTGTTTTGCACTGCATTTTTATTTTGTATCGTCGCCCAAAAATATATCCAAAAGCACTTTTTGACCGTTATAATTATTCTTTTTTATATATAATGGTTGTCGTTTTCTTTTTTACTTTTCTAAAATAGTTTGCAATAATTTTATCATATTCATATGTTATTTGCAGATTAACAAAAAAAAAAAAATGCTATTTGCACAAATATGATATTAACATTTTATTTACGTAAAAATATATATGTAATTTACATAAATATGAGTAGTTTTTACAAATAACAAGGTATTGAAAAAAATACACAAATAACCACGTTTCAGACAAAATTACGCAAATAATTATGTTTCAAAAAAGACTAAGAAGGAGGAGTCATATGAGATGGCACATCCATTCAAAATTTTAAAGGAGGCGCCAAATGAGATGGCGCCTAGGTGCATCTGGTTTTCCCTAGGCCATCTTAGATGACGCCTAGGTGCACATCCATTTTTTTATATTTTTTTGTTAAAAAATAAAACACAACATGCATCGCAAATGAGACTTTGAATTTTAATACTAATGAAACGATTACACAATGGAAATAAAAGTTACATATTCTTTAGTTGTCTCCTAGATTCGATAACGACTCGTGGTTCCGCACTCGGGTCCTCTCCTCACTCGCGGTGTGTTTCGACGGATTTCCTATTGCTTTTAGGTCGAGGGCGTTGCGAGTCAATGCGTTCAGGGTCCATGAAATCCATGATATCACCATATCCGGAAGACCCTCTTTCAAACATTTGGTTACCAATGCGCTCAAAGTTTGGTCGTATTGGTGAGGAGTAGGGTTCCACGGGTGGTCAATAGCACTGATTGTCTGAATAATTAGGGTAAAAAGGAAATGAATCTTGTGGAGTTTGGTATTGTGATTGTTGGGTTCTATGGTGATATGACGGCTGATGGTTAGTTTGGTTGGTTAGGAAATATTCTTTGTGGCTGAGAAAAAAACATACTCATCTTTTGTGAAAATCATGAGAGGTGTCATGATGAAACAATTTGAGAGAAAATGATAAGAGAAAGTGAGAAAATGTGAAGAATGGTGGAGAAATGAGGGTTTTATTTATAGAAAATGCAGGTGCATGTAAGAGCAAGATGAGATTACGTCTCCTCCTAAAAATTTAGTGCATGCACGCTAATTGAAAGTTTAGAGAATTTAACATGCCACACCCAAATTCATACATGGCACCCCCCCCCCTGAAGTTTTGTAATGGCCAAAATGTCCCTGGTGATAAAATAGAAGAGTATTCTAAACTAAATTTCTGATAGAACGTGGAAATTTTCGGTAGTTCAAAAAGAAAATTCAGGTATGCTACAAATAATTATAGAAATTTTAATATATCTGGGAATATACCAGAAATTTAGTTGAAATCGGAATTTCTGGTAGGTTACAAAAAATTATGTTATCCAACGGTTAAGATTTTGTCGGTAGTTTTGAAGGGTTGTGATTGCATCGACAATTTTGTGTCATTCAAAATGCATTGAAAATTGCATAAATAGGGGTCACCTGTTGAAAAATAATCAGAATCGCAAAAGTCCTCTTCCTCAATTTTTGGTTGATGCATCAGTGCACTTCACTATAGCACAAGATCCTGTGAAGTTTCGAATTCTTGATTGTTTGTGGTCCTCGACTCACTGACGGAAAAGTTGGAAGAATTGATGTTTGATATTGATAATATAAGGGTGAGGAAGATTTTCAAGGAAAATTGCGACAGAAATTGCAGTGAAAAACAATTTTCCTTTGTGATCCTTACGAATGATCATGGTCAGTGATAGAATATATTTACCTCTTGTGGCGATTTGGATTTCTTATGCTGTGATCACGAACGTTGATGAAGAAAAGTGTAACACCCCTTCTAATTTCCCCGCGAATATATATAATTAATCAGAGTTTTAACATAACGAAAGGGCGTCACAATTTAAAATTATTCAAAATAACAAAACACCAGACCAGTGGTCATGCTTTTACTAAAGAACTTATTAAATATAATTCAAACCAAAGATTATGTTTTACACAGCGGAAAGAACATAAAATCCGGAATAACTCAATGTAATTATTCCAAGCATAAACTCAAAAGAAACAAGTTTAATAATCCTTAAAATTCCAAAACAATCGTTCCCCAGTGTTACATCTACCAGAGCATGACACTGACACGCGGACAAATCTAAATAGCATAGCTCTACAAGCCATCCTCACCAAATCCTGAGCAGCTAATCACTTCAATCTAAAATCATCAAAGTAAGGGTGAGATTTCATCATGATTAAAATGCATTATACGTTTCTTTAAAATAATAAAATAATCAACATATTATTCCACCCTTATTAGCATCATCAGAATACGGTTCCTAAATGCATTTCACACATATCATTATGCATACAACAACAATCAATGCAATTATAACACTGGAAATCATCCTAACATGTTACAATTACATATGCAATACAGACTCAAATGCATGTGGTACCAAACGTGAACCAAGTCCACACCCTGTTCCGCTTTCACCTCGGAAAACAGCGTCAATCAATGATTCGCCCATACACCACTGGGTCAAGAATCTAGCCTCACCACCACTATCTATTGGGTACGGTTATTGGCCCTGCAAGTTCAATTCCGCACAATGGGAATGAACCATTACCAAAATGCTCATGCATGCACATCAGAAGCATGCAATAATTCAAACATGGAATATGATCACACAACATTATTCCAATTATAATCAATAATAACAACAACATATATGTGTGTTTTGAAATAAGGCGAATATTTGAGACAAACAGAGAAAATATAGAGACCGAAGAAACTATAGAATTTATCTTTGATATTTCTATGTGTGTATTTACATATACCAATGTGTGGTATTTATAGTGTTGAAAAGTTAACTAGTACTGGATGAAATAATACATACTACTATTTGTTTGTTGAATTTGATGCATGTAGTGAGATATATTATTCATAAGTATTTCAAAATAGTAATAATAATAATTGATTATTATTATAACATTCCCCCTTTTGAAATATCTGTCATGGTGCTCATTGAAGTCTTATTGAGGATAATTATGAGAACATCAGTTGTCTCGTTAAAAACTTGTTTACGAGGAGAATTTTTTGCATCTTGAAGAACCCTAACCAACCTCAAGAAAACCGTGACTTGCAAGCAACTAGCAGCCATAACTTTGGATCAATTCAAGTCGTTCCAAGCCTTGCAATCAATTCCTTGGTGTTTTCTAAAGCTAAACAAGCCATCACCATCGATCGAGACGTCCAGAATCGTCATATACATACTCACGGTTTGCACTTTCTTTTTCAAAATCGATTCTCAAGTTTTACGCATATTTAACATGTTTTGATTGCATATATGTTTCTAATGAGTTTTCTAAGCTTTCTGCACAATTTGATTTAAGTTTCAGCGCAGATATGAGAACTTGCCATTGTTAGGGTTTATGAGCTCGAATTAGGGTTTCTCATAATAGGTAAAATTGGGAACAACCAGTGGTACTATCATACTCAGGAGGTCAAACCGGATCGATCCATGCCCTCACCATGAATTTATATTGCTTGTGTTGAATTTTTGAAACTTGCAGGTCCTATAGCTACAGACGATCTGTAGGTAAAAGCTTTTGCTACGGATGAAAACCGTAGCTAAAAGTCTAGAAATTCAAATGGGGAAGCAGACCCCCTGCGCGCGTTTTTTTGATTTAATCAATTTCCAGAAAATTATTTCTTTATATTTATTTTGTTTCATTATTCAAACAGCTAACATGCCTAGCTCAGGTGGTAAAGCAGTGCATGTGTGAGGGAGAGGAGCAGGGTTCGATCCCTGGCTCTAGCATTCTTTTTTTCACTAACCAATTTTCTTCATATTTTCCTATTATTTTTTCTATTTTATTTAATTGTTTTCAAATATTTTTCTAACTCATTAAAAATCACCAAAAAAATTCTGTTTTTCATAATTAGGTCAGAAAAATACTTATTTAATTTTTGACATTAAAAAAATATTATTTTTCATCTTTATTTTATTTAATTTTTAATTAATCTGAAATTAACTTTTAATTGCTTTTTCTATACCAAAATTAATCCAGAAAATTCCCAAAAAATATTTTCTTATGTAATTAGGTTTACTAACCTTAAAAAAAAATTCTAACTCAAAACCTTTTTTTTACTAACATTATTCTCTCTTATTTACAATTCGATTCTTCTCGTAATATTTTCCGATTATTATAACTGCTTCTAGGTTGTAATAGTTAGGTTTAATTTCTCGTATTTTTTCCAATATTATATATTTGCTCATGGGATGCAATAGTTTAATCAGGGTTTATTTTCCGCACTCCTTATTATGTATCTGCCCCAAAGTCATGTAATAGTCTAGGGTTTTACTTTCCCGCACTTTACATTTCCGCAATTTATTTTCCGCACCTATTAACTGCTAGTAACTAGGCGTGTATGGCAAGATTAATTCAATCAACGTAGCTAACCCTAATCACAAGATAAATAGCTGAATACAACACACTCTTCACACATGCACTCACCTTAGGGTATCCTCTCTTGTTGCCTTACGAATAATGGTCATGTCCCTCGAACGTGGGGATATCTTAGCACAGTTGCCTACGAACAATATCATCATAGTCCCTTCGAATTAAAGATCATAGTCCCTCGATGACCCTCGATGTTGCCTACGAATACATGATCTCATCCCTCGATTGTTGCCTACGAAAAGTGATGATCGTCCCTACGAATATGCTAAGGTATCCTTACAAGTTGCCTTTTATGACCATCCGATGTCCCTTCGATTGTCCCTTTTTACATCCAACGAATAATGTTACCTATCAACCAATGGTATGGATAGTCTTATTCTAAAGGAAAGGAAAATAACACGGAAACGACCGTTCTGAGTGGGTAAAATAAGTCTCTTTTGCTTGCTCAATCAAAATACTCTTTACACCTCACACTTTTCAAAATCTTTTCCAAAACACTTTGTATACATTTCAGCGTGAATCATTACAAAGTCTTTTCCAAAACAAAACATTTCCAAACACTTCATATACATTCCAGCATGAATCATTACGAAGTCAAAGCGAAATGCCTTTTCAAAACATTTTCAAACACACACACAAAAAGCAATTTATAAAGTGAGCTAAGCAATTAAGAGCCCGTAGATAACTACGGATGAAAAGGGTGCTAACACCTTCCCTTTTCATAACTGCCTCCCGTACTCAGAATCTAACGAAGGTCTTTTTCTATTCTTTTCACCTTCCCTTAATTGGATAAAAGAAAAGTCGGTGGCGACTCTTGCTATCCGCAACATTTGCGATAAAATGCAAAACAAACAAGTCAGTTATCCCACCTTGTTACAACAACCCACTTTTCACACATGCACCCACCTTAGGGTATCCTCTCTTGTTGTCTTTCAAATACATGGTTATGTCCCTCGAACATAGGGATATCTTAGCTAAGACGCTTACAACATATCATCATAGTCCCTTCGAATTAAAGATCATAGTCCCTTGATGACCCTCGATGTTGCCTACGAATACATGATCTTGTCCCTCGATTGTTGCCTACGAAAAGTGATGATCGTACCTACGAATATGCTAAGGTATCCCTACAAGTTGCCTTCTATAACCATCCGATGTCCCTTCGAATTTCCCTTTTACATCCAACGGATAAGGTTACCTATCAACCAATGGTATGGATAGCCTTATTCTAAAGGAAAGCAAAACAACACGGAAACGACCGTTTTGAGTGGGTAAAATAAGTCTATTTTGCTTGCTCAATCAAAATACTTTTCACACCTCACACTTTCAAAACTTTTCAAACACTTTGTATACATTCCAGCGTGAATCATTACAAAGTGTCTTTCCAAAACAAAACATTTCCAAACACTTTGTATACATTCCAGCGTGAATCATTACGAAGTCAAAGCGAAATGCTTTTTTTCAAAACATTTTCAAACACACACAGAAAGCAATTTATAAAGTGACCTAACCAATTAAGAGCCAGTAGATAACTACGAATGGAAAAGGTGTTAACACCTTCCCTTTTCATAACTGCCTCCCGTACTCAGAATCTAATGAAGGTCGTTTCCTATTCTTTTCGCCTTCCCTTAATTGGATAAAAGAAAAGTTGGTGGCGACTCTTGCTATCCGCAAAATTTGCAAAAAAATGCAAAACAAACAAGTCAGTTCTCCCACTGTGTTACACCCAAGGTCTCGGTATCAGTGTTCTTTACCATTTCCCAAGCGTGCACAAATCTTCGACGGTAGTTCTGGAGATCGCTTTTATAGTCAAACACAATGTCTTGGAGAAGCATATCATGAGGACCATCTCTTCGAGCATAACCAAACTGACGTAGAGCTAGAGAAGGGTTGTAAGTGATACCTCCCCTTATGCCAAGGAGTGGTACATTAGGGAATTCCCCATAACGCTCAATGAAAGTGAAGTCCTTTTGAGAAAAAAGACACCAACGAATATTTGAATGAGAGAGTGACATCGGCCTTTGAGACCACTTAAATCTTTGCTCGTTCATCATTATTGATTCAGGAAGGTGCAAAATAAACCACCTGAAAAGTAACGGTATGCAACACATGAGAGTTCCTTGACTTTTGATAGTACGAGTGTGAAGAGAATGCAGAATGTCTCCAAGCAAAGTAGGCACATGATTACGAGTGAGGAATATCTCGATGCCGTTCACGTCTATGAATTGATCTAGATTAGGAAATAGTTCCAAACCGTAGATTAGCAAGGCCAAACTGTCTTCGAATGCATGGAAACTCATAGCCTTTAGGAATTCTCGAGCTTTCTTTATCAGAAACTTAGAAAGCAAACCCTTAACTCCGCTTCTTGTTTCCCAATTAGCTTCAATGTCTGATCGCTTTAGATGTAACGCTGATGTGATGTCTTCGTATTTCGGAGTTTTTTCTGAACCAGTGAATGGTATCTGATCAAGGATAGGTATCCCAAGTAGTTTAGAGAACTCTTCCAATGTAGGTACCAACTGATAATCTGGGAATGTAAAGTAGTGATGTTTCAGATCGAAGAACTGGAATACGATGTGCATCATATCTTCTTCAAAACCGGAGATAACCAAGTCAAGCAGATAACCATGTCTTTTGATGAACTGAGCATGATCGAGGACTTATGAAAATAATTCTTTAAGTTGAGAAGGTATACCCATGAAGTTGATTCGGATATTCTTTCTGGAAGCTATAACTCCTACAAAACAGAGCAAAGATAAATCCGTAGGTCCTTGAAATAGTTAGAAATGATATGATGATTTTATGATGTTATGATGTCTTCGATTGGAATCTTGTAACTTTCGGGAGCGGTATATTTAACCATGAAATCAAAATTTCCACTTGGTCGCCCCAAGGTATCCCAGACTTCTGGTATGGCTTCGCTTACGTCTTCAATTTTCAGATTTTTAGCAATATCTTCCCACAGATTCTCCACAGGTGGAGGTTTCAGAAATAACGCTTCTCGGTTGTCCATCATCCATTGAATACACCTCTTCAACCAAGCACATCCATCAGATTCAGATGCACACCAACGACAGTTATTAGGGCATCCTGGAAATACACCGGCTTGCAGCGAATTTTTCTTGATAGCCATCAGAGGAACAATCAGCTCGTTCACATCATAAACCAAGAGCAAAGAAGATGCAAGGAAGAACCAAGAGCAAAAGTTGAAGATTATAGTGTTGCCATCAATCTAAGAGGTAAGGGTGGGGTTATAACTCTATAATGGGATACATGATGGATGATATGTGGGATGGGGTTTATAGATTTGCCTTTGTTTTGTTGCGAATGATTGTTGTAATCGATGTTAAAATTGGTTGTTATCGATGAATTAGTTGTGGGCAATTGATCTATGTTGTTTGGGTATGATTTCTATATTGCTGTGGTACTGTATTGGGTTGGTGAAAGGTTGGTGAAGATGAAATTTGTAGGAAAACGTATTGAAAACAGAAGTTTGGAATTTTGTCTCGCACAGTTCGCGGCGCCAACTGAAGGATGCAGCGCGAACCCCTTTTCTGTCAAATTCGTGGCGCGAACAATGGATCGCGGCGCGAACAATGGATCGCGGCGCATGCTGTTTGTTTTGCTTCAAAATGATTTTTGAGAACGAATTGATAGTAGGTTCCATGTAGGTTGCAGGATATTTAAGTAGTGGAATTATGATTATTACTAGTATGAAAATTTATTAAATCGATCAAAGTAGCATGCTGTTGGATTAATTTGATTTAAGTTGCAGGATAGTTTAATAATTAACTTTAGTAGCCGCTCCTAAATAATTGGAAAAATATTAGTATGGTAATTAGTTGAATTGAATTAAGTACTATGTTGGCAGCAGAGTGATAATTGGTTCCGATGAATTAAGTTGCAGCAACGATTACCTTAAGTGAAATATGACCCTTGGAAGCATGGAAAGGATTGTGTAATCGATTGTAGTAGTGAAAATGATGGTTTGTTTAGTAGGCAGTGACAATGGCTAAAGAGAATGGATACAACAAAATGATAAATGTACAATGTTGTTGGGATTTAACAAGAAACTTTAGTAAATAATGAATATAGCATAATAATAGCGTTAGTAGTAAATTAGCAGAATAGTTGCGTAACAATGTTTAGTGACAAATTTTATAGTAGAGACTAAGTTGATTGGTTGCAGAGTTGGCATGCCTTAGTAGAGAACTATGTAGAATTATCAGTAGAAGTTATTTAGTGTAATAAGTTGCCAGCAGATTAATGTAGTAACTAATAGTGGATTATTAAGTGGATGAAGGTAGCATATGTTGGTAGCAAGTAGTGTTAATAAGACATATAATAATTAGTATTGGTATAATTAAGTTGTAGGCTTTTAGCCAATGTTGAATTATTACTAAGTTGTAGACCTATGGCCAATGTTGAATTGCGGTTGACTAGTTGTTATGTTGTCGTTGTTGTGTGTTGTTGTTGTGTTGTCATGATTTTTTTTGTTGAAGTTGAGGTCGCAGGACATACATTGCATTATTAAGTTGGCCTGAATTGGCACCATGTTGGTCTGCATTGGTAAAATATTAAGTTGAAGGCTTATGCCTTGTTGATGCCTCGGTAAACTGACAGATTTCTAAGTTGGGAGTTTTACTCCAATGATACCACATGCATGTGCACAATTGAGTTGCATTTGAAGTTGCATAATTATAGTTGTTATGTTGATGTGTCGATTGATTTAAGTTGTTGTTGTTATTCATAAGTTGTGAAACAGTTATTATGTTGTGTTGGAAATGTTGTTGTGATATAATTGTTATAATTATGTTATTATAAGTTGTGAAGTGGTGATTCTATATAATCTAATCTAATCTAATCTAATATATTGTTTATCATGAATTCAATTATATTGGTAGATATCTCACCCTTTTCGTTTGTTTCGCCGTTACCTTTATACTGGTAACGTGCAGGTATTCGAGAATGAAGAATTTGGCCGCTGTTAGTCCAAGTCGATTTAGTTGCTCTGATATGTAGCACTCGGGGGATGAACGATTGTTGTTTAATTGTTGTTATTGTTTTAATAGTCGAATCTTAAGTTGTTGTTATTAAAGAATCGTTATATTAAAGTTATTTTGTGCTGAACATGAGTTTTTGTGACTCTAAGTTGAATTATGTGAAGCCGATTATTAATAAAAGTTGTTTTATTTTCAAAATAAATAATCAGGTTGTTATCAGGTTATCCAAACCAGTGTTGTATCTAAATTAATTATGGTTATATGAAGTTGTTCTAAGTTGAACATGTGGCATCTCATTCGTTTGTGCAAAATTTTGCACTCTGATTTATAATTATGGGGTAGAAATGAGGTGTTACATGAGACATTTTTAGTGAAAACAGACGGAGATAACAATAAAGGAAATAAGAGATCTATTATTCACTTTAAATTGTGTTGTACAAAATAAAGATACACGCTATAACTATTTATATACAACCCTAATTAGACTTGGCTATACACAACTTAAATGTATTTATTACTACAATGCCCTAATTCAGAGATATATCTCAACAACACCCCTGGTTTTAAAAAAAATGTTTTGGAAATACATCTCTAAAAATATTCTAATAAAAAAATGTGTGCGTTCAGAGATACATCTCTAAATTTTGAGATAAACATGAAATTTCATAAGAGATGGCTAAGAAGATGTAAAGGTGTGGAAAGAAATTTCTCAATTATAAGGTTAAGACATATTTGATCTTTTATTCAATTTCTAGACCACTGAGGTTTCTTTTCTCCCCTTTTGAGATGGATGATTAGCGTTTTGAATAGTAAAAAATATAATAGTTCGTACATATTCACCAAAATGTTCATATTTAGGGATTTGGGGTTGATTTGTTGACTTTGTTTTTTCTATTTGTTTGGGTAAAATTAGCCTATTTTAATTGTACCATGGTGGTTGTTGGTCTTTTATTAGTGCTGCTGCCACACATACTATACAGTACAACAAAGTTGCATGTTATACATGCAATAAAGCTGTTTTGGTCTTTAAAACAAACAAAGAGAGTGGTGTGGATCGTTCTTGTACACCCCAGTCTTGAAAGCATACATACAAAAGCAAAATGGATTATTGATATGCAAACATGGAAAAATCGGATTCACAGTTACCATAAGAAACAACCTTTTACACTATAGATGGCATTATTCCTATTTTTACAAATAATCTAGGGGAATTTTTTAACCCATGCACATCCTCCCCAAGCACATTCAATCATAGTCTTTCTGAGATTACCATCGAAAGCTATTCCAACATAATAAGGAATAAAGCTATTCCCGGTTCCTACATCAGGTGATACAACATTCACAAAACCATTATGCTTAGAATATAAATAGGAGAAGAAAGCTCGGTGAGTGTTGAGACCAAACAAAAAAAATTGGAACTGAAAATAATATAAAAGAAATAAGGGTTTAATTTGTTGCACAAAATAAGGATACACCCTATAATTATTTATATATCATTCTAATTGAGATTTAGTATACACAATTTAAATTAAATTTTAATAGTTTTTAGATGAATATAAATTATTATATTAGAAAAATTAAAATAAATCATTTATCTCTTACTTATTTTAATTTTATTTCAATATTAAAATAAAATCATAAAAACAAGAATATAAAATAAAATACAAATATAAAATAAAAATGGTGAGATAGAGTGTTGAATTTTATCTAAACAAAATTATTTTATTGAGTAAAAATTAAAAAATATTATTATAAGTAAAAAAAATAATATAGGATATAAAAAATAAAATAGAGGATTTTGAATATACAATAGATAGTCTAATATTCATGCTGTTAATAAAAGTTGATATAACTGTCAAGTTTTAAAATATCATGACGTTGTTAATATAAGTGTCAACTTTTAAAATATCGTGACATTAGTTTGGTTGACAAATAAAAGGGTGCCACCAATAATTCACACAATATAAAAAAATTGGTTTCAAAATAAGTAATTTATTTTAATTTTTAATATTTTTTTTAATTCTACATTCTAATTAATAAAATATATATAATAAATTGAACTATACTAAAAATATTTCCGCCCCTATTTTTATTTATTTGTGTTTGAAATGATCAATTCCACCATTCATTTGTAGGACATAATGAATATTTAAAAATAAAAAAATAAAAATTACTATTATTGAAGAACTAAAACTGAATTTAATTTAAGCCTAATTTGAATTAAACCCTTAATATCACACCAAAATATAAATTTATACCACAAAGACGGACCCTTAGTTTAGCCGTCTTCTAGATCTTTCCTAAGCCTCACTTGTTGGAGTTGGAACCAGAGTTTCTTTTCTTCCTTTTCGAGATCCTTCCAAATCAAACAACAAATCCTATATATCACACCAAAATTAACAAAAATCCCACCCCAAAACCAACGATTTAACATTAACCACCACTCTTTGATTCACCCCCAAAAACTTATTTTTATAGAATATAATTTAAAATCTAAATTTAAAATAAAAAATTAAAATATAAAAAAAAAAGTTGAAACTGAAGTTTTGAAAAAAGATGTAATCGTCAAATTCAGCGTTGATTTTACTTGATTTACACTAATGTTGATAGGATAGTCAAGTTGAGTACATTGGTGAGTGAGGATTATTCTCTGTGTTGGATGAAAGACAATAAAAACTCACATTATGTAAGGAGAAAAGCATTTTTAAATAAAAAGAAAATTTAAAAAGATACAAGATGAAATGTCAGAACAAGAAAATAAATTCTTGCATAGCAAGCTTCTCATTGTAATACTTTTCACTAAAAACAAAAAATATGAGAAAGCCTTTTCGTTATGCACTTTTTATATGCAAAACTTTTTAACTGACACCCACTCCCTCAAATCAGTTTTTCAAGACGCATACCACACCCTCACGCGTACCACCACTACCCACCACGTGTACCACCACTACCCACCAACAACCTCCAAGAACCTTTTTTTCTTCTCTCATTCTACCACCCTCATCCATACATACCACACATTAAGAGAAGTTAGTTTTTCTCAAAACCCTTCTTCTTCTTCTTCTTTCACTCTACCACCACCACACTTTTCTCAAAAAAAACTACCTTCATCTTCACTCATCTACCATCGTGAGGCATATCGAAGTTAGTAATGGAGAAGACTCCGGTAACGGAACATTCATCTTCAGCATGGGGAAAACTCATCTCACACTCTTCACAGGTATACACCAACTCCATGTCTCTTGAAGCATGATTTCCCTGTTAGATAAATATTAGGAATCTGTTATATTTTGAATTAGTCTTTTATTAGTTCTGACTTAGTATTTATCAGCTGCTATTTTTTAGGATAGAGTTTGTTTTCAACTTCTCTACCCACGTTGCAAGTTGTAAAACGTGGGTCTTAGGTTTATTTCAGTTTCATGTAATTGGCTATATAATAGCCTCAGTTTATTGAATAAAGCACATCCCTTCAGTGCATTTTTTCTAAGCTTTCTGTTTTAACAATTGGTATCAGAGCTCCACAAGGGGCCTGATTCAAAGAGTGAGTAAAACACAGAAAAAATGTCAACCTCAGAGAAGTTTGTGCAGCAGGCAATTCCAAAGTTCGATGGCCATTATGATTTCTGGGCTATGACAATGGAAAACTTTCTCAGAAGCAAGGAGATGTGGAGTCTGGTGGATGTAGGCGTCCCTGCACCAGCAATCGGTACAGCAGCAGCAAGCGAAGCCCAGAGGAAGGTCGTGGAGGAGGCCAAACTCAAAGATTTGAAAGTCAAGAATTATCTTTTCCAGTCAATCGACAGAGAAATACTGGAAACAATCCTCGACAAAGGGACATCGAAGGCAATCTGGGATTCAATGAAGAAAAAATATCACGGGACCACAAAGGTGAAAAGGGCTCAGCTTCAAGCATTGAGAACAGAGTTCGAGCTGCTGAAGATGGAAGAAGGAGAAAAGGTAGACAGTTTTTTGGGACGAACTCTAGCTGTGGTTAACAAAATGAAATCAAATGGTGAGACAATGGAGCAAAGCACAGTGGCCAGCAAGGTACTTAGATCATTGACTTCTAAATTCAATTATGTTGTTTGTTCAATAGAGGAGTCAAATGATTTGAGCACCTTGAGTATTGATGAATTGCATGGAAGTCTACTGGTTCATGAACAAAGGATGCAGAGTTACCAAGAAGAAGCACAAGTGCTGAAAGTAACTCAGGAAGACAAGCCAAGCAGAGGCAGAGGTCGAGGTATGTTCAGAGGAGGACGTGGCAGAGGTAGAGGGAGACAATTCCTAAATAAAGCAACTGTTGAATGCTTTAAATGTCATAAGTTGGGACACTTCCAATATGATTGTCCTGACTGGGAAAAGAATGCAAACTATGTTGAGGAAGAGGAAGAACTTTTGTTGATGTCTTATGAAGTGCCTCACCAAACAAAGAAAGAAGAGGTGTGGTTCCTCGACTCGGGCTGCAGCAATCATATGACGGGAAACAAAGATTGGTTCTCAGATTTGGAAGAAGGATGCAATCAAACTGTGAAGCTGGGAAATGATTCAAGGATGGCAGTAGCGGCAAAAGGAAGTATACGGATAAAATTAAATGGCGTAACTCAGGTAATATCTAATGTTTACTATATTCCTGAGCTCAAGAACAATTTGTTAAGCATAGGACAACTCCAAGAGAAAGGGTTAGCCATTTTAATTCAAGATAACACTTGCAAAGTATTTCATCCTAAGAGGGGGGTGATTATGCAAACTGAAATGAGTGGAAATAGAATGTTTTGTCTAACAGTTGCCAAGGCATCAAATGATTCCAAGTGCCTACAAGTTGAAGAAGCATCAGAAAAGGAAGCTCACAAGTGGCATTGTCGCTTTGGCCACTTGAACCATAAGGGGCTTATAATGCTTTCTCACAAGAAGATGGTAACTGGCTTGCCTTCACTACAACTTCCAACGAAGATATGTCAAACATGCTTAACTGGAAAACAACATAGAGAGTCCACACCAAAGAGAAGCTCGTGGAGAGCATCAAAGCAACTTCAGCTAGTACACTCAGATATTTGTGGCCCCATCAAACCAGCTTCAAACAGTGACAAGAGGTATATCCTGAGTTTTATTGATGACTTTACTCGTAAAACTTGGATTTATTTCTTACATGAGAAATCAGAAACTTTTGCTACATTCAAAAATTTCAAAAATCTTGTGGAAAAGCAAATGGGTGCACACATAACCTGTTTAAGAACTGACAGAGGTGGTGAATTCACCTCAAATGAGTTTGAAATTTTTGTCAATCACAAGGAATTAGGAGACAACTAACAGCAGCATACACCCCTCAACAGAACGGGGTGGCAGAAAGGAAGAACAGAACAATTATGAATGCGGTTCGTTCCATGCTAAATGAAAGACAAGTTCCTAAATCCTTTTGGCCTGAAGCGGTGAGATGGTGTGTGCATGTTCAGAATCGTTGTCCAACAACAGCAGTTGAAAATAAGACCCCTGAAGAAGCATGGAGTGGGGTAAAACCGGTGGTGGATTATTTTCGAATCTTTGGATGTGTCGCACATGTTCATGTACCAGATCAAAAGAGGAGTAAGCTGGATAATAAGAGCAGAAAGTGTGTTTTTTTAGGAGTCAGTGACGAGTCTAAGGCATGGAGGCTATTTGATCCAGTCTCAAAAAGGATCATAGTTAGCAAAGATGTTGTTTTTGAAGAGGAAGAAGGTTGGGACTGGAATGAATCAGAAGAAAAACATAGGAAAAATGCATTGGTATGGGAAGATGAAAATGGTCAGAATGAAGAAGAAGATGCACCAGGAGAATTCAGCAGCACATCTGCAGTGCCGGGCAACACTCCAATAGGGCCCATCAGCACACCGGTAGGGTCCAACAACGCAGACAATAGTCTAGCAGACTCATCTCTCCGAAGCAGAATAGAAAGAATCAGATTGCAATCCCCTATAAATACGCCAAACTCAGCGGCGTATGAAGAATTGGTTGCAGAGAGGGGTTTGCGAGAAAGAAGAGCTCCATCCTGGATGTGTGATTATGAAACAGGAGAAGGACTGTCCGAGGAAGAAAATCTGAGTGCAATGATGATGGAAATTGAAAATGATCCAATTTCTTTTGAAGAAGCAGTGAAAAGCAGAAAATGGAGGGAAGCAATGCAAGCTGAAATTGAGGCCATAGAGAAGAATCAAACTTGGGAACTTACTACACTTCCTAAAGGAGTTAAACCCATTGGAGTCAAGTGGGTGTTCAAAACTAAGTTTAATGAAGAAGGGAGTATTGAGAAGTTCAAAGCAAGATTAGTGGCAAAAGGGTATGCACAACGTTATGGGATAGATTATACTGAAGTATTCGCTCCAGTGGCAAGGCTAGACACTATCCGTATAATACTTGCAATGGCAGCTCAATTCAGTTGGGAGGTTTTCCAGCTTGATGTGAAGAGTGCCTTTCTTCATGGTGAACTCAAGGAGGAAATATTTGTGGAGCAACCTGATGGATTCATAAAGAAAGGACAAGAAGGAAAAGTCTATAAGCTGAGAAAAGCATTATATGGTCTCAAACAGGCGCCACGAGCTTGGTATAGCAGAATCGAAGCCTATTTTATACAAGAAGGCTTTGAGAGATGCCCATATGAACACACATTGTTCACAAGATCAAAAGAAGGTAAAAGGTTGATAGTAAGTCTTTATGTTGATGACTTAATTTTTACTGGAGATGATAATACAATGTGTGCTGAATTTAAAAGCTCCATGATGATGGAGTTTGATATGTCTGATTTGGGGAAAATGAAGCACTTTCTCGGAATAGAAGTTAAACAAAGTTCAGGTGGGATTTTTATCTGTCAGAGGAGATATGCAAGAGAAGTGCTAGCAAGGTTCGGTATGGAAGACATCAATGCAGTAAAAAATCCCATAGTTCCAGGCACAAAGCTGCACAAGGATGAAGGAGGGGCCAGAGTTGATGAAACTTTATTCAAGCAAGTTGTAGGAAGCCTCATGTATTTAACTGTAACTAGGCCTGATTTGATGTATGCTGTTAGTCTAATTAGCAGGTTCATGACCAGGCCTACCATGTCACATTGGCTTGCAGCAAAAAGAATATTAAGATACTTGAAAGGTGCAACCGAGTTTGGGATTTTTTCCAAGAAAGGTGAAGGCAGCCTGAGACTCGTGGCTTTTACGGATAGTGATTATGCTGGAGACTTTGATGATCGAAGAAGTACATCAGGGTTTGTATTTATGTTAGGATCTGGAGCTGTTTCTTGGTCATCAAAGAAACAATCAGTGGTTGCCCTTTCTACCACAGAAGCAGAGTATATAGCGGCAGCTTTGTGTGCCTGTCAGTGTGTTTGGCTCAGAAGGGTGTTGGGAAAGCTTGGCATTGAAGAGAATACAGGGACAGAAATTATGTGTGACAATAGTTCTACTATACAATTGTCCAAAAATCCAGTATTTCATGGTAAGAGCAAGCATATTGATGTAAAATTCCACTTTCTAAGAGACTTAGTGAATGATGGAGTAGTGGAGCTGAACTACTGCAATTCACAACATCAAATTGCAGACATCATGACGAAGCCATTAAAGCTGGAGCAGTTTGTGAAGCTTCGTAGCCTGCTTGGAATGACCGAAGTTTCAAAAGTAAGCTAAGTGCAGGAGCATTAGCTTAAGGGAGGGATTGTTAGATAAATATTAGGAATCTGTTATATTTTGAATTAGTCTTTTATTAGTTCTGACTTAGTATTTATCAGCTGCTATTTTTTAGGATAGAGTTTGTTTTCAACTTCTCTACCCACGTTGCAAGTTGTAAAACGTGGGTCTTAGGTTTATTTCAGTTTCATGTAATTGGCTATATAATAGCCTCAGTTTATTGAATAAAGCACATCCCTTCAGTGCATTTTTTCTAAGCTTTCTGTTTTAACAATCCCTACGATTCTGTTCGTATTTTTTCCCTTTATTTTTGCTTTTATTTTTCTACAACTTCTTCTGTTGAGATGATGGTTGATAATGTGGATGGTTTTGTTAACCTTCTTGGTTTTGTTACTCTTTTTGATATTTCAAAGAAAAGTTTAGTTGATTTTTCCATCTTGGATATACGGGTTATTCTATTGAAGATTATTTTAGTTATTGAGAAAATTCATTGATTATAACTGATTTTCTGCAACAAAATGAGCCTCATAATGCATAGTTTAATGAGGTCATCTACACCATTCTTACCCAACATTGTTATTCTGCTGTATTCTGTTAAATGGTGGTTTGGCTTTTCAAAGTTGTGTGACTTTTTGTTGTTCATGCATGTAGAATCATCACATTGAATTGTCTGGAGAAAACTTCAAGGTTGACAGTGGTGGTATTTTGGCTAGCTTTAGCCGGTTGAGGTATGATAAGTTGTCAAGTACATATTTACATTTTTCTTTCCAAAATAATTAGCGACAATTTATCTATTACTTTCTTTATATAGGGTGGAGATTTACCATTCAGTTTGATGGAACTAAAAGAGGGTGTAGTAAACGTGAATGGCAAAAATTATGAAAAGACTACACATAAACATTTGCTGGTTAGGGGAGGTGATGAATTGATATTTGGATCAGCTATCTATGTATCCTTTTTACATATATTGTTTCCTTTATATATTATTATTACAAATATGTTAAATTGAATCTTTATATATTATTATTACAAATATGTTCATTCAACCTTTATGCTGTCAATACTAGTTAATTGTTAACTGAAATGAATTCTCAATTCTTGTTCATGTAACCTTTATGCTGTCAATACTGGCTAATTGTTAACTGAAATGAATTCTTAATACTTGTTCATTGTTATGCCATATGAAGTGTTATTAGTTTATTAAAAGTTCCAATAAATTTGTATCAATTAGCTTGAATAAGTGTTGATTGTTATCACGCTGCTATCTTGCACTGTTTTAACATTGACAGACAGGACTCATTTGGCAAACTATACCAGTAGCTTGAATCAAGTGTTAACCGTTATCATGCTGCTACTATCTTGCACTGTTTTAACATTGATGGCCAGGATTCATTTGGCAAACTATACAGTAGCTCATGCTGTAAAATTATGTTTTCTAAATTGACAACACAATTTTTCATCAAGAGAATAAAATTTTCATTACATAGAAAATATTTGAGCTTCATACAAGTCACTTTCTATTTTATACATACATAGAAATACATACATTGAGCTACTTTATCTAACTTGTATGAACTTTGGAGTCTTAACTAACTTGTAATTTAGACCTTTGACCTACAAACTGCAAGGAGCGTTAGTGCTATTATCACAGATCAGGCCTTAGCACAAAATGAAAGAGAATCGTTTGATCGAAAATTAGAAAACAAAATTGTTGATCCAAATGATATAGATGTATCATTTCAAGATTTCCCTTTCTTTTTAAGGTAATAGCAATTTTTTTATTACTTAATTAATCTTTTATTCGAATAGCTTATTATTTATTTTCTTTTAAATGTTGTTAATTTATTATACTGTTAATAGTGATACTACAAAGAGTCTAATCATTGCATCAACTCGCCTCCACCTTGATGCCAACTTCAGAGAAATCAGAAAATCTGCTCCTATGCTTACATCAGAGTCACAAAGGATCATACTGTCAGGCCCTGCTGGTAGTTTTTATATCTCACTTGCTTACAATTTAATTCCTTAGAATACAATTACATGACAATTAGTAACTAGATCCATAAAATTTGGCAAACTGCATGACAATTAGCAGCACAATATTTACCAAAAGCTTGATGCTGAAAATGATTGTAAACTACTAGCCTATAAATATTCACCAAAAGATTGATGCTGAAAATGATTGTAAACTACTAGCCTATACCTACCTGTTCTACTTCGCTTGAATATTTTTAGATTAGTGCCCTATATAGAAAAGCACCCCCTGCTGATGGTTAAATCATAGTTTCATGGTTGTAGCTAGTGGGCCTACTTATCTTCATCAAATGCTCCTCTTTGTGAACCTCGTGTTGCACGTGTTGCTTATCCATCCACATAGGTTAAGACACTAACCTGATCAGTTCTCTTCATGTACATGAGACAACACATTTGTCCACTGTTGAGCCTTCTAGCTCTGTACACAATTTAAAAATCAGAACCCAATGTTTGGCTGCCCAATTTTTTTTTTTTTTTTTTTCACTATTACATTCTTCTACTTCCACAATTGTCAGTTATTTAAGACTTTTTGATCCGTCGTCACCACAAAACATCTCTCTCATAAGTAGGGTTTCCAATGGTGGATGACTATTACCACGACCATTAGTTCTCTCTAGTATGTAGACTTTGTCACATTTCTTACTCTCAAAGTCTTACTGAAATATGCCAATGATTACTTCCCTGGTGTGCACTAGTAGTTACTTGCAAAAAACAGAGGTTATGCAAATTGACGCGAGGCTCTTGCAAATGCACATACTATTTCATATCAATTAGGAAAGAAGTGCAAGGAACCATCTATATATGCAAGTAGCTTGTGTGTTAAGAAACAAGCTTTTAACCACAAGTTAACTAACTAATATAGTTCCTAGAATTATTACACAACATCCCTCATAATTCTAAATGCCTATTAGTCCTAATTGATCTCTTAAGTATTTAAAGCTTTCAATTTTCAAGGTTTTTGTGAAGCCATATGCAAGCTGCTCCTTTATAGGACACTATGTAACCTCTATCATGCCTTTCATCACTTTCTCTCTTATAAAATGAAATCTAGCCTCAATATGCTTGCTTCTTCCATATGACACTAGATTCTTAGCCAAACTTTTTGCAGATTTGTTCTTAGCCAAATCAGGATATTTGATGAAAAGCCACCATTTGCATTCATCTTGCTTCTGTTTCATGAAACCTTTTGAATCCCTTCTATCTCAATGTTTCCCAAGTTTTCCCCTCACCTAATTAACTTTTGATTCTCTATGAATCAACACCAACCCTTTGGTGTTGCAACTAGGCTTTAGGTGCCAATTCTTAGTAAAACACAAGTAGTTACTTGCAACACAAGTAACAGAAACATAGGTTATGCAAACTGATGCTAGGCTCTTACAAATGTACATACTATACCATATCATTTAGGAAAGACATACAAGGAACTGTATATATGTAAGTAGCTTGTGTGTTAAGCAACAAACTTTTAACCATAAGCTAACTAACTAGCCAATATAATTCTTAGAATTGCTACACGACAAGAGTGGCTCCTACCCCTCCATCACTTTTTGAAAAGCAGATATATGCGTCATTTAAACTTGTCCAATTTCAATTTTTGTCATCTAGTTTTGGCATGTGTTTAGGAAAACTTCGTTTGGAACTCATCTTTCACACACTTTCACTTGTGTTTCTTGCTTAAAATCAACACAATTTATGAGTACCAAATGTTAGAACAATAACCGTTTGCAAAAACACACATTTGTTAGTAGAAAAAGAGAAGAAATTTATTGAAATATTTAATTAGCATGCTTTGCAAAATAGTTAAACTTGTATTTACAAAGTTGAGCCCCCACATCGATTCCATAAAGCCCATTTCACATTGTACTTGACTCAAAATCAGTATGAACTACATCTAAGCTACTAATAATAGAAATTCTGTCTTATTTTTAACCTAAGACTTAAAAGCTTTTAATTTTATATATAATATAATTCTTGTGTTGTTTCAGAAATTTATCAGGAAACTCTGTCCAAGGCTATTGCTAAGCACTTTGATGCAAGACTACTAGTTGTGGATTTACTTTCATTTTCTGCTGTATGTGTTCTAATATATTCTTTTTTGTTTTCTAGTGAAACTTTATTCTTTTTATTTCTATAAAAAATTATTTATTAACTTTCCATTATTAGTTAAAGAGGTTAGTATTCCTTTATTGTTTTAACTGCTAATTTTTATCAACTGTTCTAATTATCCTACAAATGTTCTTTTTAGGGAACTGCTTTAAAGGAAGCCCGTTCTTCTAAGAGAATTTCAAAGCCTAAAATAGTAATGGGTGTGCCTTTTATAAAATTAGGTATGTTTATATTCCCAAAAAATAGGTAGTATTTGCTAATCATGGTAATTCTTATCATATAATTATTTTATTCTTTGTGATGCTATCCTTATGTTATTTTTCAGGTTGTAGAGTATCATATTGGGGTGGCGACAAACCTGGGTAATGCACTACACTCAACATTTAATATTTAAGCATTGATAGATATAAAGCCATCTTTATATCCATTCATCTCAACTTTGATAAAGCCATCTTTAAAAAGTATTTTAAGTTGGTAGTTTGAGTATGATAACATTATTAGTGTTACGCAACAAGTTTATTGGATTATAAATCTGATTTGGTCCATCAAACTGATGAAGGGTTAGATCCAATTAATTAACAAAGTATGTACATTTATAAACTAGACCTCTTGTGGAGAGTTAAAACTTGTTTATATTCTTTTGTTGCATTTGGCAGGGAACCAGAGGATGGCTCTAAGGGCATAGTTCTCATTTCCTTTCAAGATAATGAGTTTGCCAAAGTTGATGTGAAATTTGAGAAACCGTTCAAAGGAGGGATTGACCTTGGAGGACTGTGCGATGTTGGTTATGGTTTTTTTTGTCGTGGTAATTTTCTATCTTTTAAACTTCTAGTTTGATTGCATATTGACTTAGTTTGACAGCTTATTGACTATTAGTTTGATGGTACAGCTCTAATGTTGCTTGAAGATCCACCTGAAGGGAATGATTTTCAGAAAAAAATCATGAACAGAATATTTGAGGTGGTTGTGAATCCTAAATGATTTATTTTATATTAATAGTTACAAGTAATTATTTATATATTCACTTTTTCTATATTGTTTTGCGTATTTAGTTTGCTTTCAATCAAGGTGAAAAAGGTTCCCTTGTTGTCCTTGTTCAAAACATAGAGAAGGCTGTGGTGGAAGAATGTCATGTTTTGAAAAATGCAATTGAAAGATTGCCCCCTAATATTGTGATAATGGCTTCCCACACCCAACTTTTGGAAGAGAAGGTATTATTTGGTTGATGTATTTTATTGTGATTTTAGAAAATATTTTAAAATCTAATTTTATAATAGGAGTATTTTGTTATATCTTTAGATCCAACCTAGCAACAAACAAGAGGATCCAAATTTGCTTGTAACTCAGGTAATACTGTGTGCTAATAAAATCCCATTTAAGGGTATCTTATTCATGTTAGAAATTCTATTCTCTATTACATTATGATAATTTTATAATTTGCTCTTTTTTAATTATAAATTTAAGCTTGATAGATATGTGGCTACTCAGTAATTAATAAGATTTGAGAGTTGTAAAATATTTTCCATAATGAGCTTAACTTGAAAATACAGCATGAGAGTACACATATACAAGTACTTGCTTGTTAACCAAGCAACCAACTATAACTAACTACTTGCACTAAAATAGGAAAGGTGGTCAGAGATAGTTATGGAAAAATAACTGAATAAGATGACTTAATAGTAATGATTGCTCTATTATACTAGTACTAGCTTATATGTTAGTCTCTCGTGGACCAATTCTTTGAAAAGAATGCTGAGTTGTTAGTTTAATTCTATTATAAGTTAATTATCATTATAATAATGTTGCTTTGTTTAGGAGAAACCGAGAAGACAGCCTGTAGGAAGCAACAATTCCACTCTACTTATGAATGGCCTTTTCCCCAATAAGTTGATACAGCTTCCTAAGGTAAAGTATATTTAAAATAAAACTTGTTGCTACTGTTATTCGACATCTAATCTTACTTTTTGAACATTTGCAGGATCATATGTCACTATCTCGTTGGAAGGAGCATCATGTTCAAAGGGCAAATGCTGAGTTAAATGCTGTTATCATTAGCTCAGTGAGTTTTTCTCTCTTTTTAATACTTATACTTCTTTCTTTTTTTCTGCTGTTCTAAGTATGATTATCAATTCTCTGTCTTCTTGGATCGGACAACCAAATCCAATTGTGTGGCAAATTTCATTTGAATCCATATAAGACAACTTAATATGACTGTCAGTTGTTCACAGTAATAAATATTAATATTTGATTTCAGGTCATGAAGGAAAATGCTATGGATTGCCTAGAGTTCAACACTATTTGTTTTAATGATCAAACTCTAACCCGTGAGAGTATGTTTATATCTTTGAAACTTATTTGTAAATTGAAATATGTTATCTATTTTATTGATATATTGTGTTTTTTTTTGTGACAGACGCACAAAAAATTATTAGTTGGGCTTTAGGTTACCCCGGTAACACTCTTAAAGACTCAAACATAATTTTGTCTTCAGAAAGGTTAATCTTTATTTTTTTGCATTTCAATATTTAATTTAGATACTACACTGAAATTAAATTAAAAATTGTATTTATTAACAAAATTTCATGTCTGCAGCATTAGGTATGGATTCAACCTTTTAAAGGAATATCAAAATTTAGAAAAGAATTTAAATAATTCAGTAAAGGTAAAAAATCCCGAACCTTTTCAATTATTTTTACCTTGGAATTGATATATTCATGTTTTAATTCTTTTATGTATTATGTATTTCTTTAGGATGTTTTTCTTGATGGCCAGTTTGAAGAAAAGTTGATGGCGGATGTTATTTCTCCGACTGATATTGGAATCACTTTTAACGACATTGGCGCGTTACAAAGTGTCAAAGATTCACTGCGGGAATTGATCATGCTTCCTCTTTAGAGGCCAGAGTTGTTCAGCAAAGGGCAACTTGCTAAGGTAGTAATATATTTCTGAATTTAGTCATGCAATTGTTAGAACAATTATGCGCAGCAGTATGGTAAAGGTTGAGAGAGAAAAAGACTAAAGAAAAACTTGTATATCTTGTTAAAATGAACAACTCTCTACTGTTTATTTACATCATTTGGCTATTTATAAGTGACACATATTGGTCATATATTTGCCAGCTAGGATAACTACCAATAGTATTTTTCAACTAAACAAAATACAGTTTTGAATTAGAACTCAACAGCAATTTGTAGTTGTTTAGCCTGTGTTGTATATATGAAATATATTATTTTGAATTTAGCCATGCAAAGGAATATTACTTTTTGGTCCTCCTGGCACTGGGAAAACAATGCTAGCAAAGGCGGTTGCAACCGAAGCTGGAGCAAATTTCCTCAATATTTCATTGTCCACCATTACTTCTCAGGTAATTATGATTAATAATGTTTTTTTTGCTGTTCAAGTGCTTTTACTTATTGATTAAACTCATACTCATACACTTGTAGCAATAAAATGGCGAGGGAAAGCTAATTGATTAACTCATAATCTTGTAGCAGTAAAATATCGAGGGAAAGCTATTGATTAACTCATATAATCTTGTAGCAGTAAAATATCGAGGGAAAGCTATTGATTAACTCATAATCTTGTAGCAGTAAAATGTCGAGGGAAAGCTATTGATTAACTCATAATCTTGTAGCAGTGGGAAAGCTATTTATAGGAGTAATTTGAAATAAGCGACTTGAGTTTCTGTCTAATATCAAATTGATAGTATCAAACATATCATACTGATTGTATCAAATATATCATACTGATTTGTATCGAACAGCCTAACAAATTTATATAAAATAACTTGGGATCCTGTCTTTTTTAGACGCATCTCCACCCTCTCCAAACTGTTCATTCCATTCTAACAGTTCATCTATCATAGATGAGTCAAGCTTGACACTTGGGCGGACCTACAGATAAAAAAAAACTTAATTAACTTAAAGTTTTAAGTCAACCAATTATTTAATTAAATTGTAACTTAACAACTGATATACCTCCTTTAGAGCGTGTACTAGATCCTCCATCTTTAAAGGCCGGATATCTACATTCCTATTAGACTCAGCTAAGCCTCCCTCCTATAAAAAGGTATAATTTTAAAAAATGTACAATTTTGAGATGTAATATAAATTTGCATAATATCTAAATAATATTAAACTAACCCTGTTTTCTTTCTCTAATATCTCTCTGATGGGACAATGGGCAGCTGCAATACATAAATTCTGCAATGAATTTATTATATCAGATTAGTTTCCACATAAGCAAACAAAACAATCTTAGTAGATAAATAAATAAATACCTTGAGATCACTTCTCGAATAACCACTAGTCTTGTTGGCCATTTCCTTTAGATCAATGTCTGGTGACAAATTCTCGGCTGCCAATATGATCTTAAGAATCTTCTCCCGATTTGGAGCATCAGGTAAATTAATCAACAATCTGCATAAAATATAGAAGAAAGTCCATGAATTAGAATACAGATCTATCAAAAATATGAAAAATATACATATTTGATGTTATATTGAATTTTTGATTATATGTCAAAGGTAAACTAGAGTCAAAGTTAACAGATTAGCTATAGAAATCATTAATAACATTTAGGAAAACATTTCATAAAATATTATAAAAATAAAATACCACCTTCTTGGGAGTCTTCGATATCAAGATCAAGCGGTGTTAGTAGCAAGAACAATCTGGTTTTCTCCTTTGTCGAGTCCGAATGAACAAAAATTCTGACTTCATCTTGTTGTAATGAACTTCAATGGTACTATTAGTATTGACTCCACGTTTACAATCTTAAGTTCGTTCACATGGTAGACACAAGAGTTGTTGAAGTTCAAGTTAGATGAACAATTCTTGTTTCATCAAATGTTTCAGCCTTAATTAATGTTGTTTTTTTTATATGATTTAAAGAGATAAAAATGGTAGCATTGTGAGTATTGCATATGAGAGAGCAGACAAGAACAATCAAGATTTCATTGTGAATATCATATGTTAATTAACTGAGAGATAACAATGTTAAATGGAAGGGAGATGTTTGTCACTTTAAATAAAAATAAGGGAAGTTGGTGTTTAATGTTAAATGGAAGGGAGATGTTTGCCACTTTAAATAAAAATATGGGAGGTTGGTGTTTAGTTACAAAGCAGAGGAATAATACTAACACCAACCTCCCATATTTTTATTTAAAGTGGCAAACATCTCCCTTCCATTTAACATTAAACACCAACTTCCCTTATTTTTATTTAAAGTGACAAACATCTCCCTTCCATTTAACATTGTTATCTCTCAGTTAATTAACATATGATATTCACAATGAAATCTTGATTGTTCTTTGTCTGCTCTCTCATATGCAATACTCACAATGCTACCATTTTTATCTCTTTAAATCATATAAAAAAAACAACATTAATTAAGGCTGAAACATTTGATGAAACAAGAATTGTTCATCTAACTTGAACTCAACAACTCTTGTGTCTACCATGTGAACGAACTTAAGATTGTAAACGTGGAGTCAATACTAATAGTACCATTGAAGTTCATTACAACAAGATGAAGTCAGAATTTTTTGTTCATTGGGACGGACTCCGCACAAAGGAGAAAAACCGCGTACTTGTTCTTGCTGCTACTAACAGACCGTTTGATCTTGACGATGCTGTTATCAGAAGACTCCCAAGAAGGTGGTATTTTATTTTTATAATATTTTATGAAATGTTTTCCTAAATGTTATTAATGATTTCTATAGCTAATCTGTTAACTTTGACTCTAGTTTACGACATATAATCAAAATTCAATATAACATCAAATATGTATATTTTCATATTTTGATAGATCTATTCTAATTCATGGACTTTCTTCTACATTTTATGCAGATTGTTGATTAATTTACCTGATGCTCCAAATCGGGAGAAGATTCTTAAGATCATATTGGCAGCCGAGAATTTGTCACCGATTGTTTTGTTTGCTTATGTGGAAACTAATCTGATATAATAAATTCATTTGCAGAATTTATGTATTGCAGCTGCCCATTGTCCCATTAGAGAGATATTAGAGAAAGAAAACAGGGTTAGTTTAATATTATTTAGATATTATGCAAATTTATATTACATCTCAAAATTGTACATTTTTTAAAATTATACCTTTTTATAGGAGGTAGGCTTAGCTGAGTCTAATAGGAATGTAGATATCCGGCCTTTAAAGATGGAGGATCTAGTACACGCTCTAAAGGAGGTATATCAGTTGTTGAGTTACAATTTAATTAAATAATTGGTTTACTTAAAACTTTAAGTTAATTAAGTTTTTTTTATCTGTAGGTCCGCCCAAGTGTCAGGCTTGACTCATCTATGATAGATGATCTGTTAGAATGGAATGAACAGTTTGGAGAGGGTGGAGATGCGTCTAAAAAAGACAGAATCCCAAGTTATTTTATATAAATTTGTTAGGCTGTTCGATACAAATCAGTATGATATGTTTGATACTATCAGTATGATATGTTTGATACTAGACAGAAACCCAAGTCGCTTATTTCAAATTACTCTTATAAATAGCTTTCCCACTACTACAAGATTATGAGTTAATCAATAGCTTTCCCTCGACATTTTACTGCTACAAGATTATGAGTTAATCAATAGCTTTCCCTCGATATTTTACTGCTACAAGATTATATGAGTTAATCAATAGCTTTCCCTCGATATTTTACTGCTACAAGATTATGAGTTAATCAATTAGCTTTCCCTCGCCATTTTATTGCTACAAGTGTATGAGTATGAGTTTAATCAATAAGTAAAAGCACTTGAACAACAAAAAAAACATTATTAATCATAATTACCTGAGAAGTAATGGTGGACAATGAAATATTGAGGAAATTTGCTCGACTTGGCCTTTGCTAGCATTGTTTTCCATGCGGAGGACCAAAAGTAATATTCCTTTGCATGGCTAAATTCAAAATAATATATTTCATATATACAACACAAAGCTAACTACAAATTGTTGAGTTCTAATTCAAAACGTATTTTGTTTAGTTGAAAATACTATTGGTAGTTATCCTAATCGGCAAATATATGACCAATATGTGTCACTTATAAATAGCCAAATGATGTAAATAAACGAGAGAGTTGTTCATTTTAACAAGATATACAAGTTTTCTTTAGTCTTTTCTCTCAACCTTTACCATCTTCAAGATAATTGTTCCATTACGTGTTCTAACAATTGCATGACTAAATTCAGAAATATATTCGGTGTCGGAGATGTTATCTCTACAAAACAAAATAAAAAATTAGCAATGTGAAAGGTCTCACAGACCAAACCCCTTCACCATAAATTTCAAAACGTTTCTCTCTTTTCAGTGATCCTTTATTTCATTCGTTAGAAACATTCTTTGGTTTTATGACCTTTTAAATATAACTTGTTGAATATTTAGTTTTCATAACTTAACTTCAAAGTATATGAGCAGTTTCAAAAAAGCCATATATTATAGTTCATTCGTTAGAAACATTCTTTGGTTTTATGAACTTTTAAATCACTACCACTTACAAACTAACAAATTATATAATTATAGTTCTAACTACTTAGAAACTAACCTCAATAGTGAACTAACACTAACAAACTTGCCTTGTTAAGAAATGAAAAAACAATATCTTCAATAAGTTGGAAAGTTATAAATAAAAAAAAGGTTAGAAAATTGATTTACCTTGCTCTAATTGATGGATCTCATATAGGTCCTCCTCAGAAAATAAGGAGATTGATTTTCCTTTCAACCAATCTTGCGTGCAAACAAGCGCTTCCACCATTTTAGGTGTTAGACAAGTGCGATAATCACTAACAACCCTTCCTCCAAGATCTTGGCCGACTCTGAAGCTGAGAGGCGGGGCCAATACTTCTCGAGCTATGCTTGCCAAAATAGGATATCGAGTTAAGTTGGCTTTCCACCATCCCAATATGTCAAACTCAACTCCTTTATTGTATTGTACTCTCCCTTCTTGTAAATACGATTCAATTTCGGTCTTAAGATCATACTTATGCCCAGTTTCTTGACTGTAGTGACAAAAAATATTATCATCGTCATCCTCATTCGGGTGTGTCTAGTTGGCTAGATTGAGAGTCACCAACACCTCGATATTGAGCATAAAGTTTTGAAAGAAGACTTCAATTTTTCTTTAGATCATCGACCTTTCCATGTCGGCATATAAAAGATTAATATAAAACTCATGATAGACAACTTCACCCTTGGATCAAGAACAAAAGCAATCAACGATAATATGTTTATTGTGTCAGCATTTCCCTAATACTTGTTGAATTTACGTTTCATCTTCTCCGCCGTGATTTTGATGTACTCATTGTCATTCTCTAAATGCTTATTGATCCCTTTTCCAATAGAGAATACCTCTGCCATATATGAAGCACTAGTGACATACAATGATCCAGACAAACGATTTGTAGATTTGTAAAAACTCAAGCAAGGGAAGCACGGATGCAACATATGCCCAATCCTCTTTCTTAACTCCCATTAGTTTTGTCCATTTCTTCGCGAAATGTCTTATCTCGCATAGAGCAAGTCAAAAGCTTTTGATCTTTGTAAGGCAACCTTCAACATTGAATAAGTTGAATTCCATCTAGTTTCAACATCAAGGATAACAACACCTTTGTATGTAACTTTTCACCTGCATATTCCATAAATTTCACTAGTCGCTAGGAGATGATTTGACATACTTAACCGCATGGCGAATTTTTTATGCAACTTTTATCCTCCTTCATCCAGATTTTACAATTAAGTTCAAGATATGCGCAACAGCATGTGAACATATTCCCCATTCAAAACAAGATTACTCAAGACCCTTCCTTATCTTTGAGATACTTAATCATAGTGGTATTTGAAGCATTGTCAACCGTTATGGTCAAGATTTGACTCAACTTAAGTAATCATCAACATATTTTCCAATCATGTGACCCGAGTGCCCCGTGATTTGACAAAAGTTGATGATTTTCTTATGCATCTTCCAATCACTGTCCACAAAATGCACGGTCAAACTCATGTAACTTAAGTTTTGAGTTGAAGTCCAAGTGTCAGTAGTCAAACAAACTCTTCCACAATTTGACAAGATTTTTTTCAGTTTCTCCTTTTCTTCAAGGTAGAGCGCCCAAATATCACGCCTCAATGTAGACCGTGATGGAATATAAAACTGAGGCTGCAAAGTGATTAATAACTTTCTAAACATTTCATTCTCTACAAAACGAAATGGAAGCTCACAACACAGAAATGTTTTTACAAGTCGACATTCCTCTTGATCAAATTTAGAATAGCTTGGCGAACAAACTACTTTCCCTTCTGAATTAGTTTTTCTTCTTTTGTTTGGTTGGGTGGCTTGAGTTTTATCACGATCATAAGCAGTGCATCTACCTAGATGAGTCCGCATACCACTTGTTCCGTTATTATACTTAATTAAGAATCCACAGTAATGACATTTAGCTTTTTTCTCATCACCTTCCACCGCGGTGAAGTGGTTCCACATATCCGACCGCAATTGACGCTTTCTTTCTTTGGGATGTGGTGGCAATATATCTTCATCATGAGTGCTAACTGAAGTTGGAAGACTTATATGCTCTACATTCTCTGTCATCTATTTAATAAAATAAATATCAAAATTAGAACTAAAACCATAAAGTAACATATTACTGTCAACAACACCAAAACACCTAATCAACAACACCAAAACACTACCTTACTATCACATAATCAAACATTTTCTGGGCCATTGAGAGAAATAATCATAAACAGTATATTAATGCAATCATAAACTTCTTACTCTAATAAGATCCTAAACTAACTATATTAATGCAATCTAGCATAACATATAGTTCCAATAATCCAAACTCAAACCCTATAATTCTCCAGCTGAACATCCTTAGCTGTCAATGGCACATACTCCCCAAGATAAACCTCAAGATGATCAGCCAAAGCAGACTTATCAATATTCTCATGATGATAACTCTTGCAAACCAAATACAACACAGTTTGCAAAACAAGCCCAAACAAGAACAAACAAGACAACAACAAGAAACACAATATCCCATAACCTGTTCTGTCGACATAACCAAAACACCATGTTCCATTCACAACCACTACCTTAAAAACCAACCTTATCAAGAAAAACGAAACGTTTAGTACCAAAAATATAAATATCGCCAAACCCATTTTCCCTTTTATCAACTCCTTGCTCTTCATCATAGCTTTGAATCCATACAAATCCTCCAACACTGTCACAACACTAGCTAGTTGCCATATCAAAGTCAAGTAAACAAATCCAATAAAATAGAATGATCAAGAAAATAAGCTCTGATTTGAGCTTTTGACAGCTAAACTTGTTGATACCATTGAAAATAAGCTCTAATATTATATATACTACATTAATCATCATTCTCTTGGTTGCTGGAAAGTTACAACTCAATTGAACATAACTAATAACAAAACAAAAAAATACTATAACAAATTGGTACTGATGCAAAATACTTGCATTCTGTCCAACTTTTTTGTATTATTGACATTTTACCATATTTTCTATAAAATGTCACCTATACATAATACATACTGAATATCTATAAAATTAAAATGTATAATAATCATTTAATCCAAAAGTTAGTCTAGAGATGCATAGAGGAACCAAATGTAAGAGTTAACATTAGATTCACACCACCATCTGCTAATGCTCCATATTTTCAAGGTATGTGGATCAAGCAAAGCAATGCTGTTAGTAACCTTGGTGCAAATCACAATAGGACCGATATTTCCCAATGTTCCGGCAGCTTTCGGAGGTAAACAAATCAAATCCTCACTACAAACGGGACTAATTTCAACAGAGAATGTGTATTTATAATTATAAATACTACTCTTAACATCATGAGAAACAAGCTGCTTATCGCTACGACTCCTTATCGGAGATACTTTCCCAATAAACTCAACAAACTTATTCCCATGACTCCGACTAGTGAAATAAAAATCAATACCATGATCCATCTGTTTGATCCGGACAGCACGAGCAGCAGCACCATGCTGCCTGAGTTGCACAGAAGCAACCCACTGATCAGGATTTGCCGCAACTTTAGAACAAGACTCACATATGTGTTGAATGCCTATAATCACCAGATAACAAAATATGCTAGTAACAACTCTATCAGATCATTAACTTAGTGAATTCAAAATATGCTTCCAAGTTCAAACTAAATTCCACAGCCTAAAACATAAACAAACACTAATCACAAACTCTAACCAAACACTAGATTACTATGACAACTAGTCCACTTGAAGATTCCCGAAGGCATCACAACTTCTGTTTTGCAGCAGTTTGTAGAGATTATTGTCTTTGAAAACACAACTACATGTAGCATTACCACCATGAAAATCAGGTAAACATTTCCAACACTAAATTGCAGATAAACATTTCCAACACTAAATTGCAGATAAACATTTCCAACACTAAATTGCAGGTAAAATGTATATGTTCAAAAAATCACACCCATTTTGTCACCTAAATAAGGGTAACCAAACACAAATATGATAAAAAAAATACACCCATTTTCATCCTTCAAAATCAGAGTAACCAAACACAAATATGATAAAAAAAATACACCCTAACCTAATATAAGAGAATCCAAGCACAAAAGTAAGAAACCCTTTGTTACCTTCAAACTGAACTGGAGTTGAACCCACTGATCAGGATTTGCCGCAACTTTGAAAAGGATGAAAATGAACAGAGTACAAAGGAGATGGCTGAAAAAGCTGAACTGGAGTTGAACCTTTCGTGAAATCTACAATTGATGAACTGGAGCTGAATTGGAGTTGAACCTTAACGATTTGGGAATTTAGGGTTCTTCATCTTTGGAGCTTCAACAATTTAATTTGGGAATTTAGGGTTTGGTTTTCAAACGGTTCTCAAAGACGAAGATGTGAAAGAGCAGCATCTATTATTCAGTATTCAATTTTAATGGTTCAGTTTTACTTTTGGTTTATTTTATTTAGTTTTAATCTGGTTCGGTTCTAGAACCGTTATTCCGTTATTAAAATAACGGTTCGGTTTACTAACCACATATAATGGTTTGGTTCTTTTAACTTCAGTTCAGTTCAGTTTAGCGGTTCGGTTCGGTTCATGGATTTTTTGAACACTCCTAGCTGTAACCAGAGATTTCACTTCCACTCAAAGTGCGATAAGCAGCGAATAATTGACCTTTGTTTTGCAGACGACCTTCTTATCTTTACTAGAGGAGACTCGGTTTCTGTGCAGATGGCTATAGTTGTTATGGAGGATTTTGGTAATGCTACTGGTCTAAAGGTTAATCCTAGCAAATGCAAGGTCTTCTGTGGGAATGTTGATGATACTGTCAAGCATCAGATTTTGGACATCTCCAAGTTTGAAGGAGTTTTACCTTTCTGATATCTTGGGATTCCTCTATCGAGTAAGAAAATTTCTCATGTTGATTGCTTGGGTCTTACTGATCGTATAGTCCATCGTATTAGGCACTGGAGTTCTAGGCTGTTGAGTTTTGCAAGTAGAACTCAGCTTATTCAGAGTGTGTTATTTGCGATAAATAATTTCTGGATACATTGTCTTTCTTTGCCAAAGCAAACTTTAAAGCGCATTGAAGCAATTTGCCGCACCTTATAGTTAGGAACGAAAGTGGTGTCTAGAAAGTCTCTGGTTGCCTGGGCCAAGGTTTGTGCGCCCAAAGTCAAAGGGGGTCTAAATATTACTTCTATTCATGTTTGGAGTAAAGTCGGCCTTGCGCGCTAGATGATGATGATGATGATGCAAATTGAGAGGGTGTCATATAGCAATGAGCTTAAAGATAGTGCATTGTCAGTGTAAAATATTTTACTCGGTTTTAATTTTATTATATAAAATTTTACATTGTGTCAGTGTATTTTCATTAAATACTAGACTGTGACCCGCGCATTACGCGGTATAAATTAATTTTTATTTTCAAAGTAAATTTTTAATTAATATTAATATATTTTTTGAAAAAATATAATTTTTCTATTTATTTTATAATATTTTATTATGAGTTATACCTAGATAATGGTATACATTATTATAAAATAAGTATGTTTTACATAAAATAAAAAATATTTATTTAAAATATGAAAGTGATACATAGTATTTTATATTTTTAATTTATATATAAAACATTTTAATTGTAATTAATAAAAAAATGATTAGTGAATTATATTTAAAAATAATCTCAATCTAATTTTTAAGCATTTATATATTTTCGTGAGTTCATTAATTATCTTGTTGCTATTAAATATAAATTTTATTTAACTTTTAACTTTTTAATTTTTAATTTTATTTTAATTTGTTTGAGCTTTTTACATTTTTTTTATTTTGTTTATATTTTTTATTTTGTTTATAGTAAATCAAGTTATCATATAATAATACTGAAATAATTTTAGAATATTTAAATTTCAAATTTTATTTACAAAATATGTAAAGAGAAAATGAATGAATAAATTAATTTGCATCAATATAATAATTAAATATATTTAATTATTACACTTTAAAAAAACTAAAATGTGATTAATTTTGTTTGGATTGATTATGTAGAAATCCTCAATTTTGAAAACTTAACATTCTAATTTTTGTTCTAATCCTCAATTTAACCCGATAACCAAAAGCTTCGTTACTTCACCTTAGATTAACCATGTACCACCACACTCCGTCACGATACTGCCTTTCCTTCGTTGCCACACCACAGATCTGGTACCACCGCAAAACCTCCAGTGAATTACGACCATCAATATACCTCACCATGTCCTTCCTCCTTCAACTTTAATCCACCACTGTGAGATCACGATACCGCTTCACCTTCAACCTCAGATCCAAACACCTCATTCCGGATCTCAACCTTAAACCACCATACATCCACGGATCAGCAACCTCACTTCATTGCTTCACCTTCAACCAAAACTACATCCAACCGTGATCTCCATCTCACCGTGAATCAATAATCACTACTACCTTGTTATTACCTTAACAAGTGTTCAACGCTTCAGATCAGTGTAAACACGTCACAAACTTTGCTAAAAATCAATATTCACATTTTTTTTTTAGATTGTTTTTTCTTATTTTTGAGAAATAGAGTTACTGTATGCTAAAAATCATTTTGACTCATGCTAAAAAACTTCTGGATATAATAATAGTTATTGTATCTTTGAGGTTCACCAATAAGTGCGGTTAATCTTAAAGAACAATTAATAATAATTATTAAATATTATAGATGAACAAAATAATTGATTTTCTATCGCACATCTTCTTTAATCTCTCATATTTTATGTTCTATCTTTTTCATCTTCACTAATCTCTCATCTATTATATTTTTTTATTTTATTATAATATTTTTATTTTATTTTATACTATTATTTTATTTTTATTATTCCATTTTTTTAATTTAATTTTTAAATATTAAATGAAAAGTTGTTCAAATATAATGACTTTTGTTGATATTTAATAGTGTGTTAATAACTAAATACAAAAGTTATGTTATCATATATATATATATATATATGATCAATAAAAATATTTGTAAAAAATCGAACCAACTCAACAGAACCGCATTGATTTGAATAGTGTGTTAATAACTAAATACAAAAGTTATGTTATCATCTATATATATATGATCAATAAAAATATTTGTAAAAAATCGAACCAACTCAACAGAATCGCATTGATTTGAATAGTGTGTTAATAACTAAATACAAAAGTTATGTTATCATCTATATATATATGATCAATAAAAATATTTGTAAAAAATCGAACCAACTCAACAGAACCGCATTGATTTGAATAGATTTTTTTTCTAAAAGTCAACTGAATCAAATCAAATCACAATTTTTTCCGCAGTTCAAATGACTTTTATCATTAAAACGGTCCAAACCACAACTCAAACAACCTTCTCTTTATATTAACTATTTTGAGAGTACACTTTCAGAGAATGAAGTAAAACAAAAATAATGAATACAAGAGAGAATGAAGTAAAACAAATAATTAATACATTTTATAGTGAAATATAAGAGAGAATGAAGTTGAATTCAAACTTCAAATAAAAATTTCCCATTTCAAATTCCTAAAGAGCCTTTGAAATCGAGTTGAGAGCTAAAAAACAACCAGCCAAATTTCACATGAGGACGCAGTCACACATAAGAATGAATTGAAGAAATGTAACTTAAGATTAATGAGAAATGTTAAATCCTCTACAGGTATAACCTCTAGCCGCCGGAAAGATTAAATTTATTTTAACATTAAAATTGCTTTCAATTTAAGAAATCTAAACACATCACATTTTCACCAAAAAATCAATTTCACAAAATCAAGTTTATATAAGACCGGCCGGCTAATTTCACAAAATATTAGTCTCTACCACACTGTCTTACCAGAAAATCTATAAGCAACAATTTAGTTCTACCTCCCTGACCCTTAGAGTATTTACTTATCTCGATAATATGGTTATATGACTCATCAATGCATTAGGAAGAAACTAACATGTGTGCAAATAGGTATATGCCATAGGAAGAAACTAACATGTGTGCAAATAGGTAATGCCATAGGAAGAAACCAACATGTGTGCAAATGCAGATTCAATTATAGTGAATTTTAGTAAGACAAAATCCAATTAGTTTCCAAGCAAGGATGTCAAAATAGCCAAAACTGCAACAACAATTATGATGTTTAGGAAATAGTTTGACTTTAGAGCCTTATCTGGGCTTCCGCCAACTGCCTCATATTCAGCTCGTATCTTCTTCCTCATTGCATCAGACAGCTCTCTCTGCAATTCAAATAGGCACACTATTGAATTTTATTCCTTTCTTCTTCATATAAAGACTTCCAAAATTACATGTGATAATCACACGATTTGAAAAAAGCTTCTTCTTGTATTTATTAAAAGATACTTGGACAAGAAAACAAGACACTTGTTTTTACTCCTGCATCAAATCATGAAAAGTGAAACAATGAAAAATATGCAAATATTTATCCTGCGCAAGTCTTTCATTGAAATATATCTGATAAAATTTCTGCAAGCAACATCAATAAAATGAATGTTAAAATTTAATAATTTGTGCAAGCTTAGAACCTTTCCAGAGGAGTACTTGGCTGCTACAAACTTCTCTCCCTTAACATTTGGAGAACCATCTATCACAATTCCCTGCGAAACAGAAAACAAGAAAACTTTAACTAGGTGACATGGTCAATTATCTTGTTATATTAACTCAAATAAAATATGTAAGCAGACATGAAAAAAGGAAGTATTATTAAGCGGTCATCAAATAAGCACACCCTTTTGTTTTTTAATCAGTAAGTACGCCTATCTTAATGCACACAAAATAGAAACTGAATGTGAACAGACCTCTGGAGGATCAAATTTGGCTCCAAGGTTGCTGAGTTTGGCATGTGCTTCAGCATAATCTTTAAAGAATGCTTCCTGATCTTCAGCATATTTCTCAGCAAATACCTGCATATTTTACAAATAATATTACGGGTATATCGCAGATTAATTAACGTTGAACTAAAATGGACATGGAAATAATATTACGGGTATTTCAAGTTTATGAGAAATATTGTGCAAAAAAGGATTGAAGATGTATATTGATGTTGTTGTTTCAAATTTTATATTGAAGCTACAAATTCTGGTAAAAATCTAGTGCAAAAATGGTGAAATTAAATCTGATAGGCAGCATTTTTTTTTTAATGGAAAAAAATTATATTCTAATTTTTCTTAGGGAAAGCATTGCTAAAGGGGGGAATGCACAACACTTTTAATGAGAAGCGTTGTCTAAAGTGGATGGAAAAGAGCGCTGCTATAGGGGGCAATAAAAAAGCGTTGCTAAAGGGAAAATAAAAAAACGTTGTAAAAGAGGGTATCTATAACAGCGGTTTTTCAGTAAAAAGTGCTACCTAAATGGTATCTATAGCAGCGCTTTTACAAAACGCTGTCTAAAGCACCACCTAAAATTCTTTTAAAAGCGTTGTCTAAAGTAAAAGTGCTGCTAAAAAGTATATCTATAGTAGCGCCTTTTAGGAAAAAGCGCCGCCTAAAGGGTATCTGTAGCAGCATTTTTACAGTAACCAAAGCGTTGTCTATACCTTTAACAACGGTGATTTTAGCAGCGCTTTAAGCGCTGTTAAAGACCTAAAAAACCATTATATGACATAGTGAATCTTTGGAAAAAAAATTCAAAAAATAATATTTTATAACTCAAAACAAATAACGTAGAAATATTGAAATGTGAAAAAAAAACTATATAACTATTATTTTTCTTTACGTCAGATATTAAATAAAAATAAATTTTTAAGTAGTTCTTTCAAGATAAATATTTTCCGGTTTTTATTTTATTTTAGTCATGTTAATTAACTTGTGCTCTAAATACATATATTCAAGGGCAGTTCTATGGCCAAGCTAGCTCAGACATGTGCCAAGTTCTATGGCCAAGCTAGCTCAGACATGTGCCAGGGCTTAATCCTTTTTTTCTCGAATTTAATAATCGATTTTTACATAAAACAAAGGTAAAATTAGTAAAATCTGAGATAAAATTAGTAAAATAAAAGATAAAAACAGAGGTATATACACTGTCAATGAACAGTTAAATTTTTTGTCTAAACCGCTTAAAATTTCTGGCTCCGCCACTGCATATATTAGAAAATTAATGTAAAAAAAAATTATTTAGAAAAAGGTCATATTAACGAAGCACTTTTTAAGAATCCAAATATAAAAAATATTTTTGAAAAAACATTTTATTTATTTATTTTTAATATATTAATTACAAGAACTTTAAAAAAAATATATCATTTTATTCTTCAAAGAACTCCATTATTTACATTTCTTATACATTGAATATAAAAAAGTAAAAACAAAAAATATATTTTTAAACAATTATAGAGTATTTCTAAAACACTCGTTAACATTTTCTTTTAGAAAATAAAAATACATAAATAAGTTTTAAGTTTTTAATATAGAATGTACAATTTTCAAAACAAAATTTCTACATTTCCCAAAACATTTTCAATACTTTATTTTCTAAAAACAATGTGAAAATAATAAAATGTAAAAAATTTATAATTTTTTATATTATAATTATTTTATGTTTATGTCAAAATAAAAAATAAAAAATGTTTTACATATAATTTTTATAAAAATTGTGAAAAGGTGAAAGAATCTTTGAAATTAATGTTATCCAATTACTTATTTTTTTATATATTTTTAATTGTTTACTATTAATGTATGAGACCATTTATATTGATTAATTTATCATTAGTTTTTGCATAAATAGTGGTCCCCTTAATTTATTATTTTTTGTTTTTATTATCTTAGTTTGATCTTCAATTTCATTATGATCCAATTGAACTATGTGGCATGTTTACCCGAAGTACATACTGGTTGAAGATTTTATTATTATTCTTTTCTCCCTCTTTTGAATTTAGAATTAATTGCAACCCTTTTCTGGATCGCTTCTTTGTGATATTTGGTAGGATTTTACAATGATCTTGTTATTCTTGTTTGCGTAATTTTTGGTACGAAGTAGTTAGCAATATTAATTAGACTAAGCCATCTTTCTAATAATAATAATAATAAATAATAAATTAAACAAATACAAAAATAAAAATATTAATAGAATGATGTGACATGTTTACCAGAAATAAACATTTGAAGATGATATTATTATTCTTTTTTTCTCATTTTTCTCTATTTTAAACAAAAACACTAATAATTTTAAGTAAAATTTTCAATGAAGAGTGTTCAACCAATGTATACACTAACGCTTCAATTATTTTCTACCTTATGCATAAAATTTATATTGATTGACAGCCATGAAATTTAACGCGTTTTTTCATTTTCTCTTCCTATAAATACATTGCCCTAATATTAAACTTTGTACAAATCCTTCTCTTTTCCATTTCATCAAATATGAGAGGACTTTCAGTAATAACATTCTCACTCTTTTTATTACTTTCTGCTATTTTCTCACACCATTTCTCAACAGCTGATCAACTCGTCCACAAGAATGAAACAAACCATCCAATCTTTCATTCCCTTGTTTCCTCATCTGCTTATCCACTTAAGGGAAATGTATACCCTCGTGGGTATGTTCATCTTATCAATCTCTTTCTTCTTCATCACTAACTTTTTTTTCTTCTAACATATATTCTCTTCTTGATGCAGAATTTACGCCGCGTCCATCAGCATTGGCAATCCGCCCAAATCTTACGAGCTTGACATTGACTCCGGTAGTGATTTCACTTGGATTCAATGCGATGCACCGTGTAAAAAATGCACTGTGGTATGTCTTCAATCTCAAGTGTCAGTTACTAGGTTACATAGTTACTAGGTTACATGTAGTGAATTAACTTATTTCCTTCACATGGTTTTTGCAGCCTACAGAAAAACTTTATAAACCCCGTGAAAACTATGTAAAATGTTCAGATCCATTGTGTTCTTTAATTCCGCCAATACAAGGTACTTGTCCAAAGCCAAATGACCAATGTAAGTATCAGATTGGATATGAAGATAAAGGATCATCTGAAGGTGCATTAGTCCGAGACTATATACACATAGGAACCACCAAACCCGCTGCAACTCAACCTTTACTGGCATTCGGGTAAGTGCATGTGTGTGCATGACTTCTAGTCTCAATTTATATTGTTCCATTTAGTTATCAATTGAATTTATTTATGTTTTGCATGTTAGGTGTGGATATGACCAGAGATTTCCTCCTGAAACACCCATATCGCTAGGGGTCCTCGGCCTCGGCAACGGAAAGATAAGCATTTTGTCACAACTCAACTCTCTAGGGCTTTTTCGGAACGTGTTAGGTCATTGTTTAAGTTCACAAGAAGGAGGATATTTATTCTTCGGGGACAAATTTATTCCTCGATCCGGAGTTGTTTGGACGCCTATAGTTAATGTGTAAGTGCTTAATTAAATTTTATGAATTTAATTGATATGCACCCCTACAATAACAAATATATTTGATTATATTTTACACATTATTTTCAGACCACACTACATTGTTGGCCCAGCGGACCTGCTTTTTGACGGAAAACCAACTTCAGTGAAAGGTCTTCAACTGCTCTTTGACAGTGGGAGCACATACACTTACTTCGCTACCCAGATTTATAAAGCTATTTTTGAGCAGGTTAGATGGAAAATAAAAAAACAATTAGTGCTATAAATTTCATTACCTTATTTTACTTTGTTGTGAAAATCAAGTTTTATATTTCATTACTAATAACTGATCCATGATTTAGGTAAGTGCTAATTTGAATGGGAAGCCGTTGAGTAGATCAGTTGAGGATAGGACATTACCGGTTTGTTGGGAGAGCAGTTTGAAGCCTCACAAGCTTTTCAAGTCTTTGAATGAAGTCAAAGCCTTTTTTAAACCCTTGACTTTAATCTTCACAAAATCAAAGAATTTACAGTTTCAAATACCACCGGAAAAATATCTAATAATCTCAGTATGTACTTTTTAAAACTATATCTTTATGATTTTATTACTCTTATAATGAAAATAACACATGACAATATGTGCATGTACATTGCTATATTAATTTATAATGATTATTATTGTTTTTCAGAAATTTGGTAGTGTGTGCTTCGGAATTCTTGATGGACATCAAATGAGCGTTAACTTAATTGGAGGTAAGGCATTCACGAAACCAAAACATATCTAAAGTTTAATTTCTATAATTTCTTTTTCAATTTTTGTAATTTTTTGTTTTTTTGTTTTTGTTTCAGATATCTTTATGCAAGATAAATTAGTGATTTATGACAACGAGAAACAACAAGTTGGATGGACCTCTGCTAATTGTAATCAAGTTCCTCATCGATGATATTTTCCTTAAATCTTAATAAAAGTATATTTTATATATTATTAATATAATGGTGGATATGTCATTCTTCCTTGAAAATCTCATTGTCGAGTTGTGAATCTTAACCACCTGTAATTTACATCTCGGCCATTTAATAAAACTATCAATTTATTATGTTTATTTATTTATTTATAGGTATTTAAATTTGAACTATTAAAATGAATTATAATCTATAGGTTCCAAATACTTTGACCGTGTAATAGTAGAATATCGAGATGAGATTTTCACTACTTGTTTCTAAAGTATTTATGATATAAAAGTCAAATAAGTCCCTTTCATCTTAAAGTCCCTTTCATTAAATATCTATGTGATAGTGATGGTCAATTCTTACGACGGAACTAGCGTCAGAAAACCAACGTTAAAAATTATTTCCAGATTTTTATTATTGTAATTCATCTTCTTCTCCAAATTTTAAAATTTTATTGCAATTGAAATTGAAACTCATAAAAAATTTATAAAAACATAGACCCTCCATACTCCAATAGCACATCTTGAAGATAACAACTTTCATTTTTTTGTTTCTATTCCGCCATTTAGCCTTTGTTTCTAAATCAAGCCGAACTTCATCTTTGTTTGGATTGATTATGTAGAAATCCTCAATTTTGAAAACTCTAACATTCTAATTTTTGTTCTAATCCTCAATTTAACCCCATAACCAAAAGCTTCGTTACTTCACCTAAAATTAACCATGTACCACCATACTCTGTCATGATACTGCCTTTCCTTTGTTGCCACACCACAGATCTGATACCACCGCAAAACCTCCAGTGAATTACGACCATCAATATACCTCACCATGTCCTTCCTCCTTCAACTTTAATCCACCACTGTGAGATCACGATACCGCTTCACCTTCAACCTCAGATACAAACACCTCATTCCGGATCTCAACCTTAAACCACCATACATCCACGGATCAGCAACCTCACATCATTGCTTCACCTTCAACCAAAAAACTACATCCAACCGTGATCTCCATCTCACCGTGAATCAATAATCACTACTACCTTGTTGTTACCTTAACAAGTGTTCAACGCTTCAGATCAGTGTAGACACGTCACAAACTTTGCTAAAAATCAATATTCACATTTTTTTTAGGTTGTTTTTTCTTATTTTTGAGAAATAGAGTTACAATATGCTAAAAATCATTTTGACTCATGCTAAAATAATTCGGGGAAGATGAACAATAATAATTAAATTTTAAAAATAATTTTTTGCGTCAGTTTTTCTAGTTTGATTTTGTAGTCTCAAAAAATTATCTTAAAATAATAGTCTCAATAGTCTCTTCACACTTTTTTCTTCTGAGTCAAAATAATTGGTTTTCTAATCTCAAAATAATAGTCATTTTACTCTCTTTTTTTATCTTCTCATTTTTATACAAATATTTTTTCTTTCATTTTCATTTTTATTGCACATCTTAATTTTATTTTATACTATTAATTTATATTTATCATTCCACCTTCTCTAATTTAATTTTTAAATATTAAATGAAAAATTATTGTTCAAATATAGTGAATTTTATTATTATTTAATAATATGTTAATGACTAAATACAAAAAATTATGCTATCTTCTATATATGTATGATCAATAAAAATATTTGTAAAAAATCAAACCAACTGAACAGAACCACATTAATTTAATTAGATTTTATTTTAAAAATCAATTGAATCAAACCAAACCACACTTTTTTTTTCCACAGTTCGAATGACTTTTATCATTAAAACGGTCCAAACCGCACCTCAAACAACCTTCTCTTTATCTTAATTGTTTTGAGAGTACACTTTCAGATAATGAAGTAAAACAAAAATAAAAATTTATTGTAAAACAAATAATTAATACATTTTATAGTGAAATATAAGAGAGAATGAAGTTGAATTGAAACTTCAAATAAAAATTTCCCATTTCAAATTCCTAAAGAGCCTTTGAAATCGAGTTGAGAGCTATTAAAACAACCAGCCGAATTTCAAATGAGGACGCAGTCACACATAAGAATGAATTGAAGAAATGTAACTTAAGATTAATGAGAAATGTTGGATCCTCTACAGGTAAAACCTCTAGCTGCCGGAAGATTAAATTTATTTTAACATTAAAATTGCTTTCAATTTAAGAAATCCAAACACATCACATTTTCACCAAAAAGATCAATTTCACAAAATCAAGTTTATATAAGACCGGCCGGCTAATTTCACAAAATATTAGTCTCTACCACACTGTCTTACCAGAAAATCTATAAGCAACAATTTAGTTCTACCTCCCTGACCCTTAGAGTATTTACTTATCTCGATAATATGGTTATATGATTCATCAATGCATTAGGAAGAAACTAACATGTGTGCAAATAGGTAAATGCCATAGGAAGAAACTAACATGTGTGCAAATAGGTAATGCCATAGGAAGAAACCAACATGTGTGCAAATGCAGATTCAATTATAGTGAATTTTAGTAAGACAAAATCCAATTAGTTTCCAAGCAGGGATGTCAAAATAGCCAAAACTGCAACAACAATTATGATGTTTAGGAAATAGTTTGACTTTAGAGCCTTATCCGGGCTTCCGCCAACTGCCTCATATTCAGCCCGTATCTTCTTCCTCATAGCATCAGACAGCTCTCTCTGCAATTCAAATAGGCACACTATTGAATTTTATTCCTTTCTTCTTCATATAAAGACTTCCAAAATTACATGTGATAATCACACGATTTGAAAAAAGCTTCTTCTTGTATTTATTAAAAGATACTTGGACAAGAAAACAAGACACTTGTTTTTACTCCTGCATCAAATCATGAAAAGTGAAACAATGAAAAATATGCAAATATTTATCCTGCGCAAGTCTTTCATTGAAATATATCTGATAAAATTTCTGCAAGCAACATCAATAAAATGAATGTTAAAATTTAATAATTTGTGCAAGCTTAGAACCTTTCCAGAGGAGTACTTGGCTGCTACAAACTTCTCTCCCTTAACATTTGGAGAACCATCTATCACAATTCCCTGCGAAACAGAAAACAAGAAAACTTTAACTAGGTGACATGGTCAATTATCTTGTTATATTAACCCAAATAAAATATGTAAGCAGACATGAAAAAAGTAAGTATTATTAAGCGGTCATCAAATAAGCACACCCTTTTGTTTTTTAATCAGTAAGTACGCCTATCTTAATGCACACAAAATAGAAACTGAATGTGAACAGACCTCTGGAGGATCAAATTTGGCTCCAAGGTTGCTGAGTTTGGCATGTGCTTCAGCATAATCTTTAAAGAATGCTTCCTGATCTTCAGCATATTTCTCAGCAAATACCTGCATATTTTACAAATAATATTTTGGGTATATCACAGATTAATTTATCGTTGAACTAAAATGGACATGGAAAAAATTCAGCTATTTTACCTTGAAGGAAGGATCTTCAAAAAGAGCTGCATCAGTTGGCAATACCAATAGATCTTCATCCCTTTTTTCTTTGATGTCCTGTATATAACAATAATTACAAAAAGAAAAGAAGTAAATTATGCACATTCCCCTCTCCTTTTCCATTCTCCCTATACTGTTGTTATATGATATTCCTCCCAACAAAATAGTCGAAAAATAAATTAAAACAAAAGTCTGACCTTGAAGTAAGAATTGTCAAACTTTAACCATTGTGCGGTCCAGGATTGTCCTCCAGGTGCTCCTGGCCCGTCTTTCTGTAGATCGAGAGATATACATAAGTCTTCTATTGTTTCATTGAATTCAGGTACCGTTCCATTAGAAAACTATTTGATCACCATCATGTAAACTAGCTCTAAATAGACACAACTTAACAGATCTGTTTAAGTAAGATTAGACATAGTTGACATAAGAACTATTAAGGAGGACATAAAGAAACAATTGTTATATAGATTTAGGTTAACTTTTCTTAAAAGTTGAAATAAGACATAAAAGGTTAAGACAAGCAGAGAGTAACCACTCATCATACATATCTAATCAAGATATATTTTGATTTTGCAACAATGATGCAGGAGCAAAAATTCAGTCTAGAGATGTTGCATTGGTAACACCTTCTAATGCCAAAACAGAGTGATCTTCTGAAAACAAACCTTGATGATGATTTCAATCAGAAATTTATATGTACTAGCAGTGTCCCATGAAATTTACATTTTCTTTAAATATAAGGGGAAACACTCTTGATGACTCAAATCAAGATGACCTTATATTAGAAGAGTCTCAAGGAGAAAGGTATCAGCAAGCCTCTCAGCACAGACCAATGTTACCAGAATCTATCATCAACTCAGTCAAGGTAATGGGTTAAGTGGATCACCGATTGATTCGGTGGTGAGTCATTTGTGGAACCACGTGAATCGGTGTATATTAATATAGAATTTTTCGATAATGGTATACTTATAATTCATACATCATTTACAATTTTACACACCACACACACATGTGGCATAGTGACAAGGCTAATATGTATGATAACATCGATATATTGTAAGATTTTCTCATATCATCTAATAGCCAACAGACTAAACCAAATGCCTTGAAGGTGTTATAAAGGACGTGAATTATAAAATGAAAGAAATAGCCATCAAGTAGTAGGGTCATCCCTGAAATCAGTATAAAACGTTTTAAGGTAAAACACAATATTCCCTATTATTGATTATTTACCATCGTCTATAGTGTCAAATTGCGGTTGCAGCAGTTCTGCAACTGTATCAGCCCGCAAGTACATATGATTTTAACTTGACCCACAAGGACACATGTTAATGAATCGAGTGTGGAAATATCGTCTTGGAAACTAAACATTCAACTCCTTAAAAGTTCAAAAAGAAAATCAATAAAAACTTTAATTTGTAGGTTTTTAAACTTGTTCCCTTAGGGCACAAGTTAGCATGACCCTACAAAATAAATGCACGCCCCAAAGACTACAATAGGCATTGTAACAGCTGCAATGCAATAATCTCAATGTCTATATCCACAGCCGCAATCTAAAACCCTGACACTTAGTGCTAATGGGTTTTCCAATATCAAATGTTAAACTTAGACTATAGTTTTAAAAGAGAAGGGTACTCTTGAAAATTCATGTTTTGTACTTTGTGGCTAAAAAGGAAAATAATATACCGTGTACTTAGTCTCAGGTTTTCCCCAGCCACTACGGTCTGGTCTAGACCGCCCTAGTGTGTGTGCTCCAGATAATGCAACAATTTCCTGTAGATACAATAAATTGATAAACAAAATCAGACATATAGCTAGAATCCAATACACAAGTTACAACCTTCAGCATTATGAAAATCACAGGATATTACCTTGTCGTCCAATCCCATTCGGTAAAAAACTTCCCGCAAATGATCAGCAGGTGAAGGGGGGCCAGCATCTAAATACAAAAAATATCTAAAAGTTAGTAAGTTGTCAATGTTAGAAAAAGGAACTATTTTTCAATATAAGATAAACTATCATCCATTTTGGAACATGTAACCTCTTGAAAGGAACAAAAGGAGATGTATGATCTATAAAACACAATTTGAAGTTCTCAGTTGGACTACATTTGTGTTTACATGTGTGTTATATATTAGGCAATGCACATTGCACATACTTGGATAAGGAAGTTTTTTATATATACCTACTACAGAAATGTGTTTAATTTTTAAAATATATGAACTCGACTAAGCAATGATGTAAATTTGTAAATATAAGTTCAAAGTTCGAATTAAACTTTCAAGCAATTTTGAAGTCAATACACGATCTGAACCCTAAGAAGACCCTAGTCATTATGCGGTTTCGTCATTATCCAATTTGAGAAAAACTCTAGCGCCCTCCATTACCGCCAAAGTGTATCTTGCCATGTCTTGTCATATATGTCCTAACCAACAATTGACTTGTCACTGTTCCACTTACCACTATCCCCTTAGTCCCACTCCCACTTCGGCTTAATATTCTGGTAGAAGAAATTTCTTTCCATTAAAAATTCACTGATTCATTTGCTCTAAATTCTAGCCAACTTGACACGCACATGCATAACGTTATAGATGATCATTAGAAAGGGTGCATGAAAAAGGTCTAATAAATAGACCAGATAAACCTTGTGTGGGATTGGGATTGGGTTCAGGTCTAAATTAGTTCATGTATCACAATACTGATAACCATCTTACTAAGCTAGTTAAAACTTTATGTGGAATGTCTGGGCCCCTTTGTATCATTAAAAAATGCATGAATGACAACCCATTGCATGTATCTCTATGAAAGTTAACTTTGCCACAAAATGATAACGAATACAGCCATAAAAAAGAAAAAATGCCAGAAGTGGTGAAGTGTTCTAAGAAGCTCTAAGAAATTTGCATGCAGTCTTACTACTAGGGAGAATAAGTAGCATGCTTGCATATATAGCTTAAAAAAACCCTTCTAAGTTCTAATAATCTTTTGGAGTAATTTTAACCCTTACTTCTGATAATCATTGAGTCAATAAAACTCTCGAGAAATCATTGACAGATTGGCTTATGAATTCTTGTTCCGAATGAGCATATAATAATACAGTTAAGATTCATATGTTATCGATACAAACCTTATAATAATTTTTTTTACAGTTTCTTTGTTTCTTACTTGCAAATTAACAGTAGCTTAGTCAATCCATATTCTACAATCTTAGAGAGGCAATGAAGATAGTTTGTATCACAATATAGTTCTAACTCCAACTGGATATATAGGCTTTACCAGGAAGTCGTCCTTCTTCAGGACATTGGTCAGGTCCAGAGGTATCTACTCTTCCATATTTCATGGGAATTTTTGGGCCTCCGGCTTCCTAAAAATTTAAATAAAAAAAATGGTCAGCGTATCTTTCAATCATTTCATGCACAATCAATCCTTGAAGCCAAAGTAGGACTTAGGCAACCTCCACAGCCGTAGCACCAGCTAACTGAAATAAGTCTGCATATGTCACGCCTGAATACTTGTCTTTGATCGGCTGGAGAAGTTTCAATGCGTTTACAAGTCCTGAAATTGCAACTCATGAGGATGTTTACCATGAGTCAAATTTGGAAAGAATTGGTGGTGAATGAAATACATACCAGCATTGGCTCCATGTTTCAACTCAGCTTCAAATCTTAAGCTACCATTGGCTCCACCTCTCTGTGGCCACTCCTCAATATTCTTATTATAAGTACCAGCATCATGCCATCCCAAACGTATCTATCACATAAAAGTCTATGTGAATCATCATAGTAAAATGAAAAAACAATTCACGCAAGCTACAAATCATATAACAAGGATCCAACTCTATCACGTTGCAGCTATATCAGCTCATAATCACGGAATTAAGTTACTTAACCTTATTTTCACCTTCAAATCAAAGGATATAAAGTAACGCTATTCAATCTTCACAAAAATTACAAAACGTGTTGATATTAAAAATACCTAGAAATCCATGATTGAACTAACACCGTACTAATTCAACATTAATTCAAATGCAATATACTTGTACAGAGAGATCATAATTTCTCTTAAAAATAAATCTAAGAAGAAAAAAAAAGTAAAAACAGTTGAAAATTACCAGAAGAGGATGACAGAACTTAGTACTGAGAAGCTCCTTGATATCTTCTCTAGCGCTCTTCAACTGATCAGGATCAGACGCCAAGGCGGAAACCGTTCCGAACCGTCCGCTCGAAACACGAACCTCTGATCTTCGCTGAAAAATCGAGCGCGTGGTTTAACCACACGAACTTAACAAAAGAGATAAAATCGTTAAATTACAGAGAAGAGAAGAAACCTGGTCGAGAAATAGGTGAGAAATGCGAGGCGAGGAGCGCAAGCATTTGAGCGAGGAAACGGAAGTAGAAGAGGATGAAAATGAGAAAAAGGAACGGGAAGATGAGGAGAGTGAGACGGTGGCTCTGGTGGCGGAGGGAATGATACGAGAGGCGGCGCCGCCTGTAATAGTAGCCATTGTGGTTGGTGAAAGTGAAGGTGGAGATGGTAATAGGAGTGAAGGAGTGAGTAACACACGTTCTGCCATTTGAGTCGGTTGAGTTATATATATTTAATTAAATAATTATTCTATTTTATTTTATTTTTCTCTCCTTGCGTTTTGGATGATGGATAGTACAGATGTCAATGAGAATTTGAGTTCTTGTGTTAGGGGAAATATCCACGAGTCACTAAGATAGGTTATGTGCTGCGTTTGTACTTTATATACTACTCCGAGTCACACCTAATATCTGACCCAAACACATTAATTTACTTGGGATTCAAGTGTTTGGTGAATCAGGCCGGTCATCTATCAATTTTTTTTTGAGAAATGTTAACCTGCCGACTACATAAAATCAATCACGTGTAGTATTTCGTTAAGTAAAACGAATTAGTTGAATACATGAGTTTAATTTAGTGTGATGATTTACTTAGATTCTATTCGATAAAATTAGTGAATAGCTGATAACTGATGACTTGTAGTTGTTAATTTATGGTTAATATTATTTTTGGTTTTTAATAGAAAAAATTTACTTTTTCTTATATTAAAGACCGAAGATAGTAATAAGTTAGTTTAATTCTTTGGTAAATTAGTTGTTATATTAGTCGATAAATATGAAAATAACATAAAATTATATGTTAAATTAAGAAATTGATAGTTTTAATATGTTTTTGTTAAAATAATAAGGTTATAAATGAAAGAAAATGTCAAAAATTAAAAGCTACAAACTCAAAAGCTATTTCAAATAATTTTTGAGAAAAAAATTAAAAACTAATAAAAAACTACAAATTAAAAGCTAAATAATAGTTACCAAACAAATATTACTTTTTTTTGTAAATACAAGTTAAAAATTTAAAAAACTCTTTTTTAAGTGTTACCAAACAGACTCTTATATTTATACGGTTGTTTTCGGCTTCGCTATCTTGAAACTCTTTTTGACATCAATTATATTAAACGTAGGCTATTAATCAATTATAGTATTTATAATTTATTAATCACTTTTAATATATCATTAATTAATAAAATACATAGTTTTAATTATATTCTAACAATTATAAATATATTAATTAATTTTTATAATTTATTAAATAATTTTATTTTTTATTTAATTTTATATTTTATGTTTGAAAATTCATTAATCAAACTTTAAATTGTATTGATCAATTTTATATAAATTATTAATATGTTATAAATTATTAACTAAATTTAATATTTTATTAATTAAAATAATTTTAAAGAAAAATAAAAAATATATTAAAATAATAATAAAATTATTGTTCACGTATTTATAAATAGTATATTAAGGTTAAGTGAAATTTGTAAATAGTATATTAGATGTAAGTGTAAGTTTGGATGTCAAAATATATATTTTTCTATTTTGTATTCAAATCACTTTTAATACTTAGATTGTCCTCCCCTCAATGCAGCCTAGGACCACCGGATTTGAATATGACCCAAAAATCTGAGCACACTATTAAGTTTGTGAATGGTGATTCCTTAGAACCGCCAAGAAAAAATCAAGTCAATCATCTTCAATGGATTTGAATTAAACACCTACCTCTAAACACCTACCTTCAGCATGATATACTGTCAATATAGCTCACAAAAGTCACAATCCAAAATATTATTGAGTTAATTTGATGGTCATTCAAAAGTTTTAGAGACGTTTTATTTTATTTTTAATTTTTTTGTTTGAATTGAGTGTTTTTTTAAGCAAGATTTTATTAAAAATTAAGAATTCTTCGACCTGTTTAGATTTGGAATACCAACAAAAAAACATCTGATAAAAAATTAAAAGAAATTATCTATCAATTAAAATTTAGAGAGATAAAACAAAGACTTTTTATTAAATTCATAAAACTATAATTGAGATGTATAATTTCACTCACAAACAACCAACTCTAAACTATAATTTTTATGTTCTACAATATATTATTCACATTTCAATTATATTTTTAATAATTGAATTGAATATTGAAATTATTCATTGTTATATTTTTGAAATTGTTTTTAGAAATTGTAATAATTTTAAACTAAAAATTATAAACTATTTTACAAATTTTGAAATATTTAAGAGACTAATTTTATAAGGGTTTAATTAATTATTTTTAGATATGGAGATCAACTTGCAAAATTTAAAAGATTAATAATAACTAATTTGATATTCATATTTTATAAAGTAGGCTAGGGATTTTAAATTCTTTATAATTATCTGGGATTAGAAATTTCTTAAATGTAATTTGGACAAATTTAATATTATTTAGATTAATGAAGGGGCATTGAATAAACGATAAAATAGTATTAAACTTTTATTGTTTTATTGTTTGGGTTAGTTAAGAATGGGCATTTACATTGTATCGTTCAAGTGGAGTTTTGAGCAGTCATAAAAGTTATGGAAATTAGTATTGTTAAGGATTGGAATAGGTTTTGTATTGAGACCGATTCTTGTATGGTGGTCAAAGTCTTCTTCAACCACAATTTAGTCCCAATTATGTTTAGAAACAAATGGAGGTTTTGTCTCCTTAATAGATTCACTAACATTACCTTCACCCCAATATTTAGAGAAGAGAACTCTTGTGTCGATATTTTGGCGAATTTCGCACTTGGCATAAGTAATTCCGTCACTTTTTATTACATTCATGTAGAGATTAGAAATGATTTTGTAAAGAATATGTTAGGTTTACCTTTCTTTAGATTTTCGTAACATTGGGGCTAACTGGTTCCCCTCTTTTGTACTGTTTCTTTTTTTATATATTTGGGACCTTATTCAAAAAAGAAGGGGCATTGATTTTATTTTATTATTTACTATCATATTTTCCTCTCTTCGATTTAGACATAATGAAAGCAGATGAATGAAATTTCAATTTTATTTCATTTTATTCTATTCTATTCCATTTTAAGTATAGTCATCCGAGAGTTAAGGTCTTACTCTTTTTTTTTTCTTTCAAGTGTTGTTTTAGAAGAAAAAAATTATTGAACTATCATTTGAATAGTTTCAAGTTAAAATTTGTCAATCCTACTTTTCAATTAATTCGTACTTACATGTTTTCCATAAAATTAATTCTACTTCTTTCTCAATGGCTTTGTTTTTTTTTTCAAGACTTCTTTTACCAGTGAACAATTCTTTTTATAGGAAAGTATGTTTGTACCAAAAAAACAATAAATTCATTTAAGATAGAAAATAAAACAGCATATTAAAATGAGGTAGCATAAATCTCATTACACAAACTAAGTTTTTTTATAACCAAGATATCATATCAAAAGAGAGTATAAGGGATACTTTAAACCCTTATAAAGAAAGAAACATAAATATTAAGGCAGCATCAAACAATTAATCAAAGAAACAAATCAATCGTAAAAATTACACTGACTCAATAGATTATCGTATAAGGAGATTAGATACAAGAGTTTGGATTTGAACACATAACATGTCATTCATTATTTTTAAAGGTGAAATTCTTATCACTATACTATTTGACAATAAAAAAGAATGAGGTAGCATAAAAAAACTTCATAAATTTAATATCCTCGTAGAAAAATTTTAAGGGCTTGTTTGTTTTGAAAGAAGTGTAAGAGAGAGAAAGAGAGACGAGAAAAGTAGAAGAGAAGTTATTGATTTGGGCTCTTTGAAACACAGTAGAAATGGCAGTGAGGGACCAAAATAAATGTTGGTCCCACATTTTTTCCTCTTTCTAATACTGCGAAGAAAGGGAATGGAAAGCTTCAATCTTATAGGTTTTTCATTTATGTCTTTGTTAGTGTTTTAAGTTGGCATCAATTTTGGTAAAACTAGGCTTTAGAAATGTCTTGATAGATGTCATGACATTCAGAGATTGAAGATAAATCCTACTGGACAAGGATGGTAAAAGTACACTCCAATTGGAAGCTAAAGGTCATCTGGAAATTCAGAAATCGATGTCATAATGGATGTTATGACATTCGATGTGACATTCTGCGAATCGCTTTTCTGAGATTTTTCGGAAGTTTGTTGAGCATTTTATTTATGTTTTTCTGTTATTAGAAAGCATGCTCACGTGGTGCTAGGTTAATCTTAATTAAACCTAAATTGGTTGTTGAACAAACCATGTTTTTAGGAGAATTAAGTAAACCCTAGCTATCTTTATGGAAGCCCAAATCAAGATTCGTGCTTCTATATAAAGAATTCAACCCTTACTCTACATACGCCTCGAAGATATTGAAGATATTGCAGGTTGTATTTTGTGTCTTTTTAAGGTTAGTGTGATTGGTATTGTGTAATTTTAGTTTCTCTTGTGAGCCGTGCAACTATCAATTGATAAGTGCATTGGACTAGGATTTGTTGTAAGGGTAGTTTATCACTCAAAGCTTTGAAGCACGAGTGTTTGTCTCTTGATTGTAAGCTTTGAAGCGAGATCAAGATAGTTTATTGAAGTGTGACTTCACAATTCAATTAATCAATAGGTTGATATCACTGCGGTGATTGAGGGGGAGTGAGTAGGAACTCAGATCTAAGTAGGACTTAGGTTGAAGTGTCATTGGGTAGTGATTAAGTGAGGAGTTGTAAACGGGTGAGTTTAACTCTGAATTGATACTACTAATAGTGAATTTCCTCCCTGGCTTGGTAGCCTCCAGACGTAGGTTTGTTAGAACCGAACTGGGTGAACAACTTATTGTGTTATTTATGCTTCAGATTCGTGTAAATTGTCAAAGCGATGTCGAATCTTGTGTCATAACATTCTCTGTGACATTAAGTATCTGCTGCCAGGAATTTCAGTCTTTCTTTTCTACACACTAATACTTTATATAGAAGCATGAGTTTCAATTAATATATACTGGTGTATTGTTCTACTCAATAATGTATGAAGGGGTGAATTGAAACTAATTTTTAATCCAGTATTTATTAATCAAAGAGGTAAATAAACATGTAATTGAAATTGAAATTTTTTGTGAGTTAATTTAATTATTAAAAATCAAACTTATAATTAAATTAAGATTAAAATAATTTTTTGCTAAATACTTTTAAATGAGGATAATTTGGTACTTTTAAATATATTCAATACTTCTTTTTTCTCCATTTCTTCTATTTTTCTCTTACATCAATCAATATACTAAATCAACTCTATTTCTCTTATATTTCTCTCTCTTAATACTCTTTCTCACTTATTTCTCTCTTATCATTTTCTTTCTCTTAGCCAAACACACCCTAAGTTTTTTTTATAGAAATGAGATTCATATCACATATTGATGAGTACATGGGATATTCTTCCACAACCATAATGTGGTTCCACATTAACTTATAAAAAAACATTAACCTCTTATCACACAACTAATTGGATTAGTGAACTAATCAGTTTTTGCATATAGCACATGCCCTTAAGGCTTAGTTATAAATCATTCACATATTAACAATTTGTTCAATTTCAAAATATTCTTCAATCCCTTCATCCCACCCTTAAACAAAATATCATTTTTACATAATCAAATTGCTCAACGCACTACCATCCAGAAGATACATAACATTTTCTACTTGATCATGCCTTTGAGTAATGTGCAAAAGTGTTTCATATTACCTATTCATCCAGTTTTACCTATTATGTCTAGTCACTTCTCAACCTACTTCCATATACTTGCACCGCCTTAAGGCAAAAAATAAAAAATAAATGCAGTGTTGATTCTTCTTTGCCTGAGCGCATATGACAAACAACATCATGTATGCCATTGATGGTTTTACGCTTTCCAGTTCTTACCGAGTTGACAGCTTGTTCAATAACAGTCTCCATCCAAAAAAATGAATTTTGTTTGGTAATGTTGACTCCCATAATACATTCAGAACCTTTACAATGATATCTTCCACCATAGTAGCATAAAAATTTCAATAATTCAATATCCTCCTAGAAAAACTTACATAGCAAAATTGTAACATCCCAAATTTTAATAGTTATTTATTAATTACTTATTATTTATTATATTATATGATAATTAATTAAATAGTGTGAATTGATGAATAATTAAATTATTTAAATATGTGTGTTATTTGGATAATTGGATTTTATGAGTAGAAATAAAGTTAATTAGTATTGGGCCTAATTATAATGAATAGAAATAATAAGGAGGTGTTATTTTCTAAGCCCAAACTAGAGTTTACTAGTTAGTAAGTATTGAGAGGAATAGAGATTAGAATTGTCATTTGGAGAAAAGAAGAGGAAAGAGAAAAGAAGAGGAAGAGAGAAGAGAAGAAACCCTAGAGGAAGAATCTTCAAGAGGTAAGGGGGAGAATCTACATTATTATTCAATTGTATGTTGTTGGGTAGTGATTAGTAACATGCTATAGGATTGGGTGTATCAATTTCTAGGTTTTTGTTAACTCAAATTGAATTGAGAATTTGGGGTTTATGATGAAGAAAACTAGATTTGATGACATGAATAGGTTCCCTATGTTGTATGCATGTTAGATGCTGTTTAATTATTGTTAAATTAGCATGTGGAATTCGTGGTTGATGCAAAACTATCACGCTTTAGTTTTTCTGCAGAAAAGCAATGACGTTGAGCGGTCGGGGTTGTGCTAAGCGCGGGTTCCTAAATGCAGAAAAATATTTTCTTTAAATAGAAGTCCTACTTAATCACGATTTAACTTGACAAATATTTTATGAAGTCCTATTTATCTATAGTTTAATCTTAAGAAATTTGAGATCTTCTGCTGCAGATAGTCCGCCTTCAAAGACGACCCTAAAACTTAGTGAGTATTAACAAGCTGATAAAAAAATAAAATATAATTATGATCGGATATAACACATTTAATCATTCCTCACTCTTATCTTCTTCTATTCCATAATAATTACCGCATTTATAAAATTATTGTTAAACCATGCAACTTAAAAAAAACAATTAAGTGTACTCTTTAATTAATGTTATATACATAACCTTTTATTTATTATTCTTCATATTACACTTTTGACAATGTAAATAGCCAACCGTTGATATAGCAATTGCATAAAACAGAAGAAGTAGTGATCAACGTATAAACCTAATATATAAAAAAAACAAGGCTAAATTACACTTAAGATCCTTTAAGTTAGTTAATTGTAACAGATTGGTCCTTTATGTTGTTTTCGCTACATGTGAGTCATTTATGTTAACTAACGTTTGCATCGTTGATCTTTTTCTCAAACTCCTTTCCAAAAAAATTGAAGTGGCACTAATGGTACAAATATGTCACTTAACATAGGTCAGAGACCATCATTGAATCATATAATAAAATTTTCAGAATTTTTTAGTGCATAAAAGTATTTTTAAACTAATTAAAATGAACGAAAAGGAAGAAATTAAAGAAAAATAGTAAAATAAAAAATAAAATTCTCAAAAAATTACACGAAGTGTAAATCAAGAAGAAATAGTTTTAGAATTTTTTTTTCATAATTTTGGGATCAAAAACAAATTTAATATGAATTTTTTAGAAGTTAAAATAAAATTAAAATAACAAAATAAAGCAACATAAAAGTCAACGATGCAAGCGTTAGTTAAAATAAAGGACTCACATGTAGCGAAAACAACATAAAAGACCAATATGTTATAATTAAATAACTTAAAGGACCTTTGGAATAATTTAGCCAAAGAACAAAGATACAATTAAATAATGTGATGGGCTACTATTGTTACTAGTTAATCAATCATTTATAGTTTAAAAGTTAGTCAATATGATAGTCAGGTAGTTAAAACTATCTCCATATGGGGTTACTACTAGCTTCATACATGGTTACTGCTAGTTACACATGTGATTACTAGTAATTTACATGTGTGGTTAATCATACATAATGTAACCTATAATTGAATATAATCATCACTTTCTCTTTATCCTTTCTTTATTTTTATCTGCATGAAAGCTTTGTTTGGTTATCAATACACAATCGAAGTAGTTACAAATGAAATTCAAGAACTCGTAGCATATGCAATTAAAGCACAAAAGAATGTCCATAAGGAAAATAAGAAGAAATATTACAATGCTATGTACTTAATACAAGCAACATGTAAATTTTGATAAGATTTTTTTACTATGAGAATACAAATAAGCCATAAAATATCTTTGATCAAATATTGTGAAATAGGTGACAAAGTGAAGAGTGTTAAGTTGCAATCTTTGAGAAATAGTAGGAATCGATGCAAATGGAAAATACTATAGATGTTGTAGCCTTTGCATCAAAGATTCAAGGCTTGGTTCACACGTTAGAAAGATATGGTGAAATGATGATTTAAAAGATGATGAAGACACTCACGCCTCATTTTAATCATGTGAAAGTTTCTATACAAGAATATGGAAGCTTAGAAACTATGAAGATGGAAAATCTTAAAGGTTTCTAGAAGCATGTGAGTTGAGGATTCTTGAAATAAATAGAGTACAAGAGTATATTCAAGCTCTTCAAACTCAAATTTTCAAGAAGAATTTTGGTTTAACTGGCAGAAAGACACGAAGATTCAAGATAAATATAAGAAGTGTACATGTTTAAGTTCCCAGAAGACCAAGCTTGATGGTAAACTCATATCCTTCAAAAAAAGTATAAGGGACATCAAACTTGAACCAACAAAAGACTCAAAGTTGGTACAAGAAGCACATTTAATGATATGATTGTGAAAAATAAGGCCATTATGCTTCAAATTGTTAGTACAGTAAAGGAAAGAATAAGGTTCAAGACAATGCACTATTACAAATAACATATTTTATGACAAAACTTTCACCTAATTCAAATAAAAACAGAGGTATAATGCAATGGTACACCATCTTTTATTATTTAAAAATAAAAAACCACATATTCCATCGGGTTTTAATATAACTGAGGGGGGAATTCAAGACGTGCTTTGAATCCCAACTATTATAGTTTATATTTTTATTTGCTTATAAGTGTAAACTAAATTATCTAACCTTTTGGTTTTCAATATAACCGAGGAATAAAATAATCAGATTTTACTATAAAAGCACTCGTTAAATAAATTTTACCTCAATCCTTACATATATGAAGTCTCCTTGAACTCGAATGCATCATTCTTTGGGATGGATTGCAAGATAAAAAAATTTAATGTTATTCTATCTTGAACAAAACACTTTTTATGCCCTTGCAATCTATCTCTCACAATGATGTTGATGTTGTTGCTGTCGTATTTTTGCTCAACCTTTGAAAAGGACTCAGTTGATAGATTGCAAGTGTAGAAAATCATTTTTGCTTCAACTTACACAAAGAAGGGAGTTCAACCTTTGAAAAATTATAAAAAAACGGAGCTTAACCTTTGAAAATAAAGTTTCTTATTGTTGGAACAAATAACTTATCAGAAGACGAATATCAGCGAAGATATTCAATAATAAGCGCAAGGATTTGGTCATAACTGAGTTGATAGTTAAAATAAGAATATAATTTACCTTAATTTTCTTATAATATCGAGGGGGTATAATAGTGAGATTTTATTATAAAAACTCTAGTTAAACAAATTTTACTCTAATACTAACTTATATGTAGCCACCCTAAATGGGGGAAATATTTACCACCGTCCATTTTATGAGTTGCTACTACGAAAAAAATCTTTTTGGATGGATTTTCCATGAAATTTTTTTATCTACAAACGCTCAAGAAATTAGGAAACAGATCTCTGGGATGTATTTCAAGTGCAAAAAATAAAAATTCTCATGGTGGGAACAAATAATTCATCAGAAGTTGGATAGGTTATGGAGTTTTTTTGGGAAACAAAGGATATGAAACCAAATTTGAATATCACCAAAGATTTGTTGTAAACAATGTATTTTAATATTTTGTGTAAACAATGTAATACAAAAAAAAACTTATTCACCTCAGTTTTTTATTTAAACCAAGGGATATGTTAAGCATTTTTTTTATAATTTTCACTGGCCTTATACAATTCTTTGACGCATATTTAATGATTATTAACGCTCAAGACTCTGCCATTAGTTATCTACGTGGAACCTAAGAGGCATCTATTATAAAAGCATGTTGAATATTAACATTTCTAACCAAAATGAAACATGCAGCGCTTGAAACCTAAAGACGCTTGGAAAAGTTCTCTATGATGGATTCCAAAAGTAGAAAAATATTTGGGTTGTTTTCTTAAATATTTATTTGAGCCGAAAATCATATATTTAAATATTGATTTTAATTATATTACCCTTTTCATCAGAAACAAATGCATGCATGATCCGTAGAATATAATCTTGCACCCAACATTAAATTTTCCCCAAGATTCAATAATTCGAAGATCTGAAATCTAAATCTTCGGGAAATTTAGAGAATTTGATTTTTATTTATTTTGGGTAAACAATGTAACAATTTTTTTAAAAAAAATAAATAATCTTACCCCTCAATTTTCTAGATAAACTGATGGATTAGATACACTAGTTTTTAAAATAATAAAAGTGTTACTAGTGGGGTTCGAACCCATGTGCATATAACTTTACCCAACGGCTTTAAATCATCGAGGTGTTAAGTGGTAACTTTTCATGACGCCTTTCATTATCTCTCTTCTTTAGTCGGGGTTAAATTCATTTCGCGTCATGTTATGTGTTTTTTGTAGTAGTGATGGTGATGATGAAGCTAAGATAGTCTAAGATAATATGATGTTGGAACTATAGTGTTCATGGATCTAGTATTTAAATATCAAGATAAATTTGGATCATGGTTTTTAGATACATGTTACTTAAATCATATGATTGTCTAGAATATTGGTTGGTAAAGTTTGTTTCACACAAAAAGAGAAAAGTGAAATTAGTATATAGTAGAACCCTACAAGGATGTGTTTGTACTAGAAATGGAGTGTAATCTACTAAGTGATTTCCATGTTGTAGAGAAAAGATTAGCTATAATCATGAAGAATGTTGTATTTGAATTATATGATCCTACCAACATCCTTGTATTGAAGTCAACACTTGCAAAGAATAAGTTCGGGGTCTTGGTTGGAAACCAAGGTAATAGAAGAATTAAGGTTTTAAGAATTGATGCTGGTGGCGAATATCAAAGGCCTCTGATTCATTTTGTGAAGATAAAGGTATACATCATGAAATCATGAGTCCTTACATACCACAACATAATAGCTTAGTTAGAAGAAGAAACACCATTACATTGAATATGGACTGATGTATGATAAACCAAAGAGGCATGTCCAAATCATTTAAGGGTGAAGTAGTTACCACTACAACATATGTGTTGAACATATGTTCAAATTTAAGGCTAAAGAATAAATTACTTAAGGAGTTTTAGAGTGGAAAGAAGTCCAGTGTGCATCATTTCAAATTATTTAGGTCACTATGTCACGGAAAAGCACTTGATTCCAAGAGAAGGAATTATATGAAAGTATAACATTGATTTTATTTTGTTATCACGCAGCTGGTTCCTATAAAATGTATGACCCTGTCACTCAAAAGATGTATATTAGTAGAGATATATTGATATATGAAGGAAGCTGGTGAGATTGAAAATTAGGTAGCAGCTCATGTAAGTATTAGATGAGTTCATTACTCACCAACAATGATGATAATGATGAATTATCAAAAGAATATGTGAAGTAGGGGTGTTCGCGGTGAAGTTTGGGCGGTTTTAAGAAAAAAATCATCCGAACAGCAAGAGGAAAAATCATGCGGTTCGGTTTGGTTCGGTTGACTGAAGAAAAAAAAACCAAACCAAACCAATGCAATTTGGATTGGTTCTGTTGATTCGGTTTTTTATTATGTATAGTAATTTTTATTATTACTCATGTGGCAACACTACACACAAAAAATCATATATAGTAATTATTATTATTATTTATGTGGCAACACTACTGTTACAATTCTATTTCATATATTCTCAAAGAGACAATTCAATTTTGTAACAAAACTCATATGTAATGCCGTCTTTTTTTTCTTGCACAATTGACAATAATTGAAATAGTAGTATGCAATCAAATGCAAAATTCAAAATATTTAACATGAAAATAGTATTCAATACATAAATTACCCATCAATGTAGTATTCAATCAAATCAATACATAAACTAAAATTTTCTGTTTGTCACAAGTGCACAATTAAATTAAGACAAAAGCTGACTCCGAAGCAACAGTAGATATTGACATAGTCAATATATCTCTAGCTATTAAACCAATAGTAGGGTATTTGGTGGAATTTACCTTCCACCAATTCAAGATGTCAAAATCTGAACTTTTCTTCTCCCTCGTCTCCATTAGATACAAATTCACTTCGTTTTTATTTGAATTTGAATCTTGATCCATGTCCTTCTCAAATTGATCATCCATATGATCTGAAGATGTAACAACTTCTGATAGCTTTATTTCTTGTGCAACACTTTCGGCTTGGTCTTTACTTAAGAAAACACTATAACTTTCAAACATTTTGTTTAATGTTTGCTTCACCTTATCACACAAATAATCAACAACTTCCTTCTCATAAAACTTATCCAATCCCCACCTAATAAATTGAAACTTACGCCGAGGATCAAAAATTACAGCAATAAAGACTAGCATATTCATCTTTTTGACTTCTCCGCAATAACTACTATATTTATCATCCATAGCATTAGCCATATTTGTAAGTAATGGTTCATATTTATGACATTCCTTCAGAGTCTTTAATGCCCCCAATATTGTATAATGTTCCATGAAATAAGTAGAAGATGTTACATAAATAGAACTTGACACCTTCGTAGTGATTTCAAAAAACAACTTCAAGAATTCCACAAAACACTTGGCATTATCCCAATCCTCATTATTTGGGACACCACCTTCCAACATCGCATACTCAACACATTTCTCACCTAATATCTTAAAGGCCTTTTGAAACTTCAATGCACTTTCAAGCATAAGGTATGTGGAGTTCCACCTAGTGGGACAATCATACTGCACAATAGACTTGTCTTGTATCCTAACTTCTTTAATACATGTACTAAACCTATCTGAACGACCAGGTGAATGACGAACATATTGAACCGCACTCCTAATTTTCGAAAGTGAAGAATTCATGTGCTTCATCTTCATCCCATCATTGACAACAAGGTTAAGAATGTGAGCACGACATCTAATATGTAAATGCTCCCCTTTTAATGGATGTGAATTCCAATCCTCGATTCTATTTTTTAGGTACGCGATAGCAACATCGTTTGAAGCAGCATTATCAACTGTGATGGTGAAAACCTTATCTATCATCCAATCCTCCAAACACTTTTCAATATTTTTCCCAATTATCGCTCCCTTGTGAGAAGTTATTGGACAAAAATTGAGAATCCTTTTATGCAACTTCCAGTCTTGGTCAATGAAATGTGTGGTAAGAACCATATAATTAATATTTTGCACAGAAGTCCAAGCATCAGTTGTTAGACAAACACTTTGATTTGTTTTAGTAAACATACTTTTTAACTTATGTTTCTCACTCTCGTAAAGACTCAAACAATCCCTAGCAATTGAAATCCTTCCTGGAAGTGGGAACCTAGGTTGTGTAAGACTCATAAAATGACGGAATTCTTCGTTCTCAACAAAAGGAAAAGGCAATTCATCCACGATTATTATTCTAGATAAGGCTTGTCTACACAATTCAACATCGAAATGGATACCAACAAGTGCATTCCTATTTTCTTTAGAGCCTTCTTGAAGGCTAAGAATGGTTTGACTAGGGTCAAGAACATGTTTGGGAATTTTTTTACATTGATGCATCAAATGGTTATTTAAGTTTGAGGTTCCATTCTTATGTGAATCAGCTGCATAAGATTTCATGCACCAATTACATTTAGCCCGAGTACCCGATTCATCTTTTGTAAAATGATCCCAAACCCAAGATTTAGGCTTACAAGATTTTTGTTTACCTGAATCTCCAGCATTAGAATCGCCAGCTTTAGAATCATCCGCTTCTCCAACTTTCCTTTTCTTTTTCTGTTGAGCATTGTCGCCTTCTTGTTTGTCTAAATCAATAGTTTGGGGCAGGTTTGTTGTAGGCATCAATGGACTATTTTGAGACTGAAAATACATAATAAATACACGATAAATATAACCACTTTATCAAATACACTCATAAATATAACCACTTTATCAAATACACTCATTTATCATTGTTTTACCTGATTTTCGACCATGGAAAAGGAAGCATCAGATCCAGTAAAAGAATTGATTTCTTTATCAATAGTCATATCTAAGAAAAGGAGATGAAAATAAAACATAAACCAAAGGCCAGCAATTAACATATCAGAACCGAAATTATGTATCAGAAATTAACATATATCAGCAAACAAAATCTACATATCAGAACAGAAATTATGTATCAGAAATTAACATATATCAACAAACAGAATCTACATATTAGAAAGAAGAATCTACGTATCAGAAAAAACATGAAATAATTAACTTGAAGCCTGCAATATCAGAACTCAGAAGATTAACTTGAAGAACACTATCAGAAAAAACACTAACATGAAGAACACTAACAAATTTTTGAACATAAGATTTCGAACAAATTTTTGAACATAATATTTCGAACAGATTTTGAAGAACACTAACATGAATCTTGTTGAAGAACACAAGAATTTTCGAACAGATTTCGAATTTAGACATAACAATTTTCGAATTGTTGAAGATATAAAAATAACGTTACCTAGTTGATTTCCGAATTTCATTGATGTTCTTCGAGTTTGTTTCTGTTGATTTGATTTTGCTTTGTAAAAGAGATCTCTCTGTCGTTCTTCTTCGAGCTAGATCTCTCTGCCGCTGTACAATTCACGTTCGTTGTGTTTTTTCCTCTGCGCGTTATTGTGAGTCTGTGATTTACCTAGTTACCCTAGCAAAAATAATTATTGGGCTTCTTCTTGTTTTTTGACATAAAATTGGGCCTCAGTTCTGTTTTGACAAAAACAAGTTTGTAAATATCGCGGTTTAGTTCGAATTGGATCGGTTTACGAATATAAACCTGCAAACCGAACCGAACCGCTTGGTTCTTTCAAAAAATGGTGCAAATTCATCTGAACCAATTGCGGTTTTTTGCAGTTTTCGGTTTGGTTAGGTTCAGTTTGCGGTTTTTTATTAGGTTGGTTTGGATATGAACACCCCTATGTGAAAGTTCTAAGTGTTGCGGTGAATCAGATGCCTCAAAGAACAAGGAACCCTTCCAATAAGGTTGAACGCCCGCAAGAATGGAAATTGGGCTATGCCAATAAAGTGACTAAAGAGGTGTTCTGGTTCAAATGACATTTATGGCATATGTTGAGCCCATCAACCATCAGGAAGCCTTAAGGAGCAAGGAAAAAAATTCCATAAAAGAAGAGCTAGCTCTAATTTAAAGGAATGATACTTGGGAGCTAATATAACTTTCATATGATAAGAAGGCTATTAAACTAAATTGAATGTTCAAGTTGAACCATACTGCAAATGGATCAATTATAAAACACTAGGCCATATTAGATGTCAGAGGTTTTTGGTAGATACAAGGTCTAAATTATTAAGAGGTTTATGTCATTGTAGCCAAAACTTAGATAGTTAGGCTTGTGATAGCTATAACATATGCAAGGGGATGGCATATGTTCCACATAGTTGTCAAGAATTTTTTTTGAATGACTAGTTGAGGATCTGGTCTTTGTCACTCAACCACCAGAATTTGAAATCAAAGACAAGAAATACATGGTGTATAGACTAAACAAGACATTTTATGGCTTGAAATAGACACCTAGAGACTGGAACAAGAAAATAGATGGATTTCTAGTGCATTTTGGCTTCAAAAAATTCATGATTGAGTATATGTATGTGCAAGAAACAACATCAAAGCATAACTTTGATATGCTTGTATGTTGATGATTTACTTAGGACTGAAAGCAAAAAATATGAGATCAAGATATTAAAGGTACTCGTGATGTCAGAATTTGAGATGACTAATCTAGGCATGTTATGTTATTTTCTAAGAATAAAAATTATCAAGACCTCAAGAGGTTTCATGATACACCAGAGAAAGTATGCTACTGAAATAATTAAAAAATTTAAGATGAAAGAATATACCCCTACAACAACTTCTATGAAAGTAAATATCAACCTAGAGAAATGGGACAAGGAAGAAAATATGGATTCCTCTATTTTCAAATAGATTGTTGGTTTTCTCATATGTATATGCAATATAAGGCCAATCACTTGTTTTGTTGTTAGTTTGGTGAGCAGGTTTATAGATGATCTAAGGAGGACCGATATAAGTACAACTAAAAGAATGTTGAGGTATTTGAGGGGGAACAATGGAATATGAAATTTCATTTTCAATATTTTCAAAGAACTTTAATGCAGAGATTATTTTCTACTTGCACACTGTTGTGGTGATAAAGTGGACAGAAGAAGCATCACATAATACGATTTTAAATTGCTTAGGTTAACCAATTTTTTTGTGCTTAAGGAAACAACCAATTATGACTCTTCACCATGTGAGCAGGGGCGGATCCAAGGGGTACAAAGTATTCCATAAAATACCCTAAATGTATAGAAATTTGCCCACATGGTATAAACTTTGGAGTCTTATACAAGAGGTCCCGGGATCAAAACTTGTAGTAGGCGGATTTTTCACATTTTTTTATTTATTTATTACACTTCAATTTTTTAAATTTTTTACCTTCAACTATTTTAACTCTTTTTTCTTATTGCACTTTGCACATTTTGTTCTTTTTTATTACAATTCAATTTTTTTTACCTTTAACTCTTTTAACCCTTTTTTCTTACTACAATCTTTTACCTTTAACTCTTTTAACCCTTTTTTTTATTGGAGTGTTCAGAGATTTGAAAAGTGACAGTCATGCTAAGGGTGAACCAAACCAAAAGGTTGTTACTTGTTATGCAAACTTTTGTCACAATCATTGCAAAAAGGGGATCAAGAATTGTGCATGTCATGGAACTTGTTCAAATATGAAAGAAAAAATTGCAAGAATTTAGAGATGGTGGATGAGAAGCATTTTGTGAGCAATTTGTGGCTTCTTATGGTAATGTTGAAATTGATGTTCTTGACATGGAGTCTCGATATGTGAAAGATAAGAAATCCAAACAACTTACTATTTTTGTTACAAATTTTCATTATTTCAAGAAGGATTGCTTCTTACATGTCATAGATGTGGTATTGAAAAAGTTGAATGATCAATTTACATATGAAAATATTGAGTTGTTTAATTGTGTTGCTTGCTCGAGTCCTTGTTATTCATTTGAAACAATTGACAATAAATCACTTGTGAGATTGACAAGATTGTACCCAAATGACTTTGAGGATCTTATAGATAAGGAATTGTCTAGTGAGTTGGAGACTTATATTGAAAATGTCAAGATGGATTATCACATTTCAAATTTGACCGACATCTCAGAACTTTGTAGGAGTTTTGTTCGAACAAATAAGTATAAGACATTTAGGTTTGTGTACACACTAGTCAAACTAGCTTTGTCCTTACCGGTGACCGTTGCTAGTGTTGAGTGGGTATTCTCAGAGATGAAATATGTTAAGAATGAGTTAAGAAGTAGAATGATTAATCCATGGCTAAATGATTGCTTAGTGACATTTATGGAGAAAGAGGTGTTTAATATAATCGGTGATATGAATATCATCAAGCGTTTCTAAAGAATGAGTAAGAGAAGAATGCATTTACGATTAAGTTAGAATTTTTTTTTTATTTTTTAGTTGTAATTGAAATATTAATACATTTTTATTAAATAATATCATATTTCTTATCATTAATTTTTTTTCTATATTTTTTTATATTTTTTACTTTCATTATAAAAATACTGTGAATTTTGATCTGACTCCGCACTACATATGAGTTAGAGTACATAGATGTATTTTATGATGCATTTCATATATGCTTACTTCTAGTTAGTTAATTAATAATATAATAATATATAAATTATATAACAAATTAAATTCTTGTACCATTTATCCAACATAATTAAATATAATAATCACTTTAATCTCTCTAAATTCTCTCTGTTTTCTTTTCCACTCTTTCTTTTTAGAGAAAGAAAGCTTTGCTCTAAAAGTTTAGATCTTTCTAACAATAAAAATAACTTTTATAACCATGATAACATTTTGAGTTTTTTTACTGTATATTTTATGTATGGGACCTTGCCGCATTTTTCTATGAGCTGCATGAGAATTGGATTATGTGATGTGGGAACACGTTCTTGGGTCAAATTGTACTGAAATCGAAATCCACAACGAATCTCTCTTGGTCTCTATCTGTAAAGACTTTTTTCTAAATTGAAAAAATAAATGAGTATTGTAGTTATTTAAACTTTGAATGTTGAATGGTTGGAATTTGAACTTTGTAAAAGCGATGCTTATCTCTCCGATGCATGAATGTGTCTATGGTCAACCCAAATGTCTCTAGCCAATACCTATTTTTTTCACATACAAACCTTTAAATTTCAGTTTTTAAGTAAAAAGTTCACTAATTGGTGTTGAATAAAATTTCAGTCTAACACTATATACAAAGGGCTCGTTGAATCAGGGGCGGATCCAGACTTTATATATTGGTGTGGCTAAACATAAAAGAAATTATCGACTAAAATATATTGAAAATAAAAAATAATATTGTTTGATGAAGTGTATTTACAATGAAAACCGTCTAGTATCAATTTCTTGAAAATGAGTTAAAATAACATCATTGTTAATTAGAAACACTAGAAGTGATAGCATGTCGTCTATGTTTCTTCCCTTGCACGTACGCTGCATCCAAATCAGGCACATCAATATCATGCTTATTGCAAATTTTCATAACCTTAGATATAAGTTCTTCCCATCCATCATTTCTCATTTCTTGTAATTCCTGTTTGGTGGCTTTGACAAGTGATAAAGCATTCAAAAGATCTTGATCACGCTTTTGTAGCACTACACTTAAATCATTTGTAAATCCTAAAATCTCAACCATCATGTATAACATGAAAATAAAATCAAAGGACTGAAGCACATCTAGCAAAAGCATAGTTTCACCATATTTTTCAAATGACGTATCTTTCCCGACTTCTTCAAGTACCTCAATTATCAAATGACGTATCTTTCCCGACTTTTTCAAATTTAATTATTAAACTATTATAAATATAACAATTTAATTATTTAAACTTCTAATTAATCTATAATTTAAATAAATAATTTAAATAATTTTAAACAATCTTCAAATAAAAAATATTATTTGCCAAATATTGATCGTATTCTTCAATATAAATTTATAATAATTAAATTATATATAAAGTTGAACTTATTTAAAATTATAAGTAAATTAATAAAGTTTAAGTTAAATTCTTAAACAGATAATAATTTCAGGTCTTGCCAATGATATTTTTATTTTAAATTGTTTACATAAAATATATAACATAAGAAATTGTGGGGCGACATAAAAAATTTTTTAACATGAACCATTAATATAAAATATTACTATCAAACAAAAAATTGATAATGCTGTGTTTTTTTATATAATTAAATATGATTTATATTTGTTAGTAATTAAGGCTGATTTTAATTTTTAATAAATTTTTAATTCAATCTAATAATTATTCTGGTGGTTATGAATGTAGTTCAATTATGCTGCCACAGAACTTAGTTGTAGAATTCATATGGGGTGATATATACATGTATGCTGCACTTAAATAATTTTATTACCAAAATGATGGTGGTATATAAAAATCAAATATTCTGGTGTGGCTATAGCCACACCATGCCTATGCATGCATCCGCCCATGCGTTGAATAAATTACTCTAAATGTTTTGTATTGGAATGTTGAGTCACGTGTTAAAAATAATTTAAATTAATTGGTGCTCAAAAGATTCAACATGTTGAATAAGAGGTAATGAGACCACATATAATATTTTATAAAATTTTATCGATTGTTGTGATTATTTAGATTTTTAGTGTGTTATAAATGATGGTGGATAAAAATTAAATGGGTATTAAATTATTAAGTGGAGAAAAAAAATGATTTGGAGGATAAAAAGTTTTTAAAAAAAAATATTGAATAATAAAATCATTGTACATAATCTAATAGTATTCTCTCCAAAATTAATTTTAAACAAGAAATATAGAAAAATTATGTTAAATACGTAAGAAATATTTTAAAAATATATATCATCATAGTTAGATACAGTAACTTATTATAAAAATAATTTTGCAAGAGTGTCTTCATTTTATATCTTAGATCATTTGATATGATATGATCGTTTCAAAAGAATAAATATTATGATAACAGTGACTTATGTAACTGCACATATAAATTCATTTATATATTTTATTTGGTAAGACTTGATCACTTAAATAAAACTAAGTATTATGGTTATAATGATCCGTGAAATTAAAAATTTAATTATTTTTCATAAAATATTGCAAAGAAAAATTTATTTATTTACTATTAATATTATTATAATATAAATAAATATTGTAAAAAAATAATTAAATGCAAATTTAAATTTAAAATTAATTATTTAATTATAACTACATGTTTATTATATATACTCAATTGCATTAACCGAATAAAATTTGAGACAAATTATAAATAAGCAAAAGTAATTGGTCAAATGGTCAATGTCTTGATAATCAAACAAATTCATCAAAAGAATGAACAAACACAACAACCACGTGCAATTGTTTTTTTTCACCCATCATTTTGTTCAAAAGACAACATATATCGAATTGTTAAGTCTTCATTGTCATGAAATTCTCAATTTAATCAAAAAGACTAATGTGTGTATAATAATAATATACCTAATAGAAAGAGTGATATTCTAACAGTTATAGATTCTCATTGATCTACTGCTCTATTATCAATTTAATGTACATTAAAGGATAGAAGCTCAGCCAGATGGTAATTTCACATATTCTATTTATACTTCTATATATTGTAGCACCTACAAAAAATAATGAGTATATAAACTCAATTATATTAAATGACTTAATAATAAAAAAACAAACGAAAAAAAATTAATATTTGAAAAATACGAATTTTTTAACTCTCAAATAAAGTAATTATTAATTAAATAAAATAGATATTTTATTAATAGTGAATACCACCTAATAGCATAATGCATTATAATGACAAAACATTATAGAAAAAATACAACCTAATATCTATGTTATTTTAAATATTTATGTTATTTTTAATACATAAATATATAAATTTATTTGTATTAATTAATAATTAAGAAATAAACGTGTAGTTATAAAAAGAAATAAAAAGAAACTGTGAAATTGAGAAAGAAAAATAATAATATTAAAAAATAAGTATTTTGTCTCTCAAATCAAGATAATTAAAAATTATTGATTAAAATAAAATAAATATTGTGTTGATAATGACCTGTGAAATAAAATAAATTATTAATTTTATTAAAATTAAGTAATAAATTATTAATATTTTAATGATAAAAAAAAATAAAGAGAAAAAAATTTGAAATGAACCATGTTTAAATTAACATGTTTATTAAAATATGAGATGAGAGAATTAAGTAATTTGAAATTTTAAATGTGAGTAATAAAGAGGAGGGAAAGAATTTGAAAGGAAATAAGAGAGAAAATAATAGACATTTGTCATAAGACTATGTATAATGGTTTTATTATTTAACATCTTATTTTTTTATTTTTTATCTTTTACATCATCTTCTCTTTCTTTCACATAATAATTCAATATTCTCATTCAATTTTTATTCATTATAATAATTTTGTTTAATAAAATTCAACACCATAATTCACCACCATTCACAACACACTAAAAATTTAAATAATCACAACAACTAATAAAATTTTGTAAATGTAACCCTCACTTTCTCTCATTCAACATGTTGAATCTTTTCAATATCATTAATCTACACCATTTTCAACACCTTATTCAACACCCAATTGTAAGCATTCAACTATTAAATAATTTATTTAACACCCCATTATATATAGCCTAAGAGTGATGAGTAATTTATGTGATTAAACTGAAAATTAATAATTTTTTCCTATGTTTTTTTTTAAATGTAATTATTTTAAATGTAATTATTTTAAAGTAAAAGAAAATTAAGATAGATCATTAGTATCTTTAATAGTTATATAGTTGATAATAAGATAAAAAGAATCTAAAAATAACAATAAGAGTTAATATTACGAATATTTTAAGCCACGGCTAGTATGCTATAAGTGTAGTAAATTTATATTTGAAGACATTTTTAAATAGATTAAATTGAGTGTCAATTTTTTAGAAAAGGCCAAAAAGATAAATCTTACGTAACAATTAAGAATGCATTTGGTTCTTTCAAACGAAGAATGTTATACCCAGGGGCGGATCCAGACTTTATATATTGGTGTGGCTAAACATAAAAGAAATTATCGACTAAAATATATTGAAAATAAAAAATAATATTGTTTGATGAAGTGTATTTACAATGAAAACCGTCTAGTATCAATTTCTTGAAAATGAGTTAAAATAACATCATTGTTAATTAGAAACACTAGAAGTGATAGCATGTCGTCTATGTTTCTTCCCTTGCACGTACGCTGCATCCAAATCAGGCACATCAATATCATGCTTATTGCAAATTTTCATAACCTTAGATATAAGTTCTTCCCATCCATCATTTCTCATTTCTTGTAATTCCTGTTTGGTGGCTTTGACAAGTGATAAAGCATTCAAAAGATCTTGATCACGCTTTTGTAGCACTACACTTAAATCATTTGTAAATCCTAAAATCTCAACCATCATGTATAACATGAAAATAAAATCAAAGGACTGAAGCACATCTAGCAAAAGCATAGTTTCACCATATTTTTCAAATGACGTATCTTTCCCGACTTCTTCAAGTACCTCAATTATCAAATGACGTATCTTTCCGACTTTTCAAATTTAATTATTAAACTATTATAAATATAACAATTTAATTATTTAAACTTCTAATTAATCTATAATTTAAATAAATAATTTAAATAATTTTAAACAATCTTCAAATAAAAAATATTATTTGCCAAATATTGATCGTATTCTTCAATATAAATTTATAATAATTAAATTATATATAAAGTTGAACTTATTTAAAATTATAAGTAAATTAATAAAGTTTAAGTTAAATTCTTAAACAGATAATAATTTCAGGTCTTGCCAATGATATTTTTATTTTAAATTGTTTACATAAAATATATAACATAAGAAATTGTGGGGCGACATAAAAAATTTTTTAACATGAACCATTAATATAAAATATTACTATCAAACAAAAAATTGATAATGCTGTGTTTTTTTATATAATTAAATATGATTTATATTTGTTAGTAATTAAAATGATTTTAATTTTAATAAATTTTTAATTCAATCTAATAATTATTCTGGTGGTTATGAATGTAGTTCAATTATGCTGCCACAGAACTTAGTTGTAGAATTCATATGGGGTGATATATACATGTATGCTGCACTTAAATAATTTTATTACCAAAATGATGGTGGTATATAAAAATCAAATATTCTGGTGTGGCTATAGCCACACCATGCCTATGCATGCATCCGCCCATGGTTATACCTCAAAATTTACCTTCTTATTTTCCAAGTCAATCCACATCTCTATACTCAAGAATTTCTCAAGGGTTGACCAGATGAATCCACTCTTGAGCAATCAACCCACAATTAGGGTTTTGATTCTCTCAAGTCAAAGATGAATTCTAATGCCTCAAATGGTCGTCATACCTCCTCATATATCTCAAGGTATCACCATGTCAAGTTGCAAACCTCGCAACTCAAATTTGCACAGTCAATTGCTCAGATGGTTGAAAATCCGTTGTATTGAACAAAAAGTCAATTGTGGTCAACATACAATCAAACTTCATCATTTTTTGTCAACATCAATATTTTAAAGACACATTCATCAGTTGAGCAAGGGTTGATCATGATTCATCAAGAAAACTCAAGATTTGATCAAAAGTCAAAGTTTCCAAATTAGGGTTTCTGAACAAAAAGTCAACAGTACTTTGACCAGGCATAACTTTCACATGCTTTATCAGAATTTTTCCACCAAAACTCATTTTGAAGAGAATTCAGTTCTCTACAACTTCATGTCTCACAAGATTTGGCCAAAAATGCTTCATTTGAGAGTTATGGATCAAGATATTATAGGTCCTTCTAAAAGACAATAAAAAGTCATCTTTTTGCAAACAAGTGTACACGAGCATGGAAACTTCAATGAATATGAAACCAAAAATAATGTTTAGAGGACATCTTGAGCTTTCTAAAAAGTCCGAGAACACTTCAAAATGTTGAAATTTGAGCAAGATACAAGTTGTGCAAGTTTGACATTTTTGAAGAAGTGCATGAAGAGAAATACTTAGCAAATTCAATTTTTTTTCTAAATGGGTCTAAGTTTTTGTGATCCAAACTTATTATTGACATTATCCATGACCTCTACACTCATTGTCACTCCTTTCCTTTACTTATTTAAATTATTTTTTAATTAAATGGATAAAATTCAAATTTAATTAAATAAAATATAAAGATAAAAGATAAGGTGAGTTGAGCTTAGTATTTGTATGACTTGAGGTCCAAGATAGCTCATCACAAGCTGTCAAATTCGTACAAGACGCATTAAGGAAAGATTGAGCTAATTTTGGAAATTTTTGATGAAATTTTCAATCAAATATTCTTCATTGAAAGGCAATATATTTTCACTTAATGCTTGACCGAATACACTTCTCACTATATATACTACAAGATCAAAAGCCAGTGAACGAATTGATTCAGCCATAAAGTTAGGGTTTGTGTTCAAAATTTTCAAGAGAAAGTTGCACCATTGAAACCCTAGTTCCAGCCACTCTTAACCCATTCCAGCCATCCATTCATTTTCTTGAGCATCCCAAGAGTCGATCCCAAGCCTTACACGATCCCAAAGCATCCAGAAATCGCTTCCCCGAGTGCACCGATTTGGTAAAGGTTTCTGAAATTCAAACTATTGATTCATGCAAAATAAATTGTGTTTGTACATTCATACATGTTCATGATGTTATTTAGAGTCAATTTGATGCTTTACTTTTGAGGTTTAACACAGGAATGACCAAACGCCATTGTTAGGGCTCGAAAACTGTTGAGTTTCGTATCCCTATTTCCAGCACTTTCAGGCCAAACCAAGGCCACCATTGGATTCGTCACCCTCGATTTAGAGGGGTAGGGTCCCTCTTGATAATTTATTTGTCTTATTTTACAGGTTTGGAAACTTAAATCGTCGGAGAAGACGACCGGAGCTAGGGCTCTGACGTCCCTCCGGCCTTCTGACTTTGGTCAACCAGCGAGGCTTGGCGTGGCACGATCTGATTTGTCCATTCAAAATCCAAGGGTCCCACGCACGTTTTTGTGTTAAAACTTGATTTCATGAACTTTGTCTCATATAATATTTATGAATGCATCCAAATTAATGGATGTATGATCGCCCCAGAGGTAAGACATGCGCGCGTTAGTCCCTTCCTCTATCAGGTCGCTGGTTCGAACCTGCCTTTTGGCAAAAAAATTCATAACTTTTGATTTTTACAGGTTATCACATATAATCAATTGGAGGCATGTTTCTAACACCACATGCATAGTGGTCCAGTGGTAACTTTTGAACCTTTGACCTCAAGGTCACGAGTTCAAGGCTCAGCAAGGCCATCCTAATTTTTTACCACTTGTTTTGTCTAATTTTTCTATTTTTTTTTCAATTTTCCAATTAGTTTAATTTTCTTTCAAAAATTAATTAAACCATTTTAAAAAATCACAAAAATATTTTAATTTCAGATCTAGGTTAATTAAACATTTAATTAATTTTTGACATAAAATTAAATTATTTTTCTCATAATTTAAATTCTTTTTCATAATTAATTGATGATTAACTTAGGAATTGGGTTTTTATTAATTAAAATCAATCCAAAAAATACCAAAAATATTTTTTCTTTTACAATTAGGGTTTAGACACTTTCTTATCATTAGACATTTTTTCTCCAATTTATTTACTTTATTTCGCATTTAAATTCTAGAAATCGTTGTATAGGTCGCAAGGTTATTTTTGTAATAGCGTAGATTTACTTTTCTCGCAATTTAATTTCCGCACCTATATTATGTAACTGTCCTAAAGTCATGTAATAGCGTAGGATATTTACTTTCCGCACTTTACCTTTCTGCACCCTATAAACTGTATATACACTGCATAGATGTATGACTAATAGGATTGTATGTATGACTAATAGGATTGTATGGAAAGACATAAAATCAAACTTAGATCATACTAATTCAAGATAATGTATCTGAATTCAACACAAAAAAATAAAAGAAATAGAAAAAGGTTAAGAGGATTAGTGCTAAAAATAAGGTTTGGTCTTGCCAGAGTTTGAACCCAGGACCCTCAGGTTATTGGTGCAAAACATGACCACCACGCCACCTTCTTGTGGTGTCTAAACCATGCTTTCATTTGTATGTATGTGTCACCTGCATGAAAATCAGAATTTTGTAAAAAAAGTGCGAAAGGTGGGGATCAAACCCACGCCTTGAGAGACAAAGGAACATAGCACGCGCATGTTGAACCACTGGGGTGGTGATACATCCATGTATTAACTTAAAGGGATTAATATATATGTGTGAATATTGATCAGAAAATTATAACCAACAGAAAAACGCGCGCGTGGGTCTCCTGATTTCAAATGGACCAATGAATCTGTGCCACGCCTGGGTTGAAAGTCAGAGGGCCGGAGGGACGCCGGAGCCCTAGCTCTGGCCATCTTCTCCGGCGAGATCATTTCTGGAACCTTCAAAATAGAGAAAATAAATAGTTAAGGAGGACCCTACCCCCCTAAATCGAGGGTTGCGAGTTCAATGGTGATAGCCGTTTGGCCTGAATCGGCCTGGAGAGAAAGATACGAAGCTTCTCAGTTCTGAACCCTAACAATGGTGTTTTAGGTTTCAGCCACTAAATCTTGCCAACAATTGATCTAACATGCTCTAATGAACCTTAGGAACACGTTAGTATGGTTAGTTTTTACTAAAACATGATAAAATGAAAAATACAAAAATCAAAAACATGGTGCAATTGGAGTTCGTGCATGATATGATTCAGGGACATTTGGCCATGGATAATGATCCATTCTTACCCTACTATACCTCAGGAACAAGAACCAATGCTTGGAAGTACTTGAAACCGGTTGGAAATTGGAATCCGAGTTTGCAACTGTCTTAAAACATTTGAGGGCTTTTTAGGGTTTGTGAGAGGCTAGGGTTTCATCCTTGAGACTTGTGGATGTGTTATATATATATATATATATATATATATATAGAGAGAGAGAGAGAGAGAGGAAATTAGGTTAAGAATTATGAAAGAATCACATGCCAATCAATGAGAAAATATTTGATTTGAAATAAAATCAAATATTGCCTTTTTGAGCCAATTTTAATCAAATCTCTTGCCAATCTTCATTATTTCGAAATAATCAGATCAATTGGCTTTCTTGGACCTCAAGAATGAGAGAAAATCAATCTCGCACTTAATGTTTTGATTTTATATCTTTTATTTTAATTAAATTGGTTTTAAATGAATAAAAATCCAAAATAAGTAAAAATAAAAGATAAAAACGTGGCCTTGGGCTTGGAGGTTCTAATTCAGATAAGAAACAAGTTTGAACCAAGAAAAGTTAGGCCCATTTAGAAAAAAAATTGATTTTTTCAAGTATTTCTCTTTATGCACCTCCTAAAAAATGCTCAACTTGTAAAATTTTCATCTTGCTCAATTTTCAACATTTTTGGGTGTTCTTGGACTTTTTAGAAAGCGCAAGATTTCCTCTAAACAAAAATTTTGGTTTCATATTCATTCAAGTTTCCATGTTCATGAACACTTCTTTCCAAAAATATGACTTTTGTTGACTTTTAAAAGGACCTATAATGTTTTGATCCATAACTTCAAAATGAAGCATTTCTAGCCAAAGCTTGTGAGACATGAAGTTGTACATAATTGAAATTTATGAAAGTTTTGTGGAAAAATTTCTAATAAAGTATGTGAAAGTTATGAAGGACCTGTAATGTTTTGTGGAAAAATTTCTAATAAAGTATGTGAAATTCCTGGTATGACAGACTCAGGATGTCGAATGAGATGTTAAGACATCTGATCTGACATTAAGTACTGCACAGGTAGAAGAGGCTGACCTTTATAATTTTTGTACTACACCAGATAATTATACGATCATACCAGAACCTGTAACACCATCAAATTATGCAGGTTCTGATCTAATGAAGTTCTGAACATTTAAGGTTAATAAGAACAACCTGATGTCATGAATAATGTTATGACATCATACAAATAACCAATGCAGAAAGCAAATAACACACAGAATTGTTCACCCAGTTCGGTTCAACAAACCTACATCTGGGGGCTACCAAGCCAGGGATAAAGTTCACTATTAGCGATCAATTCAAGACCCTACAACACACCCGTTGATGCCTTCTCACTTAATCACTACCCAATGATCCTTTTACCTAAGTCCTACTTAGATATGAGTTCCTACTCACTCCCCCTCAATCACACCCCGTGTGATTACTTACCACAGAACAAAACTGTTCAGAAGTTACACTTCAATTACACAACTTGATCTTGCTTAAAAGAGTACAATACATACATCCTCTTACCTACAGGTTTCAAGGAGTATGGTGACCATCCCACAGCCCGGGTGGTTCACTACAACTAGCCCTAATTATCACATCTTTAGTGCTCTTTGGCTTGCATCAAACTAGGTTACAATGCTTTTATTTATAACCTTTTACCCAACTGGATTTGGGCCTTTTTGTGATAGCATAACAGCTTTAACAACCTGCATAAAATAAGCAGAAAACTTCTGCTACAAGTTAGGTCTTCAATCTAGCTTTTCTCCTCATTCTTAGCTTCTGATTGAATCTTCTAGGGCTCCACATATGCCTTTAATTTTGCGCTACTTATTATGCATTCTATTATGCAGAATATTCTGCATAATTTGAAACGAATGGACTTGATTCGTAGCATGATGTCTGATATGATGTCATGACATCTCTCGTGACATGTTGTTCCAGATGTTGATTTAATTCAACACAACATGTTTAGGCATTACAATAGGATTTTCAGGCTGTTCATTATCCTATTGTACATTACATTATTATTGTTATTATTTGTTTTACAAGAATTGAGCCAATCCTAAACAAAGGCACTTACAATCTCCCCTTTTGGCAAATTTTGGCTAAAACAAATAAACCTCACTTTTTAGTGATTACAACAATAAACAAAACAGTAGAAGTGTTCAGGATACCATTGTAGGATGTCTTGACATTGATCTTGACATCTTTATATGTAACCAACACTAACTATCCAGGACCTCACCTTTTCAGGAGTTGATGCGGAGTTGATGCACATGAGGAAGAAGATGCATCACATTCCCTTTTGACCATGAACCAATTTTGGTTACAGGTGGTGGAAAAAGAGGTCCGTGGGAGATAAACTATCCTTTCAGGGGCATCAGAGAACCCTTAAGGAGTGTCCAGAATATCTCTCTTGTAACTCAGAACACCCGGTCACAACTGTGTTCATAACTCAGATCACAAGTCACAAATAAATTCACAGTATTTGAATTTCTGCTGAATTTGAGACAAACCTTTGTGATCACAATTTTGAGTAGCTGCAACAAGGACAATGACAACAGCAGCAATACTCCTTTCTCCCCCTTTTTGGCCAAAAATTGACAAAGGAAACCCTCACAAAACCAAATCCAAGAACAGTTTTCCCAGATCCGTACAAACCCCATGATGGTTGTGAGATTTTATAGGGAGATAGCAGGATCAAGAAGTTGGCAATTATAAATCTTGGTCAAGGCAATTACTGAATAAAATCAGCCTTTGACCGACTTTTAAGGCTGAAGATTTATTCCTTATGAGAAACAGAATACCAAACATAGCTCCTGGATAGCCACAACCACGTGGTTAAGTTATTTTCCACGTATTCTTCTTGATTCCCTCAAGGGTGCAATGTCTTCGGTAATGTCATGACATTCAGATAGACATTACCTTACAGTCTTCAACAACAGCAGTCTTCATCTTACTTCTCTCAGTCAGATAAAGAGGAGAATACTTTAAACAACTAGTAGCAAGAGACTAGTAGTATTAAGCATGGACAACCATCATGCTTCCTAGAGTGTTGTAGAGATCCAACACAATGCTATACTCAATTACTCTCTTCCTTTTTCCAGCCAGCAAAAGAAGGAAGGAAAGAATGAACCAGAAGACTTCTAAGATGATCCACAAGACATCACAGACTAACTCAAACTAGAGCACAAACCCAAAAGAGAGTCTAATTTTCTTCCCAGAACAAAAGACACAGGGAAACCAAGAGTAAGTCTAGGTCCCAAAAGAAATCAAGGAAACACATATTCCAATGATTCGGAGACTTTCCACAAATTCCAGACAAACCACAGTTTGCTAAGTTACTACACAAGATTTATATGTCACTTCTATCTTTTGTAGTAGAAGAAACCCCTTGCACATATGCTGAATAGATCAGATTCATTAATCTGATTTTCTTCTTCTGATCTTCCTTTCACTAGCAGTTGTTAGTACTAGTGAAGTCTTTACTATAACAACATTTGCCAGACCATGTTGCTAATGATAAGATCTGAGTCTTCCAAAGTTGCTCCAAAAAGATCAAAACTGCCACTTATGATACTTTCAAGGAGCTCTGAGATTTTCTTCCTAAACTCAGACAGATAACTGGAGCAATTATTCATCCACCTGATGTTGTGACATTATCAATGACTCAGTTGTTCACATTTTCTTCAGATTTGTCAAGTTATCAGAAGAAAAATCAGCATATCCATGTCCTCTTCTAAATTTTGATCTTTAGATTAAAGTCCAACAATTTTCTTCAGACATATACAAAGTCTCCCTTCAATGTATTTTGTCATTAGTGGAAAGTACAACACCCATTGACTTCCTTTGTCATGGACAATCAAAACCATTGTGGAAGACAATATAACTAACCACTAGCTCTGAGGTGATAACTCCAAGCACCCTTAACTAGTCTTAAAATAACAAGGACATCTCTGAAACATGTCCTTGCATTTCCACAAAATTTGACATGACTCTCTGGATGGTTGAGAAGTCATGTAACCATAGTCTGAAGCCAACCTCCAACCTTCTTAGTGTGTTTAAAAACTTTACTAAGATTCAGACTTTCTAACAAAACCAGAAGAATTCTTCTTTAATCAAAAAGCTGATCAAATCATCCTTCTGCACATTACATTTACTAGTAGTTGCTGATACTGGTAAATTCTTCAAACCAAAATAGTAGTTATGCATTGTTGAGCGAACTACTCTTAAACACAAGTAGAATCTTCTTATTCTAAACCAAAGATAGAACTGCCACTTCTGAATCAGGCGTTTGAATATTAAGATTTATAGTCCCAAGTCTCTGCCACAGACTATTAACAATAATGATGTTACAACATCATCTGGGACATCAGTACCAATTAGTTTGGGTTCTGGAGTCAACAACCAGGGGATTTATTTTCATCCATGCCTTTTTATATCCCCCATATGAACAATATGATCTTTAACAAGATTCATCTTCAGCAATATTTACTCACCAGAATGCTCTAGAGAGAAATAAACTCTCCACCATCCTCTGAAATACAGTGTTCAGAATACAGACTTGCATACATATTATACAAACACTTAGTCTCCCATCAAAGTATTTATAGTTAACTTTTATGCAAAATTCTAATAAATACTTAGTCTCCCGTCAAAGTATTCATTATTAGTCAGAATATACCACCTTCTCACACAAGGTAGGATAATTATTCTAACAACCTTCTGCTCCACACTTGAAGAACCAGCTGATCCTTACAAACTTTCTTTGCTGAAGAGACAAACTCATTTGAGATGATGTTGCAACATCAGATCTGACATTGATCTCGAACACATCAGCCTGACTTATACTATGGTTTTGGAGGAACATCCATAGTAATCCAAGCATACTTTCTTGTAGGGGATACAAGAGTACACCAGAGGCTAATCACCCTTTATGATCAGATCCACAACACCTATAAATACATGCAGCAACTAGCATGTAGCACCTTCACCTTGTCTGCTTATTCTACCCTTGATCAAATAACTAGAGTTATTTGTAACACACTCCTGTAGGCAAGTGCATACCCAACTGTTCTATTATGTGAGGACACCACATAAATGAACTCAAGTAGGAAGAGGAACTTTTCATGAAAGAATTAGGAAACCATGATCTTTTGATAATAACTCCTCCTTGCTTCACACAAATAATAAGTTCATCCTAGTTGATTTGGATGACTTTCCAAAGTGCAGATACCAACCATTGGACATTGGTTGAAACAATTCCAGTGCTCACAATAATCCCTTGGATGATTTTTCATCAGATAAGGAGTTCCATGCTCATATAGACTTGATACGAGTTACCAAGTTTGAGAAAATGGCCTATATCCAGATGATGAGAACCATCACTAGTCAGATTGAGAAAATAGATTCTCAATACCAGGATGTCAAGACATTTTGTATGACATGTCTTCAAAGATCTTCGTGCTTCAGGTTAAGGACTCCCCCTGAATATCTTCTAAGATCTTCTTAGAGAGTTATGAGAATTCTCCTTTAAATGCTGCAGTTTATGAGATTGGTAAACATAATCTGTTCTAATCCTATCCTCCTTGGAAAACACAAAGATCATGAGAAATAAACTCAAGCATCTTATAGACGGTAGGATTAATACCTCTTCATGGACACATTGTTGAGCTCTTCACATTTGTTCGGTCATAGTAAGCACTCTTTATTTGGAATTTGCCACGGGTTCCAAATTAGGAATCCTTAGTTTGCTTGCTACACAAGTTTGATTGCACACTCTGTTACTTGTACTAGAAGAAACTTGATATCAACCATGAGTATGTTCAATAAGTCCGGATCTCGGTTGGTGTCTTCAACAGTTGTGATGTTGAATCTTCATGTAGAACATCCTTTTTCATTACAAATTTTATATCTCCTGATTCTGATTAGATAATCAGCTCCCATCAGCTATTCAGTCAGAATTATCTACTCACACTAGATGATCCTGACTGATTACTTCTTCACACTAACCAAGCATGTTTACTTGGCTGAAGACACAGAGATGATGTTCCAACAACAGATAAGACATCATCCATCACATGAGGGGAAACATGGAAATCACAACTAACCTCAGTTGTTCAAGTATCAGGATCAAATAATCATAATGAATGGCTTCAAGAGAAAAATGTTCTATGGTCATGGACAGAGTTCCACAATTCTGGTTCCTTTGATCAGACGGATCTCCCTGACAAAAGCTCATCTTGCTTTCACATAAAGGGATTGCAGAAGATACCTTTATAAGTCCTTTTAAGTGCATTGAGCTTAGTTACTATACTCCCATAAGCTTTGGTCAGAATTAAACACACAACTGGAGTAGGTAACCTGTTGATCGTGTCCTGATCAACTAAAACGAAGCCGATGTCTCCTCTTCCAGTTCAGGAGTAGGTTCTAAACATATGTACTCACACTGCATGTGTTTAGCACCCGAACATCTGTTCTTCAACGGAAGCGCATAATGTTCTAACATCCTTAAGAACATCATTCCATCTCCTTAAAACACATCATTCTTGATGATCTTCAAGGTCTTCAAAACAACTTGCAGATGAATATGAGAATCATTGATCAATTGATACTCATCAACACTATTAATAAATGCCTTTATGAGTGGACTTGAGAAAATCTCAAGTATCTTTGACAATATTGATAGGTTGTAAAGTCTGCTAAAAATTCTGTTGAGACAAAACAATAACCCTAGAGTTCTTCTTTCACTTTAGGGGTTGTATTAGAAGCTATGCAGCGGAATAGCCATACTTCAACAGAACTTGCACAATGCTTACTCCATATTGTAAGCATGACACATAAAGATTGAAAATAAATCAATCCTACAAATTATTTGCTTCTTCACCAAGCAACATCCTAGACCCAACTTTGAAGCCTTGTCATATAGAAGCTTTTTAAACACAAAGGATACCTTATCAATATCTTCACTCCCGCATGAAGGTTCTGATAATTTTCTTCTCTGTGCTGGAAAAAAGTTGAACAATGCAATCCAAAATCTTCACTCCCGCATGAAGTCTTTGAATTTGTTCAAACACTTTCATCTTCTTTTAGCATAGCTGATCAGGTTGGTCTAGTTTTTCCCAAATTGGTCCATCCTCCACTTCTAGGGACCAATCAAAATGAACACTACTTTGTTCAAACAATCTTCTACCTTGTACACAACCAGAAAGTATCCCCCATGGATCTCATCCAGAAATAGACAGGATGCCTGCTATGATACCAATTGAAATTCCTGGTATGACAGACTCAGGATGTCGAATGAGATGTTAAGACATCTGATCTGACATTAAGTACTGCACAGGTAGAAGAGGCTGACCTTTATAATTTTTGTACTACACCAGATAATTATACGATCATACCAGAACCTGTAACACCATCAAATTATGCAGGTTCTGATCTAATGAAGTTCTGAACATTTAAGGTTAATAAGAACAACCTGATGTCATGAATAATGTTATGACATCATACAAATAACCAATGCAGAAAGCAAATAACACACAGAATTGTTCACCCAGTTCGGTTCAACAAACCTACATTTAGGGGCTACTAAGCCAGGGATAAAGTTCACTATTAGCAATATCAATTCAAAGACCCTACAGCCAACACACCCGTTGACAGCCTTCTCACTTAATCACTACCCAATGATCCTTTTACCTAAGTCCTACTTAGATATGAGTTCCTACTCACTCCCCCTCAATCACACCCCGTGTGATTACTTACCACAGAACAAAACTGTTCAGAAGTTACACTTCAATTACACAACTTGATCTTGCTTAAAAGAGTACAATACATACATCCTCTTACCTACAGGTTTCAAGGAGTATGGTGACCATCCCACAGCCCGGGTGGTTCACTACAACTAGCCCTAATTATCACATCTTTAGTGCTCTTTGGTGTAACACCCCAATTCTACACAAAGTTTTATATATAAAAAATCAGAGTAATTTTAAAATTTCATAAATTAAATACTGAGGCGTTACACCATCAAAACAACTCACTTTAAAACAGTTTACTTTAAAGTATAAATTTCGGATACATAGCATCGCAGGAAAACATAAATTGATTCATAGAAATCAAAACATCTCCTTTATTAAACTTCCTCATCAAAATCACGTTTTTATGAATTATGGTTCTTATTCACAAAAAGAATAATAATAAAACAACAACAACAAGACGACATAAATATTTCCCCCCGAGTGCTACGTATCAGAGCGACACCGACTCGACTAACAGCAGCTATAGACTCCGTCTTCAAAACCTGCACATTACCAATATATAGGTAACGGCGAAACAAGTAAAGGGTGAGATACTCCAAAACATATAATTAAGGCATGATAAAACATATATATATATATAGTGTCGGAATTATAAAGGGTATATATTAATAAGTGTAATCACAACACATAATCAAAACTCACTTACTTTACTAGTCATCCTATTGTGTATAATCTACACTATATCGTCGTAACCTCATCGGCATACTCCATCGCAACAACACCTAAACTTTCATCACTACGAAGAAGTCATCACAAGCTATACGCCACTAATTAACACGGCAGCCTTAACACAACAACATCAACCAACAACATTAAATAATGCTAATAATATAAGCAACATAAACAAATCATCACAAATTGGCTAAAGCCCATCTTCGCTTTTGGCATAAAGCCCGTCTTCGCTTTTGGCATAAAGCCCATCATCACAATATCATCACAAACATCATCGCATCATATATCATCGCAATTTAATATCATCCATCAATCGACAAAAACCCAACGCCAAACAACTCAAACATAAACATAACCGACTCCATGAGACACGACTATGTTATGCATGTGGTACCCATCGCTTTGTCCGTAATTAGGGACACTTGGCATAAAGCCGATCTTCGCTCGGCATAAAAGCCATCATCGCTTGGCATAAAAGCCCTCTTCGCTTATGAAATGTATGTGACTCGACAATAAAACAACACAACACAAAAACAACAAGCTTCGCTCATTCAAATTGGCATAAAGCCCACATCGCCATAATTTATCCAAAACAAGATAAATATAACATCGCATCATAGTTGCATTATGCAAACATCACTAATACATTCATCAAAAGTCATGCATTCACAAATCGGAAGCATTTATTAACAACTTCAATTTAATCATCACATTGCACATCAACAAGTATTCTTTAATAAATACACCGTCGCAAAATTTACGTTTATTAACACCGCATCGTTTATCAATTAATTCGCTAAATTCCGAAAACGGAAAAATAGTCAAACACCTATAATCTTCACGAAAGCCATTCCTAACAACCGGTATTAATCGTAATCGTCAACGTCGAAATCAGATTGTCCATACGCACCTTAAATCCACTAAAACACAATCCGGTTTAATTTACCGTAAATTGGCCTATTTCGGGTCGCTTCGTAAAAACTCGCAATTTCTAAAAACTAACTTCACCACTACGTTCTACACGTCGAACTTAGCTAGCACGTCAATTTTCGTTGAATTCGGAGCAACTTGCTCCGTCGCCAAAATTACCGGAATCGGAAAATCAGAACATAATCGGGTTCCAAATTTTATCGGCTAACTTATGTCCTAGTTATATTTTCTTTTTGTATTTAAATTCCAATCAGTATCAGACACTTTTTAAAACTTTAAAATATTAAATCTTTTTTGAAAATATGAGAATTTAATATCTTAAAAATTGAAATAGTTAAATTTTTTACAAAACATTATTTTAAAAGTATTTAAAGGGTGTTACGAAGACATTGATTAGGAAGACCCTATCTTTCCACCAAGACATGTACGGTATTTACGTATTGTTAAATGTTTAACATTATGCAAGAACATATGTGCATTATATCAGGAACTTTTGCATGTTTATCATCTTTCTTGCACACATGCATGAAGTATATAAGCGGATTTATATATCCACAGGCAGAAACAAAATAGATTTTTTGCATGAACTTTTCCATTTCTTACTTATGCCAACCGTAAAACAGTACTCTAGCATCTTCCTGAGACAAACATAATCTACCACCAAGAAGCTAATACAGTGGCCTTTAAAAACACAGTTCTTTGTTTCAAAAGAACATAAGATGCAAGGAACAGACCCCAAAAATAGAAAGATACAGTTCTTTAAAAATAGCCAGAACATTTATATAACAAGAAATGCAAGATCAAATTTTATCAGTGCTACAAAGTTTAACAAATATATAAAAAGTTGACTATGGCCTGTGGGAAGATAGAAACATTTAGTTAGAATTTAAGGTTATAACTAACTGGTTGTTTGTTTTGCAAACTCTTACCAGCTCAGGCATTCTATCAAGCACTTGGCGTGCGAGTGGAAAAACAATAGATATGGTATCAATTTTTCGTCAATTCTCAAAGTGTAATATGAGTTCCAATCAATAACAACAACACAACATCACAAGGCAAAAGAATCAATCACACCGGAATGATATATACACTACTAATAATAACACTTATAATCTCTACACCAATTTCAACTCCTCTAAACATTTCAACAATTAACCAACAAACCCTATAAATCAACTCTCACTTTTTCCCCCAAATTCAAAATATAAACATCAAAACCTAATCAATATGAGATGGAGAATCAAACCCCTTACCATGGAAGCTTTGATGATTCTTGATGATCCAACATCTCCACTATCAAGCTCTCTCTTACTCCTCTTCTTCTTCTCAAAACCCTCACTTATTCCTCTCAAGTTTCTATTTTTGGTTGTGTAGGAAAAAATGGGAAGAAAAACAAAGGAAAAGGGTTTTTATAATGTTGTTTTCTTACTAGCTCCCTCTCTTGCTCTTGTTTGGCTTTAGGTATTTGAATGGAAGGAAAGTGAGGAGAAATGGTTCTTATAATGTGTTTCTTAGTTGAAAACCCAATTCTCATCAATTACTCCTCACACCCCTAACCAATTCTTACAATATAACACATTAATAATATTTACCAATATTATTTATTTAATTAATTAAAATAATTTCGGGGAATTAAAATATCGGATCCGAATAATATTTTTACCAGACCGAACGGAACGTCGCTAGACAAATTAATAGATATATTAATTAATATAATTATTCTCGTCGCAAAATAAGCATCGATCGGTAACTTGAAAATATTAATATATTTTAATATTAATTAAAAACGGGCGTTACAACTCTCCCCCATTTATAAACTTTTCGTCCTCGAAATTTCGACCAAAACGAACAATACGAGACATGCCTACGCATTCGACTACTCAATCCTCGCGTTAATTAGACAACATATAGAATACACCTAACACACAGGCATCTCCCTAATCACAATGTTTAGAAAAGAACAACCATGCCGAGATGCAAAGCCCATACAATGCACTCGAAAACTATCTAAGACTCAACAACTAAACAAGTCGCACACACACCGGTTCACTCGAGAACCAAACAAACAAGATTGATACCATCTTAACGTCTCAACCATAGAATTAGTCACACACTCGAGCCAACACCTCGGAAACGAGTTACCAAAGATAGGAACATAAAGTCCTACAACACAACACCGACACCATCGCTAAATCGAAAACAACAAAATGGTTATACAAACCAAAACTGAAACAAGCAGAAAAGGATAAAACCACGTGTGATACGCAACCACGAAAAAGATGCCTTCAATCACGAATAAGTACGAACTCAAGAATCACAATATCAGTCATCGCTTTCATCCCAGCAAACCACAAGGTCACATCATCCTTGTAGATTACCAACGTACAACCCTTGAACAAAATAAGTTATACAAACATAATAGAACAGCGATACACCACTCACTCTAGGGCTTATGCAGACGACTTGCGACTATAACTCACTAGTCCAAATCCAACAATCTTGCATACTTGCTAACAATCAATACACAGGCTTCTCATTCGAAACACCTTTCATAACTTTCCATCGTCCCAAGTGGTAACTCAGTCACAACACTCTCTCAAGAACTCTACTCATCAACGTCATCTCTTACCCCTGCAATTACAACACATGTTGGACTTAAAACCCTGACGTAAATTTCTGGAATCCAGCACGAACACCGTCGCGACCAACTTCAATCACTGATAGAACCTTCTCCTTTATAAAACATCAATCATCTTAAGGTACCTGTGGCTACTAAACCGTCACAAGATTCCTTACCGTCAAGACTTATCTTGGTCGTAATCTAATAATCCACCGCGACCATTAGTATCCGACGAAATCCATAAGTTAGTAGTGAACAAATCCCTAATATTCTTCTGAACTTAATCTCAACAATTGTTCCAAAACAAACATGCAACATTCTTCACAGTGATAAAATCCCAAATCAGATATACTTGGGTTATCCACGATATCAACATACTAAGCTCAACAACAGACGAAGTCTCTTTATGGATCGTACTCAAACTTGAATCGTCTTCAACAATTCCAATCTCCTCGTTGTTAACACCTGCACTTCTAAAATTTCAAATGAGCACAACCCCATCTACCTCTAACTCACAAGTCCGACAATTGTTCCTTATGAAATTCAAATCGTTCCAAGGTAGTAATACACTTTTCCAACTCTATGTCGAAATACATCTTAAGTCCAAAATGGAATATCATAATACACCGCACAAGGTTCTCCAGTACCAAACAAAACCAAAATCAAAGCATTCGCCAAACTTTCCACTGGCTCAAACAAATTTGCTTACCATCGCGAAGTCCAAGTAGCGACTCAACCATCTCGAGTCAAAATACCCACGATTAATACCAACTTGTAAAAAGATCTTCCACCACACTCACAAAGCTAACCATCCAAAACAAAAGAACTTCTAAACTCTGAAATACTTCTCGAGGTCTTTTACATGATACAAAATAAAACTCCACGGAACTGTCCAAAATATCACCGTCTAAGTCGCTTACTTAAGGAACTCACGCCCTACAGTTCAAAATTCTATTCCTTAGAATACTCAACATGCATTGGTCTAACTTCACTACTGATACTACAAAGATCGGATGCTTGCCACAATTCCTTAACTTGATGTGAACCAAATAATATCCATGAACACGAAATAACTCTTACAGCTACTCATGAGAGTACTGTCTGAACATTACAAAATCACACCTGACGCATTAGTCACACTAATGACATCAACCAAATACTCGCCAGGACCAAACACTATCCCAAAAGCATTGTCTAAACATCTCCAGCTCTCACACTAATTTGTAGACAGCCAGACTTCACATCGATCTCACTAAACGCAAAAATTCCAAGTGACTGATTCATCCAAATATCAATCCTCGGAAGTAGACACTCGTCCTCAATATCCACTTCGTTACTCGCCTACAACTGACACACCAACTCGGGTAACTATGGCTCTTCTCGAACAACACAACGGTAGCACCCCACGGTGACTCGTTCGAATAAACAACTCTGCTCAAACCAATCCTCAAGCTGACTCTTCAACTCTAATTCAGAAGCAAACATCCCTTAAGGATACTTCGAATCACAACTAATTCCAGAAACTAAATCCATCAAAACTTCACTTCGCACTACTGCGGTAATTCACTTACATCTTCACAATACACCTCAGAAGAATCACAACAAGAAGCTCGCTTGCCAAAATCTTGTTTCTCATCAAAATCCAAATTCACTCACAACTCAAGTAACCATGCACTACCTTGTGCCAACACATCTGCTTCATACACTATTAAGTTGGAAAAACAAGTCTATCCCAACCAACACAATTCCCGACTACTATCAACAAGAGATTAAGGATGATCAGTCCCTTAATTTGTCAATATACAGTCGACAATCATGATGGTGACATAAACCATCTCTACCAAACTACAACAGGGTCTTCAAACTTACACTTCAAGTTACCAAAGCGTAACACTGCTTGAGGCCCATCCTAAGCCACAAGCGCTGCCAAGAAGTAAACTTCTCCCCCACTTGTTTCAAACGCATCTCTGCAGACAAACAATTTGAAACAAACAAGTACCGACCGTGTTTCACACACATGTCGCATACAACAGGATTGAACACACTAATAACTTGGTCGACAGACCGACCTGCTCTGATACCACTATTGTAACACCCCAATTCTACACAAAGTTTTATATATAAAAAATCAGAGTAATTTTAAAATTTCATAAATTAAATACTGAGGCGTTACACCATCAAAACAACTCACTTTAAAACAGTTTACTTTAAAGTATAAATTTCGGATACATAGCATCGCAGGAAAACATAAATTGATTCATAGAAATCAAAACATCTCCTTTATTAAACTTCCTCATCAAAATCACGTTTTTATGAATTATGGTTCTTATTCACAAAAAGAATAATAATAAAACAACAACAACAAGACGACATAAATATTTCCCCCCGAGTGCTACGTATCAGAGCGACACCGACTCGACTAACAGCAGCTATAGACTCCGTCTTCAAAACCTGCACATTACCAATATATAGGTAACGGCGAAACAAGTAAAGGGTGAGATACTCCAAAACATATAATTAAGGCATGATAAAACATATATATATATATAGTGTCGGAATTATAAAGGGTATATATTAATAAGTGTAATCACAACACATAATCAAAACTCACTTACTTTACTAGTCATCCTATTGTGTATAATCTACACTATATCGTCGTAACCTCATCGGCATACTCCATCGCAACAACACCTAAACTTTCATCACTACGAAGAAGTCATCACAAGCTATACGCCACTAATTAACACGGCAGCCTTAACACAACAACATCAACCAACAACATTAAATAATGCTAATAATATAAGCAACATAAACAAATCATCACAAATTAGCTAAAGCCCATCTTCGCTTTTGGCATAAAGCCCGTCTTCGCTTTTGGCATAAAGCCCATCATCACAATATCATCACAAACATCATCGCATCATATATCATCGCAATTTAATATCATCCATCAATCGACAAAAACCCAACGCCAAACAACTCAAACATAAACATAACCGACTCCATGAGACACGACTATGTTATGCATGTGGTACCCATCGCTTTGTCCGTAATTAGGGACACTTGGCATAAAGCCGATCTTCGCTCGGCATAAAAGCCATCATCGCTTGGCATAAAAGCCCTCTTCGCTTATGAAATGTATGTGACTCGACAATAAAACAACACAACACAAAAACAACAAGCTTCGCTCATTCAAATTGGCATAAAGCCCACATCGCCATAATTTATCCAAAACAAGATAAATATAACATCGCATCATAGTTGCATTATGCAAACATCACTAATACATTCATCAAAAGTCATGCATTCACAAATCGGAAGCATTTATTAACAACTTCAATTTAATCATCACATTGCACATCAACAAGTATTCTTTAATAAATACACCGTCGCAAAATTTACGTTTATTAACACCGCATCGTTTATCAATTAATTCGCTAAATTCCGAAAACGGAAAAATAGTCAAACACCTATAATCTTCACGAAAGCCATTCCTAACAACCGGTATTAATCGTAATCGTCAACGTCGAAATCAGATTGTCCATACGCACCTTAAATCCACTAAAACACAATCCGGTTTAATTTACCGTAAATTGGCCTATTTCGGGTTGCTTCGTAAAAACTCGCAATTTCTAAAAACTAACTTCACCACTACGTTCTACACGTCGAACTTAGCTAGCACGTCAATTTTCGTTGAATTCGGAGCAACTTGCTCCGTCGCCAAAATTACCGGAATCGGAAAATCAGAACATAATCGGGTTCCAAATTTTATCGGCTAACTTATGTCCTAGTTATATTTTCTTTTTGTATTTAAATTCCAATCAGTATCAGACACTTTTTAAAACTTTAAAATATTAAATCTTTTTTGAAAATATGAGAATTTAATATCTTAAAAATTGAAATAGTTAAATTTTTTACAAAACATTATTTTAAAAGTATTTAAAGGGTGTTACGAAGACATTGATTAGGAAGACCCTATCTTTCCACCAAGACATGTACGGTATTTACGTATTGTTAAATGTTTAACATTATGCAAGAACATATGTGCATTATATCAGGAACTTTTGCATGTTTATCATCTTTCTTGCACACATGCATGAAGTATATAAGCGGATTTATATATCCACAGGCAGAAACAAAATAGATTTTTTGCATGAACTTTTCCATTTCTTACTTATGCCAACCGTAAAACAGTACTCTAGCATCTTCCTGAGACAAACATAATCTACCACCAAGAAGCTAATACAGTGGCCTTTAAAAACACAGTTCTTTGTTTCAAAAGAACATAAGATGCAAGGAACAGACCCCAAAAATAGAAAGATACAGTTCTTTAAAAATAGCCAGAACATTTATATAACAAGAAATGCAAGATCAAATTTTATCAGTGCTACAAAGTTTAACAAATATATAAAAAGTTGACTATGGCCTGTGGGAAGATAGAAACATTTAGTTAGAATTTAAGGTTATAACTAACTGGTTGTTTGTTTTGCAAACTCTTACCAGCTCAGGCATTCTATCAAGCACTTGGCGTGCGAGTGGAAAAACAATAGATATGGTATCAATTTTTCGTCAATTCTCAAAGTGTAATATGAGTTCCAATCAATAACAACAACACAACATCACAAGGCAAAAGAATCAATCACACCGGAATGATATATACACTACTAATAATAACACTTATAATCTCTACACCAATTTCAACTCCTCTAAACATTTCAACAATTAACCAACAAACCCTATAAATCAACTCTCACTTTTTCCCCCAAATTCAAAATATAAACATCAAAACCTAATCAATATGAGATGGAGAATCAAACCCCTTACCATGGAAGCTTTGATGATTCTTGATGATCCAACATCTCCACTATCAAGCTCTCTCTTACTCCTCTTCTTCTTCTCAAAACCCTCACTTATTCCTCTCAAGTTTCTATTTTTGGTTGTGTAGGAAAAAATGGGAAGAAAAACAAAGGAAAAGGGTTTTTATAATGTTGTTTTCTTACTAGCTCCCTCTCTTGCTCTTGTTTGGCTTTAGGTATTTGAATGGAAGGAAAGTGAGGAGAAATGGTTCTTATAATGTGTTTCTTAGTTGAAAACCCAATTCTCATCAATTACTCCTCACACCCCTAACCAATTCTTACAATATAACACATTAATAATATTTACCAATATTATTTATTTAATTAATTAAAATAATTTCGGGGAATTAAAATATCGGATCCGAATAATATTTTTACCAGACCGAACGGAACGTCGCTAGACAAATTAATAGATATATTAATTAATATAATTATTCTCGTCGCAAAATAAGCATCGATCGGTAACTTGAAAATATTAATATATTTTAATATTAATTAAAAACGGGCGTTACAACTCTCCCCCATTTATAAACTTTTCGTCCTCGAAATTTCGACCAAAACGAACAATACGAGACATGCCTACGCATTCGACTACTCAATCCTCGCGTTAATTAGACAACATATAGAATACACCTAACACACAGGCATCTCCCTAATCACAATGTTTAGAAAAGAACAACCATGCCGAGATGCAAAGCCCATACAATGCACTCGAAAACTATCTAAGACTCAACAACTAAACAAGTCGCACACACACCGGTTCACTCGAGAACCAAACAAACAAGATTGATACCATCTTAACGTCTCAACCATAGAATTAGTCACACACTCGAGCCAACACCTCGGAAACGAGTTACCAAAGATAGGAACATAAAGTCCTACAACACAACACCGACACCATCGCTAAATCGAAAACAACAAAATGGTTATACAAACCAAAACTGAAACAAGCAGAAAAGGATAAAACCACGTGTGATACGCAACCACGAAAAAGATGCCTTCAATCACGAATAAGTACGAACTCAAGAATCACAATATCAGTCATCGCTTTCATCCCAGCAAACCACAAGGTCACATCATCCTTGTAGATTACCAACGTACAACCCTTGAACAAAATAAGTTATACAAACATAATAGAACAGCGATACACCACTCACTCTAGGGCTTATGCAGACGACTTGCGACTATAACTCACTAGTCCAAATCCAACAATCTTGCATACTTGCTAACAATCAATACACAGGCTTCTCATTCGAAACACCTTTCATAACTTTCCATCGTCCCAAGTGGTAACTCAGTCACAACACTCTCTCAAGAACTCTACTCATCAACGTCATCTCTTACCCCTGCAATTACAACACATGTTGGACTTAAAACCCTGACGTAAATTTCTGGAATCCAGCACGAACACCGTCGCGACCAACTTCAATCACTGATAGAACCTTCTCCTTTATAAAACATCAATCATCTTAAGGTACCTGTGGCTACTAAACCGTCACAAGATTCCTTACCGTCAAGACTTATCTTGGTCGTAATCTAATAATCCACCGCGACCATTAGTATCCGACGAAATCCATAAGTTAGTAGTGAACAAATCCCTAATATTCTTCTGAACTTAATCTCAACAATTGTTCCAAAACAAACATGCAACATTCTTCACAGTGATAAAATCCCAAATCAGATATACTTGGGTTATCCACGATATCAACATACTAAGCTCAACAACAGACGAAGTCTCTTTATGGATCGTACTCAAACTTGAATCGTCTTCAACAATTCCAATCTCCTCGTTGTTAACACCTGCACTTCTAAAATTTCAAATGAGCACAACCCCATCTACCTCTAACTCACAAGTCCGACAATTGTTCCTTATGAAATTCAAATCGTTCCAAGGTAGTAATACACTTTTCCAACTCTATGTCGAAATACATCTTAAGTCCAAAATGGAATATCATAATACACCGCACAAGGTTCTCCAGTACCAAACAAAACCAAAATCAAAGCATTCGCCAAACTTTCCACTGGCTCAAACAAATTTGCTTACCATCGCGAAGTCCAAGTAGCGACTCAACCATCTCGAGTCAAAATACCCACGATTAATACCAACTTGTAAAAAGATCTTCCACCACACTCACAAAGCTAACCATCCAAAACAAAAGAACTTCTAAACTCTGAAATACTTCTCGAGGTCTTTTACATGATACAAAATAAAACTCCACGGAACTGTCCAAAATATCACCGTCTAAGTCGCTTACTTAAGGAACTCACGCCCTACAGTTCAAAATTCTATTCCTTAGAATACTCAACATGCATTGGTCTAACTTCACTACTGATACTACAAAGATCGGATGCTTGCCACAATTCCTTAACTTGATGTGAACCAAATAATATCCATGAACACGAAATAACTCTTACAGCTACTCATGAGAGTACTGTCTGAACATTACAAAATCACACCTGACGCATTAGTCACACTAATGACATCAACCAAATACTCGCCAGGACCAAACACTATCCCAAAAGCATTGTCTAAACATCTCCAGCTCTCACACTAATTTGTAGACAGCCAGACTTCACATCGATCTCACTAAACGCAAAAATTCCAAGTGACTGATTCATCCAAATATCAATCCTCGGAAGTAGACACTCGTCCTCAATATCCACTTCGTTACTCGCCTACAACTGACACACCAACTCGGGTAACTATGGCTCTTCTCGAACAACACAACGGTAGCACCCCACGGTGACTCGTTCGAATAAACAACTCTGCTCAAACCAATCCTCAAGCTGACTCTTCAACTCTAATTCAGAAGCAAACATCCCTTAAGGATACTTCGAATCACAACTAATTCCAGAAACTAAATCCATCAAAACTTCACTTCGCACTACTGCGGTAATTCACTTACATCTTCACAATACACCTCAGAAGAATCACAACAAGAAGCTCGCTTGCCAAAATCTTGTTTCTCATCAAAATCCAAATTCACTCACAACTCAAGTAACCATGCACTACCTTGTGCCAACACATCTGCTTCATACACTATTAAGTTGGAAAAACAAGTCTATCCCAACCAACACAATTCCCGACTACTATCAACAAGAGATTAAGGATGATCAGTCCCTTAATTTGTCAATATACAGTCGACAATCATGATGGTGACATAAACCATCTCTACCAAACTACAACAGGGTCTTCAAACTTACACTTCAAGTTACCAAAGCGTAACACTGCTTGAGGCCCATCCTAAGCCACAAGCGCTGCCAAGAAGTAAACTTCTCCCCCACTTGTTTCAAACGCATCTCTGCAGACAAACAATTTGAAACAAACAAGTACCGACCGTGTTTCACACACATGTCGCATACAACAGGATTGAACACACTAATAACTTGGTCGACAGACCGACCTGCTCTGATACCACTATTGTAACACCCCAATTCTACACAAAGTTTTATATATAAAAAATCAGAGTAATTTTAAAATTTCATAAATTAAATACTGAGGCGTTACACCATCAAAACAACTCACTTTAAAACAGTTTACTTTAAAGTATAAATTTCGGATACATAGCATCGCAGGAAAACATAAATTGATTCATAGAAATCAAAACATCTCCTTTATTAAACTTCCTCATCAAAATCACGTTTTTATGAATTATGGTTCTTATTCACAAAAAGAATAATAATAAAACAACAACAACAAGACGACATAAATATTTCCCCCCGAGTGCTACGTATCAGAGCGACACCGACTCGACTAACAGCAGCTATAGACTCCGTCTTCAAAACCTGCACATTACCAATATATAGGTAACGGCGAAACAAGTAAAGGGTGAGATACTCCAAAACATATAATTAAGGCATGATAAAACATATATATATATATATAGTGTCGGAATTATAAAGGGTATATATTAATAAGTGTAATCACAACACATAATCAAAACTCACTTACTTTACTAGTCATCCTATTGTGTATAATCTACACTATATCGTCGTAACCTCATCGGCATACTCCATCGCAACAACACCTAAACTTTCATCACTACGAAGAAGTCATCACAAGCTATACGCCACTAATTAACACGGCAGCCTTAACACAACAACATCAACCAACAACATTAAATAATGCTAATAATATAAGCAACATAAACAAATCATCACAAATTGGCTAAAGCCCATCTTCGCTTTTGGCATAAAGCCCGTCTTCGCTTTTGGCATAAAGCCCATCATCACAATATCATCACAAACATCATCGCATCATATATCATCGCAATTTAATATCATCCATCAATCGAAAAAAAACCCAACGCCAAACAACTCAAACATAAACATAACCGACTCCATGAGACACGACTATGTTATGCATGTGGTACCCATCGCTTTGTCCGTAATTAGGGACACTTGGCATAAAGCCGATCTTCGCTCGGCATAAAAGCCATCATCGCTTGGCATAAAAGCCCTCTTCGCTTATGAAATGTATGTGACTCGACAATAAAACAACACAACACAAAAACAACAATCTTCGCTCATTCAAATTGGCATAAAGCCCACATCGCCATAATTTATCCAAAACAAGATAAATATAACATCGCATCATAGTTGCATTATGCAAACATCACTAATACATTCATCAAAAGTCATGCATTCACAAATCGGAAGCATTTATTAACAACTTCAATTTAATCATCACATTGCACATCAACAAGTATTCTTTAATAAATACACCGTCGCAAAATTTACGTTTATTAACACCGCATCGTTTATCAATTAATTCGCTAAATTCCGAAAACGGAAAAATAGTCAAACACCTATAATCTTCACGAAAGCCATTCCTAACAACCGGTATTAATCGTAATCGTCAACGTCGAAATCAGATTGTCCATACGCACCTTAAATCCACTAAAACACAATCCGGTTTAATTTACCGTAAATTGGCCTATTTCGGGTCGCTTCGTAAAAACTCGCAATTTCTAAAAACTAACTTCACCACTACGTTCTACACGTCGAACTTAGCTAGCACGTCAATTTTCGTTGAATTCGGAGCAACTTGCTCCGTCGCCAAAATTACCGGAATCGGAAAATCAGAACATAATCGGGTTCCAAATTTTATCGGCTAACTTATGTCCTAGTTATATTTTCTTTTTGTATTTAAATTCCAATCAGTATCAGACACTTTTTAAAACTTTAAAATATTAAATCTTTTTTGAAAATATGAGAATTTAATATCTTAAAAATTGAAATAGTTAAATTTTTTTACAAAACATTATTTTAAAAGTATTTAAAGGGTGTTACGAAGACATTGATTAGGAAGACCCTATCTTTCCACCAAGACATGTACGGTATTTACGTATTGTTAAATGTTTAACATTATGCAAGAACATATGTGCATTATATCAGGAACTTTTGCATGTTTATCATCTTTCTTGCACACATGCATGAAGTATATAAGCGGATTTATATATCCACAGGCAGAAACAAAATAGATTTTTTGCATGAACTTTTCCATTTCTTACTTATGCCAACCGTAAACAGACTCTAGCATCTTCCGAGACAAACATAATCTACCACCAAGAAGCTAATAATGGCCTTTAAAACACAGTTCTTTGTTTCAAAAGAACATAAGATGCAAGGAACAAACCCCAAAAATAGAAAGATACAGTTCTTTAAAAATAGCCAGAACATTTATATAACAAGAAATGCAAGATCAAATTTTATCAGTGCTACAAAGTTTAACAAATATATAAAAAGTTGACTATGGCCTGTGGGAAGATAGAAACATTTAGTTAGAATTTAAGGTTATAACTAACTGGTTGTTTGTTTTGCAAACTCTTACCAGCTCAGGCATTCTATCAAGCACTTGGCGTGCGAGTGGAAAAACAATAGATATGGTATCAATTTTTCGTCAATTCTCAAAGTGTAATATGAGTTCCAATCAATAACAACAACACAACATCACAAGGCAAAAGAATCAATCACACCGGAATGATATATACACTACTAATAATAACACTTATAATCTCTACACCAATTTCAACTCCTCTAAACATTTCAACAATTAACCAACAAACCCTATAAATCAACTCTCACTTTTTCCCCCAAATTCAAAATATAAACATCAAAACCTAATCAATATGAGATGGAGAATCAAACCCCTTACCATGGAAGCTTTGATGATTCTTGATGATCCAACATCTCCACTATCAAGCTCCCTCTTACTCCTCTTCTTCTTCTCAAAACCCTCACTTATTCCTCTCAAGTTTCTATTTTTGGTTGTGTAGGAAAAATGGGAAGAAAAACAAAGGAAAAGGGTTTTTATAATGTTGTTTTCTTACTAGCTCCCTCTCTTGCTCTTGTTTGGCTTTAGGTATTTGAATGGAAGGAAAGTGAGGAGAAATGGTTCTTATAATGTGTTTCTTAGTTGAAAACCCAATTCTCATCAATTACTCCTCACACCCCTAACCAATTCTTACAATATAACACATTAATAATATTTACCAATATTATTTATTTAATTAATTAAAATAATTTCGGGGAATTAAAATATCGGATCCGAATAATATTTTTACCAGACCGAACGGAACGTCGCTAGACAAATTAATAGATATATTAATTAATATAATTATTCTCGTCGCAAAATAAGCATCGATCGGTAACTTGAAAATATTAATATATTTTAATATTAATTAAAAACGGGCGTTACATTTGGCTTGCATCAAACTAGGTTACAATGCTTTTATTTATAACCTTTTACCCAACTGGATTTGGGCCTTTTTGTGATAGCATAACAGCTTTAACAACCTGCATAAAATAAGCAGAAAACTTCTGCTACAAGTTAGGTCTTCAACCTAGCTTTTCTCCTCATTCTTAGATTCTGATTGAATCTTCTAGGGCTCCACATATGCCTTCAATTTTGCGCTACTTATTATGCATTCTATTATGCAGAATATTTTGCATAATTTCAGGAACAGAACTGTAACAGACTTGACAGTTCAGTAGCATGATGTCTGAGATGATGTCATGACATCTCTCGTGACATGTTGTTCCAGATGTTGATTTAATTCAACACAACATGTTTAGGCATTACAATAGGATTTTCAGGCTGTTCACTATCCTATTGTACATTACATTATTATTGTTATTATTTGTTTTACAAGAATTGAGCCAATCCTAAACAAAGGCACTTACAGTATGTGAAAGTTATGTTTGGTCAAAGTTCTGTTGACTTTTATCTGAAAAACCCTAATTTAGAAACTTCGACTCTTAATCAAATCTTGACTTTTCTTGATGAATCATTATCAACCCTTGATCAAATGATGAATGTTACTTTAAAATATTGATGTTGACCAAAAATTATGAAGTTTGACTGTATGTTGACCACAATTGACTTTTTGTCCAATACAACTGATTTTCAAACATCTGAGCAATTGGACGAGCAAATTTGACTTGTGAGGCTTGAAACTTGACATAGTGATCCCTTGGAACATAATATGAGGTATGACGACCACTTGAAGTATTAGAAATCCATCTTGACTTGAGAGTAGCAAAATCCTAGTTTGGATTGATTGCTTAGGAGAGGGTTTATCTGGTCAACCCTTGTGAAATCCTTGAGAATGGAGTTGTGAATTGTCTTGAGAAGTGGGAGGGAAAATTTTGGGGTATGAAATTATGCATACTATTGGACGCAACCTCAGAAGCTCTACTGCTTCTGAGCAACACCAGAACATCAAAACATCAAAACTTCTGATTAGCAACAACTTCTGAATAACAACATCGGAGCATTAGAACTTTTGATTAACAAGAACTTCTGAATATTGAATTACTCTTCAATACCATCCCTTAATTCATATTCAGCTAGCCAAAATCTACAACACCAATTCCATCCCTCAAACGGATAAGGTGTTCAGTCGTGACATCCTTCATCGACTTCAGAGTTTCTTACGTTGCTACGGTGTGCAACTTCCAATACTCCATTAATGCGATTTCTCCTTAAAAACCGATCTGGCGCTGATGGTTTTCTCCTCTGTTGGAAGCTCAGTTAACTTCCAAGTCTTGTTTCCTTCTGAAGCCTCAAGTTCTTCTTTCATGGCCTTAAGCCACACTCTCTTCTTAAGGACTTCTTCGATATCCACCGGTTCAAAATCTCCTTCAAATTTTTGAACCGTATCTCCTTCTGGACTTTCTTCAGAAGTTTTACTAACGCCTTTGTTAGCTTCTAGACCTTGTCCAGAACCATCACCTTTAAAATTTCCTGCTTCAGAATCATGACCACCATCAGAGGCTAAAATACCTTTAGAAGCTTCTCCTTTAGAAGGTCCACATTTAGAGTCATGATTACCACCAAAAGCATGATCATCTCCAAAAGCTTGTCCTCTAGAACCAACGTCATCAGAGTTTTCCCTTCTAGAAACATGATCACCACCAGATTTTGGATCATCATCAAAATTTGGATTAGAATCAGATTCATTATCTGACTCATCTTTAGAGTCACCAGAAGATTCATCATCTTCTGACTCTAACTCTTTTTCAGAACTTTCAAGTTCTGGATCTTCTTCAAAAGTTTCAACTTCTGACTCTTCTTCAGAAGTTTCAACTTCTGACTCTTCAATGTCATTTTCTAACTCTTCTTCAGACCCAAAATCACCTTCAAATTCTGACTTGTCTTCAGCTTCAGAGTCATCTTCTAACTCTAACTCTTCTTCCGAAACCTCATATTATGACTCATCTTCAGAATCTTCTATGTCATTTTCTGACTCAGACTCATAAAGAAACACTCCTCCAAAATCAGAATATTTAAAGTCATCTTCTTCCCCTTCAGAATCAGAAAATGACAACCTCATAGGTTCATCTAGAGATTCATAAGCCATCAATAACATAGGTTCATCATTTGAATCTCCTTTGGCTATTTTTGCTTCTTCTCTGTTAGACCAACAATCTTTAGCAAAATGGCCAAACTTCTTACAACAGTAAAATTGAACCATTCTTTTGTCATACTTCTCCTTTCCCTTTTGATGTTTCTCATCAGAATAGAAGACTTCTGACTTCTGAGACCTACCATGTTTTTTTAGCTTTTGGTCCTTCTTGACAAAAGAAGCCTTCAGAGCCTGCACAACTTCCCTCTCAGAAGTTGTTTCAGTCAGACGTAACTCATGCACTTCTAAACTACTTTGCAGCTCTTTTATTCTCATGGTTTCCAGATCTTTAGAATGTTCTATTGCTACAACAATGTAATCAAATTGAGGAGTAAGTGACCTCAATACCTTCTTTATGATTTCTTGTTCATAAAGAGTTTCTCCACAAGCCTTCATCTCATTAGGGATTAGAATCACTCTAGAGATATACTTTGAAACTTTCTCATTGTTTTTCATATTGAGATTCTCATATTGCTTTCTCAAGGACTGAAGCTTCATCTTCTTCACAGATGCGCCACCACCGTAACATCTTACCAGTGTGTCCCACACCTCCTTTGACGTCATCGAATCAGCAATCTTCTCAAACATGTTCACATCCACACATTGATGGATGAAGAACAATGCCTTCTGATCTTTCTTCCTCTTACTTCTCTATGCCTCTCTCTCTCTCTTCTTCTATTGCATCTTCTGCAACCTGAATATACCCATCACTAACAAGCTCCAGAACATCTTGAGCCCCAAATAACACGCGCATTTGAATCGTCCATCTGTTCCAGTTCTTTCCATCAAAAACTAGAAGTTTGTTACTCATATTATCGTTTCCGTTCATCTTTTATCTTGTACAATACACTCAAATCTTCACTCACATTGTTTCCCAACCCACAAAATCAGAAAATGTGATTTTGTTACAATTTTGTTCAAAGATTCAATGTGAACCCAAAAACAAAATCAATCACACAACACAAACTCTCGTTCACTCGTGTTTCCCTGTGTTTCTAACAAGAAGCTCTAGATACCAATTTGTTGGTGCACAAGAATCAAAGATGATTGGAATAATGGGAGAATAAAAGATGTTGACGAATACAAAAAGGAGAAAGAAATAAGGATTATTGTTATAGATGACATCTACTACTAGTCTATTTATACAAGGGAAAATTACCACATAAACTCTAATAGAGTAAACTTAGTGAACAAGATAAAAGGTACATAACCCTTAAAACTAAACTTAACAGCTACACTAAAGAATCCTGAAGTTAAGCATACTTTTGGATGCAACCTCAGAAGCTCTACGGCTACTGAGCAACACCAGAACATCAGAACATCAGAACTTCTGATTAACAACAACTTCTGAATATTGAATTACTCTTCAATAGGTCATTGGGATGAGGTGGAATAAAAAATATGTTATTGTTTGGTTTGAGTGTGACAATATATTTGTTTGAGGGATGAGGATGTTTGAAATTGAAAAGGTGATGGATGTAAAACCAGAGGTTAGAAGATAAGTTATTGTATGTAAAAAATCACATTTAACAATCAACAAACCTTTGTTTTGTAATGTATCTTAAACTAAAATGATTGTGTAGAAATTTATATGTAGCCATTTATATCTCTCTCTATGTGTCTCTTCTCTATCTCCCCTCACCAGCGATTAAATCAAATAGACAATACCTCAATGTTAACCTTCAATTCAAGTCAAAAGAAAATGAGACAGGTGATAAAATTATGTTTGCAAGTTCTTGAAAAATACTTGACAATATATAACTTGATAAGTTAAAAGTAATGAGAATACCAACAAAGTTCCTTGATCTTAGGTTTTCAGGAACTTTTTTTGCATCATGGAGTTACCTTTTCAAGGCCCTATAATCTCACTTTAGTCATCCTTCAAGCTGCAACAATATTAGACATATTAGAAAACAACTATGAAAACAAAATTAGAAATCAAAGGTTAAGGTCAAAACCATATCAAACGTTACGTGAACAGAAGAATCACATTTATTCCACCACCTATTTGAACCTAAAAATAGAAACCAAAACTAATACACATCTAAAGTCATATTAAAGATCACAAAACTCAAATGTTAGAATAAACTTTTTTTAGACACAAAAAATAAAAATTAATTTTTTTAAATTCTAGCTCACTTTTAGGGTTTGTTTGGTTGTGAGGAGAAAATAAGAAGAGAGAAATAAGTGTGAGAGAGTAGAGAGAAATAGATGAGAAATAGAGCAGATTTTAGGTATTGCTTGATTTAGAAGAAAGAGAAGAGAAATAGAAGAGAGAGAAATTTTGATATTTTTAAAAGTACAAAAATATCCTTATTTATTAACTTAAATAAAATTATTTATTATTTAATTTAATTAATCTTTAATCTACTTAAAACAAATTAAGTGATTACTAATTCAAATAATTTAAAATGTCAATTTTAATTATTAATTAATTTAACATATTCACATTTTTTGTTTAATTTTAATTAATTAATCAATGTATATTACATTATCAAAAATTTGTCTTTTCACATAAAAAAAATAACATTACCAAAAATTTGTCTTTTCACGTAAAAAAATCTTATATTTTTTCATTATTAAAAAATACCATAATTTTATGCTATCTCTTCATAAATAATTTTTCAAAATCATGTGTATGTCAGTGCTATCATTACGTAAATAATTTTATTAAAAAAATAGTGTAAATAATTAGGCATAAGACCATGTGCAATGGTAGAGTTATTTGAAGTCAACACCACAAAATCATGTGCAATGGGTGTGTAATGTAGTGTTGAGTGTGTGTTGGAGGAGAGAGATGTTGAGAAAACTCAACACCATTTAATCTGCCACGTGGCTGTGCTTGATTGGCTGACCAGATTTTTATCCATTTAATACTTTGAACTCAATTATTTCGTTGCAAATTATTTATTATTTTTTTTTTTTACCAAAATTCATGATTTTTTTTCTCTATAAATAGAGACTTGGTTCATTTGATTTGGACACAGAAAAAAAAACTAAGTTTTTCACTATCTTAATTTTATTATTAGTGTTTATTTTGAAGTTAAGTGTCTTTTTTTAGTGAAATGGATCCCAATAATCATTTTAACACTCAAAATTCTGCTAATTTTCCATTTAACCAAAATCTCAACAATTTTCCAAATCCCAACAATTATCAAAATCCCAACTATTATCAAAATCCAAATCAATTTTCCAACCAACATCCTCAAAACATACCTAATTTTGGTTTTCCACCAAATTTCAACCGACATCCTCTGCTCCAAACTTTCAAACATATTATGGATCTATGCCGAAATCCATCTCAAACACCCCGCTTAATGGTTATGTGACAATGGCGAATGCAAATTTTCCAAGTGGTGGTGTACCGAATTTCCGAGTTTTCAACACAACTAACTATTGGTGGCATGATAGTTTCTAATGAAGTCGGTCCGAATTCGGAGGATTCAACTCCTAAGAGCAGAAAACTCAAACCAAACATGGAACACGAACAAAATTTGGTGCTAATTAGTGGGTGGATTAAATTTGGAACAAGCGGTGTTGTCGGGAGAAACCGAAAGGTGAAACATATTGGGTAAAATTGTGAGTATTGTAATGAGCATTGCTCATTCGATCCTCCGCGTGATGGACCTGCATGCGAAACCGTTTTAATTATATGAACAAAGTGTTGGGTAAATGGATTGGCGCTTATGATGGCGCTAAGCGTATGCAAGGAAGTGGTTGGTCGGAGAATGATGTTTTGGCAAAAGCGCAGAATTATATGCATGTGGGAAGAATGTTAGATTCACTTTAATGGAAGAATGGCACGCTCTCGTGATCAACCACGTTATGGTAGTCAAGTAGGAGGAAATATTGGCTCAGTAGTGGATCTAAGAGATCTCGCGAGAGTGATGCATGTGGCTCAAACACTGAGAATCCAAAGCTCGTCCTATAGGAAGGAGACAACTAAAAAAGGGTAAAAAGAAAAGCAAGGAATATGCCTCGGTGGTGGACAAAGAATGGGTGAATACAAAGAATTCAAGACGAAAGAGCTTGAACGATTGGACAACATAGCCTTGATGCAACAAGACTAACAATATAGCCTTGGAAAAGACTAAAACCAAGAAAATGAAGATGTATCTAAAGCTAACTTCAAGAGCATCTAGATGACCGGAAGAACCAAATTGAAAAAGTTGGAGGCGAAGCTTGATAATTAATTTCAATGAAGTATTTATCGTTGTTGTGTTTGCTTTAATTATTGTTGTTTCAATATGTCGTGTTGTGTTTGCTTTAATTATTGTTGTTTCAATATGCCATGTAGTGTTTGCTTTAATTATTGTTGTTTCAATATGCCATGTAGTGTTTGCTTTAATTATTGTTGTTTCAATATGCCGTGTAGTGTTTGCTTTAATTATTCCTTATCTGATAATTAACTCTATACAATAAATTATTTCGAATCCGTCAGTGGTCCACCACCCAATTCGAATCTATTCCTTATCTGATAATTAACTATATACAATAAATTATTTTGAATCCGCTGGTCCACCACCCACATCCATTTATATATAGGGACTCATACATCCATTTATGTACCAATATCCCAAATCCCATCCAATCTACCTCCAATATCACAAAAAAATGGATCCATCACAATATCATTTTGATATCGCAGCCTACAATCAAAATCGTGAAATTGAAGAAAATTATATAGTCAATCGATTTAGAGGCGAGAAACAAAAATCGGAAGATAATGCACCTCGTAGTAGAAAATATCTCAATAGAGATCATGCGTGCAAACCAAAGACTAATTGACGACTACTTTGCCAATGAGCCTACATATGACGATGCAATGTTTCGTCGTTTACGGATGAAAAAAATGCTTTCCTTCGAATCGTTGGGGACCTTTCAAGTAGTGATAACTACTTCACCCAAGTTGATGCGACTAATAAAGAAGGTATATCACCCTTAGCAAAATGTACCACAAAGAATGCGAATGTTAGCATATGGTGTGGCAGGATCGTTGATGAGTACATCAAAATAGGAGGTACTACAAGATTGGAGTGCTTACGAGATTCTAAAGGAATCATACGCTTATGCGAGCAAGTGTATCCGAGACACAACCCAAGATGACCGCAAAGAATCGCATGTTAGTGAAATGCGGGGTTCCTGGGATGATTGGGAGTATCGATCGCATGCATGGAGTGGAAAAATTGTCCTAAAGCATGGGAAGGACAATTTACTAGAGGGGATAAGGGAACCACCACAGTTATTCTTGAAGCAGTTGCATCTCATGACCTATGGATCTGGCATGCCTTTTTTGGATGTCCGGGAACGTTGAACGATATAAACGTTCTAGACCGATCACCGTGTTTGATGACGTGGAGCAGGAAAGGCTCCAAGTGTGAATTTCTTTGTGAATCAACGTCCATATAATATGGCATACTATCTAGCTGATGGTATCTACCCTTCTTATCCAACTTTCGTCAAATCGATTAGACTTCCTCAAAGTGAACCCGATAAATTATTTGCAAAATTTCAGGAGGGATGTCGGAAGGACATCGAACGTGCATTTGGAGTGCTCCAAGCTCGATTTAAAATCATCCGTGAACCAGCTCGCTTGGGGACATAGCGATTTGGGTATCATCATGAGGTCATGCATCATATTACATAATATGATTGTTGAGGATGAACGAGATTCATATTCTCAACGTTGGACCGATTTTGAGCAACTGGGAAAGTGGATCTAGTGCACCACAACCATACTCGACCGAGGTGTTACCCGCTTTTGCAAATCATGTGCGTGCTAGATCAGAGTTCCGTGATCCAAATGTTCATCAAGAATTGCAAGCCGATCTAGTGAAGCACATATGGACAAAGTTTGGAATGTTCCGTGATTGAATTATTTGTGTGTTGTATTGCATTTTAAATTATTTGTATCGTACTAATTACGTTACTTGTGTGTTGTATTGCATTTTAAATTATTTGTAACGCACTAATTACGTTAATTGTGTGTTGTATTTTAAATTAATTTAAGATGATTTGTATCGTATCCAATTATTTAAATAAATTTTGTTTTTATTACAAAAAATTAAAAAATAAATTATTAAGTATTTATTATTTTAATTTAATTTTAATCGATAATTGTAATTTTATGTAATCATAAAAATAAAAATAAAATTTAAATAAGAATATGAAAATAAAAAGTGGTGGGGTAGGGTGTTGAGTGAAAAACCATTGGAGAGGGTAAAAGTTGAATGGGTGTTGAGTTATTAGGTGGAAGAAAGAGAAAATGACGTGGAGTGTTGGGAGTTGAAAAAGTGGGTGTTGAGTGTTGAAACCATTGTAAATGGTCTAATAATGGAGACACACTTTATTATCTCCTTTCTTCTCAAATTGGAGAGAACAAGAAAATGGATTGATCCCACCATTATTTGGTCTCTCTTCCCTACTTCTCTTCAATTCCAAACAACCAAAATTGTGTATCTCACTCCCACTTCTCTCTAGCCTATTTCTTTCTTATGTCTTTTTCTACTTCCAAACACACCCTTAGAGACATAGTTAACTAAAGCCTAAAAAACAAATCTTAAAAAATAAAAAACCTACCTCTTGTAGGATTTCTTTAGATTAGAGTGGTAGCTCCTCTCGTAACACCAAGTCATTTCAACACCTAACGTTCAACAATTTATAAAGACTGGATGCATGTGGTGGAGTGATTAAAAGAGAATAAGACAACGGTAAAACAAGGAAATATGAACAGAGATTAATTATATTATGACAGTAGAGAAGAGGGAATACAAAGTGAGAGAATGAGAGAAAAATATTTAGGATTTTTTATTCATTGATGTATAAGATGTACAATACATAATGATAAAATATTGATTGGGATCGTCGGGTTCGATCACCAACATGCCCAACACTTCCATCCGAACTGATGTAATCCAACTTAAATCGAATTAAGCCCCTGTCTAAACCGCTAATCCCTTATAACCCGACCCGGAGTATCCAATTGGACTCAGAACGGTCGGATGCACTCGGTTGATTAACTTTGATCCATCCCTATTGAATACTATATTTTGGCATGCAAAAGAAATTATGCTCTATCAAACATGTCAAATCACTTGCACATAACACTCAAGTGTTTTAGTTCTCAAAAATTGTAACGATGATACTTTCGAAAAGATGTTTAAATATGGAGCATTAAATGGACGAATCCCTAAAGACTGGAACATTTTTTGCTCTTCCAAACACAAAGGGCGGTAGTGGTCGGCAACCAAAAATGAAGTAACAAGCCCTTGCTTTGTTGAGTATAGACGCGGGCTTGGGGGAAATTGTTTTGGGATGGTCATATTGACCCTAGTCGACCCCTCTTAGAGAATAGTAATTTTTCTCTAATGTTTTTTAGCACACAAGAACTTTCTCAATGATGATAACAAAGATCTTAACTGCAAGCTCATTCAATAGCTCTCCGCAATTCACTTATAACAAATAGCACCGAGTTCGTTATTCCCTCTCTACTATATACATAGAAGGAACCAAATTCAGACAATGAGTTTCAAACACAATTTCTATTCACTCTTCTCCACATACATACTTTAGTGTTGGAATGCTAACCATGAGTGTGTCCCTTTTTATTGTGTCGAAAGCTCGGATCCACAATTACTTGTGTTTATCACTCTATTTTTTATTCTAGAATATATATATATATATATATATATATATATATATATATATATATATATATATATATATATATATATATATATATATATATATATATATATATATATGTGTGTGTGTGTGTGTGGATGTATCAAGTAAGAGCAAATGATAACCGTTGGATTTGATGAATAATCTTGATGAAGTTAAAACCATAAATGCTCATCAAGACCATTTATCAAATCCAACGATTATTATTTAATCCTCCCATCTCTTATTTAAAAATGCTCTTATTTGATACATTCCTTATATATATATATATATATATATATATATATATATATATATATATATATATATATATATATATATATATATATATATATATATATATATATATATATATATATATATATATATATATACGACAAGGACTTGGGAGGAAAATGCTCTAGACCACTCACAAGGCCCAATGTAGAAGGCGGAAGGCGCATAAGCAAGCGAAGGAAGCGAGTCTAGAGAACAAATGTTCCTCAATTCTCATCTAATGCGGAAAACTTTACCCAGAGGCATGACCCACATTCTAAGTCAATTAGACGATTGTTCGCACTACACACCACACTTCTTGCATACAATTTTAACTGATCCCTCTATATAATAGAGAAAGCACGCCATTCTCATCCGAACTGCGAGAGAAAAAGGCGTGCGGTTTGGTTTGGTTGACTTTTAGAAAAAAACCAAGTCAAATCAAACTGAACTAATGCGGTTTGATTTAGTGCGGTTTGTTCGATTTTTTACAAATATTTTATTGAGCCATACATACACATATAGACGACAACATAACTTTGTATGTTGTCATTCATACACTATCAAATAACAATAAAACTCATCATATTTGGACATAAATTTCCATTTAATATGTAAAAATTAGATTTAACAAAAGTGAAATAATAAACATAAAATAAAAGCATAAAATAATATCAAAAATATTATAATAAAACAAAAAAAAGAAGATGAGATGAGAGATTAGTGAAGATGAAAAAGAAAGAACATAAAAGAGAAGAGATAAGAGATAAATATGTGCGATAAAGCGAAATTGAAAGAGGGAACATTGACATAAAAATGAGAAGGTGAAAAATAAAGAATATAAGATAGAGATTAGAGAAGAAGAAGCAAGATGTAAGTGGTGAAGATGGAGCGATAATGCTATGAGAGATTTAAGAAGACTGAAACTGAAACAATAAGTGTAAGGATGAGAAAATTGTTTGTAATCATAAGATTAATATATAATAAATTTAAGTTTGAGTTAGTTAAGAGTTAAGTAAGATTTAAGTTGTACCATAATGCGGTTTGATTCGGTTTGCAAAATACAAACCGCAAACCGAACCGAATCATGCGGTTTTGTTAAAAGATGGTCCAAACTAATCAGAACCAAATGCGGTTTTGGTTATATATATATATATATATATATATATATATATATATATATATATATATATATATATATATATATATATATATATATATATGATATCTTGCCAAAATAATATCATGAAGATGTCATAAAAAGACATTATGTGAAGATAATGTCATAACAACACATTATGACATTAGTTGCACATATCTTCATTTTACTATTCTTAGCATCAGTTTATATGAAAATGATTTAATATTAGGCAACTATATTTAGAATGATTAGATATTATATTCAACCCTATACGTGTGTGTGTATATATATATATATATATATATATATATATATATATATATATATATATCGATCAAGAATCAATGAAAAACATTCCATTACAAACTAATATTTGTTATGGTATCAGAGCTACAATACATAATAGAAACAAAGCCAGTTTAAATCATGTCGGATACCGAAGACTCTGCAGCTTCAGCAAACAACAAAAGCATAAAGACAAACAACAATGGCGATGGAGTTGTCATCAGAAAAACCATCTCCCCTTATGATATCACTTCCAACGACAATCCTGGAAGTTTGATAACTCATGTGCAATTAAAGGGAGAAAACTACGATGAATGGGCTCGTTCACTCAGAACAGCTCTTCGAGCACGAAAGAAATTCGGTTTTGTCGATGGAACAATTGGCAAGCCCGACGACGGATCCCTTGATCTTGAAGATTGGTGGACAAACAACTCATTATTGGTGTCTTGGATCATGAATACCATTGAACCTTCGCTGCGATCGACTATGTCGCACATGGAGGTAGCTATGGATCTTTGGAACGACATCCAGAAGCGGTTTTCCATTGTGAATGGACCACGTATTCAATTCAAAGCTGAACTAGTTGAATGGCGAAAGGTTTGACCATTGTGACATACTATGGCAAACTGAAAAAATTGTGGGAAGAATTAGTGAACTATGATCAGATTCTGACATGCAAGTGCGGACTGTGTACGTGCAATATCAGCAATAAAATTACAAAGAAACATAAGGAGGAGAAAGTTCACCAATTTCTCATGGGATTGGATGATACTCTCTACGGGACAATACAATCTAATCTTCTTGCCCAGGATCCTCTACCTACACTAAACAAAGTGTACGCAACACTGGTGCAAGAGGAACGACTACGCACAATAACTCGTGTGACAGAAGAACGTGGTGAAGCAATGGCATTTGCAGTACACTCAAATGTCAAACACAAGGAGAAAAGAAGATTATGCAATCACTGCAATCAAACTGGGCATGATTCAGAAGGTTGTTTTCAACTCATAGGATATCCTGAATGGTGGGGAGATCGACCACGTGGACCAATGAAGGGGTCTGGACGCGGGAAACCAGAACGATCTAATAACAGAAATCGAGGAGGTACCGCTAAGGCTCACATAGCACAAGCAAAAGCGGCAACAAAAGAGATCACTACTGAAGTTCTAGAGGCTGATTTCGGCCTTACTAGTGATCAATTGCAAACACTAGCTAGCCTTTTAAACAATGTCAAACTAGGTGCTTCACACCATTCAACTGAGAAGCTCAATGGTAAGTGTTCCTTCTTGCCATGGATTATTGATACAGGTACTTCACACCATATGACTGGTCAATTGGACTGCCTAACCAATATACACAACATCTTTGAGTGCTCTATAGGACTCCCAAATGGTGAAGAGACAGTGGACACCTAAGAAGGAAATGTGGTGCTCAATGAAAGGATGCAACTAAAAAATGTCCTATATGTGCCAAGTTTGCAATGCAATCTTATTTCAGTGTCACAACTACTGAAAAATTCTAATTACACTGTTCTATTTACTAACAAGTCATGTCTTCTACAGGACCCCACTTTGAGGACGCCGATTGGAGCGGGTGAACAAAGAGAGGGGCTATACTATCTTAGAGGGATTGTCAAGGCGGCTGCAATGAAGACTAATAAAGAGGTTTCTTTGGATTTGTTGCATCAAAGACTAGGACATGCATCTTTGAAAGTTCTGCAAACGCTTCCAAATGTTAGCCTCGGTAGCAAAAATAATTTATATATTCAGACTTGTGACATATGCCTTAGAGCAAAACAGTCACGAGCCAATTTTCCTATTAGTGAAAATAAAGCAGCCACTCGTTTTCATTTAATTCATTGTGATTTATGGGGGCCTTGTCGAAATGATAGTTTTTGCGGTGCTAGATATTTTTTAACTATTGTTGACGATTTCTCGAGAGCAGTGTGGATTTATCTTCTTGTTGATAAAACTGAAGTCTCTAGATATCTTTATCAATTTTTAGCAATGGTTGAACGACAATTTAGTACACATGTAAAGATAATTCGAAGTGATAATGGAACTGAATTCACTTGTATGAAACCAACTTTTCGTGATCGTGGTATTATTCATGAAACTTCATGTGTTGGAACACCACAGCAAAATGGAAGAGTAGAGCGTAAGCATAGGCACATTCTTAATGTCGCTCGTGCTTTGCGCTTTCAAGCCCAATTTCCAATTGAATTTTGGGGGGAATGTGCTCTTGCTGCATGTTACTTGATTAATCGAACTCCTACACGAAATTTAGATGGTAAAACTCCATTTGAACTCTTGTATGGTAAGCCTCCTTCTCTTGAGCACCTTCGTGTCATTGGCTGCCTAGCTTATGCACATATTCAACATCATAAGGGTGACAAATTCGCTAGTCGAAGTCGCAAGTGTGCATTTGTTGGATATCCTTATGGCACCAAGGGATGGCGTATGTATGACTTGGAGCTTGGTGTTTTCTGTAACTCGAGAGATGTGGTTTTCTATAAAGATAAGTTTCCGTTTGCTACAGAAATTATACCGCACCAACTTGCATGTAAAGATGACCACACCTTGTTCGATGTCCCTTTCAATAAAAATATTGTTGAAGATGATCCCCTTCAGCGTGTTGTTATTATACCTGCTGTCCTTTCAGCTCCAACAGTTGAAACTACAAGGTTACATGATCATGATGAATCAAATGGCATGCTACCAGCTGTTCCAATTGTATCTCATATTGAATCCTCTTCACCTGAGTCTCATGACATACCACCAGCTGTTGAAATCAATGAAGAACCGCCTACTACGATCGATGAAAATTTGGGACGTGGTCCGTGTCAAGATTCCTTCTACCAAGTCAAGACTTTGTAACCAATACCATCTCTAAGATATGCCCTCAAACTTCCATCGCTCCGCCCGTCCTTCGTGTACACTCTATCCCTTATCCGAATATGTGAATTATGCTAACTTTTCACCACAAAGACAGCATTTTTAGCCGTTGTTTCTGCAGCCATAGAACCACAAAGCTTTGCTGAAGCTGTCAAAGATATCTGATGGCGAAATGCCATGCAGCTTGAAATTGAGGCTCTTGAAAATAATGGGACTTGGACAGTAGAAACACTTCCTCCAAACAAAAAGGTTATCGGCAGTAAATGGGTGTATCGAATTAAATATCACTCAGATGGAACTATTGAACGCTATAAGGAAAGGCTCGTTATTATGGGGAACAACCAAGTTGAGGGGTTGGATTATCATGAAACCTTTGCTCCAGTTGTGAAAATGGTAACTGTGAGAACGTTTCTCGCTGTTGTTGTTGCAAAACATTGGGAACTTCATCAAATGGACGTTCATAACACTTTTTTACATGGTGAGCTTAACGAAGAAGTGTATATGAAATTACCCCCCGATTTCAAGACATCTACTCCAAATCAGGTGTGTCGCTTGCGAAATTCTCTATACGGCTTGAAACAGGCACCTCGATGTTGGTTTGCCAAACTAAAAAACGCACTTCAACGGTATGGTTTCACATCTACTACGATTTCTCTTTTACTCTACATCGTGACTGTGTAGAGTTGTATGTGTTAGTTTACGTGGATGACCTTATCATTTCGAGAAACAGCAACAAAGCAATTGAGTCATTCAAATCCTACTTGAGCACATGCTTTCATATGAAAGATCTTGGCCCTTTAAAATATTTTCTTGGCATTGAGGTGGCTCGCAATTTCAAAGGAATTTTCTTGTGCCAATGAAAATACACACTTGACATCATCACTGAAGCCGGATTGTTAGGTGCTAAGCCTGTTGGTTTTCCCTTAGATCAAAATCACCATCTTCCCTTGGCCATTGGAACTCCACTTTCCAATCCAGATCGCTATCGAAGACTAGTAGGTCGTTTGGTCTACTTAACTGTCACTAGACCTGAACTTTCTTACTCGGTTCATATTTTGGCTCAATTCATGCAAAAGCCCTTAGAAGAACACTGGAATGCAGCCCTCCGTGTTGTTCGTTATCTCAAGGGAAATCCCGGCCAAGGTATTCTTCTCCAAGCTGATTGTGATCTTCAAATTAACGCCTGGTGTGACTCGGATCGGGCAGGTTGCCCTTTGACAAGACGCTCTCTTACTGGATGGATAGTTTTTCTTGGGAACTCGCCTATCTCTTGGAAAACCAAAAAGCAACAGGTTGTCTCTCGTTCGTCTGCTGAGGCAGAATATCGTTCCATGGCTACTACGACATGTGAACTCAAATGGTTGAAAGCACTTTTACTCTCCCTTGGCATCTCTCTATCTCACCCCATGAAGATACATTGTGATAGTCAGTCGACATTGCATATAGCTGCCAATCCAGTTTTCCATGAGCGCACAAAACACATCGAAGTTGACTGTCATTTTTTACGCGATGAACTCCTCAACGACAACATTTCAACTCACCATGTGTCTACAAATATTCAACTTGTTGATATATTTACTAAAGCATTGGGAAAACAACAATTTGATTACTTTCTAAACAAGTTGGGCATCCACAATTTGCATGCTCCAACTTAAGGGGGATCTTAGGCAACTGATATCTTGCCAAAATAATATCATGAAGATGCTGTCATAACAACACATTATGACATTAGCTGCACATATATTCATTTTACTATTCTTAGCATCAGTTTATATGGAAATGATTTAATATTAGGCAACTATATTTAGAATGATTAGATATTATATTCAACCCTATACGTGTATATATATCAGATCAAGAATCAATGAAAAGCATTCCATTACAAACTAATATATATATATATATGAGGAGAGATCAAATTACACCCGAAGACTTACACCATGAGTTACACTCGCTCAAAAACGTTACTTCGGATTAAGATTTTTTAAAATCGACCGTTGAATTGAAACATACTATCTTATAGATCATTCCTATAAAGTTTGAGACCAATCTATAATGATTTACTATGTCAATGAACTACATCAAAATTAACGTTATATAAAAGTTCATTTTGACGTTAATTTTTGGATATCTTGATCGTATAGTAAACCATTATAGATTAATCTCAAACTTTATAGGAATGATCTATATGATGGTATGTTTCAATCCAACTCGATTTTAAAAATCTTAATCAAGTGTAACGGTGTAAGTCTTCTGTGTGTCTATATCTATATATATATATATATATATATATATATATATATATATATATATATATATATATATATATATATATATATATATATATATATATATATATATATATATATATATATATATATATATATATATATATATATATATATATATATATATACACACACACACTAAACGAATATTGAAATTATTTGAAATTTTAATACATGGATTTCCTATGCCCACCTAAACCAAATGTTTGTATTAATTGGTTAATTGACTTAGTTCATTTTATAGGATCAACTTACTATAATCAAAAGCCAAAGTCAAAAAATGCTTGAGTAACATAGGAATGAAAATTATATGGTCAAAGCGCGGGATTGGTTAATCCAAAGTCAAGGTTACGTAATATGAATGGTCAATGACATGTTTTTAAAATTTAGGCTAAATTAATCCACCTGATTTAGTGTTTTTATGATTTTAGATTTTCTATTTTATTTTTAAACAATTTTGTGTCTCATCCCCACTTTTTTTAATATAATATGTGTTATTTTTTATCTAATATAGAAAATAATTAAACGTGTTATCTTCTGCCATGTCATATAACATATGACATATATTACATTTGTTTTAACACATAGACGTTTTTAATGCCAAAATGGGGATGCAGAACCTAAAATGTTTAAAAATAAAATAGGAGAACTAAAATCCTGAAAACACCAAAACAGGAGAACAAGAGTTGTAATTTAACCTAAAATTTAAGATATTCGATTAAATGGATTACTAGAAGAACACTAGAACCTAACGATCCATTTCTAGAAAAAAAATTGAAAATATTCACACTAATGGTATGTTTGCTTGTACGGTGTGAGCCAAGAAAAAAGCGTTTTTTTTAAAAGCTTCCTTTCTCAGCTTCTTAGTTTTCACGGTGGGGTACTCTTTGTACCGTGGTTTTGTGTTTCCCAAACACACACTAAATCTAAATATTGATAAATTGTCACACAAACATTTAAATATTAGCATATTTGACAAAATATTTACTATTATAATGACATATTTTTAATTTTATTAACAATAAATTATATTAATCTTAATAAATATTTCCTCTAGTTCTAATATAAGAAAAAGTTTACTTTTTAGATTCATTAAAGATGTAATGTATTTGGACTATATAGTCAAAATACATTGATTCTTCACACCTTATAGGGATAAGCAATTTCCTCTTCGGCGTATGTACTCAAAAGGTGTCCAATGAAGAACCTAAAGGAAATTTTTCCTTTGGAGAAGTGGACTGGTGATAAGCAAAGTGTGAGTAATTTCAGGGTATTTGGTACTGTTTGCTATAAACATGTTCAATATGCTACCTGAAAGAAGTTGGATGATAGAAGTAAAGTAATGTTACTAGTGGGGTACCATCGTACACATGCTTATAAATTTAATTGTCCAGTCACCAACAAGGTGGAAGTCAGCAGAGATGTCACTATAAAAGAGTCAGAAGCATGAGATTGTAGTAAGTTTCAATCCAACTCCAGTATAGTGTCAACATCTGATGTAGCTTCTAAAAATGAGTCAGGGTCAAAAAATGATTTTAGAGACTCTGAAGATGAGTCAAAATCTGAAAGTGATTATGATCTAAAGTTTGATAATGATCTAGAATCTGGTGGTAATCATGCTTCTGGAAGGGAAAACTCTAAAAGACATACATTCTAGAGGACAAGCTCCAGGAGGACAAGCTTCAGGAGGTGGTCATGTTTTTGAAGTTGGTACTTATGAAGGTGGTGGTTTTGGGCGAGGTCCAGAAGCTAACACAATTCTAGGCTCTATAGAAGATTCAGAATAAATCTAATGGCCACAAAAATCAGACAAATACAAGAAGGTTTGCAGAATTTGACATGTGGCAAGACACTGGATAAGTCATCCATTGTGCCATGTTAGTAGACTCTGAGCCAACTGGTATTGAAGAAGTTCCCAAGAAGAAAGTATGGCTGAAGGTCATGGAAGAAGAACTCATGGCTATAGAAAGAAACAAAATTGAGGAGTTGACTAAGCTTCTAGAGGAAAAGAAAGCGATCATCGTCATATGGATTTTCAAGGTGAAATTAAAGTAAGATGAATCAATTAGAAAGCACAAAGTAAGGTTAGTGGCCAGAGGATTTCATTAGAAACCTGGGCTAGATAACCATGAGGGATTTACGCCTGTAGCTAGACATGAAACAATCAGATTGATGATAGTTATAGCTGCAAATAGGAATTTGCATTTGATACATTTGGATGTGAAATCTGCATTTCTGAATGGTCCGTTACAAGAAGAGGTATACGCGTCACAACCTCCTGAATTTGTGAAAAAGAATTACAAAAGGATGATGTATAAGTTGCATAAAGTCTTATATGGATTGAAGCAAGCTCTTAGAGCTTGGAACTTAAAGATTGATTCATTTTTCAAGTATGGATTTCAAAAATGTTATATGTAGTACGACATTTATGTTCAACATACTTCTGAAGACAAGTATGTTGATGACATATTGTTGACAAAAAGTTGTTTTGAGGAAGTAGTCAAGTTTAAGAAGGTGATGATGGATAAGTTTGAAATGAATGAACTAGAAAATTTGGTATACTTTATAGGGATTGAGGTATTGTACTCTGAGAAGGATATAATTTTGTATCAGCTGAAGTATGAACTTAAAGTTTTGAAGATATTTAAGCTAACAGATTGTAAGATTGCAATCACGCTTGCTGATACGAATCACAAGTTGGATTTTGATGTCGAGGGTGATGATGTAGATGTTACAACTTTCAAACAGTTGGTTGGCTCATTGAGGTATCTGTGTAACACCAGGCTTGACATTTGTTATGTTGTTTAGGATGATGAGTAGGTTTATGAGCAAACTGAAGTGATCACATTACCAAGTTGATGTCAATATTTTGAGGTACATTAAAGAGACTCTAAGGTATGGAGTGTTGTTTCCTTCTAGTGTTAAATCAAATACAAAGCTGATATGTTATTCAAACTCGAATGCATATGGAGACAGAGTTGACAAAAGAAGTACTTTTGGATATTTTTTCAAGTATATGAGAAGTCTAATTTTTAGGTGCTCTAATAAGCAACATGTTGTTGCATTGTCAATCTGCGAAGCTGTTTGACTAATGAATTTGTTGTAGGATACATTACATGTGTTTTATCTGTCTGTCAAACTGTTTGACTAATGAATTTATTGCAGGATCTGAAGATCAAGGCGAGCAAAACTGTGAAGTTGATGATTGACAACAAATCAGCTATAAGTCTTGTCAAGAATCCGGTGTTACATGGGAGAAGAAAACACATTAATACAAAGTTCCATTTTTCTGAGAAGTAAAGTCCATAATGGAGTACTAGAAGTTGCGCATGGTATCACCCATAAACAACTTGCAGATGTTCAGACGGAAATTGCCAAGACTGAACACTTTATTCGTCTGAGGGATGAAATTGATGTTGTAAAATTTAGTTAGTTGAATATGAATTAAGAGATGTTGTTAGAAGTAACTCATACTCATAAATATTGGTGTTAGTCAGAAGCAGACGCGCTTCTGAGATTGCGTCCCAGAATCATGTTTAATTTTTAGGATTCTAATTTGTTTGTTAACTTAAATATTAAATTTATATTTGTTAGTGTCTACTTGTCAATTTATTTTGCGTATATAAACGGCGTTGTAAATAAGATTTTAGTAGAGAATTTCTTTTAATATTTGTTGTAACAATATTTTCTTTTTCTCTTTACTTCTATTTTTATTTTTATCTTTACACCGACAAATTATAGAAAAAAAATACATATTTAAAAGAAAAATGTACATCTAGGTTAGTAATATGTAGAATTCAATTTTTCCTGAGATAAGAAGATGTACTGGTAGTACTAGACTACTAGTACTATCTCTTAGCAATGACGTAAAAACTAGATGAGTAAAGAACGCGTGGGAATGAATCTGATATGGCGTTCGCCGAATTAAGTGCAGCCGTAAATGCACTCAATTAATCCCAAACACACCTTTACTTTAATGCCAAAAAAAAATAGTACTACTAAACAATGAGTTATGAGAAGATAGTGCTAATAATAATAATAAATGATTGTTAAAACCCAAAAGGGTTCCGTTGCCGATGGCGGGTTTATTCGCAACTTGCACAATTCTCTGAGAATCTCCATCAATTTTCTGTCGCAAAACAACACCAACATCACCAATCTCTATGCAATTTCCCTCATTTTTTTAATCACCAATCTCTATGCATCATTTCCTTTCCCTAATTCTTAATTCAAAATATCTCACACACACTCACTCACTCTCTGTCAACTCTGAAGTGAAAAACCCTTGGCTGTTTGTTTCTCGCCTGAATTCTTCATTTCTTCTCATTCATTATTCCCATATCGATTCCATTTGCATGATCGATCTATAATCTATAATCTACCACCGTCCATAATCAACGGCCAGATTTCACTTTCTTCTTTTTCCTCATTTCACTAATTTTCACGCGTCTTCTCTTCATCCCAAAAACACAGACTACTTTATTTGACAAAAATTTAGAATACAACACAGAAACACAAAAAGCACATTTTCCAGTAATTCACTTTTATCATCACTATTCCACTATTACCCTCATTGAAATATCATTATTCCTTCATCTCATTCATTATGCTTCGTTTTCCGGTGCATTCACCTTCCTCATAACCATGACCCACCGTCAAAAACCACCTAAACCACTCTTCTTCAACAACACCATTCCTGATCTCGTTGGTAGAAAAACATGGGCTGCGGGGGCTCCAAGGTGGAGGAGTTCCCCGTGGTAACTCTTTGCCGAGAAAGAAAACAGTTTCTCAAAAACGCCTCCGACCAACGCTACGCTCTCGCCGTCGCGCACGTCGCTTATATGCAATCTCTTAAAGATATCGGTGAAGCTCTTCGCAAATTCTCCGACCGGGATCTCTTTCTTCCAACCACTTCTGCTTCTTCTTCCTCTACATTTTCTTCCCCTGTTCTCACATTGCCTTCTCGTGAAGGTAAATCGAAAGATGGCAGTAGCATCCACCACATTTCCTCTTCTTCACCTTCTCACGATGGTGATGATTCTGGTTCTCATGTGCATCTTTCTTCTGGATCCGAGGTAAGTTCTCCTTCTCCAGATCACTTTCATCATCATGATCATCCAACACCCGAGCCTCAATACGAACGACACTTCAAACCGGAACCCGAACCCGAACCGGAACCGGAACACGAACAACCTTCTTCTTCAAACGGATACAATTATCCATTTCCGTATCCATATCCGTATCAACAAGATTGGACTCAAACTCAACCCGGGGTTAATAATTATGCGTATTATATGAAGAAATCTGCACCTCGTGGAAAATCTATGATCTATCAAGAACCGGAGAATCGTGTTGCAGCTTCTGAACAATGGAATGGCTCTCCTTACGGTTATGGTTATTCTGGTATCAATGGGAATGCTGGTGGTTATTATGGTTTTCCGGCGGGGCCCTCTTCTTCTCCGGCTGCACCTCCTCCGCCTCCTGCTCCACCTTCGCCGCCTAGAGTTTCCACTTGGGATTTCTTAAATTTTTTTGAGAGTGTTGATAATGGTTATTCGGGTTATGGGAATTACAGATCAGGGTTAGGGTTAGCATCAAGTGCGAGTAGTCCTGATTCCAAAGAGGTGAGGGAGAGAGAAGGGATTCCTGAACTAGAAGATGAAACTGAACAGGAAACGGTGAAGGAAGTGAAGGAGGCTAGTCTTGAGAAGAAGAAGAAGAAGAAAGTGGAGGAGAAAGAGAAAGAGGAAAAGGAAGAGGTTGATAAAGGTAGAGATTTTGGTGAAGGTACTTCGAATTCGAAGGAAGTGCCATTGCAACAGGTGAGTAGTAGTGAGGGAAGTTCCAAAACAGTGCGGTTTCATACTAGCGAAAGTAGTGGTGGTTCGAGTTCTTCTAATGAAAAAAAGAGTCCTGATAGTATTGTTTCTAAAGGATCTCCTAGGAAGAAAGGTGTGAGTTTTGAGATTGATGGGGATGAAGATGTAACTGTTACCACTGTGGAGATTGATGGGGAGGGTTCTATTTTGAGTAGCTTAACCACTTTGTCTCCTCATGGAAATAGGGATCTTAAAGAGGTTGTTAGAGAAATTAGAGATGAGTTTGAGTCTGCTTCTAATCATGGAAAAGAGGTTGCGTTACTTCTCGAGGCTTGCAAACCACCTTATCAGTCAAGGGTTGATGCATTTAGAGGTATCAATTCTTTTGAGTTGTTTTGGTTTTGACTTTGTTGTGGTGCTTATAGATTGTGCTGGAATAAGCATGAGTTATGCATGTTATGGACAGTGGCTTTTTTGTACATGATATTAGTACTAGTAGGAGAGGGTTTATTGCTTACAATTTTCATCAATAGACTCATCAAGTAGGAAAAGGTTTAATATATTGCTGTGTGTTTTATGCAGTTATCTTATCTAGGACCTTGCAGATGCTAGCACTTTCCGGGCCACCTTCACATCCTCCACCTGGGCCACCGATACATTTTTCTTCTAGGACAATGAAATTGGCAAAAGCATACTGTGGAGAACCTGAAAAAGAGTCAATATCAAATCCGATCAACCTTTCATCTACATTGGAGAAACTTTATGCATGGGAAAAGAAATTATACAAGGAAGTTAAGGTGTGGATATGACTACTTTGGAATTAGTTAAATATTTGGATTATTTAGCTGAAATTGCTCATGAAATTTGAAATGATTGGAGCTATTGATAATTTGATATCCATCTAAAATTCTTATTATGTAGTCTCCCTTGCACACATTTTTGTTGTTGGAGAGGAGAATTTGAATTTTTCGTAGTTCAATAACTTGTACTGTTTGATGACCATTGGGTTCTGCATAATCAACATTATTTTCTATGATAAACTGCTTGTATTAATAAATGACTTTAGTAAATATTGTATTGTTCTTTCACGTTGTGCTTATTTGTATATTTCAATGTTTCTCAGGATGAAGAGAGGTTAAGAGCCGTTTACGAGAAACAGTGCAAGAGACTTAAAGCATTGGATGATCAAGGAGCTGAATCTACTAAAATAGATGCTACCGAGACATCAATAAGAAAGTTGTTAACAAAAATAAACATTTGCATTAGAAGTGTTGAAAAAATATCAGCCAGGATACATAAATTAAGGGACGAGGAATTGAAGCCTCAGCTTGCAGCATTAATTACAGGGTATCAAATTGCTTCTCTTGTATTCTATGTTAATAATCCTCTCCCGTGTGTTGAAGTTTCTGATTCATGTTTAAAATTCTGATAAGAAAATACAGGAAAAGGCCATTTTTTTTAATATTATGTTGTTCATAAGTTCACAAGTCTAATGAAATATATTGTTTGTTAGCAGATTGATAAGAATGTGGAAACTCATGTTCCAATGCCACCAGAAGCAGTTCCGGGCTATCATGGAGAGTAAAACTCAATCTCTCAAGTTAAACACAGGTTTGCAAACAGATGAAGGCTTGAAAGCCATTATGGAACTCGAAAGGGAGCTTTTGAAGTGGTGCACTCAGTTCAACAAATGGGTTGGGACTCAAAAATCTTATGTTGAAAACTTGAATGGGTGGCTCGTAAGGTGCCTTCTTGATGAACCTGAAGAAACAGCTGATGGTGTTGTCCCTTTCTCTCCAAGTAGGATAGGAGCTCCGCCAGCTTTCATAATCTGCAATGATTGGCAGCAAGCAATGAATAGAATTTCAGAAAAAGAGGTGGCAGAAGCTATGGGTGAGTTTGCTCAAAAACTGCATGAGCTATGGGAGAGACAAGATGAGGAACAAAGGAGGAAAATCAGGACGGACTATCTCTCAGAGGATTATGAAAAACAACAACTTAAAGCTTCGCGCACCGAAACGGGAAGCCCAAAACAGAAGCATTTCGAAATTTCAGGAAAGACTAAATTGCCAAAGTTCACTTCTGATAGTGGTGTTTCACCACGGGATGATCTAAATGTGGATTTAGATTCTATGAAGAAGAGATTGTATGAAGAGAGGGCCAGACATAAAGAAGCCATTAGGCTTGTCCGCGATGCAGCTTCGAATAGTTTACAAACTGGTTTGATTCCCATTTTTAAGACATTAGAAAGTTTCACTTCAGAGGTGGTGAAAGCTCATGAGCAAGTCAGACTTCAAAATACTTCAGTCTCGTAGTAGTGTGTGGATTGATTAGGGGAGAGAACATTGAAGATTCAGAACTAACTACCAATTTTGCAGCTAGAGTTAATCTTGTTGATGTAGGAAAGAACCTCTTAAAACTCAGTGAAGAGGTTTTTTATTAGATTATAAGTTTTAGCAACTAGGGCTTTGGGTGTATAAGTTATCTTGAATTCAGACGTGTAACACCCAATTTACAGTTAGGTGAGATTTTGTACAGAATAATTCATTTATTGATTGATTGGTTGTAGGTGATTGTATATATATGCTGTTTAATATGCCTAGAAGTGGAATCTTAGCAGGAGGAAGCAAGAGATTCTAATTGAAGTTCGAGAATGATCTAGTGAATTGAAATATGCAGTTTTGATTTCTTTTCCCCATTGCTCCTTCCTACCCATCGCTATTCAGGTAAAATGGCTACCCATCAATCAATAAAAGAAACTTAGCCGGTCGGATGCAAATCATTGGCTAATCTTGATTGAATATGGTTCCATATTGCTTGCATTAATTTTCAAAATTCTCTAACACGTCGCCTATATGTTTTTGTTATTGTTTTAAAACTTTCTTGATATACTGGTGTTGTTTCACCATGATGGATACATATTGTGCTTCTAAGTTTATTCCAAGAAATTTTGCCACTACAACGATTAGGCATGCTATAAAAACCGTTTTTTTAAGATCAGGTTGGATGGGGAAAGATGTATAAAAGTAAAAATCCTTTTGTTAATTGCAAAATTGTTCTTGGTATATCGTCTCCCACTTTGTATGCATAAAGGTTAAGATTTGATCATATATGGATTCAGTTGATTGTCTCACTGTTGGCTATGATATTGTTTATGTATTCCGTTTGTCTGCATCTCTCTTGGTTGTGACCTGTAATTCTTGTTGGTTTGATTTGGATTTGTTTGGTTCTTCTTTGTGTTGGTTATGATTGGTTTGATTTCGTTTAATTTGAGTTGGACTAGTTTGGTTTGATTTCAGTTTAGTTCTGTTTTGATCTGCTGGTTTCATTTGATTTGGTTATTTTATCGGATTGTCCTCTCTTTGATTGTTACTCTTTTTATCGGTTATTTTGCTTGGTTGATATGTTGCTCTCTCTATTGTTTGTTTTGTTTGATTATTTCTCGCATTATTGGTTCTTATGTTTGGTTGCTCACGTCTCTCTATAAACTCTTTTATTTGATTGTTTCTCTATATGAGTTCTCCTTTTAAATTGCTTATCTTTAAGGATTCTTCTATTTGACCAGTTCTCCTTTTTCTTGGTTTGGTTTGGTAAATAAATTAGACCTATTTTGTAAATAAAATTATTTGACAAGTGTCTTTTATATGTTAAATTGCTTTTACCTTGTAATTCAGTTGGGTAGAATGTTTCTATTATGGACAAAATTTGCAGAAAAGTCCTAAATTTCTGTTTAAGCAAGAGAATATAGTATTTGTTAAGTTTTAAAAAAACGATTTTATGACACAGTTGCTGTTTATATTTATCATACAACATGTTTGTTCTTTCTTCATTTCCTTCATTAAATTATACTAAAATATTCTCTTTGTCTGTGACGACGAAAAGGGATCTGCATTCATATGTATAAATAATGTCTAGACTTTTGTTGAGTGTAGAATACTCATACTAGTTAATGTTGTTAGTTTATGATTAGATTTCAATGGACTAGTAAGTAGGGCATGACTGTGTCTTCTTTCATTAACAAAACGTTAAACTTTCAACTTTCAATTTCAAAGAGTCTTGAAATTGGAGATTCTATATATCCTATGAAGTTTTAGGTGGGAATGATGTTTTCTACTAAGAATTTTGTTAGGAATGCAATTAAAGACCGTGTTATAAAGATTAAGAAAAACCTTCACTTCAAAAAGCATGATTGTAAGTTGTTCATCAGAGTACCTAGTAAAAGAAGTGCAAACCAATATTTGTAAATTGTTAGCTTCAGTGATCAAAATTCATGCCACAAAATAGCTAGAAATAAGTAAGCTAAGTCTAAATGGTTTGTAAGAAATTTCATTTCTATTCTTAGACTTGTTTCTGAAATGATACCAAACGGATTGATAGTTGAAGTAGTTAATAAATGGAGTGTGGAACTAAATATAATACTTTCAGCATACAGAGCCAAGAAAAGAGTAACAAACATTAATACAGAGGAGAAAGTAATAGTATAAGGTGCTAGAAGTGAGCAAGCAGGATGTGCATATGAGGAGTTATGTCGAGGATAACCAAATGCAAAGTTTTGTTTGGGAATTTGGAGAAGATTTTGAAAAATAAGAAAGATTAGGTAAAGTGAATAGAAATTTTTTGGTTGGTAGAGTTTAAGAATTTATTTTTCTTCATTGCACCAAAAATCTTCGAATTTTAAAGAATTCAAAATTTATATTAAAAAAGAGTTTTGAAGAATTTTTTGAAAATTATGCAAATTGTTTAAATATAAATTTTAAATAACGGCTAGAATGAGGGATCAATTAAGTCTCTCACCAGTAAAGTATATAAAAATAACCATTAGATTAAATGGATGATTCAGATTCAATATTATAAAAATGAGAGTATGTAACATGAGACACATGAAATTCTACCTTTTTAAAATTTCTTATTTTTTTAAAAATTTTTCTTTTTCAGTAATAACTAATAAGTAAATAAAAGGTTTTTTTATTTAAAATTAATCCAATTTATCCACGTTCTTTCTTTCTCTCCTGCCATCACCGTTCAATTTCCATCTTCTCCATCCGCTCGTACGTTCATCGCAGTTGAAAAAAGTTTCTCTTTCACTTATCGTCAAACCTATTCACCGCATACATCCTATTCACAGCCGTATAGATCCAATTCCCTCGTAGCATCACCTCCATCACAGCTATCGCTATCAAACTTAGCCGTGCCATTATCAGTTATCACCATATGAATATGATGATAGCTTTAAGCATGGTGAAGATGTAAATGAGCGAAATAATGATACTTTTGGCAACCGTGGTTTATGTCTTTCCGATTTTTTCTGCCAATGTGGTTCATATACAGAACTCCTTCGGGCATAAAATCGTTCTATCGATGAAACGTTTTCCCAAGCATGTTAGTAGACCGTTAAATTCCTTAGAAAGTTGTTTCATGGCTCAGATATATAAAGAACATGTGAAAATGGAAGAGTGTGTTTTCAGTCCTCTTTTATCGGCATGTATGGCCACGATATGGTTTGGTGTAAGCAATGGAAGCCGAATAGTCAATAGAGGCAATGATACTTTGATCAATTCGTCAACTGCAGGTAAGGAGTGTAAGCTGCATAAAGCTGACCGGGAAAAAGAGAAAAATGATACCAAGAAGATGATGTTGGATGCAATTATCAGACGAAATCAAAGGTCAAGATTTTCTAATGACGTGCTTAGTGGAAAACTCACCCGACGTGGTATAATTTCTGATTTAAAGCAAATCTCATTAGTCTGTGTTGTGTTTGAAATATCTGTTTATGTATTTCTTGTTCATGCCTATGTTTAGAACCATGGTTTTAAATTGTTGTTGCAGTTAAGTTGTGAACGTTTACATTAAGTAAAAATGAGGCCAATGTGAGTGTTATCAAATAGCAGCACCACGACCTCTATGGAGGCATACATGGAAATTTTTAGGCTCGCCGCAATGGTAAATATCGACCGATAAGCTGGTTTTTCATGCTTATCTTAAGAATCATGATTTTTAACTGTTGTTGCAGTTAAGTTGCGAACTTTTACATTGCGTAAAAACGAGGCTATTGTGAGTGTTATCAAAACAGCAGTGCCATGGGCGCTATATACATGCCTTTTTTTTGGCCTTGCCGCAATGGTAAATATTGGTCGATGTTGCTGGTTTTTCCGCCATAATCTGCTATAACAGCACTACAAAGCCGCTGGAATGCTGGTATTTTGGTTCTCTGCCATGGACCGTCATCTGCACAACACTGAGTAAACGATGGTTTTGATCCTTGAATGTGCAAGTGATATTACTATTGTCCTTCAATTAATCAAAATTACATAAACATTCTCTAATGTGTTCAATGCAAGTTAGTGAGGTGTTCAAACAAATGTTTTTGTAATTTTGATTCATTTAGAGAAGATAGTGACGTTGTCTCAAACATTTATCGACCAAATTGATTGTTTACTCGATGAAAACGCATACTTAATTTCTGTTATGTAATGGTTTTATTTTGATAGTTGTTTATTAACACATCTACAATCATCAGATCAGACGTTTGTCTTCTGTTTTGGGATTTCCCTTGGGATAATAATTTCTAGGGTTTTTCATGGTATAGTTTCTATTAAAAAATTGAACCTTATTAAAAAATTGAACCGAACCAAATAGAGCCATTATATAAAATTATCCGAATCAAACCGAACCGTTTTAATTTTTTAGAACCGAACTGAACCAAATTTTTTGGTTTGGTATAACGGTTCAGAACTCCGAAATGTACCAAACCATTAAAAGACAAATTTTCAAACCAAAGTGTTATTTTTATAGTTTTATATATAGTCCAAAATAGTATATTAACTATTTTGTAAGGAATTTTAATAATTGGTTTATCACACTTAGGGATGGCAATGGGTACCCATAAGTACGGATAGTAGATTCCGCTACCCGTCTCATTTAGTAAATATGATATACGTATCCTCTCCATATCCGTGCGGGTACCCGTTAGATATGTATATTTAAATAATTATTTTTTAATCTCTTTTAAAGTCAAAAAAATATTTTCAAAATTAACAAATTATAAATATTATTAAAAATAAATCACTTTCATTTTATTTCTTCTTTAATCTAAATAATAATAATAATAATAATAGTAATAATGATATCATATTTAAGAAAATAACAATAATAATTTTGATCAAACAAATTAACGTTTAAATATTTTTTCTAATTATTAAAGGATATGAATATCCGCGGGTACGGGTACCATCAAATTCATATCCGTATCCGTAAATAATCGGGTAATCAAATATCCATTTATTTTATCCGTTGATACCCATTAAATCATCATATCCATATCTGTGACGGATTTTACCCGCGAATATCCACGGATACGGATTTTCTTGCCATTTCTAATCACCCTTAACATGTAGTAGGGACATATTAGCTATGATAATAGTAAAATTTCAAAAAAACATTGAGAGGACGTTACATACTAGTAAAATATAAATGGCTACCTATGATGCAAAAATTAAGGCAATTAAGGCACGAGTATGTTGATAACAGAGTTTTTTTTTAATAAAATATATGAGCAGAGAGCTAAATTGTTAATTTCATAACAAACTATCACTATAAAAGTTATGATTTTTATATGAAGAGAGTGGAGGAATCAAATTACATTCGAAGATATATATGAGCACTGAGATGTTTTTTAAACATCCGCTCTAATTAAATTAGAAGTTATGATTTTTATCAAAATTAAACATAATAAAGATAAAGATAGTCCACTCTATCTTTAAATATGATTTAAAGAAAAAGTGAAACTTCTACTAAAATTAACAGAGGATTTTTATTGATTTTCTATTAAATCCTTTAAACATAATAAATTTTATCATTTATATATTTTATTATTTTGTAAACTCCATTATAAATTTGTGTGAAATATTGAGAATAATTGTTTAATTGTTTTGATTATGATTTTATTTTTATTCTACTAGAATTTGGTAGAAAGTTAGTTTAATTGGTATAAATTATATTTAATAGCATATTGTTTTTTATTTTGAAGCGCTAGGTTGAAAAAATTGGGGATCAAAACTGTTTAAAATAAATAAATAAGAGGACCAAAACTATAATTAAAATCGATACATCTTTGCGTTTTCTTGCAGAAAATGGGGATGAGGGACCAAAACTGTTTAAAAAAATAATAGGGAGATTGATATTGTGAGTTGAGAAAAATAGAAGGACTAGAACTGTAATTAAACCAAATAAAAAATGAAAGTATTCTCTACCACATGTATAACAAATAATTTAAATATTTTAAAGACTATGAATTAATAACGTGTGTGAATGAGAGAGTAGTAAAGTAATATGAAATAATTTTCATAAATAAAAAAATAATAGAAAAAAATTTCAAAAGCAAGTGTATTAAAACATAATTATATTTGTACACACTACACAATTAAATCATTAATGATTATTTTATAAATTTTTCATTGTGTTTATAAATGTAAATTATTATCAATAAAATGTGAAAATTTCTTCTCACAATTAGTGGTTTTCTTTCACACCTTTGAAAAATCAAAAATATCTTCGTAAGCGCACTTACGAATTCACATACATTTCAAGGTGTCTGGTAAGTGCACTTACGAATTCTCCTAATATTCCAATTTTATTAGGATTTTAAATTCACCTACATTTAAGGGTGTTTAATAAGTGCACTTGCAAATTCTTCCGATATCCCAGTTTTATTAGGATTTTATTTTGAAAAATATTTATAATATATATATATATATATATATATATATATATATATATATATATATATATATATATATATATATATATATATATATTTTATTTAATTTTATGTGATTTTCATTATATTTACACGATTTCACGTACTAAAAAATAGAAAAATATATAATAATAAAATCTATTAATACAATTGATATCAATATCAAATTTGACTATATATATATATATATATATATATATATATATATATATATATATATATATATAGGAGAGATCAAATTACACCAATTAGTTACACCAAGTATTACACTCATTTATAACCTTTGATTTATTTAAAATCCAATGGCTATTATAAAAAAATATCTTAGTAAAATGTTTCCTTTTTTCACAAGACCAACCATTCCATATATATTTTGCTAATAAATGTCATATATCTTAAACAAAATTTTCTTTTTCTTGTCACATGAATAATCAATTTCATATATAATATCATATACTATCAAAGAAGAAAAAAAACATGTGACTTGAAAAATAAAATAAAAAATATTTATTTTTAATTAGTACTATTTATATTTAAAATAAATAACATTACTTAAAAATGATCAATCAATAGCAATATTTATATTTAATACTAAAATTTACTATCAAATTGAAAACATTTAAAAAAATTCTAATTATTTTTGTAGGTTTATTTAAATTAAATTATATTCTATTAATTTAAAATAAATGATAAAATCAATATTTTTTAATTTAAATAAAAGTATATTCTATTCATTTGAATTAAAGAAAAATTAATATATTTTAAAAATAAAGTACAAAATAATATTCAAAATGCATATAATTTAAAAAATATATATTAAAATATAAGTAGAAAATCTAAAATAAAATTATTTAAATTTTATAAGTATTTGAATAGATATTATACAAATACTTCCAAAATAAAAATTGTATTCTTCAATTTTGTTTAAATTAAATTTCTCATTATTTTTTTTAATTTTTCATCGTTCATTTTAAATTAAATAAAATTATAATCATAATTTAAATAAAATTTAGACAAAATGAACGATGATCAATAAAATTTATTTTGTTTTATATTTTCAACTTACTTTTTAATATATTTTTTTAAAATTATGTGCATTTTTAATATTATTATGTATTTTATTTTAAAAATATATAAATTTTTCCTTTAATTTAAATGAATAGAATATAATTTTATTTAAATTAAAAATATATTAATTTTATCATTTAATTTAACTAGTAAATGATAATATATACTAGTAATTTTTTAGTAGTAAATATAAATAGTACAAATAAAAATAATATATTTTTAAAAATTTTCAAGTCACATGTTTTTTATTTATTTTGATAGTATATATTATTATATATGAAATTGATTATTCATGTGACAAGAAAAAGAATATTTTGTTTAAGATATATGACATTTATTAGCAAAATATATATGGAATGGTTGGTCTTGTGAAAAAAGGAAACATTTTACTAAGATGCTTTTTTATAATAGCCATTGGATTTTAAATAAATCAAAGGTTATAAATGAGTGTAATACTTGGTGTAACTAATTGGGATATCATGAGAATCCGTAAGTGCACTTTGTAACACCCATATTTAATTAAATATTCTCGAATATTTTTCGATTTAATTTTCAAAGTTGTGAATTATGGATTTGTGTGGAATGGTTAATTAATTAACGTAGTTGATCAAGTTATAGAAATAATAATAGTTAATTAGGATTTTATATAAGACTAATGTTAGTGGGCTTAGTTGCGGATAGTAGTAGCAAAAGTGGGAGTGTTATTTGATAGGCCCATTAAGACCACATAGTAAGATATAATAATATATTAGGTTTTAGAAACAAAAAGAAAATAGAAGTGGCAGTAGAAGTGGCATTGGAGTTTTGACAAGGGTTTTGGAACAAAGAGGAATACGAGTGAAAGAAGAACAAGGGTTAGAAGAGTACGTAGAGCAATCGGAGGCCAAAATGTGAGATCAAACCGGAAAACCATTAGAGTGACCTTCAATCCAAGGTAAGAGTGAGGTTCAATCTCTATAGCGGGTATATGATAAACCGTATGTGGGATTAGGTTGTATGAATTTTGTTGGATTGATTGTTTTAAGTGTTGTGTTGAGTTTCTGAAATTAATTGTTGTCGTGTTGATTATGTTGTTGTGGTATTATGCAAAATAGCATAGTTGTTATGTGTTGATGTAATTTGTGTTGTATGTGTTGAATCGAATAGGTAAATTGGCTCTGGAAAAACTTTGTTGTTGTTATCCATTGTCGTTTCTAGAAAAACAAATAGGCACGAAGAAGAAGAAAGAAAAGTCGGGGCACCCATATGAGGGGCAGGCACCCCAAAATGATGAAGAGTTATGGGTGGGAGCCCCACACTAATGAAGGAGAGTGGCATGGGCCACTTTGATGGGGGGTGGGCGCCCCACACCATAACCATGCCAAAATTTTGTTTTTTTCTGCACTCTGTATTAATAATAGTATAGTAACACAGTTAGTAGTTAGTAGAGGATAATTATGGCTTAGGAAAAGTTCTCATAAGATTTATAATTTAGATGGTATAATATTTACAGTATCATTCAATTTAACTGTCTAGAAGTACGAACAAACATGTCTAGCCGGTTGGTAGCAGAAAAATATAATAGCATTAGTGAGTAATGGTTCTGATAATTTTAGTAGTAGAAGGATGTTAATTAGCAGAAGAAAACAATAGAACACACTAGTTAATTAGGGATATAATTTAGTAGCATTTGAGAATTAATGTCCATGAATTAAATAAATAGAAAGAATGGAATTAATAGTAAAAGAGGTCGATGAAATTAGTACCGAATAATAATGTTAGTAACTTTAAGCCGTAAAATTAGTTAACTAGAATGCGATTAAATTGCCTCTATTTATTGGCAAAATAAAAATTTAGGCTTTATGGCCAATGTTGTTTGTTGTTGAGTTGCTGTGAATGATGTTGTTAATAAGTTGTTGTTGACATGTTGATATCAAATGGTAGGATTTATGGCCAGTGTTGAAGTGACAATGAGTACCTCTATTTATTGGTACAATGGTGATATAGGCTTATGCCTTGTGATGTTAATTGTTGTTGTATGTGATGTTGCATTCATTGAGTCACATACATTTGCATACTTTGTGATGGCCTGAATTGGAATTGGAGAATTGTGACAAAGGCTTATGCCTTGTTGATGTCTCCATTAATTGGAAATTTGGCGATGGGGGGCTGAAGCCCTGTTGGTACCACATACATGTGCATAGTTGTGTCGCATTTGAAGTTGTATATTATAAGTTGTTATGTTGATGTGTTGGTTGATTAAAGTTGTTGTTGTTATTAAGTTGTGATGACTTGAAGTGTATAACTATTCTTGTGAAGTGGTGATATTTGTACGATTCGATCTAATATACTGTTTAATACACTTGTTTATATTGGTTGATATCTCACCCTTTATTTGTTGGTCGTCGCCTTTATATTGGTAACGTGTAGGTAATGAAGAATGAAGATTTAGTTGTTGTTAGTTCGAGTCGCTGTTGTCGCTCTAATACGTAGCACTCGGGGGGATGAACGCATGTCTTATTTTATCGTTGTTTATTATTATTGCATTGCTGAAGTTTTAAGTTGTTTATCAAGGAGTTTGATTATTCTTAAAGTTGTTTAAGTTTGACAAAGATGCTATGTTTTTCTCTCAAAAGTTTAAGGTCGTGAATCTGGTGCGTGGTTATTATCTAAAGTTGATTTTATGTTTAAATACAACAAGTTGTTGAGTTCATCTTTATGATTAAAGTGTTATGTATCTGATTTAAATGAAATTATATGTGGTGTTTTTAAGTTGAAAATGTGATATCCCAATTGTTGTTTGGAATTTCATACTCTGATTTTATAATTATCGGGTTGAAATTGAGGTGTTACACACTTATGTGAAATCGTGTATATTTGTAATGGAAATCACATAAAATAAAACACAATATTCTATTTTCTTATATATAGTATCATTATATTATAAATAAATATATTTTTTTTCAAAATAAAATGCTAATAGGATATTGGGAGAATTCGTAAGTGCACTTACGAAATACCCTGAAATGTAGGTGAATTCATAAGTGCACTTACGAAGCAAATCAAATAAGGTGAATTCGTAAGTGAACTTGTGAATTCACCTTATTTTAAAAAAATATTGAATTATTTCGTAAGTACACTTACGAAATCCACCTCTGAAATAAATTCATAAGTGTACTCTTGAGGTATTTTTGGATAGAAAACTTAAATTTTTGTTTTTATTTTATTATCAATGTATTATATTTTATAAAGTTTAAAAATAACACACAACATAAATGTAACACAAAAATAATTATAAAATATATGAAATGATATAATATAACTTAGACTAGTATAGATTCAATTTTAAATATGTTTTATAGAAATTTTAACCAACCACAATAGATTTTAATTTTATTTCATCTTGATTTTGCAAATTTTACTAATAGTTTCAAATAAAAATAAAAATTTATCTTCTATTATTTTAGTTTTATGTTTTGAATCAAATATACTTTTTTTTTTTTTACATATCCATAGTGATATTTTAATGTTATAATAATTATTTTCATATACACATTAAAGAATATTAATTTACAGTTTATTGTATTGACTTTATTAAAAAATAAAAGATATGTTATTACTAACGTATCACAACTAAATTGGAAATACTTTATAAATAAATAAATATTATTATAAATAATTATCACTATTCTATCAAACACAATTCATAAAAAAATGCTTATATTTAAAATTACACACAAATAACTTTTTAAAAGTGATATTTATATTAATATTATATTAATATTATTTTTATTTTTATTAGATAAATATTATATTATAATTTATTATTATTATTATTATATTATTTTTAATATTATTGGTGATTTAATATTCAATGGATTCTTATGCGTTTGAATATTTTTTATTTTATTTTGTTTTGAGAAAATGCCACATCTATCTATCTATCTATTATCAATCTATTAAAAGTAAAGTACGTGGAAATTCCAAGTCTAACCTTTTGATTAAATGTTATAATTTTTCTTATTCCAAGGGTATAGTAGACTAATCACCACTATGCTGTTACCATATTCATTTGGCATTTAATTTTGCTGACATGTCAATCTATCATAATTTTACACTATTTTTTATTTATTTGATTTATTAATTTGAATTCTAATGTCTGACTCACGGTTAATGAGGAAGGAATTGGAATTAAATTAGATCTATTATAATTAAATGGAATATTATTCATTGCATGATTTAAAAATACCCACTATTTATCATTACATTAAATGTATATTATTGGAATTAGAATGGATTATTTTGATATTCCAAGATATCACAACTTCCCATTTCAATTCTTCTTCATTCTCATATTTTGGTTCTCTGTGTCCATTTTAATACTAACAGGTCTAAATAGTAACATCAATGACGCGAGACCGATTGAAGCTGTGAAAGACATTTAATTTTGCTGACATGTCAATCTATCATAATTTTACACTATTTTTTATTTATTTGATTTATTAATTTATTTTATTTATATTTGAATTCCAATTCCAATGTTTCATTCACGGTTAATTTATTTATATTTGAATTCCAGGAAAGGCTATTCTTGCTTCAACCATTGTTACCCTGATTTCTATATTTGTTTAATCTTCGTTTTGATAACATTGGCAGGAACATAGTGTATGGTGTGCTAGATTTATTTCAATAGAAAAGTCAATTTCTAATTGATTTATGATGGCATTATTTTGATTTATTAGAATATTTGTTTTCTGCATTATTTATTTGATTATTATCTAATTCATGCAAAAAAAAATATATATCATAATTTGCTTAATTAAATATGATTTTAACTAAAAGATAAAATCAAAAGAAATTTTGAAAATAAAAAGCCAATATCATTCTATTTTATTTAAATATGTGGTGGATTGATTGTCATTATAAAATTATTTTACACTTATTTTTTTCTCTATTTATAAAAAACTTAAATAATCTTTTTTTTCTTTCCATTGGTAAAAAATTTAAATATTACAATAATATATAATAATACAAAGAGCAATATATGAATGATTTGAAAAACGTTTAAATGGAAAACTATATATATCGCAAAGAAAAAATTCGTTTCTATAAATAAAACATTTCTATAAGATAACTATTAACTTTTTTTTCAGAACATAAATATTTATTTGAAAATATATGCACATTAATAAATATATGGTAAAATACAAAGACGAAATTATATATATATTTTCTATTTACAATATATTCAATTGAATCTACCCTACACACCATGTACATCTTAAAATTCATATAAATTATGATTTATGATTATAAGGATATTAAAAATCATATAAATTACACTTGATTTATGATTTATTCTAAAATGATCACATAAATTTATTTTAAAATAAATATTCCAAAAACGAGTAATGACTAACCATATATATATATATATATATATATATATTCTGAAAGATTTAAATCGATAAAATTTTGTCTTAAAAATAAGTTTTTTATTAATAAATATTAAAAAAATTATATTTTTAAAAAGTATTAATAAAAATAATATTATTTTATTTTATTTCAAAATGTTATTTGTTTAAAATTGAAAGTAAGTACTATTATTGTTTAATTAACATTTTGTTACTAAATATTATTAAAAGCCATGTATTTGTATGAAATATTAATAAAAATCACATATATTTAAGAAATATCATACAACTTAACTAAAGTATCTATAAAAATCAAGATTACCCGAAAAACATATTTTGTAATTATTTAGATCCTTATTTGAAATAAAATATGTTTTGAAATTATTTAGCTTTTTATAGAAAGGATAATAAAGTAAAACAAAATCAATTGAGATTTTGTAATTTCTTTAAACTTATGAAATAACTAAACATATCACAATCTTTTCAAATTAATTTTATAATCGTAATCATGATAAAACAATGTTAAATGATAGTCATGAAAATTTAATGATAAATGATACTCATAAAAAATTAATAATTAAAGATAAAAATTTACTATTACAATCATTTTTATAAATTGTATAAGTTACAATTATTTTTATAAATGGAAATATAAGTTACAAATAGTTTTATAAATTTAACTATTTATATAATTATAAATGAGAATAGGTTACATATATTTTATAAATAGACAAACGTGTTCCGATGTTTATAAATGAAAAAAGTTACCATAATTTCATAAAGGGATATAAGTTGTAAACTGTTAATTTTAATTTCCATGTTTTAAAATTTTATTTTGCAACTATTTAATATAATTGAAGTTAGAAAATCAGTGGTACGGTTTATTATAAATACAGATCAAAGCTTAAAAAGTAAATAAATATTATTAGCATATATTTATTACTATGTGAATATGAACCAATTGAAAATAAAATTCATACTTTATAAATGATAATCTTATAGACGTCTAATGTGAATCAAGACAAGACCTGCTATTGATATATTTTTTAAAATTGAAAATCATATCATATCGCAAACATTTCTATATGATCTTTTCTTTTTTCGGTTTCTCTTGATTTAGTTGAATATGTGTTGACAGATTACGAAATTTTGGGAAGAATTTCTCTAATCAAAGGTTGTTGTTGGAGCTACAATGATCACAATTTAGCTAATGTTAAAAGACATATAAATAAGATCTAATTTAGATATTCATTTAAAATTGAAATTTGACGAGGAGTCATACATGGTAGGTTTGTAAAATTGTAAATATAATATATAAAAAGAAGGATTTAAAATGATATTTGACGGAAGTGTCATGTATTTTGGGTTTGCAAAATTGAATAATATCTAAAAGTAATATTATTTGAATTGGTAAACTTATATATATATATATATATATATATATATATATATATATATATATATAAATTAAAATTAACACGGTAACATTCGGCCAAACAAATATCCTTTTTCACAAACGAAATTTCCCTTACAAACAAAAGAGAAATCTCCTCCCAATATTTCATCTAACGCTAACCTAAAAATATCTCGAAATGATTTTATTCTTGAGTTTTGTTAACTCATTCGTATTCACGGTAGATGTGAACGTATCTATGAGATACCACTCTACCTCATTTTAATGTACATCTTTTACTATTTCTTTTGTTGTCGCTTTATATAATTGAAGTAATAAAAATGATTGAAGTTATAAAATGGTTGTACGATTTAATATAAATACGAATAAATACTTAAAAGTTGGTAGGAAAAACATGAAAGGTGTATTTTAATTCAATATATTATTTGATTCAAAATAAATTAAATTTTATTGAATCACATTAACTATATATATATATATATATATATATATATATATATATATATATATATATATATATATATATATATATATATATATATATATATATATATATATATATATATATATAAGTCATAATTAAATACATGGAATATAAAATTTGAGGGACCCGTGCGATAGTACGTGGATTGTATTTGCCTACTCCTGTGTTTAGTCATGGTCAATTATATGTTGCAATTTCAAGAGTTAAGAGCAAAAGTGGGCTAAAAATCCTAATTCATGACAAGGTGAATGTACCGTGTTCTAGTACTACTAATGTTGTGTACAAGGAAGTCTTTCAAGCACTTTGATAGTTGGTAAACTTTATATCTTATACTTTACGATTCAAATTAAAAATCTATTTTGAATTAAAATATATAGTATGTACATTTTCCATGTATTTCAAGAAGTATATAATTTTTCCTATTTGTTCATGCAGACGTGATTTGTTGATAGGACCGACGCTTGCTACAAATATGGAGTTAAATGCCAACATGGTTTACATGAGACATATACTCAACTGAAAACATGGTAACATACTTAATAATTTAATAATCTATAAATGTAATGTGAATCCAAACGAGACCCGTGCGATAGCACGGGTTTGTTACTAGTAGTTGATTAAAGTTAATGTTTGTTTATTGAAATAGAAATTGATACAACTATTTTAAAGATTTTTAAATCTTAAATTTCTAAATCTAAAAATTATAAAATTATAGAATATATAAATGATTTTTCATAATTGAAATTTAATAAAATTTATCTTTTTGGATGGATTTTAATGAATTATTATATAATTGTTTTTGATAACGTATAAATAAGTAGATGTATAAAATATAAATAATAAATAAATAATAATATAGTAATAATTTTTATTAATTTTATTATATTTTAATAATAATAATAATAATAATAATAATAATGTAATTGATATTTAAAAATTTAAAATGATTTAAGATGATATCAATATGTCTTCCATATTTATATTAATATTTATTATTAATATTATATTATTATAAATTATAATGAAAATTAATATTGAATATTCTAAGATAATGCTATTAAACAATAAAGAGTAGAGAAGATGCCACATGATTAGAGTTAGAGTTACTATCAAGGTTGTCTTCATCACAACCTTAGATTAAGTATATTCTTCTTTAATGTATATTTTAATATATACTTTGCTCAACATATTTTTATAAATATGAAAAATTAAATGATTTTTTTTTGTTAAAATGACATTTTAAAAAAGTTTAAAAGAGATGCACCAATTGTGTAATTTTTTTACATTGTCATCCAATAAAAACATATTATTTTGTTATGTAGGTAAAATTTTAAAAAAATTTAATTAAAATATATTGACGTTGTAAAAAAGTTTTACCCAATTAATCACATTGTTAATTTGTTAAAAATATTTGATTTTTATTTTTATTTAATTTTTAAATATTATAATTGAGTGGTTGTGATGCATCCATAATATATAAAAAAATTATATTGACAATGCGTAATAATTAAATTTTTTTAAAAAATGATTGTTTGATTTGGCGAGATTCATGATCGTGATTGATTAATTTTGTAAAAAAAAATTATACTATCAATACTTCATTTCTTTTCTCATTTCAAAAACAAATATAATGTTAAGAATTATTCTATAAAAAAATTAAAGACAACAAATAATATTTTATTTGCATTTTTCAATTGGTTTTATCAAATAATTTCAACTGATTTGCCATCAAATACATTCATTATAATATTATTTTTCGGTCAAATAGTTTATAAGCTTATTTAAAACAGTTAAAAAAAAGTTTATTACTAGCATTTATTTAATATTTGTAAAAAAAACTTACCGAAAAGGGGAAAAATACTTAAAAAAAAGATAGAAACTGAAAACGCTCATATGACACGAACATATCCTATGGGGTTACGCCACGTAACCATAATTCCAACGTGGAGCCTCAAGATTCGCCATTTGTTCATAAAATGGGTGCAGAAAAGTCCAAAATATCATACAACACAGTTTTCCTGTGTCCTCCTTCTAACTTTCAAACACTATAAACCCCCCTTCATTCTCAGCATATTCCAAATCCCAAAAATTTCATACAATCTCTTTCATAGCTACCATGGCTAAAAGCGTTGCGATCTTCGGTTTTCTCTTCTCTCTTCTTGTGTTGCTTCCTTCTCAGATCTCAGCTGAGGAACCGGAGGCCGCCAAGGAATTCGTTCTCACATTGGATAACACCAACTTCCGTGACACTGTCAGCAAGCACGATTTCATCGTCGTCGAGTTCTACGCTCCTTGGTAAATTTCGATTCTGCAATTATTTTTGTTCTGATCTGTTTTATTTGCTTTCACTCTGATGTAGATCTTAATTTTGATCATGTTTAGATTAGGTTTAGGTATAACATTTGGATATTTTTTGCAGTAGTAATTACAATTGATTAATAATTTTCGAGGTTTATTTAATTTTTAATTCAGTTTGTAATTGTTGCATGCGCCTAAATATGTCTGATTTTCGCTAATGTTTAGCGGTCAATTGTTAACATTGCATTTCATTTCATTTGATTTATCTTTCAGGTGTGGTCACTGTAAGCAGCTTGCTCCAGAGGTGAATTATTTTCCTTTTTTTCTATAATTATTTATGATTATGCAAATGTGAATGAAAATGCTGAGGTTGTTTGGTGTTGATTTCTGCAGTATGAGAAAGCCGCTTCGATCTTGAGCACTCTTGAAACTCCAATTCTTTTGGCTAAAGTTGATGCCAATGAGGAGAAGAACAAGGACCTTGCAACTGAATATGAGGTCAAGGGATTCCCAACAATTAAGATTTTCAGGAATGGTGGAAAGAATATTCAGGAATACAAAGGTCCCCGTGAAGCCGACGGTATCGTTGAATACTTGAAGAAGCAAAATGGGCCTGCATCAACTGAAATTAAATCTGCTGATGAAGCCACTGCTTTTGTTGGTGACAATAAAATTGTTGTTGTAAGTATCAAACATTTGTACCTTATTGTAAGGTTTGTTTATAGTCACATAAACTGGCCTTTAATTTTATTTTACTTTTTTTCAGGTTGGAGTTTTCCCTAAACTCTCTGGCGAGGAGTATGATAACTTCCTTGCAGTAGCAGATAAATTGCGCGCTGACTATGAGATTGCTCACACCTCAGATGCCAAACACCTTCCAAAGGGAGACTCGTCTGTTTCTGGCCCTTTCATTAGGTTATTTAAGCCATTTGATGAACTCTTTGTTGACTCCAAGGTATTATTGTTTTCTGCTGATTAACTCTATTTTACTTTTTTATTTGGCTGTCTAAAACTGTTTCATGCTTGTAGGATTTCAATGTTGAAGCTATAGAGAAATTCGTTGAAGCATCCAGTGTCCCCCTCGTGACTATCTTCAACAAAGACCCAAACAATCACCCTTTTGTTGTCAAATTCTTTAACTCTCCCAATGCAAAGGTATAAATAATATTTAAATCATTTTTGTTCCTTCAATATCAAACATCTATTCATGTATAAGCCTCAAGCTTAGCAATTTGTATTTCATTAAATTTTATTAACCTTGATTGCTTTTTGCTACATTTTCTCTGCTTTTATTTTTCGCCTATATTATCCTGTATCCGAGAAACCTAAATTAGGTTTTATAAATTGGCAGGCAATGTTGTTCACTAACTTCACTTCCGCAAGTACTGAAGCTTTTAAATCAACATACAGTGAAATTGCTGAGCAATACAAAAACCAGGGAGTAAGCTTTCTTCTCGGAGACCTTGAGGCCAGCCAAGGTGCCTTCCAGGTTTGTATAGAAGTATTTAATATTTAAATATTTGAAGTTATTCTTTGGTTAATAGTGATACTTGACATTTTGAGTGACTTTTCTTGGCAGTATTTTGGACTCAAGGAAGAACAAGTACCTCTAATTGTTATTCAGCAGCCTGATGGCAAGAAATTTTTCAAGCCCAATTTGGAACCAGAAAACCTTGCAGCTTGGGTGAAGGAATACAAGGTAGAGCTTAGTTCCCTTAGTAGCTTATTGTATTTTCTGCTTTAATTTACGGCCTTTATTTCTACTAGTATATAATCTCTTTCTTATAGGTGTTGCCTTGGAGAATTTAATTTTTATCGCATTTCATTTTCAGGATGGAAAAATTGCTCCATTTGTCAAGTCTGAACCTATCCCTGAGACTAACAACGAACCAGTTAAGGTCGTAGTTGGGGAAACTCTTCAGGAAATAGTTTTCAACTCTGGAAAGAATGGTATATACTTCCTTTTCTTTTTGGGTTCCATAAACTATCTTATAAATTGTGGTATTCATTGTGTTCAAAGAATGTATCATGTTTCAATTTTTATATTCCCTTCATTTGGAAGAGCATTACGATATAATTGAGATCTTTAACTAAAGATTGACTATATACTATAATACCACTTGACCATATCTCTCATTCCTGACTTGGATTCATTAGTTGTTTGCCTTGATCATTCATTATATAATTACTCACATAACTATACATGTTGTAGTTTTGCTTGAGTTTTATGCCCCATGGTGTGGTCACTGCAAATCCTTGGCTCCAATCTTGGATGAAGTCGCCGTCTCATTCCAAAGTGATCCTGATGTTGTTATTGCAAAACTTGTAAGTTATGTCAGTGATGATTATGCTAGAAAAATACTACCATGGATCTTTTATCTTGACCAACTTTATTCTGTCTCTTACCTCATTTTCTAGGATGCAACTGCCAACGATATCCCAAGCGATACCTTTGAGGTCCAAGGTTATCCAACATTGTACTTCAGGTCCGCAAGTGGAAAGATATCACAATACGACGGTGGTAGGACAAAGGAAGCCATCATAGAATTCGTTCAAAAGAACAAGGATACAACTGGTGCTGCTCAGCAAGACGTAGAACAGCCAAAAGCTCCTGCTCAGCAAGAAGTAGAACAACCTAAGGATGAGCTTTGAAGGTAAATTTTTTAGATCATTACTTGCCCAACTTAATTCTACTGGCATATAAACTCTGTTCAAAGTTTCTCATTTATATATTTTTTCTTTTTGCAGTGTTAGGAAATCTACAACTCCTTTTGTATCTCAGAATCAGATGTTAGGAAATCTTAGTGCCTATCAGTCTTTTTTGCTTTTCATTCTATGTATTCGGTTTTCTCTTATGTATTACTAAATAATGAGTTTTGGCAAAATGTAGTACTCAGATCAGTTATTTATGTAAAATCCAATCCGAGTTAAATTAGTTAATGTTTTCAGTTACAATAATATATGCCTGCTCTCTGTTTTTATGTGATCCAACTGAAACCTAGGCTCTTGGTGGTACTTAATTTAAAGGTTAAATATGTTTTGATTATCCAATATAATATTGGATTAAAATTTAAATTATGCAGTGAAGAGACACTCTATGCCGTACAAAACACCTTTGCCAATTCATTTCCAAGCCTCTCTTGCCTCATTATAATGCAGTCATTTGACTTTTGAGATATCTAAAATCATCTCCTTCTATTGGAATTTTTTTCTCTGCAAATAGTGCTCTTAGGCTTTTCATGCCTTTGTCGATTCTGACTGGGCAAGATACCATGACACAAGGACATCTGTTACAGCTTTTTGTGTCTTGTTTGGTTCATCATTAATATGCAAAACACTGTATCTAGATCATTTACCCAAGCTGAATACAAGTCTTTTGCTTCTCTTCTTAACTACAATGGCTAAAAAACTTATTCATACATCTGAACATTCTCTTTTCCACACTTGCTCTTGTCTATTCTGAAATCAATCAACAATCTATTTAGTCCACAATCTCACTTTTAATGAACCGACCAAGCACATTGAGCTTGATAATCAATCAACAATCTTTTTGCCTCACAATCCCAAACTTAATGAGTTTGATTATCATGTGATTCGTGAGAAAATCAATTATAAGCTCATCAATCTTTTTGCCTCACAATCTCAAATTTATTGAGTTTGATTATCATGTGATTCGTGAGAAAATCAATTATAAGCTCATCAATCTTTTTGTCTCACAATCTCAAACTTATTGAGTTTGATTATCATGTGATTCGTGAGAAAATCAATTATAAGCACATCAATCTTTTTGCCTCACAATCTCAAACTTATTGAGTTTGACTATCATGTGATTCGTGAGAAAATCAATTATAAGCTCATCAATCTTTTTGCCTCACAATCTCAAACTTATTGAGTTTGATTATCATGTGATTCGTGAGAAAATCAATTATAAGCTCATCAATATTTTTGCCTCATAATCTCAAACTTATTGAGTGCTCATCAATCTCTTTGCCTCACAATCCCAAATTTATTGAGTTTGATTATCATGTGATTCGTTAGAAAATCAATTCTAAGCTCATTCATCTCCTTTTTGTTTCCAATAATAACCAGTTGGCAGATATGCTTATTAAGCCTCTTCACAGCCTGCATTGCTTTCTATTATATCTAATTAAATAGTTTATCAATTAGTTCAAGTACAATGAAATTTAGGGGTTGTGGCAAGAGGACTTTTTAAATACGTATTTATTTAGCGGCTATCCCTTTTTTTTTTTTTTGGACTTTATTGCAGTGAAATTTTATTCAAAAGTCACCTGTGTAAATTGAGCTTAATACTTTGTTAGTATCACTTTCCTCCTCTATTATCCCTTTCCATAGCTTCTATCTATGTGTATAAATTGAGCTTAAAGGTGGGTCTGATAGAAACGTTCCAAATATATTAAACTCTTAACTTGTCCACTTAATTTATTTACTTACTTCTATAGCTATCTCTCTTTTCGTCCCTTGACGAGGTTATGAAATATATTTTTATTTTTTAAATACTTATATTTGTGGCATAAATGTTTTATATTTAACATCTCTTTTTAGATGTAACATTTTTTGTTTTGTTTTGTTTTGAAGGACGTACATCATTATATTTTAATAGTGTAATGCAAACCTTTTCAAAATAATCATAATAGTATATAGGTGTGCTTAAAAATTATATCGGAACATAAGTTAATGTTGTATTGGCTGCCTTATCTCTTTTAGGTTAGAGGCGATACTAGATTTGTTTATAGATAGATACAAATGGGACACTAGCCTAGCCTTAGCCTCCATAGTTGTATACAGCGGCCGAGCTAGAAAGTGGCCAACACATGTTATCAAGGCAGTCTTAAGTTTTTCTACAAACTAGGGTGATATCGTGCACGGATACCCGTTAATGTTTAGTTATTTTATTTAATATTGATATTATGTAAAATTCAATATTATAAAAAAAGATATTTAAAGTATAAAAATTTAGTCTGAAATAAAAAAAATGTAGAATGTATGAAATAAAAGTAAATGGTACATAAATTTTGATAAACATACAAAAATATATTTCAATAAAATATACAATATAATAATTAAAAAAACATTTTCAGTACATATTGTATTAATAAAATCAGAGAATACAAGATTAATAATATAAGAGATGATTATTATTATTTGGGCCCAATAAATCATTGATATATTATATAATATGTTGCTATTGTATTGGGGGAAGACGCATAATTGGAGTTGTCCAATAGTAAAACCTAAACGATTTACTTTGCCCAGACATGGTAAGTTTTACCAAAATAGACTCTGGAAAGGTTGCTACAGTAGAAGATGGCAATATATGTTTAATGTATTTGAGTTGTGCGATTGAGTTGGAATGACAAGGTTTGTTCAATATTTATATTATTGGAGAGTTAAATATGTTTTCGGTAATATTCATTATTTTAATCAATAATTTCATACTCCCGTTAATGTTTAATAGTTTGATAAATAATTTCATATTCGAGTTAATATTCAATATTTTGATAAGTAACTTTATATTTTCGTTAATATATAATATTTTGATCAATAACTTTATGTTTCCGTTAATATTCAATATTTTGATTAGTAACTTCATGTTACCATAATATTCAATAGTTTGATCATGAACGTCATATTCCCGTTAATATTCAATAGTTTGATTAATAATTTCATGTTGCAGTTAATATTATTGGGATACTCGTGCGTTCGCACGGGTACCCGTTCCAGCCCTCTTATTTTTCTCAATATTGATATTATTGCAAAGACAAATATAATTAAAAAAATAATTTTAAATAAAATGAAAAAAAATGGTTTGATTTATAGTAATTTATTTATATATTAAAAAAAGGTTAGGTAAAATAAAAGATTTTTTTAAGTTAGTTGTATAAAAATAAAACTGAGGTGTAACAACAAACTTAACAAAAATTTTATAACTTCATTTTTCCGTTAATATTTAATATTATTAATAATTTTATGTTCTCTTTAATATTTTAAAAAATTATCAGTAACTTAATGTTAATATTCAAGTATTAATATCAATATTTTGATCAGTAACTTCGTGTTCTCGTTAATATTCAAAATTTGAATCAATAACTTCGTGTTCCCGTTGATATTTAATATTTTGATTAGTGATTTTATGTTTTCGTTAATATTCAATATTTTGCTCAATAATTTCATGTTCCCGTTATAATTATTGCACGGGTACCGATATGGTACGTACATTTGTTCCCAAAATATTATAAAAAAATGATTTTTTTTAAATAAATAATAAATCAGTACGTATAATTGTTTCAATATATAAAAACGTCACGTTTTCGTTAATATTCAATATTTTAATTAATAAATTTACTTTTCTATTATTATTCAATATTTTGATCAATAACTTCACGTTCCCGTTAATATTCATTATTTTGATCAACAATTTAATATTCTCGTTAATATTTAGTATATTGATCAGATTTAATTGCCACATAGGCCCTAATAAAACTAACTTTGGTGACTAAAGTACCATTAAAACTAAACTTAATAGTTAAGTTAAGGAACCAGAAGTTAAACACACTTCTGGACACAACCTCAAAAGTTCTACAACTTCTTAATACAACCTCAGAAGTTCTATAACTTCTGAGCAACAGAACTTCTGTTGTCCCTTAGAAGTTCTGAATATGAATTATTCTCAACACCATCCCTTATGAACTAACTCATAGAGTAATGCTATTCATACACAAAAATCCTACACCAATACTTACACAAACACCATTCATCGTATTTATACGGTGAATAACGTTCTTTAATAAAAATATATATTTATGAACAATAATATATTATTATAATAATATTTTTTTAATAAATTTTTTATATATTTTTTAATAATGAAATATAAAAACTTGGTTAATGAAATGATGAAGTTGGTTAATAAATGACTAAATATTAAAAATAATTTAGTAGCACTTCTATCAGAGGTTGCTTTAGTGCTTCTATTAGATGTTGCGTTAGCATGCTTTCTTCAGAAGTTGCTTTCACATGCTTGACTAGAAGTTCTATTCTTCATTAAAACCTTTAATACTTCATGATCTTCTGTAAGCCTTGTTGAACACATCTTTTATTAAGGGTTTACATATGGTGCTTCTATCAGAGTTTGTATTTCAATCTTCACTCAAAAGTTTTCTTTACAGCATGCGTGTTTCAGAAGTTCTTCTTAGAACTTCTAAATTCATCTTCTGCTCAACATAGTTTTATGAACCAAATTCATCATTTCATTACCCAATTTTTTATATTTCATTAACCAATTTTTTTACTATTAAAAAATATAAATTTTTTATAAAAAATATTATTATAATAATATATTACTATTCATAAATATATTTTTTATTAAAAAATACTATTCACCGTATAAATACGATGGATAATGTTTGATGTAAGTATTGGGGTAGGATTTTGGTGTATGAATAACATTACTCTAATTAATATTCATCAGAAACTAACAACACTAATTCCATCCCTCAAACAGATAAGGTGTTCAGTCTTGACATCCTTCATCAGAACTTCTGCAAGTTTCTTTTTGTTGCTACACTGTGCAACTTCCAATACTCCATTTAGAAATGCAGATTTCTCCTTGAAAACCCATCTGACGTTGATGGTTTTTTTCTCCTTTGGAAGCTCAGTTAACTTCTAAGTCTTGTTTCTTTCTGAAGCCTCAAGTTCTTCTTTCATGGCCTTCAACCACACTTTTCCTTGAGAACTTCTCCAATACTTATTTGTTCAGAATATTCTTCTGATTCTAGAACCGTATCTCCTTCTGGACTTTCTTCAAAAGTTTTACTTCCACCAGAAGTTCCACCTTCAGAATAATGACCACCACCAAAGGTTGGAATACCTTTAGAAGCTTCTCCTTCAGAAGGTCCACCTTTAGAGTCATGATTACCACCAAAAATTTGATCACCTCCAAAAGCTTGTCCTCCAGAACCTACGTCTTCAGAGTTTTCCCTTCCAGATAGCATGATCACCACCAGATTCTTGATCATCATCAAAATCTGAATTAGAATCAGATTCACCATCTGACTCATCCTTAGAGTCTCCAGAAGATTCTTCATCTTCTAACTCTAACTCTTCTTCAGAACTTTCAAGTCCTGACTCATCTTCGGAACCTTCATGTTCTGACTCATCTTCAGAAGCATAATCTCCTTGAGATTCTAACTCATCTTCTGATTCTTCTTTAAACTCATAATCACCTTCGAATTCTGACTTGTCTTCAGCTTCAGAGTCATCTTCTAACTCCGACTCTTCTTCCGAAACCTCAGATTCTGACTCATCTTCGGAATCTTCAATGTCATTTTCTGACTCTTCAGAAGTTTCAACTTCTGACTCTTCTTCAGAAGTTTCAACTTCTGATTCGTCTTCAGAAGTTATCTCTACATCAAAAGTTGGTTGAGACATACTCCAATCCCAAACTTCTGACTCTTTCACGACAACATCTCTGCTGATTTCAACTTTGTTGATTTTTGGACAATAGAACTTATATGCACCTGTACTGTGGTACCCCACCAGTAACATTACCTTGCTTCTATCATCCATCTTCTGTCTTCTAGCTTCTGGGACGTGTTTGTAACATACAGAACCAAACACTCTCAGATGACCAACACTTTACTTATCTCCAGTCTACTTCTCTAAAGGAACAATTTCCTTGAACTTCTTTGTTGGACACTTGTTCAGAACATATGCTGATGTGGCAACAACTTCTCCCCACAACATATGAGGTAGCTTCTTCTCTTTCAGCATACTTCTGGACATAAAGCTGCTACAAACTCTTCTGGAATTCCATAGAAAGCCAAACATCAAATTGATCCCAACAAAATCAAAGATAAATTGCTGCAAAATTTCCTGACTTATCACTTCCATTTCAGTATGAACATTGTGGGAATCATTCGAGTAATAGTGTGAAACTCGACCAATACGATACACAAAGATTTGGTAATAGTGATGTAGGAGTAACAATTGATGAGAATGGTAAAGTAACATATATAAGTTAACATTAAACAATATAACCCATAATGAATAAATAATGGATGTTGATAAACTTGAACCAGAAATGATAACGTAGTTATAGTCGAATAAAAGTAAAATGCAACGAAGAAACAAACAAATTACAACTCTAGACGAAAAACAAATATTACGAAAAACAAATTATAGATGCAACTAATCCTTCTTCTCCATTTTGATAGTCTTCTTAAACTTGGTTGATGAGAGCTCTCCTTCAGACAAGCCTTCTCAGGTTGTTGACTCACTTGATCCATCTGGAACCTGTCTCTTAGTAGTGGGAGTTTTTGGATCGGGGTTATGCTTAGACGTAATCTCAAGATCCTGTTACATAATCAAATATAGTCAAGTTTAGCAATACATGCAACATTATTTATTATTACAACAACTCATTAGATTCAAATAGTGCGAGGGCATCGAAAGTTACCATAACCAAATCACTTTCTTCAAGGACTTTAGTCTTGGCCTCATCAACACTCTCTTTAATCTAAACATAATTAACAGAATTTTCATTGTGCAATGTATATCAACACAAAACATACAAAGAAAAGTAAAAGACTATGTAAATTAACAGAATTAACAGAATTTTCAATTTCTACACAAAACTAATGGTTGAAACTGACGATTTTTCTCTCTGGGTCATGAATTAGTTTAGTCAGCAATAGATCATATATAGTAACAACATAGAAAGATTGAAAATAGTACTATATAACATACCTAGTTCTAGTCATAGCCACAATGATGGTTGTCTATTGATAAAATTGAAACAATGAATACTATATTATACATAAGTTCAAAGAGGAAAGGATGATATCATGATGTGTCATACTGATGCAATAAAAAGATGAAAGGATAATTTTTGGTGCTCAAGTTTCAAATTCTACCTCGAAAAGAATGGTTATTTTTATCGTCATTTCAAACCCCATCTCCAAGTCCTTAACTGGTATAAATATAGGTTGGTCAACCACCATCCCAAAATCTTCACATAAATATAACCATGATCTATGTTCTTTAATCATTCAAGTCAAACATATCAAACATTAATCATTCAGAACATAAGTTACAAAAACTTACTTGAAATATAACTGAATAAATGAATCCATATCCTGCTTTCCCATTAGTGTGATAACAACATAAAAACTTGAAAACTAAGGCGTCAATTGTTGAAATCTTCAACCTTCAGTTCTTAGGAGTGTGATCTCAACATTTTTATTAGGTTTAGTTGTCCGGAATGCACTTGTAGCAGCTGGCCCTTTCCATCCAAGTTCCCATTTAATTTGCAATGGATTTTCTGGCAGAACAATACATCCTGTAACACGGTGGGAGATCTGACTTGTTTGTTTTGCGTTTTATCGCAAATGTTGCGGATAGCAAGAGTCGCCACCAAATTTTCTTTTATCCAATTAAGGGAAGGCGAAAAGAACAGGAAAAGACCTTCATTAGATTCTGAGTACGGGAGGCAATTATGAAAAGGGAAGGTGTTAGCACTTTTTCCATCCGTAGTTATCTACGGGCTCTTAATTGCTTAGATCACTTTATAAATTGCTTTTTGTGTGTGTGTTTGAAAAGATTTTTGAAAAGGCATTTCACTTTGACTTCGTAATGATTCACGCTGGAATGTATAGGAAGTGTTTGGAAATGTTTTGTTTTGGAAAGGACTTTGTAATGATTCACGTTGGAATGTATACAAAGTGTTTTGAAAGATTTTGAAAAAAAGCGTGAGGTGTGAAAAGTAATTTGATTGAGCAAGCAAAAGAAACTTATTACCTACTCAGAACGGTCGTTTCCGTGTTATTTTGCTTTCCTTTAGAATAAGGCTATCCATACCATTGGTTGATAGGTAACCTTATTCGTTGGATGTAAAAGGGACATTTGAATGGTCATAGAAGGAAACTTGTAAGGATATCTTAGCATATTCGTAGGGACGATCATCACTTTTCATAGGCAATAATCGAGGGACGAGATCATGTATTCGTAGGCAACATCGAGGGTCATCGAGGGACTATGATCTTTAATTCGAAGGGACTATGATGATATGTTTGTAGGCAACTGTGCTAAGATATCCCCACGTTCGAGGGACATGACCATCTTTTCGAAAGGCAACGAGAGAGGATACCCTAAGGTGATTGCATGTGTGATAAAGTGTATTGTATTCAGATATGTTTAGTCTTGAATTAGAGTGATCTAAGTTGATTTTATCTTGTCATACACACCTAGTTACTAGCAAATAATATGTATAGAGTATAAAGTGCGAAAAGTAAAATCAGGAATATAAAGTGCGGAAATGTAAATGTCCTACTCTATTACATGGCTTTGGGGCAGATACATAGTATAGGTGCGGAAATTAAATTGCGAGAAAGATAAATCTACGCTATTACAAAGCAAAAATTTGCGACCTATACATCCTTTCTAAAATTGAAAATGTGAGATAAAATAATCAGAATGAAAAGTCGGGAGAAGCTTGGAAAATAGTTAGTGGAAAGTTTTAGGTTAGTAGAAAGAGTTTGATTTTAACCTAATTTCTATGTGAAAAATCGGGTGAATCAGAAACCCTAACTCTAATCGATTTTAATTAATAAAAGGTGTTTAATTTAAATTAAGTGATTAACCTAAATTAACCTAATTAAATTAATTAATTTGATTAAGAAAAATATTTGTGAAATATGATTTTTTTGATTTATTTAACCTAATTTACTAATTAATTAAATTAATTGGTTAACTAAAAAAAGAATTAGAAAATAAGGAAAACGGTGAAAAGTGGTAAAAATATAGATTTGGTCCATGCAAGGTTTGAACCCGTGACCTTGGGGTCATATGTTACATGGATTAATATATGTGCAAGATTAGTTCCTGAAAATAAAGTTAAAAGCCAAACACGTGCGTGGGTCCCTGCATGTTTGAATCAACCAATCATACGCAGCCACGCGGAGAGTCAACGTTTCAACACAAAGGACCTCGCCGAAAACCTAATTCTGATCGTCTTCTCCGGCGGGATGATTTTTCAAACTTGCAAAATAAAGAGACTTCACGCAAGAGATTAAGGCTACCCCCCCTAAATCGACCCCTGCGAGTTCAATGGTAGTATCAGTTTGCCCTGAAAATCCCTACATCATGAGCTTCGAAGCTCTCAACCAGTTTTGCCCTAGCAATGGCAAACACTTGCTCCTGCGTTAAACCTCAAAAGCAAAGCATCAAATTGACTCTAAATAACATCATGAACATGTATGAATGTATAAACATGATTCATTTTACATGAATCAACAGTTTGAGTTTCAAAAACCTTTACCAAATCGGTGCACTTAGGGAAGTGATTTCTGGATGCTTTGGGATCGTGTAAGGCCTGGGATCAACTCTTGGGATGTTCAGGAGAATGATGGAATGCTCAAACCGCCTTGGGAACAGCTAGAGATTAGGTTTCGAGTGATGCAAGTTTCTTGAGATTTTTTTGTGAGAATTAGGGTTGTTCTTGAGGCTAGGGTTTTGTCCCTTGAGCATTTGATCTTGTTCTTTATATAGAGATCAAGTGATTTGATAAGCAATAAAGGGAAAATATATTGCTTTTGATGCAAAAAAAAATTCCACACAAATATTGATCCAAACTTGCCAAAAGTGGATATTTCCTTCCTTGTAGCTTCTTGCACGAATTTGGCATCTTGTTTGGGCTTCCTTGGTCCTCAAGATAAGTAGAAATCAAGCTCAACTTGTCTTAGACCTTTATTTTGCATTTTATTTAATTAAAATTGAATTAAAATGCTTTAATTCCAAAATAAATTAAATAAATTGGAAACGGGGCGTGGCAAGGAGCATAGAGACCACAGATAATGTTAAGATCAAGTTTGGATCATAAAATTCTAGGCCAATTTGAAAAATATTTGCATTTGTCAAGTATTTTCCTTTATGCACCTCCTCAAAAATGCTCAACTTGTACAACTTGTATCTTGCTCAAATTTCAACAATTTTAGGTGTTATTGGACTTTTTAGAAAGATCAAGATGTCCTCTAAACACTCCTTTTGGTTTCATCTTCATTGAGGTTTCCATGTTCATGAACACTTCTTTGTAAAAAGATAACTTTTTGTTGACTTTTAAAAGGACTTGTAATATTTTGATCCATAACTTCCAAATGAAGCATTTCCAGCCAAAGCTTGTGAGACATGAAGTTGTAGAGAATTGAATTCCCTTTAAAATGAGTTTTGCTGGAAAAATTTCTCATAAAGTATGTGAAAGTTATGCCTGGTCAAAGTTCTGTTGACTTTTGTCTGAAAAACCCTAATTTAGAAACTTTGACTTTTGATCAAATCTTGACTTTCTTGAGGAATCCTGATCAACCCTTGATCAAATGATGAATATTACTTCAAAATATTGATGTTGACCAAAAATTATGAAGTTTGACTGTATGTTGACCACAATTGACTTTTTATCCAATACAACTGATTTTCAACCATCTGAGCATTGGATGAACAAATTTGGCTTGTAAGGCTTGAAACCTAACATGGTGATCTCTTGAAGCATATGATGAGGTATGATGACCACTTAGAACATTGGAAATCCATCTTAACTTAAGAGGAGCAAAACCCTAGTTTGGATTGATTGCTTAGGAGAGAGTTTGTCTGGTCAACCCTTGTGAAATCCTTGAGTATAGAGTTGTGGATTGTCAATTCATGAGCTACACACTCACCCCTTATATTTAGAATTTAGAATTGCGATGACTAGTAGATTCTATACTAAAATAGAAAACTAAACAGTTAAATTTAGGACTACGAAAGTGTCACAAACTTTAGTGAGAAAAGTCCCATTAATAATAGTTAAACTTAAATTGATCATAAAAGAATAAACTGCATTGACGAAAATAGGTATTTCATTGGTTTAGGACGGAATAATTCGTTGATGAAAATATGCATCATCTACTTTTATATTTGTTTATATAAAACTATTATTTCTTGTAATCGATAAAATTGAGGTCGATCAGAACATTGACGCCATCTGTAAAACTCAAAGTTCTTACTGTTCCCCTTAGCCTCAATTGAAGAGAACCGATTTCAGATTTGCCAAAATAATCCCACATTGCTAGGGAGTTGATTCTAAGAGTATTTTATTTACAACACTCATGAAACTCAACCCAACGAGGCACCTTTTCTAAAATGACAAAGTTGCGAGGGTTCGTACACCCAAAGGGGACAATACATCATAACCACAATAGCGTGAATTTGAGATCAAACGAAACAAATCATATTAATAAGGATACAGTAACAAATACAAACATAAAAAGGTAGCTAAATAATGGCGCAAAATATGCACTACAAACTCACGAAAGAACAACGAGAGAAAATAAAACAAACAGATCAAATGAAAATAAAAAATGACAATACATTGCATACACGGTGGCGTGAATTTGAGATAAAATTAAACAAATTATATTAATAAGGATACAGTAACAAATACAAACATAAAAGGGTGGCTAAATAATGGCGCAAAATATGCACTACAAACTCACGAAAGAGCAACGAGAGAAAATAAACCAAACAGATCAAACGAAAATAAGAAAAATAACGCCTCAATAGAAACTACCAACATAAGAACCATGTTAGATCTCAGGATAACAAACCACCATAAACAAAGCAAAAACATCCATACACAATTTATGGCCACACTCCACAAAAACCATAAGATACACTTGAACCACTATTGGCACATACAAAGGAAAATACCCGCCACCAAATTAGAGAAAGAACAAGCACGCCCAAGCGACCTACCAAGAAACCATTTTTAGGAAAGAAAAATACACTTATCTATCAAGGCATCCTCTTCAATTGGAGATCCTATAAAGATTAAATTATTATTGGTTTTCCATTAAGTCCACACCAATGAATGCCAAATCATGATAGTCCACCTTTAATCCTTGTCAAATCCCCTAAGGAGGAAAAAAGCTTAAACAAAGATATAATATCAGTTGTTAAGCAACTAACTTCCTCAGCTAAAAAAATTCAAACAACACAAAAAGTAGACATATAACAAATGACAAACAAGTGGAAAATCGGAATAAGGATCCAACAAACAACCCAAGAGAATAACCCTCATGGCCTAAAATATACTTCCTTTTACGAAGATTTACCTTGGTCCGGATCTTATCATGGAGAAGTTTCCAAGAAAAGACCACCAATTTTAAGGGAAGTCATATACCCTATGATAATGATAAGGAATAAGCAGAAGCATGATACTTATACATATTGCACTAGGTAGAGGCAACAATATCAATATTATTATCACTCTACGACCAATAAAAATAATCGATTTTCAGCGAAAGAGTAACACTCAGAATGATGTGAATAAGGTCATCCAAAAAATGTTATTCATGGTTAAAGAGAGTTATTCTCTAGAGAAAATTTCAAACAATCACCCCATCTACATAGACACTGATATCACACGCCTTACTCCTTTTCTGCCAAGAGATCGAGAATAACCTATAAAAAATCACTCTAAGAGGGATAATCACCCCCAAGGGCTATCAAAATAGGAAATAAGCATTCATGATCCCATCTTGTGCCTCAGGACATCCACAAACTAAATCGAGGAGGCATTAGATTTAGATTCTAGAAGGAATACTCCTCTCTACCTAGGAGAAGCTGACTAAAGTTTTTTCACCACACACCCCTTAAAAGAATTGATTGTCTCAATTCCATATTTAGTGGTCAAATATCCATATTCCTGGAGTTAGATTTACTGAGCAGAAATTGCAGAATCCGAGCCCATTATTCTTCTTGAGCTTACACATACCCACCCAATTGATCAAAGAAATCTTATCATTACCACTAACCCAACTCGCATGAACCTTTTTTGAATATTAATGATCTTATTCTAAATCTTGATTGGCACCTTGATAAAAGATAATTATAAATTTGTAATTACATTCAAAATATATTTAAGAAGGATCACTCTAACTCCCAGACTAAAAAATCAATGTTTCCAAGACAACAAAGCGCCTAGACAAGGGGTTCCTAAGTTGCCTCTAAATGGGGATTAGTCTTAACGAGAAATACTATAGATTTAAAAAGGAGTGACTAGTGGTGGAAATTTAGAAAATCACTACCTGAATCTAGAAAACTAAAATCCACATTAATAGTTTATAAGACAACTCTTGGAAAAATTAACCCTAAGGCCATAAGTTGGATCAAAACCTCTAAGAATGGATTTAATAATCCATAAGTTCTCCATTGATATTCTGGAGATGATTAAGGTATCATTATCATACTAAAGATGGGAGACTATTAGGTATGAGAATCCAATACTAAATCCATATAATATATTAATATCCATAACCCACCTAAGAAGAACATTTAGCCCATCCACCGCCAAAAGGAATATAAAAAGGGAAAGGTGGTATCCTTGCTTCAATCCCCTATAGATATAACCAACCAAGGAAATATGACATAATCCCCCAACCTGATAGGCGAGCCTACCTTAGGGATATGATTGGAAAAGTATGATTAAAAGCAACAGGGAAGACATGCCATACAATGGTACTGCTCAAACCTGGATATCAAATCCACCTTAAGAAGAGGCCAAATGTTTTTGAAAAAAGAAAAGTTTAAAACATCAGGGCTCAGGCTCTTATCACACTTAGATATTGCATGGTCTATATCCTCTATATTCATCCTAGATAGAATATGGAGAAACACTTATGTATTCATCCTAGACTGTAAACTTCAACTTTATTTTAGAGATACACTGATGTAATAGACCATTGATTATAGATATAGTATCATAATAAATTTTTGATAAGTTAAACCATATACATATAAAATAAAGAAATTATGGTATACATATTACATATGTCCTATAAGATGTTGAGACATCAATCTCTGAACAAACACAAAATGAACAAAATAAACAAAGCAGAAACGTAAAGAAACACATAGAATTGTTAACCCAGTTCGGTGCAACATCACCTACATTTGGAGGCTACCAAGCTAGGAAGGAAACACTAGACAATATCAATTCAAAGCTAAACTCTTCCCTTTACAAATTATCACTTAATCATTACATGTGCTATACTTATACCTAGGAACTCATAGATATGAGACCCCCTAACTTCCCTTTCATCACAACCTTGGCATTAACAATTCTAAACGAAGTTAGAACAAATTTTAGAAGACACACTTCAAAGACAATACTTAGACAAAACTCATGACTAAGAAAAATACTTAGATCACTTTAAAAGCTTCCTCCAAGAACAAGAATCAACTCTACGCTTAAAAGCTTTATGTGTGATTCATAGTTACAACTCAACTAACAACCCACCTCAAGTATTAAACAAGAGGGGCTCACAATTAATATAATCCATCTCTAATATAGACTGGACGACAAGAATGATGGAACACAAACCCTAAAGGCTAGATAAACAATATAATTTGTCCCATGCAAACATTAGGTTTGAACCCTTCTATTTATAAAAATCTTCTATCTAGATTGGGCTTCAAAACCATAATTGACTGTTTCAAATAGGGCTGTAGATATATCTCCTAAATCATAGGACTTCAATCATTAGTTTCCATATTTATCTCCTTAATTAGAAAATAAACATTCTCCTTAAATTCATCTTGAATATTTTATTCTTTTAATCTAAACGCCACATAGGATGACATAATATTCCCAGGATATCTTGCATCTGTTAAATCTTCAATCGGTCCAGCAGCCCAACCCAACACAATTAACATGTTGAATGACTATGCATATGACTTCCTGTCCTCTGTGCTGCTTCTGCTGATAAAACATGTTTCTCTAACATGTTCCAGTTACATTAGTTTTACTAGACATAATGTCAATCATAAAAGTAGAGAATTAACAATGTCCCCATTTGGCTTATTTTGAGTACAACTAATTTACATAACTTTTGTACTTAAATACAGACAAATCAAATCTTGAAGATCGTAACTTTTTCACCTAAATACAGACTAATCAAAGCTTGAAGATTACATATAAATGTTACAAGTGCAGCAGTACATTAGATTAGTCCACGAAACATTTTGAGTAATCAAGAAGTTAGAACATCTTAATAGGACAACTTTATTTTAGTCTTCAACCCTCACCAATATCAAGATATTACGACAATGCAAAAAAAAAATTTCAGACACAAAAATACTCCCCCTTTTTAGCCATAATATGACAAAAACAAAGACGAACTCACAAGGAACTGACCCAGGAAGTAGAAAGTCCTGAAGTCATGGTGTACATATGAAAAAAGATAAAAAAATACTCCCTCTAAACCTATGACCCATGACTTGCCACAAAGGGCACAAGAGTAAAGTTAAGGGATGAATAGTCATTATACCCTTAAAAATTAAACACCAATATGAGATCATCTGATCAGAACTCAGAGGAGCAACCTGATAATTTGGATAACCCAGAATACAAGACACAATTGTATTCATAACATAGATCACAAGACACAACAAAAATTACAGATTCATAATCCAACACCTTATCCAACAACTTTGTAACAAAGTTGCACAAACAAACTTCATACCTAGTAGCTGAAAGAGTCCTATCTTTCCCTTTTGAGCCAACCATTGACAAACATATCCCTCGCAAAACCAGACCCGAAAGTTACTTATCTATACTCGAACAAAATCCATAAGGGTTATGTAAACACCAAATAAACACAAGGTGAAGGAAGAGAAGGAATTACCTATATAAATACTCGAGTAATTACATTGGAATTATTGATTCTAGATTGTAACAATATGTTTGGTCAAAGAGGAACATTATTTGAGGAAGGTAAGCATACCATTACAAATGCACCATTCAAATACGTTTTGAATGCCTTTATTGATTATGGACTAATTCTTCTAGAAATAAAGATTTCAATAAATATGCATGCATGGTCAACAAACACGTCCTACACTCCCTCCTAACATGTGCTTGATTACACCATCCAAAATATTTCCTTGTTGGTCTGAAGGAAAACATGTTCTGAACAATGTCCCGACATCCTGTCAGACAATGTCGAAGGACTTAAACACAAACTTCTTCAGCAATTAGCAGAAGATGTTTCTCAGACTTCTACAAAATCATAGTCACAATGCCTTCCACTGGAATTTTAAGTACACTTCTTTTAGCCACCATCAGTGAAACATGCAAAGATACCAAGATATAAAATATATGATATCTTTTACCAACCAAATCAACCACATAGTTTCTCCTCAACATATAGAGAGAAATAAATTCTCCCAAACATAGACATTGTCTCTCAGAGATCACATGGTCCAACTAATGATTTTCACATAGCTAGAACCATACCTTCTAGCCCATTGAGGAACATCTAGGTCCTTTGAATTCTTCAATGACATATACGAAACTCGACCTTACAAAATCACATGTGTGGTCATATCTCTTTGGATGACCAAGATATGATGCACACTTGTTTTGACAATACTCATATGTCAAATAAAATCTCCAGTCTTCTTGCTACTCAAGATCCAGAGTTACTTGTAGCAAAATAAACCACTCCCTCATAAGCATACATATCAGATTACTTTATTTGATACTCCTCCCTAGTACTCCCATAGTAATTGTTGATGCAAGTGAGGTTTTCAACATTATTCATGCAATCATCAAACAAACTACTGTAGTCAAGATTAGAATCTTCTCATCCACATAGTATGAAATGCATCTTCTAACAATAATGTTGAGGATCAAACCCCACATTCTCATTTAGAACATCAACATATTATCTCAGAACCCATTCACTTTGGTTCTTGATCCATCATCCATATGACTCATTATGCTTGAATATCCTTTTTTCAGGCTATACAAGAAGCTCTTACTCACACACTTTCTACATCTAATTCATGTTATAACAAACATCTGAATACTATAAAGAAAAATAAATCCTCATATATTTTTTGAAGCAAAGAATTCAGATTGTAGACTCGCATCAGACAAATACACAACTCCCGTCAGGATATTTGCCATTAGTCATATCCACACCTTTATCAGAAGAAAAATAAGCAAATAAGGCTATCTCCTCACAAGATGATAAATCATTTGATTCGACATCCTTCTTCTGCACATCACTTAACGCAAGTGGATTCTTCATCATGACAAACACTCATGCCATATATTCATACTACACACAATTCCAGATTAAGCTAGTGACTTTACTTTATACTCTACCATAGTCAGCCAATACACTAATAGTGATCAGCAACCCTTAACTAGACTGTTCATAATAAGTCATCTTCTTCCAATCCTCCATGACTCAAGGATGCACTGACCATTGCTTGAGTCCTTGCATACACAAATTCCATCATGCGAAAACACCATATAATTGGACCCTAAGCTTAAAACAGACATACCTTCCTTCATACTGCCACTTATTCATGAAGAACAAAGCTGGAGGCCTCATCCCAAATAGTTTAGATGACTTCACCAATAGACATTCATACATTACCCTAACTTGGATGTCACTTTCACTATGACAAAACAAGAGTTCCATGTTTCCATAGATTTGATAATAATATCAAGCTTGAGTAAACAACCTCCATCCTGTTTATGAAAAACACCAGCTAGACAAGTTGAGAAAAATAAATTCTCAACACAAAGATGTCAAGACATTATATATGAAATTTTTTCAAGGTCTCACAACTCCATATTAGGGCCCCTCTCAATATTATCATAGCCTCCAAGGAACTTGGATAAGATGACACATTAGAGCTCAGTCTCTGCATACTTTGATCAAAAATAAACTGACCCAAGGAGTAAACAATATGTTTATCGTCGCTTGACCAACACAAATGTCTAAGACAAGTTTCTTGGATGGAACCTTCTTAGACACATAACCCAGAAACCTATTATTTCCTACGCACATATGATCAACACACATCTATTTAGCACCAGAGCATATGCAATCAAAACAAGGTTTAACACACTTTGCTGATATGATGTTCCAACATCTCGTAAAACACCAGTTCCTAGAACGCAATGTTGATCTTGTTCTGAAGCCATTACTTATCCCAGAGGATCAAAATATTCCTTGAACACCTTCAAGGTCTTCTATAGATGTCCATCTTCCATCCAAACCAAGAACAACAAACTCATAGTCACTTTCCTAATTAGGCCAAGAATTAGGGAGACTCGTTTCTTCAATTGTCTGTCACAAATTTGTCTGACTTCTTGAATATATCAACCACATATTAAAGTGCCTTTATGAGTGGAGTTGAGATACTCCTCAAGTATCTTTGGCAACTTTCACAAGCTGGTTGCAACTATCTCCCGTTAACCACAACACTATTGAACAACCTTTAAGAGGAACACATATCATAGTTCTTTTCTCTTACTGGTATGGCAAGAACAGAGTTTCCTAAAGCCTCAGTAACATGGATACTAAGAAATTCCATAAGTTTGACTTCAGATAAACTTATGGAGAACCACTCTTTAGTCACAACTTAAGTCCCAAAGACACGACAGTTAACCACCAAGGCAATAACTTAGACAACTTCAAACGAGACTATTACTAGCCACGTCACAAATAATTACAACTCCTCCAAAAAGTACATCAAATCAATATGAACTACCCAAGTTAACATATCAGGAGCGATGTCATAACATCCATGCATTAGAAGGAATAAAGCACACCCCACAGAGTAGTGGAATAAAGCATCAAAGTATCAATTACTAGAGTCTGCAACAACATTGAAAAAATAAATTCTCAGTTTGTCAAAGTATCATATCTGACATCTCTACACCATCGCAATCCAAATAAATAGTATTATCAGAAGCTTACTGTAGTATTAGGAACAAATCATTCTTGACCATCTTTAGATGATCTTTCACCTCTTCCCTATATCAAATAATCTCCTGCATTCTTTCACTCTGTCACAAGTTGTAAGAGTTTAACCAATAGACTCTCTTGTCATCACTTTAGAATATATCTTCTTCAAATCACCCATTCTTCTTATTCTTCCTTTAATCCACCAGAAGCTTATCAACCTTATTCATTGCACTAGAAAGTATCTTCCTCGATCTCACCCAGAACAAAACCAGATGTCTACTCTGATAGCAATTGAAATTGATCTCTAAACAAACACACATGAACAAAATAAACAATGCAAAAATGTAAAGGAACACATGGAATTATTAACCCAGTTAGGTGCAACATCACCTACATCCAGAGGCTACCAAGCCAGGAAGGAAATCCACTAGATAATATCAATTCAAAGCTAAATTATCTCATTTACAACTTATCACTTAATCACTACTCGTGCTATACTTCTACACAGGAACTCCTAGATATGAGACCTTTTTCACTTCCCTTTCAGTCACAACTGTGAAATTAATAATTCTAAACGAAGTTATAATAAATTTTAGAGACAACTTCAAAGACAATACTTAGACAAGACTCTCGACTAAGAACAATACTTAAAGTTACTTAAAAGCTTCCTCCAAGAACAAGAATCACCTTTACGCTTAAAAGTTTTATGCATGACTCATAGTTAAAACTCAACTAACAGTTTACTCAAGTATTAAATATTACAAGAGTGGATCACAATTAACACAATCCATCTCTACTATAGAGGGATCACAAGACCAATGGAACACAAACCCTAAAGACTAGATAAAAAAATAGGCAAAATACCTTTTTTAGTCCCTTAACTATACATCGGGGTACATTTTGGTCCCTTATCTCTAAAAAGTGTCAAAGTGGTCATTTAATTGCTCAAAAAGGACCACATTTGTCCTTTCTGTCCATTTTTCTGAAACGACGTTAAAATTTGCTTGGGTGACATCAGATGTGACACTCGGTCTTACACATGGCATGTGACTTGGCAAACATTCATTTTGAAGGTCATTAAATTCTTAGAAATCTAAACATTTATGTTTTAGCCAAGTTTTAAACCCATGCCATTTTGGTAGAAGAGAAACACATTTAACACTAAGCCACTTCACAATTGATGAATATTAGTGCATTTAATATTCTATAAACAAAAACTGCTTGCAAATATTTTTGTCCTGAGATATATATGTTTTTAGTATAGGTACAATTGTTTGAAAGTATTACTAATATTAGTTTTTATTTTGATAAAATAATAAATATTTTGTTTTTAAGTTTGTTAATAATAATTACTTTCGGTTTTTAAATATAAATAATATTTTTACCATTTTTTGCATAAATAAATTATTAAAAAAGAAATAAATAAATATAATATGTTTTTAAAAACTGAATATTATATTTATAAAACCAAATAATATATATTTAAAAATATTATAATATATAAGGATATTATTATTATTTTTTAAAAACAACATATTATTATTAATATTTGTAAAAACAACATATTATTTGTAAAAACAACATGTTATTATTTTTAAATCAAAGTATTATTATATTTTATATAAACAGAATATTATTATTATTATTATATAAATTTTTTTTTTAAATCAAAGTATTATTATGTTTTTATAAAATAGAATATTATTTATTTTAAACGACAAAATATAATTATTATTTATTAAAATTGAATACTATAAATATTGTTAAAAACAGATTATATTTATAAAAATTAAATAATTCATTCATAAAAATATAATATAATGTTTTTAAAAAAAGAATAATTCAAGAACTTCTCCTTCATTTAAAAACAGATTATATTTATAATAACTGAATAATTCATTTATAAAAATACAATTGAATACAATAATATTTTTAATAATAATATAAATATTAAAATGTCCTCTATATTTTAAATCAATTGTATTTTTTAAAAGTCTTCCACTTCAACAATTCAAGAGCTTCTCCTTCATATGTGCTTTTGATCCTTTCCCTTTCAAGCAAACTTTTGTCTCAAGTAGTAATGATTACTCTGCCACCAAGACCAAACAAATATAGTCCACCGACCATGGCTTACAATTGCTTTAATTCATCAACATCATTAAGGATTAAAATGACCTCTTTTGACATAGTTTGTGTTGTATGATTGGAAATTCTTTGTTGACATCTCCTAAGTTAATGTTCTACTCAATTGTTTTAGAGATTAGTTTCTCTCGGAGATTTTCTAAGCCATATTTTTCTGAATTTTACCTTACGTTATAAAGAAAACAAACAACTTCAAAAGGATCAAGAATCAAATTATAAATTTCGCGTGCAAGTGTTCTTTTACCTATTATGTTGTTTCTTCTTGAAAAATGAAACAAGACACTTTAAGGAGATAATCTCCAAATATTTTTCAAGATAAAAATAGATGTCTTACTTGCATCACCTTTATTGATATGACTTAGGTGCGTCTAGGATGCATCTCCAAACACATAAAAAGCATTTTTGAGTTATAAAAGGTGTTGGATACACATGTAAGGATGGAAAGAGCACTCTGTTATACTTTAAAATTTTCCCTCCTATTTTTCAAGTCAATACACATCTTTATATTCAAGAGTTTCTCAAGGGTTGACTAGATGAACTCTCTCCTAAGCAGTCAACCCACAACTAGGGTTTTGATTCTCTCAAGTAAAAGATGTTTTCTATTGCCTCAAGTTAGCATCATGTCTCCTCATATGTCTCAAGGTGTCACTATGTCAATTTTCAAGCCTCACAGCTCAAGCTTGCTCAATCAATTGCTCATATGGTTGAAAATTAGTTGCATTGGACAAAAAGTCAATTGTGGTCAACATACAGTCAAACTTTATCATTTTTGGTCAACATCAAGATTTTGAAGTCACATTCATCATTTGATCAAGGGTTGATCATGATTCATCAAGAAAATTCAAGGAATGGTCAAAAGTCAAAGTTTCTAAATTAAATTTTTTTTGGATAAAAAGTCAACAGAACTTTGACCAGGCATAACTTTCACATGCTCCATCATAAATTTTTCCACTAAAGCTAATTTTGAAGATAATTCAATTTTCTACAACTTTGTGTCTCACAAGCTTTTCCCCAAAATGCTTCATTTGAGAGTTATAGGTCAAGACATTATAGGTCCTTCTAAAAAGGAGATCTCATAGGACATCTTGATCTTTCTAAAAAGTCTAATAACACTCTCAAATGATAAAAATTGAGAAATTTATGGTTTGAGCAAAAGTGGAAATTTTGAAGAAATGCATGAAGAAAATATTGGTCAAACTTGAAATTTTTTCAAATGGGCCTATATTTTTTTTATTCAAACTTGTTTCTAACCTTGTCAAGAGTCTCTAAGCCCATCCACACGCCATGATTTAATTTATTTAATTTATTTTGGAATTAATTCATTTAAATCCAATTTTAATTATAATAAAATACAAAAAATCAAATTGATGGATGCAAGATGTAAATTCAAGTTCCTTGATGTCCAAGATACTCAATATAAGATAGAAATTTCGAAATATCCTTGATTGGCAAGAGATTGAACATGATTGAATCCAAAAAAGGCAATATTTGATGCAAATTATCAATCAAATATATTTGCATTCAAAGCTTGATTCTTGATCAAAATTGTTGACCTAAATCCATCTCCTAAATATACACAAGCCATTCAGATCACAAAGAGATGAATTCTTGCCTCAAGGAAACCTAAACAAACTTGAAAAAACTGTGGCATTCAAGCTATTGGCAAACCAAGTTGTGCATCGATTCAAGCCATTCCAAGCATTCCATTAGCTTCCTCGACACTCTCTGGTCCATTCCAGACCCCTACAAGCAATCAAAAGCTTCTGAAACGTAAAAACGTGATTTCGATTTTGATACATATTTTCAATTTTCGATTTCATACATACATGCATTGTTAATTGAATTTGATCATATATTTGTGTTTGTATTGATGTTTTGATGCTTTTTGGATAGTTTGATTGGAGATTCAGTGCAGGTATACGAATTCGCCATGGATAGGGTTTGAAGCTTTGAATTAGGGCTTTCCAAACTAGGCAAAATTGGACGAAACTGAGGGCATGGTTGTGTTCAGTGGATCAAATTCAATCGATCTATGGTCGCACATCTCATTTATACTTCGTATTTCAAGTTTTAAGAATTTGCAGGAACTATAGCTACAGACAAAGGTCGTGGGTAAAGCCTTCAGCGACAGACAATGTCCGTAGGTAAAGGTCAAGTTCAGAAAAAGCGTGAACGAAGGAGATGAACAATACCTGGTGTGAACGTTTGATTCAAATATTTTTTTTAAAATATGTTTTGTTATAATATTTGTTTTGCGTTTCATTAACAGATGGCAGGCGTGGCACAACTGGCAAAGGCAAAATGCTGGTCACCATGAGGGACTGAGTTTGAATCCCAGCTCCCTCACTCTTTTTTCCATCTTTTCCAATTCTTTTCCTTTTCATTATTTTCATAATTATCTTAATTAACTTAATAATTAGTTAGTAATTAGGTTAAACAATTAGAAATTAGGATTAATGAATAATTAACTCTTTTTTTCCTTTTTTCTAATTAGTTTAATTTAGGTTAATTAATTTAATTTAAATCAATTTTTTTATTGATTAAAAACAATTAGAATTAGAGTTTCCGATTAATCTGATTTTCACATAGTAATTAGGTGAACTTAATAAAGACTTAATTAACCTCAATCTTTTTTCACTAACTTTTTTCAAACTTCTCCCGACTTTATTTCTTTATCCCGATTAATTTGTTTCACGCGTATTATTGTAACTGCTTCCAGGATGTATAATTTTCCGCGCACGTTCCTTTTATTATTATGTATCTGCTCGTGGGATGTAATAAATAATTAGGACATTTACTTTCTGCACCTCCTATTATGTAACAGCCCCAAAGCCTTATAATAGCGTAGGATTTATTTTCCACACTTTTACTTTCCGCACCTTTATTTTCTGTACATATACACTGCTTAGATGTATGGCTAATAAGATTGAATTACAAGAGCTAAAATCAATCTTAGATAACCCTAACAATCAAGATAAAATATTTGAATCAACACACTATTGTCACACTTGCACTCTCTAGGGTTTCTTCTCTATTGCCTTCGGAACAAAAATTGTCATGTCCCTCGAACGTAGGGGTACCATTAGCAAATACGCTTACAAATAACATCCTCATAGTCCCTTCGATATAAATATCATAGTCCTTCGATGACCCTCGATGTTGCCTACGAATAAATTATCTCGTCCCTCGGTTGTTGCCTGTGAATAAGTGATGATCGTCCCTTCGAATTACTAAAGGTATCCCTACAATGTTGCCTTCAATGACCATACGATGACCCTACGTCCGTCCCTTTACATCCAACGGATATGGTTACCTACCAACTAATGGTATGGATAACACTATCCTAAAGGAGAAGGAAAATGATAAGAATGACCCTTCTGAGTAGGTAATAAGACTTTTAATTGCTTGCTCCAATCAAAAATACTTTTCACACCACACACTCATTTCAAAAATAATTTTAAACAAACACTTTGTATACATTCCAACGAGAATCATTACAAAGTTACATTTTTCCAAACAAACATTTCCAATCACTTCGTATACATTCTTGAGGACTAATACAAGAATCATTACGAAGTCAAAGCGAAATACTTTTCAAATACTTTTCAAATCACACACACACAGAAAGCAAATTTTCAAAAGTGAGCTTAGCAATTAAGAGCCCGTAGATAACTACGGATGGAAAGGGTGCTAATACCTTCCCTTTTCATAATTACCTCCCTTACTCAGAATTTATCACAGGTCTTTCCTGTTCTTTTCACATTTTCTTTATTGGATAAAAGAAAAGTAGATGACGACTCTTGCTATCCGCAAAATTTGTGATAAAACGCCAAACAAACAAGTCAGTTCTTCCACCGTGTTACACACATCCTTGGTGAAGTCAGATGGTTAAGAGACCCAATGGACCAAAAAAATCATTTAAAGTTTGGGTATTTCTTAGTACACCCTTATATGGGTGAAAAAACCTCTAAAAACCCCAAAATATCCTTCGATTATGCATATTCGAACGAACCCTTAAATTAATTTTCAACGTGTTTCGAAGATGCATATTTGGAAAACTCCTTGTTTACACGTTATAATTATTTAAACGTTAGATTTAAACATTCAGTGGTATTTTTGGAGATGCATATTTGAAAATATCTTTGTTACATAAGTTTGATTATTGATCACCACTACCACTATTTCATTCATTTCATTTCCACCCATAACCAAAACCTACCTCAAATTCTCAACCATTCTCAATCATTTTTTCCGTCTCCAAATCAAGTTTCAAGTGTTTTATCATATCAAAGAAAGAATAAAAGCTACAATTTAAGGTAAAAATTCCTCATTTTTCCTATCATTTCATTGCATTGATTCCGACTTTTGGTTAAAAAAATAACATCACTTTGGATATTCATATCCAAAATGCACCTATTATATTTCGATTGTGCATATTTGAAATTATGTCTGTTATAGAAAAACGGAAAAACAAAATTTTGTGTAGAACAAATTTTGTGTTTTCGTCCGGTTTAGATATGGTGAATGATACAAACAAGGTGAATGAGGATGCTAAGCCGGAAGAGTTAGAGGACAACGTTAAAATGACTACTGTCACGATAGATGTTCGACAATAATTTACAAATGATCCAATTTCCAGTGGTCGTCAACATATGGTAGAAAACTCGGGTTTGGCATTGTGATTGGAAGGTATGACAATGGCATTATTAGAAGTCAAGCATATGGAACAATGACATGCGAGAAAAGTGGAAAATATGTTCTAAAAATTTGGAACTTAATTCATGAAGACACTGGATCAAGAAAATGTGAGTGTTCGTTTAAATTGCGCGAATATTGTAGGGTGGATGATTTGTGGCAGTTCAATATCATATGTCGTTTACATAATTAAGCGTTGCACACGAACCTACAGGGTCATCCAATTTTATGTCAGATTAAGCCGGAGGAGAAGAAAATTATTTTAGAAATGTCGATGATCAAAGTTGCGCCAAGAACTATACTTTCCGATTTGAAATAGAAAAGACCACAAAGTGTTTCAAATATGAGGTAGGTATACTATGAACGTTATCAACAAAACATGGTGAATAGAGGTTTGAGATCCGAAATACAATAACTTTTGAAACTTTTGGATGATAACCACTATGTTTCAAGGTAAAGAGTCTGTGAGGATAAAGTAAGTGTTCGTGACATATTTTGGACTCATCCAGAAAGTATCAAGTTGTTCAACACATTTTCAACCATCCTTATAATTTATTCAACGTACAGGACCAATATATATAAACTTTCACTCCTATAAATTGTTGGTGTTACATCTACAGAGAAGACATTTTTAGTTGGATTTGTATTTCCAGAATCTGAGAAATAAGACAACGTAACATGAGTGTGGGATATATGCAAGTCTTTATTGAATGATACACTAAATATGTCTATTGTCATTGTAACCGATCGAGATAATGCCCTTATAAATGCGGTTGGAAGCGTGTTTCCTATTTCATACGCATTACTTTATCGGTATCACATAACAAAAAATGTGAGAGCTAAGCTAAAACTCGTGGTTGGCAACAAAGAAATTAAGGGTGAAGATGGATACATGGTCAAATCTAGTGTAGTGGTGGATAAGATAATGGATACATGAACGAATATATTAAATTATTATTCAAAAGAGTTGTATGTTGAGAATGTGATACATTTCATAAGCTTGTGCGTAAAATATTCAGTTTTTTTGAAATATATTGAATCTACTATTCTTGATCAGGTGAAAGAGAAAGTTGTGTGTGTTTGGACAGACCATGTTAGACATTTGGAAAAACAACAACTAATAGATTCGAATATGCACATTCCACATTGAAGACATGGTTGATGATAGCAAGGGAGATATTTGTAGAGAATGAGACACTATGAACTAAATTGTCCAAAACCAACATAATGAAATTCAAACAACTTTAGGTTAGAGTATTATCTTGGTAGAACACCGATTCAAAGACAACACTCCATACTCACAGTTGGTTCTCAACATATCCCGAGCATCATCGAATTTCATTTTTCATGAAGCTAAGCGAGCGGAGACAGTGGGGCTGGATAGTTCGAAGTGTGGATGTACAATCAGAAAAATTTACGGGCTTCAATGTGTTTGTCTTATTTCTAAAAAGATGAAGTTAAATTCCCCATACGTATGTTTGAGGTTTACAATCATTGGAAAAGACTCTAATTTAATGACTACGGTGCGACGAAGGATGGTACATCAGGTATAACCATCGCAACCGAGTTGAAAGTGATCATGGATAGGTTTTCTAAAGCGGCTGATACTATGAGATTGCACATAAAATAATAGTTGAGGAATACCGCCTATCCAGAAACCACAAATTTGAAACCTCCTCCGGAACTGGTAAAAACCAAAGGTGCCCCAAAAAATATTAAAATTACACAAGAAGACAATTCCACATAGCGGACTTCGTCTTACCATGAAGTTGTTGATTCCATATTCCTGGATTCTCCAAAATCGCAAACAACTATTTTCAAGGGAGCTCGCATTTCAAAACCACCTCGTACACCCCTTATTAAAAAACAACCACATACACCTTTGATTTAAAAACCAAACTTCCACCTCCGATTATCTACATTGATGATATGTCTTTTTTATGCACATACACATTGAAATAATCGTAGACGTGGGAAGTGATGGTAACATTCCGCCACTGCAGTTTCGGGTCTCCGAGGACACGTCTTTCGCTGACTTGATTACCACACTGAATTCTCTCTTGAAATATCCAGAAAATCAAAAGGTGGGCAAGATAAAATTCACCAAGCTTGAGCTGAAGACGAATGACGATTTAAAGGTTATGTGGAGTACTTTTCAGCGATACTCTACTAAGGGTCTGATTGAAATGGACGTGAAGCTTCAAAGATCGGGAAAAAATGTTATCAAAATGTTGCGATGTCCTCCACTAACCGTTTATAACTATGTAATGTTAAATTCTTGTTCAACTATCTATGTAATTTTGACTATTTATGTTAAATCTATGTGAAGTTGGTTTGATTTCAAAGGTTTTGATTCATTCACTATTTCTGCATATCCGAATTATATCGTGGTGTCTTCTAGGGATGGCAAGCAGACCCAAACCCACGGGCACAGCAGTGTGGTTTGGGTTGGGTTCGAACCGATATTGGGAGTGGGTTTGGGATAGCTTAAACCCGAAACCACACCGCTTATATGTTAAATTACATAACTATATATATATATATATATATATATATATATATATATATATATATATATATATATATATATATATATATATATATATATATATATATATATATATATATAAGTATTAAAAATAAAATGTAGGGTTTATTTTTCAAAGAATTAAGTTACATGTTTTATATGTTTTAAGTTTCACATGTTTTATCCATAAATATATATATATATATATATATATATATATATATATATATATATATATATATATATATATATATATATAAATTAAAAATAAAATGTAGGGTTTATTTTTCAAAGAATTAAGTTACATGTTTTATATGTTTTAAGTTTCATATGTTTTGATGCGGGTTTGGGTTTGGGTGAAAAAACCCGAACCCAACAGGTGCGGGCGCGGGTGTTATTTTATCACCCGAATAACCTTTGAGTTCGGGTTCGGGTGATGATTTCGGATGCGGGTGTGGGTAGTGTGAAACCCGCACCCGACCCATTGCCATCCCTAGTGTCTTCGGATATGCATATTCGAAACTATTTAATAAAAAATAAAATAGGTGAATTCAAATATACATATTTTAATTCTAGAAGTTTTACGGAAATTTCGCTAATAGTCTCTAAGAAGACATTGCATTAAAAAAAAACCATAAAATCAAAGTTTTCTAGATTTGAGGCCTCTGGGGGTGTACCATTGGCTTTATCAAACTGAAAAGCAAATGATTTTAAGTTGTCAAACATGTCTCATTTAAATTTTGCAATGTAGACACGAAAACTGATGTCATTCAATATTTGTGCATGGATTTAAGTAATGATAGCTGTGATTTGTAACAGAGAATGGCATTACTAGTAGTCACACACACAGCAAATTCATTAAACCCTTTTAGTTTAGGAGAAAACCCAAATTATAACCATAAGCATAAACTAAATAATGTGCAACAACAACATCAACAACTCTTGATTTATACTGTTTTCTCTTTACACCCCCACCGTTAACCCTTTCATTTTTGGCTTTGATCTCTCTGGAGGCTCAGGAGACATGGCCTTCCTTTTGCTAATCCCATTACTATTGTTGATGACATCTTCATTGTCAGAAGAATCTGTAGAAATACTGTTACTAGATTCATGTTCATCTGAAGAATTATCAAGAGATTTAAGAAAATAAGGTTGAAGCTTCTGCAAATCTGATATCTGAAGAGGCTTCAACAGAAACTCTTCTGCACCTTCTTCCAAGCACCTATTAATCATAATGTTACAAAATGGTGATGCATTATATTTTTGTGACTTTTGAAAATCTACTTTAACTTTATTCTTTCCTTTTTCATGGAGGAGTCATTAACATGTAAATAAAGGATATTAAAGAGGTCAAAATATATTCTAAAATGTTTCTGTTAAGTAAGATCGGTTCGTTGCAAAACGTAGCTTTGCAGAGACATCAAAATATATGTCACAGTTATTATACGACTTGACAAAAAAAATTAAAAAACAATAATATGAAGAAAAAGAAAACATACATGGTAATTCTGGAAGGTACATTTTCTGAAGACATGATCACAACTGGAACATCTTTCCAAGAAGATCCCTACAAACAGTGTCAAAAAGAAAAAAAACAAGAAGAATAAATAGATAAGAAAAAAGAAAAGAAAAAAAGCAAAAGCAAAGCATATAGATCCTGAAATCTGAAACTTTTTCTTTTTCACACTTTCTACTGAAAATTGCAGGACGTACAAATTCTACACCTTCAACTAATGGTACAATCTTCAAACCATTAAAAAGTGTTTAACTTTAATTAATCACAATGTAACTACAAATTGTACTGTAAGTATTTGGTGAGAAAAGAAAGGAATGTTTGGCATCTTTTTCAGTGTGTGATGTGCATGCATGTTACTGAAGTTAAAAAAAAGAGAGAGTGAATTTAGGGAATGTGTCGGAGTAAAAGATGATGACCTTGACTCTTTTGAGTAAATCATAGCCACTCATCCCAGGCATGCAATAATCTGTCATGATCAAATTCACTTTGCCAATTCCCTGCAATTCAAAACAACACATACAATCATGAATTACCAAAACATGTACAGATTCAATGTTGATATATACTAAAACCTTTCCGTACAATCGTACCATTTTTAAAAAGAGAGATCAATTATTGTTTTTCTATCTGATTTATACTTTTCTATAGAAAAAAAATTAGTATTCCATTGTTTAGATTTTAATCGGATCCATGTAATACATATAGTAGATTTGGATCCACTTGCGGCTGCAATATTGCCGATGTGGTAGTATGCAATATTGTCGATCAGGAGTTTCTACGACTGCATCCGACTATAACTATTACTATGTGATTTAAAATCATGTGTTTGATCGCATTAAGAAGTGTATCAGACAACTTCATCCATATTTCTTATGATATTTTATCAAAACTAAAATTTCAAAACTCCAAAACTTAATTTACTTATGTGATAATGAAAAATCTTAATACAAGTGTTTTCAATAAGGTATTTCAAATACTCGGTGTGAATTATAATTGACACTGCAACGGTCACAATACTTATTGCAATGTTTGCAATCGCAACACGCATCACCACATCCACATCACGACTGCAATTCAAAACCATTATATGAATGTGTGTGACCTAGATGTATGGAGAATGAAAATAGTAACTGGCTATTCAACAGAAAGTGCCTTTAATTAGGATTCTGATGAGATTTTCCTTCCTAATTATCCTATAGTACTTAATTCACAAAATTTCCATGTTGTTGAAGACTTGAAGCTGTAATTTTAGGAGAAATTTGTGTACGGAAACAAATTAAACACACAGAATATTGAATACTCAAAAGTTTTAAAATCAAGGTGGCAAATCCCAATATATAAAAGCTACAACTCCAACTATAGAGGAGGAATAAGATGAAAATAAAAAATTTGAATTACCTCTTGAAGTTGCAATGGTTGAAGAATAGGAGAAGATGATTCTACTATAGTCTCAGTGGAAGAATCATTTGTATCAACATCATCAATATTGAGTCCAAGATATTTCAAAGCCTTATCTCCAGAATCCACACAGGTAACTGTTTTCAGACAAATCAATTAATCAACCAACCAAATCCACTACACAAAAATCTTTTATCAGTATAACCGCCTACCTTTGCATGAAGAACCTCTGAGGAGTCTCTCTAGAAGCTTCATATCAATCACACTATCATCAACAGCCAACACATGGAAATGTTGTTGTTCTTCCTTCAAGTACTTCTGTGGTGGTTGTTGTAACTCTAATTCTCTACCATCCACAACCTCCATATCAATCTTATAATTAAGAATACTCTTAACAGGAGTATGTATATATATAGAAAGAGAGAGAGAGATATAGAGAGAGAGAGAGGTGGAATGTAATAATCTTGTAGTAGCTTTTGTATAGTATAAGTGGGTGCATGAGAGAAAAAACTGTGATGGAACAGTGTAAATGGATGTGTGGTTGTTTTAGTGAAAATTTATTTCATTATTGTGAGAAGATCTAGTCCCTAGATTCTCTCCACCGCATTGGTACAACTACTTTCTCTCTCATTCCCCTTTCAATTGGATTTTATTTGATTACTATCAAAAACTCAATATCTTTTTCATCATGCTGATGGAAAGAGTGTTGAAATTCGGTTACTCTGTGTGGACAGGATCCTTTATTTTAATTATTATATTGCTGTCATTTAAATTAATTAAACCCAACTTCTTTTATAACTAATTTAACTGTTTTTGTCTTAATTTTTATAACTACGTGTATTAAGGGGTGGATAATAGTGTTACTTTAACCTATTTTAGCCTAATATTTCGCTAATCTAGGATGTGGCCCCCGGTGAATAGGATCATTTTATCAATTGAACTTCTTTTATCGATTTAGGATGTGGCCCCAAAGTTTATTTTTTTAAATTTTTTTTTTTTAAAATTATAAAATGTCTCGTTTTGTCTGAAGAAAAAAATAAATATTTAATTTATTGATGTTTATAAATTATTATTTTTTTATTATCATCGATTTTAGTCAATTTTGACTGATTCATAACTTATTTGATCTTACAATCAGATATTAGATCAATGATCCTTTTGATTTACAATTTGACTGATCTGATTGATCGATTTGATCGTATTTTTAAAACACTTGTTTTGTTACTTAAGAAACTAAAAAATGTTTAAACTTTAAAATAGTACATCAAATTGATATGCTTTGATATTTTGAGATATTTTCTAATTTTATGTGTAAAAATGTTATTACAAAAAAATGTATCTCATATTTTAGTAGGAATGACGTTTATTATGACTCAAATAACTACTTCAACAAACGAAAAAGAAGGAAAAAAATTGAACAATTTCGTGTAACGAAATTCGTGAGACGAAAGAGATAAACAAAAGAAAAAGTAATATTGTATTGTTCTGTTCAAATAACATTTACATTTTAATGTGGATCCTATTTATAGGAAATTATGAAGACGAAAAATCATAATGGTAAATTATGGAATAAGGGAATATAAAGACTAATAATTAAAATGGACATCCACGTTTATAGTTATTCATAACTCTCTCTTGAATGTCGATTGAAGATATGTCGCATTATAACTTTTACTAGAAAATATGTAGCGGAAACAAATCTAGTGCAAGAAAAAAAGTATAATATCATTTGAATGAGAACTACCTCGTTAAAAATCTTACCCAGAAAACTAAGTGGAACAAAACCACGATGAAGAAAAAAAGAGTGCATAACATATTTATTTCTCCCCCTCGTACATACATTTATATACAAGACGATATTCTTTATAGTAGTTGCTTAAAAGTTTTTCTTGAAAGTGACTTCATGTAGTACTAATAATTATAATGGATTTGATGAAGTTGTACCATGAGTTGTTTCATAGATCTTCATAAAATGGTTGTACGACCATAAATAAACAAGTGACATATTTGTGATCTACTATTATAAGGATTTGATAAGTAACCTACAACTCTACGGTAACATAGTTGTTGTAATATGCCTCAAAACCTTTGTTGACAAAGAGAAAGAAAACATGATTTTGTGATTACATTTACCGTGAAAATGAGAAGTTTAAGGTAGATCGGTAGCGCGACAGGTCGGTCGACAACGGTGAAAAGTACCATCCATACGGTCGGCAGCAAAGTCGGGTGACAGTCGGGCGTTTCGGGTTTTTGGACTTTTTCGGTGATTTTTCATTTTTCGGGTTTCGGGCTCTTTCGGTTCAATCCATGGATCTATGTGTGATTGGATTGTGATTTTGGGATTTAATTTTTGGGTATTTACTATTATAAATATGTATATCTTATATGTTTGCCAGTGTGACAATCTTAAAGCTTACAGCTGTTGGTGATTTTAGTATCACCAATGTATTTTAGTAGTAATGTGATTTACTAAAGGCCAATGCAATTATACGTTAAGTTTGGAAACGAGTTAGGGAAGTGCGGAGTGCACGCTTGTTGAGCCAATGTATAATTGAATACGAATAATTGAAACGGGGTTCCAGGAGCCTCAAGTCTGAGGCGGCCCAAAAGAACCCTTTTCGCTATACAGTTTACCAGTGTGTCTTCGTTCGATTTGATCTCCTATATAAGGAGTCGTTTGGCCTAGGTTCGCACACAGAAAAAAAACGACTTTTTATCTCTATATTCGAATCGATTTCTATTGCCAGAAAACCGATTGTTCTTCGAAAATTATCCCCGCAAAGATTTCGTGAACCCAGGCAAGAATAGGGTCGAAATACTTTGTTCGGAAAGTGAACAAACACGATTCATCGAAGTTATCCAGGATTATCTTACCCTAATCTCTAACAAACGAACAAAGTATATTCTGATAATCATGGCTGGAGGAAGCACCATCAAGGAGATGACTACAAACTTCGGAAAATTGGACAAGTTTCAAGGACAAGACTTCAGGCGTTGGCAGAAGAAGATGCATTTCATGTTGACAACGTTGAAGGTGGTACACGTCCTGTCTACGATTCGAATTCTGGAGAATGATTGATCGAAAATATGAGGCGGATCAAAGTGGGAGAACGACGACTACATATCGGAGGCACATTCTTAGTCGATTCCTTATTTGATATTTACCAAAGCGTGGAATCAAAGGAATTGTGGGATGTCCTTGAATCCAAGTACATGGCGAGGACTCATCCAATAAAAGTTTACGTAACCGATTTCAACAATTACAAAATGGTTGAATCGAGGTTTGTCATGGAACAATTCAATGAACTCCTCCGAATCCTTGGACATTCACACAACGGATTGAATATGGATGAAACAATATCATCTCAAGCATCATAGACAAGTTGCCTCCTTCGTGGAAGGATTTCAAACACAATCGAAACATGGAAAAGACGACTGTCTTTGATCCAACTTGAAGTCATTTGCGCATAGAAGAATCTCTAGGCGGGAAGATGACAAAGGAAAGGGCAAAGAAATTCTGGACCCTCGGTTAATATGGTCGAAGAGGGTGGTAAGAACGATTACAACAAAAACAAAGGAAAGCGTGCCTTCAAGAACAACAAAGGCGGTTTCGGTGCTAACAAGAAAACTAGAATCTTTGGGCTGGCAAAGCAAAACACTTCAAGAAGGATTGTCGTTTCGGCAAAAGCACACAACAATGCAAGTGGAGGAAAGGGTCTAAGGACCACTCCGAAAACCAAGGTCGAAATCAATTCGTGATTTGAATAGTTTGATTAAACATTCGGTTTCACTAAATTCAAAGCATTTTATGTGCGGATGATCTTGGTGGATTGATTACGGTGCCACAATACATGTTTGCAAGGATCGTTTCGGTTCAAGACTTTTGTTCGATGGAAGATGGTTCATCCTCTACATGAGAGATGATCACTTCGCTCCCGTTGAAGGCAAAGGAAACGTGGTGCTAGAATTCGATTAAAGACTATTACTTTGTTTAATGTTTTGTATGTTCCTAAATTACGTAAAATTTGATTTCGGTCTGTATTAAATAAGCTTGGATACAAGCAAGTGTGTGAATCCGATAAATATGTTTTATCAAAGTGTGGTGTGTTTGTAGGATTTGGATATTATAATAATGGTATGTTTATGATGAATTTGAATGGAATTCCTAATGACAGTTACGTATTTATGTCCTCGTCGAATGTTATCAATTTTTCGTTATGGCATGCTCGTCTAGGACATGTACATTATAAAAGAATGCATGAAATGTCTAAAGATGACTTAATTCCTAGTTTTAATGAAAATATAGAAAAATGTAAAACTTGCATGTTAACAAAGATCACTAGGCAACCTTTTAAAAGTATAACAAGGAAATCTATCATTCTTGAATTAATACATAGTGATTTATGTGATTTACATGCTACTCCATCATTAGGGTATAAAAAATATTTTATCACTTTCATAGATGATGCGTCTAGATTCTTCTATGTTTATTTGTTACACATTAAGGATGAAGCTTTAGATAAATTTAAAATCTATAAAACTGAAGTTGAAGTGCAACAAAATGTGTTGATTAAGACATTACGTACAGATAGAGGTGGTGAATATTATGATCCTGTGTTTTTCCAGTCCGTAGGAATTATTCATGAAACTACGGCACCTTATACACCTCAACAAAATGGTGTGGCTGAAAGGAAAAATAGAGTTCTTAAAGAAATGGTGAACGCCATGTTATCCTACTCTGGTCTGAGTGAGGGGTTTTGGGGAGAAGCTATGTTAACGGCTTGCTATTTGTTAAATAGGGTTCCTAATAAAAGGAACAAGACTACCCCATATGAACTTTGGTATAAGAAACGACCCAACTTAACATTTCTACGTGTTTGGGGTTGTAGGGCCGTCGTTAGACTCCCGGACCCAAAAAGGAAAACTTTGGGTGAAAAGGGTATAGCGTGCATCTTTGTTGGATATGCTGAGCACTCCAAGGCCTATAGGTTTTATGTTATAGAACCTAATAACTCGATCTCTATTAACACGATAATAGAATCGAGATGCCATATTGATGAGAATTGTTTCTCTTCTATACCTAGACCAAAGATTTCTATACCTAATTCAGATGAATCTCTAAGGGATGATCATTCAAATGATGTGCCAAGTGAGACACTTGAACCTCTTAGGAGCAAAAGAGCTAGAAAACCTAGAACTTATGGATCTGATTTTCAATTGTATTTGGTTGAGGGATCAAAGGATCAGATTGATGCTCAATACTATTATTGCTATAGTATAGAGGAGGATCCAAGAACATATGATGAAGTGTGAAATCTCGAGACTCGGTTTTGGAAAGAAGCAATTGATGAAGAGATTGGTTCTATCATGGAAAATAATACTTGGGTATTGTCGATTTACCACCAGTTGCAAACCATTGGGTTGCAAATGGATCTTCAAAAGAAGATGAAAGTCGATGGTACAATTGACAAGTTTAAAGCTAGATTAGTTATCCAGGCTTGAGACAAAGGAAGGATCGATTATTTCGATACCTATGCTCCATTGTCCGTATCACTACTATTAGATTGTTGATTGCCTTGGCGGTATTCATAACCTAGTGATTCATCAAATGGATGTCAAAACACATTTGAATGGTGATTTGGAAGAAGAAGTGTATATGAAGCAACTGAAGGATTTGTAATGCACGTAATGAGCATAAAGTGTGTAAGCTAGTTAAGTCGTTGTATGGGCTGAAACAAGCTCGAGCGATGGCATCAAAAGTTTGATGAGGTTGTTTTGTCTAATGGTTTCATTCTAAACCAAGTCGACAAATGTGTATATAGCAAATTTGATACATCCAGTAAAGGAGTTTTCATTTGTCTATATGTTGATGACATGTTGATCTTTGGCACCGACCAAAATCAAGTTGATAAAGCGAAGAATTTTACATCATCAAAGTTCTCCATGAAGGATATGGGAGAAGCGCGTTATTCTTGGTATTAAGATTAAACGAGAGAATAAGGGATTGTAATTACTCAATCCCATTACATTGAGAAAATACTCAAGAAGTTCAATTATGAAAGTTGTTCTCCGAAGTACTCCCATGGATCCGGAGAAAACTCATGCCAAATACAGGTAAACCTGTGGATCAACTCGAATACTCAAGAGCTATAGGCTCCTTGATGTATGCTATGATTAACTAGACCGGATATTGCTTATGCGGTTGGAAAGTTGAGCGATTTACTAGTAATCCTAGTAGACACCATTGGCATGTGATAACAAGGGTATTCAAGTACTTGAAGGGTACTATGAATTATGGATTGTCATATATGGGATTTCCTTCGGTGTTAGAAGGCTATTCAGATGCTAGTTGGATAAATAATGTTGAAGATTCATCCTCTACAAGTGGATGGGTGTTCTTGCTTGGGAGGTGCCATTTCGTGGGCTTCCAGAAGCAAACATGTATAACTAGTTCCACAATGGAATCGAGTTTGTGGCATTAGGCTGCTTTGGTAAAGAAGCGGAATGGCTAAGGAACTTGGTATATGAGATTCGATGTCGCCTAAACCAATATCACCAATTTCCATCCGTTGTGATAGTCTTTGGCTAAAGCTTATAGTCAAATATACAATGGGAAGTCTAGACATTTGGGTGTTAGACATAGTATGATTAGGGAATTAATCATGAATGGGGTGATATCTATTGATTTTGTTCGATCGCAACAAAACTTAGCTGACCACTTGACAAAGGGGTTAGCTAGAGACTTAGTGAAGAAGTCGGTAATTGGGATGGGATTAAAGTCCATTTAAATCTATTAGTTATGGTATACCCAATTCCCTTCTAATACAACGTTAGAAGCAGAATTCAATGAGGAAAGATCATAGTTAAAGATTGGAGCAATTGTGTTTATCTTCCCAAGGTATGTGCTCAGACCTGCAAGTAATGGCTAGGTTGAAGTATATCTTCTTAATGGTTCTCTTTGAAAAATTGCAAATGCAGGTGCAAGATTAAAAGGATCACCTATGTGAGCATGAAGTTTTTCCGCTTCAGGAAGCTTGGACTTGGCTTCCTATATGCTTATTAATGGATAAGGACACATGGCTTGTAAAAGTGTCAAGAATGAATAGTAGAGTTTGTAAGAAACATATGTGTATTGTATCTTCAGATATTCAAATGGATTGACGGGTTCAATCGATATGACACCCTGATTTTCGAGTATTTGAAATGTGTATTTGTACTAAGATGAAAATTCAATCGCAAGACATTTTCATTTATGCATTTGTTTGATCGTTATACCTGTAGGTTGTACCCTTGTATATATTTTTATATACTGATTGAATCAAGGATTACACTAAAATGGGGGGGGGGGATTTGTTGGCGATTTTAGTATCACTAATGTATTTTAGTAGTAATGTGATTTACTAAAGGCCAATGCAATTATACGTTAAGTTTGGAAACGAGTTAGGGAAGTGCGGAGTGCACGCTTGTTGAGCCAATGTATAATTGAATACGAATAATTGAAACGGGGTTCCAAGGGAGCCCGTTCAAAAAAGAACCCTTTTTCGCTATGAGACATTTTACCGAGCAGTGTGTCTTCGTTCGATTTGATCTCCTATATAAGGAGTCGTTTGGCCTAGGTTCGCACACAGAAAAAAACGACTTTTTATCTCTACATTCGAATCGATTTCTATTGCCAGAAAACCGATTGTTCTTCGAGAATTATCCCTGCAAAGATTTCGTGAACCCAGGCAAGAATAGGGTCGAAATACTTTGTTCGGAAAGTGAACAAACACGATTCATCGAAGTTATCCAGGATTATCTTACCCTAATCTCTAACAACAGCAAAAAGGGAGAGCAAGAGTTTAAATGCATAACATAGGGTTTTGACTATTCTCAAGGAAAACCTTAGAAAGGAAACGTTTTGGAAACCTTTGGAGTTATCGAGAATTGAGAAACACTTGTTTACACCTTGGTTTTGGGTTATTCATATATTAAAGGTTGTAGAGGTTGGGAAATATTTGGATATAAAATAGGGTTAATTTTTAGGCGCCTTCAAGGTTGTTCTTGGGAACCTGAAGGCAAAGACTATTTTCTTGTAGCTCATATGTAATCTCTTGTAACAACTTTATGAGTATGGTAAATTGCAGAGTTTTGATATCTCCTCCAGAGTAGATCGTTTGATCGAACTAGGTAAATAAACATTCATTTTTTTATCGTCTTATTCTGTTATATTATTTGTGTATGAATTATTATTGTTTTAGACTATTTATTTTGGTTGCTACTATTCTTTACTTCAAAAATTGATATTGAATTTTGTCGTGATTCACAAAAAGATTCACAACAATAGTATTTGTCTAAATTTATTTCAACTTCTTTGTGTGTGTGAAAAAGTATATCATACTAATATATTGACAGAAATTGATATATCATGACATGTATACTTACCAAGATACATCAGTGCTTGAGTTACACTAAGAAATGATACTTCTAAAATAAGTCATTTTTCATCCTCTTCTCGAGGTCTGAAAGAATTTTATCAAAGCCCAATGGTCCCGTATCATAGGGGCAGACAACATACAATATTTTTCCACCTACGAATGTTTTAACACATTTTCCATATAAGGTTCTTAATGTGGAAATATCCTAATGTCCAAATATTCAATTTATAAACCTAGACACAGCTTTGTATTTTCTATGTCCTTTATCTCAAACTGTTTCATTAAGAGATTTATAGATTTTGGAAATCTCTTTAAGAGTTTCGATAATTTTATGTCATCCACATAGAAAACTATCATTAAAAAAAATGGCATATTGACTTATTTGTATATCCCTCCCGTAACAAATATGCATTGAGACAATTATATCATGTGTCCATATTGTTTTAACCCATAGAGAGATAGAGACTTGTTCAACTTAATGGAATATCTTTCTTGCGATCCAAAATTATGTATCTCTAATATATTAAACCCTTTAGATACAATCTTTGATATACTTTGATTCATGACCCTAATTATCCTTTATCATCTTTATCGCTATATTTTATCCATAAACATTAGAAATATTGACTTTATTTGATTACATCAAATTTCATTTATGACATAATTTATTCAGATCTCTTTATTTTCATAAATTTCGGATACTTGGTTAGTTATTATGAAAATAAAAATAAATTATGTCAAAATACTCTTAGAATTTTTATATCTTCACTTAGGTCATCTTTAATTTGAGCTTATTTGCTTGGTAGAAGATTATTAATTTTAAAACGACTTTTCTATCATGCTTCATGCAAGGTTTCATTTCATTTACAATATTAGATTATCCAACAAGAGAATCCACTTCGATTGTAGTATTAGCAGCTGTAACTGGTTGTATAAATTTGCAAATGAATAATTTTTTTAACTTTTGATTCATATTAGTTTGTACGAGGATCAAGATCTAAAATTGTTCATTTGAACTTTTTGTTCATGATTTCAACTGCTTATTTTCTCCCACTAATATTAAGAAAATTAATTTATTAATTAAGTGATAATCAGCTTATTAGGATGCAAACATGTATTTGATTATTTGCTCAAATTATATCCTCAAAACTGTGATTCATATCAATTATATTTATCAATATTCTTTCATGACTCATCTTAATGTATTATATTGGAGTTATTAGAATATATACAACACATCTAAAGGTTCACTTAGATGTGAAGTATTAGAATAAATTAGAAGTTAAGGGATGACTAAGATATAATATCTTGTTGGCTTGATGAGAACAAATATTTTATTGGACTTGATTGCAAGTTCCCAAAGCATAATTTAGAAGTTATAAACTCGTAAGTATTCATCACACAATTAACTTTAAACTTCTAAAGAATGGATCTTTAAGTTCATTTTTTATCACATGAGCATATACTACAAGATGTTCAATATCAATTTTTAATAATATATTTGATACTTATCAAAAAAGTTTTGGAAATTTTTTTTCCAGAAAATGAGGTTTCAGTCTTAGAAAACAATTTCACAAACTTCTGATTATGAGTAGACAATAAATATTTCACATGATATTTTAATCGATGCAACAATTAACATCATGAAAACTTCAATTTCTCTAATTTTTAATTTCCTTTAGAAACACACAAAATGCATTGGATTGAAGAAACTTCTAGTTCTTCAATACCGTTTCACATCATATTATATATGAGATGACCCAATCTATTTTGTCAATGACACATTTAAGTGTGATTTATAAACTTCTAGTTAATAATAATAATAATAATAATAATAATAATAATAATAATAATAATATAGGTATTTTAATAATTTAATTTGTTTGAATCAACTATGAATCAATTCTAGAGGTGTAGAATTGATTCTGGGTAATTTTGAGGTGTTTGTTTTATCAAAAGTAGAATTGATTCTGACTCTAGAATTAATTCTACTAGAAGCTAGGATTTGTAGCTTCTGCCTCCAGAATTGATTATAGGTGATTTTTACACTGAAATTTATTATTCAACTCACTTTTACATAAATGTATCCAAACATAAATCAATTCCGCTAAAATCAATTCTATTAAAATCAATTCTATCAAACTCAATTTTGGTAGAATCAATTATCTCCACCGTTAATCCAAACACACCCTATATTGTTCTTCAATAAATAAATATTAATCAATCATACATACATATTCATGAATGAGCTCTTGTGCATCAAGACATTGTAGTCTTCTTGATGTTCTTGTATGAAAATGAACAATAATAATTAAAATTCAGGAATAACTTTTAGCGTCAATTTTTTCGACGCTAACTCTATCACAAGAGTTGTCACATAAATTTTTAACATACTTTGACTAGTAGAGTAGACGGAAGGAATTTATTTGTATTGTTTTAAAAATTAAGGGACCAATTTAACATGGAAAAAAATAAAGAACCAAAGAAAACTATATTCTATAGTTAAGAAACTAAAATAAGTTTAAATTAAATCTAAATTTATTTCATAACAATATTATTCAGACCCCACACATTTAGACAAACAAACACTATGTAATTAAATTTTATTTTATCAAAAAAATCAAACAAATATGAAAACTACGTTATTACTAATTAAGGAATGAGTCAAAATAATTCGATCTTATTCCTTAATTACTATAAACTATTACTATCCTATATAATATAAATAAATAACATAATATCTTTAAATTTTTTTCACCAAATAACATTATTTAGCAATGTAAAAACTATCTTAAAATGTCAAAACGCATCTTGATTATTGAAAAAAACTTTTTAACTTATTGATACATAAATATATTAAGTCATTAGTCATGCATTATACATAATAACGAAATTTGTTATGATAAAATATTTTCACACCAAATATATAATAAATTAAATTAAATATTCAATGTATAACCATTGTAATTTAATATAATAATCATATCTTAATGTAATTTAGTAAAAAAATAGTTACCATGTCAAATTATAATGAGTAATTATAACATATTATTACTAATTTTATATTTTTAACAATTTTTAATGTAATTTTTCTCTTAAAAAATTATTAGAAACACATGAATATCAAATAGAATATAAACACAACATATTCATAAAGTTTTGATCATTTGGTCACAGTATAATATCTGTCGTATACAAAGTTCTCTAGATCAATTAACTCATCATATAAAACTTTGGATTGTGAGTTGACTATAAATATATTCATATTTATTTAGCTTATGCATCAATTACAGTTATAAAATCTATAAACAATCCATATAACTAGTCTATTGATTCACATATAGCACCACGTTCTCAAAATATGAGAGACTCAATTTCTTATTTATACGTCATTTGAGAAACAGTAACACACAATATTTTTCATAATTTGTTTTTGCATAATATATCGGGATAATCGGTTCTCAATTTTTTAATCAATTTTCTATTTATCAATCACAAACATTACTAATCCACTCAAAATATGTGTGAATGTATTTTCTTTTTCTTTTTCAATTTCGCTACTTCAAGAGCATATGTAAGGTGCATTATATTTTTTAATTGTTGACTTTATTTTGCTTTAAATCATATTAAGATAAATTTAGATCTATAAAAAAAATAAATGGTCTAAATGTCTAGTTCTTCAAGACTCAATCACTATTATGAGTAATTTTTCAAAAAAAGAAGATAATTTGTAAGTATATTATTAATTTTGTTACTTCAAGGATATATTAGATTGATTTTATAAATTTCAATCATAGTCTAATGACATGGTTCTTATAAAATTCAACCACAATTCTCTATCAACAAAGATGAAAAATTACAATTCTTTAAAAGATCTTGATATTAAATTATTATTTTTAGGAACAGTAAATCAATTATCATAGACAATAAAAAATATTAAATATATAATTTTAGTGAATGATATAAGAAATGATGAAAAAATATATTATTTGAATAATCATTTAGAGATGTTGTTATCCTTTTTTTTTGTTTCTTCGAGAAACATATTACATATCTTTACACAAACGAAAAGATTAAAGGTATTTGTGTTTGATTCTAAATTTTTATATCATAATCATTTTTATTTGAGATATATTAAATTAAATATGTTTATATAAACTAATTAAATTTAAGAAGATGAAATATATAAATTCATAATCTCATGGAAAAAAAATGATACTCTAACAATTTTAAGAAGTTTCTAACACAGTGAAATGCTTAGACAAACAAAATTTAGAATAATATAAATATTTATTTACAATAATCTAAAATAAATATAATAAATTCTTTTAAGATGCATTAAAATTACTTGTTATAAATAATGATTTAAAAAACATAACAATCATTCTGGGTTGCACTAAAATTATTCGTTATAAATAATAATTTACAAAAATAATCATCTTTATAGAATGCATTAAAATTATTTTTGTCTTTTTTTAGAATGATCATCATTTTATGAGTATATTACAAATTTTTAGACTGATATGACAAATTTTTTTTATGAAATCCTTATTAAATACTTTAATATTATTCCTGTAATTTTCTGGGATGCATAAAAATCACAATTGATATTATCGTAATCAAATAAAATATAATAGATAGAATAACTAATATATTTTATAAAACTAAAACAAATAAAGAAAAATATACTTGATAACTTCATGCTAATAATGTGTTATAAAATTTACCAAAACAATATAGAGATGAAGGAAAAAAACAAATGAGAGAAATAATATTGTATTATTCTTTTCAATTAACATTTACGTTGCAATACAAATCATATTTATAGGATATTAGGAAGATGAAAAATCATAACGATTAACTAGGAAATAAGAGAATATATATTTATTCATATCAGAGAAGGATTTTTTTTGAATTTATTAAGAAGCTAATTTTTTTAATTGAAAGTTTCTAGAGAATGTGAGTGGTGATTTATAGTAATTATGAATATGTACTCATGAAGGAGGCTTCGAAGATACATAGTTTTGAAGATGCATTGCTTGTTGAAACTATAGCCATGACTCGTGCGCTACAATTTCTAAAGAGTGTTGTTTCAAGATAGTGGAAATGGAAACCTTGTAGGTTGTAGCTATGATGATGAATCAAAAGGAGAGCATATTGAAAGAGATGTGTGACTATGAAGAGAGCCTCGTCGGTAATATTAGAATGTGTTTGAATAAAATATTTTAATTGGAAAAGACTAATTATTTAAAAAAAATTAAAGTGACTTTGACAAAATTTATTGTTTGAATATAAAATATGGAGAATTGTTAAATAATATAAATTTATGAAGTATTTTATTAAATTAAATTTTATAAATTTTAAATTACATAAAAACTAAAGAATTTGAAATTGATCATTCACTCTATATAATGTGAACATTAAATGATTTATTATTAATTTTTCAAAATTTACAAGACGGTCCTCATATTTTATAAAAAAATTAAATATACCATCAAATTTTTTTAAAATTTACAAATAAGTCCTAAATCATTTTCAAAATTTTCAAATTAATCTCTTCAATTTTCAAAAGTTGGAAATTGGTCTCTATTTTTTTATATTTTAAATTAGACCCGAAACTTCTAAAATTTATAAACATGACTCAAAATTTTTGACCATGAATAATTTACTACTCTGTTCAAACAAAAGAATTAAAATTGAATGGATTTCAATTTAATTGCTTATAATTCTAAATTTTCTATAAAAAAATCAATTACCTGATCCAAACACACTCTAAAGGATTGTGGGTCGGTTATGTAATGAATCCAGTCAACCTTTATGCCATTATGCCTTAAATAATTTAAATCAGATATGATTTAAAGAAACTCTTGACTCCATTAAGAATATTGTTTGTATAAATCTCTTATATTTCATCAAAATTAACTTTAAAAAAACACAATGTTGCGAAGTATTTGGCCTTATAGACAAATTTTTCTCAAAGTAAGCAAACATCAGGTTGGAAATTCACATTTTTGATAAGGATAAGTAATTGTATCAATATAAGTGCAAAGGCCTTTCAAGAGAGAACACAAGAACTCTCTCAAGATAGGTGATGTAGCATGTCACCCTTGCAGGAGACTCACAAAGAATCCATTTATTGGGATGGGTGCCCGTTTCTTGATTATGTTGCTCGTTTACTAGATTAATCGCCCATTCATGAGAATCTATGAAGTAACATGTATGGTCCATAATGGTACGAGAAAGATTCAAAAAGTGAAGATCATGTTCTCATAAATAGTATGTGTATTGACTCTCTTCTTTCCACGCTATTGAGAGTGATTATTACTCTTTTGAAGTATAAGGTCTAAGCCTAAGGATTTCTATAAATACTTCAACCATAAGGTTAAGGAGCCCACATAATTCATTGCGCAATACAAAGCTTCTCACAATCCATGTGTGAAATTTCTCTAACAACATAGCAACCCTAAAAACTTATAACAACCCTAGGCCACAAGAGGTTGTCACGTATTTTAATTTTAGCAAATACAATTGACTCCCACCATGGGAATTGATAAAACTGACCAGAACCACACTCATCGTTACTAACCATTCATTTCACAATCATCCACCTAGGGATACAAAAATAAAGTTCTAAAATCACTGTCAAAACTATTGTCAAGGGTTCTACATGTGGAGGAGAGTTAAATTCCTCTCGAAGAAAATATGTCAGGCATCACAACAATTGATAAGCATAGTCATTGTGATAAGTAATGCACGTTATGCTTTATTATCACTGTCTCACGACCATGGTGGAAAGAACCAAACATACAATCACCCATTACCTCACAACAGTTGGTCAGATATTATGGGATCCTTTTTCCAACTGTTATGGTATAGATTTTTCATAGTAGCATGGTCTTCCACCATGTCACCATTGATTCTATAATGAAGCTAATATCATAGAGAAAATGTAAGGTGGCAAAGGAGAAAAGAAAAACCATGATGAAGAAGTCCAGAAGCGTCAACTTTATGACTGAGGTAAAATTCCCGTATTGGATGGCTAACATAGTTTTGATGAGGAATTCACCAAACAAATGATGCATGTGTGTCAACTTCACTGACGTTAATGTGTCACCTATCAAAGACCCATTGACACATTATTTTTAAAGGAGATAGGATGCAACCTATAGGTTTATTATATCAATGACATGATAGCAAAGACATTGATAGGGACGAGCCACACTACATACCTAGAAGACAACGCTTTTCATTTCTTGTTTCCTTTCTTGTGTAGATGACAATGCTTTTCATTTCTTTGCCATTTTGAAGAAAAATGAGCAGTACGAATAGACAAGCGAGTGTGAGGAGATGTTTCCAAACTTAAAGGTTTGCCTAACGTTGTCGTCCATCTTGACACCCCTAGTAACATTTTCGCCCCTCTACCTATATTTGTCTATTACTAACCAGGCGATGAGTTCGGTGTTCATCTAAGAGACAAATAATGTTCAGCGACCTATCTATTTCGTGTGCAAGGTGTTTAAGAATACTAAGGTCTGGTATCAAAAGATTGAAAGACTTTGCGTGTCAGTCGTGATAATTGTAGTAAAACTCATACCCTATTGCATTGGGTAATGGTAAAAATCAATTACCTCATTCAATAGGTCCTGAAGAAGCTAACTATAACATGAGAGATGGTATCTTGGCCGATTAAACAATTTGAATACGATATCCAGAGAAAGTATCAAATCACATGTACTGGTTGATTTTTTGGCAGAATGCAACTCATTAGTAGGCAAAAAAGCTCTTCCCGCGTGGACGTGATACCTAAATGAGGTCAATATGGTTGTACCCACCCCCTTTCCATGTCACTTTTGTTGAACATATTTTTTTATTTGTGGATTTCTTAACCCACCCCATAAGGGTGGAGCGCATGTCGTGAAAACCCAAAAATGCCCCTGGAAAACCAGAAATATACCTCCGGTACGCATCATATTTTGGAATATTTGGGTGGAAATTGAAAATATATATCCGGTTCCAAATTTATTTTAAATTTGGTCTCACATATACACTTTATTGAAATATTACATAGAGTTTAAAACCGAAAATATACTTTCGGTTCACACCCAACCCTTTTCAACGTGATTTGCATGATATTTGGGTGCTTATCGAAAGTTTATTTTCGATTTCCCGAGAGCAAAAATAAAATTTCGCAGGAATGAATAAGAAGGTCATGGGGTGGATTAAAAAATCCAATTTTATTTACAATCTCTTATGCATTTTGATGTTGGTGGTGTTCAATGTATGGAATTTGAGTTAACATAGTATGATGTTTTATGTATTAAAAGAAAGAAAGAAAAATCTCCATGTCAATACTTTCAATAAAACTGATAAAAATTGTCTCAATAATATGAAGTAGAACATTTTGTAAAACCCCTAAATTACTATATTTGTCCCTAAAATACATTTTGTATTTTTATTTTTTGGCTCTTCAACAAAATTTGATCTTATTTGGTCCTTGATGCAATCTAGAAGGTCTTCTTTGGTGAATGTTAAGGGAGACTCTCACCAGCATTTCACACACAGATATGGTTTAATTTGCTACAAAAATCAATTCGAGAAAATTACTTGTAAAATACAATTTAGAGACACAGTTCATTTTGGGTACAAAGAGATACAATTTTTTTGGTAGTACATAGAGGCACCATTAGATAAACATATTTAATTAATCATTACAAATATAAAGTTAACGTAACCTAAATAATAATCAATAAAATTAAGGAAAATAAATATTGAAACAAAATGCCAAAACAATAGACTTTAACCTATGTGATTATTGTGACATTTCACCTCTCTTTTGTAAATTTTCTCTTGACTAGTACAATGGCCTAATCTAATTAATATTGTTAGCTACTTTGCACCCAAAATTACGTAACAAAAAATAAGAAAATCTTCATGAAATCTTACCAAATATCACAAAAGATGTGTGCTTACCTGAAATTGGACGCAATGTTGACATCTCCAAAGAATAGATTCAAAAATTAGTTTGCAATTAATTCCAAATTCAAAAGAGATGAAAAAGAATAATAATATCACCTTCTTCAATTGTTCACTTTGGGTAAACATGTCACATCACTCAATAGGATCATAATAAGAATTGAAGATCTAACCAAGAAAATAGAAACAAAAAATAATAGAATAAAGGGACCACTGTGTGTGCAAAAATGTCATGATAAAACATTTAGTTAAAAAAAGAAAAGAAAATACCATTTATGTTTATATGATAAATAGTAGAGGAGACAAAAAATAATAAAGGCTTGAGTTGGGACCAAAATGGGGTCCATAGAGTTTATTTGAAATCTTAAGTGGGACCAATCAAATATAATTTTTTTGTAGGATCTCAAACCCATATTCATCTATTGTGAAAAATGTATATTAGAAATCTTGATAACATTTGAAATTTGTTCTCATTGAGGGTGTCCAAAAGATAAAAAAAATTCTTTTAATTAGAATAGGTGATTTTTTCTTCTCTATCTATTGTTATTTTACCATTTTAAGAAATAGTCACTTAAAAAATTACTAGGTCCAATAGTACATTAACTTATTTTCTTTAAGATATATGTGGTATTATTTAAAATTATGTAAAATAGACCAACAATCATGATATCTCTAAGATAAAATAAATTATTTTTTATATTGTACGATTATTATTTGTATAATTATTATTTGTACGATAGAAAATTGATTCGAAATACACAATCTGATAACACAAAGGTCATTCGTTAATGGTATAAATTGTTAGAATTTTGTGTCACAAATGTAACATTTTAAATGTTAGTGACATTATTTTAGTTAGTCAAAATTTAAAAAATTTAATTAATATAATATTAAGTTTGTGGCTAAAAATATAATATTAAAATTTCGTTCTTGATTTCTATATATTGATAAAAATTATTAAATTTATGAGAAAAAAATTAACAAGTAGTATCAAACTTCCATGTCTAATTCAATTTAAAATTGAGACTATCGATCTTTCTTGTCCAAAAAATGAATCTGCGTATTTTGAGATATTAATCTTGAGTGTTTTGAGATTCACTGATAAAATTATATTTATTTTATATATTTTAAAAGTTAATATTATTTGCAAATTTTCTCTCTCAATAAGTCAACATATTCATAAAGTTTATTTAGTTGAAATTGTCTATATTTATAATTTACCGACTTGAGATTAAAACCTATTGATACGCCTACTATTAGTATCATTTAATATTTAATACATGAACAATACAACTCGTAAATGTGACTGTGAATAATGAGTTAAATATATTTTTAATTTATAAATATGTGATTTGATTCTTCTAAAATTTGTCTATAATAGTACTCACAAACTTTTTTATCCTATATTCTTTTGACCCAGTGTATAAAGTCACTGAGTTCTACGTTGTGTTTATGTAAACTATAGAGTTGTTGGTTGTTAGGTTTTCTCTCAATCAATCATGGTGATTACTATTATTATTATTATTATTAATAAAGATTATTTTGTGTTATTTTGAATGAATGTTGATTCTTTTAGAAGAGCTTACCATTCTAAATCCATTGTTTCATTCTCAGCAAGTATATGACAAAAGATTGTTATTGTTATACTGACCAAATATTGATTCTTATATAAGAGCTTATCTTTCAAAGTTTGTTATTTCATTCTCCTCTAGTTTTACAACAAATTTGAAGTAGAGGCATCAAAATCTGGGAAAGATGATGCTGATGATGATAATGATGATGAACAATTTATACCAAAACTTGTTTATAAGGTGTTTTGAGAAAAGCTTAGAACTAATTTTTTTTGTTTGGTTTAAAGTCCCTACAATTTTTGTCACGTCGTTAATGGAAGTTGATATAGACTAAAATTGTGAATGAAAAAGTTTGAGAGGACCATTATTTTTTAAAAATTAGAGATCAAAATTGGATGATCACATATTTATAGAAATAAAAATATATTTAACCCTTAAATTTTTAGAATTTTTCACCCTTAACGAATTCATCCGATATCCCAAATTAATTAGGATTTATATATATATATATATATATATATATATATATATATATATATATATATATATATATATATATATATATATATATATATATATATATATATATATATATATATATATATATATATAGAAAATAAAATATTTTGTTTTACTTCATGTGATTTCTATTACATATATATACATGATTTCACGTACTAAAAAATAGAAAAATATATGCATTAAAGTCTAACTTATATTTGGCCTATAATAATAAAATTTATTAATACAATCAATATCAATATCAAATTTGGTCTATAATAATAAAAAACCTATTAATATTATTGATATCAATTTCTATATTAAGAGATACAATTGATTTTTTGCCTGAATTTACTTGATATGCATTAATTGTATAATATATTTCTAATAATATAATTAAATTGAATTATTATTAATATATCCTTTTTACCCAAACATAATATACTTTTTTGTATCAAATCCTATTATTTATTAAGAAAAAATCAGGTCAAATTTATTTTATCCATAAAATTGTATAATTTTTTTATTCTAAAATGACTTTATTGTTGAAATTTGAAATCTTACCATCGTTTAAGTCATAAATATATTAAATTATTGTCAATATAACTATAAAATAATATAATATAAAATAATATAAATATTTTTTTTCCATAATTTTAATATTTCACTGAATTTTTTGTTTAATAAAAAAATTATTAATTTATATAATTAAAAATTATATAAATTCTTCCATTGTTAATTCTTCATCAGACTTAAATTTCAAATATATCGATTATTATTATTCACTTTTAATATTGTTTTTTAGTATCACTTTTTTGTTTTATCGTGATACAATTTCCTCAAGAGAAATAAGAAAAATATTAACACACCCATTAACACAAAAATATAATTATTTGGTCTCACTTAGCAAGCCTAAACTCAAACCTAATTTTCTCATCCTTACACTTATGGTTTCAGTTTCAATCTTCTTAAATCTCTCATAGCATTATCTTCCCTTCTTAAATCTCTCATAGCATTATCTTCCCATCTTCGGTCTTCACCACTTACATTTTGCCTCTTCTTCTCTAATCTCTACTCTCTTATATTCTTTCTTTTTCACCTTCTCATTTTTATGCAAATGTTCCCTCTTTCAATTTCGTTTTATCGCACATATTTATCTTTAATCTCTTCTCTTCTATGTTCTTTCTTTTTCATCTTTACTAATCTCTCATCTCATCTTTTTTTTGTTTTATTATAATATTTTTGATATTATTTTATGCTACTATTTTATGTTTATTATTTCACTTTTGTTTGATCTAATTTTTACATATTAAATGAAAGTTATTGTCTAAATATGATGAGTTTTATTGTTATTTGATAGTGTGTGAATGATAAAATACAAAGTTATGTTGTCATGTATATGTGTATGTATGACTAAACAGAAATATTTGTAAAAAACCGAACAAACCTCACCAAACCAAACCGCATTTGTTCGGTTTGGTTTGGTTTGATTTGATTTTTTTCCTAAAAGCCAACCAAACCGCACACCTTTTTCTCTCGCGGTTCGGATGATTTTTTACGTCAAAACCGCCTAAACCGTACCGCGAACACCCCTAGTGTTAAGTATTAAGTCCAATAAGACATTACTAGTTAGTAAAGGTTAGAAGGAAAAAGATAATTAGTGTTGTCATTTGGAGAAAAGAGAAAAAGAAGAGAAGAGAAGAGAAGGGGAGAAGAAGAGAAAAGAAGGTGAAACCCTAGGAAGTCAATCTTCAAGAGGTAAGGGGGAGAATCTTCATTATTATGCATTTGTATGTTGTTGGGTAGTGATTAGTAACATGCTATAGGATTGGATATCTCTAATTCTAGGTTTTTGATTCTCAAATTAAAGTTGTAATTTGGGGATTTTGGTGTGTAAAACTAGGTTTGATGATATGAATAGGTTCCCTATAGTGTATACATGTTATATGATGTTTATATAAGGTATAATAAGCATAAAAACTGGTTTGGGATGGATTTTCGTGGTTGGGCAGAAGCTGTCACATGAAGGGCGCTGAGTGCGCGGGGTGGCACTTAGCGCGACTCACTGTATGCAGAAAAATAATTATTCTAATTTTGCATGTTTTGGCTTATGGGATTGCTTGCTTATGATTTATCCTTAATTTACATGATTTCTAATAATTGTATTGATGAGTTTCAGATCATGTTTGGATGCGATTTCGATGAATACATGCTACTTGAATTAGTGTATGCATGTTATGTTTTGGATGGATTGTTGAGAATAACATGTGCTGGCTTAAATACTATATGTTATTTATAATGTGTGATGATGTTATATGCTATGTGCATTGCTTGTTGTTGATGAAACATGATGTTGTGCAATTGGCTGATAATTGACATGAGTTGAATTATGGTGATATGCTTGAATAATTGAGGTTCGTGGATAATCTTAATTTACATATGTTGCTTGATGAATTGCACATGCATCCATTGGTTTACCTTGAAAAATGAGGTGGTGAAACTTTGGGTTCACATTTGACTCGATTCTTGAATGGATAAGTAGCGGTGAAACGGTGACAATGGTGGCTTTTGTCTTGTCCGGATCGGAAGTGTGGCTTTGGTTCTAAGTTAATGAATCAAAAACGGGGTGAACGAAATGTTCGCAATGGTACCACGTGCATATTGAGTCACATTTCATTGTTGTCACATGAGTCATTAATGAATATGGATTATGTTTATTGGCATTGTGATACTAGATTACGTGAACAATTAGATTGTTTAGATTGATGACAATTGTGCTAATTGTAATAAATGCGAATATGTTATACTTGGAATGTTTGTATGATCATATTATGTTGGAATATCATTTAAAGTCTGTGGAATTCATGAATATATGATGTTTCTATATTTCTTCCAATTATATATATTTGGATAGTTATGTGAATTCTCACCCTTCTGTTATGATGTTGCCTCTATGTGGGTAACGTGCAGGTTCCGAGGATAGCGGTGCTTCACACGAGACTAGTTGAGGAGTTTATATATTTATTCCTTATACTAGGTATTGAGTCATTGCTCTGGTCATGTAACACGGAGATTGTCTGGATTTCTCCTTATACTATATTTTGTATTCGTATGTTGAGATACTATGTTGATGTGGTCGTGGTGCCGATGTATGAATCTTTATGACTTGATTATGTTATGGATTCATTGTTGTTTCATCCAATGATTATAGTATGGAATGTAATCATTGATAGTATCTAAGATATTACATACTCCGCTGTAAAATGCATAGTTTTATTTTAAAGCATGAAATTCAAATATGTGTTATGAGTATGATCAGGTGCATGTTAATGTTTGTTTTTGGTTTTCCTAAGTATGCGTGCATTTTATTTTACTCTGATTTATACCATGATTAATTGGGGATAGAAAAGGGTTGTTACAATTTTCGCATGTTCCTGATGATGGAACTATTTTCCCCAGCAAGTCGATATATCATTTAACCCTTCATTGGGAGTTCCCTCTCCCCAGTATATGGACATTAAATTATTCTGATTGTTCCGCAATGTATTGGTGCCAGGAAGTTTCCTTCGATCTCTGTTCCGATAGCAGAAGACCTACTTGTGATATTCCAGGAAAATGCTCGACAATAACTTGAACGCCCTAATCGAGGTCAAAGTGGACCATTTATGATGTCCCCGGTGAGGTTGTACCTCGTTTCATCCCCCAACAAAGTTGATTTCATCTGGCAGTGCAAGGCTTTGTTCCTCAAACAGAGTGTTTGGATGGAAATCCCTAGTAGAGTTGTTACTCGTCAAAGTTCGAATCATATTCTTTCTAACAGATTGATGCACTGACAATTACCTTTATCCCCAACAGAAGCTATGTTGTGGGTATTATATTCCCGATGGATGTAACAGTGGAAGCTCTTCGTCAAGTGTTTCTGATTATTCCCCAGTTAATCTCTATTTAGCGAATAATTTCCCCACGTAGTCGCTATGCAATGGTTAACTTCCCCAGGAAGTAATTTTCCCTACGAAGTCGTATCCCCAAGGAAGTTGTATTCTCCAGGAACCCATGTTCCCCAGGAAGTCTTCTATTGAATCTCCCCATTTATCACCGAATTAACGGTGGTAGTCTTGCTCCGACAGCACGCTTCACTTTCCCCTAGTGAAGTTCGCAAATTTGGGACATGTTCATGACGTGGCCAGTGGTTACTGGTTACTCATTTTATTTTCTTGCAAACATGCATCATCGCATTGCATTATTCTATAGAAAATTTATACATTGCATGGAACTGTAAGCCAGGAACAATAATCTTTGTCCCCGGTGATACTCTTATAATCCCTTGTTAGGTTTGGTGTGTCGAAAAATCCCAACGCGGATGGATTCTTTTAAGATATCTAAATCCCTATGAAGTCTAGTTGTCACTAGTCTTTATTTCATTTTTGTTGTGTCCCAGTTCTTCCCTAGCGCAACATTTTTCTGTTAGGTCAGGTTGTTACTTGTACCTATGGAGAACAAGTGAGATACTTGTTTCTCTTTTCAAGATACGTGGTTTTGTATATTCTTTTGAAGTCTGGTCTGCGTTTCTAGTCTTCATTTTCGTTGTGTCCTAGGCAAGCCCTGGCGCAACATTTTTTTGTTAGGTCGGGTTGTCACCTGTACCTATGGAGAACAAGTGGAATATTTGTTTCTCTTTTAAGTATACAGTATTCTGTGTATTCTTTTGGAGTCTAGTCGGCGTTTCCAGTCTTCATTTTTGTTGTGTCTCAAGCAGGCCCTGGTGCAACATGTTAGGTTCAAGTGGGATACTTGTACCTATTGAAAGCAAGACCAATACTTGTTTTCTCCCTCAAAATTCAGCGTTTATTCTGAGAAAATCCAGTTGTCACTGGTATTTCCTTGGTGAAGTTAGGGGTTGGGCATGCCACCAATTCCTTGTGGGTTAAAGTGGGATACTTGTTCCTTCACTCAAAATGCAACATTTATTCTAAAGAGGTCTAGTTGTCACTATTCCTTGGTGCTTTCCCAGTGGTACAAGAGTTGGATCGCTACCAATTCTTGTTAGGTTCGAGTATCACACTCATTCCTATTTTCATGGTGTAGCGGCGTTCTGCACTATGTGTGGAGTTTGGTTGGCATTTCCAGTCTTCATTTTTGTTGTGTCCTAGTTCTTCCCTTGCACAAATGGTTGGTTTAGGTCAACTAAATCTGCCAAGGGAGCAAGTGGGATACTTGTTTCCTTTCTTAGAGTACAGCGTTCTGAGTTCATAAAGTCTAGTCGTCGTTTTTAGTCTTTATGTCGTTGTTATGTCCCAGGCAGGCCCAAGCTTAACGTGGTTGAATTGGGTCGAGGACAATTCTTGTTAGGTTCAAGTACGATACTTGTACCTATTGAGAGCAAGTGGGATACTTGTTTCTCTCTTTCCAGAATACAGCGTTCTGACACTATGTGTGGAGTCTGGTCGGCGTTTCCAGTCTTCATATTTGTTGTGTTTCCAGTTCTTCCCTGGCGCAATGTTCCTAGGTCGGGTTGTCACCTGTACCTATTGAGAGCAAGTGGGATACTTGTTTCTCTTTTTTCAGAGTACGGTGGTCGGAGTATTTTGTTGGAGTCTAGTCGACGTTTCCAGTCTTCATTTTTGTTGTGTTTCCAGTTCTTCCCTGGCGCAATGTTCCTAGTTCAGGTTGCCATCAGTACCTATTGAGAGCAAGTGGGATACTTGTTTCTCTTTTCAAAGATATTGTGTTTTGAGTATTCTTTGAAGTATAGTCGTTACTATTCCTTATCCTCTTCTCCCGTGAAGCTCAGTGGAGTCGAAAATCTTTTTGTGTCTTTTGGTTTGACACCAAGATTTTGCATGCAATCGTGGTTATACACATGGTCTGGGATTCAAAGTGTAAATTTTTGAGTTCATTGTATTCAATCACCTTTTACCTTGTCGCTTGGAAGGCGGGATGCCAACCTCGCTTTAGTTTAAAGGATGATTGATTAGGGGCAGCTGTTGTACCCCAAAATTTACCCTCTTATTTTTAACATCTTTGGATTATAGTCCCATTATCATAAAATACATGCGTAGCATTGATCTCAGGGTTACGAGGATCAAAGCATCTCATGTTGTGAAAGAAACTGCGCGTTTCGGGCAATTCAGACTACTTTGAGCCAAAAATTGATATTTTCGGTTCGTATGCGTGATGTATGATCTTTTAGTCAGAAGGTAATCTCGGATTGGTTCGACGGACTTTGGAACCATTTCAATATGTTCTCTAATTCATTTATTCATATTGAAAGTCGATTCATCAAGGAAGGACTCTGATAGTTCATTTCTTAATAAAGTGGAATTTAGTTTCTTGTGCATTTCTGACGCTCTGGAGTTCATATCTCTTAGCACGTTGGGTATTTTTGGATGATTTTTGACTGGAAAGTACCTCTTTATATTGTCTCAAACTTTCATTCACAGGTCGGAGGCTAATTTTGTGAAGAAAGTCTCCGGAAAAATTAATCTTTCAAGTGGGATAAACTGAGTTTTATGGCTGAACTGTGTTCACGGTGCACTTAAAAATCCGTAACTCCTAATTGGAATATCGAAACTAAGTGGGTATGGTGTCTAAAATTTCGTCTCGATGTCCTCTACAACTTTCATTTTCAAGCCGAGAGCTAATTCCTTATGGATCAATACCAGAATTTTATTCTTTGACGGTGAATGTTAGCCGAACCGAGCATTTTTAATTTGACGCGCAACATTCAAAAAATCATATCTCGCTCGATTTTTATCGAAACGTGTTGGGACTAGTGTCAAAAGTTCACAAGTTTTGTTGGCTTCAACATTCATGAACATCTCGAGTTTGGATTTTGATCGGAAGATCTCCGTTCAAAGCAATTTCTCCAGGTGGCGCAAATAAAATATTGCACGTGTTAGACGTCTGAAAAGTGAGATGAAACTTCAAAAATTCATATCTCCTGGACCTTTCATCCGATTGAGTTTAAATTTAGTCTCTTATAAAAAATTTCGTTCCTAACATTTTTCGTGTTGCGATCGAGTTCAAATTCGGAACGGTTCTCGAGGTTAGGGGTTGTACACGAAAATTATCCGGATAAAGGCGATTTGGGTCTAATCTTGGATCCAAGGCACTTCAAGGCCCAAAATTAACACCTACAAATAAAATTTTGCACTCACAAATCAGGGAGAAGAATTCATTTGTTAAATTTCCACTCCAAAATCACTCTCTCCTCTCTCCTTTTCTCTCATCTCAAAGTTGCACAACCACCTCAAACCACCAACAACCACCACCGGAATTCCAAAACCACCGCACCGGAAAACTTTTTCTTTTATTTTTTCTCTCCTTCTCTAGTACAGCCCCTTCGTCGTGTTTCTTCATCACCGATTGGTCTTCAATTCCTCTTCAATTCTCCTATTCTAACTTAAATTCCAAGTAAGCACTTTGTCATACCCCAATTTTTGACCTAAGATACCACCTTACATATGCATCACTGTATCACTAACAGTTTCAGAACAGAATAGATCGTGCGTGGCTTCTAGAAGTCAAAGTTAGGGTTTCTTCAAAATGTCATCTGTTCAAGATATAGTCAATTAGGGTTTGAGTTTCCACTCACCTAAAATGATCTATCTTAATCAATCATCAATATTTGATCTTCAAATTCCCAACTTTTTCTCATGATCTACCTTGAATCGACCAATTAGGGTTTTGATCGAAGATAGTGAATCATTGACTTTCTACTCAATGGATGACCTATTTGCTTGAAGATTGATCTTAACATCTTCAATGCAACATCTTGACCTAATTTCTTGATTCAAAACATTGCAAAATCCATGTTTCTTCATCAGACAAATTCTGAACCATCTGATGAAAATTCATCTGCTCAAAAAAGTCAAACTTTGACTTTTGGTCAACTTTTTCAAATCCAAACTTTTTCAATCATAAAATAATTTCAAATAATCCATCATGATCATAAAAAATCAAGAAATGTGAAAAGGTCAACAAAAAGTCAAGATTTGAATTTTTTCTAACACTTAGAAAATTTTTCAAGTGTTAAGAAACATGGTTTTTCCTTACTTTCATGGCCATTTTTCACCTAGATCCATTTGGATTCAGAAAAAAATCAAAACATGAAAGTTGTATATATTGTTACAAGCTTTCCAAAATGTCCAAGAACTTACAAAAACACTTTGTCTAGCTAGGCTTTTGATTTTGAAACATAGAGCTCCAAAACCATGGAATTCTAAGATCATGCTTCAAAATTATAAGTCATTTTTTCACAAATCTCTCTTCTAGAAGCCTTGTCATCACTTAGAGATAGATTATAACTGATAAATATCAGTTATGCATGATTGAGAGGAGGATTGAATCAAAGAGAAATTTCTAACCATGGTTAGAAAGTAACTTTTGCATTAAATGCAAGAGATTCCTTCTTACCACTTAAGCAAGTTGCAAGTTTCTCTCAATGATAACCATGCCTTGTCATTCAGATTTCTTGGCCTATAAATAGAGGTCATTTCTTCATCTTGAAACTACACCAAAGCTATCATAATCAAGCTTTCCTTATTTCTTTCTTAAATTCCAAGTTACAAAGAGGGAAATTTTGCAATCTTCAAACCTTGCAAAATCTGAGCAAACTTAAGTTTCTAACATGTTCTAAACATCATTTAGAAGTTGTTTAAAACTTAAAACCACCAGAAAAACTATCCAAACTCAGAATCATACTCCAAAATTCATAAACTTGCAAATTGAGCCTTAACTTGCCATCTCTCAATCTACTCGTGCTAGCCTTGAATTATCACTTTAAACATCATCCATACACTTCATAGAAGTGATCCGAACACTTAGATCACATCTGTAACAACACCAACTCCAAATTCAAAACTCACTTCAAGAAACTGCAGTTGGACTTGGGTAGAAAGTTCCAAACCATTTCAAAGCAAGCTTAGCATTCAAACACCTTCCATAAGGTCCAGTGAAGCTATAACAATCATCGAACAACTTCTGGAAACACTCTAACTAAGAATTCGATTTCAGTTCGAAGAGGTAAGTTGCTCAGACTTTGAACTCTATGATTCGTGCATTACAAATGAAAAATTACTTGGTCATCTTGTTTCTGCACTCATACTAAATGATAACCCTCAATCAATTTCACAAATCATGATCCATACACGATTTCATATTGATTATTAGAATTAGGGTTCATCTGTCCTTGTTCAAAATTAATCATCTTAAGTTCAAAGTATATAAAATTAAACATCACCATCATATTCCTGGGTTCAAAACGAACAACTTTGATGTTTACATCTTTCAATTTCATTGAGAAATGAAGAAGTTATGAAATCAAAGCTTGAGGAAGAAGAAGATGGAGATGCGCGCGTTTTTCAGTTTTCTATAAAATTCAAATTCTCGTTTTAGAATATATTTAATAGTTCGTGTTTTATTCACAGATGTATAGCCACCCCAGTGGTATTCAGCGCACTTTTCATGTCCTTTGCCTTGCCTATGGTCCAGGGTTCGAATCCCCCTGAGACCATTTTTTTCATCTTTTCCACATTTCCTTCATTTTTAAAACATTTTCAAAAAAACTTGTTTTTAAATATAATTAAATGAAGGCGTGTAAATGACAAGTTAAACACATGGCTCAGTGGTAAAGCTTTTCACTTCTAAGCCAAAGGTCCTGAGTTCAAACCTCCTTAGGACCAAAATCAAATTTTTACTACTTGTTTTCTTCACATTTTTTATCAAACTTCAACATTTTCAAAAACCAATCAAAACTTCTCATGTTGAGATGATTTTTCGCACACTTTGTCATTTAATATACCTATTTTATGATTATGTCAAAAAAATCCAAAAATATTTTCTTTTGATTATGTTTTTATTAAGTCAAAAAATGAAACATTTTAAGTATTTTTTTAATACTTACAAAAATGTTTTCTTTCCAACTTTCAAACTTAAATATTTTTCAAAACATCTTGTGAATATCCTTCACTTTTCAAAATCATTTTCAAAACCTTTTCAAAAATATTTCAATAAAGTTACACACCTTTTTTCCATGATCAATTAGATTTAAAGATAAACCAAACCAGGTTTCTCCTTGAATTTCTTAATTGATCATGGGCCTCCCTCACGGTGTAAGTCCCAACCCTTTTTATGTACATATTCAATTCCTTGTACATATCCAATCATCTTTGTAAATATTCAAGCATAAACAAACTTCGTTCGTTTGCTTTCATCCGCTTGTTTATACACCGATTCCATTGGTATTAAGAGAAGCATTATTCCCGATGAAACTGCTCTTAAAACCAATGGGCCTCCCTCACGGTGTAAGTCTCAACCCTCCTATGTACATATTCATTTCCTTGTACATAAACACCCCTTCGTGTACATATTCGTTCCCTTGTACACATCCAAAACCTTGTATACATTCAAGTTACACTCGCTTTAAAACGCTTGTTTTATACACTTGTTTATATTTCCTTCATAAACTCTTGTGAATACACATCACACACTTGTTTATATAACTGTTCAGTTATAACATAACAATTAGCCTAACAACTAGGCTCCCTTTTAGCCTCCTCTTGGGATTAGTATAAGATAACTCATTCATCTGAGTTAGCCTCCTCTTAGGCTTCATATAAGAAAACTCATTTACTGAGTTTAGCCTCCGCTTAGGCTTCGTATAAGACAACACTCCCCTGCTGAGTTAGCCTCCTCTTGGGCTTCGTTCAAAAGAACTCCCTCGTTGATTTTAGCCTTCTCTTGGGCATCAAACAAGAAAGAGACCTGGAAATCTCTTAACAGCCTCCTATTGGGCTTCCAATACAAAGAATCACCCACGCTAGGATAGAACCCTAAGAGGATGATTTCCCGATGAAATCACTCTTGAATCCTAAGAGGATGGTTTCTCGGTGAAACCACTCTTAAAGTCAAAGCCAACCATACCCTATAGCTTCCTCTTGAGCTTCATACAAGGACCATCGATGACCCTCGAAATGCCTTCTCTTGGGCTCACAATACAAGGACCCTCGATGGCCCTCAGAATGCCTTCTATTGGGCTTACAATACAAGGACCAACGGGCTTCTTAAAAGCATCCCCCTCATCCATAATCAATTTCTCCTCGAGATTTAGACATTTATCATCTCTATGGAAGAAGTATCTCATCTATCACATCACATACAATCAACTTTTCAAATCACACTCTTTTTCAAACAAAAACATCTTTTAATCTGTAAGTGGTAACGCTTGTACACTCAAGCAAAACACCCAATACTTACAATTAAAGATTCAATCATCTTTCAAACATCTTTCTTAACTCGTAAGTGGTAACGCTTGTACGCTCAAGCAAAACACGTATAACTTACGATGAAAGATTTAATCAATCAATCCTTCAAAATGTATGTGATGAAATAGATTAGATATATTTTTCATTAAGATGACATTTGTCTTTGTCTCTTAATAACATCCCGTTGCTTCCACTAGCAAAAGTGGGAACTACGATTTCTCTGACTTTCTCAACCTCCTTTTGAGAATACGTAGGCACAAGGTCTCATCCTTGGCGAGCATACTTCTTTTTCCCTCAAACCAAACAAACCATAGCTCCTTTTAGATCCGAGCTACAAATGCTCTGATTCCCATTAAGGGATATGTATCTTTGCGAGCACAATAACAATAAAACCTAAGATCCCAATGATCTTTGTGAGCACAATAACAATAAAACCTAGGATCCCACATAATCTACCCTTCTTAAAATCCAAAGGAAAAACTTTCCCAAGAATAGAAATAGCAAATTAAAACACACAAACATATCAAACTATTCATATATAAAGCTATAGATAACTATATATATTTAGGGTGCCACATCTATTACCTTTATATAACAAACCCCCTTGCCCGGAATCTCCCCAATGCGTTGCGTCTAGTTCGCGCTAGTCGTAATGCATATCATATTTATTGAGGGTATTGCAGCTTTCCCCTTTTTCATCTCATTTTTCTTGTGTTGGAAACAACAAAGCTTGATGCTCGCAGCATCTTTATAAACAAATCAAAAGAGTAAATTGTTTCGAGCCAGAGAATTCGAATTCAGATTCGATTCCCTCGCGCGTCACTTTTTAATGCGAACAGAAAAAATGGCGACTCTGCTGGGGAGTACGCTAAACTTTTATTTTCAAAACAAATTGTGACTCTGCTCAAGAGCACCAAGATTTTTTTTTTCAAAAAGAAAAAAAAGGGGTTAAGCTTTCATATGTGCATATGTTTGTTTTTCTTTATTGTGTGTTTTCGCGATTTCATCTGATGGAAAGAAATCCTAACCCGGATTTAAGAAACATTTTAAGATCTAGGTGGGGGTATAGTCCTATTAACTTGTGGGAAGTTTCATTACTTACTAAGTTAATTTGAGATCCCTCTCTCAGTGGAGGTTGTCTTGGGAGTATTTGTGTTTAGAAAGTATTTGTGAAGACATTTTGCTTTCGAGAGAACTAACGAAGCTGAGTGGCTGTAGAACACATAACCCATCCTGGCCATTTAGGGTGTAATGCAGAAGCTATTCAGGTGTAAGCTTGGAATAGTTGTCATGCGAGACTACGATCAGGCGAGTTTTTCTTGAAAAATATTATTGGACTTCGAGTATTCAACAAATCCGGTAATATTTCAAAGAGAAGCGTTGAACCTGTATTATCAGTAGAACCCTGTTTCACAGATGAATAAGCCCTTAGAACTTACCCACGTTTGGTTCTTATCGTTGGTCTCATGCTCGTGACTTCAAACGCTTAAACGTGTGTATAACCACTAACCATGTTTGTATCTTTGTGGCATTCATGCATTCATTCAAAAACTTCATTTCTCTTCCCATTTACAAAGAATTTAGAGATTTTTCTTTGTAAACATTTTAGGTTAGAGTGATGGACGTCAAAAGAAGATTTACCAAGAAATACAGTTTTAGAATTCCTGATGTAGGAAAGTTAAAAGAGTTAGCATCCTTGGTAGAAGATCCAACAGATTTCAGAAAACGCTATGGAACTGTTTTAGTTGTCCTAAACACTAACGTTGATGAAGGACTTCTCAAAACTTTCGTTCAGTTTTATGATCCAGTCTATCGCTGTTTCACTTTCCCCGATTATCAGTTGATGCCTACTTTGGAAGAGCACACACACATCCTAGGTATCTCAGTATCAGACAAGGTGCCTTTCAATGGTTTGGAAGCCATTCCTAAGTCACCAGTCATTGCAGCAATGACTCATTTAAGGAAATCTGAGATAGACAAAAACCTGACTACCAAAGGAAAACTCTTAGGATTAACTTCAAAGTTCCTAATGGAGAAGGCTTTTAAATTTTCTGAAGCCGGTAGCATGGTAGCCTTTGAAGCTGTTTTAGCTTTGCACATCTATGGATTGGTGTTGTTTCCCAACGTCCCAAGTTTCGTTGATATCAACGCCATAAGGATCTTTCTGATTGGAAATCCCGTTCCCACTTTGCTTCGTGACACGTATTTCTCCATTCATCATAGGAATCGTCAAAGAGATGGAACTATCGTGTGTTGTGTACCTCTGTTATTCAAATGGATTGTCTCACACTTGCCTAAGTCTCCTATCTTCCGCGAAAACAAAAACGGTCGACATTGGTCTCGAAGACTCATGTCTCTTACAAACGACGATATCCATTGGTATACCTTGGCAAACAATGAGATGGAAATCATTGAAAGCTGTGGAGAGTTTGCCAACGTACCTCTCATCGGTACGAAAGGAGGAATCAACTACAACCCATTATTGGCGAGATGTCAACTCGGGTACGCAAATTCCAATAAACCTTTTGGTTTTACAGTAGAAAACTACTTTTATCACGAAGGGGAGGATTCCCAAGGTTTGAAAGCCGGAATGATAAGAGCTTGGCATCACATCCGAAGGAAAGAAAAGGGTAGTGCAAGGAATTGTGTAGCCATGGAAATCTACACTTCTTGGGTAAAGAAAAGAGCGAAGGAATTCTGAATGCCTTATGCTTATGAAGAACCCATGTTCCCAGTGGTAGCTAAATCGACCACCATTCCCGTTGAGACTATGGGAGAATACCAAGAAGATTTGGCCAAGATGAGGCTAGAGAAAGAAGCCTTGGAAGACAAGTTTCTTAAGACTGACTTTGAAAATGAGAAGCTTAAGAAGCAGGTCAAAGATCATGAAAAAACGCTTTACTTCCAAGATAAATGGCTCATGGAGAAAGATGAGAAGATTCGTCAAAAATATAACACGATCAAAAGATACATCAAAGAAAGGAAAAGAAAGCTTGAAGAAATGACCACTAGCAATCCTGCTCCTGACGATTGGAAGAAAGTCATCAACAAGATGAAAGCCGAGTGTCGCACCCCAAAATTTCCCCTTTGTTTTACCTCATTGTTTCAAGCATAGATGTTCATTTATTGTGGCTTCAGAGGAGTTCCTACTGGGAAATTTTCATGAAAAATGTGTTGGGTTTCGAAGGAAGGTTTTATTTTGTTACCGATTCAATTTGAGAATAATTCAAAATTCAAGAGATTTCGATCGGTTTCGGATTATTGGTTCAAAAGGAACTGTTTGGAATTATTTGTCCGAAAAGGAGCTATTTGTTTTTTTTTTTGGAATTTGAATTCAAAAAAATAATTATTTATTTTAGAATTTAAATTTTAAAAGAAATTCTTTGTTACTTGGGGAATTTAAATTCGATGGAGGGAAGGATGTCGTTCTTAGTGTTTGAATTCGCTAGCAAAAAATATAATTACAAGTAGTTATTCAATTCATATTGGATATGTTACTCATTTCAAGCGAAGGTACTCAAGTTAGGATTAATTCCTTTTTCTTTTTGTGTGAAATGTTCATCCGATCGAAATTCTATGCAAATAGTATTCATGTTTGTATTCATTCATCTCAAGATCCACAAAGTTATGGAATTACAAGTTCAATGTTGAAAGGGAAAAATTATTATTATTTCATTGAAATTCATTTACAAATGTGAATTACAAAGCCATAAATTTACAAAGATGTCTTAATTCTAATGCTACAAGCTTATAAGGGTTGTTTTGGTTCGAGCGAATTGAGGTCTTCCTCCGAGCCATTCTTCACATTCGGGCTGCCCTTTACCGTCTCCGTCTTCATCACATCGTTACATGAAAACACAAAAAGAAACAGGATTAGTAATTATAATTGAACATCAAAGAAAAATCAAGAGAACATTTCGTTTCGAACTCATCATTAGGTATTGTTGGCGGGAATCAGGTTTTAAGATTGTTAATCCTCATAATCTTGTTCAAGATTAATCATTGGTGAAAAAGAGCTTGTTTTCAAATCACGAATTAATTCGGTTCACAAACGAAGCCGAAACTCAGTTATTCATCATAGTTATAATTCCTAATCCAACAATTCAAGAAGCCAACAGATTAATCCAACAGTTCAATCATTCCTAATCCAACAGTTCAGGAAGCCAACAAGTTAATCCAACAAGTCAGAAGCAACAGGCAGCACTATAAACAAAAGCAACAGGCAGCACTATAAATAAAGGCAACAGGGCAGCAATAGAGACAAGGATATGGTTATCAGCACCAGCAGTAGCAGGAGGTATAACAGAGCCAAAAGAGGTAAGCCAAACAATGCAAGCAAAATGTATAGCAGCAGCATCATAAAAAGAGGAAGGTGTTAGTTTCAAAGTTGGTTTTTCACCAAAGGGGAAAAGCAAAAAAGCCAGAATTGATGATGAAAATCCCAGAGCAAAGGAGGTTTGGTCAACCAAGACAAGCATATATTTGTTCTTTAAAACACAATACCAGAAAAAGAGACAAGATAGCATTTGTTCTTAAGATATACCAAGCAGAAAAAGGAAAAGGGGATCAAGTGTGATATTTGTTGAACACAGTTCCAAAAGAGAGATAGAGACAAGGTAACATCTGCTCAAATACAAAACAAAAAAGCATAAGATATACTGGTTCTTCACAGTTTCAGGAGAGAAAAAATACTATCAGTTCCCAAAAATCAAACAGATACTAGTAAGAACCAAACTTCAAAACCAAAAATTACAACTCTCACACACCAACAAGAACCAAACTTCCAAACCAGAAATCACAACCCTCATAATCCCAGCAAGGAACCATTTCCAGAAAACATACCAATAGAAACCATTCCAAATTGGAAAAAAAAACGTAACAGAAAACATAGCCAAGACCAAATATGATATATGTTCTATCTATTCAAAACCATAGCAAAGACCAAACCTAGCATCTGTTCTAACAAAAATCAATCATCCTAACATCATTTTCCCCCAGAATACCTTCAGAATTTAGGTTTTTTTTCCAGAAAACATTGCTCTGAACAGAGAAAGAAGAAGAGAATTTCGAAACGATCTCACCCGAAATACCATCGAAAGAGGTAAGGTTGCTTCACTGCTGCCATTAAAGCTCTAGGGTTTTGGAAAAGCTTTTGTGCCATCTGTAAAAAAAAAAAATATAGTCATGCATCAGTAAGTAGAAACGGTTAACAAACCGAAACCCTAAGGCCTCGCCGCCGCCGTCACCGCCGTGAGGCGATTTCCGGCGCGGCTGCCTTGTGTTCCTGTTTGGGTTTCATCAAGAGAGTGGGAGAGAAGGTGAGTGTCGTCTTCTGGGTAAGACAGTCGAGAGAGAGCGACGAGGATCCGTGGGATTTCTGGGTTAACCGTGGGCACAGGTGAGAAGGTGAGGCATACGTGAGAACGAGAGAGAGAAACGAATGAACGCAAGTGAGAGGACAAATGCATCTGGTCCCATTTTTTATTTTTTTAATTTGTTTTATTAATTATTTAGTTAAGTTATTTAGTTTTGTTTTTTATATATTGTTTTGGTGTCTAGGTCTGGCGGTGACAAGTGTCACCACCTTGTTTTCTTTTAATTTCTTTTCTTTTTTTGGATAAATATTTAATTGTTTTTTTTTTTAAAAAAAAATATACAAAAGATAAATATATTTAAATATTTGGTAAATACGATGATACATCCCTTCGGCCGTTGGGGTATTTTGGAGACCAAGATCTGACGCATCCAGTCTGCTAGCACATGTTAAGATTTTGGCTGACCAATCGTACAAGGATCAGATGGATTTTTTTCGTACCTCCCAGAATCACTGAAGTACAGGCTAATTCTAAACTTTCATCTTTTCAATTAATTTATTTTATGCGAATAATATTTTTATTGCGATGTACTAAATAATAATTGGTTCTGATAGTTTTTATTTGATGAGTTATCGATTAAACTATTAGTTGATCTTTCATCAAACAGAAAAAATCATTTCTAATAATTATTTAAATTTCCGATTGTATTGTGTGATATTTGTCTGTTTATTTACTCATTCAGTATTTATTCATCATTGTACACTCTACACACAAATTAAAATTAAAATCAATCTGATTCCGCTTTGATTGGCTCATATGCTGATTTTTTGAAGGGTCTCATGGTTGGGGATGGGCATGGCCATCCTCACGAGGTTGATTAAAGCCCTTGTTGCTTTGATCAATCATAACCCGAAAATAACATTGGTCTATATACGAATTTTCCATGCACCAGGGTCTCATGGTTGGGGATAGGAGCACCTATCCTCACGAGGTTAATTAAGTCCATATACTTGATTAATCATAACCCGCTTCCATTTCATCTCAGCACGTATCTCAGAACGCTTTCATAATTAAAAGTTCCAAATCTCGATCCAACGTCGAGTTTCTTTTCAAAAATACTTTCATAAATAAATATTCTATTTCTCCCTCCTCCCAAGCATATGGTAGTCAGTCCAGTATCGACCCTCGACCGTATGTTTGGTGTCTTAATCGAATTTAATTAACGTGAACCTTGTTTCAGCTCACCTTTTCTTAACAAACTTTTGGGTAGAAAAAGATGGTTAGGATGTTTCTGTCCACTCATTCGAGTAATTGGGGCGTTAGCCGTTGAACGCTTATGGTCCAATACTTGTCTCCCGCATAAAAATAAAATAACTCATCCAAACTATTTTATCGCTCATACGCGAATCATCAAACTCTTTTTCGATAAAGAGTGTGCAATAGTCGTTTCAAACACGAACGAGGACTTAAGCTTTTCAAACAAACTAAACAAGTCCAAGTTCAAGCATTTGAAATGTCTAATGCACGATTTTTCTTATAAAATCAACACAACCAATTCAAACCTTTTTTGAGAGGAACTACGGAGTTTTGACTTTCCCATTGCACAAGGGAATACGTAGGCACACGGTTCTGAAACCGTGCCAAACTCAAAATAATAATAAACAAATTTCGTTTCTTTTTTCGATTATAACTTAGAGATTAGCGAATATACACACACACTTAGAACTAAACGGGTCCCATCGAGTACGATGGATGTAAGAGGTGTTAATACCTTCCTCTTACATAACCGACTCCCGATTCCATATTTTTGGTCGTAGACCGCCTTATCCGCATGTGTGGGGTTTTATCTATATTTTCCCGTTCCTTTTGGAACAAAGAAAATTAGGTGGCGATTTCACCTATTTTCGAAATTAAAAGGATTTTTGAAAATCGAGTTGCTTCACCGAGAAAGCCGAACTAAAAGCTTACTATGGGAAAGAAATTCTGAAGTTGAAGCTGCATCAAGCATTTGGTTCTTCATCAGACGAAGACGCTTAATTAGTTTAGCGTTATTTTTATCATTTAATTAATCATTGTAAGAGCTATGCTCCAAAAAAAATTGTTGTAATCTTCTTTCAATATTAATAAAATAAGAGTTTTCCATCCAAATGTTTACTCGAAATTTCTCTTTTAGCGTAAATTCTTTGGAAGTTCTTTTCTCTTTGCATTCATAATCATGCATCATACTTTGCATCTCGAGTTTGTTGTTTAGAGTCTTATCTTTTGGAATTTTTTCCAGAGAGAAAGATCGTCAAGCTGTAGCGTCTTAGAGTTTCTCGACTACGTTCACAGTCAACTCGCAGATACAATACTCGTGCAAATAGGAGAAAAGCAATGGAAGATTTTGAGCAAGAAAATGTTGCGCTTCGTAGAACAGTGACGACACTTCAGGAAGAGGTGGAGAGACTCACTTCTTTGTTAAGTTCATTGGCAACTACACAAAATCAGCAAACAACATTAAACAGTCAAAATCAAGCGACGACTTCAGAGATCACTACTACTCCAGTTGCAGTAAGTAATCCTCTCTTCAGTATGCCAGAAGGTTATACATGGGGCATGCCTTTCAATTTCGGCATTGGATTTCGTCAACCCACTTCTGAGGTGCAGGCAACCACGATTGAGGTTCCTACTTTACAGAACTCAGCATTTACTCCGCAGCACGGAGTAACCTTTCCGCAAGTCACTATGACGGTTTCTCAACCGATCAAGACAAACTCAGCTTCTGTAGTTCACGCTACCGCGGACGAAGAAGTCTATCATAACCCAGGCGACAACACGAATCCTCGTGGCCAAATGGAAAATCTCCAGGAACAATTCCATAAGATGCATCTTGAGATCAAAACAATCCGTGGAAAGGATTTGTTTGGGAAGAATGCCCACGATATATGCCTAGTTCCTCGTGTAAGGATACCCGTTAAGTTCAAAGTCCCCGATTTTGAAAAATATAGAGGAAATTCCTGTCCGCAGAGTCATCTTACAATATACACTAGGAAGATGTCTACATATAATGACAATCACCAATTGCTCATTCACTATTTCCAAGACAGTCACACCGGTGCCGCACTGAAGTGGTACATGGGACTAGATAGTGCAAATATCCAGACATTCAATGACGTAGGTGAAGCCTTTGTCCAACAGTACAAATTCAATTTGGACATGGCTCCAGATCGAGATCAACTCCATTCTATGTCTCAAAAGGAAAAAGAGACTTTCAAAGAATACGCCCAACATTGGAGGGAAATTGCTGCCCAAGTTAATCCACCGTTAGAAGAAAAAGAAATGACCAAGGTCTTCCTAAATAATCTTGGCTCATTCTACTACGAACGCATGGTCGCCAGCGCTCCCGGAGATTTCATCGAAATGGTAAGCATGGGGATGCGACTAGAAGAAGGAGTCCGAACAGGACGCTTAACCAAAGAAATGGGGTCTTCAAGCGGAACCAAGAGAGTCGGAACTGGTTTCCCAAATAAGAAAGAACATGACGTTGGAATGGTATCCCGAGGGAAACCAAGGAAAAATGTCAGTCACCGACAACAGGTAGCCAAGATAGCACCAGTTGTTAATGCAAATTCAAACATGGGAATTACCCCACAATTTCAGCAGAATCAACAGCCTCGACAAGAGGCTCAACAATTCAACAACAATCAGAATCGTACTCCTCGAATCTCACAGTTTGATCCAATTCCGATGATATACACGAAATTATATCCTGCCTTGATAGAAAGAAATCTTGTGCAAACAAGATTACCACCTCCAGTACCAGACAAGTTACCTTGGTGGTACAAAGCACATGTGTCTTGCCCTTTTCGTCAAGGGGCACCAGGTCATGATCTCGAACACTGCATAGCACTGAAAGCCGGAAGTACAAAGATTAGTGAGGGTTAATCTTCTCTCCTTCAGGAATGCAAATCCAAATGTGCAAGCAAATCCACTTCCTAATCATAATGGACATACCGTGAATTTGATACTAAGAAATACAAATCGGTATCTTATCACCAACATAAATATGATAAGAGAAAGCTTAGTACAGCTCCACGCTACATTCAACACAATGGGAGCCTTTGCTAAGCATGACTACACAGCCTGCAGAATCCGCTTCACGGATTTTCGAGGATGTCCAACTGTGAGAGCAGACCTTCAACGGTTAATAAACATTGGAGACATTCAGATCTTTAGAAACAGGAACAATTATGACGTGAATATGGTAGGGTATTATCCACATGAGCTTTTAGTCTCAGATATCAACTCAGAAATTCCCGAAGTAAACGTCATTATCCCCTACTTCCATATGCCCAAGTGTGTAGAAGTTGAGTATAACGGTCCAAAAGTTCCAGACTCTCCTTTGGTTATCTGTTTACCTGGTCATGTTCCTTACAACTCTGACAAAGCAATTCCCTATCAGTACAGCACAACTATGATAGAAGATAGGAAGGAGAAACCCATACCAACTCTTCCAACCATAGTCAATATCGCTGAAATAGGGCGAATAACGCGAAGTGGACGTGTGTACACCCCGTTACCACCAAAGCAGCCCATTGCTCCCGCTGTTGGACAAAATCCTGTTGATACACCTCCTGAGAATCCTATGGGAATTCCTGTTGGTGGTCAAGATATAAACGTTGGCCCGTCTAATGGAACCAATGTCAACTCAGACTTCGAAGAGATTCTAAAGCTGATCAAAAAGAGTGAGTACAGAGTTGTAGATCAACTAATGCAGACTCCCTCCAAAATCTTAATACTCTCTTTACATCTGAATTCTGAAGCCCACCGAGAAGCCTTGATGAAAGTGCTAGATCAAGCTTACGTAGATCACGACGTAACTACAGATCAATTTGGTGGAATTGTAGGCAACATAACGACTTGCAACAATTTAAGCTTGATGAAGAACTCCCGAAGAGGAAGAGATCATAATCTTGCTCTACATATCTCTATGAATTGCCAATCAGACTCTCTATCTAACATGCTAGTAGACACTAGCTCATCCTTGAATGTAATGCCAAAAACGACCCTCGCTCGTTTATCTTACAAAGGAACGCCGATGAAATCCAATGATATAGTGGTCAAAGCCTTCGATGGATCGAGGAAATCCGTTATTGGGGAAGTCGACCTTCCGATGACGATTGATCCACATACCTTCAAATCACCTTCCGTGTCATGGACCCGCCACCGCTACATTTGTTTGTTAGGACGACCTTGGATAAATGAAGCAGGAGCAGTGACATCCACGCTCCACCAAAAACTGAAATTCACGACAAATGGGAAGCTAGTAACCATTATTGGTGAACAAGCTTTACTAGTAAGCCATTTGTCCACTTTTTCTTTCATCACTGCCAACGATGTTGAAGGGACACAGTCCCAAGGCCTCTCGTTAGAAGGTGAATCTACAAAGAAAAACAGATCATCTATTTCCTCTTACAAAGAAGCAGGGCAGATAGTGAAAGACGGTAATGTCGCAGGTTGGGGACAAGTAATAAATCCTGTCAACAACGAAACTAAAATAGGGTTCGGATTTGCTCCGGTACTTCCAAGAGCCAATCAAAGGGATGAAACTCTTCGTCCAATCAAAGAAGTATTCCACAGCGGAGGTTTCCTAAACCCTATTCCTCAAGAGGTTAATGTTCTTATCGATGAAGGTAATGAAGATAATCTCTCTGAATCCGAAGAGTGAAGCACTTATCTTGATAGCTCTGAATATGTGTCCCATGAAGAATCGTACGCGCCATTCTATCCTCCTACAGACGAATTCAAAGGCATGTTCCTACAAAAGAATGAGAATGAAATTCCATCTATCCCATCTGAAGTTTAGGATACTTTGGGAGAACCAAGTGGAAAGTTTGACTTCATGGTAAGATACACTGCACCTGAAAGCTCAAGAATCAGAATTAAAGATATCCAACCAACTGGATGGGACGATCCTCTTGAGTACCCCAGTCAACCAGAAGAGTCATACACATTTTCTCGATCTCATCATCAAATTGAGATCCCAAATGAAAATCTCTGCTTCAATACACCTGCCGAGGATGTTAAGCCAGATTTTAATTATCACTATGTCAACACAATTACCGAAGAAGATCAGGAAGACAATTCTGGAAACGAGTTGGAAAGTGTCGCGGACAATGAGTCTCTTCACCCAGAAGATTGGGAATAACATCCCAAAAATCCAGAATACATGCCACTTGAAAGCACATATGCTGCATTATATGCTCCTCGACCTGTCAATCAAGCAGAAGAAGATCGCTTCAGCAGCACAAAAGGCAAGGTCAACCGACCAGAGTCTTCAAAGCCTGTTCGACCAACGATCAAAGTCTACACAAGAAATAAGCCAAAAGGAAAACTACTAGAATATCTAGACTTCCAAGGAGTTCGTCACTATTGGAAGCCTGTTAAAGCTCAGACTGATGTTCATAGTTCTAAGTAGTTTATCTTGCTTTTGTTTTGAACTCTCGCATCGCCCAAGGCAAAGAGATGTTTTATAGGGTTTAACTTTTAAATAATTTCTCTTTGTCTTGCCCAAGACAAATGAGTTTGTATTTAGGGCCCTGTTTCATATTGTGAATCATAAATAAAAGCGTTGTTTTGATTCCCACATTTTGTGTTTGTTTTTCTTTTTTTTACCCTTTTCTGGAAATGGTAATCCTAAAAAACCTAAATAAAAACAAGCATCTTCAAATAATAATAATAATAATCTGCATACACATTCACATTAACTTTTTTCTAAAAAAAAGGAAAAAGAAGAGTTAATTAATCAAACATGCAGATTAACAAATGGACAAATCCATTGAACGCAATAACTCTACGCTCTCTCTCAACTTTGAATTCCCTGTGTTTGACGCCGAGGAAGAAGATGAAGAAAAGATCCTAGATGAGATTTCCCGACTTCTTAAGCACGAGGAAAGAATCATTCAGCCTCACAAAGAGCCTTTGGAAGCAATCAACTTAGGTTCTGAGGAAGACAAAAAAGAAGTGAACATCGGAGCTCTACTTGACAACAACGTCAAGGGCAAACTGATAGATTGATTAGTGCCAAAATGTAGTTATTTTGTATATATGTTTTGTGGCACTTATCTGTTCTTGTTTGTTAATAATCGTTGAATAACCCCAATTTTTGTTGTAAATACGTTTTAATGTGTTTTGCGTACATAATGTACCGTTTGATAGTTGTGTATCTATTTTTGTAGGTATTTGTTGCATATTTGGAGCATGACGGAATAAAGTGTCGAAGACACGGCTCCGAAGATGCATTTTTGGGAAGAAAAATAGCAACTTTCGCGCTTAGCGCGGTTTTGAGCGCGCTTAGCGCTGTAAGGCGGTTTAAGTAATAAAGTAGGTCGCGCTTAGCGTGGCTAGCGCGACCTGCGGGATTTTGTTTATAAATTATTTTCAAAACAGATTTCTAATTTATGGTTTTGGGGAGGATTTTGATCCCAATTTCCATCAACCTTCACTTTTGGTAGAATAGCTTAGAAAACAACTTTAGGGCTTGCTCATGGATGATTGGAGGTGGATTGCTCTTCGATTGGCTCTGACAACCAATGTAGATCTGTGGTTTATCTCTTCTCCTCTTTGTGTATTTCTATTTTGTTGGGTTTGTATGTATATCTACTCATAACTCATGTATATTTGTCTCCTTTGACGTTGTATAAAGTTTGCTTTACGAATTTGTGTTGGTGATTGTCTTAGGTTTTTACTCTATGTTAGGGATTTGAGCTTAACTAGAGATAGATCGCTTAGATTCTTACCTAGGATAGTTATCTGTTAGTTTCTGAATGCTAGAAATGGGTTTAGAGATGACATTCACTATAGAGTATCTGAACTTAATACCTCTACGTTGGTCAAGTATGCCAAAGATGGGTATGGAGGTGATGCAGTTGACTTCAGTGTTTTCGAGGTAGGCCAAAAATGGATATCTAGGTGATTCGGGAGGATTCTCAATTAGGGTTAGAAATAGCCAAGGTTGTGAGAGGTATGTGATGACACGGACGAGTATCGTAGGACGAGTATGACAGGGGTGATAGATTTAAGTCTGTGACGGGTAGTTTACATTCGTTCCGGACAAACTGTCTATCCTTTATAAATTTTGTTCATTTACTTTTTGTCTTTTGTTTTCATCTATTTTAATCTCAAACTCATTAACAGTAGAATTGTCGAACGACGAATCAATAACCAATCTCTGTGGACACGATACGATATAACCTAACCGGTATATATCACCCGGTAAAAATAATACCAACCCTTTGCTTGCCGCTATACCGCTGCAACAAAATGGCGTCGTTGCCGGGGATTGGTATTATTTTTTCTGTACTGCGATAATTCCGTTGTTTTTGAGTTTTGTAATTAATGTAAATGTTGTATGGGTTTTGTATATGAACTTGTATATGTTACATGTACATGTTGTGTGTTTACTTTCCATACTTGTACATATTTGTGATTTTCTTATGTTGTGAATTGTCTTGTACTCGTAACGTTTGTTGTGTGGTTGTTAGGACACTTTCTTTAGGTTTCTTGTGTGGCAATACCATGGCATGACGAGAGGAGGTTACTAGTGCTCGCACAATAAAGGCGTCGAGCTTACGACGTAAAACAAGCATGTTTATTTATGTTGTTTATGTGTGTGGTGACTTGTGTTTTGACAAGTTGAAATAGGACTTGCTCTTAATTTCAATTTTTCACTTTTCAACTTGTTAATTCCTTTTCACCAATTGTGTGTATTGTTATTTGCTTTTGTTTTGTTATGTCAATTTGTTATTTTCCACAAGTTTCTAGTGTTTTAGCTTGTGGAAGTGTGTATGTATTGTAAATATTGTTTATATTTGTAAATGAGATTGTATAGGTGTGTAAGTGGAGCTTGCATAGTAGTTGCACCTGTTGTTGTCATTTTTCTGCAACTAGTGTAGCGCGCTTAGCGCGCTCTGCTATGCAGGGCCAGTGAATTCTTTTAAAATTTCACTTGCTTTTCCTTTTTCCCACTTTCACCAAGGCTTTTTGTATTGAATAAAATTAGTATTGTTTTTCTAATTCTTTGGTTGTTGTTTGGACTCAAATTTTGGTTCGGTAACTTGAAGACTTTTGAGGTCATTTTCCGAGTTTGATCGTTTCAACTCGCGGATGTATGGTAATGATAGTTTTCAAAGTTGATACACGTCAGGTACTCGCTTATCGCTTTCTATAGCATAACATGTTTAGGAAATTTATCATTTGTATAATTACCATGCTATTCATTCTTTTTGCATTACTTGCTCATGAATTGAATCACTTTAGTACCATTTTTAACCATAAATGTGAGAAAGCTTTCCAATGTTTACATATGTTGAGAGTCCACATTCTTATTTTAACTGGATTTTATTATGCTTAATCTTGTGTTTTGTGTTGATTGTATGATTGCAATAAAATGATCAAGGCATTTTGTTGATTTTGAGCATAACTACCTTGGCCAAATATTCAATTCACCTTGTGAGTGTGTGATCCTTTGTTAGCCCCTTTGAACTTTTATCAACATCCATTTTTATTTGAAGTTGATGCTTGTCTATGAGTGTCAATTCACCCTTTTTTTGTATGGATGTTGATTTCTTTGTTTCTTGAACCCTCAACTATATATTGTTGTATGAATTTTTACCTTGCCTTAGAAACTAGGGAGTATTCACATAATGATGTTGGTTGGATTCAAGTTGGGGAGAGGAATTTTTATGTACTTATATTGTGGTAGGTATGAGGTTAAGAGAAAAACAAAAGAAAAGAAAAAGTGAAAAGAAAGATTAGAAAAAAAAGAAAAAGAAAAGATTAGAAAAACAAAGAAAAAAGAGAAAAGCTTTGAAAAAGAAAAACAAAAAGAGTAGGAATAATGTTATGTTAATAAGTGAGGTATTTTCTGGTGTGAAATTTGTGATGAAGAATAAGTTTGATTGAAATTATATTGTTTGGAACTTTGTGAGTTGATCACTCCCTTAGGTTTAGGCAAGTTTTTGTTTCGATTAGCTTTAGGACTTATCACTTGTTTGTTAACCAAGCCACATTACAACCTTGAAAAGCCCTTGTGATTCTTGCATTTGTATTTTCAATACGTTTTTGGATGAATGCATAATTTAGTCTATTGTTTGCAATATTGTGAAGGAGTGCTTTTTTATCCTCACCTTTGTGTGTTCTTCATCTACCGATGAATTTTTGCTAGGTGTGATTCATGATTGAGCTTGTTTTGTTTTAGAATGTTTTGCATGATTTTTGTACTTAGGATTTGTTTCGTTTATATGTTATTGTTGTAGTATAGTGGTAAGTTTGTATTTGTCGTGTACATTTTTCGTTTGAACCATACATTTGTTTTCCGTTTTTAAAACTTGTTGATTTGTGATTCTTTTATTATCATCTTTTGTTTCTTTAGGTTTACTTGACTTTTTTTGAGGACAAACAATGTGTCAAGTTGGGGAGAGTTGATAAGTGCCAAAATATAGTTATTTTGTATATATGTTTTGTGGCACTTATCTGTTCTTGTTTGTTAAATCGTTGAATAACCCCAATTTTTGTTGTAAATACGTTTTAATGTGTTTTGCGTACATAATGTATCGTTTGATAGTTGTGTATCTATTTTTGTAGGTATTTGTTGCATATTTGGAGCATGGCGGAACAAAGTGTCGAAGACACGGCTCCGAAGATGCATTTTTGGGAAGAAAAACAGCAACTTTCGCTCTTAGCGCGGTTTTGAGCGCGCTTAGCGCTGTAAGGCGGTTTAAGTAATAAAGTAATAAAGTAGGTCGCGCTTAGCGTGGCTAGCGCGATCTGCGGGATTTTGTTTATAAATTCTTTTCAAAACAGATTTCTAGGTTATGGTTTTGGGGAGGATTTTGATCCCCATTTCCATCAACCTTCATTTTTGGTAGATTAGCTTAGAAAACAACATTAGGGCTTGCTCATGGATGATTGGAGGCGGATTGCTCTTCGATTGGCTCTGACAACCAATATAGATCTGTGGTTTATCTCTTCTCCTCTTTGTGTATTTCTCTTTTGTTGGGTTTGTATGTATATCTACTCATAACTCATGTATATTTGTCGCCTTTGACGTTGTATAAAGTTTGCTTTACGAATATGTGTTGGTGGTTGTCTTAGGTTTTTACTCTATGTTAGGGATTTGAGCTTTACTAGAGATAGATCGCTTAGATTCTTACCTAGGATAGTTATCTGCTAGTTTCTGAATGCTAGAAATGGGTTTAGAGCTGACATTCACTATAGAGTATCTGAACTTAATGCCTCCGCGTTGGTAAAGTATGCCAATGATGGGTATGGAGGTGACGTTGACTGACTGTTGTCGAGGTAGGCCAAAATGGATATCTAGGTGATTCGGGAGGATTCTCAATTTGGGTTAGAAATAGCCAAGGTTGTGAGAGGTATGTGATGACACGGACGAGTATCGTAGGACGAGTATGACAGGGGTGATAGATTTAAGTTTGTGACGGGTAATTTACATTCGTTCGAACAAACTGTCTATCTTTATACTTTTGTTCATTTACTTTTGTCTTTTATTTTCATCTATTTTAATCTCAAACTCATTAACGGTAGAATTGTCGAGCGAAGAATCAATAACCAATCTCTGTGGACACGATGCGATATAACCTAACGGTATATATCACCCGTAAAAATAATACCAACTCTTTGCTTGCCGCTATACCGGCAACATAGATCTTCTCAAAGAATATGTGATGTGTTTGCTTGGTCCTTCCAGAACATGCCAGGTTTAGATACCAGCATCGTGGAGCATTACTTGCCATTAAAACCGGAGTGTCCGCCATTTAAACAAAGACTGAGAAGGGTTCACCCAGGCATGGCTGACAAAATCAAAAGGAGGTTCAAAAGCAACTCGACGCAGGTTTCCTCGTCACCTCTGAATATCCTCAATGGCTAGCCAACATAGTGCCTGTCTCCAAGAAAGACGGAAAGGTCAGAATGTGTGTTGACTACCGAGACTTGAACAAAGCAAGTCCAAAAGACGATTTCCCACTACCGCATATCGACGTGCTAGTGGATAGTGTAACACCCCAATTCTACCCCGCATAATTAATAATAAAATCAGAGTTTCAAAATTTCATTAAATAAAATTGAGGTATCACATATTCGCATTACCAACAATTAGCATTATAATGCACATCAAAAGTCGGATATACCGATTCATACATAATTCATCATAAACACATATGAATAATCACAGCACAACGGATATGTTTACGAAATATACATCACATCATGTTGTCATCAATACATAAGGTTATAACATAATAAGGTAGTATACACAAACTATCCTATCAAAATAATGACGCCGCCCAAATCCCGAGTGTTACTACGATCAGAGCAGAACGATACAAAATAAAGTGACTCGAGATAATCCTCCTCATCCTCGGGGATCACCTGCACGTTACCAATATATAGGCAACAACAAAACAACCAAAGGGGTGAGATACTCCAAAACATATAATTAAAAGCATGATAGAATATATAGATAGTTTTGGGAATTACAGTTGATACAAGTTAAATAAAGTATGTCGACATATATTAAGAGTTTACATACTTCAAATTAGCATTAGTGTATAAATTAGCACTTTAACTCCATCACATAATCATTATATTCACATCAACACAAAACATCATGTACCATCGCAATTCAATCATCATTCATCAATTAAAGACTTAATGATAAACAACTCGAACATAAACATAACCGACTCCATGAGACACGACTATGTTATGCATGTGGTACCCGTCGCTTTGTCCATAAATAGGAACACTTGGCATAAAGTCCATCGTCGCTTGGCATAAAAGCCATCGTCGCTTGGCATAAAAGCCCTCGTCGCTTATGCAATGTATGTGACTCAATAAATAACGACCACGCAATCAACACATCATCATCGCTCATCACAATTGACATAAAGTCCACATCGCCATATTTATTCACATCCAATAAACATGTCATCGCATCGCATAAACAATAAGTATTCATAATTAAATACACCGTCGCAAACATCATTATCAATTAATCCACTAATTCCAAAAACGGAAAAATAGCTAAAAACACAAATAACCGTCGCGAAAGCCATTCTTGATTACCGGCATAAATTATAAACATCGACATCGAAATCGGATAGTTCATATATGTCTTAAATTGACTAAAACACAATCCGGTTCAATTTACCGTAAATTGGCCTATTTCGGGTCGTTCCGTAAAAACTCACAATTTTGAAAAACTAACTTCACCACTACGTTCTACACGTCAAGCTTAGCTAGCATGTCAATTTTCGTTGAATTCTGAGCAACTTGCTCCGTCGTCAAATTTACCGAAATCAAAAAATCGGAGCATAATCGGGTTCTAAATTTAATCGGCTATCTTATCTCCTAATTATATTTTAGTGATACAAAAGGTTACTAGGTGGAATTGAGATTTTAGAATGAAACAGAATGTATTTCCAAAGGAATTATGCAGGAAAAATAATTTGTGAAAAAATCAGCTAAATGAAAAACAAAGCGCAAAACTCATGCCTCCCAACACACAGGACGCACGCCCCTTTGTCCATAACAAAGAGGAGGCGGGTGCCTCATAGGTGGACGGTCGCATCACTAGTGGAGGTGGGCGCCTCCCCCTCCTTGCTCTTTCCATCCTCTTCGTTTCAAATTCCCTATAATTTTGTTGTTTCATAGTTTCCATATTTTTTTTCTGTTTTCTAGTTTTACTGCTAAGTTTTTCTTTTCCATTTCCACTTCTACTTCCATTTATAGATCATATACAACCATACTAATAACATCATACCCATAATCTCTACACCTAATACAACTTCTCTAAACATTTTCTACAATCAACCAACTAAACTCTATAAACCAACTATCAATCTTTTCCCCAATCCAAACTATCACTAACAAACCCTAACTATATGAGATAGAACTCAAACCCCTTACCTAGCAAGTTTTGAGTGTTATTGATGATTCCTCAACCAAGCAACCAAGTCTTGCTCTTCTTCTTGCTCTCTTCTTCTTCTTCAACCAAAACCCTAGCTTTTCTCCAAACTTCTAAACTTTGTGTTTTTGATGTTGTGTTAGGAAATGGGTGGAGGAAATGTTTTTATATGATATAAGTCTTACTAGCCAAACTTTAGTAAATTGCTCACATACCCCTCTTCTATTCTTAATACACCAAATATATCATCTAATTATATCATTAACTCAATTTATAAATAAAATTCTAGGGAATTAAATATCGGTCCGAATAATATTTTACCGAACCGAGCGGGCGTCGCCAAAATATTATTAGATATACCGATTAATATAATTATTTCCGTCGCCAAAACAATCGTCAAACGATAATTCAAAATATTAATATAATATAATATTAAATAAAACAGGCGTTCTATAGACCGCAAAGTTCAACATCTTTTCCTTCATGGATGGTTTCTGGCTATAATCGGATCGAATGGCTCCAAGACATGGACAAGACATCTTTCATCATGCCATGGGGCACATTTTGCTACACAAAATGCCGTTGGATTAAAGAATGCGGTAACTTATCAAAAGGCAATGACTACACTCTTTCATGACATAATGCACAAAGAGATCAAGTCTACGTGGACGACATGATAGCAAAGTCGACGAAGAAGCATATAGAATATCTCTTGAAGTTGTTTCAACGACTAAGGAAATTTCACCGCTCAATCCTAACAAATGCACCTTTGGGGTAAGATATGGAAAACTCTTAGGTTTCATCGTCGGTTAAAGAGGTATGGAAGTTGATCCGACAAAGTCAAGGCTATTCAAGAAATGCCTACGCCACATACGTAAAAGCAAAAGAGGATTTCTTGGACGGTTGAATTACATCTCAGTTATCTCTCAAATGAGCTACTTATGGGCCGATATTCAAGCTTCTCCATAAAAATCAAGAGGTTGTGTGGATGAAGATTGCCAAAAAGCGTTGTGATATCAAGGAAAACACCCGAACCTCCAATATTGATTCCTCCAATTGAAGGAAGACCCTTAATCATGTACCTTACCGTGCTAGAAGATTCCATGGCTGCGTACTTGGGCAATAAGATGAAACCGTAAGGAGGAGCATGCCATCTACTACTTGAGTAAAATGTTCCATTGTGAAACTCATTACTCCATGCTCGAAAAAACATGTTGTGCTTTGGTGTGGGCTTGACGTCTCCGCCAGACATGATCAATCACACGACTTGGTTAATCTCCAAAATGGATCCAATCAATCGTCTTTGAAAAGCCCGCCTAACGGAAGAATCGCTCGATGGCGGATGTTATTATCTCGAATATGACATCGATGGCGCAGCGGTCAAAGTGTGATACGGTGAACCGACTTTGTAGGATTTTGTATCCAAATGTGCGGATAGCAAGAGTCGCCACCGACTTTTATTTTTATCCAATTAAGGGAAGGTAAAAGTAAGAAAAAGACCTTCGTTAGATTACGAGTTCGGAGAATGGTTATGAAAAGGAAGGTATTAGCACCCTTTCCATCCGTAGTTATCTACGGCTCTTAGTTACTCTAGATCACTTTTAAAATTGCTTTCGTGTGTTTGACAAAATGTTTTGAAAAGGCATTTCGCTTTGACTTTGTAATGACTCATGTAGGAGTGTATACAAAGTGTTCGAAAATGTTTTTTGTTTTGAAAAGAATTTGAACTTTGAAAAAAGTGTGTGGTGTAAAAAGCATTTGATAGAGCAAGCAACTAAAAGACTTATTTACCCACTCAGAATTGGTCGTTTTGTTGTACTTCTACATTCCTTTAGAATAGCGCTAGCCATACCATTAGTTAGTAGGTAGCTCCATTCGTTGGATGTAAGCGGGACATTCGAAGGACATTCGACATTGGATGGTCATAGAAAGCAACTTGTAGGAAGTATCCTAGCACATTCGAAGGACTATCATCATTTTCGTGGCGACAATCGAGGGTCAAGATCATGTATTCGGAGGCGACATCGTGGGTCTATGATCTTTGTATCGAAGGGACTATGATGATTTGTTTGGAAGGCAACGGTGCTAGAATACCTCTACGTTCGAGGGACATGACCATTTGAAATCGAAGGCATCGAGAGAATTACCCTAAGGGCTGTGAAAGAAGTGTGCCAAATTCAGATATTTTATCTTGAAGATTAGTGTGAGCTATGTCCAATTATTATCTTGCCATACACGCCTAATTACTAGCAATTGATAAGGGTGCGGAAAGTAAAAATGCGGAATGTAAAGTGCGGAAAGATAAACCTACGCTATTACATGGCTTTGGGGCAGATACATAATTAGGAGTGCGGAAAGTAAAAAACCTAGATTAAACTATTACATCCCATGAGCAGTTACATTATTGGAAAATAAAAACGATAAAGGAAAACGTCTGAATCGGTGCAACCTGTGAAAGTATAAGAAAATCGGGAAATATGATGAAATTGAAATAAGAGAAAATGTTAGAAAAAATGCAATTTTTAATATAAGAAAATTAATATATGCTGGAAATAAGATAAATAAGCTAAGATAATTTTTTGGGATTTTTTGGAAAAGATTTAATAATTAAAATGCAATTTATAATGATTTAAATGCTAAAATAAAAATAAAATAAATATGCATGCAAAAATTATATTTTTTTAATTTATTAAATTAAATAAAGATTTTTGTGAAAATAATGCAAAAAGAAAAAATGTTTTGGTAATTTTTAATGCGAATAAAAATAATGAAAACAATTAAAATTGAATGCAAAATTAAATAATATGAAAAATATGAAAATAGAGTTTTGGAAAAGTGTAAAAGGGATTATACGAACCAGGAATCGAGCTGGGACATCCCTTTCAAACCTGAAAACCACCGACCAAGCGAGCCAACGCACGCCATTTGAAAGCAGGATGGTTTGAAAATAACACGCGCTTCGTCTGCTTCCTCCTCGCGCCATCCATCGTCTTCTCGATTTGAATATTTGAATTTAGCGTCGGTCTTTGTTCGGCGCAAGGTCCCCGCAAATGTCAAAAATCAAGACACATAATATAAATACATTCTAAAGCCATGGTTCGATTAGAAATCATTAGGATGCAATGGTATAGGTCTCATGGTCCAATTTTTCCGTTTAAAGGAAACCCTAAATCGTGTTCGAAACCCTAGTTATGGTGAAACACGATTCCGCCATAAAAATCCAATTGGTTTGCCCGAAGCTTGCAAGCTTGATTCTAAACACGACAAACAATCAAAACAGTTAATAATGCATGAATGTTAGAATCGAATTTTGAAATTTCAAGAACAAACCGATTTGGTTTCTTGTTTCGGATGGTTTTGAATGATATAAAAGTCTGGATCGACTCTAAACAACCCAAGGAACAAGATGGAATGCTCGAATCGGTTGGATGGTTTGGAACTAGGATTGCCAATTGCTTGAAGGTCACGAATTTTTTGAGTTTGAAACTAGGGTTCTGGAGCAATTCTTCTGTTCTTAATCATGTGCTATGCATTGTGTATTTATATTGGATGGAATTGGAGCTGATTTGAGGAAGAAATCATCATTAATCAATGCAAATCAAATTTGATTTTGTACAAAATCAAATTTTCAAATTGATTAATTTTCAATCCAATCTTGCCATATCAATCCAATTTTCGAAATTTCTGGCTTTGTTGAGTTACTTGGATGCCAAAAAGAGAAAAATCAATTTGCAATTAATTTTTGATTTTATACTTTATTTTTGAATTTAATTTGTATTTAAATGAATAAATTCCAAATTAAATAGAAAAATAAAATAAAAATTCGTGGCTTTGGCTTTGATGTTCCAAATTGTATGAGGAACAAGTTTGGATGAAGAAAAAGTAGGCCCATTTGCAAAGTTTTGATTTTTGAAGTATCTCTCTTGTGCATTCTTCCAAAATTGCCCAACTTGTAGATGGTGTAACTTGCTCAATTTTCCACATTTTGAGTGTTCTTGGACTTTTGGAAAGCTCTAAGAGTCCTCTAAACAATGTCTTTGGTCTCATCTCAATTGGAGTTACCATGCTCAAAATATCTTCAAAACAAAAGTTGACTTTTGTTGACTTTGAAAATGACACTAATGTTTTGAGCTATACCTCTCAAATGAAGCATTTTTGGACATTCTTGTGAGACATGAAGTTGTAGAGAATTGAATTTCCTTCAAAACAAGAGGTGGTGGAAAAATTTCGAGAATGAGAAAGTTATGATCGGTCAAAGTTCGATTGACTTTTCATCTAGAAACCCTAATTTAGAAAGTTTGACTTTTGGGCAAATCTTGAGTTTTCTTGATGAATCATGATCAACCCTTGATCAAATGATGAATGTAACTTCAAAATGAGGATGTTGACCAAAAATCGAAGTTTTGATATATGTTGACCACAGTTGACTTTTGTCCAATACACCCATTTTCAACCATCGAGCAATTGTTTGAGGAAACTTGACTTGTGAGGCTTGAAACTTGACATGGAGAATCTTTGAAGCATATGAGGAGGCATGAAGACCATTGGAGATGTTGGAAATCCATCTTGACTTGAGAGATACCAAACCCTAGTTTGGGTTGATTGTCTAGGAGAGAGTTTGTCTGATCAACTCTTGAGGAATCCTTGAGTATGTATGAAATCTCTTGAGTAGATGGAGAGCAAATTTTGGGGTATGACAGCTGCCCCTGTTCAATCTTCTTGTACTGGAAGGGTTAGATTGACACGTTGTCTTCGTGACACGGAGGTAGAAGATGATTGAACAAATACACCAAAATTTGCACCGCCTGGTGGATGATGCGGGAATGGGCTTCGGATGCCATTTGGAGAAGTTGGAGACTTATTTGGGGACGAGTCGTCGCTAGACTCGAGGTTGTTAATAGGAGAGCTGACAGAGATGGGCTTAAGATGCCATCTAGAAGGTCGGTCTTTGAGTGAGTCGTATGTTAGACTCTGTAGATGTTCCTGGAATGGAGAGGAGATGGGCTTAAGATGCCATCCGAAGGGAGTCGTACGTTAGACTTCGTGTTCACTTTGAATGAAGTTATTGGTCTGTATTGATTTTTAACCATATATGCAGCATTCTGATAGTGAAGAGATGTTGACAAATAGTCGGAGATGGGCTTATGATGCCATCCAAGGCAACTGAGTCGTACGCTAGACTCTGTAGTTGCTGTTGATAATCAGAATAAATCTTCGCGCTGATTACTCTGGGAGAGATTGTAGTTGGCAAGAATGTGGATAGCTTCCCTGTTGTGCATCGGGTGTTGATCCATTGTTATCGGAGGATAACGGGTGGTCTTCGGATAGTTTTCCGTCGGTTCGGGGCTTAATCTGGACACATCGTCGGAGGCGGTCTTTCGAGATAGTTTTCCGTCGGCTCGGGGCTTAATCTGGACTGTTTGTGTCGGTGACTATTACTGTTTTGGAGAAAACAAGAAAAACTTTGATAGAATATTTGTTAGTCTTATGCAAAGTATGATGCATGACGATTATATGAAATGACATATGCATGAACTATGACTTTATGAGAAATGTATGAATGATGAATGTTGTGGTATTTCAAAACATATCCATCTTGAAGAAGATGCGGATATTACATTTGAAGATTTCTAACTTGCTGGGAATTGAGTAGGTGAGAACCCCGCTTTTGAAGGAGAAGAAAGATACCCTGGATTCCTCCGATGCACTATCTGACCAAGTCTTGGGCCTAGACGTTGTTGAGGAAGGTAGAGATTTGAGAAGCTCGTTGTTGGTGATCTCATATATAGACCCTGCTGAGGAGAATCTGGGAGGCGATCCGTTGGGGACCTTGTATGTAGATCCTGCTGAGGAAATTTAGGAGGTGCTCTACTGGGGATTCTGAGTGTAGATCTCGCCGGAGAGCATTTGATGGTTGCTGAGAGACCGGGCTAGAAGAGTCTGGAGTCCGTTGTAATCTCTGGCTGGGGAATAAAAAGTGTATGTTTCCTCCGATGCACTATCTGACCAAGTTTTGAGTCTGGATACCGCTGCCGGGGAGAAGGGGGAGGATTGAGAAATATCCGCCGGGGTTGAAGTGTTACTGCTTAGAGACTGATGTAACGTTGCTCGGTTGAGTGGAATCACTGCTGGTGGATTAACATATACTCCGTTAGGGAAGGTGTGTTGTGGGTGACACCTTTATGCTCTGTGGGGAACTATTCGTTGACTTTCGTCGTCATCCCAATTCCCGGAACCTGTAGTAAGTACTTTTGCATATTCACTTTTCGTATGTTTGTGATCAGATTCTTATTGTCAAATGCGTATAGTCATTCAAAGCAAACGTTGGACTTATTGCAAATAACAACAACAGAAATTGTAAAGAGAAAGAAGCTGTATTTTTTTTTGAAAGGTGGCGTATGGCCAAGTAGTTTGTACACAAGAACGGTAAAAAGCTATGCGGAAACAATCTCGTTAAGTCCCAACTATGCTAGTACTCATATATTTCAACTATCTCATCTCCTTGCTGTCGGTAGAAAGTGAGTAGGCGATCTTCGCCATTTGAATCTTGAATCTTGATAGTAGTGCAGGCGGTGATCGGGAAGAGATATAGTCGCGCTTAAATCCTAACTTTTGCCTAGACCGCCCTTCGGGTTTTGGTCTGGGATACCCTTTTTGCCCAAGCCGCCTTTTCGAGTTTTCGACTTGCGGGTGTACATGTTTTGTATGTATCCTTAACTTTTGCCCGAACCTTTTGGTTAGCGGGATGCCATATTTTTGCCTAGGTTAAATCGACCTAGCGGGTCTCTTCTACGCGTAGTATTTTTTGACTATATCTGCGTTCACGGGTGTGGGAAGTCTTCACCATCCATGGTGCTAAGTATCATAGCTCATGGGAAAATATCGTCTTGACTACAAATGGTCCCTCATGGGTGGGAGTCCATTTGCCCACAGATCACCTTGTGGAAGAATGATGCGCTTGACTACTAGATCACCGACTTGGTAGACTCGGTGCTTGACCTTCTTGTTAAATGCTCGATCATTCGTTTCGATAAATCATCCATGGCGGATGGACGCGAGTCGTTCTCATCGATCAAGTCTGGTCAAGGCGAGTCAACCCAATCGTCTTAACAACTCGCCTCTGGAGGACTACGGTTGAGGTATCTCGAACCTCGATGGGTAAGGCGGCTTCCATACCGTATCTGAGAGAGAAGGGGTTACCCACATGGATGTTCGCGGTATAACTCGAACATGCTCGACACAGAATGAGATTCGGATGCCGTATCCCACTGCCCTTAATGTGATCACTAAAGCGAGTCTCCATATACTTGCAAAAACTTGATTCTTAAGTCAATAAGCGGCTTTGAGACCCATGATGCACGCCATATTCGCCATGTTGTTAGTCATTGAAACATAATCTGGCGGTGAAAGGGTGTGTCCGCTGCGAGGATGTAATGATGGCGCCAATGCCATTGCCAGTGCATTTGAGGCTCCATCAAGACCATAGTCCATCGGGATCCTATTCGGGTCCTTAAATGCAGGCTGGTTCTTCGCAATCTGTAACTAGTAGAACATCTTAAATTCAACATAGTGATAGTCATATACTCGATGAGCCAAATGATCGGCTACCACTTCCTTTGATCGCTTTACGAGAAGTGTCTTGGATGTCATACTCGGTCAAGATCATTTGCCATCTTGCTATTCTTCCGGAGAGTGGTTTCTCAAAGATGTATTTTATCGGATCCATCTTAGAAATCAACAAGGTAGTGTGAGTCAACATATCTTGTCTTAGCCGTGACAGCCAAGCCAGCGTTGCAAGTTTTCTCGGTGTGAGTATCTTGTTTCACAGTCGGTAAACTTTTGCTAAGGTAGTATATTGCATGCTCTTTTCGACAGACTCGTCATGTTGCCCCAACACACACCCATTGAGTTCTCTAACAACGTCAAGTACATGATAAGAGGTCTTCCTTGGCAGTGGCATCGGGATAGGAGGATTACAGGTATTCCTTGATTTTGTCAAAAGCGATCGGCAATCGTTGTTCCATTCCACTACTTGATCTTTCTTAAGTAACTTGAAGATTGGCTCACAAGTAGCGATTAGGTGTGCAATAAATCGCAATGTAGTTCAATCGGCCCAAAAACCTCGACTTCCTTCTCGGTGCGGGGCTGCATCTCTTGAATAGCTTTAACCTTGGCGGGATCAACTTCAATACCTCTTCCACGACTACAAACCCTAGGAGTTTTCGGATCGACTCCAAAGGTGCACTTGTTGGGATTAAGTCTCGATCAGTACTTCTTCAATCATCAAATAGTTTACGCAAATGATCGAGATGTTCTTCTTGATGCGTGACGAGCTATCATGTCGTCGGCGTAGACCTCTATCTCGTGATGAATCATGTCATGAAATAATGTTACCATAGCACGCGATAAGTGGCGCTGCGTTCTTCAGTCAAGCGGCATAACCTTGTAGCAAAAGTGCCCCCATAACAAAAGTAGTCTTCTCCATGTCTTGAGGAGCCATTTGATCGATTGTAACGAGAAACCATCCATGAAGGAGAAAACCTTATCTTGGTGTTGTCAACGAACATCAATATGAGGAAGTGGAAATCGTCTTTCGGACTCGCTTTGTTCGATCTACGTAATCCACACATTCTTACCTTACCATCCTTCTTACACGGGTACCACATTTGCAACCTTGGGGATAAGAGGTGACAGCTAAAAACCGCGTTGAGCGCTTCATAACTTGGCTTTGATTTTCTCGACATCTCGGGGCGCATCACGACAGACCCATTTCTTTGGGAGAAAACCTTCCTTTATCGGCAATCGGTGTACCACAATATCAATGTCTAAACCGGGCATGTCTTCGTATGACCAAGCAAAACCTCAATATAGTCTCGTAGCATCTGAACCAATCTTTCTTTAACTTTGTTCTCAAGACCGCTCTATCTTGATCTCTTTTACATCTTTATCGGTACCCAATTCACAACCTCGACTTGCTCTTCGTGTGGTGTATAACTCGCTCTTCTTCTTTGCGATCAGCAAGTTCTCCGGCACTTCACAATCTTCCTCACTTTCGTCTTGGCTTGGTAGATCGGATTATCGAAGTCATATTTAGCACTAGCATATTAAACGAGATTCGGAGTGATTACTGCGGTGTATCACGTGGGTGTGTGTAAGAACACATAGCTTTTGAAAGGGTGATAAAGTAAAGAAAGAAAACAAACAATTGAATGCAAAGTCCAACGATTTATTGAATGAAAATCATAAGCGACGGATAACCCTCATAAGCGAGCCATGGTGCCGGGCAAGGCACTAGGCTTTCAAAGTTTATTGTTCAAACATAAAAATACGAAAAGCAAAATAAAAACAAAAGCAATTACTCTGGCTAAAGGAGATTGGTATACCGTCTTGATCTTCCAATTCTTGAGCCCATGATCGGGTTGGGAAGATCCACTTGCGATGTCGAAGCCGTTGTCATCGTCTTCTATAGCATGGATTCCACTGGCTGATCACGGAAAGGAAGTTGGCGGCACGTTCGCGTATCATCTTGACCCTTGATAGTGAAGCCTAAACCGGTCTTGTCAAATTTGAAAGGAAGATCGAGGCTGACCCCAAATAGTACTACCTTCTTCAGCAATGACTTGAGCATCTTTCGGTGAGGCCATCCTAGGCGGAACTTGTGTAACCGGGAGTGGGGAGGTCAGAGCACAACTACGGTATTGTTTCAAAAGCTTGAGTCTCGAAGAATTCTCCTTCCATCTCGAGGTATCGGAATGACTGTAGATGGTGACCATATACTCTTCTTCACCACACTGTGACAACCTTCCCTTTCACGGGTACTTCAATTTCGATGCAAGGTAGAGGTATGCCTTGCCCGTGTATCGAGGCGTCCAGTAGGCAAGAATAAGTGGACGGATGTCCATGACAAAGAAAGTAGATTCAAAGTGCGGGAACCGACTTTAGCAGGAGTGAGCTCTCAAGTACCGTTCGTTTAGAACCATCAAAAGCTCTCACAATAATGTCCTGGGTCTCGAGAACCAACCCTTGACATCAAGTCGTTCAAAAGCATCTTGGTAAGATATTGAGAAGCGAGCCGGTGTCAGCAAAACATGAGATAGGGTAGCCCTTGCATTCAACAGAGATGTGCAAGGCCTTGTTGTGTTTCTTTCGGAAGGAGTCAAATCGACATCGAGAATCCTAGGCCGTTGTTGGCAGCCAGGCTAGCAATACAAACTTGAATTGATCGGTAGTAGTGTCTTGCGGCACATGAGCATTCTTGAAACTTCACCAAGGCATTAGCATGAGCCTCGAACACAAAAGCGAGCAAGCATGGAGATCTTGGATGGTCTGTCCCATTGTTCCACAACATTGTAGTCACTCTTCTTGATAATTTTGAATTTCCTCCATTTCTTGTTTGGAGGTGTCTTGACAACTTCCTTTGGTACTTCTAGTGGCGGGATGAGTTCTTGGTTCTTTCCCTTTAGTAGGGATATTGATTGAGTAGGCGGAATGCGTGGAGTCATGATGTCTTTGGAGGAGATCTGGAGAGAATACCCTTCGGTTGGTCACCTTCTTGGATCGGTGATGTTGTCAATGTCGGAATAGAAACTTGACATTAAGATCTTGATAGTCATAGGGTCTTGCTTGACACCATGATAGTAAACATCGACTCCATAATTCCAAGGATAGCCTTGTCGAGAGGAATATGGCTGGTCTTGGAAAGTGATAATGAGAGGTGCCACTCTAGGCACGGAATCGTGAGAGAAATCCTTATAGTGTTAACATCGGCATAGTCTTGAAATCGTCACCCCATCCGGTCGCCTTAACATCTTCAATAGGAATCTTGTAACTATCGGGGACGATGTACTTCACCATGTAATCATATTTTCCACTTGGCTGCCCCAGGTATCCCACAGATGATCAGTTTCATTCGCATTGTCAATCTTAACTTAGACATTTCTTCACACTTACACGCAGGGTGGTTTGAAATAGTATCTCACGGTTGTCCATCATACCTGAACACGTCTTCTCAACCAAGCACAACCATCGGTGCGGAGAGCACCAACGACAATTCTGGGCATCTGGATTGACACGGCTTGCAACAAATTCTTCTTAGGTCATCGGAGGAATGGTCAGTCATCTATGTTGAAAACATAAGTGTCACCATGACATTGGAACTCTTGTCATGGTTAGGCATAGGGCGTTGATCACATTCGGTCTCAGCGGGAGGATCAAACTCAATGCTTATCTTGATCATATCTTGAATCTTGTTTTGAGCCCAACAATTGTCGATTATCGTGCCACAGGCTATTGGAATGGTAAGCACACTTAGCATTAGGATTGTATCTCGGAGAGAAGTGTTGACATTACGAGGAGGATCCCTCAAGGTAATCAGCTCTGCTTTCAACATGTGTTGCAAGGCTTGCGACAATGGCATGTTGATCTTCGTAAAGTCTTCGTGGCGCGTTAAGCTCAGCGCGTTGTCTGTTGAGGTTGTCTTGATGTAGGATTGGAGATCTGCGCCCCACAGTTGAGCACGGTCGGTCTTGGCTCGGCTTTTCGACCATACACATTAGTTTCTTTCTTAGCACCAAAGATCTCTTGTGACATTTGAAGATGTCTCTACAGAATCTTCCCACTCTTGATACCGGCTTCAATGCGCTTTGTCAATATCATTTCGGTGAATCCGGATGAAGAATTTCCAATCGGATGATTGAAGAATGGGCTGTCGGTGTCCCCATGAACATATCAACCAACTCCCTATTGGACAAGGGTGGCTGAACTCTACGCGCTAGATCTCTCCACTTTTGAGCATACTCCTTGAACTTCTCGTCGCGACCCATAGACATGCTTTGTAGTTGCATGCGAGTGGGTGTCAATTCAGCATTGTACTCATACTGTCTGTAGAAAGCATCGACCAAATCACTCCAATGCGGATACGGTCATTCTCTGGTGATAGTACCATTCCAAGCGAGTTAGGACAAACTCTCTTGAAAATAGTGCATCCACAACTTTACATCATCGGTGTGGGGTTGATCTTACGGACATAGGACTTCAAATGCGACTTAGGGCAAGACATGCCATCATATTTGGAAAAAGTAGGAACTTTGAACTTGGGAGGAATCACCACACGGGAACAAGACTCGGTCATCAAAATTCAACCGGACATTTCGGGTTTTCCAGCATTGAGGCGATCTTCAAGTTGCTTGTACTTGTCATCTTCCTCAGTCTGGCCATAGTCGGAATGATCCTCTCCTCCTTTCTTTGGTTCTGTTGCTCACCTTCATCACCCTTGGTACTCCCTCGGCATGGACACTTCCTTGAGAGAGCTCAATCGGTGACCACTTTGGGACCCCTTTGAAGCGTCTACCCATGTTGAGGAGACCAACAACCTTCTTCTTCTTGTTGATGAGCTTCTTGGATCTTCTTGGCCTTGGACCAAGTGGTGAACATCTGCTGGCCCAGCATTACGAGCACGGAGATCTTTGTGGTCTGTTCAAGAGCCATTTACGCTAAAATAAATAGCGAGCAAATGAGAAAACCAATCTCAATGTACACGTGATGCAATGTTATGCTATGATATGCAATGTTTATGCGAATGCAATGCAATGTTTTCAAGGACCTAAGAGATTTAAATTTGTTAAACAAGCAATGAACAAACATTTATTAGTACTTCTCATTATTCTTTTTTCTTTTTAAGTACAAGAGATAGTTCAAAACAATAAAAGAAAAGCATAAAAATCCTAAAGCTCTAAGTCTCCCATGGGCGCTTCCTTTTGGTGCCGATATAGGCATTGATGCTTCGCTCCTCATGAAGTAGCTTGGTCAACTCTAGGACTTTCTTCTCACTTGCATAACACTGAGCTTCAAAGGTATCCCTCTCTTCTTTAATCTGAATCCAGGATCTCTTCAAGTCTTCAAAATCAGTAGGCATGTCAGGATGGAGAACAGCATAGGGTACGTCACCTATAGCAACAACGGGTTCCATAATTCTTGGTAAAGCAGTGCGAATGGCATCATGAGGTTTTGAGCTCGAGCTCGCACCCATTTGAGGTAAGGTTCCCAAGGAATGGAGTTCGGGTGCCCCAAAGTCTTGGTATCAGTCTTCTTTACCATGCCCCAAGCGTGTATGAACCTTTGTCGGTAATTCTGGAGATCGTGGTTGTAGTCGAACACAACATCTTGGAGAAGCATATCATGTGGACCATCTCTTGAGCAAAACCAAACTGACGTAGAGCTAAGAAGGGTTGTAAGTAATACCTCCCTTATACCAGTAGTGGTACATTAGAATTCTCCACAGCGCTCAATGAATGTGAAGTCCTTTTGAGAGAAAGATTCCAACGGATGTCGGAATGAGAGAGTGACATCAACCTTTGAGACCATCTCAACCTTTGTTCGTTCTTCAAAGCGATGGAGGAAGGTGCGAAATAAACCACCTTGAAAGCAGGACACAACACATGAGAGTTCCTTGTCTCTTAGTAGTGCAGTGTGGAGAGAATGTAGGATGTCTCCAAGTAAGGTAGGCCTTGGATTGCGGGTAAGGAACAACTTGATGGCATTGATATCTATGAATTGATCCGAGTTAGGAATAGAACCAAACCATAAATTAGCAAGGCAACAATGTTTTCAAATGCATGGAAACTCATAACTTTGAGGAATTCTCGGGCTTTCTTGATTAAGAACTTGGAAAGTAAACCCTTAACTCCACTTCTAGTTTCCCAATTGGCTTCAATATCTGGCGCTTAAGATGTAAAGGCGGATCGATGTCTTGAACTTAGGAACCTTTTCCAAACCGTGAATGGCATTTGGTCAAAATAGGTATCCCAAGTAGCAGAGAACTCTTCCATGGTAGGAACCAATGATAATCGGAAATGTAAAGCAATGGTGTTTGGATCGAAGAAGCTGGAATAGGACATGCATCATATCTTCTTCAAAACCGGAATAACCAAATCAAGTAGATAACCATGTCTTTTGATGAGCCGAGCATGGTGGGAATTTACGAAACCAATTCTTTGAGTTGAGAAGGGATACCCATGAAGTTGATTCGGATAGTCTTTCTAGAAGCCATAATCCCTACAAAGCAGAGCAAAGATAAATCCTAGGTCCTTGAAATAGTTAGAAATGATATGCAATGCAAATGATGTCATGATGTCATGTTTAGCACACACAACAATTCACACAATGAGCCTAGGTTTAAGGCTTGCATGAGGTATAGGTGATTACCCACCAAAAGTTTGAGTTGGTTCATCTGTCCTATAATAGTAAGGGTTCTAGGAATCTCATATCACAGATCTTTCTCGTGGCGCTTATTTCAATCTGACGGCCAAGTGGTCGATCGAAAATGTCCCAAAGTCTAATCTCGATGGCGTAGCATCAGTATCAACCAACCTCGGTCTACACCAAAGCCGGCCATCTCACTACCTTCTAATGGCCAAGATGGGTCAATTAAGGTTCTAAAAGTTTAGTTAGCGCTTGATGACACCAGAAGCCAAATACTTTCTTCAACTTGGGAATGAAAGTATCGGGGCAACCAAAGTGTCACGCTAACGTAGCCATCATGTTGACCGCGTAGTTATCGTCTAGCAGTCGCGATGATCTAATGCCACTTACCTAAAGGCCGGATCGGGTGTAGGATCCCCAACAATATAATACCCAAGCAACCCTTAAAGATAAAGCATACAATTCAAGCAAAAGCATTAAAGGTTATCTAGAAATCCTAAGGCAATTCTCTCTTTTGGGTATGTCCCAGTAGTCGCCGATTACGTGATACGGTGAGCTGACTTTGTAGGATTTTGTATCCAAATGTGCGGATAGCAAGAGTCGCCACCGACTTTTATTTTATCAATTAAGGAAGGTAAAAGTAAGAGAAAAGACCTTCGTTAGATTACGAGTTCGGAGAATGGTTATGAAAAGGGAAGGTATTAGCACCCTTTCCATCCGTAGTTATCTGGGCTCTTAGTTGCTCTAGATCACTTTTAAAATTGCTTTACGTGTGTTTGACAAAATGTTTTGAAAAGGCATTTCGCTTTGACTTTGTAATGACTCATGTAGGAGTGTATACAAAGTGTTCGGAAATGTTTTGTTTTGAAAAGAATTTGAACTTTGAAAAAGTGTGTGGTGTGAAAAGCATTTGATAGAGCGAGCAACTAAAGACTTATTTACCCACTCGAATTGGTCGTTTTGTTGTACTTCTACATTCCTTTAGAATAGCGCTAGCCATACCATTAGTTAGTAGGTAGCTCCATTCGTTGGATGTAAGCGGGACATTCGAAGGACATTCGAAGGGACATTGGATGGTCATAGAAAGCAACTTGTAGGAAGTATCCTAGCACATTCGAAGGACTATCATCATTTTCGTGGCGACAATCGAGGTCAAGATCATGTATTCGGAGGCGACATCGTGGGTCTATGATCTTTGTATCGAAGGGACTATGATGATTTGTTTGGAAGGCAGCGGTGCTAGAATACCTCTACGTTCGAGGACATGACCATTTGAAATCGAAAGGCATCGAGAGAATTACCCTAAAGGGTGCGTGTGTGAAAAGTGTGCAAATTCAGATATTTTATCTTGAAGATTAGTGTGAGCTATATCAATTATTATCTTGCCATACGCCTAATTACTAGCAATTGATAAGGTGCGGAAAGTAAAATGCGGAATGTAAAGTGCGGAAAGATAAACCTCGCTATTACATGGCTTTGGGGCAGATACATAATTAAAATGCGGAAAGTAAAAACCTAGATTAAACTATTACATCCATGAGCAATTACATTATTGGAAAATAAAAGCGATAAAAAAAAGCGTCAGAATCGGTCAACTGTGAAAGAATAAGAAAATCGGAAATATGATGAAATTGAAATAAGAGAAAATGTTAGAAAAAATGCAATTTTTAATATGAGAAAATTAATATATGCTGGAAATAAGATAAATAAGCTAAGATAATTTTTTGGGATTTTTTGGAAAAGATTTAATAATTAAAATGCAATTTATAATGATTTAAATGCTAAAATAAAAATAAAATAAATATGCATGCAAAAATTATATTTTTTTAATTTATTAAATTAAATAAAGATTTTTGTGAAAATAATGCAAAAAGAAAAAATGTTTTTGGTAATTTTTTAATGCAGAATAAAAATAATGAAAACAATTAAAATTGAATGCAAAAATTAAATAATATGAAAAAATATGAAAATAGAGTTTTGGAAAAGTGTAAAAGGATTATACGAACGAGGAATCGATAGGGACATCCTTTCAAACCTGAAAAACCACCACCGACCAAGCCAGCCAGCATGCCTTGTTTGGAAGCGGGATGGTTTGAAAATAACACTGCGTCGCTCTCTTTCCTCCGCTCGCGCCATCCGATCGTCTTCTCGATTTGAATATTTGAATTTAGCGTCGGTCTTTGTTCGAAGGTCCTGGCAAATGTCAAAATATGCACACACAATATAAATACATTCTAAAGCCATGGTTCGATTCGAAATCATTAGGATGCAATGGTATAGGTCTCATGGTCCAATTTTCCGTTTAAAGACCCTAAATCGTGTTGAAACCCTAGTTATGGTGAAACACGATTCCGCCCATAAAAATCAATTGGTTTGCCCGACTTGCAAACTTGATTCTAAACACAGACAAACAATCAAAACAGTTAATAATGCATGAATGTTAGGAATCGAATTTTGAAATTTCAAGAACAAACCGATTCGGTTTCTTGTTTGGATGGTTTTGAATGATATAAGAGTCGGATCGACTCTAAACAACCCAAGGAACAAGATGGAATGCTCGAAATCGGTTGTGGATGGTTGAACTAGGATTGCCAATTGCTTGAAGGTCAAATTTTTGAGTTTGAAACTAGGGTTAGGAGCAATTCTTACATTCTTAATCATGTGCTATGCATTGTGTATTTATATTGTATGGAATTGGAGTGATTTGAGGAAGAAATCATCATTAATCAATGCAAATCAAATTTGATTTTGTACAAAATCAAATTTTCAAATTTTAATTTTCAATCCAATCTTGCCATATCAATCAATTTTCGAAATTTCTTGGCTTTGTTGAGTTACTTGGATGCCAAGGAAAGAAAAATCAATTTGCAATTAATTTTTGATTTTATACTTTATTTTTAATTTAATTTGTATTTAAATGAATAAATTCCAAATTAAATAGAAAAATAAAATAAAAATTCGTGGCTTTGGGCTTTGATGTTCCAAATTGTATGAGGAACAAGTTTGGATGAAGAAAAAGTAGGCCCATTTGCAAAGTTTTGATTTTTGATGTATCTCTCTTTGTGCATTCTTCCAAAATTGCCCAACTTGTAGATGGTGTAACTTGCTCAATTTTCCACATTTTGAGTGTTCTTGGACTTTTGGAAAGCTCTAAGAGTCCTCTAAACAATGTCTTTGGTCTCATCTCAATTGGAGTTACCATGCTCAAAATATCTTCAAAACAAAAGTTGACTTTTGTTGACTTTGAAAATGACTTTGTAATGTTTTGAGCTATACCTCTCAAATGAAGCATTTTTGGACATTCTTGTGAGACATGAAGTTGTAGAAATTGAATTTCCTTCAAAACAAGAGGTGGTGGAAAATTTACGAGAAAGTATGAAAGTTATGATCAGTCAAAGTTGATTGACTTTTCATCTAGAAACCCTAATTTAGAAAGTTTGACTTTTGGGCAAATCTTGAGTTTTCTTGATGAATCATGATCAACCCTTGATCAAATGATGAATGTAACTTCAAAATGAGGATGTTGACCAAAAATCGAAGTTTTGGTGTATGTTGACCACGATTTGACTTTTGTCCAATACACGATTTTCGACCATCGAGCAATTGTGCGAAACTTGACTTGTGAGGCTTGAAACTTGACATGGAGAATCTTTGAAGCATATGAGGAGGCATGAAGACCATTGGAGATGTTGGAAATCCATCTTGACTTGAGAGATACAAACCCTAGTTTGGGTTGATTGTCTAGGAGAGAGTTTGTCTGATCAACTCTTGAGGAATCCTTGAGTATGTATGAAATCTCTTGAGTAGATGGGGGGCAAATTTTGGGGTATGACACAAAGGAAGCATTCTCGCCAATCACTTTGCTTATCAACCGATCAACGAATACCAATCTCTCAGTTTGACTTCACAGCGAGGGCGTTATGTACTTAAAGATGAAAGATTGTGACGAACCATTACGAAGAAGGTCACGATCGAGAATCTAGATGGGGCTTAATCTTTGATGGAGCGATTAATGTTTTAAGCAATAGTTGGGGCGATCATCATTACTCCCGAGGGTTCTCATATCCGTTTTCCTTGATTACTATTTGATTACCAACAACATCGTAGAATATGAAGCTTGTATCATGGGTATCGAAGAAGCCATTGATTTAGGGATCAAGATCCTTGACATATATGGAGATTCAGCCCTTGTGATTAATCAAATCAAAGACAAGTATGAAACCCATCATATTGGTTTGATTCCCTACAGAGATTATGCATTATGCAAGACGTTTGTTGACTTTCTTCAACAAAGTTGAATTGCATCATATCCCTCGAGATCAGAATCGAATGGAAGACGCCTTGGCTACTCTATCTTTCATGTTCAAAGTCAACCATTGGATCGATATGCCTAAGATCAGCATCAAACGCTTCCTTCAAACTCAGGAGTACCCACTCGGGGCATCGCACAAAGATAGGAAAACTCTAAGGAAGGCTTTCTAGAAATTTCTTCCTGAAGGAAGATGTGCTATACAAAAGAAACTTCGACATGGTCCTGCTCAGATGCGTGGACAGACACGAAGCAGACATAATAATTCACGAAGTGCATGAAAGGTCCTTTGGAACCCATTCAATTGGGCATGCAATGTCCAGAAAAATCTTAAGAGCAGGATACTATTGGATAACAATGGAGTCCGATTGCTGCAAACACGTCAAGAGATGTCACAAGTTCCAGATCTACGCAGATAAGATCCATGTGCCACCGACTCTACTCAACGTTCTCTCCTCTCCATGGCCTTTCTCCATGTGGGGCATCGACATGATTGGGATGATTAAACCAAAAGCGTCCAACGGACATCGCTTCATCTTAGTGGCTATCGATTACTTCACCAAATGGGTCGAAGCAGCATCTTACGCCAACATTACAAGATAAGTGGTTGTGAGGTTCATCAAGAACAACCTCATTTACTGATATGGAGTTCCAAGTAAGATCATTACAAACAATGGATCAAACTTGAACAACAAAATGATGAAAGAACTGTGTGAGGAATTCAAGATTGAGCATCATAACTCATCTCCTTACCAACCAAAGATGAACAGCCGTTGAAGCTGCCAACAAGAACATCAAAAAGATCGTCCAGAAGATGGTCATCACCTACAAAGACTGGCACGAAATACTGCCATTTGCTCTACATGGGTATCGTACTTCAGTATGTACTTCAACAGGAGCAACCCCTTTTCTCTAGTATACGGCATGGGCGGTGCTCCCGTAAAAGTTGAAATTCCATCAATGAGAGTTCTCATGGAGGCTAAGTTATCACGAGGTGAATGGTGTCAAAGCCGATCGACCAGTGAACTTAATCGAAGAAAAACGTCGACTCTACGTGTCATGACAATTATATCAAAGAAGGATGAAAAGCCTTGACAAAAGGTTTGACCTCGTGAATTCCAAGAAAGCGACCTCGTGCTTAAAAGATTACATCTTTTCAACGATTCTAGGGAAATACTCCTAATTCGAAGGCTCATACATAATCAAAAGAAGCTTTTACGGTGCTATGACTCTCACAACCATGGACGGTGATAAACTCCGTATCCTGTAAATGTTGATGCGGTCAAAAATACTTTGTCTAAAAGACAAAAAAACAGCTCGGTAAGTCGAAAACCCGAAAAGGGCGACTTAGGCAAAAATGAGCGTCTCGGTGGACTGAAAACCTGAAAAGGCGGTCCAGGAAAAAATTAGAGACAATAAACAGAAAATTATCCTGGTAGATTGAAAACCTGAAAGGGCAATCTAGGCAAAAATTAAGGATCAAAATGACAAAGTAACTGCATCAGTCCGTACTTCGTCGAATCTGAAGAATCTTCCATCAACGGATCTTCAATCAAATCTTCTAAAGCAACAAGCATAGTTGGAATTCAAAGTTGTTAGGGATAATAGTGGTTATTGCTTTCAATGTAGCCTTTTTCCAATAAATTACCATTTCCAACTTTTGTAAATAGCTCATGGAATCACGCCTTTGGCTGATTACCATTCTATCAATAACATTTGAGCCTTGTGCCCATTTGTTTGCAATTCTTGCTTTATTCTGTTTTGCAAAATAACGCTTTTTCTTGTGAAAATCACTTTTGAAACTAAAAAAAAAAGTTTTAAATGAATTTTTACTTCAAAATTTTGAAATAAAATGTTCCTTTGAACTATGAACCTTCAACAATTTTCTCCATGAGAAGATCTTCTTCTCCTTGAAAGAGATCATCAAAGGACGGTATTCTTATCCGAAAAGGAATCCTCCACAAAGTTGCCAATAAAATGCCTTTTTCAAAAAAGTTTAAAGCATGCAACTCAGATTCATCATTAGTAACGTCTACGCCATTGCTGCAGATTTTGCTGAGTATTTGTTTGAATTGTGACGTAGTCCCTTTTCCCAAATACCCATTTGTTGTCTTGTCAAGTATCGTCAGCATGCATATGACATTCATGAAATTCATCATTCATACATAATAGCATCATTAATGCATTCCTGCATTTCTCAATGTTTGCTTTAATATCATTTGTTTAGGTTGCATTTATTCCCAAAAACAAGTATGGGTGTGTCATCTCTACAGTAGACTATCCCCAAGCAGAAAAATACATTTTTTCTCCCTGTCCCCTAATTGAGATCATTCCTCATTGGGTACAAAGTCTTGATTGACCATTTCTTTCCAGTTTATTCCTGGATAGAACCTCGTCTCTGACCAACTCAGGTCTAGATTTCACAAAAAAATCTACCTGCAAACAATAAGAAAATAGTCTCGTCATCCGAGCTGCTTATTTTCTTTTCATCATGGAACTTATTATAAAACGATTGTTCTTCTTAGCAAGTCCAATCATGAAAGTCCACGAAATCTCCACAGTTGGCTTTCTATCTAAAGAAAATCTGTGTCTTTTCAAATCAAAATGCCTGCATCTTCTCAAAAGAGAGATCCCTGGAAAGATTATAGCTGTGAAAATAGAAACTCATTCGAGATCTGTTTCCATCATTTTCTGTTATTCACAAGGCTGAATACTCAGTAATTTTCCCAAGAATTACCTTTTTATAGTTATCATTTTTTTGATAATTGGTAATATCTTCAGAACTCATTACCATAAACTATCACAAGGCTGATAATTGGTAATATTATCTTCACTTACCTTAAACATTGTCACAAGGCTGACAAAAGGTAATCTCAAAACGAAACAGATATTCACTTGCTTGGTGAATCTATTTTTTCAGTGAAACATATTGCTTGTTTCCCAACAAACAGGATTCTCCTTTCTTAGACAGATTGAGTCATCCTCACAATCATTCCCCCGACATATCATTCTTTGATATCTCCTGGGTGAATTTTCTGCAATCATTTTGCATCATACGCATTTTTTGGTATCTTAGGTCCAAAATTTGCGTATTCTGATATTTAAGTCTCTTCACACCTATCGAGACGAAGATCTTCATCTTCATATCTCAGGTTAAAGAAACTTAAATAGGGCATCTGTCATACCCCAATTTTTGACCTAAGATACCACCTTACATATGCGTCACTGCATCACTAACAGTTTCAGAACAGAATAGATTGTGCGTGGCTTCTAGAAGTCAAAGTTAGGGTTTCTTCAAAATTTCATCTGTTCAAGATATAGTCAATTAGGGTTTGAGTTCCCACTCACCTAAAATGATCTATCTTAATCAATCATCAACATTTGATCTTCAAATTCCCAACTTTTTCTCATGATCTACCTTGAATCGACCAATTAGGGTTTTGATCGAAGATAGTGAATCATTGACTTTCTACTCAATGGATGACCTATTTGCTTGAAGATTGATCTTAACATCTTCAACGCAACATCTTGACCTAATTTCTTGATTCAAAACATTGCAAAATCCATGTTTCTTCATCAGACAAATTCTGAACCATCTGATGAAAATTCATCTGCTAAAAAAAGTCAAACTTTGACTTTTGGTCAACTTTTTCAATCATAAAATCATTTCAAATAATCCATCATGATCATAAAAAATCAAGAAATGTGAAAAAGTCAACAAAAAGTCAAGATTTGAATTTTCTAACATAGAAAAATTTTCAAGTGTTAAGAAACATGGTTTTCCTTAATTTCATGGCCATTTTCACCTAGATCCATTTGGATTCGAGAAAAACTCAAAACATGAAAGTTGTAGCTCTTGTTACAAGCTTTCCAAAATGTCAGAACTTGCAGAAACACTTTGTCTAGCTAGGCTTTTGATTTTGAAACATAGAGCTCAAAACCATGGAATTCTAAGATCATGCTTCAAAATTATAAGTCATTTTCACAAATCTCTCTTCTAGAAGCCTTGTCATCACTTAGAGATAGATTATAAGCGATAAATATCAGTTATGCATGATTGAGAAGAGGATTGAATCAAAGAGAATTTCTAACCATGGTTAGAAAGTAACTTTTGCATTAAATGCAAAAGATTCCTTCTTACCACTTAAGCAAGTTGCAAGTTTCTCTCAATGATAACCATGCCTTGTCATTCAGATATCTTGGCCTATAAATAGAGGTCATTTCTTCATCTTGAAACTACACCAAAGCTATCATAATCAAGCTTTCCTTATTTCTTTCTTAAATTCCAAGTTACAAAGTTCAAGAGGGAAATTTTGCAATCTTCAAACCTTGCAAAATCTGAGCAAACTTAAGTTTCTAACATGTTCTAAACATCATTTAGAAGTTGTTTAAAACTTAAAACCACCAGAAAAACTATCCAAACTCATAATCATACTCCAAAATCCATAAACTTGCAAATTGAGCCTTAACTTGCCATCTCTCAATCTACCAGTGCTAGCCTTGAATTATCACTTTAAACATCATCCATACACTTCATAGAAGTGATCCAACATAGATCACATCTATAACAACACCAACTCAAATTCAAAAATCACTTCAAGAAACTACAGTTGGACTTGGGTAGAAAGTTCCAGACCATTTCAAAGCAAGCTTAGCATTCAAACACCTTCCGTAAGGTACAGTGAAGCTATAATAATCATCGAACAACAAAACACTCTAACTAAAATTCGATTTCGATTCGAAGAGGTAAGTTGCTCGGACTTTGAACTCTATGATTCATGCATTACAAATGAAAAATTGCTTGGTCATCTTGTTTTGCACTCATACTAAATGATAACCCTCAATCAATTTCACAAATCATGATCCATACGATTTCATATTGATTCTTAGAATTAGGGATCATCGTCCTTGTTCAAAATTAATCATCTTAAGTTCAAAATAAATAAAATTAAACATCACCATCATATTCACAGGTTCAAAACGAGCAACTTTGATGTTTACATCTTTCAATTTCATTGAGAAATGAAGAAGTTATGAAATCAAAGCTTGAGGAAGAAGAAGATGGAGATCTTGGCGTTCAGTTTTACGGAAAATTCAAATTCTCGTTTTAGAATATATTTAATAGTTCGTGTTTTATTCACGGATGTATAGCCACCCAGTGGTAGTCGGTACGTTTTCATGTCCTTTGCCTTGCCTATGGTCGAGGGTTGAATCCCCTGAGACCATTTTTCATCTTTTCCACATTTCCTTCGTTTTAAAACATTTTCAAAAAAACTTGTTTTAAATATGTCATACCCCAAAATTTGCCCTCCATCTTCTCAAAGATTTCATACATCTATGCTCAAGGATTCCTCGAGTTGATCGACAAACTCTCTCTAGGCAATCAACCCAAACTAGGGTTTGGTATCTCTCAAGTCAAGATGGATTCCAACATCTCCAAGGGTCTTCATGCCTCCTCATATGCTTCAAGATTCTCCATGTCAAGTTTCAAGCCTCACAAGTCAAGTTTCCTCGGGCAATTGCTCGGATGGTTGAAAATCGGGTGTATTGGACAAAAGTCAACTGTGGTCAACATACAGTCAAAACTTCGATTTTTGGTCAACATCCTCATTTTGAGTAACATTCATCATTTGATCAAGGGTTGATCATGATTCATCAAGAAAACTCAAGATTTGCTCAAAGTCAAACTTTCTAAATTAGGGTTTCTAGGTGAAAAGTCAACTGAACTTTGATGATCATAACTTTCTCATACTTTCTCGAAATTTTCCACAAAGCTCATTTTGTAGGAAATTCAATTCTCTACAACTTCATGTCTCACAAGAATGTCCAAAAATGCTTCATTTGAGAGGTATAGCTCAAAACATTGGTCATTTTCAAAGTCAACAAAAGTCAACTTTTGATTTGAAGATATATTGAGCATGGTAACTCCAATTGAGATGAAACCAAAGACATTGTTTAGAGGACTCATAGAGCTTTCCAAAAGTCCAAGAACACTCAAAAATGTGGAAAATTGAGCAAGATACACTATTAGAAGTTGGGCAATTTTGAACGATTGCACAAAAGGACATTTTGGTCAAAATGCAAAATTTTCCAAATGGGCTTATAATCTTTTGATCCAAACTTGTTCATGACAATATTCTTGACCCATAAATGCTTGGCCATGGCAATTTTCTATTTTATTGATTTTATTTTGAATTTTAGAACATTTAATTCAAAATTAAATTATATAAAATATGAAAATCATATTTTTCCAAAAGGGCTGATTTTATATGTTTCTTGAAGTCCAAGATAGCCCAATATACTTGCCAAATTCGTGCTTGATCTTGCATTGAAGAAGAAATCAAATTTTTTCAAGAAAATTGATTTTATTTGAAAAATATTGAATGCTCCAAATCAAATCTTTTCCATTCCTTTTTTCCCTTCCAATCCTCTCTATAAATATCAAGCATCATATCCAGCAAACCACACGAAACCCTAGCCGGAGAAGACGACCGGAGCTAGGGCTCCGGCGTCGGCGACTTGTTGACTCCGGCACGAGGCAAGCGTGGCGCATCGGAGCCTTCTGATTCGCTCTCTCATCCAGCGAGGACCCCACCAGCTGACTGTATCCTTGACTTTCCCAAGCAACGACGCGTGTGCATCTCATGATCATCCGTTTCCATTCCATGACAACAAGTACAAGCTGGCGTGGTGGATAAGTCATTCACTGTGCATAGATACTCCCTGTGGTCCTCAGTTCGAATCCCTTGCAGGTTTCGTTTTCTTTTACAAAGCGCATGTTTCATATTTTCATATATTTTCTTTATATTTAATATTTTGCACCTATTTTAATTTATTTCCATATTTTATTCTGCATTAAAAATTACCAAAAATATTTTATTTTCACATTTATATTCTGAAAATCTTTATTTAATTTAATAAATTAAAAATACATTTTGCATGCATATTTATTTTATTCATATTTTGCATTTAATTCACTTTTAATTGCATTTTAATTATTAAATCTTTTCAAAAATCCCAAAAATTATTTTAACTTATTTATCTTATTTCCAGCATATAATAATTTTCTCATATTAAAATTTGCATTTTTCTAACATTTTCCTCTTGTTCGATTCATATTGCATTTCAGATTTCTTCTTTTTATGCAGTTAATCCGATTAGACGATTCTTCCGTTTTATTTTATTTTCCAATAATGTAATTGTATATGGGATGTAATAGTTTAATTTAGGATTTTTACTTTCTGCATTTTAAATTATGTATCTGCCCCAAAGCCATGTAATAGCGTAGGACATTTATCTTTCCGCACTTTACATTCCGCATTTTACTTTCCGCGCCCTATAAATTGCTAGTAATTAGGCGTGTATGGCAAGATAATAATTGGACATAGCTCACACTAATCTTCAAGATAATATATTCTGAATTCAACACACTTCTTTCACACATGCACCCCTTAGGATAATTCTCTCTCGATGCCTTTCGATTTCAAAATGGTCATGTCCCTCGAACGTAGAGGTATTCTAGCACCGTTGCCTTCCAAACGAATCATCATAGTCCTTTCGATACAAAGATCATAGACCCACGATGTCGCCTCCGAATACATGATCTTGACCCTCGATTGTCGCCTCTGAAAATGATGATAGTCCTTGAATGTGCTAGGATACTTCCTACAAGTTGCTTTCTATGACCATCCGATGTCCCTTGATGTCCGCTTACATCCACGATGGAGCTACCTACTAACTAATGGTACGGCTAGTGCTATTCTAAAGGAATGTAGAAGTACAAAAACGACCAAATTCTGAGTGGGTAAATAAGTCTCTTAGTTGCTCGCTCTACCAAATGCTTTTCACACCACACACTTTTTTTTCAAAGTTCAAATTCTTTTCAAAACAAAAACATTTCCGAACACTTTGTATACACTCCTACATGAGTCATTACAAAGTCAAAGCGAAATGCCTTTTTTCAAAACATCTTTGTCAAACACACAGAAAGCAATTTTAAAAAGTGATCTAGAGCAACTAAGAGCCCGTAGATAACTACGGATGGAAAGGGGTGCTAACACCTTCCCTTTTCATAACCATTCTCCCGAACTCAGAATCTAACGAAGGTCTTTTTATTACTTTTACCTTCCCTTAATTGGATAAAAATAAAAGTCGGTGGCGACTCTTGCTATCCGCACATTTGGATACAAAAATCCTACAAAGTCAGTTCACCGTATCACAAAACTGGCGACTCTGCTGGGGATATGATCCTAAATGAGAGAATTGCCTTAGGGATTTCTAAATAACCTTTAATGCTTTCTGTTTGAATTGTATGCTTTATCTTTAAGGGTTGCTCGGGTATTATATTTTTGGGGGATCCTACACCCGGATCCGGGTTTCCTTTTAGGTAAGTAGCATTAAATCATCGCGACCGCTGGGCGTATAACTAAGCGGTCAACATGATGGCTACGTTAGCGTGACACTTTGGTTGTCCGATACTCTTCATTCCCAAGTTGAAGATAGTATTTGGCTTCTGCGTGGTGTCATCAGCTAACTAAACTTTTAGAACCTTAATTGACCCATCTTGGCCATTAGAAGGTAGTGAGATGGCGGCTTTGGTGTAGACCGAGGTTGGTTGATACTCGATGCTACGCTCATTGAGATCAGACTTTTGGGACATTTCGATCGACCACTTGGCGTCGTATTGAAATAGCGCCTCGAGAAAGATCTATGATATGAGATTCCTAGAACCGGTTACTATTATAGGACGGGATGAACCAACTCAAACTTTTGGTGGGGTAATCACCTATACCTCATGCAAGCCTTAAACATAGGCTCATTGTGTGAATTGTTTGTGTGTGCTAAACATGACATCATGACATCATTCGCATTGCATATCATTTCTAACTATTTCAAGGACCTAGGTTTATCTTTGCTCTATTTTGTAGGGATTATGGCTTCTAGAAAGACTATCCGAATCAACTTCATGGGTATCCCTTCTCAACTCAAAATTGGTTTCAAAATTCCCGACCATGCTCGGTTCATCAAAGACATGGTTATCTACTCGATTTGGTTATCTCCGGTTTTGAAGAAGATCGATGCATGTCCTATTCAGTTCTTTGATCCGAAACACCATAGCTTTACATTTCAGATTATCGTTGGTTCCTACCTTGGAAGAATTCTCTAAGCTACTTGGGGTACCTATTCTTGACCAAATGCCATTCACGGTTTGGAAAAGGTTCCTAAGTTCGAAGACATCGCATCCGCCACCTTAAGCGCTCGGATATTGAAGCCAATTGGGAAACTAGAAGTGGAGTTAAGGGTTTACTTTCCAATTCTAATTAAGAAAGCCGAGAATTCCTCAAAGTTATGAGTTTCCATGCATTTGAAGACATTGTGGCCTTGCTAATTTATGGTTTGGTTCTATTCCCTAACTCGGATCAATTCATAGATGTCAATGCCATCAAGTTGTTTCTTACCCGCAATCCTGTGCCAACCTTACTTGGAGATATCCTACATTCTCTCCACACTCGTACCATCAAAAGACAAGGAACTCTCATGTGTTGTGTCCGTTACTTTCAAGGTGGTTTATTTGCACCTTCCTCCATCGATTTGAAGAAGAACAAAGGTTGAGATGGTCTCAAAGATTGATGTCACTCTCTCATTCAGATATCCGTTGGAATCTTTTCTCTCAAAAGGACTTCACCTTCATTGAGCGTTATGGAGAAGTCCCTAATGTACCACTCCTTGGTATAAGGGAGGTATTACTACAACCCTTCTTTAGCTCTCGTCGGTTTGGTTTTGCTCGAAGAGATGGTCCATGATATGCTTCTCAAGATGTTGTGTTCGACTACAATCACGATCTCCATAATTACCGCGAAGGTTCATACATGCTTGGGGCATGGTAAAGAAGTGATACCAAGACTTTGGGGCACCGAACTCCATTCCTTGGGAACCTTACCTCGGATGGGTGCGAGCTCGAGCTCAAAACCTCATGATGCCATTCACTGTTTTACCGTAATTATGGAACTGTTGCTATAGGTGGCGTACCTATCTTTATTCTCCATCGACATGCCTCTGATTTGAAGACTTGAAGAGATCTGGATTCAACTAAAGAAGAGGGATACCTTTGAAGCTCGATGCTATGCAAGGAAGAAGAAAGTGTTAGAGTTGACCAAGCTACTTCACGAGGCGAAACATCAGCTTACATCGGCACCAAGAGGCGCCCATGGGAGACTTAGAGCTTTAGGATGCTTATGTTTTCTTTTATTGTTTTGAACTATCTCTTGTACTTAAAAAGAAAAAAGAATAATGAAAAAGTACTAATAAATGTTTGTTCATTGCTTGTTTAACAAATTTAAATCTCTTAGGTCCTTGAAAACATTGCATTGCATTCGCATAAACATTGCATAGCATATCATAAACATTGCATCACGGTACATTGGAGATTGGTTTTCTCATTTGCTCGCTATTTATTTTAGCGAAATGGCTCTTGAGCAGTGTCAAAGATCTCCGGCTCGAGAATGCTCGGTTTGATGTTCACCAACTTGGCCCAAGGCCAAGAGGATTTGAAGAAGCTCATCAACAAGAAGAAGAAGGTTGTTGGTCTCCTCAACATGGGTAGACGTTTCAAAGGGGGTCCTAAGGTGGTCAGCCGTATTGAGCTCTCTGAAGGAAGTGTCCATACCGGGGAGTACCAAGGGTGATGAAGGTGAGCGTGAGCCAAAGAAAGGAGGAGGATCATTCGATTATAGCCAACACTCGATGAAGATGACAAGTACAAGCAACTTGAAGACCGTCGAATCTTGTGGAAAACTTGAAAATGTCGGGCTGAATTTTGATGATCGAGTCTTGTTCTGGTGTTGTGATTCCTCCCAAGTTCAAAGTTCCAACTTTTGCCAAGTATGATGGCATGTCTTGCCCAAAGCTGCATTTGAAGTCCTATGTCGGAAGATCAATCCCATGATGAAGAAAGTTGTGGATGCACTATTTTCAAGAGAGTTTGTCGGAACCAGTTGGAATGGTATTATCGACTAGAGAATGGCCGTATCCGTACTTGGGTGACTTAGTGATGCTTTCTGAGACGTATGAGTACAATCTTTGAATTGACACCCACTCGCATGCAACTACAAAGCATGTCTATGGGTCGTGACGAAGTTCAAGGGTATGCTCGAAGTGGAGATCTAGCGGTGAGTTCAACCACCCTTGTCCAATAGGGAGTTGGTTGATATGTTTATGGGAACAACAGCAGGCCCGTTCTTCAATCATCGATTGGAAATTCTTCATCCGGATTCACCGAGCTGATATTGGGCGGCGCATTGAAGTGGTATTAAGAGTGGGAAGATCCATGTAGAGTCATCTTCAAATCTGCGAAGAAATCTTTTGGTAGTAAAAAGAAGCCAATCTTGTGTGGTCGGAAAAGCCGAGCCAAGACCGACCGTGCTCAATCTGTGGGGTAGTTGTGATCTCGATCCTACATCGGCACAACCTCGGTGAGACAGGCGTAGCGAGGCGCCACGAAGGCAGTTCTGAAGATCAACATGCCTTTGTCAAAGCCTTGCAACACATGTTGAAAGCGGTGATTACCTTGAGGGATCCTCCTCGAATGTCAACACTTCCTCTCCGAGTACAATCCTAATGCTAAGTGTGCTTATCATTCCAACAGCCGAGGCACGACAACGACAATTGTTGGGCTCGAAGAACAAGATTCAAGATATGATTGAATCTAAGCGATTGAGTTTGACCCTCTGTTGAGACTCCGAATGTGATCAGCGCGCCTATGCCTAATCATGACAAGAGTTCCAATCTTTGTTGGTGGCGATACTTATGTTTTCAACATAGATGACTTGACCATTCCTCTCATGATTAAGAAGAATTTGTTGCAAGCGGTGTCAATCGGGATGCCCGAGAAGATTGTCGTTGGTGCCCATCCGCTTTGATGGTTGTGCTTGGTTGAGAAGGCGCGTTCTGCATGATGGATAACCGTGAGATACTATTTACGAAACCACATGTGCGGCGTGTGAAGAAATGTCTAAGTTGAAGATCGACAATGCGACAGGCGTGCCATCTGTGGGATACCTTGGGGCAGCCAAGTGGAAAGTATGATTACATGGTGAAGTACCTGTCACGATAGTTACAAGATTCCTATTGAAGATGTTAAGGTAACCGGATGGGGTGACGATTTCCTTGAAGACTATGCTGATATTAATGTCATAAGAATTTCCTCTGCTGATCATGTGCCTAGAGTGGCACCCCTCATCATCACTTCTCCAAGACCAGTTCCATATTCCTCTGACAAAGCTATCCCTTGGAATTATGGGGCTGAAGTTTACTATCATGGCGTCAAGCAAGACCCTCTGACCATTGAAGATCTTACCATTGGAGCTTCTATTCCTGACATCGATAACATCACGGATCGATGGGTGACGAGCCGGAAGGGTATTCTCTCCAGAGATCTCTCCTCCAAAAGACACTGCGACTCCGGCTCGCATCCCGTCTACTCCATCAATATCCCCAGCTAGAGGGAAAGAACCAGTGACTCATCCTGCTCGACCAGAAGTACCAAAGGAAGTTACTCAGGACACCTCCAAACAAGAAATGGAGGAAATTCTGAAGATTATCAAGAAGAGTGACTACAATGTTGTGGAACAGTTGGGACAGACTCCGTCCAAGATTTCCATGCTTGCTTTGCTTTTATGCTCGAGGCTCATACTAGCCTTGGTGAGTTTACGAAGAATGCTCATGTACAAGACACTACCAGATCGATTTCGAAGTTTGTATTGCTAGCTGGCTGCCAACAACGGCCTAGGCTTCTCGATCTTGATTTGACTCTGGGAAAGAAACACAACAAAGCCTTGCACATCTACATCGAATGCAAAGGCACTACGTTATCTCATGTTTTGGTGGATACGGTTACGCTCTGAATATCCTACCGAAGCTTTTGATCGGCTTGATGTCGAAGGGTTGGTTACGAGACCGGTGACATTATCGTGAGAGCTTTTGATGGCTCTAAGCGCCTGATGCTTGGAAACTCACTCTGCACTGTCAAAGTCGGTTCCAGACTTTTGATTCTACTTTCTTTGTCATGGACATTCACCTTACTCTTGCCTACTTGGGCCCCTTGGATACATGGGGCGGTATTACCTCTACCTTACATCGAATGAAATACCGGTGAAAGGAAGGTTCTTCATGTGGTGAAGAAGAATATATGGTCGGTCATCTGATCATTCCGCTATCTCGAGATGGAGGGTGAATTCTTGAGACTCCTGTCAAGCTTTTGAAACAATTCCAGTCATGCTTGACTCTCCGTCCTCTGAAGATGCTAAAGTTCCGCCTAGGATGGCCTCATTGAAAGATGCTCAAGCTGCTGTTGAACAAGGAAGTAGTACTATTTGGGGTTGACTCACGATCTTCCTTTCAAATCGACAAGGTGGTTTAGGCTTCACCATCAAGGTCGAAGATGATACGTCGCGACGTGCGGCCAACTTCCTTTCCGCATCGGCGAGAATGGAATCCATGCTATAGAAGGCGAAGACAACGGCGACATCGGCAAGTGGATCTTCGACTCGGATCAAGGGCTCGACAATTGGAAGGCGAGCGTCATACCAATCTCCTTTAGTCGGGAGTAATTGCTCTTGTTTTGTTTTGCTTTTCGTATTTCTTTATGTTTTGAACAATAAACTTTGAAAGCCTAGTGCCTTGCAGGGCATCATGGCTCGTTGCGAGGTTATTATCATCGTTTGCGTATTTTCATTCAATAAATCGTTGGACTTTTGCATTTAATTGTTTGTTTTCTTTCTTTTACTTTATCACCCCTTCAAAAAGCTATGTGTTCTTACACACACCACGTGATACAACTGAATCACTCGAATCTCGTTAATAACAGCTATGCTAGTGCTAAATATGACTTGATAATCCGATCTACCAAGCCGAAGGCGAAAGTGAGGAAGATTGTGAAGTGCCGGAGAACTTGCGACTCTGACAAGAAGGCGAGTTATCTGACCACGAAGAGCAAGTTGAGGTTGTGAATTTGAGTGCTTGCGAAGGCAGAAAAGAGATCAAGATAGGAGCGGGTCTTGAGAGCAGTGTTAAAGAAAGGTTGGTTCGGATGCTACGAGACTATATTGAGGTTTTGCTTGGTCATACGAAGACATGCCGGTTTAGACATTGATATTGTGGTACACCGACTACCGACAAAGAAGGTTTTCTCGGTAAAAGCGGAAGGTTAAATCGCATGCGTCTGAGATGTCGAGAGAAAATCAAAGCGAGGTTATAAGCGGTTCAATGTCGGTTTCTTAGCGGTCACCTCCTATCGATGGGTTGCTAACGTGGTGCTGTACCCAAGAAGGATGGCAAAATGCGAATGTGTGGATTACGGAGATCGAACAAAGCGAGTCGAAGGCGATTTCCCACTTCCTCATATTGATGTTACGGTTGACAACACCGCTCGGCATAAGGTTTTCTCCTTCATGGATGGTTTCTCGGTTACAATCAGATAAAAATGGCTCCGAAGACATGGAAGACTACTTTTGTTACGGTGGGGCACTACGCTACAAGGTCATGCCGTTCGGTTGAAGAACGCGGCGCCACTTATCGGCGTGCTATGGTGGCATTGTTTCACGACATGATCCATCACGAGATAGAGGTCTCGTCGGCGACATGATAGCTCGATCGCGAGAAGAAGAACATCTTGATCATTTGCGAAACTATTTGAGTTGAAGAACAGTTGAGGCTGAATCCTAACAAGTGCACCTTTGGAGTCGGATCCGGAAAACTCCTAGGGTTTGTTGTCGATGGTAAAGGTATTGAGGTTGACCCGCCAAGGTTAAAGCCATCAAGAGATGCCGGCCCCCGAGAAAGAAGTCGAGAGGTTTCTTGGGCCGATTGAACTACATTGCGATTCATTGCACATTTAAGCGCTGCTTGTGAACCAATCTTCAAGTTACTTAAGAAAGATCAAATAGTGGAATGGAGCAGCGATTTCGGATCGCTTTTGACAAAATCAAGGAGTACCTACAGAATCCTCTATCCACGATGCCACCTGAAGGAAGACCTCTTATCATGTACTTGGCGGTGTTAGAGAATTCAATGGGGTATGTGTTGGGGCAACATGGCGAGTGCAGTCGAAAAGAGCATGCAATATACTACCTTAGCAAAAGTTTACCGGTGAAACAAGATACTCACAGCTCGAGAAAACTTACAACGCTTTAACTTGGGCTGCTCGCCGACTAAGGCGATATATGTTGACTCACACTACCTTGTTGATTTCAAGATGGATCCGATAAAATACATCTTTGAGAAACCAGCTCTCTCGGAAGAATAGCAAGATGGCAAATGATCTTGACCAGTATGACATCGTACACTTCTCGAGCAATCAAAGGAAGTGTAGTAGCCGATCATTTGGCTCATCAAGCCGTAGATGACTATCGATCTATGCGGTTAATTCAGACGAAGAAGTTTTACAAATTCTGATGCGAAGAACCGAGGCCCAGACGAAGGACACGAACAAGGATCGATGGACTATGGTCTTTGATGGAGCCTCAAGCCTTGGCAATGGCATTGGTGCCATCATTACATCCCTGACGGACATCGCCTTTCACATGATTATGTTTGGTTGCACGAACAACATGGCCGTCTGCGTGCATCATGGGTCTTAAAGCGCTATTGACTTAGAATCAAGTTCTTACAAGTGTATGGAGACTCGGCTTTGGTGATCGGTCAAATTAAGGCGAGTGGGATACGAAGCATCCGAATCTCATTCCGTGTCGAGCATGTTTTGAGTTTGATCCCTACTTGAAGAAATCACTTTTGATCATATTCCACGAGAAGAGAATCAGTTGGCAGATGCATTGGCTACTATGTCGTCTATGTTCAAGGTTAGATGGGACAACGGGGCTCCCGGATCATCATTGAGAAGTTCGACGAACCGGTATTGTTATGAGCTTGGCGAAGAGAAACCTTGGTACTACGGCGTGAAGAGGTATCTTGAGACTCGGGAATATCCGAGGGCATCATCAATGATAAGAAATTCATGAGAAGATTTGCATCCAAATTCTTCCTCGACAGCGGCATCTATACAAGCGCAACCACGATGCATGCTTCCATTGTGTAGACCAGAAAACAGCAATGCGTATCATGGAAGAGTTACACGAAGGCGCATTTGGTACTCACTCCAATGGACACACCATGGCTAAGAAGATTTTGAGAACAGGTTACTATTGGTCCACCATGGAAGCCGATTGTCACCGCTATGCTCGATCTTGTCACAAGTGCCAGATATATGCCGACAAAGTGCACGTACCTCCAGTACCTCTAAATGTTTTAACTTCTCCTTGGCCTTTTGCAATGTGGGGCATAGACATGATTGGAGAGATTAAGCCCACAGCTTCCAACGGACATCGTTTCATCCTTGTGGCAATTGATTACTTTACCAAGTGGGTAGAAGCAGCCTCGTATGCATCTGTTACCAAGAATGTTGTGGCTCGATTCATCAAGCATAATCTTATCTGTCGGTATGGCACCCCCGAAAGGATTATCACAGATAACGGCTCCAATCTCAACAATAAAATGATCACCGAGCTCTGCACGCAGTTCAAGATCAAGCATCACAATTCTTCTCCATATCGGCCTAAGATGAATGGCGCAGTGGAAGCCGCCAACAAGAACATTAAGAAGATTATCTGAGAAGATGGCGGTGACTTACAAAGATTGGCATGAGATGTTACCATTTGCTCTTCATGGTTATCGCTTTCTGTGCGAACATCCACGAGGCAACCCCTCTCTCGTATCACGGTATGGAAGCCGTCTTACCCATCGAGGTTCGGATACCCTCAACGAGTCCTCCGAGGCGAGTTAGGCGAAGGCGATTGGGTCGAGACTCGCCTTGACCAGATTAATTTGATTGATGAGAAGCGTCTCGCGTCCATCGCCATGGACGATTTATCGAAGCGAATGATCAAAGCATTTAACAAGAGGGTCAAGCACCGAGTCTACCAAGTCGGTGATCGGTAGTCAGCGCATCATTCTTCCACAAGGTGATCGAGGGCAAATGGACTCCCACTTATGAGGGACCGTTTGTAGTCAAGGCGTGTTTTCGGCGGAGCTATGATACTTAGCACCATGGATGGTGAAGACTTCCCTCACCACAGTGAGCGAGACATAGTCAAAAATACTACGCATAAAAGAGACCCGCTAGGTCGGCGAACCTAGGCAAAAATAAGGGCATCTGGCGAACCAAAAGGTTCGGGCAAAGTTAAGGATATATACAAAACATGTACACCGGCAAGTCGAAAACACGAAAAGCGGCTTGGGCAAAAAGGTATCCGGTGGGCGAAAACCGAAGAGCGGTCTAGGCAAAAGTTAGGGATTTGAGCGACTATGTCTCTTCGGATCACACTTCGGACTACTATCGGTATTCAAGATTCAAATGGCGAAGATCGGTCTACTCACTTTCTCTGTGACAAGGAGATGAGATAGTCGAAATATATAGTACTAGCATAGTTGGAACTTAACGAGATTGTTTCCTCATAGCTTTTTACCTTTCTTGTGTACAAACTACTTGGCCATACGCCACCTTTCAAATAAATACAAGTTCTTTCTCTTTATAATCTTTGTTGTTGTCGTTTGCAATAAGTCCAACGGTTGTTTTGAATGACTATACGCATTTGACAATAAGAATCTAATCACAAACATACGAAAAGCAAACATACAAAAGTACTTACGGGTTCGGGGTGGGGATGACGACGAAAGTCACCAAATAGTTCCCATGAGCATAAAGGTGTCACTCACAACACACCTTCCCAGAGTATATGTTAATTCAGCGGTGATTCCACTCAACGAAAAATGTTACATCGGTCTCAGCGGTAACACCTCATCCCGATCAAGGTATTCATCCCAGTGGACGTGTCTCAATCCTCCCCTTCTCCCGGCGGTATCCGGACGAAACTTGGTCGGATAGTGCATCGGAGAAACATACACCTTTTATTCCCGGCCGAGATTACAACGGACTCAGGACTCTTCTAGCCGGTCTCTCGCAACCATCAAATGCTCTCCGTGAGATCTACACTCGAGAATCCCGGTGGGCGCCTCTAAATTTCCTCGGCGGGATCTACATACAAGGTCCCCAACGATTGCCTCCCGGACTCTCCTCGGCGGTCTATGAGATCTCCAACCACGAGCTTCTCAAATCTCTACCTTCCTCGGCAATGTCTAGGCCCAAGACTTGGTCGGATAGTGCATCGGAGGAATCCAGGATATCTTTCTTCTCCTTCAAAGCGGGGTTCTCACCTACACAATTCCCAAGCGAAGTCGAAATCTTCAAGCAGAATATCGCATCTTCTTCAAGATGGATATGTTTTGAAATATCACAACATTCATCATCCATACATTTCTCATGAAATCATACTTCATGCATATGTCATTCATATACAACATCATGCATCATACTTTGCATAAAACTAACCAAATTTTCTATCAAAATTCTCTTGTTTTCTCCAAAGCAGTGTGATCACCTCCGCGCAAACAGGTCGAGTTAAGCCCGAGCCGGCGGAAAACTATCTGAAAGACCGCCTTTGACAACGGTCTAGGATTAAGCCCGAACCGGCGGAAAACTATCGAAAGACCGCCCTTGGTTGTCCTCCTCCGTGGTCGAGTTAAGCCCGAACCGCGGAAAACTATCAAAGACCACCTCGGTTATCCTCAGATAACGAATGGATCAACACCGATGCTGGGAAAGCTATCCACATTTGGCCAACTACAATCTCCCTCGGAGTAATCAACACGAAGATTTATTACGATTCCTTATTATCAACGCAACTCTGAGAGACTAGCGTACGACTCAGTTGCCTTGGATGGCATCTTAAGCCCATCTCCGACTATTCGTCAACATCTCTTCACTTTCAGAATGCTGCATATATGGTTAAAAATCAATACAGACCAGTAACTTCATTTAAAGTAAACACGAAGTCTAACGTACGACTCCCTTCGGATGGCATCTTAAGCCCATCTCCTCTCCGTTCCAGGAACATCTACAGAGTCTAACATACGACTCACTCCCCAGCATCGACCTTTCTAGATGGCATCTTAAGCCCATCTCCGTCAGCTCTCCTATTAACAACCTCGAGTCTAGCGTACGACTCGTTCCCCAGCGAAATCTCCAACTTCTCCAAATGGCATCTGTAAGCCCATTCCCGTATCATCCACCAACAGCGAGTGCAAATTTTCAGGTGTACTCGAGTGTTCAATCATCTTCTACCTCCAGGTCACGAAAGACAAGCATGTCAATCTAACCTTCCAGTACAAGAAGATTGAACAGGGGCAGCTGTCATACCCCAAAATTTGCCCTCCATCTTCTCAAAATATTTCATACATCTATGCTCAAGGATTCCTCAAGAGTTGATCAGACAAACTCTCTCCTAGGCAATCAACCCAAACTAGGGTTTGGTATCTCTCAAGTCAAGATGGATTTCCAACATCTCCAAGGGTCTTCATGCCTCCTCATATGCTTCAAAGATTCTCCATGTCAAGTTTCAAGCCTCACAAGTCAAGTTTCCTCAGGCAATTGCTCGGATGGTTGAAAATCGGTGTATTGGACAAAAGTCAAGCTGTGGTCAACATACAGTCAAAACTTCTGATTTTTGGTCAACATCCTCATTTTAGAGTAACATTCATCATTTGATCAAGGGTTGATCATGATTCATCAAGAAAACTCAAGATTTGCTCAAAAGTCAAAACTTTCTAAATTAGGGTTTCTAGGTGAAAAGTCAATGAACTTTGGTGATCATAACTTTCTCATACTTTCTCAGAAATTTTCCCACCAAAGCTCATTTTGAAGGAAATTCAATTCTCTACAACTTCATGTCTCACAAGAATGTCCAAAAAATGCTTCATTTGAGAGGTATAGCTCAAAACATTACAGGTCATTTTCAAAGTCAACCAAAAGTCAACTTTTTGATTTGAAGATATATTGAGCATGGTAACTCCAATTGAGATGAAACTAAAGACATTGTTTAGAGGACTCTTAGAGCTTTCCAAAAAGTCCAAGAACACTCAAAAATGTGGAAAATTGAGCAAGATACACTATTCAGAAGTTGGGCAATTTTGGACAATTGCACAAAAGGACATTTTGGTCAAAATGCAAAATTTTCCAAATGGGCTTATAATCTTTTGAACCAAACTTGTTCATGACAATATTCTTGACCCATAAATGCTTGGCCATGGCAATTTTCTATTTTATTGATTTTATTTTGAATTTTAGAACATTTAATTCAAAATTAAATTATATAAAATATGAAAATCATATTTTTTCCAAAAGGGCTGATTTTATATGTTTCTTGAAGTCCAAGATAGCCCAATATACTTGCCAAATTCGTGCTTGATCTTGCATTGAAGAAGAAATCAAATTTTTTCAAGAAAATTGATTTTATTTGAAAAATATTGAATGCTCCAAATCAAATCTTTTCCATTCCTTTTTTCCCTTCCAATCCTCTCTATAAATATCAAGCATCATAGCCAGCAAACCACACGAAACCCTAGCCCAAGCATAAGTCCTTATGTTGCCAAAATTTTCCAAGAATCTTTGAAATTCGAATTTCAAAATCCAGCAAGTTCAACTGTTCCGCCATTCAATCCCCTTCCTGAGGCCTCCAGGAGTCTAAACCATCTCTCACTCAAGCCCAGAACGCTCTGAATCGTGCCAGCTAACTCTCACCGGTTTGGTATATTCTTGAGTTTCGATTTTCATTATTCACGCGTTATTAACTGCTTTTGTTTGCATATTTGGACTCAGGACACTCAATAGGTCAGGAATGATCCATCACATGTAAGCATGCATGCATAAATCACATGTTGCCATGGTTAGGGTTCTAGAACTGTTGAGAATCGAACCGGCCTATACAAGCGTTTTCAGGGAAAACTGATACCACCATTGAACTCGGGAGGTCCGATTTAGGGGGACAAGGTCCTTCTTTCTCTTTTAAATTTCGTATTTTGTAGGTTTCAAAATCCTCGTCGGGAGAAGGCAATAGGAGCTAGGGCTCGGCCGGCTGTTGACTCCGGCACGAGGCAAGCGTGGCGCATCGGAGCCTTCTGATTCGCTCTCTCATCCAGCGAGGACCCCACCAGCTGACTGTATCCTTGACTTTCCCAAGCAACGACGCGTGTGCATCTCATGATCATCCGTTTCCATTCCATGACAACAAGTACAAGCTGGCGTGGTGGATAAGTCATTCACTGTGCATAGATACTCCTGTGGTCCTCAGTTCGAATCCTGCTTGCACCGGTTTCGTTTTTCTTTTGCAAAACTGCATGTTTTCATATTTTCATATATTTTCTTTATATTTAATATTTTGCACCTATTTTAATTTATTTCCATATTTTTATTCTGCATTAAAAAATTACCAAAAAATATTTTATTTTCACATTTATATTCTGAAAATCTTTATTTAATTTAATAAATTAAAAAATACATTTTTGCATGCATATTTATTTTTATTCATATTTTTGCATTTAATTCACTTTTAATTGCATTTTAATTATTAAATCTTTTCCAAAAAATCCCAAAAAATTATTGTAGCTTATTTATCTTATTTCCAGCATATAATAATTTTCTCATATTAAAATTTGCATTTTTCTAACATTTTTCCTCTTGTTCGATTCATATTGCATTTTCCGATTTCTTCTTTTTGTACAGGTTAATCCGATTCAGACGATTCTTCCGTTTTTATTTTATTTTCCAATAATGTAATTGTATATGGGATGTAATAGTTTAATTTAGGATTTTTACTTTCCGCATTTTAAATTATGTATCTGCCCCAAAGCCATGTAATAGCGTAGGACATTTATCTTTCCGCACTTTACATTCCGCATTTTACTTTTCGCGCCCTATAAATTGCTAGTAATTAGGCGTGTATGGCAAGATAATAATTGGACATAGCTCACACTAATCTTCAAGATAATATATTCTGAATTCAACACACTTCTTTCACACATGCACCCCTTAGGATAATTCTCTCGATGCCTTTCGATTTCAAAATGGTCATGTCCCTCGAACGTAGAGGTATTCTAGCACCGTTGCCTTCCAAACGAATCATCATAGTCCTTTCGATACAAAGATCATAGACCCACGATGTCGCCTCCGAATACATGATCTTGACCCTCGATTGTCGCCTACGAAAAATGATGATAGTCCCTTCGAATGTGCTAGGATACTTCCTACAAGTTGCTTTCTATGACCATCCGATGTCCCTTCGAATGTCCCGCTTACATCCTACGAATGGAGCTACCTACTAACTAATGGTACGGCTAGCGCTATTCTAAAGGAATGTAGAAGTACAAAAACGACCAAATTCTGAGGGGGTAAATAAGTCTCTTAGTTGCTCGCTCTACCAAATGCTTTTTACACCACACACTTTTTTTTCAAAGTTCAAATTCTTTTCAAAACAAAAACATTTCCGAACACTTTGTATACACTCCTACATGAGTCATTACAAAGTCAAAGCGAAATGCCTTTTTTCAAAACATCTTTGTCAAACACACAGAAAGCAATTTTAAAAAGTGATCTAGAGCAACTAAGAGCCCGTAGATAACTACGGATGGAAAGGGGTGCTAACACCTTCCCTTTTCATAACCATTCTCCCGAACTCAGAATCTAACGAAGGTCTTTTTCTGCTGTTACTTTTACCTTCCCTTAATTGGATAAAAATAAAAGTCGGTGGCGACTCTTGCTATCCGCACATTTGGATACAAAAATCCTACAAAGTCAGTTCACCGTATCACAAAATATAATTAAATGAAGGCGTGTAAATGACAAGTTAAACACATGGCTCTGTGGTGAAGCTTTTCACTTCTAAGCCAAAGGTCCTGAGTTCAAACCTCCTTAGGACCAAAATCAAATTTTTACTACTTGTTTTCTTCACATTTTCTATCAAACTTCAATATTTTCAAAAACCAATCAAAACTTCTCATTTTGAGATGATTTTTTGCACACTTGTCATTTAATATACCTATTTTATGATTATGTCAAAAAAATCCAAAAATATTTTCTTTTGATTATATTTTTATTAAGTCAAAAAATGAAACATTTTAAGTATTTTTTAATACTTACAAAAATGTTTTCTTTCCAACTTTCAAACTTAAATCTTTTTCAAAACATCTTGTGAATATCCTTCACTTTTCAAAATCATTTTCAAAAACATTTCAATAAACTTACACACTTTTTTTCCATGATCAATTAGATTTAAAGATAAACCAAACCAGGTTTCTCCTTGAATTTCTTAATTGATCATGGGCCTCCCTCACGGTGTAAGTCCCAACCCTTTTTATGTACATATTCAATTCCTTGTACATATCCAATCATCTTTGTAAATATTCAAGCATAAACAAACTTTGTTCGTTTGTTTTTATCCGCTTGTTTATACACTGATTCCATTGGTATTAAGAGAAGCATTATTCCCGGTGAAACTGCTCTTAAAACCAATGGGCCTCCCTCACGGTGTAAGTCCCAACCCTCCGATGTACATATTCATTTCCTTGTACATAAACACCCCTTCGTGTACATATTCATTCCCTTGTACACATCCAACACCTTGTATATATTCAAGTTACACTCGCTTTAAAACGCTTATTTTATACACTTGTTTATATTTCCTTCATAAACTCTTGTGAATACACATCACACACTTGTTTATATAACTGTTCAGTTATAACATAACAATTAGCCTAACAACTAGGTTCCCCTTTAGCCTCCTCTTGGACTTAGTATAAGATAACTCATTCATCTGAGTTAGCCTTCTCTTAGGCTTCATATAAGAAAACTCATTTACTGAGTTTAGCCTCCGCTTAGGCTTCGTTAAGACAACACTCCCCTGCTGAGTTAGCCTCCTCTTGGGCTTCGTTCAAAAGAACTCTCTCGTTGAGTTTAGCCTTCTCTTGGGCATCAAACAATAAAGAGACTTGGAAATCTCTTAACAGCCTCCTATTGGGCTTCCAATACAAAGAATCACCCACGCTAGGATAGAACCCTAAGAGGATGATTTCCCGGTGAAATCACTCTTGAATCCTAAGAGGATGGTTTCCCGGTGAAACCACTCTTAAAGCCAAAGCCAGCCATACCCTATAGCTTCCTCTTGAGCTTCATACAAGGACCCTCGATGACCCTCGAAATGCCTTCTCTTGGGCTCACAATACAAGGACCCTCGATGGCCCTCAGAATGCCTTCTATTGGGCTTACAATACAAGGACCCACGGGCTTCTTAAAAGCATCCCCCTCATCCATAATCAATTTCTCCTCGAGATTTAGACATTTATCATCTCTATGGAAGAAGTATCTCATCTATCACATCACATACAATCAACTTTTCAAATCACACTCTTTTTCAAACAAAAACATCTTTTAATCTGTAAGTGGTAACGCTTGTACACTCAAGCAAAACACCCAATACTTACAATTAAAGATTCAATCATCTTTCAAACATCTTTCTTAACTCGTAAGTGGTAACGCTTGTACACTCAAGCAAAACACCTATAACTTACGATGAAAGATTTAATCAATCAATCCTTCAAAATGTATGTGATGAAATAGATTAGATACATTTTTCATTAAGATGACATTTGTCTTTGTCTCTTAATAACATCTCGTTGCTTCCACTAGCAAAAGTGGGAACTACGATTGCTCTGACTTTCTCAACCTCCTTTTGAGAATACATAGGATGTAGACATTGTCTCCTCCTTTTCTTTTTCTCAATTATCTTTATCTGCTCCATTCATCATCTTCTCTAATCACATCATCATCACAACAACCACTCTTCTTTGTTCATTGTGCTTATGGTAATTACTCTTCAAATTCACTTTACTTCCATTAGTACGTGTTTTTCGTTTAATTAATAAATTACTCCCTCCGTTTCAAAATGAGTGTCGTTTAAGGTTTTTGCACACAAATTAAGAAATGAAATTATATCGTCATGAGACATTGCACTTTTACTAAATTAGTCTTATTAATTTATTAGAAATAGTGTATAGAATAATAATTATAGGACACAATTGGAAAAATAGCTATCATTACTGTATTGAAAAGTGAGAATGACATTCATTTTAAAATAAATTTTTTCTCTCTAAAACGACACTCATTTTGAAACGGAGGGAGTAATAGTGATGGATTTTCCACACACACTCATAATCAACCACTTGTGTTGGATGACAGCTGCACTGTAGCTGTAAATTGACGGAAGCATGGTAGGAACAAGTTATGTTAATAATTATTGTTTTTTTATAGGAAAAAATATTAGCAACAACATGTGTTTTTGCTTCTTTTTTTTTTTTGTTATTGATGCAAGATGTATTTTTATTTTTAAAAAATGAAAGATGCAAAATATGTGTTTTAAAAAAAGTAAAAAATAACAAAATACTATTGTCATAGCTTTGATCCAAAATACTAGGGTTTAGGGTTTAGGGATGGGTCAAGGAGCGGAGAAACACCCTCCGAACATTCCCTGCCCCATTGACATCCCTACTAGGGCCAGGCAGATGAGGTTGCATCTGTGGAACCTCAAAGTTATAGAGGAGGGACTTCTCATTTATCACTTCTTTCTTTATATTCAGACCATGTTGCTAGATATATATGTGACGGAGAGGTAAAAATTGGTTGGAACTATTAACTTTTGTACTGTTTATTTTTATTATCAAGTTTTGTTTGGTTGAATCATTTTGTTAAACCATGTATCTAGGAACGTGACCTACTAAAGATCATTAATCATGGGCAGAAGATCAGTTGCCTTCTAGCACCCAGTGAGCTATAGTTTCAAGATGTCTTATAGTTTTTAGGGTTGGAATATTTGACTCTTCGTGGATATGTTACCGTTAAGCATGGTAAGATTAACACTTTTGTTGAAATACGTCATCGTTTCATTTACCACATGGTGAGATAGCGATCACATTGGACGATGTTGTGTGTCTGTTGTATATTCCGATAAGAGGAATATTTTTAGACCATGGTAAGTGTGACAAAGAATAAGGACTTGAGTTGATGGTAGAGTACTTAGAAGTTACCCCATGAAATGCTATGGAGAAAATGAATAAGACATGTGGTTCTCATGCCAGATTTAGCCATTTGCAAGAGGTATTTGATGCATATATACTAAATGCAAAACAAGATGATGGTGATCCCGGGCAGGTAGCCCAACATAGACCGACATTATGAGAGCATACATATTGTATTTGATTGGCACTACCATTTTTATGGACATGAGTGCGACTTACACGAATGCCATGTGGTACTTTGAGGACTTTCAGCGAATCCATGAGTACAACTAAGGAGCCACATGTTTGGTGTACTTGTACTCTAAGTTATCTAAAGGTTATAAGTGGAAGATGAAGCAAATGACCGAAAGTATCACACTTTTGACAATAATATTTATTGGTTTTATATTGTATATGTGTTATTTTGTTAATTATTATGAATGTTACTTACTAATTATTCTTGTTTTTTAGGCTTGGATCCTATGACACTTCCCTCGTATATCTGGTTGGTAACTTGATCCTGCGTATACTGAAGATAAGTCGTGTGTCGCGCTGCATTCGACCTTCTCTAAGAGAACCAAGCGACAAAGTCGTTCAGGGTGTATATAGATCAATTTGTCTTTGATGATATACACTTTCAGGCATACGTCGACCACTGTGTGACACATCTATTTGACAACATTATGTTATACTCGGGGTTGTTGGCTTACATGTCGCGCAAGACGACTGCTCATCTGCCTGAGCGCGTCATGCACTAGTTCGACTACATGTAGTACATTCCCAATGATCCTTATGTGTCAGCTCTTACCCTGGTGAAATGTAGGGATATGAATGCCATGTTTGATGATTGTGTTAATAATCTAGTATCAGATAAGGTACAGAGTTCCGTAACACCCGGCGACTAGAGCTACATGAACAGTTGCATCTGATGGTTCTTCAAAGTGTGTCATCCATATTTGATAAATGATGCTCTAGGAAACTTATCTAGAACAGATCATCGGGAGATTCTAGAGGGGGAGTAGGTTAGGGTCGATCATGTTCATTATGTGTATCCTACGTGTTATCGTATTGTGGAGATTAGACAAACTGGTATTGATGGGAGACTGTTTCCTAATGGCTCTGAGGTTAGAGGTGTTTTAGATGCCATCATAGCGGAGGCTCAGTAGCACACGAGATAGTTCATGAACGCCGAGAGGGTGTGGGGTCGACTCATAGTCTGTCAGACGCAATAGTCTTCACATTTGTATACTTTGGATTGTATTTTGTTATCGACTTTGAATAATATTTTGTTTATCGACTTTGGATTGTATTTAGATTGTATTTTGATTGTCGACTTTGAATACATTTAAAAGTTGACTATATATATATATATATATATATATATATATATATATATATATATATATATATATATATATATATATATGATGATCAAATTATACCCGAAGAGTTACACCATGAGTTACACTCGCTCAAAAATGTCACCTCAGATTAATATTTTTAAATCAACCCTTGGATTTAAACATATCATCATATAGACCATACCTATAAAGATTGAGATTAATTTATAAAGATTTACTATACGATCAAGTTATCCAAAAACTAACGTCAAAATAGACTTTCATATAACGTTAATTTTGATGTAGTTCAATGACATAGTAAATCATTATAGATTAATCTAGAACTTTATAAGTATGATCTATATGATGGTATGGTTCAATCCAACGGTTGATTTTAAAAAATATCGAGTATTTTTAGCAGTGTAACTCATAACTCGTGTTATCTCTCTCATATATATATATATATATATATATATATATATATATATAATTGTTTCATGTCGTGAATATACTCTTGATAATGGTCGTTGTATTCATTTTGTAGTTAAAACCTGAGAAACATAGCAAATTATGATTTGGTTCTGTCTGAATAAATTTCAGAAATGCATAGCGACACATTTTCAACTATGCATCTCCGAAATAACTTTAACATAAAAAATATGCGTCCGGAGATGTATCTTCAAAAATATAATGACTTTTTGGGAATTGCATAAGGGATTTATTGGATATATAATGTGTAATAAGAAATTTCTTTTAAAAAATCTAGCTTTGACTGAGCCTATGTAAGCTAGATTATAGGTCCTTGTTAGTTGATAATCTACTCTTGTCCTAATAATTGGTTACACATCCGTGTTAATCGGTTACGACATTTAAAATATTAAGATTTCATCCAACAAATATGTATAAGTATATATAATCATATTTGACTTGAGATCTAAATAATCAACCTCTTTGAATTAAACACAAATGACCATATGTGATTGTTTGGGTGCAGATGATCTTAGCTCCATTTTCAGTATGTGATAAAAATTGATTTACATGTGGAAACAGACACGTGTTAATTATTTTTAATTATATTAATGCTATCATCAAAATTCTAAATTAAAGAATACATTGTTCTTCAAACCACTTTTCGTTCAACAATCTCCTCGTTTTATTGATGACAAATATATAATTTTATGAACAATTTTTTGAAAAAAACTTAGAAGATGGAGTTTGTAAGCTTCTCCAAATTCTAAACCAAATTATTCAAGTTAACTTGTATAGCATCTGCTAATCTCTATTAATTAATGTCATATCATATTGGCAATTATTCAAATTTAGTTAAATATTAATATGAAACCATATAAATGTGTTTTAAAAGGGGAATTATTATAGTATGAATGTCATACCCCAAAATTTACCCTCCTATTCCTCAAGACATTTCATACCTCCATACTCAAGGATTCCTCAAGGGTTGATCAGACAAATATTCTCCTAGACAATCAACCCAAACTAGGGTTTGGCAATTCACAGATCAAAATGGACTTCCAACATCTCCAATGGTCATCATGCCTCCTCATATGCTTCAAAGAATTTCTATGTCAAGTTTCAAGCCTTACAAGTCAAGTTTCCTCAGACAATTGCTCAGATGTTTGAAAATCAATTGTATTAGACAAAAAGTCAATTGTGGTCAACATACAGTCAAACTTCATGATTTTTGGTCAACATCCATATTTTGAAGTGACATTCATCATTTTGATCAAGGGTTGATCATGATTCATCAAGAAAACTCAAGATTTGATCAAAAGTCAAACTTTCCAAATTAGGGTTTTCTAGAGAAAAGTCAACTGAACTTTGACTGAGCATAACTTTCTCATACTTTGTCAGAAATTTTTCCACCACCTCTCATTTTGAAGAGAATTCAATTCTCTACAAATTCATGTCCCACAAGCATGGTCAGAAAATGCTTCATTTTGAAGATATGGATCAAAACATTACAGGTCTTTTTCAAAGTCAACAAAAAGTCAACTTTTTGTAAAGAAGTGTTATTGAGAATGGAAACTCCAATTGAGATGAAACAAAAGAGGTTGTTTAGAGGACATCTAGAGCTTTCTAAAAAGTCCAAGAACACTCAAAAATGTTGAAAATTGAGCAAAATACACCTTGCACAAGTTGGACATTTTTGAAGAATTGCACAAAGAGAGATATCTGACAAAATCCAATTTTTTTCCAAATGGGCCTATAATTTTATGATCCAAACTTGATCATAATATTATTTGTGACCTCTTGATGCCTTGCCACGACCAACTTCTATTTTTTGATTTATTTTTGAATTTAAAAGCATTTAATTCAAATTTAAATTAAATAAAATATGAAAACAAGGTATAATTTAAGTTGGGTTGGATTTTTATCAAGCTTGAGGACCAAGGAAGCCCACACAACTTGCCAAATTCGTGCTAGCTCATGCAAGGAAGGAAAAATCAAATTTTGAAAAGATTTGATTTGATTTGAAAGAGAAATTATTTTGCATTCAAGAGCATATCTTTTTTCTTTCTTTTTGCTTCCAACTCTCACTCTATAAATACCCAATGCATTCACAAAGACAAAGGACGAAACCATAGCCTCTTGAAGCAACCCTAAAATTCCAAAATTTTCACAAAGTTGGCAAATTCGAGTTTGATTTTTCAGCCACTTCCAGCCACTCTCAAGCATCCCATTGTGTTCCTGAGGTAAGTTTGAGTAAGTACACACCAAAAACCATGGTTAAACATGCTTGAATCGAGCCATACATGAACATACATATTCATACTTTTCTTGAATTCGTGTTTTATCATTTTGTGTGTTTTAATCGAAACTAATCATTCTAATGTGATCATGAGACATCATAGACAGGATCTGGGCCATCGTTCATGAGCTTGAACGTCCAAATCGCGTTTTTCCATGTTTAAGGTTTCTTGAATTGTTAGTTTCGAACCGGCCGATACAGGCATTTTCAATCCAAACGGACACCACCATTGAACTCGCCATGGTCGATTTAGGGGGGTAGGGTATCCCTTTGCTTTTTATTTTTGCTATTTTGCAGGTTTGAGTTTTTGCTTGCCGGAGAAGACGACCGGAGCTAGGGCTCCAGCGTCGTTGACTGGAACGGAGACCGGTGAGGCATGCGTGGCACTTCTTCGCGTTCTGATTCGTCCATTCATACAACCTGGGCCCCACGCGTGTTGACTGTGTTTGAATTCAAAATAATGACACGTTTACGCTTATAATCAATTGTTTCCAGATTCAAAACACCAAGGCAGCCTAGCTCAGTTGGCAACGTGTTGTTTGATTTCTCCAGAGGGCGTGAGTTCGATCCTTGGCCCTGACAATTCTTTTTAACACTTTTCCTAACACTTTTTTCTATTTCTTATTTTTTTCTTAATATTTTTCATTCAATTTAATTTATCTTCAAATATTTTTCTCATGCATTTAAAAATCACCAAAAATATTTTCCTTTTGCATTTTAATCAGAAAAATACTTATTTAATTTTTGACATTAAAATTAATATTTTTGCATGCATATTTTAATTAATTGCTAATTAACCATTAAATTGACTTTTAATTGCTTTTAATTATCGAAATCGATTCAGGAAATTACCAAAAAATTATCTTATCATCTTATTGTCATTACTAATCTAAAATATTTTTCCTCATTCAAAAATCATATTTTTACTAACATTTTTCTCTTATGCAATTTTTCTCGTATTTTTCGTTATGTATCTGCTTACAGGTTGTAACGTTTCGGACGATTTTTCTCGCTTTTCTTTTCAATATTATGTAACTGCCTATGGGATGTAATAGTTTAATTATGACTTTTACTTTCCACACTCTTATTATGTAACTGCCCCAAAGCCATGTAATAGCGTAGGACTTTATTTTTCCGCAATTTATTTTCCGCACCCTATAAACTGCTAGTAATTAGGCGTGTATGGCAAGATAAAAACGGACATAGCTCACTTCTAATTGCAAGATAACATATCTGAATTTAACACACTCTTTTCACACATGCACCCCTTAGGGTAATTCTCTCTCGTTGCCTTTCGATTAAATGGTCAAGTCCCTCGAACGTAGATGTATCCTAGCACCGTTGCCTACAAATATATCATCATAGTCCCTTCGATACAAAGATCATAGACCCACGATGTCGCCTACGAATAAATGATCTCGTCCCTCGATTGTTGCCTACGAAAAGTGATGATCGTCCCTTCGAATGTGCTAGGATACTTCCTACAAGTTGCCTCCTATGACCATTTGATGTCCCTTCGAATGTCCCGCTTACATCCAACGAATAGGGTTACCTACCAACTAATGGTATGGATAGCGCTATTCTAAAGGAAAGTAAAACAACATGAAAACGACCAATTCTGAGTAGGTAATAAGACTTTTAGTTGCTTGCTCTAATCAAAATACTTTTCACACCACACACTTTTTTTGTCAAAGTTCAAACTCTTTTTAAAAATAAAACATTTCCGAACACTTTGTATACATTCCTACATGAATCATTACAAAGTCAAAGCGAAATGCCTTTTTCAAAACATTTTTGTCAAACACACAGAAAACACTTTTTTAAATGATCTAGGAGCAACTAAGAGCCCGTAGATAACTACGGATGGAAAGGGGTGCTAATACCTTTCCTTTTCATAACCTTCTCCCTTACTCAGAATCTAACGAAGATATTTTCCTGTTCTTTTCACCTTCCCTTAATTAGATTAAAAAAAAGTCGGTGGCGACTCTTGCTATCCGCAACATTTTTGCGATAAAAAGCAAAACAAATTCTCAAAGTCAGTTCACCGTATTACAATGAAACCATATACTCCTACTTTATTTCAAATCAATAAGCCACGTCGAATGCTGGCCAAATTGATATGCTTTATTATATTCATTCATCTTAAGCATGATCGTTTAAGATTTTGTGTTTGAAACTTTGACAAAGCCAACCCTGATTGAAGGTCGTGTGGGAAAGAAATTAACATCATTTTTTAACGGCACCAAAGTAAGCTTTACGAATGTATGATAGATAATGAAAGGAAAAGATACGAAAGAAAAAAGCCAAGGCATTAGAGGGGTACCCTAAAGTTAATGCGATTATAATGTTGAATTTTACCTATTTTAGATGACTTTGCAATCTTCAAATTTAAGTCATCTGAACCATGTTTCTAGATTTGAAAGAGAGAAGGAATGGAAAAGATGATAATGTTCACCATCTCTACCTAGATAATTATTTTCATTCAGAAATATCACCCTTATGCATCAATAATTAAAACCTAACGTTTAAATGGTTTATCTTTAGGCAAGAGTGATTAGATTTATTAAGAAGTTTTGAGATTACATTTAATTACGAGAATGCAAGTGTTAATTTTTTGAGAGAGTTTTGTGTAATTATTATACTTCTATTTGTCTTTAGGAACTAGTCTTTACAAATGTACAAAGAGGAATTTCGATTTTTAAACAGTTTGTTAATCAATTTAAAAAATAAAATCAATTCTAAGAGTAGGAGGAGAGGTTGCTTCTCAAACATGGTATTCTCAGTGGCGGATCTTGCACACGATATCAAGGGGTGCCACAAATACAAATTAAATTATTATAATAGAATTAGTAAAAATCATCTACAATTTTAGCTTAACTAACAAAAAATCGATAAAGTTATTCAAGACATTTTTATTTTGATTCAGACTCGAAACATTATAATATTTAATTATTAATATTTTATTTACTAATTAAATATTTGTATTTCTTTCGATCGCAATTGCGGAGAACGAACCGTAATTCTCTACTGTGTCAATCACCAGGATCAACTATGGTTAAAATTAAGTATTGTATATTTAATTTTTAAGCTTTATTAATAAAATTTAAATTTAATGTAAAAAAAATTAAGCAAAATTGATAAAGAAAATCACAACTAAGCAAATCAATAAATTCAAAAATCGATTAGTAATTGAAGAACACAAGAGTGAAAAAAAATTGCATAACACATAAGTTGATACATTTTATTCATATAGAAAAGAAAAAGATAAATGTTCAAATTAAGCCAAAGTAAAAATTTAAAACAAACAAATAAAAAACAAGGATTTCAGGATGTTTTGTAAAAATTATAAAAAAAATGGAACCAAGCAAACTTTTAATTAAGGAAAAAAATAAGATTTACCATATCATATTTTTTAATGAAACGGTTTTATTTTGAATGGTATTGAGTAAATTCATGATCTTTGGGTAAAAAAGTCCAAACTCAATACTAAAAAACTCTTATTACCAAAAAAAAAAAATAATAAAGAAATCCTAATTATTATTTAGTAGTTTATAACTGTTCCTATTCAGCCATGCATTCCTTCTACCCTTTCAATATTCTGCCATGCTTATCTCCGGCCCTTCATTACGTGGGTTTTATGAATTTCATGTTAAACAACATATACCTATACCTGTATTTATAAATAAAAAAGAGGGGTGCCATGGCACCTTTGGGCTCATTAAAAGCTCCACTGGGTATTCTTAATTATTATTGTTATCTAAAGAAGGCTAGTCGGTCCGATGATCTTTTAGTATAGGTCTTTATTTAATTTATAAAAATATAAATTAAACATTTTTTTTTATAAGTTATTAAATATATTATATTCTAGAGGAATTTACCTCACACCCTTATAAAACGTGAGAAAGATCTAAATTATTTCTATTGACTAATAATTAAAACAATTATCTTTTTATTCACTCTCACATTATAAATGTTAGAATGAACTTTGACTCATTGAAGGAGTTTGCACAAGATTATTTTTTTGTGCGTTATTGATGATAGTTCATTACTTAATACAATGGGAGGAGCTTGCTATATGCAGTCATCATGCAATTTTTATAGTTAGCTACATAATTATATCACAAACTATTAGGAATATAACTCAAAACGTGGATGCAACCTTAAGTTTGGTCTGAAGTCTTAGAATACGACATGCGAATTATGATATACCATAATTTTACTTATGTTGTTGCAAAAGAGAGTTGGAACTTGATATGAAACATGAAGTTCAGTTAGTAGATACTCAATCCACAACAACTCATAAGTAGTGTGTACTACTACGTGATATTTTGCTTCAATGCTTGAGAGTGCAACTAAGCACTAATTCTTGGAGTTCCATGAGATTAGATTAGGACCAAGGTATATACAATAGCTTCATGTAGATTGTCTCATGCATACCTGATGACTTCTCGACAAATGTATTAATAGTGTCGCAGTAATAAAGTAAGATTGTATCCACATAATCTATTATTTAACAAAACGCTAATTGTGCAAGTTTAGAAAAGTAACAAGTGGATGATAAGACATTAGAGTCTAAGGTTCTAAAAGGTTCAGAACCAAGGGATAAGAACTATTCAAGAAATACAAATTTTAAATCAAAAGTCTTAATAATTATAAGTCTTACTACATGAAGGCTAAGGTACAAGGTCAGAAGAAGGCCTTCAAAACTAACCATAAAATATCCATAAATCATGGGTACCCATATCAAAAATTATTTTTGCTACAAATATGTTTAAAAGGAGGAGCAAAACAACAATCTTGGTATGTGGTGAATGGTTGCTCACGACATATGACATGAGAAAAACATATGTTCCAAACCCTAACTCTGAAAGAGGGAGGAAATGTGGGATTTGGAGGAAACCAAAATGATAAGATCATTGTTACGAGTACTATTGGTAACTCCTCTATATCAAATAATAATGCTTGGTTAGTAGATGGACTTAAACATATCCTATTTAGCATAAGTCAGTATTGTGATAGTGGTTACGAAGTAGTGGTTAATAAGAAGATATGTATAGTCATGAATGAATATGACAATCCCATAGTGTTCAAAATTAAGAGAAAATACAATGTTTACGAAATTAACTTTTCTGAATTGTCTGGTAAGAAGGCATTTTGCCTTCTATTAGTGAGTGATGAAAAATGGCTTTGGCACAGAAGGTTAGGTCATGCTAACTAGAGATTAATCTCTAAGCTCAACAAACTAAAACTTGTTAACATTTGCTAGACCTTAATTATCACTCAGATACTCTTTATGAAGCATGTCAATTAGAGAAACTTAGTAAAACCTTTTTAAAACAAAAGAACATTGTCTCTAACTCAAGACCCTTAGAATTGCTTCACACTGATTTGTTCGATCCTATTAGTACTACATCAATCAATGGGAAGAAATATGGATTAGTCATAATTGATGACTACAACATATGGATTAGGGTTAAATTTCTTATATCCAAAGATGAGTCATATGATGTGTTCAACATCTTCTATGTACAAGTACAAAATGAAAAAGATTCAAAAAATTTAAAAATTAGAATAAAAAATAATCCATTTGAAATTTTTTGTGAAAACTTGGAATTATCTATGAGTTCTCTTCTCCTAGAAACCCATAGTAAAATGGAGTTGTAAGGAGAAAGAATTTATTTTTATAATAAATGGCTAGAACCATGATCCATGAGAATAATTTACCTAAGTACTTGTGAGCAAAAGTTGTTAACACAATATGTTATGTTCGTAACATATTATATATTAGACCTATTATGTGCAAAACATCATATGAGCTATTCAAAGAAAGAAATCCAAGCCTTTCTTATTTTTATCAGTTTGGATGTACATGTTACATTCTGAACCACAAAGTCTATCTAAAGAAATTTTATGCCAAAGCTCAAAAGGGTGTCTTCTTAGGATACTTTGAACGCTCTAAGGCATAAAAGTGTATAACTTTGAAACCAAAATGGTTAAAGATTCAATAAAAATCAAATTTGATGACCAAGAGCCTGACAACCATATACCTTCATTTAATTATCAAGCAATTATCAAAGTTTATTTAAGGGACAATTAAGATTCCTTCATTTAGTATTCAAGTGGCCACATTGAGCCTTTGGATTAAACAAATAACAAGAAATAACAAGTTGGTACATGTTTGGTTGACCTAAAATCAAGTATGACATGTCACTTGGGCCAAACACCTTAACTCTCTCATTTATCCACATTTTTGGAATCTACTATGAGCCAAATATCACATTTACACTCCTCTACAACTTTGCTTCAAGGGTCAAACATAAATTTTCCCTCTAAGTCCATCAATTTTGGAATTTTCCAAGATGTCATGTGTGCACAAAAGTAGGTCCAAGACCTGTCAGCCTATTGCATGATTTGGAAATTCAGGCCATGACCTAAACTTGTCCTCCATTCCATTTTCTACTCAAGCATCATTTTTATCTAATTCTTTGTACATTTGATTCTTCACCATAAGGAGATCATTTTTTGATACGAAAAACATTTCAAAATGCACAAATGGATTTCATCCGTCCTAAGCTCCAACATGGTGCCCTAAACTCTGCACTTTCACGTATGACCCGTAATTAGAAATCATCTAAACCTTCACTTGGGACCACAACACATGTGCAACTCATTTGTCCTTGGAAAACATGTAAAGTAGAGTACAAAATAACCTGATTTTGTGTAAGATTCACGCATTTCATCCGTCTTCTCACACGGATTGCAAAACAAATTTTCTCAACTTAGTTCACATGTTCAAGATATGTACTAGTACGTACCAAGACCTCATTGTATTTCCTATAAATAGAGGACTATTTTTCCTTCATTTGCAAGCTTAAACAACCACAAAACCTCTACCACTTTCACTCATGAAATTACCAAAAAACAAGAAACCCTCATTTCATTTTAAGTTTGTTTTAATTTCAAATCTTTGCACAAAATCACTCATCAGTGTCATCTGAAGAATTATAGAAGGTTGAAACCTCCTGCAACCATCAACTTAGTTTCACCATTGTTGACCTTCAAAGCTTCAACTGAAAAGGTATATACGAGTAAAATTTCTGAACAAACAAATTACCACACTTTTCGACTTGATTCACTGATTGAAAGCCCTCCCTTACCTGAAATTTATTCTTCATATATGTCATTTAATTTTACTTTGAGTGGCTAGGGTTTCTGCATTTTGAGTAAATTATCTTTGCTCTGAGCCAATCAATGACTCTACTGCAAAGAGACATGGACGATGACTTAAGTAGAAGCTTGCATGTTTGGCATTTGAACTTACAACTCAAAGTTTATAATTCTGCAAAAGTAAGCTGAAGGTTGAAGATGAAGTTGTCCGCGCTCGCTGGTGGAAAAAATTTGAACCCCTGGACAACCAAAGTGTAACCGTGTGCTAGCAGTTTGAACATTTTATTTTTCTTTTTTAATTCATTTTTAATGTCTTTTTTTTTCCGATTTATTTTAAATAGCTCCTTTAATATTTTTTTACTCCAGTTTTTGTTCATAAATCACAAAAGTTATTTTCTAACACATGTTTTTGTTTCTAGAATTTTAAAATCATTTTTAGCAATTTTTGTTGCTATTTTCGCTTTATTTTATTTGTAATTTACATTTAATAATTTATTTTCAAGCATTTTGAAACTTTTTTTCTTTCAACTTTTAAGATCTAATTACCTGTAATATTTTCTATTTTCTCAATTTTTCTTGGCATTTTATTTGATGTTTTGATGTCTCTTTGAAATTTTCCATTTTAAATCATTTTAAAAATCATTTTAAATTTTATTTTAATACATTTTGGTTTTGACTTTTGTTGACTTGGCTCATCATTTAGTTGATTGATTCTTAATCAAGTTCAATTGGTCTTTGAATAATACTTTGGTTGCATGAACTTTCGGCATTTCAAACTTATCATTTAAATTGTCATTTAATCATTTGTGATACTTTGGATTAATGATAAGTTTATCCTATTGTATTACTAAGATTGATCGAAAATGATGATAGATGATCCCTCGTTATGTTTCAATTGTGATTGATTATCTCTCCTTCTCCATCTTCTTCTTTTTACTTTTGTTTTGATAATTGTATTACATTGTTTTAGCAGGATGATTTTGGATTATTTGTCTAACATGTGTGACACTTAAATTGCTATTGATAGGCCTTACAAATGTGTGACTTCTTCATAAGTCCACTTACGATTACTTAACATAGCACTAAATTGTCCTGACTCGGTTGAATCCTCATTAACACTAACATTGACATATTAATTATGCTAACATCTAAATTTTACTTTCAAGCCTTTTACATTTATGTCATTTACTTTCATGTCATTTTCATGCATGCCATCTACATTCTTGCCTTTTTATTGTGCCTTTTAATTTATGCCTTTTATCTTTTGCTTTTATTGCTTTCTTATTTCAAAAAGAACAAAAATATTATAAAATAGATAAAACCCTAAAATAACTTAATTGGTTCTTGTGTACTTTGTGTTACTATCCCTTGCTTGAGGAGTATTTTGGACTTTGGACTTTAGGACTTAGTGCTTTCCTTTACTTGGAGTGGTTGTATCTAAGACTTTGAGATTCATATGGACCTTTGAACTTCAATTCATGATTTTTTCCTGAGAAACTTTGATCTTTGTGACCTTGTGACTTTCATATTCACTTGGGTATTATGGTGATTTATTTGCTTATATGCTTGTTCATCTTGTAGCTGAATCCAAATGGAAAGTAATGCTCATTTTGACAAATGTCAAATGCTTTCTCCATCTTGTGGTTAGTATACTTGTACACACAAAGGCTTTCTCTTAGGTTACCTTACAATGAGACATTTTATTTCATGTCATTTTTCTTATGTTTTAGGGTAGTCTCTTCATCTCCTCCCCACTTCTTCAATTTTAAAAACTTTTCCCTATTTTCAAATCTTCTTGTTTTTAAACATCACATCTTTTCTTAATAAACCTTGACCTCGTCAAGTGATCCCAAAAATGTTTTTCTTAAGACATGCTAAAACACTTAAGCATATTCAATCTCTTTTCAAAACTTCTAAAAAAAATACAAACCTCGTCAAATTTCATTTTGTGCATTTGTACATTTTTCTTTTAAACCTTTTCTGAAAAATTGGATATTAGTTTAGTCTTGTAGTGATGCATACCATCATACTTCTACAATATGTTGTGAAGTGATTGAAATTTTCTACTTGAATATTGAGATGTGCTTGTGAGAAATTCCAAGAAAAATTTCTCCATATCAAAATTATGCAAATGCTCATTTCATCATACTTGTGGGTAGTAAGTTGAGTTTTCCACTCGAATACGAAAAAACATTTTTTTCAAGAGGTTCCTATAGAGTACTATAGATGTGATCAGTGTTAATACCTTCCCCTTGCATAACCAACCCATGTATCCATATTTCTCTTTTGTTTTATTTTCTTTTGTGGGCTTTATTCGACATTTTCCCTTTTCTTTTGAAACAATAAAGTTTGGTGGTGACTCTTGCTTTTTTTAGTTAAGTTAATCAATAGTTTAATCTCAATTTTCCTACTGCGACAACTTGGCGATTTGATAGGGACTTCCTCCTAAGTGGGTTAAACCTAGCTTATTTATCTATGCTTATGTTATTGGTTTTGTTTATTTTTTGCTTGTTTGTGGGTGCTTGGTAGGGGTGAGAATAGGATGGGTCGAGCCAGGCTTTGCCAAACCTAAGTCTGGCCTGCTAAAAATTTTAAAACTTGAGCATGGCCTATAGCCTGTCATAGGCTTATTTTTAGGCCTGAGTCTGGCCTATAGCCTATCATAGGCTTATTTTTAGGCCTGAGCCTGGCATTTTGGAAGGCTTGATTAGACTGTTGGCCTACTTAAAAGCCTATTTCATTTGAAGATATTTAAATTAGTAATTCAATTAATATTTAAAAAAAAACTAAAAGATCAATGATATCAAAAGTTTTTTTTGCATTGAGTTATCTTAATGTACTTAGTAACATAAGTTTTGTGAGGCTATATGCTTAGAAAAACTTATGAAAACAACTTATGAATTTGTTAAGTGGGAGTTTTCATCCTATTAGCACAAGTTCTTCAATATAATTAAGTTTTATTTTTGTAATTTAATTCAAAGTACAAAATATAATATAATAATAAAATAAAATTATTCATGTTTATTTAAATAGGTCGGCTTGATAGGCTTAAAAGGCTTTTTGATGGTCTGGGGCCTAGCCTTTTTAGTTAAATAGGCTTATAAGAAAGCTTAGGCCTTTTCTATTTAAAAAAAGCCTAGTCTGGCTTGGGCCTGTGTAGGATAGGCCGTAGGCCCCTGTTAGTTGGTTTGGCCTATTCCCACATCTAATGCTTTGTAATCTCTATGTGGTGATATAAGTCCCCTACCTGGATTTGAGTGCATTTAAGTTAGGATGGTGGTATAGTCATGTTGATCTTATTGGTGTTAGACCTTTTTAGTTTGACATAAGAACCTCGCTCAGATAAGACCCCTTTGAGCGTACTAATGTCTTGCGAGTAGTTGTAATGACGTTATTACTTTTCGACATGGGAATCCGGGATTCTAAGAGACCTTTAGAACCATTTTACCCCTCTTGGAATTTTAGGATGTAATGTGATGACCTTCCTAACATAGGCATGGTTTGGTAAATACCTGATAGTACACTCAGACAAGGTTCTCTTAAGCATATTATTGGTATACAAGTAATTCGTTAAACTAGTGAAATTCAAAAGATGGATTTACAACTCTAGGAACTTTTTAGAATCTGGTTATTATTGAAGACATTGTAAGCTATATAACATACCTTGTGGGATTGTTGTTACCTTGTTCACTTAGCTTTATGCTTGTGATATTGAACCTTTGAACATATCATGTTTGTGTTTGAACTTCTGACTGTGTTAAATACTGATTTAGAAGATGGAGTTCTGAACACATTCGTCCAATTATATGATTCACCATATAAGTCTTTCACTTTCCCTGACTATCAGCTTGCACCTAATTTTGAGGAGTATTCTTATTACGTAGAAGATTCATATATGTAACACATAGCATAACATGGTCTGATACACTAGGTGTCATGATATTTAAGCTTTTATCCAAGTTGTCATTGAACCATTCAACATTACCTAAAAATCTATCAATTATGGAGTATATAGTCCCGTCCTTTTACCTATTGGACTAGGTATAAGAGTCCCCATCAGTGTCCATTTGACACAGTCCAATTTTATCCATCGTGTTGGTCAAGTCATTGTATTCTTTTTCTTTCACCATATTCCCACTAGTTTTGTCCTTACTTCTTACGACATTTTTTAAATCACCTATAATGATCCAAGGCCTTTTTTGCTGATTGTGCAAATTCTATATATCTTTCCATAACTTTCTTATATGTTTCAACCTGTTGAGGAAATACACAATTTTGAACCAATTTAAGAGCTTACCACTAACATCATACACTTCACAGTGTATCATTTAATTTGTAGTAACAACCTTCATCATCTTCACTTTAGAATCATCCTAAACTAATCGTATTCTACCATTATCATGTTGTAGTTAGTTGTCCATATAAGTACCTCTAAGGTTTAGCTTCTCTCTAACACCTTTAGCTTCTGCATCATTAACCCTAGTTTCAATGAGAGCTATAATATCACGCCTAATATTTAAGAGAAGAGAGTTAATCTCTATAATCTTAGATGTTTTATTGAGCTCCCTCACGTCACAAGCAATGATCATGTCACCTTATCTTATTGCACTAAGGACTTATGCAATGTCCTTAATGCTTCAAAACTATTATGACATAAAACCTGCTTATCTGAGTTGCCTTGCATGACGTATTTCCCTTTTTTCTCTCTCTCCCATTCTTACTTAACATTGTCCACTTATCCTCCCCTTCTTTAGTTGGGACAATATTGCTTTAGATAACCTTCTATTTTCCTTCAGGCATACTTGGTTTTGGCTTCCATTTTGGACCTTAATTCTCTTTGCAGCTGGTGTACATTGATGGCATCCCCTTTGACAGTTTTCACTTTATAATGGCTTCCACTCGAATTCCACTAGTTGTTTCATTCTCCAGCCTTGACTATATTTGATAATGATTTCATTAGCGAGCTCTTGAGTGATATCCACTTCTATTAATATTCTTGCGTAACATACCCTAAGTTTGTGCGTTGTGCATTCATCCGTGACCATTGGTTTCCTAGAGCACTTCCTATTTTTCTCAAGATTTTTTCTCCCCATAAATGTAGAGGTAGTTGCAGAAATTTCATCTATAACGATACCAATCTCAACACGTACCTCTTCAAGTTAAAATTTGGTTTCAACATGTTGTGGATAGTGAAAGGCCCCTTCATCAGCGTTGTCTCCTGCCTCTAATCGAATGGAACTACAATATGAAGTATCATTCACTGTTATAAAACATGTCAGGTAATTAAACAAAGTTTCAAGACTTGATCATGTACTGCTTGACCATATTCATGTTAAGATCTCTGCCCATAACATACATAATCAGTTCTAATTCCCAATATTTAACCTCTGATTTAATGTCCTCCTCTTCGATTTCAATTTCAATTTCGTCGTTGAAAAGTTTTGGTGCTACAAATGTAATCGCCATCCCATTTCTTGGATTCGGTTCTTCCTCATGGATTTGGTTTTCAGTTTTACTTTCCTTTTCAGTTTAGCCCTCTAGATTTTGTTGTCTTGTGTTGTTTCCTTTGGGTTCTTCACTTTCCTGGAAATTGGTTTGAGATTACTTTTCCCCCTCTTCATCTCTATCATTTGAGCTGATTTTGTTGTACAACTTTCATAATTTTTCGGTGATTTGAGCCCTTTCTTTCTCGGTCACCCTTTCACTTTCCACTCATCACAATCTAACGTTCTTTCTATTTCGTTACATATTTTTAAACATTTTTCAACAAAAGCAAAACAAAATATATGTTTCTTTTTTCATCTTAAAAAACTCTATCTTACATTTGACCTCCACCTTTTTTTTATAAGCAAAATTAATATTGAAGTGAGTACAAGGGGTACTCAAGCCCATTACAAACAAGAATTACCACAAAATTACAAAGAGTCCAAAGGGAAATGCAACCAATTATACATAAATGTGCATTTGATTACTTTGTTACCGATGTTATGCCAAAGGATGAATTTCTCTCAACATGTTAGACAACAAATCAAATTCCTCAACTGCTTCGGACTCAGCTGGTATTGGAACAAAACTGCGCAAAAAGTTCCATGTCCATCTATCATTCTACATAAAATCCATATCCCAAATTTTCTCAAATGATCTAATTGACAGTTGAAATAGGTTGGAAAATAACACTTTGAATGGCGAATTCCCCACTCTGCAAAGCCAAAATAGATTTGACTTCTACCTTAGTACCTTACATTTGACCAAAAGCCACTATGTTATAAAAAAAACTATTATAGCTTCTACAAAACCAAATCAAAATTGTCCACGGACGCGAGAATGACATAATAAAACCCAATTCGAAAGATACGCAAAGGCACTTGGGAGGTTAGTTGAAGGACAGAAATGGAAATTAAAAAAATTGTCGGGAATCCAGTGTGTACTTCCACACCAACTTATCCTCTTCCATCATCCACCTAAGTATTGGTTATCTAGATTTTCTCATCAACATCTCTCTCTCTCTCTCTCTCTCTCTCTCTCTCTCTCAATTCCAAACGCCCTAATCTCCCAATCATCAATCATCATGGCTTCTTCAACCATTCCAAACACACCCTTAACCTTAAGTTCCCACACCCACGTCGATCTCAAATCACCACTCACATTACCCAACTATCTCAGCTTCTCTTCATCAAAGCGCCGACAACCTCCAACTCTTTTCACAGTCAGAGCTAGTGACTCAGATTTCGAAGCTGCGGTTGTTGCCGGTAAAGTACCGGACGCACCTCCTGTGCCGCCTACACCCGCGGCACCAGCTGGAACCCCAGTGGTTCCTTCACTTGTGAGTATTATTATTGCGAAATTAACATTATTTTCTGCATTGCCAAGTAAAATGATTCAACTGATTTTGATTTTTCTGCGTTTGTGTTAGCCAATTCAAAGGCGCCCGCGACGGAATAGAAGATCGCCTGTACTTAGATCGGCGTTTCAGGAAACAAGTCTATCACCTGCGAATTTTGTGTATCCACTTTTTATTCATGAAGGTTAGTTTTTTATTGCTTGAGTTTCTTTTTTCAGTATAGCTTTTAGGGTTGTTAATTGTTACCTATATATAAATATGCTTACATTGTTGGATTCCAGTGTGAGATGGATTTTGTGTTGTGTTTGTGATTATTTGATTTTAGATTTTGAGAAGATTTGGACTTTTTGCAGGTGAGGAGGATACCCCTATTGGGGCTATGCCTGGATGTTACAGGCTTGGTTGGAGACATGGGCTTTTGGAAGAGGTTTTCAATGAACCCTCTCTTTTACCTTTTTTATCTTCAAAACTGCATGACTGATGGTGACTTCATTAGAGTTTTTCCTAATTGAGTTTTAGTTTAATTTCAGCGAGTATTTTTGTAATTTAGGTTGCAAAAGCCCGGGATGTTGGTGTAAACAGTGTTGTGCTCTTCCCCAAAATTCCAGATGCTTTGAAGGTTTTATTCTCTCTTCAACGTAACATAAGTTTTTAGTAGAATAAATGCAATCTAGTATAACAAGTTTCCCTCTTTAGACCCCCACAGGAGATGAAGCATACAATGAGGATGGTTTAGTGCCTCGGACTATACGGTTGCTCAAGGATAAGTACCCTGATCTTGTAAGTGATCATAGCTTTTATGATCCGAGAATGTTATATTTTTCTGGTGTATGTCTAAAGAAAAATTAATCCAATATTCTTTCACATTCAATTTCTCTTCAGATTATTTACACAGATGTTGCATTAGATCCTTATTCGTCTGATGGACATGATGGCATTGTCAGAGAAGATGGTATGTTAACAAATTTGTTTGTATTCAAAAGTTGAAATCTTTTATTCAAACCTATTTCATTAGTCCTGAACATGATCATTTACCTAATAAAAATGCTCTGTGAATGTTAAGAACACGCACTGATGTTAAAGGGCTGTTCGGTGGAACATATTTTAGACACAGCCTTCTACCTTTAGACTATTGATTGCTGAATATGTTTTTGTGCCTCTCCTTCCTGTATGAGCTTCTATTGGTGAAAGCCTAAGTGTTTTATGTATCATTTGAACTTTTCTTGAAGGAAAGGCCAAGTGGCATTTGTTGATTGCTGTCATTAAGTACTGATTATAATGTGTATTCTTAATATGTTGTAGGAGTTATTATGAACGATGAGACTGTTCATCAGCTTTGTAAACAAGCTGTAGCCCAGGTAATATGACTACGTGTATCATGTGTACATCTTCAGTTAGGAAGTTACCCATTGTTTTGTTCAGGTTTATTTGAAGGAATTACTCACTTACAGTGTAGCCTTCAAAGGCACATTTATCAACTTCTAAAAAATTTTCGGAAGGTTAATAATTGAGCATTGTTAAATGGTTAAATTTTCGGAAGGCTAATATTGTCTTTGTATTTTTATAAAAGGCACGGGCTGGAGCAGATGTTGTCAGCCCCAGCGATATGATGGACGGTCGGGTAGGAGCGTTGCGACTAGCTCTCGATGCTGAAGGTTTTCAGCATGTTTCTATCATGTCATATACTGCAAAGTAATTTTATGGCCATTTCTTTTTCCTTATCTTACTTTCTGTTTATGCTAGCATGCGTGGAAATTATTGCAGATCAGATCATATCTGTTATCTGAGCTTTAGAAATAATTTTAGTAAAAAGAGGGAACTTATTTGAAAATTGAAATTGAGTATTGGTAACAATGGGGATTCTTTTTTTCATTGATCTGGTATGAACTTACAAGATTGGGTTACAAATGATCTAGACTTACAATCGATGGCTATCTATTATAAGTTGTAGCATTGGGTATCAGTGAAGATATTTTACATGTGTGCCATATTGATATTTATAATTTTATAGGTGAAGCAGTTCCATTATGCACAAGTTGATTTCTTATGCAAGTTATAAACAATTTATCTTCCTTTGGCCAATAATTGTAGCATTCAAATTCCGTTAGTTATGCTTCTTGTTGCTGCCACAAGCATTTAACTATTTTTGCTAATTGCTATTCATTTGTTACCGAGTTTACTATTAGTTTGGTGGATTTTGCTATTAGTTAATGCATCTTTTCTTGGCCATTATCTAGCTCAATCCTAAATTATGCCATTTATCTGTTACCAACAGGTATGCAAGCTCATTTTATGGCCCATTTAGAGAAGCATTGGATTCAAACCCCCGGTTCGGGGATAAGAAAACGTATGTGTTTTCTTGAAACCAAACTTCATTTCAAATATCTAATCTATTTTACATAATTGATTCTTACTTTGTCATAATTTCTGTCTGGCTGAACAAAAGTTATCAGATGAATCCTGCAAATTATAGAGAGGCTCTTACTGAGATGAGGGAAGACGAATCTGAAGGAGCTGATATTCTTTTGGTTAGTTTAGTTTTATTTATTTTTCTTTATGCTTATGATCATAGTTAGGAATGGAACTCATCTTATGCTCATTTTTTATACTGACTTCAGAAAATTTGGATGTGCAGGTGAAACCCGGTCTTCCTTACCTGGACATCATAAGGCTACTTAGAGATAATTCTCCACTGCCAATTGCAGCATACCAGGTTCTACACTGCCCTATTCTAGATCTAGGCAAAATATTTCTGTTGAAAAGTTGATTAATGTTCAATTATTTCTGACCAATGAATCCTGATAACCATACTCATAACAAAAGTTCTTATATAACAGACAAAAGTGGCCCTAATATTTTTACATCAAGCTGGGGCACAAATTTTATGATTGCTACTACGACACTTATAAGCAAAACAACTATTTTCACAGTATTTAAGAAATGTAGTAAGTGTAGTTATTATATGATAATGAGATAAGTGTTTGGAGCATTTTTACTTCCTCTTTCCTTACCAATCTGCAAGGTTCGCCGCTTCTTTTAGACAGGAAAATATAAATGATAACAAGATAAAATACAAAAGAAGTTGGTAGAGAATGGGAACAAGTATACAACTATACATCTTACAAAAGTTATTCATCATAGATATTATGAATGCCACAATGCTTGATACCCTACCCTTAGGTTTGAAGCTGTCAATTAGAGAAAACCTTGGAATACTTTTATGTGAATAAGAGGATATATTTGAGTAGCTTAAAACATGTTTTTTTGCTTTATTAATTTAACCTCCTTTATTCTTGAAACAGGTTTCTGGTGAATATTCGATGATCAAAGCTGGTGGTGCTCTGAAAATGATTGATGAAGAAAAGGTTATGATGGAGTCATTATTGTGCCTCCGACGGGCTGGTGCTGACATCATCCTAACATATTTTGCTCTACAAGCTGCGAGAACTTTGTGTGGAGAGAAGAGGTGAGGTTCCATCAATATATAGGACAATTTTTCATCATAGAAGGCTAAAGAGTTCAAAGCATTTGCTAGCATGTGCAGAGTTCATATAAAATGCTGAGTTTTTTTTTTTACAAAATGTGTGTAGTTTTTGTAAACCCGTAACCTTATTCACATGTAATGTACTCAACTTCAGAGTTAGTACTGTATAAATGACAGAATAATTATAACTGAAATGTGTTTAGTGCTGAAAAATTAAGTCAATTTCTGGCAGTGAATGTTTATGTTACAGTAGCCTTCCGCCTGTCATATAAATTATGGTTTACGATTTCATGACTTGGACGTAGTTAAATACTGAATATGATGTGCTTATAAGACTGTTATCATTCTGAATATGATGTTCTCATAAAACTGTTATCATTAAGAAAAATTCAATCAATTACATCATTATTTAATAGTTTATACAGATGTACATCTGCATCCATAAATGCTGAACATATTTTATACATATATTGTGCTCCCACCCCCTTTCCTCCCCCTTCTCCTGTTTCCTATTTTGAGCCTACCTTCTACGGAAATGATGACCTGGTTTCTACCGTTCGTTAACCTCAAGCAACATGAGGAAGACGGATAAACCAGTGTACATATTTGTACAAAGTGGATTGGACATATGGTTTTCAACATCATCCGTGTTCAATGAGGTACCTCTCTGCAATGGTGGCATGAACAGCAGCTCCTATCGGCAAAGCGTCTTCATCGATCATGAAATGCGGAGAGTGTCCCGTGTAAGTAGACCCTAGTGTTTCATTCCTTATCCCTATGTAGTAGAAAGCCGAAGGAACGACTTGGGAGTAAAAAGAGAAATCTTCGGCACCCATCATAGGTGGGACTACCCTGAAATTCTTTCGACCCAACAAATCGATCGACACTTTTTTCACGTGCTCATACATTTGGTCATCATTAATCATGGGAGGGTAAATATTGTACTCCTTTTCAAAGAAGTCAACTTCTGCAAAGCATCTGTAGACACTAGCCTGTTCCACAATCACCTGTTTCAGAGTTGAGACAACAATATAGTTCAAGTTCAGCTCATTCAGCCATTTGCACTCACATTAGTATAATAGAAATTTTGATACATTTATAAAGCCTAGTCGCCAACCTGCTCTATTCTTTCTAGCAGCTGGTAAAAACTGGTATTAGAAAACGCTCTGAAGGTCCCACCAATGACAACCTCGTCCGGTATTATGTCATGATTATTGCCTCCATTAAACGAAGTTACAGACACAACCTGAATTGTAAACGGAGACAAATAGTAAGTTTGGGAGTTATACAAGCAAGACCACAGAAGAGCACAACAGTGAGGCAGGCAATACCTGTGAGTCCATTGGATTTGATTCGCGAGAGACAATTCCCTGTATGCTGATAACTGCAGCTGAAGCGGCCAAAACTGGATCAGCTGAGTAGCGAGGGTTTGCAGCAAAGGCTCTTTTCGCACTAATCACTGCTCGAAAAAATCCACAGCCAGCCAATAGAGGTCCAGGCCTCGACCCAATTATAGCAGTTGGATGTTCGTGGGATACATGAACTGCAAATATCGCCTCCACGTCCTTCAAAGCACCGTCTTGTATCATTCGCTTTGCACCATTACCAGCTTCTTCTGCTGGCTGGAATAGCAGAATTACCGTGCCCTGTGATGACGAAACAAAAATATAAACTTAGAATAGCAGAATTACCGTGCCCTGTGATGACAAAACAAAAATATAAACTTAGATTTAGTGAAACAATTTCTGTCTGTTGTCATCTAATATTGCAAATATACAAAAATACAATACTAGAGAGATAAAAAAAGAACATGACAAAAAGTAAAAAATAAATTTAAGACACAAATTAATGAAAAGGAATAATTTTACTTATATAAGTATTTAACATGAAAAATACAAAAGCTATTAGTATAAATACATTTCTTTTATCAATCCAATCAAACAATTAAAATAATTAAATAAGAGGTTTAGTTTTATATTTTCAATTTTTCTACTTCATGAATTCCAACCCAACCAAACCATATCTATTTATCACATCACATAAAAAAAACATGGCACAAGACAAAATCCGATTTTTTTTTTATCAATAACCATGTTATGAAAAAAAAAACACATAAATAACCATATTTTAAAATTAATTATCCAGATAATCAGGTTTCATGGTAAGGATATAAGCAGGAGTCATCTCAGATGACTCCTGCATTGTTTTTTAACAAGGAGGAGCCATCTCAGATGGCGCCTAGGTGTGGAAAAGTCATCTGAGATGACGCCTAAGTGTTAATCAGATGGTAAAAGTCATCTGAGATGACAACTAAGTGTTAATCAGATGGTAAAAGCCATCTGAGATGGCGCCTAGGTGTTAAACCTAAAAAAAAAAAGTTCTTTTCGAGGTGGAAAGGTGGACATGGTCATACGACAATGGAGTGCGTTGGGGTCACATGACAACAAATCTAGTCGAATCAATGAACGACGTCTTCAAAGGCATAAGAGCACTCCCAATAACCGCTTTGGTGAGTACAACATATTTTAGGATGGCCTTGTTGTTTGCAGAGAGAGGTGAAATGTGGAACGCGGTGGTACAATCGGGACAAATGTGGAGTGAAAGTTGCATGAAATTTATTAAGGTCGAAAGTGCCAAAGCTAGCACTCATCTTCTTACAAGATTCGACCGACATAACCATAACTTCATTGTTAAAGAGACACTCGACCACATTGAGGGGTTGACTAGACAAGAGTACATGGTTAAACTACCATCTCGTTGGTGCGACTGTGGAAAGTTCCATGTCTTTCGAATGTCCTGCTCTCATGTCATTGCGGCGTGTGCACATGTTCATCAAGATGCACTACTACTTCTTTCACCCATTTACAAGTCTGAGACCTTGCTCAACAATGCCTTCGAACCGGTAGCAAAACCAGATTATTGGCCTGCGTACGAAGGGGAAGTAGTTTGAGACAACAGTCAAATGCGAAGAAATAAAAAGAGTCCTCCCAAAATCAAACGTATCACAACTGAAATGGACGACCTTGACAAACTAGAAAGAAAGTGTGGTCTATGTCGTCAAGTCAGACACAATCGAAAAAATTGTCCCACATGTGCTACAAACTCGACATTGTAAAATTTGTATGGAAATTTTCTGCACTATTTAATATTATAATGAAACTTCTCTTCATTAATAACATTTCTTACAACCATCAATACGCAGACAACAAAATAAAACACAACACGATTAAAACAACAACAAAAACAACATGAAAATATAACATCAACAATGCAAACAAAAATTTAAGATACTACAACCGTCAAAACAATTTCATCGGATCCATACATCATCGCGATAACGTCTACGTCTGTTTTCACTTCCTCCAACCAAATTCGAGGTTGTCCAGTTGTGAAGTTCATGGTTGTTCTCTTCCTCTGGATCCTTCTAATTTCTTCGCCAACTTCTATTTCTCCCTCTAACCATCGCATCAACTCTTTCTTTAGTTTCGCCATGGTAAAAGTGTGCCAAAATTTCATTTTCATCAGAGGTTTGGAGACCGAGAAAACAACGTATTCATCTCTGGTGTGGATGTATGGTGATGTCATGACATAAAAAAAGAGAGAATATGAGATGAGAAATTGAGAAAATGTGAAGAATGAAGGAGACATGGGTGTTGTATTTATAAAAAACACAAATACACGTAGGAGCCATCTGAGATGACTCCTACATGTAACAGCCATAAGGGAGGCGCCATCTGGGATGACTTGTGCAAAGAGAGGCGCCAACTAGAATGACGTCTAGGTTCATTTGCTTAGTGCAAGAGTCATTTCAAATGGCGTCTAAGTGTAATGATTTCTTGAAATCTGATTATTTACGTTTTTTTCAATACATAATTATTACAAAAAAAAATTCACAAATCCCTACAAATGCTCTACAATAAAGCAAAATACTAACATTTCTTTTCAAATAAAGTGAAAAACAGTATCCGAGCTGATAGCTCCTATGAGACCGTAGTGGAGACAAGACAAGTAGAGATGTTGATTGACTTTAAAAGTCACTCAATCCTTTTTTTTTAATTGAGTATTTAAGAGGTGGCAACGTTCATGTTTGTTGTAGAAATCTACCAAGTTCATTAGAAAAGAAATATAGGCGATAGAAAAATGATATTTCAAGGTTTCATGCAATGGGTGATTTGAGGCTTAGGGTTCGTCTTCATCATGATCGATGGGGGCCTCCACCGTAGCAGTGAATGGAAGGTGAGACCAGTTCCGACATTGAGTACCCAGATGGGATATCTTTCTAGCTCACGTGTACAGACTCGATAATGAAGAGTCGTCTTCTATAGTTTTCATCTATTTTTTGGAATTTCTGGAGAGGTGTAAGGCCAAAGAGTTTCATGAACTTTTTGGGGCATTTGGGGATGTACTGGAAGTTTCGATTGCTCCTCGTAAGAACAAGGTTGGGGAAAAATTTGGTTTTGCACATTTCAGAGATGTGGTGGATGCGAGAATGCTTGCGGTGAGTCTCGACAATGTGATGGTGGATGATAGGAAGATTCACGCTAATCTTCCGAGATTTGAGCGTCCAAAGCTTGTCCTCCCTTCTGCATTTGTCATCGCAACAGGGAAGAGTAGAGTTAATCATCAGGTGTTTCGTAATGGCGGAGTTCGGGGTGTTGATTTCAGAGTCTATCATCACAGGGGGGCGAAATTGTATGCAGCAGTGTTGGCGAATCGTGTCGATTCAGTGCCTTTTGCTTCTGGTTTCTCTTTCAAGTCTAAAGAGATTGATGTTCGCATGATTGATAGGGCGAAGGTGGGTGTGGTACATGTTGTTGGTTCTTCGTTGAGGATACAATCCGTGTTGGAGAACGAAGGATTTTTCTCAATCAAATCCACTATTATGGGCCCTAACTTGTGTCTGCTTGAAGATGAAGTTGAAGGAGCTTTGGCGAATTTTATTGGAGATAAATCTTTGAGGTGGAAATCCTGGTTCTCAGATATCAGGAATTGGAAGAAGGAAGATATGGATACTGAGAGATTGGTTCGTATCAAAATTTTGGGTTTACCCTGATCGGCCTGGAACACGATTTTTTCGAGATGCTAGTCAACCATTTTGGGACCTTCATTTGTCTGATGACAGAGACGGCAGAAAAGTCGCGGTTCGACGTTGCCAGAATCATGGCTAAGGTGAAGCTGGGATTTGTGCTTCCAGATTCCTTAGTCGTTGAGATCGATGGCTTGGATTTCTCTATCTTGCTCAGTGAGGAGTCTGAATTTCTTCAAAATGATCTTTTAGGTATTCTCTCATCACAAATTACTGGTTCTACATCATCGGAATCGCTTGATTCGGATGAAGCTTGGTTGAGTGATAACATTAGTGTAGAGGAGTTGAAAATTAATGAGTCAGAGGACAATATTGAGGAGGTTTCGGTTAACAGTGCATTCAGGAAGACGATAGATAATCTTGTTCCGGTGCATTCTCCAACACCTGTCTTGCTTAATTCTGCTTCTATTTCTGCTGTATCTCACGAGCCAGATCCTGTCCCGATTATTGCTCAGCCAGGGCATCATGGCTCTTTTGATAGAGCTGTCTTGCTTAAATATGCTTCTGTTTCTGATGGATATCGTGGGCTGGATTCAGTACCGGTTATTGCTCAGTCAGGGCCTCGTGGCTCTTTTGACATAACTATCTTGGCTTCCAAAGAGTAGGTGGCGTTTCCAATTGGCGTGCCGCCTTCTAGGTCTACGGAGGGGGTTTCTTTAGTGGTCAAATGTTACTTAACGAATTCGACTAAGGGGCGGGCGAGGAAGCTTCGTTTTGGTTATTTGGAAGATCTGGGAGGAGGTATGTCTAATGGGGCGGTGAAACATTTGAGGTTAAAAAGGAGAGAAAAGGTAGGGAGGACCAAGGGTGGTAAAGATGGAAGCAAGGCAGCTTCGGTTTCAGACTTGGGAAAATTTAAGCTTGCTAATGACATTCTTTCTCAACCCGGGGAAACAGTATTGGAAAGCTTGAGTAATTCTGATCTTATTAGGAATAATTCGAGGTTGTGAGATTGTTTGGATGGAGATAATGGTGACAAGCTTTGGTTAGCCATAAAAGCTTTGGGAGTGGTGGATGAGCACAGGGAATCATACGTAGCCAAAAAATTTGAGGAGTTGGAAAGGATGGATAGAGAAATGAGGGGTGGTCTGAAGGAGATTTATCATAGTGCACAATGATTATAGGCACTTTAAACATTAGGGGAGGATGTAGTGCTTTAAAGAGAAAGAGAATTAGTGACTTGATTAAGAAGGGTGGGGCGGATTTGTTCTTGATTCAGGAGACAAAAAATTCTAGTATGCAAGATTCGTGGGCAAAAGTATATGGAAAACTAATGATATTGGGTATTCATTTTCAAATTCGGAAGGTGCTTCGGGGGGAATTATCACTTTATGGAAGGCGGATGTGATGAAGGTGGTTCACAATTTTAGGGGGGGTTGGGGATTAAGGTGTTTTGGAAGACGAATTTTTATTACATAATTAATATCTACTCTTCTTGCTCGTTGAATAGAAAGAAAGAATTGTGGGCTAGATTATTGGAGTTGAAGGAGAATTTTTGAGACGGGAAATAGATTATAGGGGGAGATTTTAATGCTACAAAAAATCATGGAGAAAGGAAAGGTAGAACCGAAATGTACAATAGGTTGGATACCAATCTCTTTGCTAATTATATTTTTGAGAGTAATTCAGTGGATGTCCCGTGCAAGGGGACGAGATATTCTTGGTATAGTGGTGATGACAAAGAGATGAGCCGTATTGACCGTTTTCTTGTGTCTAATATTATCGTGAATAGGTGGAATGTTGTAGGCCAACGGGTCGACTCTAGAGATATTTCAGATCATTGTCCAGTTTGGTTGGAGATGGATATGCATAACTGGGGTCCGAAACCATTCAAGTTCAACAATAAATGGTTTTCCTTTGATTCTTTTATTCCTTTTGTCGAAAATGAATGGAGTGGATTGAAGATTGAAGGTCGAGGGGATTTTGTTTTGAAAGAAAAAATGCGTTTGTTGAAAGAGAGGCTTAGATGGTGGAATAAAATGGTTTCGGAGAGATTGATTTGAAGATGGAGAAACATGTGGAAGATATTAATTTGGGAGATGATTACTTGGAAGGAGACGATGATAATTTGCTTTCCTAAGTTCTTTTAAACCGAAAGGAAGCAACTAGTAGCTTTTGGTTAAAGTTGAGGATTAAAGAAAACACACTAGCTCAAAAGTCAAAAGGCTTCGTGAAGGCGATTGTAATAGTGGGTTTTTTCATAAGGTCTTAAAGAATAGAAGGAGGGTTAATCACTTAGGACCTCTAAACGTAGCGGGAGCGATGGTGGAATCGGTTGAGGATGTGAAGGAAGAGGTGTGGAGACATTTTTCGAATAAGTTTGAGGAAGGGGAGAGGGGGAATTGGAGTGTGGAAGATTTACATTTCCAAAGTATTAGTATGGAGGAGAGATTAGATCTTGAAAAACCGTTTCTTGAGGATGAGATCAAGGAAGCTATATGGAGTTGTGGGGGATCGAAGAGCCCGGGTCCTGATGGGTATACTTTTCTTTTCCTAAAAAATGTTGGATTTTTCTTAAAGAGGATTTCATTCAATTTTTCAATAGCTTTCATTTCGATGTTTTTTTGTCAAAATCAATCACTTCTTTTTTATCTTTGATTCCGAATAAGCCTAATCCGGTCTCGTTTGATGATTATCGCCCGATTTGCTTGGTAGGATGTATTTACAAGGTCTTTCTAAACTCTTGGCGGGAATATTGAAGAGGGTTTTGCATTCAATTATACCCCCTTATCAAAGTGCGTTTGTGCCATGAAGACAACTTCTCGATGGAGTCCTTGTGGCGAATGAGGTGGTAGATTATGCAAAGAAGAAAGGAAGGAAGGGATTGTCTTATGTTTAAGGTGGATTTTGAAAAGGCGTATGATAAAGTTAGTTGGAATTTCCTTAGATGTATGTTGGAAAAGATGGGATTTGGTTTGGTTTGGAGAAGGTGGATGGAGATTTTAATTTTTCAAAGTAAGATGTCGGTCTTAGTTAATGGTAGCCTTACAAAGGAGTTTGAGGTGAAGAGAGGTTTAAGACAAGGAGATCCACTTTCTCCTTTTCTCTTTGTGTTGGTGGCGGAAGGACTTTCGGGGTTGGTTCGGGAATGCTTAGATTTGGGGGAGTATCAGGGTTTTCATGTGAATGGGAGATACTCGATGGATATTCTTTAGTTTGCGGATGATACTTTGTTAGTGGGAGAAGGCTCTTGGAGGCAGGTGTGGGCCATTAAGGCGGTCTTGAGAGCTTTTGAGCTTATTTCAGGGCTTAGAATTAATTATCATAAAAGTAAGTTGATTGATTTGAATGTTATTAGAAACTTTATGGAGGCCGCGTCTTTTGTCCTCTCTTGTAAGGTTGAACCTTGCAAGTTTACTTTTCTTGGGATTCCTATTGGTTCCAACCCAAGAAAATTCTCATCTTGGCTACTACTTTTGAACAAAATGAAGAACCGGTTAGCGGATTAGAAACATCGTTATCTTAATCTTGGTGGGGGGATCACCCTTTTGAAATCGGTTCTTAATTCTCTCACTATATTTCATATGTCTTTCTTTAAAATGCCCGTAAAGGTGGGAAAATAATTTACTAGTATTCAAGGAAAGTTTTTGTTGGGAGGTGTGGAGGATATGAGGAGGATTCATTGGGTGAGTTGGTATAGGGTGTGTCTACCGGTGGAAAAGGGGGGGTGGTTAAGCCTAAAATACTTGCCAAATTTCAATATGGCACTCTTAAATAAATGGAGATGGAGAATTTTGCAAAGAGCGAATAGTCTTAGGTTTATGTTATTAAAAGCGCGTTATGGAGATATTGCGTTGAAGGTTTTTGGCAGAAATAATAGAATCGAAAATGCGGCCTCTTCGTCTTCTTCTATTTGGTGGAGGGATCTTTTGAGTTGTGGGTCTAATGTAGGGATTGATCCGTTGAGGAGAATTGTAGGTTTTATTTGGGGAAAGGATTTACTACATCTTTTTGGGTAGCTAGAGGGATGGAGGACATGTTCCTAAAAGATTTCTTTTCGGATCTATTTATGGCTTCAGTTTTGAAAAAGGTGGCGGTGGTCGGGATGGGGGGTTGGGTGGATGAGGGTTGGAGATAAGGTGGGTTGAGTATTGATGTTTCGTTGTTGTCTCTGATTTCTAGGAATCATCTTGCATCTCTCTTTTCGATTCTTGGTGGTACGCTAAGTTTCGGATTCCTTATGGTCCTTGTGTTAGGAATGAAGAAGTGTTGAGCTTAATTTGGGTTATGGAGGTCCCTTTTAAATTAAATCAAGGCTTTTGGTTGGAGGTTCATTATTAATAGGCTTTCAACAAAAGATCTTTTGAAGAATAGAGGTATTAATTTTTCTTTACAAGCTAGTAAATGTGTTTTGTGGTAACATGGCCGAATGTAGGGGTCATAATTTCTTTTTCCATTGCCATGTTGTAAAGATTATTTGGAAGAAAATATCTCTTTGGGTGGGGAAATCATTGGGAGAAATAGAGGATTGTTTTGGTAATTTCATGGATTTGTATGATTTTTACAAAAAGAAAAGGGTGAAGGAGGGTAAAATGAAGTGTCATTTGGATTGCCACCACTTGGTCTATTTGGTATTAAGAAACAACATTTATTTTCGGAATGAGAGGTGGAATGTAGATAACACGGTATGGTGTATAAAGATATTGGCTTTGAGATGGTTAGGAATAGGGAAAATTACCAATTCCAATTTAAATTTTATGAGTTTAACAAAGATCATTTGCTTCATCACTTTTAGCATTGTGTAATTGGTTGTTAATTTTCCCTTTTTTATCGGTTCGGAATTCCATTCCATTTTTATAAACAGGTTGGAGAACTCATAGTTCTCTTTTATTAATATTAATTCAACTTGCTTAAAAAAAAAGTTTCATGCAATAGATGTATGGAGGTATGTGTGATGAAGATAAAAACGAAAGGAAGTGTAAAATTTCAAATTTCGAAATCCAAAATTTTAAATATATAGCTAAGACAATTAACGGAGTAACATGCATGTCAAATTAAAAAGATTCCGTCGATGCACGTGCACCACATTTTATGGTGCATGCATATTAGTGCATGTTTAATATTATTAGTGATATTTACTCTAATTTTGTCAAACTTGTACTTAAACCTAAACATGTACTTAACAAAATGTTTTAGATTTAAATTCTATTAAGTGTTCTTCGATATGAGAGTAATTAATGGCTAGGGTGTAATATAAAACTTCTATGTATTTCTTTTACCTCTAGAGGTTTGGCATCTCTTCAAGCAGTTTGTGTTTTGCACACACAACTACTAGTAAATTTCCCTTTCAGAAGTACTATTAATGTAAGATACCACTAGTATATTATCATAAAACCTTTCATTATTTGGGACACTAAAACACAATTGCCATATGGTATCTAATGAAAAGTTCAAAATGCAAGTATTTGGTAATGAATTGACATGGTACCAATATTGATGTTTTCACGTTTAGAAGAGAGGAAAAGGACAACAAAATGAACACCAATTTGTGAAAAGTGGTATCATGCATAAGACCCCAAAAATGGAAACTGATAAGAACTAATAATGCAAACTGAATAACCCTCCAAATAATGAAGGGGTGTTTAGATAAATAATTTAATTTAGTATTTATTCAATAAATATTTATCATATATAATAATTTATTTATAAGTTTTGTTTACAATCAAGAAGAAAATATGAGGGTCGGGTGAGTAACTTATTATAGTTGTGTTAAATTAATATAAATGGATATAAAGTGTTAGTTCACCAACAACAATATTTATTTTTATATATTTTTTAATATAAAAAGTATTAATATTTATAAATTAAACACTTAAAAAATATATATTCACACAAGTAAACTATCTACGATTGTTACTATGAATCGTATGATAACTTTATTTGTAAAAAAATATGATAAAAATTTCACATCAAATAATATATGACTTGAATATGTCTTTTTAAGTGAGTGTAATTTTTATTTTAAAAGCTGATTTTAAAGGGTTGAATTAGGTCCAACCACATTAATTATATTAATAATAGGGTTAAATGTGTTTTTGTTCCTATAAATGTTTTAATTTTTAATTTTAATCTCTATTTAAAAAATAGTATTTTTTAATCTCTATAAATTTTTTATACATGTACTTTTACTCCCTGCTATTTTCTAAAATTTTGAAAACTGTTTAATTATCATTAACTTTTGAAATTTTTGAATAATTTTTTTCATGCGTGTTTAGAATACTATAAACTATTTATTTATCAAATTTTATAATTTTTTAAAATGAGAAAAATTAAATATAAATTTTTTAAATTTTAAAAAATAATGATAAAAATAATAAAAATCTCAATTTAGAAATCAAATTTTGAATTCATTTTTTTTCTAATTTTTTTTTATAATGTTCTAAAGATGTGTGCAAAATAATTATTTAAAAATACAAATTGATTTAACAGGAGAGACTAAAATTACGTGCACAATAATTTTGTAGGGATTAAAAAATATTATTTTTTTAATAAAAATTAAAAGTTAAAATTAAAATATTTATAGAGAGTAAAAACATATTTGACCCTTAATAATATTATTTAAAATTAAGTGGATTACTTGATATCCGGTTATGTTATTAATCTTAGACGTGAGAAAATGTGTTAAAATCTCACATTGAATAATATATAATCCAAACAAATTTTTTAATAAGTACAGACAATCTTTACTCTATAAACCAATTTTATAAGTTTAAATTAGTTAACCTCATTTCTTAACAAATTCTATAAATTTTCATATAAAACTTATAAAGATGAATAAATAACATATCACAAGCATGTCGCAACTTTTATAAATGAGATCGAACACTTATACAAATAAACCATTACTATAATGAATATTTTCTTGAAGTCCCTTTGTATATTACTAAATGATAAAGATTAAATTCATATCTTAACCCACTATTAAAAGTGTAGTAAAATTGTTAGCGGGAAATAGTTAAGAAAACTTGACCTTATTAAGTGATATATATATATATATATATATATATATATATATAGATAGTACACTTATCCTATAAATCCATGTTAGCATTAATAAGTTTGATAAAAGAATCAATAAAATTTTGTTGAACAAATAGAGAATTATATAGAAATGCAGTAGCTAGCTTTGGTTTGACATGTTATAAAAATTGTAGTAGAAAATACTGTAAATACCCCTAGTACTACATGTGCGTGAATAAGGGAAGAAGGTAAGAAAGAAACCTTTAATAAATGTTCACGGGTTTTCAATATCTTGGCCGCACCAATAAGCATCGCCACATGTGCGTCGTGTCCACAAGCATGCATTTTACCGGCAACTTTAGACTTGTACTCCCACTCAACACCTTCCTATAAACAATCCCACACAACACAACCAATGATTTGGAAAATTATAAATTCATTCCAACAAGAGTTTGGCCACCACAATAAAGTTTAGAACATCTCTTTATCAAAAATAAATAAATCCAGCTAAGAATATAGTACTACTTCATATGAAAAGAAAGAAGAAAACTAAGGACACTTTATGCTTTAAAGCCAAGAGCTGTAATGGGACCAATATTTGACTATTAATTAAATCAATAATAACCAGCAGAAAAATATTTACAAAGCTTTAATATTTCATGGTATACATCAAAACACTCTTAAAAGTTCATTCATTATAAATAAACAACATTTTTCAAACATAGGCAAATTTCAACTTTTTAATTCATGGTACTCATAATTAATCAGACAAAATTGAAAAAGTACACAATCTAGTGCATTATCTTATTATAATTTGAATTATAAAAAATAGACAGAACTTTTAAAAATATTTTAAAAAAGTTATTAAAAAAATCAGATGTCAAACAAATAAATTCAGTACATCTGACACACATACTCTTAAAAATATATTATTAATAAGAGACAAAAAGACAAATCGGATCTGATCAGGTGTACTATAAAATAGAAAATCAATATAAAGATAAATGTACTTTCGAGTCCAACTCACTTAAACTTTAAGTTAAAAATCAATAAATTATAATTTTTACGAAAAATTATTTTATTTTAAACAACATTTTTTCCTTAACCTGAAATACTATACCAAATTTCATTCCAAAATCAAAATAAGAAAAAAAAATCAATTATTATGTATTTTCTTATTATAATACTAATATTTTTTTAGGGTTTTCAAGAAGATAATAAGTTTTTGATGGAAAATAAATAAATAAATAAAAGAAAAGGAATAGATGAAAGTGAAACCTGGATGGGAAGTGCATCCATGTCAGCTCTAACTGCAACAAAAGGCGGCCCTCCCGTACCGATCCAAGCACGAATACCGGTTTTCGCAAGCGGGTACCGATAACTAACTTCCAACCGATCCAACTCCTCTCTTATCAAACGGCTCGTCTCGATTTCCTCAAAAGCCAGCTCCGGATTTTCATGGATCTTCCTCCGAACACTTTTCAACCACTCCACCGTCTCCGGCAGCGTCGCTATGCTCAACACCGCCTCCGAGCATGCTTCGCTCCATATCTCACAGTCCGTCTCCCTCGTCGCTCTCCGTGTTCCGTTTTTGCATAGCGGTATCGTTAACTCTGTACTCTCCTGATCGCAGTATCTCCGATCGGAGAATAAAACGCGATCATAAGCGGCGGAGGAAGGTATATGCGCGGCGAAGGCTCTCACCTGAACAACAACCGTTAATAAAAATATGATGAAAGAGTTTAGAAATTTCATTTTATTTTCTATTTAAATTTTGAGGTGTTACATAGAGAAAGAAGAGAGTAGTATTATAGAGAGGAAAGGGTTGTGAGAGTAATGAATAAGAGAAGAGAGATATGAAAAGATAAAGAATTTGATCACGTGGGATAAAGAAAAGTTTAAAATAATGGACGGAGGGAGGAAAGAGTACTTACTTTACCTTTTAAAATTTTGCTTCTGTTATTTGATTTTATTATTAAGAATAAAATTGGAGCACGTGGTTAAGACACGGAAGTAAATGCAAAGCAGGAACTGCGGTAGATGGGTCCCGCCATTTTCAGCAGCTCTTTCCACTCAAACGGAATGGACAGATGCACACGCCATTTATTCGTGGATAATCATTTTTTAAACTTTTATAAAAGAAATTTTATTCGCTCCGTCCTCAGTATAACGTATTAATGGACCTTCGTTCGGACCGGTTCGAATCCAGACTCTGACTATTCTTAATCTTGTTTGAAAAGTACAAACCCAAATTTTAACTTGTTTATTTTATGGGGTTTTTAGGTTTTGTTTAAATCGGATTCAGTTTGTAAACTAAGTTTTTTAAGAATAGTTGAGCCAATTGAAAGTTTAGACTCAATTTTAAAATTAGTCAGATTTTTTATTGTTTGATATTAGACTGTTAAAAGTCCAACGGACTACTTTTTTTATTGGACTATAAATAACTTATATTGAAAACACAATCAAATTTTGTTTTTTATTTTTATAAATTGGGAATAAATAACTGACTTAATTCTATTAAAAAAATTAATCTAATTAGAAAATTTTAATCCTTTAAAATTGAGATAAACTTTTTTTTACACTTTTTCAATTAATCATATATTAAATCATTCGATTGCAAAACTAAATAACATTTAAACATGAAATAAATATTTACCTTAAAATTTTCAAATAACATAGTTAATAAATTTCATACTCTATCCGTTTCATATTATAAATAACTTTTATATTTTTAAAACTATTAATTATTATAAATAATTTTATATTTTTAAAATTATTAAATAATTAATGTATCTAAAAGAGATAAATTTATTTATAATATAAAAATAATATAATATAATAATATAACTTCACAATTAATACAAATAATAAATCATTTCCAATGTTTAAATCCACTAATTTCTTCAGTCTTTGAATTATTTCACTTCCTCTAACATCAAAAGAGTAATAACAGATTGCAAGTTGAACATTCAGATCCAAATCTCTCTATGAAATTGCTCAACATTATCATTAATCAAATACAAACATAAAGATAAAAAACAAACCAAAGACATGTAATTTATATAAAAAATATTTTAAAAATATTTTTTTTTGCTAAGCAAGAAAACTATATTACTCTCTCATTTTCCATTGTCATCAACAGACCACAACTTAACAAAATATTTACATAAATTCTTGTGTCTGCAAGATTTGAGTTGTTCTTTAGCTATTATGTCCTTAAAAATAGTCAGTTTTTCAATCTTAACTTTCCTAAACAATTATAGGTATATGATATATATTAGCAAAACAACAATATTTATTCCTAATACAGGAATTAAGAAGGAAAAATAATTTTCAAAAAACAAACAACACTTAGCAATATCTTAGGGGAAAAAAAGAGAAGTATATCATCTAAGACTTCTTAGACTATCAATTTCAATCTCCAATCTTTTCACATAAAATATATTTTTCATTCATGTTAAATCTTTTTGGCCAAAATATTTCTTAACCTATAAAGGAGAAACAAAATTAAAATAAATCAGTACTAATGCTTTCATTAATAAATTATGGAAGATTTCTTAGTCCACTCTATAAAGAGAAATTAAATCCTATGCATTTTCTAAAATATCCTTTTAAAATCAAAAGTATATTTTCAGTGTGTGAAATTATTGGTGAAATCATCAAATAGAATATCAATGAAGTCGTCATCAAACGTTTTTTTATCCCTCGAGAAGAAAAGAAAACATCGAGTAAACCTGAGAGGGGGAAATTATTGTCTTACGACCAAGAGATCGGGTAAGGGAGTCTGTTACGCGAGGGGAAGGTATTAACACCCCACACGCCCGTAGTACTCTATGGTATCCACTTCTACTTTCTATCTATTGGGTGTGGGTATCTATTTACAACCTATGCCTAAGGTAACATGAATGAATGCAAAGTATTATATACAAAATGAAAGGGTTTTTTTAGTCGTGCTTATCACGGTTGCGAACCTTTAGTGCCTACGTACCACATTCGTGCAATTAGGGATCAAAGCACTACATAGTTCTCCTCAAAAAAATTGGTGGATTGCAATGTTTTTTATGGGAAATTTTAGTCTGCATCCTCACAATTGCAACTCGTGCTTGGCGTTGCAGCTTATCGTAAGTCTTATACTCGGCCGCTCGCACACTTAGCAACTTGCTTGGATTTGAAAAGGAACACCCTTATTGAAAAGGTTTTCATAGAAAAAGGTCCGAAGACAAAATAATTTAAAGTGAGGTGAGTTGTTTTTACCTTATCGAAAGGGTTTGAGTTTATTAACATGTTTTGAGATTTGAAAAAGAAAATGTTTTAGTTTTATTATGCAAAAAGGGAAGAAAAACATCTAAGAGAAACTATCTAGCTCTATCCTTATTGTTATCATGCAAAAGTGGCCCTAAGTCAAGGATGAAAAGGGAATCTCTACCTATGTTGGCATGCAAAGGATGACAATCCTAATGTCTAAGCTCGAAAGCTACCCTTGTCGAGCGGTCCTAGGGGAAACTGTCTTAATATCCACCTTGGTTGACCAACCAAGAGATACAAAGAGAGGAGGCAAACAAGTGTTTTGGCAGAAGCACACAAATAATGCAATGCACAAACAAATGATACACACATGCACAGGCAAGATGAAAGAAGTCCCATAGCCTCAAAGGTAGCGAATCACCCGAGCCAACCAGGAGCCTTCTTTCGGAGGAAAACCATAGCCACAGATGAAAATAACCGCGTCAACCAGGAGTTTCCTATGGGAGAAAGGGATCACATCTTGATATGAATTATCAAGTGTGAGGCGTATATGAAGGCGAGTGTCCGCGTGTCAACACCAACCTCATGACAAAGCGTGGAGGGTCAGAATAGGAAACTATTGCCACTGTATAATATGACTCGATAAAGGAAGCATCACGATTCGTATGAGCTGAGTTGACCTATACTAAACTGGGCGGGGGTTGGTTGCTAACCCTTTTCCGTGTGCCTTTCATCATCATCATCATTATTAGGACTTTATTGGTGGTGTCATATCAGGTTGCCTAACCACTCATGACTCTATGCAAACACAAAAGTAAACACTTACTGAAAATTACCTCATTGCATGGAAGAATTTTAACCAAACAAAGCACAATTTGCAGAATTTCCCTAAAAAGGTCTTTAAATAAACTAGAGGGGTTCCTGACATGCTCCAACAACAGAAGTCTCGTCATTCATCTCTAATCCTACTTCTCATGGCAAGAAAAACAGTAAACCCCTACTTCTCATGCTCTCTAGAAAAGCGGTAAAAGAATGCGATAAAAGGGTAAGAAAATCCCAAACGGATAACAATCCGTATAACCTAAAGCAAGAAAAAGTACTCCAAAAAACTTCGTGAAATGCTGACAAGAAATAAAGAAGTCCGGTGAGCAATGCGTAGAAGCATCAATAAGCATGATCGAAATGTATGTCGTACATATCCGAAGATCAATATAAAACCTGTAAGGGAATACAATCCATACAATGCAAACAAAATGGGTGTCTATAGTAGGCAATATCAGAATGTGTATCGTACACATCTGAAACAAATAAAGCTGCAAGAAGGTGAAAACCAAGCAATGCAGACAAAGAGGTGCATATCGTAGGCAATACCAGAATGTGTATCGTACACATCTGAAACAAATACACCTGCAAGAAGGTGAAAATCAAGCAATGCAGACAAAGAGGTGTCTATCGTAGGCAATATCCGAATGTGTATCGTACACATCTGGAACAAATAAACCTACAAGAAGGTGAAAAACAAGCAATGAAGACAAAGAATGCATACACATGTGTGCAAGATCGGGATATGTATCGTACATATCCAAATCAATCGAATAAACCTGCATGAAGGTTAAGACAAGGCAATGCAGACAAAGAATGCACACACATGTGTGCAAGATCGAGATATGTATCGTACATATCCAAATCAAAGAATAAGCTCAAAGTACCTTGCACAAGTAACAAAGTGTTGGACATAACAAGGAAAGGTGCTTATCGGAAGCACAAAGCTCAAAAGCGATTATTCACAAGCTAATATACTAGTATGAACATACAAGAAGTGAAATAAAATCTCAAAAATCGGCTTAGGAAAGCACTTATTCGAAATCAGAGCGAAAAAGTTAACTTGTCGGAATTAATTAAAAATCGCATGGTTGCATGTAAACATGTCAACGAATTCAAAAATATGATCGGTATTAATTAATTCCGAGTGAAAGCGACGTTTTTTGAACCTTAAAGGAACGGGGAAGCAACTACATTTTAGGCATGATATGATTGGAATTTCGTTCCGAAACCATGAAAATTGGTTTTAAAATATGCCTAAACGTCTAGGACAAGTTGTGCTACCTTGAACCTTTGAGGAAAAATGAGTTTCGGTTCACAAAAATGCATGAAAATTCTTATGGAATGTGAAAATCATGTACCGATTTAATTTCCAATTCTCACTTGTTTTTTGTTTTGAAATGAAGTGAGTAATTGGATATTAAATCCATTACATGATGCAAACAATTTTACATGATTGAATTTACAAGTGATAAGCAAGAATTGAAGTTGTTTGAATCAAAACAAATGCATAACCATGCATATTTATTCATGTAATGAAGCTTTTATGGATGAAATTCACATAAACATGTAAACGCATGCAAGCAAACAAATGATCAATCAATTCCACATCTTGACATAGTGTAATGCATGAATTAAAGTCACTTAAAAGTCAAGAGTTCAACATATTTCAATGCATCAATTCAATTGTTCAAGAATATACACTTTAATTCATGAATATGTGCATAAAACATACACCTCGACACACTTTCGAGTTCACAAAATCAAGCCATAACATGCAATTTTAATTCAATTAATCAAGATAAGCAGTAATCGATACATGAACATATTATTTTCAATTTAAACAACATTAAAAGTGCTCTATATACAAAGAAATCACTTCATGAATGTTCAATGTTCAAAAATTCTACATATCGATACAATCGAGTTCAAGAATCAAGCCTTAATTGAACAATTCCAATTCAACTAATCAAGATATGGATCAATTAATGTATGTACGAACAATTCCTCAATTCAACTTCAAGAATAAGCAATTTTGCAAAAAATCACTTAAAATAAGCACTTACTTGAAATCGAAGTTTGAAGTTGAATTGAAGAAGAAGCAAGGAAGAAGAAGGTCGAGCTTGCTTGTTGATGAAGAGGAAGGTCGAATCTTAGCAATAGAGAAGGAGGAAGACTTCGCAGGAATGCAAGGCAAGGCGAGAGAGGGGTATCGGCCGGAAGCTTGTCCGGTCGAACAAGTCAGAGAGGAGTGCGTGGGACAGAGATCGGAGAAGGATCCCAATCACGACGATGGACGGAGGACGCGCGGAGGAGCTCGGTGACGGTAGGGCATTCACGACGAGGAAGTTCGATCGGAGGGAGCTCGCGGCGAGGAAGGTTGGTCGGTGCGGTGAGGATGTCCGATTGAAGGAGGAGGAATAGTTGCCGGAAGGAGAGAGCGGTGTGTGGTGCTTCTGGTGAGGCTTGGTGGTGCTCGACCTTGGCTTACTTGGAGAGGAAGAGAGGTTTTGACTTTTGTTCTTGAGAATTTGCGAGCAAAATTGAGAGCAGAAGTGTGATTTGAATGTGAATTTTATAAATGATTCGTCTCCTTGATTTGTGAGAGTGAAATTTGATTTATAGGTGTTACTTTTGGGCTTAGAGTGTCTTGGATCCAAGATTAGGCCCAAATTGCCTTTATCTGGTAAAATTTCGTGCATAGCCCCAAACCTCAAGAACCGTACGAAATTTGAAATTGGACCCAACACGAAAAATTTCCGAAATGAAAAATTACTTGAGTAAGACAAAATTTCGAATCAATCGGACAAACTGTTAAGGAGATATGAATTTTTGAAGTTTCAGCTCACATTTTGGGCATCTGACACATGCAGAATTTTAATTGCGCCACTTGGAGAAAATATTTCGAACAAAGATCTTCTGATCAAAATCCGAACTCAGGATGTGAATGAACATTGAAGCCAATGGAATTTGTGAACTTTTGACACCAGTCCCATCCCATTTCAATAAAACTTGGGCGAGATATGATTTTTTGAACGTTGCGCATCAAATGAAATAATGCTCGGATCGGCTCAAATACCTCTTCAAAGAATAAAATTCTAGTATTGATCCGTAAGGAATTAGCTCTCGTCTTGTGAATGAAAGTTGAAAAGGAATTTGAGACGGAATTTTAGACACCGGCCCCGCTCAATTTCAATATTCCAGCCAAGAGTTATGAATTTTTTAGTGTACCGCAAATACGATTCAGCCATAAAATTTAGTTTATTTCACTTGAAAGATTAATTTTTCCAAAGACTTTCTTCACAAAATTAGCCTCCAACCTGATAATGAAAATTGGAGATAATATTGAGAGGAACTTTCCAGTCGAAAATCATCCAAAAATACTATCGGAGTCCTTCCTTGATGAAACGACTTTCAATTTGAACAGATGAATTAGATAATATTTGAAATGGTTCCAACGCCTGTAGAACCAACCCGAGATAGCCTTTTGATTAGAAGATCATGCATCAATCACACAAGCCAAAAAATATCAATTTTTGGTTCCAAATAGTCTAAATTGGCCGAAACGCGCAGTTTCTTTCACAACCTGAGATGCTATGAATCTCATAACCATGAGATCAATGATATGCATGATATGCATGTACGTTTATGATAATGTAACTATAAGCCAAAAAGGTTAAAATAAAGTGGGTAAATTTTGGGGTACAACAACTGCCCATATTCAATCATCCTTTAACTTGGAGCGAGGTTGGCTCCAGCCTTCCGAGCGATAAGGTAAAAGGTGATTGAATACAAATATGAACTCGAAAATTTACACTCTAAATTTAGAACACGTGTATCAACACAGATGAATGTTAATTTTTGGTATCGTACCAAAAGACGCAAAAAGAGTTTCAACTCCACTGAACTTCACTGGAGAAGTGGATAAGGAATGGTAACAACTAGACCTTCAAAGAATACTCAGAACACCATATCTTTGAAAAGAGAAACAAGTATCGTACTTGTTCTCAATAGGTATAGGTGACAACCCGACCTAGGAACGTTGTGCCAGGGAAGAACTGGAAACACAACGAAAGAAGACCAGTAATGACCAAACTTCAACAGAATACCCAGAACATTGTATCCTAAAAATAGAAACAAGTATCGTACTTGTTCTCAATAGGTACATGTGACAACCCGACCTAGGAATGTTGTGTCAGGGAAGAACTGGAAACTCAACGAAAGAAGACCAGTGACAACCATACTTCAACAGAATACACAGAACACTGTACTCTGAAAAGAGAAACAAGTACCATGCTTACTCTCACTAGGTACAAGTGACAACCCGACCTAGAGACGTTGCGCCAGGGAAGAACTAGAAACACAATGAAAGAAGACCAGTAACGACCAGACTTCAACAAAATACTCATAACACCGCATTCTAAAAAGAGAAACATGTATCATACTTGTTCTCAAATGGTACAAGTATCACACTTGAACCTAACAAGAATTGGCCTCGACCCAATTCGACCGCGTTACGCCTAGGATGAACTGGAAATATAACAACAGAATAAAGACTAGAGACAACTAGGCTTTACAAACTCAAAACGTTGTACTCTGAGAAAGGAAACAAGTATTGTACTTGCTCCTTAGGCAGATTTAGCTGCGACCTAAACCAAACAGTTGTGCCAGGGAAGAACAAGGAACACAACAAAAATGAAGACTAGTGACAACTAGGCTCCACACATAGTTCCAGGACACTGCATAATGAGAATAGGAATGGGTATCATACTCAAACCTAACAAGAATCGGTAGCGACCCAATTCTTGTGTCAATAGGAAGGCAACAAGGAATAGTGACAACTAGACCTTTTCAGAATGCACATAACATCGCACACTGAGCGAATGAACAAGTATCATACTCGAACCTACAAGGAATTGGTGGTTGCGATCCAACTCCAACTTCACTAGGGAAATACAGTGACAAATGGATTTTCATAATAAATGTTGTATTCTAAGGAGGAAAACAAGTGTCGGGCTTGCTTTCAATAGGCACAAGTGACAACCTGGCCTAAACATGTTGTGCCAGGGAAGAATTGGGAACACAACAAGGAAATAAAAACTAGTAACAACTTGACCTCACTCAAAATACACAGAACACTGTATTTTGAGAAGAGAAACAAGTATCATACTTGTTCTCCATAGATACATGTGACAACCTAACATAAGAATGTTGTGCTAGGGAAGAATTAGGAAACAACTAGGAAATAAAAGCTTTACAGGGATTTATATATGTTAAAATAATTCATCCACATTGGGACTTTCGAGACACCAGACCTATCATGAGATTACAAGGGTATCACTGGGGACAAAGATTATTGTTCCTGGCTTAGAGTTATATGCAATGTATGAATTTACTATAGAGTAATGCAATGTGATGATACATGTTTGTGAATGATAATAAAATGAGTAACCGATAACCATGGTCACCTCATGAACAAACTTCAAAGTTGTGAACTTCACTAGGGGAAAGTAAATTGTGTTGTCGGAGCAAGAATACCACCATTGATTCAGCGATCATTGGGGAAATTCAGTAACAAACTTCCTAGGGAACATGGATTCCTAGGGAATACAACTTCCTTGGGGATACGACTTCCTGGGGAGTTAACCATTGCATAACGACTAACTGGGGAATAATTTGAAATACTCACCGAAGAGTTCTCGCTATCACTACCATCATGAATATCATATCCACAACATGGCTTCAACTGGGGATAAAGATGATTGTTCGCACATCAATCTGCTAGAAAGAATATGGCTCAAACTTTGGTGAGTAACGACTCCACTAGGGATTCTCATCCAAACTCTCTGGCTGGGGAACAAAGCGAGGTACAACCTCACTGGGGACATCATGAGTAGTCCACTTTAACTTCAACTAGGGAATACAAATTATTATCGCGCAATCTTTGGGAATATCACAGACATACCCTCTACCGTCGAAATAGAGATCGAAGGAAACTTCCTGGCACCGACACACTGGGGAATAATCAGAATTATCTGATGTTCATACACTAGGGAGAAAGAGAACCCCTAAAGAAGGGTCAATTAATATACCGACTATTTGGGGAAGATAATTCCATCATCAGGAACATGCAGGAATCATCCATGTGTATACTTCATAGGGAACTTCATTGGAGAAGCATCCGATTATCGCTAACTTACTAGGGACAACAATCCTTCACCAACGGCTCAAATACCATCTTCACTGGAGATAAATAATAGAATCTTCCATCAGGGACGATTTGAAAATCCAATGGACATTCACTTACCAGGGATAGGTACCAACAACTTCACCGAGAATTTATGCACTGCCTTATAATTATACCTTAACAACGACCTTGGAACTTGTCCTTTTCGAAAGGTAGCCTCCACTGGGGAATCTCTGTTAGTATTCACTGGGGAATTTCATCGATGATACCATGCTGATGATAACTTTTGAATCTGACCATTTTCGAAAGGTATAGCCTCCACTTGGGTAATCTTCATCAGTATTCACTGGGGAAGAAATGCACTTGGCTTTTACACTGGTATGTCGACTAGCTGCAAATATGCAAAGATCGTTGCAACACATTGTTAGTGAAATCCCCCAGGTGTAGCATGAAAACTTCGTCTGCTAACCGGGTCACACAAGTTTCAAAGTAAATTCAGAAGTTTCTTATCATGGTAGAACCTCTAATGTTTTTAAATGCAATATTTTATCACAAAACTTTGAAAGTCTTTCACAGTCAAATCAGTAAAATGCAAGAAAATAATTGACCAAAAAGACTCGTTTATTGATTGATAATGGCCTGTGAATAGGCAAGTACATTAGGAGGAAATTTCTGGAATGAGGCAATTGCAAAAACAAAATAAGAGGAAAATTAAACGCGTGGCAATGCGACAACGGATCCTCATCGGGTTTCGACCCTGCTATCACTTTTATAACCTCGGCTATCTCATCACTTTGCTTTTCCCGAAAAAGATGTTTGGACTGATCTCTGCCCTTTAGAGTAGTTGTGCTATAGAAATGAGGTGCGACCATTGATCCGTTGTAGGATGTAGCCGTTCGCTTTTATTCCCTTTGTTTGACTGGACCTCCCTCTTGGGTTTTCAATCCAACGGGTGTACATGTTTCTTTTTCTTTCTTTAAGCCCATTCTCTTTTTTTTAGAGCGGGTCTATGCAAAGTATGTTTTGACTACGTTCACATTTACGGGTAGATGGAAATCCTCTTCATTCATTGTTGTAAGCATCATGGAGTCGCCAGAGAAAACTTTATTTACAACAAGTGGTCCTTCATAGTTCGGCGTCCACTTTCTCCTTGGATCACCCTGAGGAAGAATTATCCTCTTCAGCACGAGGTCACCTGGCTTGTAATATTGAGGTCGCACCCTTTTTTCAAACGCTTTTCTCATCCTTTGTTGATAAGCTTGACCATAACAAACAACCGTTAATCTCTTCTCATCGATGAGGCTCAACTGGTTTAGCCGATTCTGAACCCATTCATCTTCATCAAACTTTGCATCTTTTATAATCCTTAACGAAGGAATCTCAACTTCAATGAGGAGCACTGCTTCTATTCTATAGACTAGAGAAAAAGGTGTTGCCCCGGTCGAAGTGTGTGCGGTAGTCCGATAACCATGCAAAGTAAAAGGCAGCACCTCATGCCAATATCGATAGGTCACTACCATCTCCTGCATAATTTTCTTTAAGTTTTTGTTCGTTGCTTCGACAACACCATTCATCTTCGGGCGATACAGAGACGAATTATGATGTTTGATCTTGAAGGACTCATAAAGCCCCTTCATCATCTTGTTATTAAGATTTGATACATTGTCAGTAATGATCTTATCAGGAATCCCATAACGATAAATGATAGTGTGCTTGATAAACCTAGCAACCACCAACTTGGTGACATTCACATAAGATGCGGCTTCGACCCATTTGGTGAAGTAGTCTATGGAAACCAGAATAAAACGATGACCGTTGGAAGCAGTCGGCTTAATCTTTCCAATCATGTCAATGCCCCACATAGAAAACGGCCAAGGAGAGGTCAAAACATTCAAAGTAGGTGGCGGTACATGCACCTTGTCAGCGTACACCTGACACTTGTAACAAATTATAGCATGGTTGAAACAATCAACTTCCATGGTGGACCAGTAATATGTAGCTCGCAAAGTCTTTTTAGCCATGGTATGCCCGCTGAAATGTGTTCCAAATGAACCCTCATGCATTTCTTTAATGATCTTTGCGACCTCATTCTTATCAACACATCTGAGTAACAACCCATCATAATATCTTTGGTACAACACATTGTTGCTGAGGAAGAACTTTGTTGAGAACCTTCTCAAAAATTTCTTATTTGTCACAGATGCATCCTTAGGATACTCTTGAGTCTCAAGGTATCTCTTAACGTCATAGAACCACGGATTACCATCCTTTTCCACATCAACCTTAAAACAGAATGTCGGTTCATCCAATCTCTGAATTGTGATCATGGGCGCTACATTAGCCCATTTGACTTTAAACATGGATGCCATAGTAGCTAAGGCATCTGCCAGATTTTTCTCTTCTCGCGAAATATGGTCGAAAGTGATCTCCTCAAAGTAATGAACCAACTTCATAACATGTTCATGGTAAGGAATCAGATTTGGGTGACGAGTCTCCCAATCACCATTGATCTGGCTTATCACTAGAGTTGAATCTCCATACACTTTCAAGTGTTTGATTCTCAAATCAATTGCAGCCTCAATACCAAATATGCATGCTTCATACTCAGTCATGTTGTTCTTACAATCAAAATAAATTATGGCTTTGAAGGGAGTGTGGAAACCCCCTGGGGAAGTAACAACAACATCAACACTGTTACCCAAAGCATTAGAGGCACCATCGAACACCAACGACCATCGCGGTCCTGGTTCGGGTCCTTCTTCTAGGCCAGGAATATTACAATCCCTGATATACAAAACGTCCATCTGGGAATTCAAATATCATTGGTTGATAGTCATCCACAGGTTGGTAAGAAATATCATCTGCCAATGCACTACCCTTGATTGCTTTCTAAGTAGTATACTAGATATCATATTCCGTCAAGATCATCTGCCATCTGGCTATTCGGCCTGTTAAGGCTGGTTTCTCAAAGATATACTTTATAGGATCCATCTTGGATATCAATAGAGTAGTATGAGTCAACATATACTGTCTTAGTCGGCGAGCAGCCCAAGCCAAAGTGCAATATGTTTTCTCGAGCAGTGGGTATTTTGTTTCATAGTCGGTAAACTCTTTGCTAAGGTAGTATATTGCATGCTCTTTTTGACCAGACTCATCATGTTTCCCCAACACGTACCCCATTGAGTTTTCAAGCACTGTCAATTAAATGATCAAAGGCTTACCTTCCACTAGATGCACGAGGATTGGAGGTTCCTGCAACTACTCTTTTATTTTATCGAATGCCACCTGGCAATCGTTATTCCACCTGACCACTTGATCTTTTCTTAACAATTTAAATATTGGTTCGCACGTGACCGTCATATGAGAGATAAATCTGGAAATGTAGTTCAACCTCCCTAGAAAACCATGTACTTCTTTTTCTGTTCTTGGCTCAAGCATTTCTTGTATTGCTTTGATTTTGACAGGATCAACCTCGATACCTCTTTTACTTACAACAAAGCCTAATAGCTTCCCAAATCGCACCCAAAGGTACACTTGTTGGGATTCAACCTCAACCTGAACTTCCGTAATCCGTTAAACAACTTTTGCAAATGAACCAAGTGCTCTTCTTCATCCTGAGATTTCGTGATCATGTCATCGACATATACCTCAATCTCTTTATGAATAATGTCATGGAAAAGAGTCACCATTGCATGTTTATATTTTGCCCCGACATTTTTCAATCCGAAAGGTATCACCTTATAACAAAAGGTTCCCCACGGGGTGATGAAAGTTGTCTTTGCCATGTCTTCTGGTGCCATCTTGATATGATTGTAACCGCAAAGACCTTCCATGAATGAGAACACTTTGGCATAAGTCGTATTATCAACTAACACATTAATGTGAGGGAGCGGAAAATCATCCTTTGGACTCACTCTGTTCAAGTCCCGATAATCAACACACATTCTGACTTTCTCATCTTTCTTGGGCACTGGCACGATGTTGGCAATCCATGGGGGATAAGAGATCACATTCAAAAATCTCGCATCAAGTTGTTTTTGGACTTCCTCTTTAATATTCTTAGACATCTTAGGATGAGTTCTTTGAAGTTTCTGTTTGATTGTAGGACAATCTTCCTTTAAAGGTAGCTTGTGCACAACTATATCGGTGTTTAACCCGGGCATGTCTTCATAAGACCAGGCAAAGATATCTGAATACTCTCGGAGCAAATCAATCAATCTTCCCTCTACTCTATCATCTAAAGTAACCCCTACTTTGACCTCTCTGACCATATCTAAGGTTCCTAAGTTCACCTTTTCAACCTCTTCTTGATGTGATTGAATGGCCATCTCTTCTTGTTTCAACAACCTTGGTAACTCTTCAGGGAGTTCACAATCTTTATCACCTTCTTCTTCTTGGTTGATCGGATTATTGTTAAGAACCAAAATATGGATAATTTATAGATCATTTTGTGGTCCTTTACAATGTATTTTGATTAATTAGTAGTATTTAGTATAATATTTTGGTCTAATTATGTTTTTATTTAGTTTTTGTTTATAATATATTATTTAACTTAGTTTACATTTAAATTATAGGTTTTTGATATTAATTCCCTCAAGCTTGGATTCAAGGAAACTTGAAGAGCTCTTGGGACTTTTTGAAGGAATTTTTGGAAGAAGAAGCATGCTACAGGTCGTGCTCAGCGCGGTGGCATCATGAGCGCGCTTAGCGCGGGTGACCGGGCTTAGCGCGGTCTGCGAAATCAGAAAAAAGACAATGACCCATGCCTCCAGCTTTTGCTCACCAACTCTCTGTTGTCACCCACTTTTTTGTGCTAGAAAACCATAAAAACACACTTCTTCTTTATTATTGATAATTATTGTAATCTAGGAAGAAAAAATTAAAAAAAAAATTGAATCTTGTTCTTCTTAATTTTTCTTCATGTTCATCATCTTCTCCAAAAATCTTGCAAGCAAAGCAACCATGAGAATGAGTAGCTAAGCTCTTTTTGTGTCAAGATTAGAGGTAGTTGACCTAACTTTTATGTATTTATTTTAATCTCTTGGTGTATGAACTTGGTTGATGAAATATATATGTTGAATATCTTTGTATACTATTTTTTGATGCTTTGAACCATGATTGAAAAAGTATGTTTCAAAGTTGACCTAGGATATTCTTCCACTAATGAACAAATGCTATAAATAGATTTGTGAGTTGGTGTTTACTTGTATTGAACTTCATTATTATCATGTCAATAGTTGTAGTGAGAAATCATTTAAAGATTTACATGATAAAACTCACAATCTTGGTGTGAAATCAACAAGATTGAGAGGATACGTAATTATATCGTTCATCAACTAGTTCATCCACTTGGTTAATTGAATTTATATGAAATTAGGTTAATGAAACTAATCTTGACATGCTTTTATCATTTGAAAACAACTCAAACTCTCTTGAATCCAAACATATCTCTTTTTGAAAAAGGAAACAAAAGTTGCTTGAGTGAAATCTATGATACTTGTAGTTAGAAAACAAAACCCTTGTGTTACTTAATCTTAAAATACGCTTTTACTATTGAAAGACAACAATATCACCTCAATCCCTGTGGATACGATAATTGAAATACTTGATTCATCAAGTATACTGACAACAAAATGGCGCCGTTGCCGGGGATTGGCGTTTGATATTGCAAGTATTGCAATAGTTTGTGTGTTTTAAGATAATTTTTCTACTAATCTCTCTTTGTTTCTTTTTATGTGGCTAGAATTTTTCAGGGTATAGTTTATGCGAGGAAGTGTTCCGGTTGATCAACTCCTATTCGATCCAGAAATTGAATGGACGGCAAGAAGACTTAATAATAGTGCTAAACGAAGGAAAAGACTAGCTAGACAAATAAAAGAAAGAGGAGAATCATCTACTTCTTCTACACCATCCGTGTTAGGAGAAGTCATTATGGCGGATCAACAACCACCACCACCGAGAGGGCCTTGTGTAAATAGCCCTCGTCACACCGCTCAATTTGCTCGCCTAGCCAATGCGATGTTCACGGAGATGAAGACGGGATTGCTCCAACTTCTTTATGCAAATCCTTTTCATGGTCATGACCATGAAGATCCATACACCCACCTCACAAAGTTCTATGAAATTGCGGGTGCGGCCGGAGCTCCGGAAGCCAAAGAGGAGCAATATTTTTAAAGGCTTTTTCCTCACTATTTGGTAGGGAAAGCAAAGGATTGGTATCTAGACCAACCACAAGACACTATGACAAATTGGAATGCGTTGGAGGAGAAATTCCTTGAAAGATTTTTTCCTCAATCAAGATTCATGGAAGCAAAAACCGCAATTTCGGTGTTCTCGCAAGGTGTTAATGAGCCTTTGAATAGGGCTTGGGAGAGATACAAATCTATGCTTAGAAAATGTCCTAGTCATGGTTTTGATGAAATCACACAAATTCACATTTTCCGCAATGGTCTCCAACCTCAACATAAATTGTTGTTGGATGCTACGGCGGGAGGTTCTGTAATGGCGAAGACACCTTATGAAGCCATTCAAATCGTTGAGAAGATGGGAAGAAATGACCACCAAGTTCAAAATGATCAAGGGAATGCGCAAATGAAAACGGGAGCTCTTGAAATTGGTTCTAGTCATGAAGCACTTGTGGACCAAAACAAATTATTTGCAAAGCAAGTTGAAGAATTGACCAAGCAAATGGCAAGGCTTCCACAACAAATCATGGAGATGCAAGGATCGTCTAGCAAGCAAACTCAACAAATTTCTAGTTGTGAATTATGCAAGGGAGATCACAAGACCGGATTTTGTCCTCCGAAAAATGAAGAAGCAAATTACATGGCAAATCAAGGGCAAGGATACCAACAAAGACCTCCTTATCAAAATCAAAATCAAGGCCAAGGTTATCAACAAAGAGGTAACCAAGGTTATCAAGGCGGATGGAGACATGACAACAACCAAGCTAGACAAAATCCTTACCAAATTGGAACTCAAAATCAACCTCAAAATCAAGCTAGAACTTCAAACATTCAAGATACACTTGCTCAATTCATGCAAGCTTCAATGGCAAACCAAAAGAGCACGGAAGCATCGATAAAGAATTTAGAAACTCAAATGGGGCAATTAGCAAAACAAATTTCCGATCAAAGTGCTTCGACCTCATTTTCTCCAACTACTCAAGCAAATCCAAGGGAGCATTGTAAAGCAATTACAACTAGGAGTGGTAGAGTTGTGGAAGAGAAAAATAAAGAAGTGGAGGGAAAAGACAAAGTGAAGAAAGATGAAGAAATAGTTGTGGAGGAAGTTTTAGTTGAAAAAGATGATGAGAATGTTGTTGTCTGGGATGTTTTAGTTGAAAATGATGTTGTAGTCGAAAATGAAAATGTTGATAATGGTGTAGTTGAAAAGGAAAACGTTGAGGAAAAGACGAAGAAATTGAGAAGGGGAAAGGAGAAGGAAGTCAATCAACCGTTACGAAACTTGCCATACCCTCATGCTCCGTCTAAGAAGGATGATGCTAGGAATTATGCTCAGTTTATGGATATTTTCAAACAATTACAAATCAATATTCCATTTACCGAGGTATTGGAGCAAATGTCAAAATATGCCAAATTCATGAAGGACATTTTGACAAAAAAGAAGCGGTACACGGATCAAGAGACTATTATGGTTGATGCAAGTTGTAGTGCGATAATTCAACGTACTATACCAAAAAAATAAAGTGATCTGGGGCGTGTAACTTTGCCCGTTACCATTGGAGATGTCTATGTCGGCAAAGGATTGATTGACTTGGGATCTAGTATCAACTTGATTCCATTATCTATTGTAAAGAGGTTGGGGGATATTGAATTAAAATCCACAAAGATGACTTTGCAATTGGCAGACAAGTCTATTACTCGCCCTCATGGCGTAGCTTTAGATTTGTTGGTCAAAGTGGATAAATTCTTTTTTTCGGTTGACTTTGTTGTGATAGAGATGGAGGAAGACTTGGATGCACCTTTAATTCTAGGCCGACCATTCATGAAGACCGCAAGAATGATGATTGACATTGATGATGGTTTGATGAAGGTGCGGGTTCAAGATGAAGAAATTTGTTTCAATCTTTTTGAAGCAATGAAGCATTCGAATGACAAAAAAGATTGTTTCAAGATAGATGTTATTGAGGAAGCAATAGAAGAAGTCACTAACCAAGTTCACCTTACAAATCCGCTAGAAAGAACCTTAACCGAAGCCGTTAATATGCTTAATGATGGTGATAGGCGAGAACTTGAAGAGTGTTTAGAGGGGTTAGAGATTTCTAAAGAAATGCACCCATGGGAGGAGGAAGTGGAGATTTTGAAGAATGATCCCGAAGAAGAAGAGCAAAAATGTGAGTTGAAAGCACTACCTTCTCATTTGAAGTATGTGTTTCTTGAGGATAGAGGTAAGAAACCTGTGATTATTAGTAACACATTATCGGAGAAGGAAGAGGGTAGCTTAATTCACGTTTTGAAGTCTAACAAAAATGCAATTGGTTGGGTTTTAGCCGATTTGAAGGCATAAGCCCAGCTTATTGTATGCATAACATTATGATGGAAGAAGAGTTCAAATCGGTGGCCCAACCTCAGAGGCGCTTGAATCCGGTTATAAAGGAAGTGGTGGGAAAAGAAGTGGTCATGATGTTGGAAGCCGGGATGATTTATCCGATCTCGAATAGCACTTGGGTGAGTCCAGTACATGTGGTCCCCAAAAAGGGAGGTTTGACGGTTGTATCGAATGATAAGAATGAATTAGTGCCGAAAAGAAAAGTAACGGGTTGGAGAATGTGAATCGACTATAGAAGGATAAACAAAGCCACTAGAAAAGATCACTTTCCTCTTCCGTTTATGGATCAAATGTTGGAAAGACTCTCGGGGCAACAATTTTATTGTTTCTTGGATGGTTACTCGGGGTACAATCAAATTTCAGTGAATCCGGAAGATCATGAGAAGACGGCTTTCACATGTCCGTTTGGAATATTTGCGTATAGACGTATGCCCTTTGACTTATGTAATGCGCCGGCAACCTTTCAACGATGCATGCAAGCCATCTTTGCCGATTTGATTGAGAAGACGATTGAAGTATTCATGGATGATTTCTCTGTTTTTGGAGCATCATTTGATTTGTGCTTGGAGAATTTGAACACCGTCTTGAAGAGGTGTGTGGATACGAATTTGGTGTTGAATTGGGAGAAGTGCAATTTCATGGTGACCGAGGGCATTGTTCTCGGGCACAAAATATCTTCAAAAGGGATCGAGGTTGATAAAGCCAAGATCGATGTGATCGAGATGTAACACCTGTTTTATTTAATATTATATTATATTAATATTTTTGAATTATCGTTTGGTGATTGTTTTGACGACGAAAATAATTATATTAATCGGTATATCTATTAATATATTTAGCGACGTTTTGTTCGGTTCGGTAAAATATTTTTCGGACCGATATTTAATTTCCCGGAATTAAATTAACAAATTAAGTTAATAATATAATTAGATGTTATATTTATTGTATTAAGAATAGATGAGGGGTATGTGAGCAATTTATTTAAGTTTGGCTAGTAAGACATACTACATATATATCATTTCCTCCACCATTCCAAACATAACACCAAAACACAAAAGTTGAGAAGTTTGGAGAAAAGTTAGGGCTTTGGTTGAGGAAGAAGAAGAGAGCAAGAAGAAGTGCAAGGCTTGGTTGATTGGTTGAAGAATCATCAAGAACACTCAAAGCTTGCTAGGTAAGGGGTTTGATTCCATTTCTTATAGTTAGGGTTTGGTGGATTTAGTTTGGATGTGGGAAAAATTAATGTTTGGCTTATAGGGTTTTGTTGAGAGATTGTAAGAATGTTTAGAAGAGTTGGATTTGTTGTAGGAATCATGGGTGTTGTCATTAGTGTTGTAGTATTTGGATTGTAGAATGAAAATAGAAATAGAAATGAGAATGGAAATAGGAAGAAGACATAGCAGGAAAACAGTAAAACAAAAATGAAAAATTAAGAAACTGTGAAGCATTCAAAAACGCAGGGAATTGGAAAAATGGGATGGAAAGCGTAGGGGGGGAGGCGCCCACCTCCATTGTGGGGCGACCACCCCCATTGCTGAGGCACCCGCCTCCTTTAGGCAAGGTGAAGGGGACGTGCGTCCCGGCTTGGTGAAGGGGGAAACGAATTTTCCCTGTCTTTTCCAATTTTCTATAACTTATGTTTTTTCTGTTTTCTGTCAATTTTACCTGCATAATTGTTGCAAATACATTCTGTTTTCTTCAAAATATCCAATCCCACCTAGAAATCCTTGGTATATATTAAATATAATTAGGGGATATGATAGCCGATTAAATTTAGAACCCGATTATGTTTCGATTTTCCGATTTCGGTAAATTCGACGACGAAGCAAGTTGCTCCGAATTCAACGAAAATTGACGTGCTAGCTAAGTTTGATGTGTAGAACGTAGTGGTGAAGTTAGTTTTTCGAAATTGTGAGTTTTTACGGAATGACCCGAAATAGGCTAATTTACGGTAAATTGACCCGGATTGTGTTTTAGTCAATTTAAGGCATATATAAATTATCCGATTTTGAAGCTGATGTTTATAAATTATGCCGGTAATTAAGAATGGATTTCGCGATGATTATTGGTGTTTTTATTCACTTTTCCGTTTTTGGAATTAGTGGATTAATTGATAATGATGTTTTGCGATGGTGTATTTAATTATGAATACTTGTTGTTGTTTATGCGATGCGATGACATGTTTATTTGGTATGAATAAATATGGCGATGTGGAATTTATGTCAATGGTGATGAGCGATGATGATGTGTTGATTGTGTGGTCTTTATTTCTTGAGTCACATACATTTCATAAGCGAAGAGGGCTTTCATGCCAAGCGATGATGGCTTTTATGCCGAGCGAAGATGGGCTTTATGCCTTGTGTCCCTAATTATGGACAAAGCGATGGGTACCACATGCATAACATAGTCGTGTATCATGGAGTCCATTATGTTTATTTTGGAGTCGGTTATGTTTATGTTCGAGTTGTTTATCATTGAGTCCTTAATTGATGAATGATAATTGAATTGCGACGGTACATGGTGTTTTGTGTTGATGTGAATATAATGATTATGTGATGGAGTTAACGTGTTAATTTATACACTAATGCTAATTTGAAGTATGTAAGCTTAAATACATGTCGACATACTTTATTTAACTCATATCAATTATAATCCCAAACTATCCATATATTCCATCATTGTTTTAATTATATGTTTTGGAATTATCTCACCCCTTTACTTGTTTCGCCGTTACCTATATATTGGTAACGTGCAGGTGCTCCCCGAGGATGAGGAGGATTAGTTCGAGTCACTTTATTTTGCGTCGTTCTGCTCTGGTCGTAGTAACACTCGAGATTTGGGCGACGTCATTATTTTGATAGGATAGTTTGTATATACTATCTTATTATGTTATAACCTTATGTATTGATGACAACATGATGTTATGTATATTTTGTTAACATATCCGTTGTGCTGTGAATATTCATATGTACGTATGATGAATTATGTATGATTTGGTATATCCAATTTTTGATGTGTATTATAATGCTAATTATTGGAAATGTGAAGATGTGATGCCTCAATTTTGTTAAATGAAATTTTGAAACTCTGATTTTATTATATAATTACGCGGGGTAGAATTGGAGTGTTACACGAGACGCTTCCCCCACCAACAAATGTTAAAGGCATTCGGAGCTTTCTAGGCCATGCGGGTTTCTATCGAAGATTCATCAAAGATTTCTCAAAGATAGCGAGGCCATTGAGCAATCTGCTCAACAAAGATAAGTCTTTCATTTTTGATAGAGATTGTTTAGTTGCCTTTGAAAAATTAAAAGAAAATTTGATCAATGCACCAATAATCACCACACCAAATTGGAAACTTGATTTTGAATTGATGTGTGATGCGAGTGATTATGCGGTGGGAGCCGTACTTGGTCAAAGAAGTTAGTGCCTCTGCACTCTATGGAAATATGAAAATCCTTGTTGTGATTCCTACCCTCTGGAGGAAGATCAAAATCAGTGAAACCCAGACCATTGCTGGAAGAAATACTTGCACAAAAAATTTCAAATTGACTGACTGATATCTCTTGAGGAATGATAGCAGTACTCAACAGATTCATGGGAGCATTCTTGTGTGCCTCAGAATCTCGCAACAGAGATATGATAGAGATATTGGCAGGAGTCTGACCAAGTTGATTGATGACACGATAATCGCTTTTCCTGATAAACTTCATGATTTCTTCCACATCCTTTTCTAAATCTGGATTAGCAACTTGAAACTGTGAGTCTTTTGTTGGTTGTTTACCTTTAGCTTTCGCTAAAGCATCTGCATTAGTCTGCGCAGCTGGAGCTGAGAAGATCATACCACTTATGGTCGTTCCTCCACTACCTGCGAAATTATAAACATTAGAAACATCTGGTTCTGGATCATTCTTATCAGAAAAAGATCCTTCATTCGATTTAACTCCATAGTAATAAACGTCTAATCTATAATGCTAAGGCACGACCTTGTCGCTAGCATAAGGAATGGGACCAGGTCTAGTAATCATCAACAGAACAGGTTTAGCTGGTGCAGAGATGACAAGTGGAGTATAAGGAATGGAAATCACTGAGACCTCTTGCGCTCTACCTTTCTTATCCTTTTTTATCCTGTCAAACTACAATTTGCCACTAGTTATCAGATTTTGAATACCAATTTTCAAATTCTCGCAACCATTTGAACAAGCTTTGTAATCAACACATTCAGGTGTGCAACCTGCAAAAACGCCTCTCTTAACCAAGTAATCTTTGACAAAAGGCAACGGGGTTTTAACCAATTTCACATCTATAATCAAATAATACTTCACCATCCTCCATGATGGCCTGAACAACTTCCCTGACATGTGGTGACATTGGATTTTGAATGACATTGGACCCTGGTTGCTGAGCATCAAACTGAATAGCCTTTGAATCAATCAAATATTTCACTTTGAACTTCAGTGCTAAACATTTCTTAACATTATGTCCTATAGTGCCAGAGTGGAACTCACAACGAGCATTGGCATTATAGTTCGCTGGAAGTTTATCGGGAGGAGGTGGCGGTGGCATGCCCCTTGGAGTCACCAACTTGAGATCAAGCAAACGTCTCAAAACCTCTGCATAAGACATTGGTATTGCATCGAACCTTCTCGGTACACGGTTGTTTTGATGCCTTTGATATTGTTGACGTGGTGCATGTTGATCTTGCGGTTGAGCAACAGATATGGTCACAACATTCACCTGGGCTTTGCCCCTATTTCCCTTTGCATAAACAACACTGGACTCCCCTTCTTTCTTTCTCGGGTACCCTCCGAACGCTTTCTTCCCGCCTGAGGAACTACCACCTTCGGTAAATTAAATCTTTCCCTGTATCTGACCATCTCAGCAAAATTAGACGATGTACTGCAAGCCACATAATAGTGCCCAGAGAGAGTACTAGTGAACATGTCGATCATCTTCCTTTCCATCACAAGTGCACTTACGAATTCGTAAGTGCTCGTAAGTGCACTTACGAATTCATCTTATTTTTTGAAAATCTTGGATTATTTCGTAAGTGCATTTACAAATTCATCTTATTTTGGGAATTCGTAAGTGAACTTATGAAACTCGGGGGTATTTTTGGTTTTTCACTAAGGATGGGGAAGAAACCCACTAGGTGGGTGAAGAAATTTCCTTTAAGATTTAACAAATTATCGAACTCTAATTTTGTCCTAAGATTTTAAATCACTTTTAATTATCATTTGAATTAGTTCAAGTATTATCTCATTTGAAATTGTAAAAATATTTTAATTACACTATATATATTATACGTCATACATCATTTAAAATTCATTTATTTCAAGATGATTCCATCAAAAGTCAATCAAAATATAAAAAAAAGGTTAACATTTGATCATTTGAGTAATTCTATGATGTCTATCATTCTAAATAAATACTCCTATCATTCATTATATGCATCTTAAACTATTCAAAATCAAAAGTCAACATAAAAATAATGTTAAAATTGACTAAAATATTCAAATTATTTTGCGCAAATTTTCATTTTTGCATCATATGCATAAAAAACCAAAAATAATAATTTCAATAGGAATAAAATCCAAACAAAATTCTCATCTCATCATCATTTTAATTCATTTAATCATACACCATTCATTTTTTTTTTTAAAAACATCAAAATTTTAGACTTAAAAGAAAAAAATAATCACATTTGTTTTGCCTGATCACACTTCTCATTACACTTTATTTAATTATACAATATATCATTATTTGAAATTAGAATTGAGAAGTTCTTATGCTAAATTCAAATTCAAATGCATTCAAACTCATCCAAATTTACTCATATTTTTTTGCATTTTTTCATAATCCCTAAAACATCCTTTAAACTGATTCTAGAGCCTATAAATCAACATCGTTTCATTCACAAATGAGACACAATAAACACAAAAAAATAGAGGAAAATCCTTGCACAAATCACTCTCCAAATTTCAAATTTCTCCAGCTTTAAGAAATTTTGGAAAAAGTTATAAATTGGTTTGTGAATATCTTCTTGTTAATGAAGAAATTCAAAATCTAATACTAAGAGTATTGTGCCTGCATTATACTAATCATTACATTCAAATTCGGTCGAAAAAAGTTCATCGTGTTCTCCGTGTTCTTGAGTAAATTTCATCTAGGTAGAGTTTAATGCTTGCCATTTCTTAAATTTCTTTGTATTGTTATATTTATGCACACTTTATGATCATTAATCATCAACGAGTTGCACAAGAACACCATTGATTTAAATTTCGGAAAATCAAGGGTTTGAGTGTTCTTGAGCAATTCAAGAACACAAATCCAAAAATGATTAAATCATGTTTGTTTTCCACAAATAATATATTCAGTAACTTCACATCATCATCTTAAGCATGAACTCATAGTTAGTTTGACATAAAAGTAGCTAAAACGACCAAATTAAAGTATTATGTGTCATACTGTTTTTGATGAATTTCATGAATTTCAGTTGTGTTTTATTGATTTTTGAGCATGAATTTTTGTTCGTGAGACTGAGTAGATAAATTTATTTATTCATTTGCGTGATTCCATGAAAACTTGACGAAGTTATGACTTGTAAATGGTAGAGGTTGGGTTTGTTCTTTGCAATGAGAAAGAAGAGCATCTTTTCTATATTGAATTTAGGTTGTTTGCTCCCCTTGATCGCGTTTGTGGTTGATATGGTGCCATGTGGCACTGCTTTTTTCATTTGACCAGCCCCCTTTTGCCCCCTGTGCTTTGGACCTTGTCTTTTTGCTTCGTTGCACCATCAAATTTTCAGCTTTTCTTTATTCTTTTATATCTTTTGTTTTTGCTTCTTTTTTTAATTAGGGTCTTAAGCCCATTTAGTACTTTTGTTTTCTCACACTCTTGTATAGATAGTACATCCCCCCTTCTTTTTATTATTTCTTTTATGTTTTTATTGTTTCATTTTTTTAGTTAATTTTATTTATTTATTGTTTTCCTTTTAGAATTAGGGCCTTAAGCTCATTTATTTTTTATTCTTTCACCGTTTGTATTGTGTTTTCTCCCTTTTATTATTTATTTTATTTTTTTATTTTTATTATTTTATTTTATTTTTTTTAGTTTATTTAAAATCAACATTTCTAAATAAAATCAATCAAATATGTTTGATCAACATCAAGTGATTTTTATAATATTTTGTCACTCCTTCATCAAACACTTGATCAACCTCAAGTGTATTTTCAACAAAACCCTTTCACCATCAAATTAAACTTTTTATCATTTTTCACACAAGTGCAAATCAAATACTTGATCAACCTCAAGTTCTTTACCGCGTAAGCAAAAAAAATAAATATATTTTGATAATTAAATCGATTGAAAAAGGATTGATTTGGACGAAATATCCTCTCTTTTCCCCGAGTATTAAATTATGATTGTATTTAGCATACCGTTCAAATATTTGTTTTCCACTCAAAAATATGATAATTAATCGAATCTAGTTTGATATTTATTGGATAAAAAATGATCGATTTGAATGCAATATACTTTATTTTCCTCAAGTATTTGGATGCTAGACGTGCTTTGTTTGTTGTTTGAATGTTTGTCTTTCATTAAATACTTATGACTTAATTCGCCTTATAAATTTCATAAAATGATTTGGATAAAACATGAATAGTTTGAACGTATTATCCTCTCTTTTCTCAAAGTATTTTGAATGCTAGTCGTACTTATCTTGTTGTTTAAATACTCGTCATCCATCTAAAATATTCCATTTAATCAAACTACTTTTTTGCCATACCCGCGACCAAAAACCATTTCTTAAACGAATGACTTTATCAATTTCAATGGGAAACTCGAATTAGTGCTCCGTTCCTCCCATGTGTAAGTAGCAAGAAACATTGTCCTCTTAAATGCAATTAAAACATGATATGCGAGAATCCAAAATATATTTTATCCATTGTAACGCGGTAGACTCACTATGTTCACACTCTCATTAGTGGATATCAAGTAACATTGTCCGCTTGAATGTAATTAGGCATAATCTTCAAGAATCCAGATTATGTTTGATCCCTTATAATGCGATGGACACAAAATGTTCCTTACTCACATGACTTGATAATAAACAACATTTTATGCTCAAATGCAAACTAAGCACCCTTCACTAAAATTTACCAACCCACAAGTATTTAATACTCATAACTATGTAGTCTTGAATTTTCTATCACACTTGGGAATACATAATAATGAGATTCAACGTCTCGTCAAGCACCATAATAAAAAACATAAAAATTTCCCCTTTATTCCTCTTGTAAATACAACATAATAATTAGAAGAAAACAAACAACTTAAGCTAACACTCTTTCACAAAACTAACTAAATGGTTCTCGTTGAGTACAACAGGTGTGAGGGGTACTAATACCTTCGCCTTACATAATCGACTCTCAAACATGAATTTGGTTACGACGACCATCTTTTGTTCTTTTAAGGGTTTTATCGATATTTTCCCTTTCTTTTTGGAATAAATAAACTTCGGTGGCGACTCTATTATATTTCAAGTGTTCACAAACTCGAGTATTTTTCGCGTCGCGATACTAATCGATTCACCATAAGTAGAAATGGATATTCTTTTCAACAAAATAAAAGTCAAGTCATCTTTTATTCAATATACGAGTAATAGACTTAGGAATAACATCAAAGAATCAAATTTAAGCCTCATATTAGCAATAGAGAAATGGACAAATTGCTTCCAAAGAAGCAATATCCTAAATCAATTGCAAGACAAGCATAACCAGATCTCAAACTCCAAAACCTTTCATCATGGGATAACTTAAATAGATAAAAGTTTTAAAATTTTACAAAATTAAAAATGCCAATATTTTTTTAGAATAGATAATCAGAACCAAAATTAAGAAAGGAAAATTCTTAATTACATACAACTAACCTCCCTTTGTTTGGTTGAACTCAATCAAGTAGTAGAATCCAGCTTATGGATGTACATGAATTCGGTCATATTTAAAAACAAAACCTAACTGTTAAAACATCGTAATCATTTCATTCTCAATCAACTTTCATCACCAAAATATCATTCTTGTATTTCATCACATCAAAGGGATCAAAACTAGCTGAAATTGTAGGTAAAGTTCATTCATTTCATGCCCTATTCTTTGCATTAAACTATTTTTTAAGCAGAAAAATGAACGTTGAATCAATTATGCATCTCTAGACAAAGCTTGGCATGGTACGGGTATGCATATCTAGATTATCATGATAGTTTGAGTTTTATCACTATTTTTTTTATGTTATTAGTGGTATTAGATATGTAGCACCGTAATATGTTTCCCAAAGTTGTTGTGAGTGTGGATGTTAAATCGATCGAAGTGAAGTATGACGTTAAACCAGATGAGATGAATGATGATGTTAAATTGAATGCTCGACTGATTTTTGTCAAGGTAGATGTTCGTGTACAATTTATAAATAAAAAGTATTTATTATGACAATAAAATGTGAAAGAAGTGTCACGTACCGACCATAGATTAATAAGTTGAAACGAGAAGACACTAGATCGAGGAAATATGAGTGTCTATTTAAATTTTCCAAATAATATATGGAAGATCACACATGGAAATTTAATGTGATTTCCGATATACATAATCATTCCTTCACTGACAACCTAGTCGATAAGCCCATTGTATGTCTCATTATTTTGGAGGAGAGAGAACTTGTTTTGGACATGACATTAAACATAGTGGCGTCGAAAACATGCTAACATCTTTGAAATGGAAAAGACCTATAAATTTTGGTTGATGAATTTAAGCAGGTGGAACAACCTGTAACCAGTTACACTCGGTCGTTAGCCAGTTACATATTGGCCTTAACCGGTTATAGGCACATATTTTCAAAATATGAAGAAAATGAAACTATAGAAGAGTTGCGCGTCGAAGACAGAACTGACGAAAATGTGAGAGTACCAACTAGGAAAAGAGGTTTGCGTTAAATACTCCAAGATTTTGAGATATTCCGCGATAATGAAATCAACGATGATGGTGATTTAGTCCATTTTGCACTTATGGCCAAATCAGTGCCCATTAAGACGGAAGAGGCCTTGAGTGATCCAAAATGGATATGTGCATTGAAAGAAGAGCTAAAATCGACTGGGAAATAGTACTTGAGAGTTAGTTGATATACCAAAAGGAAAAAAAATTAATTGATGTAAGATGATTCTATAAAGAAGGTATAAAATTTGATGAGAAGAAGCATTGTAATGCTTCCATAACACCAGATGAACCAAGGTTGCATATATTAAAGAATGAATAAGAGTAGAACGTAGATCATACTCAGTATAGAATGTTAATTTGATCATTACATTACTTGTGCGATACATGGCTAGATTTGACGTTTAGTGTCAATGTTGGGAGTAGATTCACGGAGAGACCAAATGTGTCTCACTTGGTAGATTTATGTTTATGGATATAATTGTTATAATCTTTATGTTTCTGATGCCTTTTAATTTGTTTGTTTTGTTTTAGCTAGATGCATAATATAGAGATAACAAGTTAATAAAAGTTGTACATATGTTCTTTGTTTTTTTATATATATATATATATATATATATATATATATATATATATATATATATATATATATATATATATATATATATATATATATATATATATATATATATATATATATATATATATATACACACACACACACACACACACACATATGTGTATATCAAATACTATTTTGTTGTATGTATATTAGTAATATGTTGTGTAGTTTGTTCTAAAAAATATGTTATTTATATATGCTGCTATTTTATTTAAAAAAATGTTCCCATTTTTATTATGAAATTTGTGCACAAGACAACGTTTTTAACAAAAAGCGCTGCCAAAAGCGAATAGAAAATGCTGCCTAAAGTCTCTCTAAAATAGAACTAAAAAATGTTGCCTAAAGGAGGACAATAGAAAGCGCTGCCTAAAGGGGCCAATAGACAACACTTTTGAAATGAAGCACTGCCTAAAGTCCCCCTAAAATATAATTAAAAAGCACTGCCTAAAGGTCAATTGTAAAAAAGTGCTGCCTAAAGTCCCCCTAAAATAGAACTAAATAAGTGTTGCCTATAGGGGACAATAGAAATCACTTGTCAAGCAAAAAGCGTTGCCTAAAGGGGCTAATCGAGAGTGCTTTTAGAATGAAACACTGCCTAAAGGGGACATATAGCAACACATTTACATTGAAAGGAAGCAATGGCTTTACATTAGACAATAGTAGTATTGGCAACGCTTTAAAGCGTTGCCTAATCTAAATAAAGGTGTTGCCTAAGGTCTTCTTTAACGTAGTGCAAGACACTAAAATTCCAAATTTTAGCAGTCTTACAACAAAACTTCCAACTCTCAACTCATAATAACCTCACATTATAATACTTAATGTTATGGACTTCCCGAATGGCTGTCGGGAAAGACATCTCTTCGAGCCTAGTAGCGAGTCGAACAGACCGAAAGGCTTCCAAAGGGCATCATCTGCCCACTCTGCACATGGCTAGAACCCGTCTGATCGACGAGTGTCGAGCAGATCAGACCAACTCTCCCCGTCGAGGGCTATGCCCGTTATGTCCCCATCTAGTTGAAATAACGGCTAGTTCCAAGCACTCTCGCTCGGTTTGACTAGGTCAGTTCAAATAGCTATATCCATGAGTCCGCATATATAGGATTAAATATAGCAACCAATGAGAGCGCTCCTAAGATCCCTATATAAATCGTCACATCTTTGAGGGCAAGGTATCACATTCTTACTCTAACAATCCTAATATTATCTTGTTCTCATCTTGATCACTTGCTTACTTTAACATCAAAGTGCCTTGAAGGTACACCACCCCCTCCTCAACATCAACATTGCTAGAAGGACCTTCGTTCTCTTCGACCATCTCTAATTCTGATCACCTGTTCAGATCAGTGGCACCGTTTGTGGGAAACTATCTTCCCCGTCTCCATTCTTCATCAAGAATCCAGAAGACCAAAGATACCTCAACACCTCTAAGAATATGGCTGAAAGCAACGACCTATTCGTTTTGGATAAGACCATCATCTCGCTTGTCCGCAAGACAAACAAGAACGGCGTCTTTCCTCATCTCGAGGATTTCATGCATAACAGCGATGACAGGGCCGCCTCCCCTGATTCCGACTGTTGCACCCCAAATTTTACCCTGCTATTTTTCTACTTACATTTGTATTTATATTATAAAAAAAACAGTCATTCACTCACTGCATATGCATCATATCGTCGTATTTGAATTAACCAAAAGTTAGTATAAATCGATGTTTGCATTATTTTAATTATAAAATACCTGTTATCTTACTTCATATATTTTTACCTCTCTGCCTGTTTATTGCATTATTTTAAATTATTTATATGTCGGTGATATCGATATTTCGATTTTATAAACAGACTGTTAAAAGCGATTCGACACTGTGTGAAAATTAGCGGGAAAAATATTTCAAATTTTTATCTTTTACTCACTGCTTTATGAATCTACGTGTCGCGTCGCGTAGATCATGAAAATGTGCTCTCCCTAATTTTTCAATACATTTTTTAGTCTCGTTTTTAACCGTAAACGTTTTAAAATCGGGTATTCTTTATTATCATTTTATTTTAATTTTAACCATTTCAATAATTTTTCTTTAATTTACAAGACTCGTAGTTTATTTTAATGTACTCAGTTATTTTTTTTCGGATAATTTATTGTCCGAACTTTTACCATTTTTTAACAATTTTAAGTGTAAATTTTTATCTAAAAAAAAAATCAAACAAAAATATGTTTGGGCTTGTTAATTTTTACCAAATCCATTTTTAGGCCCATTTTATAATTAGGGGTATTATTGGCATTTTAAAAAAATTGGAAAACCTAATTGTATTGTATATATATATGTATGTTACTCACTGTTGAAATGGAGGCGAATTGAACAAGTTAGTAACGGAAAGAGAGGCTACAGAAAAACAAAAAAAAAGAAACTCTTCTTCTTCTTGGTGAAACCCGCAGCCCACAAACTCTCCTCTCTTCCTCATCATAACCCCCTGTTTCCTCGCAGCAATCTGAAACCCTTTGTCTCTCTCATCGACATCCAGCCACTCTCATCTCTATCCCTCCTCCGTAAACCCTTCACTTCACCGTTCCATCCATAACTCACCTCCTTTCTCACACCGATCCCTCCCTCTGTTCTCACATACTCCAGCCGGTTCACACTCCCTTCAATCCTCCGTTCACCTAACAACCTTCCTAAACCTCCCACCGTCCGACCTCTCTTTGCATCTCTGTGATCCAGATCATCACCGAACAAACCCAGCCGGTACCTTTCAACATCTCTCCGCGTCATTTCCTGGACAACTCACCTTGCCGTTTTTGAGCAACAACTGTCGGACAACCTGCTCCACCTCTCAACCGCAGCTTCCAGTTTCGCAACAACAAGTCTCAGTCCGTTCAGCCCTCCTCTTCGATCTGCAAAGCAATATCCTCCGACATTTTTGGCTTTTCGGTAAGTTTTCTATAATATTGTTTGTACAGCTTGTTTGAGGCATTGTTTTGTGATGTGAATGGATCACTGTAAGATTGAATGATTTTAGCTTGGTGTCAAATCTGTTTGTTAATGGTGTGATTTTTGCTAGTTAAGGGTTGTGTAGGTAAATAAATGTTGAAAATACAACAGAGTGTTGTTGTCTAGTTGTGATGATTGCTTTCTGGTGTTGTTAGAGTTTAGTGTTCAGTATAAAAAAAATATCTTAATGTCCGCACAGATCACAACTCGTGTTTCTTTGAACTAAAATTTTCAAGTACTTATATGTATTTTACATACAACTTATTCATTTTACATTAGTGAATCTTATTGATAAATTGCGATGAAGTTATGATAATTTTATTGTTGACTTATGTTGAGTTTAAATGTGGAAGTTTTTGTTGATGTATTGTCTTGATATTTTGATATCGAAACCGTACGTTGTTTATGTCAATGTTATTTTGTTCATATCGAATCCGAATGAGAAGCTCGTTTCATTTTCATTTGATTTTCTATTTTTATGACAATAGAAACTTTGCGCAATTCTGTTTATGTATCAAAGAGTTTCAGTTGCAATAAGAACGCAATAGGAACCTTGCACAAATTATTTCTCTCATGTTTACTTGCACAAATTTCCTAGTTTTGCAAAGTTTCAATTCGATTCATATCGTGCAGGTTCACCATTGTTAATATTTGATTCGGTTTATTTATTTTCAATTTTATACTCTATGCTGCTAACATTTTTGCTACCTGTGTAGACATTCGAGGTTTGACCGGAACATTCAATTTCTTTTAGCATATCTACACTTTTATCATTAGCATTTTAATATTCATATTAGTATTTTTATTTAATATTTAATAATGTACATACAATATACTTGCATTTTTATTTTATTTTATATTTTATACTGTAAATATAATTATATATGTTTTTTTATTTCTCATATTTATTATTGTAAATATACATATTATATTTATTTCTTATATTTAGTATTATATATACTATATACATATTATTTTTATGCTTCATTTACTCATCGGTGAATAAATTCAAATTATACTGTAATATAGTGGTCGCTTTTCTTAGAATTAGTTCGTATAATTTATTCTAATTAATAAAATAAAATACACTAATCGATATTTAAATTTTTCCGCATTTAATTTTTGTTCGTATTTACTGTTTTTTCTCTTTAATTCAATTTATCCCCATTTGAAAAATTGTATCCCAACCCCCTTGTTGCGTTGTAAATAATTTTACCGCTTTCTATTTTATTTTACCGTTTAATCCCCATTTATATTCGATGTATCCCTCTCCAAAGAACAAATCTTGTAATAATTATCTAGTGCACATTTATTTAATTTAACTGTCACTTACACAAAAACCAAAAATCTTTTTTTTCAACTAATAATTGTAAATCATTTTAAACCCGTAAGTCGACAAAGCTACGAAGCGTCGCGATGACCACACATGCACACATGTACGCTTGATCCTGGGCCTTCTTACAATGAGCCTATTTCGATTAATTGTTCCAATTAGTCGTTATAGTAGACTAGCCCACTTTGCTAGTACACATGTAATTTAATTATTTTTATACTTAGGTTGGCCACCTTGTATGGGCTTTGTCGATTTTATTTGTTATTTACAATTATCTTGATCCTGATTCTTTCTCCATTCACCAAGTACTTAAAACACTTTTCAATAAAAACTCGATCCAACGTCGAGTCTTCTTCTCAAACCTCGATCCAACGTCGAGTTATTTTCAAAAATGAATTTCTACAAAAAAGAACACTTGGATAAGATTTGTTTTAATGGTTAGAGGTTAGCCAACGATTAAAACAAATCGAAGTTTCTAATTGATTAGAGGTAACCCAATAAATTGAGAAACTTCAAATCCATGTTCTAAAATAAAAACATGGTGCTATGGTATTTAAGTAAATCGTTAGAGGATAGCCCGATTTAATTAAAATGTAAAGTATTTGGGCCATTAGAGGGTAACCCAATGACTTAAATACTTTATTCCATACATTAATAAAAGTGAACTTTGTTTCACCTCACTCTTTTCATAATAAAGATTTTGGATGAGAGATGATCGGTTGACCTCAATCACCAATCTCGAGTATTGAATCGTTAGAGGATAGCCCAACGTTTTGGTACTTGTCATCCCCAATTTAAAATCAATTTCAACTCACTCAAACTTCTTTTGTGCGTCCAAGCACCTTTTACCCTTAACCCTTTTCAAGATTAGACATGATTCATTTATAATTGAGATGCTTCTTCCTCTATTCCCAAGGTTTTCGACTTCTCCACTTGAGTACTAGAGGTGTTCTCAAACCCTCCATCATGTTGGTGCGTAGTCCTTTATTCTTTATCACACCTTGTGGACGTTAGACGAGTCTTCTCCTTTAAAAATGACGACTTGTCTTTTCATTTAAAATCAATCAACAAACAATCATTTTTTAGAAGAACTACGGAGTTTTGACTTTCCCATTGCACGAGGGAGTACGTAGGCACGCGGTTTCAAAACCGCGTCAAACTCAAAATAATAAAAACATTTCTTCTCCCTTTCTTTCTCATTTTTAAACTTAGAAGATCGTAAAATTTTTACACTAACACATAACCACACTTTGAACTAAATGGGTACCATCGAGTACGATGGATGTGAGGGGTGCTAATACCTTCCCCTTGCATAACCAACTCCCGAACCTACATCTCTTAATTTCGTAGACCGTCTTATCCTTTTCTTTCGTGGGTTTTATCTATATTTTCCCGTTTTTTTTTAGAACAAATAAAATTAGGTGGCGATTTCACTGTTTTCTGTTTTTTTTTTTTTTTTTTTGAAAATTCAAATTAAATGATTTTTGAAAAAAACGAGTTGCTTCACCGACGAAGCTGACGACCAAGATTCTCCCTTGGATAATAAAAAATCTAGGAACCTGGTTGACGACCTCGTCATCCCTCAACCCTCGGCACCACTGCTGACCAACAACGATCCAACATTAGTTGCAATCTTGTCCGCCCTTAATCACACTAACAGTCTCCTTCTCCGACAAGGTAAACGTATCGAGGCTCTGGAAAAGAATTTTCCCTCGTCTCCACCTCAGAGACCTAAGACAGCCATATCCCACATCCCCTTGCCAAGAAGACCTGCTAGGAGCGAAGCTTTCCCGGGTCGTTATTTCCTGAAAAAGAGGGGACAAACCTCTCCTCGGAAAAAGATAAGATCTCCTTCGTACAACAAGACAAAGAGCGGGCCACGTCTCCCCGCGAACGATCTTCGTCTCTAAAACCCAGGCAACATCGAGACCTTTCTCAACCCAGCGCATCAAGAACAACCATTCTCCCTCTCTCTCTCCAAGTCGAAGCGACGAACACGAGCATCACGGTCCTCTTTGTCGGGCGATCATGGATACATTAACCCTTTCCTAGTTGGAGAAAACCCCAAAGCTCGGACAATATGATGGCACAACTAATCCCGATGAGCACATCGAAAACATTGATGCTCTGCTCGACTACTGAACCGTTAAGGGCGCCATCAAGTGCAATGTCTTGGTACAAAATCCTCTCCAATGAGTCCATCACCTCATGGAGGAAGTTGGGAAATATGTTCTCAAGGAACTTCACTGCCTCTCGCTGTCACCCAAAGACAGAGGCCTTGCTATAAGCGATCATACAAGGAGAAGACGAATCTCTCTATACATACATCATGAGGTTCAACAAAGAGGTCGTCCAGGTCTCCATGACCGACGAGATGAAGAAGTACTTACTCGAACAAGGATTACGCTCCCACAACGATTTTGCCAAAGCAGTTGGCATTAGAACACCGGTAACAATAGATGCCCTTCTCCTCAAGTCCCAGGCATACATCCAATACGAGGAGAAGGAGGCAGCCAATTATGCTCGATTTTGCAACATAAATGACCTCACCAGCCTCCCCGACGGGCGGGCATAAACAAATCGTCTCATGCAGACATAAATGCCTGGAAGACATATGTTCCACACAAACACAACTGCCTGACATACATATTTTCCCCGCGAATACAATTGTCAGGCAGACATATGTTCCCCGCGAACACACCAACCTAGCAGGCATACGTTCCCCGCATCTAAATAAAAATAGAAAGGGGCATACTATCTCAAAAACCTATATGGGGAAGAACTTGCTCGATCATAAAACACCGAAAAACTTAAATAATACTGTAGTTAAGGCACGAACAGTCGAGATGCCTCGAAATACCATCCGAGCATCAAGAGCTCGACACCAAGCACACGCCCCGGTACCAGCGATGTGCCACAAACACGTCATTAAGGGATCCTCAATCCATATATATAATGAGCCAGATCCTCTTCTCGACACGGGGGACTCAAACGAGCCCCATTGTCTAAGTACCCCACCCGACAAAATACCCATCTCACGATGGGACATTCACACCGCCGATCTCAGGTCTTTAATCAAGACTTGAGTTCCGGATAAAGCCCAGTCAACAAACTGGAACCCTTCGACTAGTCACCCCATACTAGTGACCCCTTCTAAAATACCCCGAATATATTAATTAATTTAGTACTAAAACCAGATTTAATCAGAGTCAACACGGAAATCAAGGGATGCCATAATTATGAAATAAATAAAACTCCAATTAACTCAGTAGCCATGCTACACTGAGGATCACTATCAAAATAATCAATTAAGTTAAGACCATGTCTTACACAGCGGAAATAATAACATCAAATCAAAACGGAATAAACCAAGTCTCAATTATTCCTAAAGTAATTCCAAATAACATTTGATTACTAAACAAGTTCCCAACTAAACGTTCCCCAGTGTTGCAACCTATCAGAGCATGACACTGACACGCGAACTTAAAATGACAAGCTCTAGAGCCAGCCTCACCAACTCCTGAGCTGCTAACTTTAATATGAAATTGTTAAAGTAAGGGTGAGATTTCTCATAATTAAAATACATTATAAGCTTCTCAATCACCAATATATCACAAGCATATTATTTCACCCATTTTAGCATAAATTCAGATTCAACACGCAGTCCCAATCATACAAGTCATTATGCACAATCAATAATCAACAAAAGAATTGTAACACTGGAAGACATCCTAACATGTTACAATTCCATGCAGACACAATGCATGTGGTACCAACACGTGACCAAGTCACCCAACACTGATCCATCATCAACCGGATACAGTAATCATCGATTCGTCCATAAACACCCGGACACGAATCCAGCCTAACCACCCATCATCACCCGAGTATCGGTTAACGGCAATACAAGTCAAATTCCACACAATGGGAATTAACTTCACCAAAAATGCATATGCACGCACAACACCAGCATGCAACATTTTATCAGTCTATGAAATACACCAACTATCATAACTAAATCAAATCTAAAACATGATATTCTCAACAATCATGCACACAATTCAACAGCATAAACATGCCTTTCATTCACACCATTCAGATACATCAATGTCACAGGTACACTACCTCTTATACACCAAGTACACATCGAATAAATAATCACTTATTTCGAAATCCGACATATTTTCCAAATAATTTTAAGTTATAGTAAATTCTTTCGTTTCATAAAATAGAGCATTTAATTTAAGAAATAACGTCCAAAACAGCGACTAAAACGGACTTACGGTTTGAAAGTTATGAATTTTCAAAGTTTAGTATTTTTCAAAAAGTTACAGTGGAACCCGGTTCCTCCATATGCAGGAACCGGTTCCCACAAAGTTCAAAAATCACGCCCCTGGAAAAATGTATGGGAACCCGATTCCTACCCTACTGGGAACCGGTTCCTACGTACATTTTTGCCAATTTTTGAAAATTTACACTGGGAACTCGGTTCCTCCCCACTGGGAACCGGTTCCCACGACTTGCAGAATCAAAATCTGCTATTTTGACAGTATTTACCCATTCCAAATCACTTCCAAACATTCCCATACGAATTGCAACATGAGAAACACCAAAATACATCCATTTTACACCATTATAACATCAAACAACATTATTTCATCATTCCTATTTATTATTTGACACACTAATGGTTTCCGACCTATAATCCGACACAATAGAGACAATTCTATGGAAACCTAGAATTTTTAAACCGGGATTCCCTAACATGCTATGATCCATACGGTCGAATTCAAAACCGATAATACAAAATAATTAATCGAAATCACCCCTTACCTTGTGGGTTCTTCGACTTCCGACACGAAACAGCTTTTTCTCCTTCCTTTCCTCTTCTCAATTGCACGTACTGTGAGTTTTCCCAATAATGATTCCTTTTTCCTTCTTTTATTCCTTTTATTATTCTAATAAAATAAAATAAAGTAATTAATGTGAGTAGAGCCTTTTACTCCTCACACCCCCACTTTATTCATCACACCACCAATAATTCCATTTCCTTATTCCATAATTAATCCCAATAAATCTAATATATTAATAAATTATATTCTCAATTAAATTAATAATTAAAAATCATAATTATTTAATAATCGAATTATTTGGGGTGTCACACAGTTGACATTAGAACACCGACAACAATAGATGCCCTTCTCCTCAAGTCCCAGGCATACATCCAATACGAGGAGAAGGAGGCAGCCAATTATGCTCGACATTGCAACATAAATGACCTCGCCAGCCTCCCCGACGGGCGGGCATAAACAAATCGTCTCATGCAGACATAAATGCCTGGAAGACATATGTTCCACACAAACACAACTGCCTGACATACATATTTTCCCATGAATACAATTGTCGGACATATGTTCCCGTGAACACACCCTTAGCATCGTTCCCATCGAATAAAAATAGAAAGGGCATACTATCTCAAAAACCTATATGGGGAAGAACTTGCTCGATCATAAAACACCGAAAAACTTAAACAATACTGTAGTTAAGGCACGAACAGTCGACATGCCTCGAAATACCATCCGAGCATCAAGAGCTCGACACCAAGCACACGCCCCGGTACCAGCGATGTGCCACAAACACGTCATTAAGGGATCCTCAATCCATATATATAATGAGCCAGATCCTCTCCTCGACACGGGGGACTCAAACGAGCCCCATTGTCTAAGTACCCCACCCGACAAAATACCCATCTCACTATGGGACGTTCACACCGCCGATCTCAGGTCTTTAATCAAAACTTGAGTTCCGAATCAAGCCTAGTAAACAAACTGGAACCCTTCGACTAGTCACCCCATACTAGTGAAGACATAAACGAGCAAACCCCCCCGAACACTTAGCAAAAATGAAACTGTAAGGTAGCTCAAAACTATGAGCATACAAACGAATAAATAACGTACGAGCACGTCCTCGTAAAAATCATAAAACGTCTCTAGTGCCGATGACAAACGCCATCAAACACACTTTCCCCCTTTATGACCAGTCTGACTTTAAGTCGTCACTTCTGTGCCTAGAAGCAACGACTTAGGGGGCTACTTTTCTGGACTTCCTGAATGGCTGTCGAGAAAGCCATCTCTTCGAGCCTAGCAGCGAGTCGAACACACCGAAAGGCCTCCAAAGGGCATCATCTTCCCACTCTGCACATGGCCAGAACCCGTCTGCTCGACGGGTGCCGAGCAGATCAGACCAACTCTCCCCATCGAGGGTTATGCCTGTTATGTCCCCATCTGGTCGGCATAACAGCTAGTTATGAGCACTCTCGCTCGGTTTGACCAAGTCAGTTCGAATAACTATATCCATGGGTCCGCATATCTAGGCTTAAATATAGCAACCAATGAGAGTGCTCATAAGATCCCTATATAAACTCTCACATCTTTGAGGGCAAGGTTGATCATGCATAAATTCCCCAACCGAGATATAAGATCGGAGGGGGGTTTGTAGACATCCGGGATGGATCTCAGACTGTGTTGTGAGACCCTTATCCGGCATGATACCCGGAATTGCGATAGAAGAACGGGTCAGCCCGGGAAGGATCCTATAGTCGGTAACCGGTGAGCTCCTCGGCGAAACCCCCGAGGTCGGACTGGCTTCCGTTACGTTATTCATGGAACAATTACGGACGTTATGAATCATTAAGTAGCGGTTTCAAGTATTAAATGGACGGTTACGTCATTATGATCATTAGTGGCAGCTATGCTATAAAAGAGGCCTCAGGGCCATAGGAAGAGGATCATTCTCTCATTACCTCTCTTAGCCACACGCTCAAGAGAGGTCATCTACTTTATATCTAAGGGCTCCCAATTGCGGGGTAAGCTAGACCCATAGCTTGGAGGCCATTCATCTTTGAATGAGCCTCCGAATCCCTTAAGATCTTACATGAGGTTTTTCCTACAACAACATTGGCGCCCACCATGGGGCCTCGGTGAAACTATTCCTAGGCCACACCAGTTACTTAGAAATCCAGACCTTCTTATAACTATGATGTTGGATTTCGACGAACATTGTTGTTCCACCTACCAATTACCACAAATGTTCCATAGTAGAGTGAATTATATGTGATTTCATATTCTAACCCGCTGTACTCCTCAGTCACGCAGTACGGGTGGCAATTCAAGGGCGAGTTTAGTGTAAATGCCAGGGGCACATCCATAGTTGACTCGAGCAACTCCATTTGCGGCCACGTATTCAAGAATTGGATCAGAAATCCCTGATCGGTGACGAGATTTAACGTTCCTTTCCGATCCTTGGTTCGCTGAGTGCAGATGCAGGTCGCCAAAGCTTACGATCCAACCAATAGCATCTCGGAACCCGACATGTATCGGTTTAGCTCGAGAATCCAACCGAGGTTCACATCGCCCGGGCAGCAGGGTGGATCCGAAATCGATTCGATAGGATTGTTCGAAGGTTCGGCTTTTTGGGTCATGAAGGCTATCCATCGAGACACCGACAATGTTAGGGACTTGACAGATTAGCATCTACGTCAAATTACTCTAGATAAAATCCTCAACAAAGTTCATCGGCGGCTCAATTGATATCGTGAATTCGTTAAGTCGGCAATAAAAGATAAGTAACAGACACTGAATTCATGGTTTTAGCATTAATTGATTTGTAGTTGTTCTGTGGTTATTGCTAATTATTGCTTTAAATTGTTATTATGAATCCAAAGCGTATCTAATTGGGTTCTCTGTGTTGCATCTTCTTTGAACCGATGATAACACAAACAGCTGGAGATTAGAACCGTTAGAAGTGTGCAAACACTATGATCCCGAGATTGATGGAACAAGGAGAATTGTGAGAACCTGTTTCCGGATTGCTAAATGGAATCGGTCTTGCTGAAAGAGCTTCATTTAACTGGCGTTGATACATAGCACTTATAAACAGCAGCAACTTTCCAAAGAGTACGAGGTGAAGAGGAAAACGCTGATACTACCAATGGGGATTGGCAGACAAGGGTGAACGATATGATAACCGGCTTAATGTCATGGGAATCTCCATACCGACACTGACATCAAAAGTCATTGGTTGTCATTTGCAGAATAAAAATATATGTACCTCGATGTAGCTTCGATGATGTCTGATACTAACGGCTCTGCTACAGAGGCGTTTCTTCCAAGATAAGATAGCTACATTATGTCCAGCATAACTAGGCTGATCAGGGGATCAGAGTCGTAAAGATCGGTGACAAAAGGGGGGATGTTTGTCGACTTTGAAAGATCTCGATGAGGCATGCATATGCTCTAAATGACGATTTTGTCGTGACGAGAAGCAGGCTATGATTATCTAAAGAGAAATCAAGATAAGTATTTGTTTTCATACTTTGTTAAATGATCACAATTAAATAAAGCTTATGTGTACAAACGTGTCTATGATTGCTTGGGAAATAAAGGTTGTAATGAATTTTAGGTTGTTTAGAAATAGCATTTTTAGCTACTCAACTGTGGTAACTACATGATACGAACATAACACTACATGCCAGTACCTGTTACTACGTAGCATTGTTGCATCATGTTTTAAATTTAGTGTGATATTACGCAGTTGCAATAGAGTGACAAAAGGGATTTTGTGTTTTCACATGCTACTTACTTACAGTATGGAATCCTAATGTTACACCCATTAAAAAAAATATAATTGCTATTATTTCCATGAGCTGTCGCCGTCCTTAAATGGTGTTATGGTTATAGCTAAATTATATAGCTATTTATGGTTCTATTTGTGTAGCTAATTGTGTGATGGTGGTAAGTAACTAATCGACTCACTATTTTGTATGATTAGATAAAAGCAAATAAGGTCATAATCTAAATGGCTAGCTGGCTAAAACAATAAGACATCCGGGACGGTGAAAGTTACACACACCATGGTTGATGCGTCATGGCTGTAAGTCTGCTAAGAGGAAGGAAAAACTATTGCCTTGTAGCAGAATTGCAGAGGTTGGTAATCAAACCGGTCCCTCCTTCACCAGAAGCTCCGAACTCGTACAAAATAACAATTACTCGAATGATAGTATCAAGAAGATATCAGTTGCTATAGCAACTTCAAAAGATAAGTGTTTCTTTCTACCCATATTTCTAATTAATTGCATTATGGTAGCAGTTACAAGTAGATTACAAATAAATAGCATTATAATTTTCCTTTCAATATGTATAACCGTCCTGGAGGAAGTTGTTTAGTATTATTGTAACTTTCCACTGAGAAATTAAATATCAAACTAGATGCTATTTTTTATGATGGATTGGTTAAGAATTGAAGACGGAATTTCTTAAAGTATTATTACATACATGTAAGTACTATGAGGGATACATAAGTGCTTCCCTCACATCTCATATTCAATCACGGCTCCGTCGTAAAGTAGCTCACATTCTGGGATATAAACTGGTGCTATCATACATTATTTATCTTCATTATATGTGTTGTACATTACACCATGAATGAGTTAATTTCTTGGGACTAACGTTTACTCAGTGCATTGTTTCTTGTAGCTGACCATCGTCGGCTTTAATTAAATGTAACAATGCCAGTAGATGAGCGAAACATGTAGGCCTCTGATGAAACGTCGATGATACGAGCATTAGAGCACTCGAACTGACCGATCCAGGTGCTGCGGGACCAAGCCATAACATTGGATCTCAGAACAACGAGAAAGAGGAACGCGATCTGCTGAACATTCATCTCAGATGTTCCAGCATGTTAAGATGAACATTCGGCCTCCGATCACGATGGCGGCCTGAGATGGTGATAGTTCCAAAACGCAGAAGGCCATCCTCGATAGGCCGAAAACCTGAATATGAGCCTGCTGGTGAAAGATAAGTTATCTCATTTGTGTATTGTTAATTAATATATTTATGAGCTTGATGAAATCCGATTTGGATATGCGTTTGTGAATTTGCCGTGAATAAACCGCTAAATTATGAAGCTCTCTCATGAAACCTATTGATGATAAGAGTCTTAAATTCGGATTTGCATTGCAGAACATTAGTAACACTAACTGGAAGGTGTGCAGACCCAAGCGAGATACTTCCAAGACGTACGATGATGCAAAATAGACGGCGGGGACTGAGTTAGGAGGATGCAGTCACCGTAGATATATGCTTTTTATTGAAAGATGTTTTATTCTTTATAAACGTAGCATCTTCTCTGTGTTCGATTTATGCTTTTTAACTGAAAATCGGATGTCCTATTAGATGGTGAATAACGAAAACATGAAGAGCTTGCTGAGTTTTTGTTATGGCAGATGAGCTCGTGCAGATCAGGATGAGTCAAGAATCATTGTGCCAATATCATCGATTGAAGATAAGTATTCAATACGTGAAAGAAACCGTAATTTGTATAGGGTTATCGCTATACTTTGTCAAATTCTTAATGGTTACAACAGTTACTGATTGAAAACTCTTACTGGGGAAAGTATAACTACATGAGAATAAACTGATTTATGAGTGATTTACTGGCAATATGAATTTTTTAATGCTTCGACAAGTGTAGTTGTGTTGGTGATGATTGGTCATGAAATTAGCAGGAGTAATTGGTAATGTGGGCATATGAAAACCGACTGTTATATGATGTTACAAGCTTGTACGTAACGCTTGAAAAACATGAAGTTTCTAGTTCTGCATTACTTAAAATATTCTTTACGTATTGCTAACCTATGATAAGAAATGTTAATGCTGTGAGTAGATGTTGAATGAATACTTGGTAAACATATAAATCCGTTCATGAATGTAAACAGGTTTGTGCAAATCCACTGTGCGAATTATGGGATGGAGACCGGCATAAATCAAAAAGTTGACTCGTACAAAATGCAAACAATATGTAAATGAACGAAGTCGGGTAATGTAAGTATAAAGCACACAACTTATAAACTCGACCGCCTTACAATGAGACTATGATTTGTCCAAAGTCAACACACATTGTGCTAAAAGGAAACCGAAATAAAAAAGGAGGACAAAACGAAGAAACATAAGAGGTCGGAAAGATTACAAGTTTATATTTCAAAAAATTGTTCATATTGTTATTTTGTAAAGACGAGTTATTGTCTATGCCAGTAGTAAAACAATGTAATTGACATCTAAAAGTAAATGTCGTCCTTATCCCCTACGTGGGCGGGAGGCGTTCTGTCTTTATTTAGTATCAAAATACGGAAGGATTTGGAATTTGTGTAAAAAAATGCACAGGTGCCCGGCTAAAGGCGATTAACTGCGGGAAATGGAGTCCCTTTTGATCGGGAAGGCTTGGTATCAAAGCGCTTCACTTTGTTCCTACAAACCTCACGCTTGGGGGGCTCATATAACCATCCCGATCAAGAATGGTAGAGAAGACAAAAAAGCCGGTAGATTGAATTGTTGAAATTTTGTAAAAGATTACAATATTGTGTAAAAAACCACTGTTGTATAGGGTGTCGTCTTGATCTCCTGTGTGGGGGAAGAGGCATCTTGGAAATTAATTATAGTTTGTAAAAACTAAATAGGATGTAACGGATAAAGTGCTCCGCACCTCAAGACTCAGATATGGCGGGAATCAAAGGCTAGGTACGTACTGCTGAGCTCGGTCTAGGATCGTCTCTCAGTCACGGTAAAACCCTCTTCTCAAAAGGCTCTGTTTCCATTGGGAACAATCCTCTGGTCAACCTCGGAAGAGGCTCTGAACCCCTTGGTCAACCTCGGAAGAGGCTCTGAACCCTCTGGTCAACCTCGGTAGAGGCTCTGAACCCTTGGTCAACCTCGAAAGAGGCTCTGAACCCCTTGGTCAACCTCGGAAGAGGCTCTGAACCCCTTGGTCAACCTCGAAAGAGGCTATGAACCCTCTGGTCAACCTCGGAAGAGGCTCTGAACCCTCTGGTCAACCTCAGTAGAGGCTCTGAACCCTCTGGTCAACCTCAGTAGAGGCTTTGAACCCTCTGGTCAACCTCGGTTGGGCTCTGAATCCGTCTCGGATCATCCCTATAGAGGCTCTGAACCTCAAAAGGCTCTGTTCCTACGCGGAACAACCTTCAGGTCAACCTCGGTTGGGCTCTGAATCCGTCTCGGATCATCCCTATAGAGGCTCTGAACCTCAAAAGGCTCTGTTCCTACGCGGAACAACCTTCAGGTCAACCTCGGTTGGGCTCTGAATCCGTCTCGAATCATCCCTATAGAGGCTCCGAACCTCAAAGGCTCTGTTCCTACTCGGAACAACCTCCTGGTCACCCTCGCCTGGACTATGATTCCGTCTCGGATCAACTCCTAGTGGCGGTTATACCTATAATTTTCGGCAAGTCACGGAGCTCTGGTCCTATCTCCGATCGACTCCTAGAGGCGTTGAAGCCTCAGGTGAGCTACCAAGAGCTCTGATTCCGTTTCGGATTAACTCTTAGTGGCATTGAAACCTCGGGTTCGTCACACAGAGCTATGGTCTTATCTCGGATCAACTTAGTGGCGTTGAACCTCTAAATTCAGCCAACCCGCTTGGGGCTCAGATTCAACGTTAAAGCAAGAAAAAAGTGGTGTCATGAACAGTTGTTATATGCTTGGAAAAGCCAGCATAGTCTGCTTGATACATCATGTGACTCGGGGGCTGGTCTAGTTAAGCTAAGTCTTACTACCAATAGCCCGACAAAGTTCTGAACCCAGCTCGGACTAAGAACGAGCGTTATGTTTGGGTTAAACTGGAGTATCGATTCAGCGACGAGGATAGGAATACATTGGCGTTGTGAACAAATTGTTACGTACTCGTCCAAGCCATCAGGGTAGTTGTTTGCTACACCCTATGGCTTGGGGGCTAGTAGCATAACATAAAATTGTTCGCGAGCAACTTTAAAAGCTTTGTCTGTACCAGGAATATAAGGCGAAGGACCTTAATTGGATTCCGACAAAACATTTCACCAAAGCCTTGACTCAAGATACTCGGGGGCTAATCTATCTATATATCTTACTACTCCGAGCCGAGATGTGAGGTCGAAAGGAATTTTTTATCCCGCCATGCCCTAGGATCCCGCTAAAACGAGCGTTACGTTTGGGTCGAGTGTCGATTCCAAAGAACGTGAGTGCGTTAAAAACCTCAAAAAAGCGAAGAATGGTAAACCACTGTGTGCAAATTCGCACTAAGGCACAGGTTGGTATTGGAGGTCCGGCTTGGGTCAAAGTTTATGCTTCTATTAAATCGAGCATAAGGCTTCAAGGTCTAGAAACCATATGCTCGGGGGGCTTATGATCATGCATAAATTCCCCAGCCGAGATATAAGATCGGAGGGGGGTTTGTAGACATCCGGGATGGATCTCAGACTGTGTTGTGAGACCCTTATCCGGCATGATACCCGGAATTGCGATAGGAGAACGGGTCAGCCCGGGAAGGATCCTATAGTCGGTAACCGGTGAGCTCCTCGGCGAAACCCCGAGGTCGGACTGGCTTCCGTTACGTTATTCATGGAACAATTACGGACGTTATGAATCATTAAGTAGCGGTTTCAAGTATTAAATGGACGGTTACGTCATTATGATCATTAGTGGCAGCTATGCTATAAAAGAGGCCTCAGGGCCATAGGAAGAGGATCATTCTCTCATTACCTCTCTTAGCCACACGCTCAAGAGAGGTCATCTACTTTATATCTAAGGGCTCCCAACTGCGGGGTAAGCTAGACCCATAGCTTGGAGGTCATTCATCCTTGAATGAGCCTCCGAATCCCTTAAGATCTTACATGAGGTTTTTCCTGCAAGAACAAAGGTATCACATTCTTACTCTAACAACCCTAATGTTCTCTTGTTCTCATCTTAATCACTTGCTTACTTTAGCATCGGAGTGCCTTGCAGGTACACCACCCCCTCCTCAACATCAACATTGCTCGAAAGACCTCCGTTCGCTCCAGCCATCTCCAATTCTAATCACCCGTTCATATCACTTAATAGCAAGGCATAATTGGGATATGAAAATAAACTTAGAAACATACCAATTCTTAGCTAATCAATCCATCAATCCTAACTCTAACATGCATTTACCATATTATAATTCCAAGCTTAAAACTACCACATTGAAGATTACTTTTATATTCTAAATTCAAGATCAAGCCTAAGGGAGAAGAAACCTCCCTTAAGTTGGTGATGATATTGATGCTATTGATGATTATATTCTCTTATTCTTCTATCAACATGCAATATGACCATGGATTCTTCCATAGCCCTATTATCCATCTTGATCATATTTAAAGTTTCATTCCTCTTCCTTTCCTTCAACTTGTGTTTTCTTATCACACCCCAATTGAGTTGAATCATTTATTCAGTGCAACCATTTTGATGCATATCACAAGAGTGGATGAATGAAGACAAGTGCATGTGAAGGGAACTTGTAACTCACCCCATTCACACCCTTTCCTTCATTCTCGTTTGAAATAAGTGTGAGGACAGAAAGATAAATAATTTTCAACTGAGTATGTTTTGCCTTTTAACCTTTGAGAATGACAAAACACCCCTAACATTAAAATGCCTATTTTATCATTCCTCCTCACGGTCCCTTTAATATATGAAGCCTTTAGATTTTAAATCGATGCTTTAGGTCGGGATATTATACAACCTGTTCAACTTTTAATGGGTTAAGTTCATCATCCAACCTACAATTTTAATGGCAAATTTGAAAAACATTACCTTTTGAAAAAATCACAACTTTGTGACGTGGACATCATAAATTTGTTGGAGCGTTATAAGAAATGAACAGTAAGCTAAGAATGTCATCCACAACATTAAGAAAGGTATGAATTATCATACCTAGAGAAAAGACAAGAATGTGCATACTTACAAACCAATAACCAAAGAAACCATATACAAGTTTCAAGCCAAATTAAATGTTGACCTTGGATAACATGATCATATCACAAAGATCTAAATTCTTTCACTGGCGGACCTTGAGATGTTCCATCCAAACCAACAGTCTATATACTCATCTGTTGGAGGTGGACACGTTTTATAAACTATTTAGCTTTCTTTTTTGGTAAGGTAAACATATGCGACATGTACAACATATAAGTCATCAACGTATAATAAAGACTCCAGGAAAACCATGTCTTTAGATAAATCAAAGTTGACATATGTTGGGTAAGATAATCTTAGAGAGGAAAGAGAGACCCAACATACCTAGTTGTTGAGGTCTCAAAAGTGAAAGATCATGAAGAATATCTTACACCGTAATCCTCACTACCACGATAGTTATGTGAATGGCTTTGTAGATCGAATTTAGACACGATCATGTTAGGGTTTAAGAAAATTATATTTGAAATTAAAGACATAAAATTCAATAAAAACGGAGAATTAGATAAGATAATGAAAAAGAACACGAGAAATAAAATAACAAGGAAATGAACTCATGTTTAGCTAAGATTATTTATAAAAATTGTTATCATATGACGAGATTAATTAGGTATGTGCTTGGTCACACGTTTGGTGATATAAACTCATGTCAGCTACACATTCTACATATTTCAAGACAGAAAAATGCGGAAAAGCTGAAGATAGAATTCAGAATATTAAGAATGCACGTTTTTTATTTAAATAAATTTTCACCGTAATTCCAAACACATGCTAAGTGTCAACATTAATTAAAAAAATCAAATATTAAGAGTCTCTTTGGCAAGATTCAAAAAAGAACTTTTAACTTTTAGCTATTCAGCTCATATTAATAAAAAGAAAAAATTTACTTTATACCCCAACATTTATTCTCTTACCTATAACATTATAATTTTTTGACCACAATACCCTTATATAAAATTTTATTAAACGTTAAAAAAATGTGATAATTTTTACTATCGAAGCTCTTTTGCAAAGTCTTCCGGTATACACAATAAAAGCTAAAAAAATGAAGAAAAAAAAACTTTCGGAATAAAATAAAAATGATGTAAAAAATGACTTTCGTAATACTTTTGAAAAATCTTTAGGAACACAAAATAAAAGTTAAAAAATGACTTCCGGAACATTTTTGAAAAGTCTTTCGGAACACAAAATAAAAGTTAAAAAATGTTTTTCAAAACACTTTTGAAAAGTCTTCCAGTACTTAAAATAAAACAATGTTTAAAAAATTGACTTCCAGAACAGTTTTGAAAAGTCTTCCGGAACACAAAATAAAAATAATGTTAAAAAAATGACGTTCGAAACACTTTTAAAAAGTCTTCCGAAACACAGAATAAAAGTTAAAAAATGACTTTCGGAACATTTTTGAAAAATCTTCCGATACATAAAATAAAAATATATTTAAAAAATTTCCGGAACACTTTTGAAAAATCTTCCGAAACACAATAAAAATCATGTAAGAAATTGACTTCTGAAATACTTTTAAAAAGTCTTCTAATATATAAAAAAATTAAAAAAAATAATAATTTAGTTAAAAATATACAAGGACAAAATTAATATTTTTATAAAATGTTGGGGTATAAAGATAAATATAGCTGTATGAAGTAAAAATTTTATGAAAAAATTCGGATATATAACTCTACTCTAGACTTAGTTTGTAACTTTTTTCTTAGTTATATGATTTTTCTCAAAAACAATTTAAAATAAATTTTAAACTTTGAGATTTTTTATTCCATTTATATTGATATTATTTTAATAAAAATATATTATTATCTTTATTAATTAAAATGATTTTTTATGTCATTTTGTATCTATCAACTAATGAAATAATTAATTTATTAAACATTCATGTTAATTTATCAGTTATTAATCACCAACTATAAACTATTAGCTATCAACCATTTATTATAAATTATCAACTACTAGTATCAAATATCAATTAATTTTATCAAATAGAGTCTAATTTGTGAGATATTGAATCAAACTCTATTAGGTCGAAGGGTAGCTTCTGGTTCGACAGGATTGGTCTGTTCACATGCTGGTGTCGAAGACCTACATACTGTAGTCAAAGTGTGTTCTAGTATGTGTGTGTCGAAATATTAGGGTTGTTAGTATTTTGAATTGACCCGGTTTATTATGTCCAATTGTTTAAGTTAGGTTATATCCTAAGTTAGCTTGTAATGAGTATTTTTGATAAAAGTCCATTAGTTAGTATGTTAGGTTTGTTATAAATAACATATTAGTCTCTTATTATTGCATACTGTAAATCTTAATTGAGGCTGAGAGGATATTCTTGTTTATTTGTAATCTTCTTTAAAAAGAAATAAAAGAATAACAGTTAATAACCAATTCCTTGCATTCATCGTATTCTTCATATTTTTTATTCTTGTTTGTCTCTTAATCATTAAACAATAAATTTATACCTTATTTTTTAAGTATCCGATTCACAATATAACTATTACTGATAAAATAATTAGACTAATTAATTCAATGAGGTTTATGAGTTTTTGTCTACTAGCAAGTTGATAACGGGTTCATTGTTCACACAAAAATTATTAATTGTTCGTACAATAATAATTAATTATATTGATCAACTCAACTTAGATCAACAAATAATAAAAATAAAGGGCATTTGTTTACATTTTAAAGTAATCTAAATTGCTAGTCAAAGACAACAAGTAATCGAGTTAAGTTTAAGTGATGTCCAGGTAATTGAATGCAAACTAATCAAAACAAATGATACAATAAGTCATGCAAGTTTTTCTAAAGTTCATATAATCTCAGGAAAGTAAAATTAGGAATGCGCAATAAATTTAGTTCTTAAGCTATACTTTCCAAACTATTAAAATAAATTACATATTTTTTAACTCATCCTCTCATTTAATTATTATTTTTTAAGTAAGATTTTAATATAGTGTGAATTAAGGCGTGAATTAAGGGTTCTCCGATCTAATTATATCTGAGATGGAAAAACAAATCCCACAAAAGAACTTTAACAATAAAATAAAATATTTTAATATATGTTTTAAAACTGTTTTTTTATTTCATAAATGTATCTGCCCACTTTTTATAAATGTATCTACCCAGTTTTGACTGGAAGATTTATTTTAGCAGATTAATTTTTCAAGATATTGTAAAAAAAAAATTACAAAAGTGTATTTAGCAAATTTGAATGCACTAAAAACAAGTAAGATTATATAAAAAGGGGATATTCTGTAAAAGAAAGAATTAGTAAGCTTAAATTAATGTAATGTATCTGGACGTAATCAGCGAACTTTTTTTTTTTATTTTCTTCTTATGTTAAATAAATGAAACTATATATATAAAAAAATAGTATCAATGTTCTCGGATTACAGCCGTGGAATTTCATATTTCTCTGGTAAGCATCGTGACACGTCGTCGTTTTGACACAGTCGGTTCGATTCTTCAATCATACTGTGATTCTGAATCATTTCTCGATTTCGTTTTGAATTTCGTCAACGAACCTCACTCTCCTCTGTTGCTGGATGTAATCATGGCCTCAGGTTCTGGTATATTTCAATTTCTCTCATCACTTCGTTTTTCACATTCTTCAACGTTTTAGATTTTCAATTGATCATTTTTTCTTGAATAGAATTTTATAATTTTGGACTTTAGGTCTGTAATTATTTTTCAATGGTTTTAATTTGGGGATTTTAGTTATTTGGTGTGAAGAGTGATTGATTTTGAGCATATTGTTATTGAAATTGGAAGGGTTAGCGGTTTGATTGATTATTATTTATTAATATTAAAATGTATCTTCATTTTTTGTTGATGTAGATTTTGCTTTAACTGTTCCTTCTGAACTGGAATCAGCTTTGAAGTTGAAGACGGTTAATTACTTTGTTACAAGGAGGCCATGGCTTGGTATTTATTTCCATGCTACTGCAATGATTATTTTGATATTGTTTGTTTGGTCTTAGATTTTTGGTCAAATTCAGTTCTTATTGTTTGTATGTGTTTTATTTGAAGATCTTTATGGAGTTAATGTGAGGCCTGTTGCGCCGTTTGGAAGTGCAAGTAGTAAGACTTATGTGGATTCTGCGCTTATACATCGTGCCTTACCAGATGAGCTACTCTTTGAGGTATTGTATTTGATATGATGGAGCTATGCTGTTTGGTCGTGACTTCTTGACATTGTGCGAAACTAGTTATATAATGAGCGGGAGTAGTTGCTTTGTTTGTGTTGTATGCTTCTACTTCAGATCACTCATATGCAATAATCTTGATGTGATTCTGTCAGGTAATTTTATGAGCATCTCTCTAAGAAATTACTGAATATATTATGCAGGTCTTTGCTCGAATGACTCCATATGATTTGGGAAAAGCATCTTGTGTGTGTCGGAAGTGGCGGTATACAGTCCGTAACCCTGCATTTTGGCGCAATGCGTGCTTGAAGGGTTGGCAGGTAAAGGTCAATGGAGGTTTAGAATATGGAACTTTTGTTGGTTATAAGGTTAATTTCTGATTATGGAGCTTTTTTATGAAGCTCTCTGGAGCGGTTGAAAACTACCGGATACTTCAATCAAAATACGATGGCTCATGGCGGAAAATGTGGCATTTACGACCAAGGTTGCGAACTGATGGTAATGGCTGCTGTCTTTTTCGTAGCGTTATTTCCTGCTTCTCATATTGATTGTCGACTTGTGATGGTTCATTTTTTTATATTCTAGCTGACGCTAATATGGTATGGAATTGTATTGTATTTAAAGGTGTGACTTTCATGTAGATTATATGATTTTCTCACTCCTTTCTGCAAGAGACAAAAAATAATCATATGCAAATGGCTGTTAATATCATGCGTACAAGAGATTTGCATGATTATACTTTTCCTTTTCTGTTCTACTATTTTGTCTATGCCGCATTGTCTTATTCCGGTATTCCGGTCCTGCATTGCAGGTCTTTATGCAAGTAGAAATACCTACATTCGGGCTGGAGTTGCAGAATGGAAAATCACTAATCCAGTTCACATTGTATGCATTCATGTCTACTTTTGCTACTATGAAATAGACATCCTTTTTAAATTTTGTAATTCTATGTTCATTGTTAGATCTGCATTAGATAGCTTAATGTCAACTATTTATCAATTTAATATGGAAATAAGATGTTAGCAGCAATGTGCATAGCTGTAAAGAAGTTGGAATCTTGTGGGGTGTTGTTTTTTGTTTTCTTTTTGTTGCTATTTTGTATCTTGTTTTCAAGTTCATTCACAAAAACGTGAAAATGGGAAAGCCGCTATAAATGTTAACATATCAAGGAAAACTGAAAACAAACAATAAAAGTTCCTTAGTTTTCTTAATTAGAAATCTATTTTCATTAATTTATAGTGTTAAAGTGTTATTGAAACTCAAAAACATGAATTCCTCGATGCTGTTAAGTTGTTTATGACCATACAAACCCCTAAATTATATAGGATAGTGTTTTTATGTGTTAAACCTTGTTCTGTAAGATGTTAAGTGCAATATGCTTGAAATTTTTAATTTACATGCCTATCATATAACCTTTTTGTTAATCCATGTATCCTCCGGAGATTATTGATAACAGTGGTGCTGTTGTCATTTAAGTGTTAAGACTTGAGGACCGATATGCTTCTTAAACAACCAACCAAACAAGCCTTTCACCAAAAGGTAGAGTGAATAGTACTATATGCACCTTAGGTCATACAAACTCAAGCAGAAAGTATTTCATTATACTAACAATTCCTGGTTGTGACTGATAATAATTCACACAAATAGAATCATATGGATGTAGCTGGTTCAGATTGATCCTTGAATCCTCTATGTTCTTTCAAATGAGTGTTTCCTTACTTGAACGTGGGATTCATGAAAACAAATTATAGGGCCACCCATAGATGTGATAAATGAAACACCAAAATCAAAAGGAAAATTTTGAATGAAAGTGGGAACTGAATTTAAGGTATGAACTTTTGACAATGAATTTTAGAATATCAGAGTAGAAAGTTTAGTCATAATCTCTAGAAAGTGTGTAAATCAAGAATTTGTATTAGAGAATTGTAGTACTAGAGTAGGGAGCTCTCTCCTTGTAAACCATTATAATTATTATTGTTGGGGGCACTGGTAAGTATATTGTACTACCCTTGATATAGTGGAATGGTTTGTAACTTGTCTTCTGTTTTTCATCCTCAGTGATGAAGGGTTTTCCATGTAAAATTTAGTTTTCATGTGATATATATACCATATGCTAATTAGTGCCTCTTAACCATTGGTAAACATAAATTTACAAGGAGAAATCATCATTTCTTCCCCCAACTAAGCTGTGCATTTAAGAGGTTTCGTTGGACCTATTTGAAATTGTGTAAGAATGTGATTTTACATATATTTCTCAAATATAGAGTAATAGCAAACCATGAATAAATCTTGGGAAGTGTTCCATTTTTTTTTCCACGTATTTTCTTCATATTTATAATTTCCCTCCATATTCTGCAGGTCTGTTATTTCCGGTACCTGAGATTTTTTCCTTCTGGGAGGTTTCTTTACAAGGTTATAATTTGGTGCGGTTTGAATCCATTTAGAAATACATGTTTTTCCTGTATTTGATTGTATGTGAAATTGGTTGTTATATAGAATTCTTCTCAAAAGATCAAGGATGTGGTGAAGTGCATGAACTTTCGATCATCTAGAGCAGACAGTGTCTTTGGTGGACACTACACCTTGACAGATGACAAGGTTATGTTTTTTTCTTTTAATCTTCATTATTTTCATATCTACTAGACGTTTCTTTCTAGAAATAATATCGAGCATTACTTAAATCTATATACAGATCTGGAGGCATTTACTATTGATATTATCATTACAGGTTGAAGCTGCTGTCTTGTATCCAGGCATGCGACCTACTGTTTTGAGGATTCGCTTGAGGTAATTGATAAATTTGCCTGATAACAATCCTAACATAAAGAACTTGAAAAGAAACATTGTATTCCGTGTCTGATTAGTTTGGGATTTGATGTACCAGTATGCTCTATGCTAAGAGATAGATCAAAATACATTTGAAGTATCCTCTTTAGACGAAGGATCATGTTTTTACTTTGATCTATTGATATATATATTTTTTAGATTTCGGGTCCACCAATTCCTAATCGATCCCCCTCTGGAACAAAAGAAGCTTGAAAGAGCAGTAGCGTCCTTTTTAGTATGAAGTAAGAAGTCATCGTTGTTTATGAATGTGAAGAGAGAAAACATAGGAAAAAAGGGTATGACTGCGTTTTTAGGAATAACTTTGTTGGTTGACATTCGTGTACTTTCAGCTATGCTTCTCGTAGTGCGTTAACATCTAAGTTTGATAATTAGGGGCAGGGCCTTAGAAATGTGGCATATGTAGTAATAAAAGAACAATAAATGAATAGTGAACAATCAATAGAGGTTGAACTCAGAAGATTAAAGTGGAACAGTTAAAATTTAGGTCAAATCCTTGGTGAGACTTCAGGTAAGCAACCTTTACCTAATTTTGAAGCCAAACACTGATTAATAATTACATTAGTTCCCTATAACATTTTGTTAGATGGGTTGCCTAGCATCCTACCCATCCTATACATGTCTTAAGTAAACCACAACCACCCTAGTTTATTGCAAGGTTACATGATTGTGTGTCTCGCATCACATTTTACATGATTTTGGATGAACATAGCTGACCCGGAACAGCTAGGGTGTTTATAATCAGAATCAACAGATTCAGAGATTGGAGGAGTTGGTTAAACTATATCTAGCAAGGAAGTTAGATTAACATTTCAATCTCGTTAGGAGAGTAGGTAAATGACCCTAGTTGTAATGATACCATAACGATGGCAGGAAGGAACACTACCCTTGCACGATGAAATATAACATCCAAAGAGTCAGACTCGAGGAGCATTTACAGAAATGCAATATCACAACCACAATTAAGCCTGAATATTAGCTGTTGAGTACCGTCGTGTCTATCAAAGGAAGTAAAATAGTATTATTGATTGAAAAGATAAGCAATATTACAGAAGTAAAATCTGCAGTTCCAGAGCTAAGCTCCTCAAAGAAGAGATGATTCTCGCTCCGTCCAAACTCTTAAGGTCCTAATCGAAAGTTTCCGAATGAATCCCTTGCCAAGCCCACTTTTTATAATGATGTTGCATTTCATGAAGGCTCCAACTAACTGCCACGTCGTCAATTATTCTCTAATTCCTTAGTCAGCTTAGTTGTAAGGCTTAGGCTCAAACTCATTGTCATATCAGACAACTACAAATGAAACACAGAGATACTGTATAAACGAATATGGAATGGGTGGGGATTTAATTATTACCTAAGTATACCTTTTTTCTTAAAAAGTTTGAAGTGTATAGGAATTGTCTGTCTCTCAGCCTATCTAAACATTAATGTTCAACTGATTTAACATTTAGTACACATGATAAATTAATAGTCCAAATAATTTCACATGACCTAATGGGAAGGTTTGTTGAATTCGTTCTAGAAAAAGTTTATAAAGGGTGCACTCATCCAACATTGTCTTTTGGAGTAAGTGGTTCCTCTCACATGTAAAATAATTAATCCCTATATATCTGGACTATTGTATGACAATCACCTTAAACAAGTCAACAAAATCACTTCTAATAGTTTAAGAAAGTTAGAATGAAATCTTCAAAATCGAAAAAGTAGATGTGATTGATCCTTCTTTATCGTACATCACTTGCACTGGCTTTTTCATAGTTGCAAAAAAGTTATGATTTCATGAAATTGAACAGTTCTGTATTGAAAAAAGGCATGCATAAATGAACAGAAGAGTTTTGTATCCTCTGAATGTAGCTAGCATTTAAACACGGAAAGTATTCGGTTTATCAAAATTTTCATGTTTTTGTTATTTTTTTATAAGCTAAAATAATTACTACTCAAGCTATTATTTAGCCCAACTAATATGTCAAAAAAGAGTTGGACTTGTGTTATGCACTATGGTTAAATGGATGTACCTGTGGCATAGGTTAAGAGGAACAACAACAGGGGCCAACAATAGGATGGATTTGATCTCACTTGTCACCAGTGGTGTGAACACTAACGAGGCAAGTGCATATGAGGAGGACATTCTTGGAGTCGTTGAAGGATGGCAGGATGATGAAACACACAACCCAGATGTGCCAGCAGTCTCACATAAGAGGGGCATGACCCCCTTTGTCTTTGTTCCATTTGAGGAGGTACAATTTTGTCTTTGCTTGTTGGCTTTCTCTGACTAAATGGAGGATTAAACATTTAAATGAGCCCCTGTCTTTATGGAAGCATTGAATCTCAGTTTTTGCCTTTTTGCTTAGGTGGAGACATCTGTTTTGAATTTGCCCGTGGAGAAAATGGATTATTACGTTCCTGGTTGAATGATGTCCCGAGAATATATCTGGTTCAGTTGTAAATATTCCGAATGTTGAAATATAAGGTCAAAATAATGTGTACTTACTTGCATGCATGTACAACTAAGGGGTGAGGGGATTAGATTCTAGTTCATGTTGTGGTATTTATCTTTTGTTTTGCTTTGTGTATCTAGGTAGCCACAAACGGTTTTGTACATAATGGGAAAAATTGTAATTGTAATTGTAATTTGTTGCATACAAAGCAAGTTGTAATTTGAATCACTATGTCCTTTAGTTTCCAAATTTAAAATAAGTTGAAGGATAAGTCAGGCTGTTGGTCAGTTTATGATTTTTTAGGAGTAGTTATTTCCTTTAAATTAGTCTATCATGAAGGAATTATTAGTAGTGGGTTAAAAATGTGAGTTTTATTTTTATTTTTTAATTTCAGTTTCCTATGTGCAACGCTATATATGAACAAAGTTGTTTCTTTCAATAAATCAAATTCTTGTCATTTTCCTTATCTTTCTCCTGTGTTTTGGTTCCTAATATTTGGTATCAGAGCCCTACCACACAGGGCTTGATTAAAATAGAAGCAACAATCATCTAAAGTGTGAAAGGCTAGGGCATTAGAGAGTTAATTTGCGGAGCCAACATACTGAAGTTTGATAGGCATTGTGATCACTGGGTGATGTTCATGGAGAACTTTTTCTATTTTCTATTCAAAGGAGTATTGTGGTCGGATGGAAAATGGGGTTCTTGTAGTAGCAGCAGGAGTAATTCTTACAGATGCACAAAGAAAGAATGTTGATGATCAGAAATTAAAAGATTTGAAGTCCTGGTGAGAATCCCACTGAACTACATTTACAAGTGGCCAAAAGGGTGTCGAGATATTTAAGGGGAACAACTGAGTTTGGAATTTTCTACAAGTAGGAAAGAAAAAATGATCTTTTCACTTTCAATGACAACAATTATGCAGGGGACTTGGTTGATAGGAAAAGTACTTTGGGATATGTTTTCTAATTGAGTTGATTTGTTGTTTTTTGTTCATAGAGGAAACAACGAATTGTGAGTCTATCAACTATACAAGCAGAGTTTATAGGTGCAACTTCATGTGTATGTCAAGCCGGCTGAAAAAAGTACTGGAAAAATTATGTAATACCAAATTTTGGTGAGCACCATGATTATGGGCGATGTTCATGGAGAACTTTTTATGTTCAAAAGGAGTATTGTGGTCTGGTTGAAAATGAGATTTTTGTAATAGGAGTAATTATTACATACCCGCAAAGAAAAAATATTGATGATTAAAAAATTAAAAGACTTGAAGGCAAAAACACCATCTATTTCAAGCATTATATTGTTTAGTTTGGGAGCCTATTCTTTAAGAAGATACAACAAAGAACACATGAGACTCCTTGAAGCAAAAATATGAAGGTTCAACACGAGTCAAGCGTCCACGGTTGCAAGCTCTAAGAAAACAGTTTGAAACTCTCAATATGTGTGAGAGAATTTATGAATGAATATTTTGCTCGAACACTTACCATAGACAACAAGATGAAGGCTAATGGTGAAAACAAGGGAGATATTTTAGTAGTTGAAAAAGTTTGAGATAAATGACTCTTAAGTTTGATTCTGTTGTGTGTTCCATTGAGGAATCTAAGGATACAAACACTTTGACTACCGATGAGTTGCAAAACAACCTACTTTGATGTAGTTGGATTAGTTACGGCTATTCTTGGTGATAAATTTTAGTGGTGGATAGTTCCAGTTGGAGCAATTTTACTTGCAATTACACTATTACCAATTAATCTCACATTGTCATGGAAAATGCAGGTAATTCTCATTAGAATATTAAACAAAAAAAGAAGATGAAATATGTATATTTACTCGTTTGATAAAAACTACAAAGTCTTTTTTATGTGCTAATGTCCTTCAAAATAAACGTAGTTAATATGACTTCAGGGCCATGGAGCCACTTTATTTTTTGTCCGCGATGGTAGATCTTCAAGCAATTTGTTATCAGATGGGAGCAAAAGTTGAATTAGAGATTGACACACCAACTTTTTATTATAATTGATGCACGTGAAAGTTCAGCACAATTGTATCAAATATTAGACAAAATTTTATATAGTGTAAATAAGATATTTATTATGAGACAGATGGAATAATTAATTATTAATATATAGACTGAGTTGTTGACTTGTTTGATTTCATTTTCTTTTATGGTGAAGAAGTGTAAGTTGAACTGACGTGTTTTTTATTTTACTAGAATAGTAATGTATTTGACTAAAACTTCTTACCAATTTTTTCTAAAAAACCATATAAATCATGATTGTTTTTCTCATTTTGATTGAAGTGTCACTAACTTTCCCTGCTTTTAATTTCTAAAGGTTGAAATTAATGTACAAGTAAATTTGGAGTTTTGATTATTTATTATGTAGCAATGTACATTGTCAACTATTACTTTGGCACCTATTATCAAGGAAATTTCCTATAAATCAAAGTTGACGGAGAGTTCTTAATTTTATGTCAAAAGCAATTATATGGCATCTTTATGTTAAGTTGGTATAAATTTTTTGTAAGTTGTAGTTTGGCAACAAAAGAAGTTGGTATAAATGTTTTGTAAAGCCCAATGGTTTAGACACCTACATGATGCATATGTTCAAATCTTGCATGATGACATCTCACTTCCCTCATTACATGTGGCTACATCTTCCCAAGCGTAGGCAAAAGGAAACGTTCCTCAAAGTGTGCCATCTCCACCAGCATTATCTTTAACCTCAAGTTGTTGCATGAACTCATCTACAACTATAAGAGACACGAGACACAAACAAATATGAGGACCCCGCTAATGTAAACGATATAGGACACAGACACAACTATATATTTTTTATATAGCAATATAATAATTTAATTGGAATTTGTGCTTGATCTAATGTCTGGTGGTATACTTTGTTACACTCACTTTTCAATGAAGAACTTAAGTATCTAAGTATCTGTTAATATCACATTGAAAATCTCAGGGTTCAGCCAATAGGCATACTTGTTTTTGATGCTATCATGACCACACTTTTCCTAGATTCTTTGAAGAGTTTCCCTCATGTGATGACATGGAAAGGCTTACAATGGTACATCAAATTAATTTTGTTATAGGATTCATGTGCTAGTTACAACGATACATAAACTAATAAAAAATAGTCCTAGTGAAAAGATGATGGGGAACAACTAATATGGTTGTACTATATTATGATTTTTGCAAATGTGGTGAAGCTTATACTTTGGCTTTGCTGCGGAATTTCAGGTAACCAGATTCTATGTACCTCTGCAAATGTAAGTATAATTGGACAAATAAAACATGCCAACATGCAAGATCACAACTTTGATGTGGTCACAGATGTAGATGGATTAGTTGTGGCTATTCTTGGATATAAATTTTAGTGGTGTATTAATCTAGTTGGAGCAATGTTACTTGCAGTTACACTCTTACCAATTGATCTTGCACTGTCATGGAAAATGCAAGTAATTCTCATCAAAATTTTAAAATGAAAAATAGTAATTGCAATATGTATATTTACTCATGTGATAAAAGCTACGAATTCTTTTCAGTGCTAATGTCCTTCAAAGTAAAAGTAGTTAATATAACTTCGGTGCCATGAAAGTTGAAACCACTATATTTTTGGTCAGTGATGGAAGATTTTAAAGGCCATTTCTTTGTTAGTTTAATTTTACTAAACCATTTGAACTTATACTAAAAATGATGTAAAATTATTTGCCAAAACCGGTATTTAGTATCCTTCGTCAATTTTTCAAGCAATTTATCAACAGATGGGAGCAAAAGTTAAATTAGAGAATGATAGACCAACTTCATACTATAATTAATGCAGACGAAAGTTCAACACAGTTGTTTCAAATATTGGAAAGAATTATATATAAAGAATTATATATAGTATTAACTTTTGCTCCTGGTAATATCTAAAAGATAGATCTTAATAACCATTAAAAGATTTGAAATTTTCAATGTTAAAACCAATTGGTTAGAATATACTTGTTCATTTATATTCCATTTTTCCGTGAATATAATTGTGTATCATTTTTTATCACGGATACTTCCATTGCAGTTTCATTGGTGGGACAATTTGCGCATCCTGAACTTTTGCAGAAGTTAACATATCTAGTTATAGGGCACTTTGGAGTTACACGTGTTGACATTGTATGTGCACACTTGGCATTTTATATTTTGTGGAGATATTGTTGAATTACTAATAATTAATTTATAGCAACATTAGATACACCACAAGAATAATCTTATTTACCAAAATATGGTTGCACAAGACTAGCCCTAATTTTTTAAATTCCAGTTTGGCATTCTCTACATTTGTTATTCTATGGCTCATCATTTGTGTTTGATTTTGAACATGTAGACATTGAACTCCCATAAGATTTACCCTTTAAAAAGCACATGCCATTAGGGAAACTCTACAGATAAAGCTCGATAATCTTCAAGATGTTGAGCGAGCATATGTTCATCTCGACTTTGAGCGTGATCACAAACCAAAGCACTCAATTCTTTGTAAACTACCCAACAAATAGCCTTAACTTAACTTGTCTCTTATTCTCATATAACACCTCTCTTCCAAATATAGGCAACGATTTTAGTTAAACAACTTAGTTTTGTAATGTCATATTTGAACAATGCGTGGTTTTTAAGAAGATTATTAGATGTGTTAATTTTAGTGAAAAAGTTAATGTCATTTACTAAAATATCTCTATTAATTATAGTTAATAAAGTAATTGAATAAAGTGAAAGTTAATAAATAGGGGTATAATAGTGAAAAAATAATAATAAATGATACATTGAAAATGTAAATAGACAATTATTTTCAGACAAAAAAAATATAAATAAAACATTTATTATGAAACAGATGGAATAATTAATTATTAATATATAGACTCTTGTTTGATTTCATTTTTTTTTTTGGTGAAGAACAGTAAGTTAAATTGATTTGTTTCTTATTTTACTATGTGTTTGACTTAACCTTTTCAACAAAAAAAAAAATTAGAAAAACTCATATAAATCATGATTGTTTTCTCATTTTGATTGAAGTGTCAGTAACTTTCACTGCTTTAAATTTCTAAATGTGGAAATTAATGTACATTTTGGATTTTTGATAATTTACTGTGTATTGTGGTAATGTACATTGTCAACTGTTACTTTGACACTTGTTGTCAAGGAAATTTCCTATAAATCAAAGTTGACAGGGAGTTCTTAATTTTATGTCAAAAGCAATTATATGGCATCTTTTTGTTAAGTTTGCATAATTTTTTGTAAGTTGTAGTTTGACAACAAAAGAAGCAGCCCAATGGTTTAGACACCTACCTTTGATTAATGGTGTATCTGTATAAAGCAATTTTATATCATCAATAAATCATAACCGTTAAATTTTATAGATATTTGACTTTTTCTTTAATTAGATATAAAATATTACTTGTGAGTGATTGTGATGTAATGAATGTGTAAGATAATTTACGCTGACAATTCGATCATAACAACCATTCTCAAAAAAATCATCAATTTTTTTTATAATTTTTATTTTATTTTGTCAGCCATCTCAACTTTTTTGTCCCGGCTCCGCCACTTGCCTTAAGGACATTTTTTCTAGTCTACACATAAGAAGAAATGCAACACTTCCCCAACCATCCTAGAATTCTGAACATCAATAGTAGAGTTTCCTCCAACCTCACTTCCCTCATTCTATATATTGATATAACAATGTAATTTGTGTGCCCGTGTGCGTACAATTGAATGTTCTTGCGCATGTGTGCACAAATTTTGGAGTCTATGCTTCATCTAATGTCTGGTGGTAGATTTTGGTACACTCACTTTTCAATGAAGAACTTAAGTATCTATCAATATTTCCATTGGAAAGTTCAAGGTTCATCAGTCGATAGGCATACTTGTTTTTTATGCTATCATGACCAAACTTTTCCTAGATGACAAGGAATAACTAATATTCTTGATTGTATATTTATATCAATTATTAAGATTGATTTTCAAATTATTTTGCACACAATAATTTTTTTTCTTCTTACAAATTGCCTGCTGCTTTCTTAGTTAGTTCTAAATTTAGAACATAAAATTTTAATTAATTAAGTTTAAAGGGATTTACCTACCACACTAAAATCTATTTAAAACTAATTAATATGTTTTAAATTCCATTTAATTTATTTACAAATTAAAATCTCATGTAAATTATTTTATAATCTAAAGGGTAAAATAGCTATCAAAATTTTAATTTTAATTTCAAAATTAATTATTGTCATCCAATTTAAAATATATATATATATATATATATATATATATATATATATATATATATATATATATATATATATATATATATATATATATATATATATATATATATATATATATATATATATATATATATATATATATATATATATATATATATATATATATATATATATATATATATATATATTTTAAAATTTTAAAACTGATAAAAAATTAATAATCTTTTATAATTTAAAAGAAAATTCATTAACATTGAATAATTAATTTCAGTTTTTCTAGAAAAATATCATGAATTCTATTATATGTTAGGTAAGTAAAATAAAAATGTGTATATATAATATGTAAATATTGTAAGAGAATATATTTAATTTGATAAAAAAATAAAAATTAGTATACATATTTTTAAGATTTTAGTAATTATTTTATTTTTATATTCCAATTTGTTAGATTTTAATTTTTAATATTATATAAACTTAAAAAATTATCCTTATGACAAGCATACATATTTTTCAAAAAATTATTTATAATATTTTTTAGTTAATATTAAATTAATTTTTATATATTATTTATCATATATAATTTTTTTTTTGTTTTAAATTATATTTTATAGGGATAAATTTGTAAATTATTTTTTTATCGTATCCTGTCGGATTCTAACTCAACTCATATTCATGATAATAATTTGAACTAGTTAGACATGATAGAATAAATTTTAAGATTAACTTATCATATACTGTTGTCTCATCAAACACTGAATTGAGATAGAATATGATACAAATATTATATCATGTCTCTTATCCTGCGCACTAAACGAGTCATAAAATATAAAATATCTATTTAAATCATTTTTGCTTAAAAAATCATTTTATGTAAAAAAAATAAAGAGGGTAAGAGTGAGTTAATACTTAATTGATTTAGAATCTTAGATATAGGAGAAATTGTAGCATTTTATTTAATGATAGGATAAGCCCAAAATAATGATTTTCCTATATAATTAACTATGTATATTAGAATTGTCACTATTCACCCCTAATATTTGTTTCCAAATTTCACCATGGATATGGCTAATCAAAAAATGAAAAGCACTATGGATATGGCTGGTCAAAAAAAGAAAAGCACAGGTCGCAAAAAGATTGAGATCAAGAAACTTGATAAAGAATCCAAGAAACAAGTTACATTTTCAAAAAGAAGATCAGGTATATTCAAAAAAGCAAGTGAACTCTGTATTCTATGTGATGTTCGTGCATCCATTATTGTTTTTTCTGGTGCTCAAAAGCTTTTTTGTTTCGGTCATCCCGACACCGATGCAATTATCAACAGTTATGCCAACCAAACTCTCGAGTTCGAGAGATCAAAGTTAGAAGAAAGCTCTTTGATTTACGAAGAGTATAATAAACAATATGAAGAAGTGTTGAAGGTGTTGGAGATGGAGAAGAAGGAACTTGTGGAAGCTGAAAAGTTGGCTAGGGTTTGTAAAAGAGGTGCTTGGTGGAATGAAGATATTGATAATATGAGTAGTGATCAACTTCAACAATTTATGGTTTCTATTTATGAGTTTAGGAGAAAGCTTCTTGAAAGGCATCATCAACGTATGATGGAGTTTGCTATGTTGGAGAATTATTAGCTTAGATGAATAAGTTTTTTTTAATACTTTAGTTTTATTTTAATTTCCTAGCTTTTTTTATGAATAAGTTTTTTAGTTTTTTCAAGTGTGGTTTATTTTTGTCAGAATGTTTTATTATTAACTTAATAAAAATTAATATTATCGTTGTTTTTTAGAAAAAGTTTTAATGTCTATTGTAATAATATTGATGGTTTTGTGATTTAGTTTGAATTGGAGATTTTATGTGCTCAACTAAATTATTATAATATACAATTATAAATCAGCTATCATGTTAACCAATTTGTATATTGCAATTGAGATTTTGTTTAATGGTAATTAGTTTTGCATTTTTCTTACACCATTTATTTATTTGATTTTTTTTATAATATAAGAATTATTTCACTGTTATAAATTTGATTATGTTTTAAAGGACATGTCAGTTTCTAATTTTACTTCTAATACCTAATATGTTAGAACTATTTTTTCTTTTTTTTATTTAAGCAATGTAGTCTATGGGTTTTCAATTGCCAAATGAACTTTTCTATTTAAATTTATTTTTATTATGAGTGGACAATTCTCTACGTACTAACGATTTGAAGTAAAAAAAAAAAAAAAACTCTTTCATCTCATCCAAAAATTTATAACTTGTAACATTATTCTTTATGTAAAAGAGATAAAGTCTCACTCTCATTTCAGATCTTGATCTTGTATAGTTTCAAATGCATTACACAATTTAATTTTTCACCTTTATGCCTTATCACAAACTCTTGATTAAAATTCTAAAATGTCTTTAAAGTTCGGGATGTATTCTCGGTTAATTAAAAATTAATTTTATTCTTTATTGTAAATTAGCTACTTTCGTGTAATAAGGTTAGACAAATTAGACAATATATAATATTTGTCATTATAATTTATAACTATGCATAATTACTTATATTATTATATATAGGATGGAATGCAATAAAAAAATGCATTAAATTAATTTTTATGACATTGTATCACAAGGTTCGATTAAATTTGGAAAATCTTGTTATCTTGGTTGAACAACAATACCCACTTTGTTTATGTTCGTTTTGAAATTTTTTCTTTTGAAATCGAAACCTTGTAGCTGCTTGTGGTTCTAAGTTTTTGGTTGTCATTTCGTTATTTTATCTTGGAGTTTTCGTTGTTGCGTTGTTATCACAATCGATTCTTGTTTCTTGTTCTTGTTTGTTTGATGGCGATTGATTATGTGACTTTCGGTGATCATTAATTTTTGTTTGGATGTGGTTTAATCTATTTCTGTAATTGTTGATTGCATATTGCTGTTCGGTAGCCATTGATTATTGTTTGGTGATCACAAATTGTTCGATGGTTGTAAATCTGATGCTTTTTGTTTGGTGATAGTAATTGTGATTTGTTTATTGTTGTTTCTTGTCTGCTACATGTGTTCTACATTTTCATTTGCATGTTAAAGCAAAATTGGTATGTGTTGTGCATCAAAGTTTATAATATATTAAAAAAATGTGTTATTTGTACCATGACTTCAGAAAATGAGAAAAATAAATTTTGTGTCCTTTTTACGGCAAAAATTATTTTACATGGAAATTCAGTTCAAGATGTATGTTAAAAGAAATGGATTATGGAATCAGCTAAATGATATTTTTAAGACACCGACAGAAAAACTTCTTTAGATGTGTGGGAAACTAAATATGCTCAAATCAACACTTGGATTCACAACAGTATTGATCCTCAGATCATTAATGATTTACGCTTTCTTCAACTGCTCAAGAGATGTGGAATTATCTGAAGCGCATTTACAACCAAGAAAATTCGACAAAACATTTTAAGTTGGAGCTAGACATAGCCAACTAGAAACAAAGTGATTTGTCCATTCAAGAAAATTATTCTGGTTTTTCGAATCTTTGGACAAAACACTCTGCTATTATACATGCTAATGTTTCCAAGACCTCTCTCGCGGTTGTTTAAGAGGTTTACAACACAATTAGGCAATATCACTTTCTCATGAAACTCCGTCCAAAATTTGAGGTTGTCATAAGTGCTTTGCTAAATAGGAATCATGTTCCATCTTTCGATACTTGTGTTAGTAAACTTCCGGAACAATGCCTGCTTTCAAGGAAGCATATCTCATGATGCTGATAGTTCCTAACATGTGCCAATTGCATATGCTGCTCAAGGTAGAGGTAAAAGTCGTGATATGTGACATGTCCGATATTTTGCTTGCAAATAATTTGAACATGTTTCTCGTAGTTGTAGTAAGAAGTTTCGTAATTGTTGCAAAAACAGGTCCATATCTACTCTGATGGTCTCCCACGACCAACACATCATTCGGTGAAGGCATTTCATGCCACTACAGTCCACACAATTGGCTTTTCTGCCACTGGTGCATCTGATGGTAGTGCTCTACAGCATGAAATAATTTAACAAGTTATATTTGCTTCCCTTTCAGCCTTGGGTATTCATGTTAAGTCTTCTCATGTTTCTCGTCCATGGTATCTTGATTCTGGTGCATCCAATCACATGACATGTGCATCTGAATACTTGCACAATTTACATTTTTATCATGGTAATTAAAAGTTTCAAATTACTGATGGTAATACCTTGTCTATCACTAACTTTGGTGATATAAAATCTGATTTTTGGAATGTGATTGTCTCACATGAACTTGCTTCTAGTTTATTATCTGTTGGTCAATTAGAGGATAACAATTGTAATGTTAATTTATCTCGGTTTGTTTGTCTTGTATAGGAGAAGGTGTTGGGAGAAGGTGTCGTGAAGGGGCCTAAAGTGGAAAAATTATTTCTAATACAATTTTTTCTAATCATTTGTCTCTTGCAATTAATATCTTTTTGAATCCTTATAAGGATTGGCATAGAAAGTTGGATCATCCAAACTTTGTTGTTTTTTCTTGTTTATGTAAAATTGATTTATTGGGAAATAAAAATATTTTTTATAATGCCTTTTTTTCAAGTTTTGTTTGAAAATTGATTAAAAATAAAACACTTCATTTTCCGTCTGGTGTTCACAGTGCTTTCTCTTATTTTGAGATGATTCATAGTGATGTATAAGAAATGTCTCATGTAGTTTCTCATGCTCACTATATATTTTTTGTTACATTTATCGATGATTATAGTCATTTTGCTTGAATATATTTTATATGTTATTTCTAAAGTGTTTTCTATGTTTAAGAAATATTTGACATATGTTGAAACTCAATTTTAAGCAAGTGCTAAAAAATTTCTCTCTGATTCTGGTGGTGAGTACATGTCTCTTGTATTTCAAGAATTCAAGGAACTTCTAGTAGTGGAAGAAATATAAATAAATATTCTCTTTTTTTATTAAATATATATTTAAATTGTGCATATTTTAAGAATTGAATAATTGAGTTGCTTTTAATAATCAAGTTAATATAATTTATCATATATTTATTAATTATAATTAGTGGTAAAATTTAATAATTATATATATATATATATATATATATATATATATATATATATATTTTAAAATATAAAAATATGTAACTTTTTATAAGATGAGAATTTATATTAAATTTTATGATTATTTTTATAAGAAAGTTTTATAATATTGCTGGTTGAGAAAACAATTGCACTCCTAGATAATATCAAAAATACTTAATGCATATACTGAATGCAAATTTTCAAGCACTCCTTGATACATTTTTATTAATACAAATTTTAGAAAATAATAATTTTTTATTTTTAAGAGATGGCAATGCTGGAAGCATATGTTTTATTAGTGGGCTATGTATATAAACATATTAACATATTACATGGAGCATCAGCATACACATTGCTACCTGTAATAGTTTTTGAAAATTAATCAAACTTCTTAAAATAAATAAGTAACATGTATACAATTAGCTATTATTCATAATTGTTCAAAACTAGTGAGGGCCCCAGCCCACAAATAATAGAATATGGGGTTCGTCTCTGCCTAAAACAAAAAGGCATTTTGTCCAATACCCTTCAGTAAAATGGCACAGTAGAGCGTAAAAAATTTCATTTGCTAGATGTAACACGCAATTTAAATAAATATAAACTCTAGTTGACATATATTTTTTTTTTATCATTCAGATTATTTTTAATGAGTAAATATATAATTTCACAAATTTTAACATATATACTCTATATGTCAATATTATTAAATTTTTTGGAAAATCGCAAGAACATTGTGTTTGATGTGAGTCTCAATAAAAAGTGTCAATATTGATAAAGATATTTTCACATATAACATTTTCTGTGATTAAGGCCTAAAATATATATTCATATTTTGTGCTGATGAAATTTTAAATATTTTTTAATACTCGTTGTGTCTATCTTCATTATGTATATGTTAAGTTTATCTGAAATATATTTCATTATTTTAATAATGAAAATTCTCATGTCCATTTATTTCTTATATAATTAATTAAAATATTTGATTGAAATTCTATTTTAATTCTTCAATATTAAAAATGAAAATATATTGTTTGTATTAATTCTATTTTATTAAAAATTATTTGAGACGATTAAAATCGTCATTCTTTTAATTTATTATTTATGTAAATTATATTGATTTATTATCATATAACGATTTTAATTTTACACTTGGAGATATATTATATTAATTTATTTTGAGAATAAATTATATCTTAATATCACATTCTCATACTTATGTTCAATATTTTGCAGAGATTTCTTACTCTTATTGATATTATGTGTGATTATAAATATTGATTTGTTTTGATTCTATAATAAATTTATTCAATATTTGATTCTATTTATGGAATGAAATAATGCTTTTATTTATGAGTAGAATTTTTTTTTCTATGATAATATAAGAATATTTGATTGTTTTAATATTATATTTTTGATTTCTGGATTGAAGATTTTTTTGTGAAATTTATGTAAATATTCTATGTTAATTAAATTGAGAATTATGTACTATTTTATATAAATATTCACAATATTTTAGTATAAAATACTTAGTGTAAAATTTCTTTGATAGTAACATTATTGTGAATTCTTTAAATAAAGTGTTATATTTTAAATTTATTTTAGACTCGATTTTATTGATTTAAACATCAAATACTTTATATTATTGAATTAAATATTATTATTAAATTCTACATTGCCTTATCATTTTGGATAATTCTTAAAGCAATTGAAAAGTATATCATCCTTGCAATTTGTTATCTATAAATATAAGAATATTTTATTTTTATAATGATTTGCTATTGAATTATGAATCATTTGAGATATTATGATATCCTAATGTCACCAAAATTAAGTGGTTCAAGAACAAGGATGCATGTTATATCCTACAATGTTAGTAAAATTTAATTCCTTCTAAAATCTTGTGACTTATGTTATACAATTCCATATAAGGAGATATTTGTTTAAATATTATATACTTCTTTTATGAAAATGTAAAATATGCAATTACACATAAAATAAAATATTGTCTTGAATAATTTTTTTGAAATTTATAACTCGTTTATCTTTTATAAATTTCTTGTTTATAAACTCCATTTTAGAATAAATTATTTTGGGAGTATTTGTAATAAAATTATTTGAGTGTTCTATTATATATAATTATTTATTCAATTTTAATTTGTATGATTGTAATACTGTCTTTTACATGTATAATTGTATAAATTTTGTTAATAAAGTAATTAAATTTATTTTAATTATATTCAATATTGTATTGATAATAGTCGTACCTTATCGGTATGTTATTGTTAATATAATTTGGTCATTAATTATGCAAAATTTGAGTTTCATAGTTAACCACATATTCTGCATTTAGAATTAAGAAGATTGTTAATTTTCACACATTTATAATGTAAAATCTCCTTATAACAAATATGATTCTTAAAATCATTTTCATAAACAAAATAACCTTCACATAAAAGAGTATCATGATTATATAAAACACAATTATCATCCTATGAGTGAGATTACGTCCTATTATAATTACAACATGAGATTATATAGACTATTTTAATAACTCACTCAAAACTCAAGTATTACAATCAAAGTCACACACACTTGAGATATAATTAAGTTACACGCAGCGAAAATAAAAGAGACCTTAATTTTTATTCTATTGAGATACAACAAAATAGTCATAGAATTTCATATATACATAAGACTATATTATCTCCAATATAAATCTCTATAATAAACAAATGTTTATTAAAATATTTGTTTCCTATTTATAAAATTGACATGTTAGATTCTCCCACTTGATAGAGAAAGATAGTTGATTTATTGATTTAGTAGTTTTAAAATAATCAAACAAATATTCAACTATATTCTCTATCACACAATGATCATGTCAAGTAACGTCGCACCGATAGGGTATGTCCGTCACTTACACAATACAAGGAGAATTGCAATCCATTTTAAATAAGATTTTAAAATAAATTATTAGATTGCATAAAATAAATATAAATTATTAAACGCCTTTAAAATATTTTCTTATTTATTGTAAATTCCGAAATAAGGGTCTAAAAAAAATGTAACAATGTAGTTTACAAAAAATTATTTCATCAAAAAATTATAATACCGATAGGATTCTCAAATCATATTTGACATAAATATCAAATCAGAATTTTGAAGGTTACAGATGCATCAACACGGCCCGTGCTGAAAAGCCACGAGAACATGCAAAAATTCCCAAGTCAGTGCATCAACACGGGCACCCGTGTGGATCAACACGACCCGTGTTGATTGTCCTGTCAACAACTCTTCCCTCTACAATAGGACAACACGGGCGCCCGTGTGAATCAACACGGCCCGTGTTGATTGACCTGTGTGAAAACTCCATTTTTAACATTCCCAACCTCACTTTTACCATTCTCATTGATTCTAATCATCATCAACCTCATAATCCCTACACCTAATTCAATTTTCCTAATCTATTTCAATCAAACAATCAAACACACAACCCATAAATCAACCTATCAATTTTTCCCCCAAATCCAAAACATAAACATCAAAACCTAACAATATGAGATGGAGAATCAAACCCCTTACCTCATAAGCTTGGATGATCCATGATGTCTACAAGACTCCATCCTCAAGCTTTTGCTCTAGCTCTTCTTCTTCTTCTTCCCCAAAACCCTCTCATTTTCTCTCTATGCTCAAGTTTTGCTTTGGTTTGTAAGAATGGAAAGAATGGGAAAGAAAATTGATTTATAAGTTATTTTTCTACTAGCAAGCCTAAGTTTCTATGTTTGACTTTGGTATTTTTGAATGGAAGGAAAATGAGGAGAAATGGTTTATAATGTGTTCCTTACTAGCAACAAGGGTGGAAACCCAATTCTCATCAATTAATCCTCACACCCCCATCTATTCTTATAAATTAACACACTAATAATGTCTACCAATATTATTAATTCAATCAATTAAAACAATTATGGGGAATTAAATATCGGATTCGAATAATATTTTACCAGACTGAATCGAAACGTCGCCAAATATATTAAATGGTATAACGATTAATATAAATATTCTCGTCGCGAAATAGATATCAATCGGTAACTCGAAAATATTAATAAAAACGGGCGTTACAATACACATGAGTAAGTCTTATGATATTTTGGGTTACTGAGAGTTTATCGATAGCATTTTCATATGCTTGGGCAATTGGTTTATAACAAAGTTTTCTCATATGAAATATGTTTCTCTAAATTCATTTTTTTTATATAAAATGTATTTCTTTGGCTTGTATGATCTGCTTTCCCTATCAGATTCATTTCTACAATATTGAAGTTTACTTTTGTTTAGGGAACTAGTGCTTTGACCATAATTAAATTTCTAGTACTAAAATTTATATAATTTTATAATTGATTATTGTCATCCAAGTGAGAGAATGTTGGATTAATTATTTTAATTAATCAATTATGGATTAACAATAATCAATTATTAAAAATTATTATTAATATAAATTATGGTCTATTGTTATTAAACACTTATTAATGAGTTATTAGATTGGGCTTTTGTGTCTGAATGAACCGTGATGGATTGGACCATTTAGTTAAGCCTAATGAGAGGTCCCTGTCCTGAGTTGTTTAGATATTTAATCGTTGCCCCATTAAATGATTAACTTGATACGAAACCCTAAACGACAATGAGGGTAATAATCTTCTCATACACTCGGACGATAAAATGTATAATCCTAAAGGTACATCGACAATCTTTAGAATCTTATAAGGTGCATCGTTCCTATTATTCCTGATTACTCTATGATATAATAAAATTCTATAATTTGTATCTATCTGATATTAATTAAATCTATCAGATCAATCATCTCCCTTCTACGATTATTGATCTTGATTCTTATTTCTTTTGTCTTTTTAAATTTCATCATGATTATATTGCTTTACACACTCTTGGGTGTGTGTGTTTTATTCACTTACCTCCATTTTAAAGGAATAAGCTTGGCGCGTAGTCTTTTCGATATGTATTTATGGTGTATAATCACTCTCATAAGAGCTTTATTTGTTATGATGTCACTAACCATCATATTCGCATTTCTAGGAATGTGTTTTTAATAACCAGCTTATGTTTTCATGTGTTTATTTTGCCATGAAGGATATTGTTACTCTTCCTAAGTTTTTTTTTATGCTTCAATCTATAGAACTTTATAAAGCAGGTCATGTATATGTTAGAAAACACATACATAAGGTTCCCACACCCCTTCCCGACGATGAACTAACACCTATCGCGGTGAAAAATTGTGAGACCAAGCTATTCAGAAACTTGACTCGCAAAAATTTTAAGAAGTCATCACCACCAAATTTTATTGTTTCCAAGGAAATGGAAAGAATCAAAATCTTATATTATAAACATGAAATATAATAAGTAAAAACTAAAAGAAATACACAAAGAAGAGATCTAAGGTACGGGGGGTTTGTTTATACAAATGGAATGTATTAGCATCCTATGCATCTGTAGTAATCCCTCGGGCCTTATTTATAAGCAAAAATTGTTTTAATTTTTTGGCCTTAAATATAAGCGAATGACCACAAATCTAGACACATTTAATACTTTTATTCTAAAATTATCCTTACATTCATTACTTAATGTTGTTATGAATTGACAATTTGATTAAGGGTACATGCATAATTGAGTTATTTCTCTTACATGAAATCAAAAAAAGTAAATACACTTAACTATCTTTCTTCATAAACTTGAAACTTATCATTTTTGCTTATAAATCAGGCCAGAGTGGTACTCTACATGAACCTCTTGTAGTATCTATTTTTTCCCATTAAAATTGGTTTGATTTCTAAAAGAGTGTGGAGGTGAGAAAATAAATATATTTTTTATTATATTATGTGTTCGGAAAGACATAAAGCCTCATACCTACGTACCAATAAAGGGTCAAAACCTCATAGTTCATGGTAAAAAATAACAAAAATGTTTGTTGATTGATTTTAGGAAGAAGAGACATTTTGTCATCTTAAGGAAAATACTTTACTAAACATCCATGAGTATGAGAAGATGGATCTTTGCATCATCTTATAGGGAATGACTCCAACTTGGATATAAAATCAACAAGTATGCCACATAACTTTATTAAGTGGAAAAGAATCACATTGTTTCAATCAATACCATGGAGGTAGGGTAATTACATTTCAACAATGAAGATGACTCGTGTCTAATCTCTTTGAGAAAAGGTTTTAAATTGAAAAGCCAAAGTGGCGAAATGATTTCAGTAAGATTGAAACACTTTTAGTATTTTGAAATTGTTTAATATGTTTAAGTGAATTGTAGCATTTATTAAAGAAGAAGGTTTGAAAATGCAATGACATAAAGTTAAATTTTTTTTATATGAAAGAGGTGATAGTTTAAAAATTAGAGTTTAAAGGTATAAGGGTGGACACAAACAAATAATTACAAATGTAACACACAAAAGTAAACATATAAGGGTAAACCTAAGACTGCATATGCACATGACTATTTAGTCAACACTACAATCTCTTTCCTTAGATTTGAACATAAGTACTAATAAAATATAAACATTGATCACTTAACAAAAGGGGAATCACACATGTCACAAATGTTAATGACAAGATCACAAAGTAGTATGGATTTTAAGAGAGTGCTTTAAGAAAAATGTTAAACCAAGAGATTTAATCAATTAAAACCACGAGTCAAAGACAAAGAAACCATATTTTAACAATATCAAAGTAACATATGGAAATGATCAAAGATGAATAAGTATCAAACATGTTTTTAACAATTAAGAAAAAACAATGAAGCATAGCAAGATAAAGATTAAAACATTCATGCTATTGGTTCATCATGACAACAATTAACCTAAACATCAAGAAGATTCAAATAATTTAGAGATAAAATTTGGGAATCACCAAGGTCATGGTATCAAAGTTAGGAGTATATATGAACATGTTACCAAATGAAGCTTAAACTCATGGAACGCAATAATCAAGATGTCATAATGGATGGAAGGAAAAGCAAATAAATTATGATCAAATTAGGGTTTCAAAGTATTAAACACAATTTTTATTCATTAAAGGTGTATTAAACCCTAGTGTGGCGGTAAAAAGTTGAGACTAAGCCATTGATTGATTTAACTCACAAAGTGAAAATCACCACCGTACTTTATTGTTTCTAAAGGAAACAGGAAAAGAGAGAATAAAACACAAAATGAAATAGATATCAAGGTAAGGGGGTTGGTTATGTAAAGGGGAGGTGTTAGCACCCTAAACATCCATGCTACTCCGTAGAAACCTCTTTGAAAATTTGTGTATTTGGCTAAAATAGTATTTACAAAATACATTATGGAGGTGAGAAAAGAAGTAATTTTTACAATTTTGATTCGGCAAAACTGCAATGAACTTTGTGCCTACGTACCACCAAAGTGCAATAGTGAAATTAGAACCATGTAGTTCTTATCAAAAACTTTAAAAGCTCAAGTGTTGATTAATTTTAAAAGATGAGACATCTCGTTGTATTCGAGTGGAAAACATACTTACTTATGAGGAAAGAGCATTTGCATCACTTTAAGATGGACGATATTGCTTGGATTAAAAATCAATAAGACATCACTCAACACCTAAGTGGAAAATGTGAATCACTTCACTACATATTGTAGAAGTATAGTAGCTTGCACCTCTGCAAGAATTAACAAGAGTCTAATCCTTAAGAAAAGGTTTTAAATTAAAAAGTCAAAGCAGCAAAAAGGTTTGAATTTGTTTTTGTATTTTTTTAAGTATTAAAGAAAAGGGTCATATCTTGATTAAGATTGATTGATGTTTTGATTAAGAAAAGAGTTTTGAAAAAAATCATGGACCTAAGTCTAAGTTTATTATGAAAGCGGTTAAAGTTTGAAAATAATAATCCTTTGAAAAAGGGAGAAGATTTGAAAATCAAAGAAGAATGGGAAGAGATGAAGAGACTATCCTAAAGCATAAAGTAAAATCTAGGGTAGGACGGGTCTAACCAAACAAGAAGCCAACATTTGACATAGTGAAGTCAAAATAGCATTCTCATCCTTTTTATTAAAGCACAAGCAAGCATAATACTCAGATGAATACTAAGCATCACATGAATCAATAATATTAAACCAAGGAACCAAATCCATAGCAATATCTTCATTATTAGCCCATGTATAAGATGAATCTCTTAATTATTCCCCAATACATAGATAAAATAACAACAAGGCAAAATAAAGATCCAAAGGTCCCAAGGTCTCCAAGTCTCAAGGCTTCTAATCCTAAGTCCAAGAGGTCCAAAACTCCAATATACCAAGGATAGTAACCAATATTTCATAAAGATCCTTAAGTATTTTAATGTTCAAGTTGATTAGTAAGTGTCTTCAAAAGAAAAGAAAGCTCAAATGAGCAAAGATAAAAGGAGATAAAGAATAAATTTTCAAGTGAGCAAAAATAAAATAACATGAGATGTAAATGCTAAAGATAAAAGTACATAGAGGTAAAGGCATAAAGTAAAGATATAGAGTAAAGTTAATTGTCAATGGTTAGTAAGTTAATTGTTAATTGTCACAAACTATGATTAATGATGATTGAATAATGATATTGAACCAAAAATAATGAAAACTCATTAGAGGATTGATAAAAGAAAAGTCTTCTAAAAACAAGTTTCATAAGTACTGAACCCAAAGATAACAAATCAACCATACTTGGACATTCAAACATAAAGTTTGAGGCACAGATGATCATTTTCCGATTCGGAACAAATTTAGCGTTATATTAAGAAATTACAGATAGACTTATACAAAAGTCAATATTATATGAGGTCGGTCAATAACAATGTGTGTATCATACATGTTAGAGATATGGTAGAAACCATACTCCTAAAGCATGTAGCACAGGTAAAAATAAAATGGTGATCAAGATCTAGGTCATGGAAGATAATTTTTCAACTATCCATAAGCTTAGATGAACTTAAAGTTTAAATGCCTTATCCAAATTGATCAAAGCAAAAATAAAAGAAAGGGGATGAAGTATAGATGAACAAGAAAACAAAACCCACATTTGAATCAAAGGATTTATCAAGCTATCATTAAAATAATTCATCCATTCTGGTGGAGTTTAAACTCAACACCCAATATCTAATGATGTTAATGAAGCTTATGACTAAAATCCATGTGATCCAAGATCAGCCAGAATATATACAAAGATAAAATTACAATTAATAAACAAAATACAATAAGAAAATGATTTTTAAAATGTTTTAAAAAATGAAAATAAAAGGCAAAATAGCAAACTATATTCAAACTTTCCAATAAGTGGTAACCATAGGTGCAGAAAAATAAAAAATACCTCAAAATATATTCACAAATTTTTTCATCTATAATATAAGAAAAGTTGATGTTCTGGAAATCACTCTTTTACCCTTTGTTACTTTTCAAACATATTACTAATTTGAGGTTAAATATTATCTTTTTATTATAGATTCCAACCAATTCCCACATGGTTGTTCATCATTTCATGTGCAACAAAAAATCATATTTATATTTTTATCTTTCTTTTTCATTCCCAATGTTATCTTTGACAATCTTATCATATCTCTCATCAATACTTTTTTTATTTCTTAACCCATTTTATTTAACAAACACATATATCTCCATATATTTCTTCTCACCTACTCATTCATCATGTCTTTCCTCTCACCATATTTATATATGTTTTTCATTATCTCACAATGTTGAAACTCCCTCATTATTTAAATTTCTTATTCCAAATCTCTTCTTTCAACATTTCATAATATTAATTTAACATTTGATATATTTTTCAAGATAAAAGGTAAATATGAGTTTCAAGTAGTTCTTCAATTTCATCCTTCCAAGTATAGAATAAGAAATAAGAAATATAACTTCTTTTTTTAAAAATAAAAATAGTTGAAAATAATTTTTTTCCTTCATATCTACTCTTTTTAAAGATTAAGTTTTATTGTTCTTAATCAAGTTTCATAGATCTATATTTTTTTTTATAGATTTATCCTTTTTTTCTTAAATAAAAATGGTGAGAGAAACTTAATAGAATTTATAGAAATGCCATATTGTATTTTTCGTAAATTTTCAGATATATTTGTAATCGATACCTAAATAAAAATAATATTTGAATACGAGAACAAGTCTATTATTGATTCAAATATTTTTATATACGAAAAATAGTATTTATGATTCAAATATTTTTTATCTAAAAGTAATATATGAGATAGCATCTATTATTGATCTAAATATTTTAATATACGAAAATTTACTATTAATCTAGATATTTTTGTAAACGATGCCTAAACAAAAATAACATTTGTATACGGGAAAAACTCTATTTATATACGAGAAATAATATTTGTATATACAAAAATTATATTTATACTACAAAAATCTTTGATTAAAAAATGGTATACGGGAAACAAATTTATATTGATCTTAATATTTTTATGTATGAAAATTTACTTTTGATCCAAATATTTTTTTGTAAATGATACGAAAACAAACATAACATTTGTATACGGGAAAATGTATTATTTATCCAAAAATTGTAAACGGAAAAAATTATATTATTGATCTAAATATTTTTTATATACGAAAATTTACTATTGATTTAGATATTTTTGTAAACTATATCTGGAAAAAATTGTATGCTGCAAATAAATCTGTTATAGATCTAAATATTATTATATACAAAAATTTACTATTGATTTGGATAATTTTGTAAACGATACCCGAACAAAAATAATATTTTTTTACGGGAAAAATATGTTATTGATTAAATATTTTTTATATACGAAACATAGTATTTATGATCCAAATATTTATCATCCTTAAATGATATACGCATAAAATCTATTATAGATCTTAATATTTTTATATACGATTTTTTTAATTATTAATCTATTTTTTTTAATCTTTTATTTAAAATAAATATATTATGTAAAAATATGCGCGTACTATATCAGAACCCGTGCGTAGGCACAAGTTTGTTACTAGTTATTTTTAAAAGTCAAACACTAATTTAAAAAATTCAAAAATCAAGTAAAACAAACCAAATATCATAATAAATAGAAAAGTCAAAAATAAAAATCAAACAAGGTCACCATAGATTGTCAAACTATCATTGGATCGTTTCGTAATATTTTAATTTTGTAAAGGTCTAAATATATTTTTTAACAATTTAAAATAACTTAAATAACCAGAAAGTTATAAAAAATATCAAATCATAAAATAAAATTGTGAAAAAATAAGAATCAAAAATTCAAAATTCAAAATTATTTTTGATAATTTTTTCATAATTTTTGAGCTTGAAATGAATTTTCTATAATTTTTTGAAGGTAGAAACAATTAAAAAAATAAAAATCAGAAACTAAAATAAAGCTAAAATAATGTGGTGTGTTGAATCAAGTCCAACTCAATAAAGTAGATTGATTTGACGGACATCATGAAAAGCGCACAGTGGAGTTTAATGGAATAAAACACTGAATCTAATTTAAATCAGCCAACCATAATAAAATTAATGTCACACTATCATTGGTTGAAAGCGACATCTCATCGTCTTCAACCTCCCGCCCTCAGAATTTGCAGAAAATTAGTGGAAATCAATAGCAACAAAAATGGCTCAGACTTATATCTTCATACTCATCTTTTCAAGGTTCTCTAGTTATAGGGAAGTAAATGGTGATGAGAATTTAGAGGAATTCATGATTAAAGCTTGCCAAGAAAGTTAATATGTAAGGTGTGAAATGTGTGACTTGCACATGGCCAAAACTCACTTTAATCGTGCATTTTATGAGTCTAAAAACTTCTAGAAACTTTCTAATGATGATTAGAATAAAAACCACACGCTTAAAGGGCCTATAATTGGAATTATGTGGATTTTTAAATCTGAACAAAACTCATAATTTGATTTCATGGTGCCAACTTCAAAACCATGGGGCAAGCAATGTAGGAAGCTTTTTGATACCATTATTGTTTCTTTGGAAAGATATTTCCATAAGCTTTCCAATGTGCTAAGAAATTGTGGATTTGGAAATTTAAGCTAAGAGTTATGTGTGACACCCCAAAATAATGCAATAATTAAATACTTATGATTTTTAATTATTAAATTAATTGAGGTCATAATTTATTTAGTTTATTGGATTATTAAGTTTAATGATGGAATTAATTGGAGAATGAGAAATAAATAATTATTTTATTTATGTTAAAAGGAATAAAAGGAATAAAATAAGGAAAGAGGAAGAATAGAATCATTTTGGAGAAAACAAGACTACGTAAAAGTGAGAAGAGGAGAAAGAAGAAGGAAAACCTAGAAGCGTCAGAATCTCGAAGAATCCACAAGGTAAGGGGTGATTTCGATTGATTATGGCTTATTATGGGTTTTGATGTTCATAATATAGGTTATAGCATGTTAGAGAATTGTATTTGTGAATTATAGGGTTCCATGAATGTGTCCCTATAGGTGTCAGATGATGTCAGATTATGTCAGAATGTATAGATTAATGGATCTGTATGATATAGGATCATTACTGACGAACAAAACATGGTATATTGTATGTTATTGATGACGAATGAGTGATTTTATGGTGTTGGAATATATGGGTACGTTTTGGAATGAATGAGGAAATGGTTTTGGGAAGTAATGCTGCCAAAACTGAAATTTTGAGTCTGAACGTCGTGGAAACCGGTTCCCCAGTGGGAGGACCCGGGTTCCAGCTTTTTAAAATGGTGAAAATGACATTTTTGAACTGAGGAACCGGTTCCTGTGTGGGAGGAACCGGTTCCCCATTTTCCGGCGCTGATTTTGAAATTGGAACCGTTACTCGTGGAGGAACCGGTTCCACTTTATTTTGAAAATTTTAAAACTTCAAAATTCATAACTTTCAAACCGTAAGTCCTTTTTGAGCGCCGTTTTGGACGTTATTTCCTAAATTTTATGCTCTACCTTATGAAATGAAAATATTTTAGAAAACTTGAAATTATTTTGGAAAAGGGGTTGGATTTCGAAATAAATGATTTTTTAACAGACACATAAGGATGTATGTGTAGTAGAGGAACCTTGGTGATGAGGACACTGGTAATGTGTAGGTGTAATAGCATGTTTATGCTAAGGTTAGATGTATGCATGATTGGTTGAGGTATCATGTTAATTGGTTTGCATGTTTATGCTGATGTTGATTGTATGCATGATTGGTTGAGATATCATGTTGGATGGTTGTTTCAGTTATGTTGAATTGATGTATTACATAGACTGATTAATGTTGCATGCTATTGATGTGCGTGCATATGCATTGTTTTGGTGAAGTTAATTCCATTGTGCGAATTTGACTTGGATTGCCAATAACCGATACCCGAGTGAGGATGAGTGGTTAGGCTGGATTCGTGTCCGAGTGGTTATGGGCGAATCGATGGTACTGTATCCGGTTGATAATGGATCAGTGATTGGGTGACTTGGTCACGAAGTCGGTACCGCATGCATTGAGTCTGCATTTGTGTTTGTATGGAATTGTAACATGTTAGGATAATTTTCCAGTGTTGCAATTCTTGTATGTTTATTGATTATGCATGATGAATTGTATGATTATGGTTGTGCGTTGAATTCTGAATGGTGTTAAGTGGTGGAATAATATGCTTGTATTATATTATCGATTGAAAGACTTATAATGTGCTTTAATTATGAGAAGTCTCACCCTTACTTTACCATTTCAGATTGAGTTAGCAGCTGAGGAGTCGGTGAGGATGGCTCTAGAGCTTATCTTTAGTCCGTGTGTCGTGTGTGCTCGATTAGATTGTAACACGGGAACGCTTAGTTAAGAGAATCGATTGTCTAAGAGTTTGGATTTGAATTCCTTGAGAACTATGATGTTTATTTAAATTGATTGATTTTGGTATTTCCGTAAGACATGGTCTTATGATGATTTGAATTGTTGGATGATGATCCTCGGTAGCATGGCTCTTTTGAATGAAGTTTATTTTGATTATTAATTGTGACATCCCTTATTATACCGTGTTAACTCTGATTAAAGATGATTTAGATATTAATTTAATTAATATATTCAGGGTATCTAGATGGGGTGTTACAATATTGGTATCAGAGCATAGTCGGTCTTGTCCTGTGTCGTTATCCCTTTAGTATGCGACTAGTGTGAAGTGACACTGTCGATACTTGTGTGCTGATGTAAATTGTTTTGTTATGTTACAGAACAATGGCCGGAAGAGGTAACGGAAGGAATGATGATGCCATTGCTGAGGCTTTGGGAATGTTGGCTGGAGTGCTCGGAGGGAACCAACAGGGAGCTGTGATTGGTGCTGACAGACAATTGGGGAATTTTCAGAGGAATAATCCTCCATTGTTCAAGGGCACGCATGATCCCGAAGGTGCTCGAAGTGGTTGAAGGAGATCGAGAGGATCTTGAGTGATTGATCGGAGGGGAAGGTGAGATATGGAACTCACATGTTGGTGAGGAAGTCGATGACCGGTGGGTTGCTACCGAGTGAACTAGAAGAAGATGGTGTTGCATTGAATTGGGCGTGTTCGGAGAGCTTTTCGAGGAGGTATTTTCGAAGATGTCGAGGTAAGAAGGAGATTGAGTTTTGGAACTCGGGTAACAAGACCTTAGTGAGTATGCTTCAAAGTTTTAGTTAGCAAAGTATTATGCTCGACCCCAACGATGCGATGGAGAATTTTCCAAATGTATCAAGTTTGAAAATGGTCTTCGTGACGAGATTAAGTATTCGTATCGCGTATCCAAGATTTTCCGATCCGTTGATTGTAGTAGAATTCTTGAGGAGGATCTTGCTAACACTAAGTCGAATGCTCGAGGGTATGTTGATAGGAAAGGTAAGCAATGATGGATCGTGGTAAGCCTTATGATAGGAATAATCGAGATCCGGAGGTTGGAAGAAGTCCGTGGAGGAGATTCTAGTTCTTCCGCTAGGTGCTATAAGTGTGGTGAGACAGACATCGTATGGTGGACCGTAAGAGCAATGATAAGAAGTGTTTCAAGTGTGGAAAGTTCGCCATGTGGCCAATGACCGCAGAGTGAAAGGGTGACTTGCTACTGGTGAAGAGGGTCATACTCCCTCGCACAAAACCCAAGAAATGGTGGTAAAGTGTTTGCATTGTCCGGATCGAAACTAAACCGATGATCGATCGATTAAAGGTACATGTTTTATTAATGGCATACCTTTGATTGCGATTATTGATGAGCTACGATTCTTTTATTGCGTTAGATTGTGCTAAGAGAGTGAATTTGGAAATTTCCAATATGGATGGAAGTATGGTTATTGATACTCCCGGTTCGGACTACTATGTTTGTAGGAATTGTCTGTTGTGATTTTGATAGGGTTTCGTATGGATTTAGTGTGCCTACCGCTAGAACAACTTGATATAATCCTTGGAATGATGGTTGGAAAACCAGTTCATATCAACTGCTTTGAGAAGACGGTCATTTTCCCAAAGAAGTTAAGATCGAAAGTGAGATTATGTCAAGAAAGCATATGAATCTAGCCGTGAAAGATGGTGCAGTGTTTATGTTGTATTCCGATTGCGAAGGAAAGAAAGGTGATGGATTGCGCAAATGAATTTCCGAGGTGTTTCAAGACGTTAGTGAATCCACAGAGAGAGGTAGAATTTACTATAGATCCGATTCCGAACTAGCCCGTGTCGATGGCGCCATCGCATGCAACCGAAGAAGAGGAATTGCTCGAGAAGAAGTTTATTCGTCCGAGTGTGTCGCCGGTGCTCCATTGGTTAAGAAGAAGGAATGAGGTTGTTGACTACCGCAAATAAATAAAGTTAAATCAAGAATCGATCCTTTGCCGATTGATGATTTGATGGATCACCGCTAGCATGTGTTTTAGTAAGATTGATCCGCCGGATATCATCGATTCGCGAAGTCGAGGATATTCGCATTTAGAACGAGGTATGGACATTATGAATATTCGTTATGCCGTTTGGGGTTACTAATGCACCGTGTTTTCATGGAGTATATGAATATTTCACCCATATCTTGACAAGTTTGTAGTAGTGTTCATTTATGATATTCGATTTATTCAAAAGCGATGAGGAGCATGCGCATCTCGTGTTGGAATTTGAAGGAAAAGAAACTTTATGAAAAGTTGTCCAAGTGTGAATTAGGAGGTGAGTTTTCTTGGTCATGTAATTTCCAAGAATGGAATTGCCGTCCTACGTAGTGTGAAAAAGGATGCTTCGGAGATCCGTAGTTTTCGTCTTGCAGTTATTATCGGAAGTTTATCGAGGGTTTTCCAAATTACCATTGACTAAGTTGACCAATATTTGTTTGGGATGTTGAATGAGAAAGGATTTCAAGAGTCAAGAGGAGGTTGACAAGTGCTCCGATCTTGATTTTGCCGATCCGACTAAGTCTTTGTGGTATATTGTGACGCATCATTAATGGGATTAGGTGGTGTGTTGATGCAAGATAAGCGTTGTGGCTTATGCGCGACAGTTGAAAGTGCATGAAAGGAATTATCCGACTCATGATTTAGAGTTACATTTGTTTGTTTTGAAGTTGTGGAGACATTATTTATATGGTTCTCGGTTTGAGGTATATCATAAGAGTCCGAGGTATCTCTTTGATCGAAAAAGTGAACATGAGACGAGAAGATGGTTAAATTCCTAAAGGATTATGATTTCGGTTTGAATTACCATCCGGTAAAGCAAACGTGCGAATGCTTTAAGTAGAAAGTCCTTGCATATGTCGATGTTGATGGTCCGTGAGTTAGATTTGGTCGATTCGAGATCCGAGTTTGGTTTGTGAAACTACTCCGAAAAATGGGACTAGTGGTATTCGGAAGAGATTAGAAATGGGCAAAAATCGATGTTGGTTTAGTTGATAAGTGACATTGATCAACCGTCAAGGAGGCAATTCGAAAAAATGAGATTTGGTGATCGGTGTGTGTTCGGAAGATTAGGAAGAGCATTTTGGAAGAAGGACATCGTAGTGGGTCGAGTATTCATCCCGGTGCTACTAAGATGTATCATGATTTGAAAAACCGGAATGAAGAAGGAAATTCAGGTTATGCCGCTTTGATTTGTCAAGTCAAAATCGAGCATCGAAACCATCGATTGATGGAACCGTTGTTTGTTCCGAATGGAAGTGGACGATCTCAATGGATTTTGTGTCCGGTTTGCCAAGGACACTAAAATTGTGATTCTATCCGGTGATTGTGGATAGACAAAATCGCTCATTTTATTCCGATAAGAATGGATTATCCGATGGAGAGATTAGCGAGTCGAAAAAGGTTGTGAGTTTGCATGGTATTCCGCCTAGCATTGTGTCGGATCGAGATCCGAGGTTTACATCTAAGTTCGGACTTTAGGTACCAAGTTGCGTTTGAGTTCCGCTTATCATCCCGCAAAACAAACCGTCAAGCAGAGAAAACATAGCTATCCGCCATTGATTGAGTTTACCTACAACAATAGCTTTACCGAGTATTGGTTTCGAGGCATTGTATGGTAACACCATTGTGTTGGTACCGAGAAAGGTTGTTCCGAAACAAAAGATTAAGATGATTCAGAAGATGAAGACTTCTCGTCGTCAAGAGTTATCATGATAAGAGGAGGAAAGACCTTGAGTTCGAAAAAGAGCATACGTTACTCCGATGACGAATTGGTCAAGTCCACGATTTATTGGTCCCGATTACCAAGAGAGTAAGGTTTGCATCGATTGCACCATCACAATCATGATGTTTTCATGTGTCTCACCGAGGAAGTACATTCGATCCGTCTCATGAGATTCGATAGATGACATACAGGAGAATTTGAAAGCGCCGCCCGGAAAAAGGAAAGAGATTGCATTGGAACTTAAGCCGGAGAGTCGATGAAGGACTCGTATCCCGAACTATTCGTCGAGGTATGTTTTCGAAAACCACCCCAAAATAATGCAATAATTAAATACTTATGATTGAGGTCATAATTTATTTAGTTTATGGGATTATTAAGTTTAATGATGGAATTAATTGGAGAATGAGAAATAAATAATTATTTTATTTATGTTAAAAGGAATAAAAGGAATAAAATAAGGAAAGAGGAAGAATAGAATCATTTTGGAGAAAACAAGACTACGTAAAAGTGAGAGAAAGGAGAAAAAAAAAAAAACCCACAAGGTAATTGATTATGGCTTATTATGGTTTTGATGTTCATAATATAAGTTATAGCATGTTAGAGAATTGTATTTGTGAATTATATGGTTCCATGAATGTGTCCCTATAGGTGTCGATGATGTCGATCGTGAATGATATAGGATCAATATCGACGAACAAAACATGGTATATTGTATGTTATTGATGACGAATGAGTGATTTTATGGTGTTGGAATATATGGGTACGTTTTGGAATGAATGAGGAAATGGTTTTGGAAGTAATAAACCGAAATTTTGAGTCTGAACGTCGTGGAAACCGGTTCCCGGGGGACCGGTTCCAGCTTTAAAATGGTGAAAATGGCATTTTGAACCGAGGAACCGGTTCTGTGGGAGGAACCGGTTCCCATATTTTCCAGGGGCTGATTTTTGAAATTGGGAACCTTACTCGTGGAGGAACCGGTTCCACTGCTTATTTTGAAAATTTTAAAACTTCAAAATTCATAACTTTCAAACCGTAAGTCCTTTTTGAGCGCCGTTTTGGACGTTATTTCCTAAATTTTATGCTCTACCTTATGAAATGAAAATATTTTAGAAAACTTGAAATTATTTTGAAAAAGGGGTTGGATTTCGAAATAAATGATTTTTTAACAGACACATAAGGATGTATGTGTAGTAGAGGAACCTTGGTGATGAGGACACTGGTAATGTGTAGGTGTAATAGCATGTTTATGCTAAGGTTAGATGTATGCATGATTGGTTGAGATATCATGTTGGATGGTTGTTTCAGTTATGTTGAATTGATGTATTACATAGACTGATTAATGTTGCATGCTATTGATGTGCGTGCATATGCATTGTTTTGGTGAAGTTAATTCCCATTGTGCGGAATTTGACTTGGATTGCCAATAACCGATACCCGAGTGAGGATGGGTGGTTAGGCTGGATTCGTGTCCGAGTGGTTATGGGCGAATCGATGGTATGATCCGGTTGATAATGGATCGATTGGGTGACTTGGTCAACCACATGCATCGAGTCCGCATTTGTGTTTGTATGGAATTGTAACATGTTAGGATGTTTTCCAGTTGCAATTCTTGTATTGTTTATTGATTATGCATGATGAATTGTATGATTATGGTTGTGCGTTGGATTCTGAATGGTGTTAAGTGGTGGAATAATATGCTTGTATTATATTATCGATTGAAAGACTTATAATGTGCTTTAATTATGAGAAGTCTCACCCTTACTTTACCATTTCGATTGAGTTAGCAGTGAGTCGGTGAGGATGGCTCTAGAGCTTATCTTTTAGTCCGTGTGTCGTTGTCATGCTCGATTAGATTGTAACATGGGAACACTTAGTTAAGAGAATCAGTATTGTCTAAGAGTTTGGATTTGAATTCCTTGAGAACTATGATGTTTATTTAAATTGATTGATTTTGGTATTTCCGCTGTGTAAGACATGGTCTTATGATGATTTAAATTGTTGGATGATGATCCTCAGTGTAGCATGGCTACTGTTTGAATGAAGTTTATTTTGATTATTAATTGTGACATCCCTTATTATACCGTGTTAACTCTGATTAAAGATGATTTAGATATTAATTTAATTAATATATTCGGGGTATCTAGATGGGGTGTTACATTATGCTTCCTGAAAAATGATGAAAAAACATTGATTTTTATACATGGAAAAAACTCTAAGTATAGAACGTCAAAATGACCCATAATCGTTTCAAAACTTACATGACATTCCAAGCATAATTAAGTCTTAACCCATGAAGATGATTTGAATAAAACTTCTTAAATAGAAATGTGGCATTGAGATCATCCAAAAATATTAAAAGTTAAAGAAGTTATGGCCTTTGGAAGTTGGTGAATACCATTTGAAAATCCTATGGATGACCTATGATCTTTTCAAAACTTTCATGACCTTCCACTCAAAGTTGGCCTTATGTATTTGAAGTGAAGTTGAAGAAGACCCTTTGAAGAGACATATGGATTTGATATCATATCAAAATCAAAAAAATTGAGCAACTTATGGTCTAGAGAATTTAGGTCAAGAATTTCACTGATTTCTCAAAGGACCTATAATCTCTCCAAACGTTTAATGAATCTACAAGCATAATTGACTCTTTTCATGTAAATAGAAATTGTTGAGGATGATTATAGGGATCCAAAGTAAAAATAATCACTTCAAAATGTTGAAAATTGAGTGAGTTATGCACTTGTGATCATGGAATCAAGAACTTTCCAAATTAGGTCAAACATATTGAGTCAACTTGGAATGTATTGAAATTTGCTTGCACTATAAGGCATGATGAAGCATATAGGCCCTTGAAATGATTTGATATTTAAGCATACTTAATAATGAGGTTCATAGCTTGATGAAACTTGCTGAAGTAGGCATGGAAATAAATACATTGGCCTTTGAAGTTTCTTGATGAATTAAACCATATAATCTTGAAATGAGCTTGACCACATGAAGTTGAGAGATGATAAAGATATAGAACTTTGATGATACATGCATCGCTTTAAGTTCTAGCCTTTGAGATTAAATGAATAATAAATTTCTTGAAGTTTAATCCTCAAAATCCCATCTTTAGGAAATGGGATAGATAATCTTGGATCAATACCTGCAATACACAAAACATAAAAGAGAAACTAAACATCTTTTGAATTTTACTTAGATATTAGTAAGCATAAAACACAGGTGTGCAAAATACACAATTAGGGTGCTTGGTGATCCCTCATATACAAACTTAAAGTCAGGGGAGAGATGAAGTGGTAGCAAACCAAAGATATGATCTTGATGCATTGTAAGGATATGAAATGATTGGGGATCTCAGGTGCGAAAATCATGGTATAACCACTTCCCATATTTAAGTGTCTTATATCCGGAGATATAAAATTTAAAATCTTCGTCTTGATGCGATTCAAGATGCTTAAATACAAAAACAAATCCTATTTTTGGTCCTAAGATACCATGAAATACTTATGATTATGGATGCTATAAGTAAAAAGGGAAAAATAAACCCCGCTTGGGAATATAAGACACCACTAGAGAAAACTCAAAATTAAGGAATGGCTTCCTCCAGGAGGAACAAATTAAACTCCATTGGAAAGATTGTGTAATGGGGAAAACCCAAAATCACAGGCAGAGTAATAGACAAAGTAAGATTCCTATGAGGTGATCTTAACAATGTGAGAAACAGGTCAACAAGGACATAATCTCTTAAGAAATGATTATCGATTCAACAGGGGGACTAAACTCGACTCTGTTGGAGAAAGAAAAAACTTAACTCTAGTGGGGAAAAGAAAACTCAACTCTACAGGGGGATAGCTCAACTAGGAGAAAAAGGAAGAAAGACAACATCATTTTGATAAACGAGGGTAAAATAGAGAAAAATATTGACTGATAGATGACAGTGAACTACCAACCCATAGTTGAAGGTAGAAAAGCAGAATAATACCGACTCAGAGAAGACGGTGGACTACCAACTCAAGTTTGAAGGTAGAAAAGAAAAATAATACTGACTCAGATATGATAGTAAACTATTAACTCAAGGTTGAATGTAGAAAAGCAAAACTCTACAACAAATTGTCTCTATCCTATCAAAGAAACCAACCATCCATTAGAGTAGGAGAGACTCAACAACAAACTATTTCTACCATATCGAAGAGACCAACCATTCATCAGAGCAAATGAAATCTCGATAATGAACTATCTCTATCATATCGAAGATACCAACCATTCATCGGAGTAGAAAACCTTAATCAATGAACTATCTTTATCATATCAAAAAGACCAAGCATTCATCGGAGTAGAAAATTTAAACCAAAATTTACACCAATCAAAGCATCGCAAGTGAGATATTCTTTATTTTGCCTAAAAAAATGTTCAGAGACGCATCTCTAAATTTTTTAGAGATGTAACTTAGTAAAATGTCAAGCATGAAACAATGTATCCACCTTAACAATGTTAGCATTTGTTAGTTTAATTAAGCCTTGAGGATAAATTTAGTTTTATCTAATAAATATTAGCATTTTCAATTTTATTGAGACATGTTTGATCTCTTCCAGTTCATTCATAAGCAATTAAAATAAATAATAAGAGAAATTTTGAAAAGGAAAAAAAATTCTTATTCAAAAGGTCAGACACTCACACTTAACACATCAATTTTACGGAGATACATCTGTGAAATTTTTCGAAGATGCATCTTCAGGCATTTTTTGAGCAAAATTAAGAATGTCTCTCTTGTAACGTATTTGTTGATATAATTTTAAGTGTGTTCGGAGATACATCTCCATATGCTAGGAATATTTTTGAATTTTCAATGGTGTGAGATGCATCCATAAGGATGAAAAGAGCAACCCCCTATAAAAATATGACCAAATGGTATGTTCTAAGATTTATAGGCACTAGGTTGGCCTTCCTTTGGAACTCTGCGTCCTCCTTTGGCTATGTACCCAAAACTAATGCATATGCCTCGTTCTTCCTTCAACTTAGCGGAAAAGTTCTTCGGTCGAATAATTAAAATTGACAATTTTTTTTGATAATGTAGTCTTTTTGTAATTAATATTTGAAGGCTTATAAGGATTTATTGGTACTAACTATACCAACAAGATGCATCTTCTGAAGTTCTTCAAGAGAAATTATTTCATGGATAAAAACTTGAAGCAATTGCTAGAGAATTTAAAGGTCAAGTAACACTCACCTCAATGGAACATCCTCAGACAAATAACCAGGCCCAAATGAAAAACCGAGTTTTGTTGAGAGGATTGAAGTGAAGAATAGAGGCGACTAAGAGAAATTGGGCAATTCAGCTTCCACATGTCCTTTTGGAATATCAGACCACACCTAACTCGATGACGTGAGGAACGCCCTTTCGACTTTCATATGGAATTGTAGTTGCCGTTTTTTGTCAATATGTGGGTGCTTAACTGGTGGACGGTGTATCCATTGCCAAAAGAAGACAACACCCATGAAATCATGAAAGAAGCCAAGCTTTTAGATGAAACAAGAGCATCTATCATCCTTATGAGTGTCGTCATGAAGCAAGTAATTGCAAGATACAACAAATAACTTACCTATATTAGTTTTTATTTTATTTTAAATTTAGGCTCAAATAGTTCTTTCGTCCATGTAGGTTAGTGTGCTTTTGGTTTTGGTCCCTAAAATCTTAAAATGTAACCATTTAAATTTAGGTAGTTTTGTACTAAGGACGTTTTGATCCCAACCTTTAGTCATTTCCACCAAGCCACATGTATTATGTATTACTTGTTACATTAGTGCAATTCATTTGTATATATATATATATTACATACTATCTTAATTTCATTGAAATATATTTTATTTTATTTTGAGTGTTAGTGTTAATTTTTGTTTTGTTCTAATAAATAATAATATACATTAATAAATACAGTAATTTATATATTAAATAGTTAAAAATATTTTAATTATTTTTTAACTCTAATATTTAATTAATAATAATTTAATAGTCAATAAATAAACTCAATAGTTTGAATTATATATTATGAAATAATTATTTAATATATAATAATTGAAATATTTAATAGTTAAGATATTAAATAATTAAAACATTTAATAAATTATTGAAATATTTTTAACCAATTTAATAAATATTTGAAATATTTAATAAATTATTTAATTAGCATTTTGATTATCATCTTTGTTAGTTCGCGTGTTTTTTGTATTAGGCCCTAAATATATATATTTTTTGTTTGAGATCCCTTATAATGTGGTTCTGATAATGTATTTTTTGGCATAGGTCCCTAATTCTGAGTTTTAAATATTAATATTTTAACTATTTAATTTATTAAATATTTTAACTATTTAATATATAAACTATTAATATTTCAACTTTTTAATTTATCAACTATTAATATTTATAATATTAATTGTTGAAATATTAAATATTTGAATTATTTATTTTAATTTAATAAATATTTCATCTATTAATATTTTAAATTAAAGACTGGTAAATATAATAAGAAATAATTATTTCATGATATTTCAACTAATGAATTAGTATATTAACTTTTAAATATTTTATTTATTAATAATAAAATGATATAATAATATAATAATTAAAGTGTTTCAACTATATAATATAAAAAATACTCCATAATGTAATTTAAATGTTTCAACTATATAAAATATTTAAATGTCGCAATAAAACAAAATCTATTTTAAAACAATTTACTACATTATACAATATATACATATGCATTGCATATGTTGAGCACAAAGAACAAATGGCTTGATGGTTGGAAATGTATCATTTGAATTAAAGATGGTTGGTGGGCTATTTATTACAAGGGAGTACAACCTTTGACTACCGCTTTCTCTATTTTGCGGTACGTAGACAAGAAAGGAAAATGTAACCCTTTTCGACCACTCTCATAATTATTTAATGTTTTCTTGGATACTAATTTATTTTTGTCGACTTACTGTAGTGTTTCTCGATCCAAAGTATTTAACCATCATTCCTCAAGAAACAAACAACCTAGAAAAGAGGCCTGAGTCAAAAGATTTCTGACTGTTGATCTGTCCCTTCAAGATCGAAGGAAAAGAAGCATTTTCTCTGTTGCGAAGTCTTTAAGAAAGAACATAAAAAAGAGTAAAGGCTCTGAAGCCCTAATTGATGAAAACACACTAGTGGGGTCAAAGATCCGAACTAAATTATTACTCCCTCCGTTCCTTTTTAAGTGTCATTTTAGCATAAAGCTCTTCAACCAAGATAGTGGATTATTAGAGTTATATTTTCTATTATACCCTCATTTATTTTCTCTTTCCTAATGAATTCATTCATGCACTCTCTCTCATTTATTGAGAAAGTAAGGGTATAATTGATAAATAATGACATTAAACTCTAAAACGACACTTAAATAGAAACAAAAAAATTCTTCTAAAACGACACTTAAAAAGGAACGGAGGGAGTATATATTAATAAGCTAAACTCAACCATTCGCTATATCACGATTGTGAATACCACATTTAACTTTTACGTTACAACTACTACAACTTAATACATATCTCGGAAAATGGCACTTGACCTCACAACCAATATTTTGTTTGTCTTGCTTGCCACATATCCAATTTTATGTACCTGAACAAATGATAACTACAATAATATTATATTATCGACAAATCATTCATGCCCATGATAATACTTCTTCCCACGATAAAAATTTCTATCAATTATAACATAAAATAAATTAATGACAAACATACATAATGTAAAATAAACAAAGATGAAATGATAATGAAATATACCTCATGTAATTTACGAGAATTGGAAATAAAAGACAATAATTCAATTTACCTTTTGTATAAATCTGATGAACAAATACAACGCACAAAAATTTCAAAAAGGCACAGACATTATTAACTAAAAAATCCAATTATTTTCTAATAATGTTGTCAAAATAATATTCAAATTTACTGGATTTATCCAATAATTACTATAATTGTTTTTTAATGAATCACTGGGTATAATATTTTTCACCATTGTAAGAAGTAAATTATGAGAGAATTACAATTATCAATTTTATAATATATGGGTGCAAAAGTAAATTAATTCCTCGCTTGAATTTGAAGCTTAAGACCAAGCCCACTGCCGCTGACTCATTCCATTCATAAGCCCTAATTTGGGGATCGCGACCGACTTCACTGCCAATGTATTCCAACCTCATCGAGTCTTACTCACTCGTTCACGTCTGCTAATACTGGCTTAGGGTTTGAGTTCCAGATCTTAATTTCAGTGAGATTTCGTTTCGATTTTTCTGTTTTTGTTTTTGGGTTTTTCATGTTGGATATTGTGCGGTGATGATAGTATTGTGGACTAGAGTTTCTGATTTGGGAATCTTCACCCACTGTTTGATTACAAACCCTTGGCTGTCTGAGCACACTTTGTTTTCCCAATTTCATTCGATTTCTGTTTCTCGTTATCTTTTTGAAAATTAATTAGGCTTATGATGACAATATATTTAATCTTACCGGATTTCAGTGAGATTTTTAATCAAGGATCTGATTGTTACACACACTGGGGCCTTTTCTATTGTTTTTAAAGGATTAAATTGTTGCTTTCTGTGTCGGTGTAATGGCTTGGCCGCCACATTGATTTTGTGGTGATCCTGATTCATCATTTCTTCGATGCCACTGGGTCTTGGAAACGCCTTGTACATTCTTGGGATTTTAACTCAAATGTCACTTTGTTTCTTATTAAAATGTTATCAAATTCTGAAGGATTACTGAATCTTTATGATGAGATATATAAAGGGAAAATTAAGGTTGGAATAAGTAAGGTTGGATTTGACATTGAACTGAGTGACAAGTTTCACTACAACAGTAGTCTTATTCACATTGAAATAATGTGAGACCCGTTGCGCTGTTTGGAAGTACAAGTAGAAAGCCTTATGTGGATTCTGTGCTTATAGAATGGCTCCATATGATTTGGGAAAAGCATCTTGTGTATGTTGGAAATGGCGGTATACAGTCCGTAACCCGGCAGCCTTTTTATGATGCTCTATGGAGCGGTTGATTATGACAGCTAATGACGGAAAATGTGGCATTTATTTTCTGCTTCTCATATTGATTGGAGAATTGTGATGGTTCACTTTATTCCAGCTGAAGCAAATATTGTATGGAAATGTGTTGTATTTAAAGGTGTGATTTTCATGTAGATTATACGATTTTCACTCTCCTTTCTGCAAAAGACAAAAAATAATCATATGCAAATGACTGTTAATATCATGCTTACAAGAGATTTGCATTATTATATAAATCCTTTTCTGTTCTATTATTTTGTCTTGTAAGCAATATTACAGAATACAATCTCTTGTAAGCAATATTACAGAAGAAAATCTCCTGGAGTCGTTTAAGGATGCCAGGATGATGAAACACACAACCCAAATGTGCCAGCAGTCTCACATAAGAGGGTCACGTCTTTGTTCCATTTGAGGAGGTACATTTTGTCTTTACTTGTTGGCTTTCTTCTCTGATTAAATTGAGGAATAAACATTTAAATGAGCCCCTGTCTTCATGGAGCATTGAATCTCAGTTTTTGCCTTTTTGTTTAGGTGGAGACATCTGTTTTGAATTTGTCTTGCGTAATTGTCTTGCGTCCATTTACCAATTCTGAAGGATTAATTGTTCCTTTCGGTGTACAGGCTTGTACGCCACATTGATTATGTGGTGATCCTGATTCATGGCTTCTTCAATGCCATTGGGTCTTGGAAACGCCTTGTACATTCTTGGGATATTAATATCAGAAAACGCTGATCTTGGTGGTGTAATGTTCAAAAAGGGTTACAAATTAAGGTTCAAATTTCAGTAATAATAACCGATCCATATTTACTATGTAAATTACAAGTTACAAGTGGGCTCTGAATTGTTGTGATGAGGATATATAAAGGGTGATTATCACGACTTCTTGACATTATGCGATACTAGTTGTATTGTGCAAGATCATCTCTATTAGAGATTTGAGTATATTTTGCAGTTCTTTGCTCGAATCTCCATATGATTTGTTAAAAGCATCTTGCGTATGTTGGAAATAGCGGTATATAGTTTGTAACCCTGCATTTTGGCACGATGCATGCTTGAAGGGTTGGCAGGTATTGGAGGGTTAGAATATGGAACTTTTGTTGGTAAGGTTAATTTCTGATAATGGAGGCACAGAAAATGCGGCATTTATGACCAAGGTTGTGAACTGGTGGTAATGGTTGCGTACCCTTATGTCCTACTTCTCATATTGATTTGTGACTTGTGATGGTTTTCTTAATTAGAAAAGCGAAAAAATCGCTATAAATATTAACATATCAAGGAAAACTGAAAACAAACAATAAAAGTTCTTTAGTTTTCTTAATTAGAAATCTATTTTCATCAATTTATATTGTTAAAGTGTTATTGAAACAGAAAAACATGAATTCTTTGATGCCATAATGTTTTTTATGACTATACAAACCCTAAATGATTTAGGAACCTCGTGTTTTTATGAGTTAAGCCTCGTTCTGTAAGATGTTAAGTGCAGTATGCTTGAAATTTTTAATCTAAATGCCTATCATATAACCTTTTTCTTAATCCATGTAACCTTCGGAGATTATTGATAACAGGGGTGCTGTTGTCATTTAAGTGTTAAGACTTGAGGACTGATTTGCTTCTTAAACAACCCAACCAAGCCTTTCACCTCATGGTAGAGTGAATAGTACTATATGCACCTTAGGTCATACAAATTCAAGGAGAAAGTATATCGTTATACTAACAATTCCTGGTTGTGACTGATAATAATTCACACAAATGGAATCATATGGATGTAGCTGGTTCAGATTGATCCTTGAATCCTCTATGCTCTTTCAAATTAGTAATTCTTTGTAAAAAGAAACTATAAGGGCCTCCCATTAATGTCATAAATTAGAAGGTATGAACTTTTGACAATGAATTTTAGAATATTGGAAAAGAAAGTTTAGTCAAACCTCCTTATAGTGTGTAAACTCTAAGAGTGTTTGTTTACATCAAGAATTTTGGACATGAACTCTAGTGCTCCCTTCTAATGTAGTCATGGAGTATTGTAGTATTTGAGTAGGGGACTTCTCCTTATAAGAGTATTGTAGTATTCAAGTTGGGGACTTCTCCTTGTAAACCTTAATAATTATAATTGTTGGGGGCTACTGGTAAGTATATTGTATTGTCGTTCGTATGTTGGAATGTTTTACAACTTGTACTGTGTTTTTCATCTTCAGCGATGGAGGGTTTTCCATCTAAAATATAGTTTTCATGTGATATATTATTGGGTGCTAATTAGTGCCTCTTTGCTATTGGTAAACATAAATTTACAAGGAGAAATCATCATTTCTTCCCACATTGACGCTGCATTGATTTTGTGGTGATCCTGATTGATGGCTTCTTCATTGACATTGGGTCTTGGAAACGCCTTGTACATTCTTGGGATTTTAACTTAAATGTCACTGTATTTTTTATTAAAATGTTATCAAATTCTCAAGGATTATTGTGTTTCTGAATATATGTGTTTTCTAAATTGCTAGTGTTCAGACAGGCACTCTCGTGTCCGTCTGTCCGCTTTAATAATGCGCACAGCAGAAAATTATAAATTATTGTGTTTACCTCATAATTTTGAATTTTATTTGTCTTATATTTTATAGATAAAAATTATGATATGTATTCTCATGTCGTATAATTCTCAAGGATTATTGTGTTTCTGAATATATGTATTTTCTAAATTATATTCTGAATTGTTAAGATGAGATATATAATTCTCAAGGATTATTGTGTTTCTAAATATATGTATTTTCTAAATTATATTCTGAATTGTTAAGATGAGATATATAAAGGGTGAGGCCAAGTTTAAAGGGAATTAAGCAAACCCTGATTTTGGTGGTGTAATGTTGTCCAAAAAGGATTACTACAAATTAAGGTTTAAATTTCTGTAATAATAACTGATCCATATTTACTATGTAAATTACAAGTTACAAGTGGCCTCTAAATTGGTATGATGAGGATATATAATGCACCTTTTGAGTCAAAATCGGTTGTGATTTTGGATCACAAAAAAGGGAATTAAGCATTTTGGTGATGTAGTGTTGTCCACAAAAGAGAAAATGAAGCTTGAATGGTTGGTTATCACTCTCATTAAGCTCATATCAATGCTGTAATATTGCCAACCCAAAGTATTTTATTGTGTAAGAAAAGAGAATAAGGAAGGTTGGAATAAGTAAGGTTGGATTTGACGTTAAATTGAGTGACAACTTTCACTACAGCAGTAGTGATATTCACATTGAAACAATGTTGAAATAATGCGAGACCTGTTGTGTCGTTTGGAAGTACAGTAGTGATATTCACATTGAAATAATGTTGAAATAATGCGAGACCTGTTGCGTCGTTCGGAAGTACAAGTAGAAAGCCTTATGTGGATTTTGTGCTTATACATCGTGCCTTACCTGATAAGTTGCTCTTTGAGGTATTGTATTTGAGATGATGTATCTTTACTTTGCTCGAATGACTCCATATGATTTGGGAAAAGCATCTTGCCTATGTTGGAAATGGTGGTATACAGTCTGTAACCCTGCATTTTGATGCAATGCATGCTTGAAGGGTTGGCAGCTAAGGTCATTGGAGGTTTAGAATATGGAACTTTTGTTGGTAAGGTTAATTTCTGATAATGGAGCCTTTTATGAGGCTCTCTGGAGCGGTTGAAAACTACTGGATACTCCAATCAAAATATGACGGATCATGGCGGAAAATGTGGCATTTACGACCAAGGTTGCAAACTAGTAAGGGTTGCTCTCTTTCCCGTAGCCTTATTTCCTACTTCTCATATCGATTGAGGACTTGTGGTGGTTCATTTTTTAATTCTGCCTGAAGCAAATATTGTATGGAAATGTATTGTATTTATAGGTGTGACTTTCATGTAGATTATATGATATTCCCTCTCCTTTCCGCAAAAGACAAAAAATAATCATATGCGAACATATCATGCTGACAAGAGATTTGCATGATTATACTAATCCTTTTCTACTCTAGTGTTCTACTATTTTGTCTATGCAACATTGTCTTATTACGGTCCTGCATTGCAGGTCTTTATGCAAGTAGAAATACCTACATCCAGGCTGGAGTTGCAGAATGGAAAATCTCTAATCCAGTTAAACATTGTATGCATTCATGAAATAGACATCCTTTTGAAATTTTGTTATTCTCTGTTCATTGTTAGATCTGGATTAGATAGCATGTGACTAACTAATTATCAATTTAATATCCTAGAAATAAGATGTTAGCAGCAATGTGCATAGCTGTGAATAAGTTGGAATTTTATGGGGTGTTTTTTGTTTTCTTTGTTGCTATATTGTATCATGTTTTCAAGTTCATTCACAAAAACATGAAAATGGGAAAGTCGCTATAAATGTTAACATATCAAGGAAAACTGAAAACAAACAATTAAAATTCGTTAGTTTTCTTAATTAGAAATCTATTTTCATCAATTTAGTGTTAAAGTGTTGTTGAAACTCAAAAACATGAATTCCTCGTTGTTGTAAAGTGTTATTGATCCTTGAATCCTCCGTGCTCTTTCAAATTAGTGTTTCATTACTTGAATGTGGGATTTATAAAAACATATTATAGGGCCACCCATAGATTTGATAAATGAAAAGCCAAAATCAAAAGGAAAATTTTGAATGAAGTGGGAACTGAATTTAAGGTATGAACTTTTGACAATGAATTTTAGTTTGTCAAAATCTCTAGAAAGTGTGTGAACCCTAAGAGTGTACGGGCACATGAAGAATTTTGGACATGATCTCTAGTGCTCCCTTCTAATGTAGTCATAGAGAATTGTAGTATTAGAGTAGGGAGATTTCTCCTTGTAAACCATTATAATTATTATTGTTGGGGGCCACCGGTAAGAAGTATATTGTACTGTCCATGATATGGTGGAATGTTTTCTAACTTGTCTTGTGTTATACATTGTGCCTTACCAGATGAGTTGCTCTTTGAGGTATTGTATTTGACATGATGTAGCTATACTATTTCGTCACGACATCTTGACATTGTGCGAGACTATCTGTATTGTGCAAGAGCATTTCTATTAGAGATTATTGAGTATATTTTGCAGTTCTTTGCTCGAATGACTCCATATGATTTGGGAAAAGCATCTTGTGTATGTTGGAAATAGCGGTATACAATCTGTAACCCTGCATTTTGGCGCAATGCATGCTTGAATGGTTGGCAGGTAAGGTCATTGGACCCTGATATATATAAAGGGAATTAAGCAAACCCTGATAATGTTGTCCAAAAAGGATTAGAAATTTCTGTAATAATAACTGGTCCATATTTACTATGTAAATTACAAGTGGGCAGACGTTCTGAATTGTTATGATGAGGATATATAAAGGGTGATTGTCACTCTCAGTAAGCTCATAATATTGGCAACCCAAAGTATTTTATCCAGATACCTAGAGCTATAAAGTTTGTGTATCCAGAGGAGGGTGTAAAAAAACAGAATAGAAAGGTTGGATTAGACGTTGAATTAGGGACTTTGAGTGATAACTTTCACTACAGCAGTAGTGATTTTCTCGTTGAAATAATTTTTAAAGACCTTTATGGAGTTAATGTGAGACCTGTTGCGCTATTTGGAACTGCAATTAGAAAACCTTATGTGGATTCCGCACTTTAAATTGCCCCTTACCAGATGAGTTGCTTTTTGAGGTATTGTATTTGACATGATGTATCTTGACATTGTGCGAAACTAGTTGTATTTTGCAAGAGCATCTCTTTTGAAGATTATTGAGTATATTTTGCACGTCTTTGCTCGAATGACTCCATATTATTTAGAAAAAGAATCTTGCGTATGTCGGAAATGGTGGTATACAGTCGGTAACCCTGCATTTTTGTGCAATGCAGGCTTGAAGCTTTGGCAGGTAAGGTTAATATCTGATAATGGACCCTTTTTATGAAGCTCTCTAGAGAGTTGATATCTACTGGATACTTCAATCAAAATATGATGGTTCATGGCGGAAGATGGGGCCTTTATGGCCAAGGTTGCGAACTGATGTTAAGGGTTACTCTCTTTTCCGTACCCTTATTTCCTACTTCTCATATTGATTGATATTCATTGGTGACTTGTGATGGCTCATTTTTTTATTCTAGCTGGAGCAAATATTGTATGGAATGTATTGTATTTAAAGGTGTGATTTTCATGTAGATTATATGATTTCCCCTCTCCTTTCTTCAAAAGACAAAAAATAATCATATGCAAATAGCTGTTAATATCATGCTTACAAGAGATTTGCATGATTATACTATTCCTTTTCTATTCTACTGGATTAGTGATTTTCTTAATTAGAAATCTGAATTAACATATCAAGGAAAACTGAAAACAAACAATAAAAGTTCTTTAGTTTTCTTAATTAGAAATCTATTTTCATCAATTTATTTTGTGAAAGTGTTCTTGAAACTCAAACATGAATCCCTAGACGCCGCCGTAAAGTTGTTTATGACTATACAACCCTAAATGATTTAGGAACCTAGTGTTTTTATGAGTTAAACTTTGTTCTGTAAGATATTAAGTGCAATATGCTTGAAATTTTTAATCTACATGCCTATCCTATAACCTTTTTCTTAATCCATGTAAGCTCCGCAGATTATTGATAGCATTGATCCTGTTGTCATTTAAGTGTTTAGAGTCGAGGACTGATATGCTTCTTAAACAACCAAGCCATTCACCAGAGGGTAGTAATATATGCCCAACGGTCATATAGTTTCGAGCAGAAAGTATATCATTATACTAACAATTCCTGTTTGTGGCTGTGGCTGATAATAATTCACACAAATGGAATCATATGGATGTAGCTGATCTTTCAAATGAGTGTTTCCTTACTTGAATGCGGGATTGTAAATACGAACTATAGGGGCCACCCATAAATGTCATAAATTAAAAGCCAAAATCAAAAGGAAATTTTTGAGTGAAAGTGGGAAGTGAGTTTAAGGTATGAACTTTTGACAACGAATTTTAGAATATCGGAATAGCAAGTTTAGTCAAAACCTCTAGAAAGTGTGTAAACCCTAAGTGTTTAGGTACATGAAGAATTTTGGACATGATCTCTAGTGCTCCCTTCTAATGTAGTCATAGAGAATTGTAGTATTCGAGTAGGGAGCTTCCCCTTGTAAACGTTTATAATTATAATTGTTGGGGGCTACTGGTAAGTATATTATTGTATTGTCCTTCATATATTGGAATGTTTTACAACTTGTACTGTGTTTTTCATCCTCAGTGATGGAGGGTTTTCCATCTAAAATTTAGTTTTCATGTGATATTTTGCATGCTAATTAGTGCCTCTTTGCTATTGGTAAACATAAATTTACAGGGAGTGCATTTAACAGGTTTCGATGGATCTATTTGAAGTTGTGTAAGAATGTGATTTTACATGTATTTCTCGAATCTTTTGTATATGAATAATGACCAGAGTAATAACAAAAAATGAATAAAATTTGTGAAGTGTTTCATGTTTTTTCACGTATTTTCTTTGTATCCATATTCTGCAAGTCTGTTATTTCCGGTACCCGAGATTTTTTCTTTTGGGGAGATTTATCTACAAGGTTTTAATTGGCGCAGTTTGAATCCATTTAGGAATACATGTCCTGTAATAGATTGTATGAGAAATTGACTGTGTTATATAGAATTCTTCTCAAAAGATTAAGGATGTGGTAAAGTGCATGAATTTTCCATCCTCTAAAGCAGACAGCGTCTATGGTGCACACTGCACCTTGACAGATGACAATTTTTTTTTTTTTCTTTCTCTTTTTATCTCCATTATATTCATATCTACTAGACATTTCTTTCTAGAAATAATATTGAACATTATTTAAATCTATAAACAGATCTTGAGGCATTTGCTATTGATATTATCCTTGCAGGTCAAGGTGCTGTCTCGTATCCAGGAATGCGATCTACTGTTTTGAGTATGCGCTTAAGATAATTGATAAATTTGCTTTATAACATATCCTTCCTAACATCAAGAACTTGAAGAGAAACATTGTGTTCCCTGTCTGGTTGGTTGGTTGAGGAATATGCTCTCTGCTAAGAGAGATAAATCAAAATACATTTGGTTGAGAAACATGCTCTCTGCTAAGAGATAAATCAAAATACCTTTGAAGTATAAATCTAAATACATTTGAAGTATCTTCGTTAGATGAAAGGTCATGTTTTCACATTGATCATGTTTTCACAACAAAGAACGTATGGAACTCCACAGTTGCATGCTTTAAGAAAAGAGTTTGAAACTCTCCATATGAAGGAGGGAGAATCTGTGAATGATTATTGTGCTCGGACACTTAGCATGGATAACAAGATGAAGGCTAATGGTGAAAACAAGGGAGATATCGCAGTAGTTGGAAAAAAAAATACAAAGATCCATGACTCCCAAGTTCGATTTTGTTGTGTGTTCCATTGAGGAATCTAAGGATACAAACACTTTTGACTATTGATGAATTGCAAAGCAACCTACTTGTCCATGAGCATATGAGTTCTCATGTTGAAGAAGAACATGCTTGGAAGATTACTCATGGAGATCAAGATGATCAACATGCTCAATATGTAGAAAGAGATCGAGGTCAAGGAGATTTTGGATGAAGAGGAGTAGACAAATATTTGACAAATCCATAGTGAAATGCGATAATTATCATCAAACCAAGCATTTTTAGATGGGAATGTTCAAGCTAAAGGAAGGAGGCCAAATACGTAAAGATTTTAGAAGAAATATTTTTGATGGCCTACACAGATACAAACCAGGCCAATGAAGAAGCTATGTGGTTTCTTGACTCTAAAATTGGTTTAATCATGGAAACCAGAATATATTCAAATCGAATGTTCATGTTACATGCCATTCCTTAACATGCAAAACCCACTAGCTTTCACACATTTACAGAACAACATAATGCAACTTTGACACTGTAAATATGGACACCTTTTTTCGGGTTTAAATATGCTTCAACATAAGATTATAGTGAATTACTTACCAAAATTGAAGTCACCAAATAGGCTGTGTAAGGAATGTAAGATAGAGAAGCATGAAAGAGATTTAATCCGAAAGAAGAGCGCTTAGAGTGCTACACAAATTCTGTAACTTATACATGTTGATTGATGTTTGTGGTCCAATCAAACCTATCGCTAACAACAAAGAGAGGCTTGCACACTGACCATGGGGGAGAGCTTACATCACGTGAATTCACCAATTATTGCTGTGAAAATGGCATATGAAGGCAACTGACAGCTGCATATACGTCACAAATCTTTGTGGCCTGAAGCTATCAACTGGTCCTTGCATGTCTTGAATCAGAGTCCATCTTTTTGGCCTGAAGCTATCAACTGGTCCGTGCATGTCTTGAATCGGAGTCCAACGTTACTAGTACTAGTGAGAAATAAGACGCTTGAAGAAGCTTGGAGTTGGATCAAGCCTTCAGTTAAGTATTTTTTAGAGTTTTTGGATGTATTTATCATGTTCACGTTTCTGATTAAACTTTGTGTTGTGTTTTGTTGGGGGTTAGTGAAGTATCAAAAGCATACAAGCTTTATGATCTGATTTCACAAAAGACCATAACAAGTAGGAATCTTAATTTTGAAAAAGATAAGGGGTGGTATTGGGATAAGAAGTATGAAGAAGCCATCTCATGTGACTTAGATTGGGTGATAAGGATGTGGAAGTTATCGTGGAAGAAGAAAATGAAGCCGGACATGAATCTGATCGTACTACTGATATAGAAGAAGTGGAAAATGTTTCCTCTGATTCTAAAGCAGAAGAGAACACTTCTAATCCCAATCAACAAATGTGTAGAAGACTACTACTTTGAATGGAAGACTATGAAACTGGAGAATGACTTTCTGAATTAAATATTAGTGTTAACTTGGCTATGCTTGCAGCTGGTGACAATGATCCTATTCACTATGATGATCCTGCAAAAATTGAAAAATAGAGGAAAGCCATGATTATGGAGATGGAGGCAATTAAAAGAAATGACACATGGGAACTGGTGGAATTATCTAAAGGAGCAAAGAAATTTGGAGTGAAGTGGGTTTACAAGACAAAATTCAAAAAGAATGGAGAACTAGACAAGTATACAGAAGTATTTGCACTAGTGTGTCGCATGAAGATAATTTGCTTGGTGGTAGAATTTAATGCTCAAAATGGATGGGAAATCTATCAAATGGATTTGAAGTCAGCAATTTTACATGGAGAGTTGAATGAAATAATGTATGTAGACCATTCCTAGTGCTGAACCGTTCATCTGTAATGCTTTTATTCCTTCTTCTTATTGGAATTTTCGTAACATCCAAAAAAAAATCTACTAAGCCCGATATGATGTTTCTGGTGAATCTAATTAGCAGTTATATGAATTATCCTACAGAACTGCATTTAGAAGTGGCCAAAAGGGCGCTGAGATATTTCAGGGGAACAAATGAGTTTGGAATTTTCTACAAGAATGAAAGAAACAATAAGCTTTTCACTTACAGTGACAACGATTATGCAGGGGACTTGGGTGATCAGAAAAGTACTGCGGGTTATGTTTTCTTATTGAATTCATGTGTTATTTCTTGTTCATCGAGGAAACAATGAATTTTGAGTCTATCAATTATACAAGTAGAGTTTATAGGTGCAACTTCATGTGCATGTCAAGCTATATGGTTGAAAAAAGTGTTGGAAAAATTGTGTAAAAATCAAAGCAAAGATACTGTCATTCGTTGTTATAGTAGTTTTGTTATTTAGCTTTCGAAAAATCCAGTAATGCATGTTTGTTGTTAGCGTATTGATGTTCGTTTTCACTTCCTTTGGAATCTCACAAAGGCCGGAACTGTTGACTTGATGCCTGTGCCACACAAGAGCAATTGGATGATATTTTGACCAAACCATGTAAGCTAGATATTTTCTTGAGGCTACGCATGTCTCTAGGAGCAAAGTAGTTTCCTTCAATAAAAAATTCTTCATGTTAACTTCGTTATCTTTAACATACATTATTTTTTGTCAAGAAGCCTAGTGGATGGAACCCTTAAAAGGGGAATTTCACATACATGTTTTAGTTTCTAATATTTGGTCTCTGATTAAAGTAGAAGTGACAATCTAGTAAGCGGCGATCAGAGATTTGCGGAGCCAATAATACCAAATTTCGATGAGCATTATGATCACTAGGCAATGCTCATTTAAAACTTTTTAAGTTCAAATGAGTATTGTGGCCCGGTTGAAAATGGGATTCCTGTAGTAGCAAGAGGAGTAACTCTTACGTATGCGCAAAGAAAGAATATTGATGATCAGAACTTTAAGGCAAATAACCACCTATTTCAAGCATTAGATCGTTCAGTTCGGGAGCCTATTCTTAACAAAGGTACAACAAAGAACATATGCGACTCCTTGAAGCAAAAGTATGAAGGTTCAACATGATTCAAACGCCCACAGTTGCAAGCTTTAAGTAAAGAGTTTGAAACTCTCAATATGAAGGAGGGAGAATCTGTGAATGATTATTTTGCTCAAACACTTACCATAGACAACAAGATGAAGGCCAACAGTGAAAACAAGGGAGATATTGCAGTAGTTGAATTATTTTGTGATTCATGACTCCCAAGTTTGTCTATATTATATGTTCCATTAAAATCTAAGGATACAAACACTTTGACTATTGATGAATTAGCAAGCAACCTACTTGTTCTTGGACATCACATGAGTTCTCACGTTGAAGAAGAACACGCTTCAAAGATTACTCATGGAGATCAAGATGATTAATATGCTCAATATGCAGAAAAAGGTGGAGGCCATGAAGGCTTTGGACAACGAGGACAAGGCAGAGGTAGACAAAGCTCTGACAAATCCATAATGGGGTTCTATAATTGTCATCAAATCTGGCATTTTTAGATTGGAATGTTTGAAAAAATTATAGAGGCTAACTATGTAGTGACTCGAGAAGAAATGCAGCAAAATTGATTGTGCAAGGACTGTTTGGTAGAGAGGCAGCCAAGAGATTCATTGCCAAAGAAGAGAATTTTGGATGGCTATAGCAAAAGAGTAGATACAAAAGTCGGGCATGGATATAATCATACTACTGATAGTGAAGAAGAGGGAATGTTTCATTTGATTCAACTACAGAACAAAAAACTTCTAATCCCAATCAATGGAGGTATAGAAGGCCACCACTTTGAATGTAAGACAATGAAATTGTAAAAGTACTTTCATATGGAAATATTAATGTTAGTTTGGCCATATTTGCTCCTGGTGACGGTGATCCTACTCACATTGATGACGATGCTAAATCAAGGCTAGTAGTGAAGGGGTATGTAGACAAGAGTATGAAGTAGACTATACAAAAGTATTTGCACCAAGGCTAGCATGGAGACAATTTGATTGGTGGTTGAAAATGCACATTAATCAATTTATGGTTGAAAATGTGGGTTTTTTTCCTCCAGTTTCTCTTATGCGTGGCTATTGAACCAAGTTGTTTCTTTCAATAAATTAAAATCTTCCTCTCAATTCGTATCTTTCAAGTATGTGTTTTTGATTCCTAAATATAGGAAGGTCCTTCAAATCTTTCAATTTAGTATTCAATCTTCTACTAACTATTAAGTTGGTAATTGTTTGTTTATTGGTGTTAATGTGCATTAACCCTCCGAATACCTGAGTATTGTGAGTAGACGTAGGGTTCATGGTGGATTGGAGGATGATTTAATCCGCCACCTCTCAAGTTAAACTTGACATCCCACAGTTTTCTTAATTTTCAAGTTGCCATGAATAAATTTGGGTTAGGAAAAAAACAAATTTTTTGATAGATTTGTAAAATTTCGGCTAATTCCGATAGTTCATTTTTAAATTTGATATAATTTTTAAGAAAATTTAATTTTCTGTACTATTTGAAATTTTAGATAGTGTAAAATACATTTTATTAAAAAATCCAAATTTTGTTTGAAATTTATAACAATTTACTATAGAAAATTTTGAAAAAATTCATTATTTTTTTGAAAATTTCAATAATGTAAAATTTAAAAGCATAAAAAAAAGAAAGAAGAAATTAAAGATAGTGCATTATCACTGTAAATTAGTTTTACACCAATTAATAAAATTATAATAATTTATCATATTATATTATTTTTTTAAATTACAGTATAATTTGTCCTAATTCATAGTCGTGATTAATTTGACAATTTTTTTTTTTTTTTAACTAGTGCATGACCCATTTCTCTAAAAGTAACAGCACTATCATTAAAGGTGGGGATGGCAGGTTAAATCCTGGATTATCCTCATTTAAACATTTAAATACCTATTCTAAAAGTAAGTTTGATAAAATTTTCACTCTCAGTCTCACACAAACGCCATGAATTGCTTCGACTTAAATCGAAGATTGAATGACAAAAAAAAATAAAAATAACGAAACAAGTGAGTTTTTATTAATATGACTGAAAAATCAAATTTAGCATTCTCTGCCATGAATCTAAACAGAGTTATTATTCTTAGTAGCTGAACTACTTAACCACCATACATTGCTTAATTTTCATGAAAACATACAAAATGTCCCTGATAGGTTTAGAGATTAGATGCATCATTCTCTTTGTACACCACAGAATTCCAATTAGGATTCTTCACAAGAAACGTTCCCTGCAAACACCATAACAAAAACAAACCCTAAAATCACACCCTAGGTTTTCAAAACCCTAAAATCCCAATCAAGTATCAAAATGAAAACAAACTCACAGAGATGTAAGAACAAGATGGAATGACCGACAAGGCATGAGTGGTGGCGTGATTAAAGGCGGCAACAGTGAGATGAGAAGCCAAACCCAAACCTCTCTTGGAAGGAGGAACATAAGTGTGTACCAAATCCAACACTTTTCCGTTGTTTCTCAGTTTATACTCCAAATACGCTTCTTTGTCATTTGTTTCAAATCTCTTTCCATCTTCGTTCCACACGATCGCTACATTTCCACCTCCGCCAACAATATTCGCCATTTTCACTTTCCTCACTAACTTTTCCCTAATTCGTAGCTTTATGTATTCTTTTTTTCGTTAATTCATAGGCTTATATTTAATGCTAACCATTTATTCCCACCATCACTTACACCAATCACCAATTTATTTTATTTCAACATACTTGAAATTACATTGAATTCAGTTGTTACATTTTCAAAATTCTTTTTTGGTACAATAAGAAATTCATTTTTACATTTATTGATTTACATTTTTTTTAAATTATTGATTTATAAATTTCAATTATTTGCTTAAATTAATTTAAATATTTATTTTTAAAATTTAGAATACAAAATTACGTTTTTATAAGCTATTTAAAATAAATTGTTTTAAATATTCTTTGGAAATTTGTTTGATATATCATAACATAAATATAAAATATTTTTTATCAAGAGGATTGTATTTGTGATAGCATGAAGAGTCCAAGATCTCATGAATTTTAATTAAAATAATAAGGATAACACTGAAATAAAAATGATAAGTTCTAAATTAAAAGTTAAAATGCTTTTGAAAATAACATGTGAAAATTAAATTACAAATTAATAAAATAAATTATAAATTTATAATAAAAATACATTTATTGAACAGGTTTATTATTGTCATATAAACTTGTAAGGTATAAGCTATAACATCAAAAAGAGGCTAATCAAGTAGAGTCTTAGTTAATGACAATGTTATTTAAGAGATTCATTTAACTTTTGTGGAGGGCCAACAAATTTTGGATGGAATTATCATATCAAATGAAGTGGTAGACTATGGAAAAAGGAGGGAGTTTGTTGTGATCAGAAAGATGGGTTCTAAGGAGGAACATGGAGGCAATGGATGAAGGAGTGTACCCAACCTGCTATAACATCATTTCTCACTAATGGGAGTGCGAAAAAAAATTATGATGGAGATATGTTTGAGGCTGGGTGGCCTTCTATCACTTTTTTTTATATTCCGAATAGAGGTGAAAAGTCTAAAATGTCATGTTGAACACTTTAATTAACTCTAATCTCTCTACAAATTATAGGATTGTTGCAAGAATTTGAATTGAGTTTCAAGATTTTTTTTCTCAATCCAAAAAAACAACAGCCAAGACATAATAATGGTAAAATACACAACAATTTCTATCATGATTCGTTGTTCACTAAGCTACCTTCAATCCACCTATTAAAGTGATTTCATTCAATAAAGATTTAATCTATTAATCAAAATTTTGATTAAAATCGACCTCTTTCCCCTTTGTTTTTGAAAACTAAGATTTTAAATCCCTTTTGAGCCTTGGGCTCCTTTCTTCTCCTTATTTACTTAGTGACCTCTCTTTCTTGCTTATACACCTCCTCCTCCTTGGGTTGTTTTTTTTGTTAATTTTGAATCTTAAACCCACTTATTTCTTGTTTTTATTAAACCCCTTGACATATTTTTATACTCCTTTAATCATTATTATATTAAAAAGGAAAAATATCAATTATTTTAAAATAAATTTTATTTTTTAGAATTAAAGTACGGAAAAATTATTTAATTAAGAAAAGAAATTATTTTAAAAATAAAACTAAAAAAAATTGGTTATTTAGAAAAAAAATATAAGAAAAAGTACTAAAAGATTTAAATAAAAATGAAAAAAAGAAAGAAAGAATAGAAATATGAAAAACATATAAAGTAAAAAGAGGGAAAAGTAGGATGCGTTCACGGTTCTCTTTCTTGACTTAGACACATGAACAGAAGAATGTTTCAATGAGACACTCCAACTCTCCAAGTCCAACCATGTCGGATAGGGTGGACACGGTTGCAAGATTGGCACAGTGGAAAATCCACAATTTTGGACCTTCTTCCTACAAAAAATCTGATCCTTTCAAGCTCGGAATCTGGAACTGGTGTGTCTGTGTGTCTCAACTTTCTCTAACTCTCTTGTGTTTAAATCATCTTTAGATTTTCAATTTTTGTTTTTGTTTCAGGCACTTTACCATAGTAAGGAATCGTTTCTTCTCCATTCATCTTTTTCCAGAACCTTCTCGTGTTTCTAAGGAACATCCACCCCTTGCCAGATTCATTCTTCGTGTCTCCGTTGCTGGTTCATCCCGCAACTTTATTGTTTCTCCTGGTAACTAACTATTCACCCACACTTTTTTGTTCGGTTACACTTTATTGGCTTTTGATCAATGATGAAAATGGGATTGTATTGAAATGGTTGAAATGAGTAATGTTGAAAAGTCCCACCTTCTCCTTTGTTAAGGATATGGTATCGATATATGTTTATAATGTTTATAAGCGGAGGCAATCTTCACGTTACAAGTTGGTTTTGTAGTGTTGAGTTAGACTCAGTCACAATTCTATGAGAGTCTCGTTTAAGATCCAATGGACACATGATGTCATATATTCACTATTGAGTCACTCACCATTTATTTTCATCCGAATTTTGAGCATCAAGATAGTTTTGTAGAGATGAGTCCGACCCAACCAGCCAGTCTATCCAAAGTTCGTTGAACCACCTGCTATCAGGTTTCCGTTATAAGATCACATATATTTATAAAGCAAGGACAATCATCACCCTACGAGTCGGTTTTGTAGATATGAGTTTGGTCCAACCAACCACATTTCTAAGATGTTATTAGAGCCTATCAAAAATCTGTTGGTCATCTTCTATCAGGTTTTTGCTATCAAGTCACCTGGCTACCATTTAAATTCGCGCTCTAGATATTCAGTCATGTGTGCAAGGGGTGTTGAAGAGTTCCACATTGAAAAGGATATTGTCTTAATATATGTTTATAAGTGGAGACAATACTCACTTTGCAAGCCGTTTTTGTAGAGTTGAGTTAAACTCAACCAAAATTTTTAATAAATTACAAAGTGGTTATATCAAGCCTAAGTCTGCCTTTATAGAGGTGACAAACAAACAAACTATCTCTAATTGCCGTGAATTATGGTTAGATGAGTGATATTTTGAGTTTTGTATTTGATTAAGTGTCATTCAATCCCTATATGTCTTGGATGTATTGATTGTAGCGGTCTTAGGAAATTCTGCCTGAAGTGATATTATGTGCCTGGTGACCTATCTTCCTTGATCATCTTTGCATCTCCTTTATTTGTCAAGAGGAAACATAGATAACTTAATATTGCATCCTCAATTACCTTTAGAAGTTTCAAGATTATATAATGAAATGCTGATGCAGGTTGTTTCTGTTTGCTTGTGCACAGTTTATGAAAGGCTGATTAGGACACAGGAAGACTTTGTCTGGCCTGTTGATACTGCTTTCACGGGTCGCTTCATCATCGATGTTGAGTTTCTTGACCTGAAGATATGCCATATGAGTGTGAGTTTCCAACTAGTTTTATATTTTCCTGAGATATACGGTTTCCCTCTAACAATCTAATCATTTAGCTAAGATGTGTAAGATATCCAAATTATAGTGATTATGCTCGACGATGATATTCTAAATAGTTGCCACTGTAGTTGGTTTGAGTAAATTGGTTTCCCTGAACGCTGAACTGGCCCCAAACCTCTGCACTAGTATCTGATTTTTTCTGCTTAATGATATGATATTTTCTTTTGAACTCAGGGTGGAGAACCTAGTTCTATATGGCCATCTGATGGAAATTCGCCATGCAATAAAGCTCAAAGAAGTACCCTCCATTGTCTCTCTCGCATGCTCGACGAGGCTATACATGCCGACCTAACCATTATAACTTCCGACGGTACGTTAAGAGCTCACAAGGCAATTTTGTCCGCAAGTTCTCCAGTGTTTCAAAGCATGTTTCATCACAACCTGAAGGAAAAAGAGTCATCAACAATTCATATACAAGACATTTCACTTGAATCATGCACTGCTCTTCTAAGTTACTTGTACGGAGCAATCAAACGCGAAGATTTCCGGAAACACTGTCTTGTGTTACTCGGTGCAGCTAATAAGTACGACATCGGTGATCTGAAAGATTTATGCGAGGAAAGCCTTCTTGAAGATATTAACTCAGGCAATGTTCTTGAGATGTTAAATGAGGCATGGCTTTATCAATTACACAAGTTAAAGAAAGGGTGTTTAACGTTCTTATTTGAGTTTGGTAAAATATATGATGTTAAAGATGATGAAATAAATAACCTTTTCCAGCATGCAGATAGGGAGCTAGTGATGGAAATGTTTCATGTGATGCTTACAATGTCCAACCCAGAATAGTTTAGTTAATTGTGTGGGAAAATTATTGGTCCCCTTGATAATGTAAATGGTATATCAAATGTCATTGTATATATTTTTCTGGGAATTTCTTAATCTACCTATGTATTTTCTCAAACACACTTTTGGAAAATCCACACAACAAATCAACATTGCTATTCCTTGCTAATCCTCCACAACCAACTACATAATTCATTGCTATGCTCCATCTGAGTTGATGCAGACCCAGTCCTTCTCAGGTTTCTTCCAATCAATGGTAGCTATGGTTGTAACTCTGGCTTATTTTATTATGCATAATCATGCTTTGATGGTAACTTTTAACTTTGTCCCCAATGTCTTCCACCGTATTAAAGAGGAGTGACATAGTTTGATGTTAGACAATAGACTACGATTTAAAGGAGTGTGAATGGACTGCAATTTTTTAAAATTAATTTTATGTTCTAAAAATGTTTTAACTATGGCACGTGAAAACAAACATGGATCAAACAATCCTCTATTGAATAAATAGTTATCGAAAAGATCAATATGCGTTAAACCGTTGGAACATATACATAAGATGAGAAATAATCAATATATTTCCACCAAACAACGTTTGAATATAAAATACACAATAGCAATCTATTTTCAATAAAATATTAAACAAAATCTAGTTTAATCAATTTATCTAACACTTGATATAGAGTTGATACAAAACAAAATTTTATATGATTTTGTTGATACTAGAAATCAATCACAGACACAGATTATAATCAAATCAACAAAATTTGAAGTATTAACCACTGATATTTTTTCTTTGTATCGACCGCATATTCAACAATTTCACAATTTACAACTAAAGTAAACAGAGATAGATAAAGAGAGAGGCACACAGTTTTGTTTTGACAATTCAAATATTTTTCCTTTTTGATATCTTCCGGTCACTTTTTCTTTTTCATGCGAAAAATATAAAAAAAAAAAAAAATTCCATAATTTTTCATGTTATAGTTAAAAATAGTGATCAAAGTTGATTTTCCCATTCATTTTATCAGTAAATAATTGTCATATATTTTGTTAATTTGAAATTTTCTTTAGATCAAATGTAACAAATAAATCTTTATTTTCGGTAAATAGTAAAAATATAAATAAATAAATTTTATTAATTATCAAATAAGTTATACAAAAAACTTAAACTAGTTTATAAAAATACATAAATATTTTTATTTTTATTTTACAACAAAAAAGTTCATCAAAAATATTTTACATAGTATTAAATAGTGCATACAAGAAAAATACTATTTTACTACCATTTCATCACAATATTTGAAAATCATTCAACTAAATAGAGGAGAGATAAAAAGAGTTTTGATTCCATTTACATTTTTTTTTCGGGTAATCATATAAATATAATCATAATGATTGAGATGTGCAATCAAATCAAATACATATTTAATTCTTACCGTATTTTAAATTTAAAAAAACATGTATTAACTAAAATTAACATAAAATAAATTTTTATCAGGAAAGATTTAAAATAATAAAAATATTTATAAAAAATATTTTTAAATATACAGAAGAAATAATTGAAGGTGCGAAAAAAAAAAATTGAATTGAGTTGTACAAAATATAATCTTTTCGTAACTCAAACACAATAGCTAACAAGTGAATAAAAATAAATGAACACAATTATTTTTATTTTGGTTCACTGTTAATTAAGTTACTTCAGAGCACACCACAAGGTGATTTGTCTTATCAACAAGGACTTAATGCACTATAATTCATTTATTACAAATAATCACAATAAATTTGATCAACCTTGTTGATAACTCCAACAAATTCGTCGATCTTTATTGCAAATTCACTATGATTGAAATCAAAGTCTTCTTGAAAATCTTGACTACACTTAGTCTCTCAAAAAATCTATCAACAATTGTTGATTTACAATCTGACGCTTCTTACAAGCCAATTACACAATGTTTAAGTACAACAACACAAAAGTGTTGAAAACAAGATATAAACAACAACTTCTTGCTTATTTATAAAATTATATAAAGAATATCTCAAAAGAGTTGTACAACGCTTTAGCGTAGTTTTGTTGAACTGATTCGTTGGTTTTAATTCTTCAAAGTACTCCTTTTTTAGTTAAAAAAGAAATTCGTTGAAGGGTAGAGTATGAAACCTAGTGTTGATTGTGACACCCCAAATAATTCAATTATTAAATAATTGGAATTTTAATTATTAACTTAATTAAAATTTTAATTATTGGTATTTTTGGATTATTTGATTTAATTAAATAATTAAATAATGGAAGTGTTGGGGGTGTGGAGTTGAATTGGAGGGTGTGTGGAGTAAATTACTCTAATTATTTTAATTTATTTATTTCTATTATTTGAAATAATAAAAAGGCATAAATAGAGGAGTAAGAAGAAAAAGTGAGAAGAATTGGAATATTCACTGTACGTACTTTGGAGAGGAGAAAAGAAAGAGGAGAAAAGCCAAGGCGTCGAAAATTCGAAGAATCATCGCGAGGTAAGGGGTGATTTTGTCTGGTTAACATGCCTTATAGGTTTTGATAATCAATAGGATGGATTGATATGTTAGGAATCTCGAATTAGGAATTTCTAGGTTATGCCCTAATGATATGATCCGACGTAAAAAGCTCAATTGGAATTAATAAGAATGGTTAATATGTGTAGGTTGATTGTGGATTAATTAGGGAGTGAAATTATGTTATTAATTGAATGTGAAAATACATAATAATTATTGTTTCTGTTGTACTATGGTTGTTGGTGATGAATGGGATCAATTGGAATTGCATAACAGTGGAGAAAATAGGTTTTTTTGTGAAAAATATGCAACATGAGTCGACACATAGGGCTATGCATCGACACAAGCTGCGTTGGTTTAAGAAAACAGAAGCAGGAAAACTGCTTGTGTCGACACATATAGTCATGCATCGACTCATGTGGCATTTTTGGGAGCTATGCATCGACACAAGAGCAGCATGTGTCGACACATACTGAAGAAAAATAGAGAATGAGATTTTACAGAACGTAGGCAATGACACGTATGATGCTTCTGTCGACACAAGCTAGTTTTGTATTGATGCATGAGCTTATGCATCGACCCAAGCTGGACAAAATTAAACATATACTTTCTGAAAATTGTTTTGGTCATATCTTCGCGATCGTAACTCCGATTTAGCCGTAGTTGGTATCGTTGGAAAGCTCGAAGCACGTACTATCTATTAAAAACATTTCTAAAACCTAGTAACTGAATCTTGATAGATTGATATGGCTTTCTGTATGAGGAATCTGTTGTAATTCGTGATCGTTCGTAGTTGACGTTGTATATACTTAATAGATGTTAACACCATGTGTTGTGATTAACGTTGTATATGCATGATTATGTTGTGTTGTGTGATGGTGTTAACCATGTATGGAATGATGTTGTGATATCATATTCCTTATTTGAATGTTGTGTGCTTTATGTTGCGCATGCATATGCATTCTAGTGGTGGTTAATTCTCATTGTGTGGAATTGGACCTGCAGAGTCAATACCCGTACCCAGTGATTTAGTGGTGGTGAGGTTGGATTCGTGTCCTAGTGGTGTATGGGCAAATCGTTGATTAACGCTGTTTCTGGGGTGTAAATGGAACAGGGTGTGAATTGAGTTCACATTTGGTAACACATGCATAGAGTCTGCATTGCATATGGAATTATAACATGTTAGGATGGTTTCCAGTGTTATAATTGCATTGATTGTTATTGTATGCATGATAAGTTGTGTGAATTGTATTTGTGAATCGTAATTTGATTATGCTAATGAGGGTGAAATAATGTATTGAACTGTTTTATTGTTTTAGAAACATATAATGCATTTAATTGTTGATGAAATCTCACCCTTACTTTGATGATTTCAGATTGAAGTGTTAGCCGCTTAGGAGCTGGTGAGGATAGCTTTGAGCTGTGCTATTTAGATTGTCCGCGTGTTAGTGTCATGCTCTGGTAGTTGTAACACTGGGAAACGATTGTTTTGGAATTACAGTTTTGAACTTGTTTTGATATTGGTTTATGTTGGAATAATTTTGAATTGAATTTATTCCAGATTTTTATGTTATTTTTCGCTGTGTAGAACATAATATTGGTTTTGATATATATTTAATAAAGTCCTCAGTGAAGCATGACATATTGAAGAGATTTTATGTGACGCCCTTTCAATTTATGTTAACTCTGATTTAAATGCTAATTCGCGGGTTAATTTAGAAGGGGTGTTACATTGATCTTCTATATCTTCAGAGGTTTTTGATTATATGTTAATGAAACATGTTGTAGAAGAGTCAGAACTTGCATCTTCAAAACCTAACTCTTTGAGTCTCCAAAACTTGTTCAACTGAACCTTTGTCTTCAGAATTTCTAGAACTTGGTTTTTAGAAGTGATGTCTTCAGATATTCAGAACTTGTTCAGCAAAATCTTGTCTTCAGCATCTTTGAAACTTAGAACAACAAAAGCAAAGCTTTAGATGGCCTCAAAAGCTTCCTTGTAAAGTCACGATTTAGTAGCTCTTGTACTAGCGTTCTTTAGAACCGTTGCATAAGAAGCATTCCAGATTCTTGACTTATCTTTGTAACACACCATAGGTATTCTTCTAGAGTATTGAGTTCAAAACCTGATGACGTCACACGTCTTCTTACCAAAGTCTGGATCTATTTAGCAAAAACTACACATTAGACAGAAATCATTAGAATACACAATTGTTCTCTTAGATATCATATAAAGTTATCATCAAAACTTAAGGTCAAATGCGAAACAAATATTGTTCTTACGAGAATAACTACCAAAATTAAAAAATTACCTTTATTTTTTGTTGGAGTAACATTTGAGTCACGAAGAATCATAATAGATGGTAAAACTTTCCTACAAAATATTTAACACTGATGCGTACCCAGAGTTAGATTCGAACTCAGGACCAGAATCCCTTAAACTACTTTTATTTTTTGTTAGACTAACCATCGAGTCAAAGAGAACTATAATAGTTGATAAAGCTCTCTCTCTCAAAACATTTAACACTGTTATGTGCCCAGGGCTAGATTCAAACTTAGAACGTTTGATTAAGTTGGAAGAGACCTATATCATCTCAATCAAATGTTCCTGGATACTTTTTTTTATTTGTTAGCTTTTAATTTTTTTTCTTAATTAAAAAAATTCAAAATTGCAAGAAAAAATAAAAGAATAAATGATTTTATTTATTTATTTTTTAACTTATGTTTTATTTGTATTTTTTATAAAGTAAGAAATATTTTTTATAGCATTCATTTTTATCAATATTTCAAATTTTATAAATAAATAAATAAATAAAATTTTAATTATATTTATCTATGTAAAAAATTTGTAAGCATAATTTAACATTTTTTAGACAACAATTTTACCTAAAAAGGAAGTGAGAATTAAAAGTAAATTTTTACAAATTTCCATAAACATTTTTATTATATGTTTCAAAAAAAAGAAAACAAAATTATATATGTAAAAAAAAGGAAATTTCGATGATCTCCCTCTGTAAATTATTATTATGAAGGAAATTATATAAAATGGGAAAACATAAGGGAGCTTATAATAAGAGAGTGAATATATATTTTAAAATTTATCGACTCTTTTTCTAAAGTATTTGAAAAAGATAAGGAATCTTATAATAAGAGTGATAGTTGCAGTGGGTTAAAGGTAATAAAAGAATTTAAAAATATCATTTTCTCCTATTATGAAAAATATATGAGTCGAAAAAAATAAAAGTAATAATTTAAATATTATAAATTGAAATTTTATCTACCAATTTTTTAAAATATGAATAAAGATTATAAGAAAATTAATACATATTTTAAATTTTGTGTTTTCTATTATAAAATAATCTCTTATTAGTAAAAAACTAAAATAATAGTTTAATTATCAATCGTTAGTTGGTTCAGCGGTGATATGATGCGAGAACAGACTCCCGAATCGAACTATATGAAAAATAAAAAAAAAATTAATTAGTTCAACGTTAAATAAAATTTTATTTTTAATTATTCTATTAATTTATATTGCATAAATTTCATTCAATTTTTTATTATGTATTGAATATTTTAAAGATTTGGTTCAATTTTTGTTACCTAATTAGGAAAAGTATAATTAATTAAATTTTATATTTGTAGTGAGTCAAAATAAATAAACTTTATTTATTTTAATTATATGAAATCGAAAAAAAGTAAAATTATTAATTTAAATATTTAAAAAAATGAAAATTCATCGATAATTTTTGGCTTAAATGCACTTTTGCTCCCTCTAGTTTTAAAATTCTGAAGTATAAGGCCCCTAGTTTAAAAGTCAGATTTTTGATCCCTCAAGTTTACCAGAGTTGAGATTTTTGCAGTCCCCTTCTATCTGACTGTGAGTTTGATGACTTGACAAAGGAATTTTTAGCCATGTCATACATTCTAAAATCAAATAATTTGATATTGTTCTAAAAAACATTAAAAATTATTTTTTTTATATTAAAAAAATATGTTAAATTAGGGCACGTTTTCATCCCCAATTCTATTTAACATATTTTTTAATATAAAAAATAATAATTTTTAATGTTTTTAGAATAATATCAAATTATTTAATTTTAAAATATATGATAGGGCTAAAAATCTCATTGTCAAGTCATCAAATACACAGTCAGATAGAGGGGGACTGCAAAAATCTCAACTCTGACAAACTTGAGGGACAAAAACCTGAGTTTTAAACTAGAAGACCTTAAACTTTAGAATTTTAAAACTAAGGGATCAAAAATGCATTTAAGCCATAATTTTTTATTTAAAATATAAAAACAATACCCGTACGAAAGTGTTCGGGCAAAGATATCAATATTTTACTAATTTTGAGAAAAGTACAAATATGAGTGAGATTTGTGGTATTACATTTTGTATTTTATTTTCTCTCACTTACTTTTGCATTTTCAAACGCATAAAAATACTCATCCGTCTTAAAATAAGTGTTAGAGTTAAATGTATTTTTGGTCCTCTATATTAATTTTTTTAATATTTTAATCCTCCTATAAAAAAAACCAACTATTAGATCTATCAATATCATATTTCATATTTTTTTGGTGGTCCTTCATAACAAAATAGTCTAAATTTATATAGGTAGTATTGAAGTTATAAAGTGACATTTTTTTAATTGATGTCACATTATTAAAAATATTTAAAAATTTATTATTTTATTATTTAAAATTTTCTTTATAATAATTAAATATTTTTAATTATTTAGTTATTTTTATTTATAATTATTTAACTATAAATTATATATTATAAATTTTAATTTTAAAATATATATTTTTGTTCTATTTTTAATGGCGTGACAACTATTAAAAAATATTACATTATAATTTCAAGAGTAGTGTTATTTGAACACTCAATATTTGACACCGTATGTGACACTGTATACCATTGTCTATATCTCTCTCCTACTTTTCATTTTATACATTTATAAAATAATACACTACAACGCCTAAAATTTACACTAGATACATTTTTGACACTCAAATTTGACTGTCAAAATATTATTTCTTTAATTTTTAATGTCACCTATGCAAATTAGATTATTTTGTCATAAGACCTAAAAAAATATAAAATATGATATTGGGGGACTAATACTTAATTTTTTTATAGGAAGACTAAAATATTAAAAAAATTAATATAAGAAGACCAAAATACATTTAAGTCTCAGTGTTATATTTGACATTTTCACGCATATTTCAATAAATTATTTTTTTAATTATTGATGAATTTTAGTTATTATTAATTTCAAAGAAATAATAAATTAAAAATATTAAGTAAAAGATATAATTGTAAGATAAAAATAAACTTATATTAAAAACTTAAAACTACAATTATTTTAAATAAGATATTTCTTATAAATGTGACATTTATTTTGTGAAATATTTTAATTTTATAAAAGTGACATTTATGGTACAAAGTAGTACACCACATATTTTAATTCTATAAAAAAGGTAGAAAGTACAAAACACCACACTTTTGGCAATGAAAGTGGCTAGACAACTCTTCTCCTATAAACATATGTAAAGAAATAAGAATTAAAGGGTGTAAAATTATAATTTATTTTACACTTTTAGTATATATCTATTATTCTCAAGAAATAATAGTTGTAGTGTATTTTTATATATTAAAAATCATCTTTAGTTAGCCACCATATCGCCAAGTGAATATAAAAGGCCATCTACAAGACTACAAGTCTACAACTATCACAGCTCACAAACACAAATGCTGAAAAACTAGCAAATAACTTAAAGAAGAAAAGCACGTTTGAGAAACAAATTATGGGAGAGTGGTGGTGGTGGTGGTGTTTATTACTCATAACGGTGTCTCTGGCCACCGTTCATGGTGGCAATGTTACTTACGACAGAACATCGTTAATCATTAATGGAGAGCATAAAATCCTCTTCTCCGGTTCAATTCACTATCCTCGTAGTACTCCTCAGGTAACCTTACTGCTTCACTAATGCATGTTTCATTGTGTTGTCAATTTGCTTGCAATCTGCTAGGTTCAGACACTAATACAATAATAATATTTCTGATTATATTTAATTTATTATCGGATGTGTTAGTAATGTCTATGTACGTCTGATATTAAATTTTCTTAATAGTAGTAATTTTCCATATGAGATGCAAATGCAATCATGCATGAATGTGTTTAGGGGCTAAGAAAAAGAGAGATAAAGACGAGGAAGGGAATCATTTTATTCTTATTGTCTTTATTAGGTAAGAAATATATTTTGTATTCAAATTAAAAAAATTTATAAGAAAAAGAAATCAAATCACACCTATTATACATATTAAGTGGATCACCATTAAATTAAATTATATAAAGGCTAAATCTGACACAAGTTGTTGTGTCATGTGGATGTTTCACATGGTGAGAGGCTCTGAGAAAAACATAATTATTTTGTTTGACCATTATTTGATTATGATTTTTTTTCTTTATTAAATTGTAAGCTTTTAATTAAATTATATTAATAGGGTCCCCTTTCTCTCCAATTGTCAGTAATATATATTTTGATGTTTGACTTGATTGATCTTGTTAGTGTAAACCACTAATTAGGATCAGTTAATTGAGTTTAATTTTTCCAGTGAATCTAGGTTGTCCTCTAATATTATTTAATTATTTTGTTTAGCGACCTTGCCGTCTTGGCAAAATTAAGGATTAAAAAAGAAAAATAATTATAATTATCGTGGTCGTTTTTTAAACTATATGTACCGAAAATATATTTGAAAACGATGTTTTCATAAATTGTATAAATTAATTAGTTTTCATTCTAAAATTAAATTGTTCTATGTGCTACCTACTGATTTAATTTAAATCTTTGACGTCTTACCTAATATGTGATTTGTGTGTGTTACTCATGCCAACTAAATTATTATTATGCAAGAACTTTATTCTATATTTTTCTTTATAGTTTACATTTTATTAATATATTTTGTTAAAATACGTTGAAATAATTGCATTTACAATAGTTTGATGATAGTTCTATAATGCTGTTCAAGCATATCCATTTCCATAAATATTTATATTATTAAAAAATATTCAATGATTGAAACTTTCATTTTCAAAAATATTAATACTTTAAAAAGATAAATATTTGTTTCCTCTACTCCAAAACCTCTCCTCCCTAACACACTATTAGAGACGTGGGAGAAACAATTATTTGATGTCATTTAAGTTTAAGTTGTAAATAAAATAGTGATATTAAAATTAAACAATCACACTCATCTTGTTGTCGTTTTTCTCTTTAAAGGTTCAGAAATGACAATAATGTAAAGAAAATATCAACTTTTATATATATAACAACAACGTAAATTATATTTAGAAATTTTATCTAATTTTCAAATAAAAATTCTCAAAACTATTTAATTAAAAAATTAAATACCTTCAAATTAAAAAAAAAAGAAGTCAAAATACTCTCAGCTAAATCTCTCCAGTCTATTCTTTTCATTTTTTTATATCAAAATCCTCTTTCCAATCTTTATCCTAGATGCTAAGGTGGAATATTTTTTTAAGCTTAACATTTTTAAGAATAACTTTTTATAAAAAGTGTTTGTGCTATATTTTAAAATCGCAAGAATAGTTGTAGAGAGGAAATTGTGCAATAATACCATAATTAACTATTTTTATATAAAATTAATGATAATCATTCAAACCACATGGGAATTAAAAAGCTGGGAAATGTGGGAATAAAATTCATGAACATAGTTTTTTTCCTAAAATTAATTTTTTATTTTTTATTTTCAATCTTAAATTTCCAAATATAAATTTTATTTCGACCATAAATTTATTTTAGAATATGTTTTGTATTTATGAAACAAAAGAAAACCCTATTGTCTTATATGCTATTCTTTTAAAAAAATATTCATGCATTTAATAATTTAACAATGATCTATTATGTTCCTTAATATATTAAATAATTAGGTTAATAATATTTTACTTTGATATATATTATGTTTACTTTTTGTAAAAAAATAATTTAAAATCATTCTTACCACTTGAATATTTTATCATTTTACACTCTATAAACTTACAATAAAAAAGAGTTTTATTTTTAACCTTCTAAAATATGACCGGTCAATATTGATTTTACTAAAAACATAATTCAAACAAATTTTTTTAAAAGGTTTAAAATGATAGAGTTTCCAATTAACGAGATTAATTTTACAACAATAAAAAGTATTTACAAAGATAAACTAGAAATCACCTTTATGATAGGAGGGAAATGATATTAATCTTAAATAATTTAATTCTAATTATTAAAAAAATTAATTATAGAAGAATAATAATAATTTTTCAAATTAAAATGCAAAGAGAATGATTAGAATGACAAATTGACAATAGATATTCATAGGCATTTTATTCTTTTATTATCTGTCATATTTAATAAATATGATATACGTATCGTACTCGTCCCAGTTCATCTTGAAATATTTACATATATTTTAATTATATATATATATATATATATATATATATATATATATATATATATATATATATATATATATATATATATATATATATATATATATATATATATATATATATATATATATATATATATAAACTTATTAAAATAATAATATTAATAATAATTTAAATTTTAAATTAGATAAGTTAATATTTAAATAATTTTGTTAATTATTAACCGATAAATATACATGGCCGATACAATACCATCAAATCGATATTTGTGTTCGTAATTAAACAAATAATTAAATATTTATTTATTTATTTTCCGATAAATATCTATTAAACTATCAAATTTATATTTGCTACATATTTTACTCACAAATACTTACACGTAGAAGTCTTTTGTCATCTCTAAGAATATATTCATCTTGTTTCAAAAACAATATTTTATTAGAAAATTGGTCGTTACGCCTTATTTATTTCTTATCGATTTTAATAAAATATAAGTTAAATTACAATTTTTGTCCCCCTATTTTATTATTTTTACGATTTTAATTCCCTATTTTGTTTTTAAACATTTTTGGTCCCCGTTTCCACTTTGTCTTCAAAAAACGCTTATGTTTTATTTTTTAAAATATATGTTTTTTTCTTCCTTTTAATTGTATAACACGCAACTGATATTTTACTATATGTCACATATTTAAAAAAAATGATATATTGACGTTTTTTATCGTGAAAACACTAAAATAAAAAAACCAAAACTGTAATTTATCGTGGTAATTGGTGTGTCGAGAGAAAATAACTTTCAAACTCTTTTTTTTATTAAAACATATAAATAATGGAGAATAATGAATGTGTCTGAAAATAATGAGAATTCATCCGGAAGAATCCAACCTTTAAATTATTTATTCATCAGGTACACAAAATTTCAAATTACATAATAAGTATAGGTATTGTACGCAATGCATATAAAATCAGATAATAATTATAATTAAATTTAATATCACTTAAATGGAAGCTCACTTTTTTTAAATGTTCTTTTAATGGGCTAAGAGTAGCATGAAGAAATACTCATCTTTAAATGATGAACTGAAATTAACTTGTTGATAATTTGAATAGATGTGGCCTGACTTAATTGCCAAAGCCAAGGATGGGGGATTAGATGTCATACAAACTTATGTATTTTGGAATCTTCACGAGCCTCAACAAGCCCAAGTAACCTCATTTCTTCTTCAACTCTTTGAACATTTGCAAAGAAAATGCGTGGTTGTGATTTTTTTACTTGCTTTTGTAGTATGAGTTTAGTGGAAGACTTGATTTAGTTGCATTCATTAAAGAAATTCAAGCACAAGGTTTATATGTCACCCTACGAATTGGACCTTACATTGAGAGTGAATGTACTTATGGGTAAGATTACCAATAAATTCATAAAATAAATGTTTTTCATTGCTACCTTTTATAAGAAACTAGTAACTCACAATTTGTTGTTGTAGGGGTTTACCATTATGGTTACATGATATTCCAGGAATTGTATTTAGATCTGATAATGATCAATTCAAGGTACCCAAAAACTTATGTTTTCCTTCCATCCATTCAACTTTTGGTTATTGATAGATTATTCTATAATTGTCCTTTTTCTTAATGGCAGTTTCAAATGCAAAGATTCACTACCAAAATAGTTGACATGATGAAATCAGCCAATCTTTTTGCTTCACAAGGAGGGCCCATCATAGTATCTCAGGTTTAGATTTCAATGCAACAACAAAGAATTGCTTATTATATATAGAAGTTTCTTTCACAAGATTCTTAAAAGCCGAGCTCGTCCAAAAGTACATATCTGAATAAGAGAAAAACACGTGTTTTCTCACATTCGGATGGATCATTCCACATGTGGAATTTCAAATGGTTCGGCTCTTAAAAAGCTGTGGAGATGTGTGTTTTTCAAAACAACTCCCATTGTAGTAGTATACTTGGAATTGTTTTTGTTGTTGGTGCTTACAAATTGCTTATAATCCATATAGATTGAGAATGAATATGGTAACATCGCAAGGGCGTTTCGAGATAATGGACTGACATATATTCGTTGGGCTGCCCAAATGGCCGTGGGACTCCAAACGGGTGTGCCTTGGGTAATGTGTAAACAAGACAATGCTCCTGATCCAGTGGTTAGTCTAAACTATATTGTCAATTTTACACACAAATTAAAATAGTGTTCCCTCCAATCTTAAATAGTGGTTAATCTGCATGATGCATACAATCTGCAGATCAACGCATGCAATGGCATGCAATGTGGGACAACATTTAAGGGACCAAACTCGCCGAACAAGCCTTCACTATGGACGGAGAATTGGACTAGTTTGTAAGTTTTTGTGCATTTTTCCATTACAATTTAGAAACAACCATTTCTCTTAAAATGTGAATTTCAGTTAGCAAAGTGTCTTACTAGACTAATTCCATTGATTTGGTGTTTAAATTAATTTGAAGTTATCAAGCCTTTGGTGGAAAACCATACTTGAGATTAGCTTCAGACATTGCATATAACGTCGCCTTGTTCATTGCAAAGAAAGGAAGTTATGTCAATTACTACATGGTATCATCATCACTCTCTATAATTGCTCTTTTTCTTTCTCTAATCTGTCATTTCAACTTAGCTCGATTTGAGTTATACTTTTCTTCGTAACTAACCTGATGGATTTGATTTGACGCAGTACCATGGAGGAACCAATTTTGATCGATTGGCCTCCGCTTTCATAACAACTGCTTATTATGATGAAGCTCCATTGGACGAATACGGTATGATTTTTTCCTTTCTCCATCCGAGTAAAATTACAAATATCAAAACCACTATTATGTGATTGACTATGCTAAGTTAATCAGGTTTGGTTAGGCAACCAAAATGGGGACATCTTAAGGACCTACACGCCGCAGTCAAGTCATGTTCACAACCTCTTCTTTATGGAACTCAAACCACATTAAGCTTAGGCTCGCAACAACAAGTAACTAAAAATGAATATTTCTCGACATATTTTCCTTCTTTTTAACTAATCAATTAATCATTTTCTCACCTCTTTTTTCCAGGCTTATATTTTCAAAAGCTCCACAGAATGTGCTGCCTTCTTGGAAAATAGTGAACCTGAGGACGTCACAATCCAATTTCAAAATATTTTGTATCAATTGCCCAGAAAATCAATCAGTATTCTACCAGACTGCAAGAATGTACTCTTTAATACTGGCAAGGTAAAACCAAATGTTTGATACAGACTTTATTTCCGTAGTTTGTTTTGAAGGAACTGTTGAGAAGTCCCACATTGATTAGAAAAGGGAAGAATGAACATTTTATAAATGAGAGAACCCACACACCTATCACCTTAAGATTTTAGATAAAAATATGGTGTGTGTCCCACAAATAAAGGTGTGTCCTATGTCTCCCTCCATTTTGTAGGGATGAGTTAGGCGCAACCCAAAGTAGTTTCACGCTCCAGCCCCAATTCCTGGGCGTAGGAGGGGCTGTTAAGAGTCCCACATCAGATAATATATGGCCTAAGTGGGAGCAATCCTCACCTTACCCACACATACTAAGATTTTTTCATCAAAAACTTAGAAATAATTTAGAGTGACTTCTAAAGTGAGGGCTCCAACAAATCCCTCATCAATGGACCATTTGAAGAACGAATATGAGTCATTAAATTAATCTGATTTTTCAATGCTATTATATACCATACACACCAAATTAAACCTATTTTTCTTCTAAGGTCTTCTCCCTTCTTCCTTTCTCTATTTCCAAACCTGCATATTCATCCTCACAAAACCCATTATCTTCCTCATCTATCATCACCGACCAATCTTCACTGCAACATTAAATTAAACAAATTTAATTGAATATTTAGAAGTCTATTTTTGCAATGTGAGAGTAATGCAAATTGAATATAAGAAAACCTTAGCTGTAGAATTAAAGGTTTTGATGTCAAAATGAAATATTAGTTATATGTTTGAATTACAATTTTATTTGTCATCGTTAAGGCTATGTTTGGATAACTTAAAATTAACGGAGCGAAATGAAACGAAACATAAGCTCAATTCCATTGTTTGAATATTTTACAACGAAGCATAACTAATATCGCATTCCATTGTTTGGAAATTGGACGGAGCGGAAAATATTATGATTTTTATTCCATTTTTACCCTTTGATACAAAATAGATAGATTCAAGTAAAACAATATATAATCGTAGAAAAATATCAACTTAACATTTGAAAGAAAATAAAATAAATTGTAATAAATTTAAATATTCATAAATGGAGCATAGTTATTATAACCTGAAATTGAAATTTCAAAAACCAAGTACATAAGTTTTATCAACGCCCTACTTAATAATTATAGTCATTCAGAAAATTCAAGTTTTGCTAAAGTTAAAAGATAAATATAGGTCTATGGTAGATAATAATATGAAGTCTTGCTGAAAAGAAAATAGACAAGTCTTAGTCTATAAATTTGAGAATTATAAACATCCCAAAAATCTGTCCATTAGATTGAAGGTGGTTTGGATGTATCATTCAGGGGACAGTAGGCAGATCGATTTTCGTAAGAAGCAAAGCTGAAGAGGGTAGAGTAAGGATTGTATGAAAAAATACACACATGTTCTTCTTTTTTTCTAAACTCATCTAAACCTTTAATTATTTTGTAAGTAAATTTAATGGTGTACAAAAGAGATTCACTGGTGAAACACTTATTTGATGGTTCATGCTAGACAGCACCATGATTTAGTTAAACGAAAGTTGACAAATTCTAAAGGCCCTTGGAACATTAGATAATCATTGTATAATCATTGTTTTTAAAACCCGTCCGTTTTGTAAAATATATTCAACAAAATACAATTCATCTGTAAGTCTTCGATATCCTTTGAATTGAATAGAGCTCTGGTGTGATTCAAGACAATAAGGAACACTGAATTGTGCGGCCCATTCTGATGAGGAAGATGGTTCCTCCTTGTCATTACAAACCTCCATGTCATTTTGAATTATGAGATCTTCAAGAGAATGACATACTTGAAGTAGGTTCATAATAGAATTCGAGTTGAAGAGCAAAAGATTGAGATTTAGACGAAGTAAATTGCCAAATTTTGAAAAATGTAGAGGATTCAAGTCGTCAAGTAACCACCACTCATCATCATCATCTGTTGCTGAATCAGTCAACCCTAAATGTTTAACGATGATATTCAACCTCTTCAAAGAAGATGGAAGGCAAAGAGGTGGAACACGAAATCTACCATAATCCTCAGCAGCAGCATACAAGTAAAATCCAGAGTTTGAAGAGCAGTACAGCCTCGGAGGAAGGAATCGAGAGATTCCACATTAATAACACATATGTCAAGTCTCAAGTTCTTTAACGATGGCAAAGGAATATACTCAAACCTCAATGTACCTTTGAGATTGAGAGAGGCGAGATTCGAACATTTGTATATGCTTTGCGGAACACAATAGCAAGAATTGTCTATAGAGTAGACCGTGAGGTCCAGTTGTTTGACGAGGGGTCCAGATACGGTGGTGAACCAACCGTTAATTGAGACCGTGCACATCCGGTTTTTACCGAAAGATTTAATACATGAGAAGCTAATATTCTGAACTTTGTCGAGGGAATAGGTTGGTAGGAATGATAGGATGTGGTAAAGCATCCGGTAGATTACTAATCCTATCTAACGACTCTTCCATGGCAACTTCTTCGGGGGGGCTTTTATGGTTTCGACTCTGCTGAATGGCGACGGCAAAAGGAACAAGTTTGGGATATGATCTATCAAACCCTAAATGTTTGGATATCTATCCATCTATCAAGAACCCTCTCTCTATATATAAAAAAGTATTCTTAAAATTTTTGGGTTAGGCCTAACTCCCAATTAAGATAAAAAATTATAATCTATGAGTTGGACTTTACTCGATCCTACAAAAGCAATTTATAAGGTAAGGATTGCTCTCACTTATAAATACGTGTTCATGTCATAAATTATCGGATGTCGGACTCTTAACAGGGATAATGAATTTCTATTATTTCTTACCTATCTTACCTTTTATGTTTTTGTAGTTGAGTATACAGAACAATCTCAGAGAAATGAAAACACAATTACAGTTCAACTCAGTTGAAAAATGGAAAGTGTATACAGAAGTCATCCCTAGTTTTGACGATACTTCATTAAGAGCAAACACGTTATTAGATCAAATCAACACAGCAAAAGATACATCGGACTATATGTGGTACACATTCAGGTAAAATAGCAACGTAATTTCTATATGTCGGCTGCACTTGCTAATGTTTTATGTATCATAAGTACTTCGTTCGTTGCTAAGATGCTTGTTGACATGTTCGATGCAGGCTTGATGACAACTCTCCTAGTGCTCAATCTGCTCTTAGTATATTCAGCGAAGGACATGTTTTGCATTCTTTCATCAATGGAGTTTTAAAAGGCAAGCCCTAAATTTCATTTTTAAGGATCATGTTTCTTAGGATAGGAGGAAAACCTCTTTGTATAGAAGAAAAACAATATCAATATTCTTACAGACTTGGTTATGACACATGCATTACTTCAGAATATAACACATTTTTCTTTCATATTTCAATATATTATGTATCACTTGTTTACTTTAAATTCAAAGTTACAATGTGAGATGTTAATATTTAGGCTTTATACATGCTTTTGACTCTAGGTTCTGCACATGGAAATCATGAAAATTTGAATGTTGCAATGGAGGAAAGTGTCAATCTGATAAGTGGGGTGAACAACATTTCCATTCTTAGTGCAACAGTTGGATTGCCGGTAATTGTCTCAATTTTTGTCTTATTTTTCACTCATCATCAACAAGCTAAGAAAACCACAAGAAATTGCCAATATTACCTATTGAACCGACCTACATAGTATTTGTCAGTTCTAAAGATGAAAATACTTGGTAATATGCATGTTTATTCAATTTATGGTGTTTCTTCTGCCAAGATCACAAGATTATGGACTTAAAATGAAGTATCATGTTCTATTGAACAAATATCTGCTAGGCACGCCCTTGAAGAATCATACAAAGCCTGTCTAAAACTAAAATAATACAAATATATATGGATTACATGAAATGTTTTTTTTTTTTTTACCTAAAGAACTCAGGAGCATTTCTGGAGCGAAGAGTTGCTGGTTTGCGTAAAGTGAAAGTTCAAGAAAGAGATTTAACTAGTTACGCATGGGGATATCAGGTGATAATCTCTCCATAGTGAGACATTGATTTAGTAGACTTCAGTTAAATAAGATCACAACTTTTCTCTCTGAGCAAACTTCTTAATCCACCCCTATAAACTATCATTATCCACTGCATGCTAATGTTGAATTTTCAAATGAAGGTTGGGTTGTTAGGAGAAAAATTGCAAATCTATACAGTCAATGGATTAAGTAAAGTTCAGTGGAAAAGTTTTCAAAGCTCTACTAAACCACTCACATGGTATCAGGTAATTTATTATCATATTTTGTCTGCTCCATGGTTCCAAACAACAGTGTACTGATATTTGATTTACCTGTTGAGTGACAGACCACATTTGATGCACCTGCGGGTAATGATCCTGTTGCGCTGAACCTTGGTTCCATGGGAAAGGGGCTCACTTGGATTAATGGTCAAGGTATCGGTCGTTATTGGGTATCTTTTCACGCACCAGATGGGACTCCTTCACAACAATGGTATGTTTGTGTCCTACAATTTTTCTAGAACTACTACTTTCTCAAGATAATTTATGACAAAATACACTAAGATATAATGTACTTTTCTTCAAGTACAAGGCTTTTCATAAACAAATAACTTATATTTATAAAGTATATGGATGGCATTTGAATAGTTTTCCATTTTTCTTCAATTTGAAATTCATATTTTACACTGATATATAAATAATTAATCCTTAATTGTTTTTAATCAGGTACCACATACCCCGTTCCTTCCTCAAATCTACAGGGAACCTACTTGTTATACTAGAAGAAGAAACTGGGAACCCCTTAGGAATCACTTTAGACACAGTATACATTACAAGTTGAGGTTCTCTCCATTTGAAAGATCACACATAATTAGTAAACATTATTAAACAAGACTACCCTGGCAGTCATATGAAAAACAAAATGTATCATAGAATTGATATATCATTATTTGTAGCATTATATGGCTTCAAGGTTACTGAAAAGGAGTTATCATACAAGCAGATAATCAAAGAGTTATCATACACCTCTAGATAAAAATTTAGATGTTTTTTCTAAAATAAAAGTGACTAATTAAGAGATAATATAGTCCTTTCAATATTTTTATTGATTCCCAATGTGAAGAGGGAATTATTCTCAAACAGGTGGTATTTGTTATCCTACTTATAGAAATAGAAATTATGCAACTACGACACCTCTACAAAAATCGTGTCTTTGTCCGTGCCAGACACCTGTACCGACCATTGTGTTTATCTATGTTGAACACCTACATCGACACTTAGTAATTAATATAATTTATTCATGTTTTAAAATTATTATCAATGTCGTCATGTCAATATCGGAATCGTTTTTGAGGTATCTTGTGTTTCATAGTTATGCAATATAAATGAGTCAAATATTAAATTATAATTGAGTAGTATTTAGTATTAACATTTGATCATACTTTGTTAATGTAATTAACAAAATGCTAACAAGTAAGTGTCCATAGGAAAATGTTTAGGAAATCATAAAACGAAACCTTTGCATAGAAAACGATGTATTTATTATTTTGACAATTATTTAACTTGTATTTTCAAGACAAATTTACTTTTATGAACTTTAAACAATATCCTTAAATCAGAGTAAATTGAAAGTAAACAATTTTATACATCCGTGCGATTTGACTAGAGGAAGTTCATGCCAACATTCATCAGACAAAAGAACATGAACACAGAGGTAGCATGTTTACACATATAAGAACAATAAGAGCTAAGGTAAAGTCTTATAATTTGGGGAAGCTAATACTGACGCTCATAATCAATTATGTCAAGTGTTTATTTAAAAGGAAAGAAGAATTTTGTCATATAAGAAATGGGAAAATAAATCTTTCTACTAATAAAGAAGAAATGTACAGAATATCAATTACAACAGATTAATCTGAAACAATTCGAATGCAAAGAATGTATGGTCGGAACAGTGGTGGTGAACTATTGGCAGAAGACATGGTCGATGCAAACAATGAACTGTCGGAGGCAGGTCAACATCAATAGCTGTGAATTCTCCCTGATTCCGCACCCTTTATCTCTGTTTGCTTCTTCTTTGTCACCCAAGAATCCCCATTAGTCTCAAATAAAAAAGAAGTGAAACAGATAATCATAGCAAGGGCAGAATCAAGTTAGTATTGACTATGCCAAACAATTCCATCTCTATTATTTATTCTGATAACAGTTCGTCTACCACTCTACAATGACTATGTCTTCTACCATGTCTGCAATGACCCATGTTGACCATGATTGAAGGTCGTGGAAAGATCTGTAAACAATAACGCATAGTAGAAGAACCTGCATATAGTAGTTTAAACATCCCCATCATTCATCACTCAGCAGTGTGATATCACCACATTCTATCTCACAAAATCTTGACTGTAGTGTGTCCCGCCCGAGTCTCCAGCATTTAAATCTCCAGACGCACACCACCCGTATATCTCACTCTAATTGATAAAAGAAAAAAGTAAATACCATTCAGATAGTTGAATGCCTAATCTACAAAGTCAAGATTAACAGACTGAAATTGTTTTTCTTACCAGATTCTTCACTGTTTTCTATCTTAGCGGGCTTCGGTTGTTTGGTAGCCCTTAAATGTTCGGGTAGGATAGCCTTTTGTGAAGGCAACTCAGCAATAAATAAAACAGCTTGAGCCCAGCCAGCATATTTACCATATTTAGTTACAAATGCCTCTGCAACACGATTGTGTAGCTTCAGCGTCAACTTGGAACCTGCAAGCTCAGGTAAGAGATACTTTTGGGCAATCTTACCCAAGTTTGAAAACAATAAATCCAAATTAAATCCCAACAAAATAGTAGTCCAACCATAAAATTCTACAAGAATCAATAACCAATAATTGGTGATGAAAAGAAAGTAGCTTACCCGCCAGACATGAACATCAACAGGAATTGCATGGTGTTGATCAAGGGAGTAAAGAGCAATGCAAGCAGCAACTTTAGGACCCACTCCAGGTAACTTGGAAAGTTGAGAAATAACATCTTGAAGTTCCAATTTCCTAAGAGAATAAAGCCATTCTTCTCCACCTTGAGGTTTTGATTTCAAAGCATTTACAGCTCCAACTATATACTTAGCCCTATCAATCACAAAACATCACATTCACATTCACAAACAAATAAAACCCACTAATAGCTACAAACCAAACGTACCTGTAACCAAAACCAGCGTTTCTGAATTGTTGTTCAGAAACTAATGAAAGCTGTTGAAGAGTAGGGAAGGCATGAAAATCAAAGCCTTCAACGTGACCTAAATAAGTCCCAAGAGACGAAACATAATCAACCATTTTGGTGATTCTACTGATGTGATTATTGGAAGAACACATGAACTGAATCAAGCATTCAAAGGGATCTTGTCTCAAAACCCTAGCACCACCCAAATGTTGCGCTAATTCCGCGAATCTCTCATCATTAGCGGAGAAAACCTCCCACGTTTCAGCGAGAGAAACCTGTGCGTTTAAGAAATCGAGCAGTGCCGTTTTGGCGTCGTCGTTTGGTTGGGATTGGGAGTGAAGGGAGTAGCAAACGTCGCCGTTTTGGAGGTGTGTGAGGGATACGAGATGGGATCCGACGACGCCGGTGTATTGGAAAGGAGCGGTGTTTTTCCAACGGAAGGTTTGGCCGGTGGGGAAGGTGAGGGGTAGAGAGAGGTCTTGTCGGGTTAGGTTGAGAGGGATCCAGAGGCGGGATTTGGAGAGGTTGGTGGAGTGGCGGGATTGGGTTTGGGGTGTTGGAGGGGTTGAAGGTGGTGGAGGTAGCGATTTGGGGGATCTTTGTCTCTTCATCGTTATTTTCAACGAATTCATGTAACAAAGTAGCCGTTAACTGATTGCCGGTATATATAAAGGTGAGAGGAGGGTCTTATAATGCGGGTCAGCTCATGGTAACGGTCATGATCCTTTACTCAGATACAACTTGGTGCGTTATCTAGGATATAAGTACATATGTAGATATCCCACGAGCATGAGGCATGAGAAAGACTTGGAACATAATCTTGTAGGTCACTGATATATGTTCAGAGGGTTAAGAGACCCAAGAGTTTTTCATAAATTTACGGTGCATGTTTAGAGCGTTATGATGGACGTTAACATGAGGAGACCATAGAGCTTTTTTATAAGTTTGTGGTACATGTTTTGAGCGTTATGATGGACATTAGCATGACGAGACCAGAGAATTTATTATTAGTGTATGGACGTTTAGGGAGACTTCATGACATATTTAGATGTCTCGTTAAAGCCGTGTACTTATAACATTGAGAATGTATTTGAATAATCGAGAGTGTCTCGTTAAAACCTCTACCCTTGTAGAGAAAAGGAGTGTATTTCTCGTCCATATTTTTCCTTTTATTTTAATGACATATAATTAAAATTACAAAGAAATACGAAAATATAATTTCAACTAAAATAGTATCTCAGATTATCTGAGTTCCATGTGTGAGATATTGTAGTTCTTGTTAGAACGAGATTTGGTTCTACATATATAATCTATGAGTTTTGATGATAACAATACATTTATTTTATATGTAACAATTTTGTATTTTAATAATTTTTTAACTATGCAGATAAAGTTTTTTATCTGATTCAGGTCAGATGTCTAAAGAATCATCAGAACTGTTTAGCACGTCTCAGAAAGACCACTACATCCATTTTTGAAGAAAAATCAATGATTCTAAAGGAATGTTGAATGTTCGCTAGAAAGAGAATCACTCACACTTCTCAGATAAGTTGTTGCTTCATAAGTTACGAGTGTGTCCAAAAAAGGTATATTCATGTGACGATCAAATATCAAGCTTATGTTTCAACAATCAGATATCAAGCTTATGTTTCAACGATCAGATATCAAGTTTTTGTTTCAAGATCAAAAATCAAGATAAAGTGGAGATCATATATCAAGCTTTTGCTTCAAGATCAGAAAACAATTTTACTGCTTCTCAAATAAAGCTTTTGCTTCCAACTCATATATCAAGAAACTGTTTGTCAAATAAGTTGTTGCTACATGTCTGAAGACAAGGTTCTGGTTCTGAAAGACTTTGATACTTTTGTTAAAACTACTATAAAAAGTCTTCTGGAATATTTATCATCTCTTATCAAAAACATTTCATCAAAAGATTAAGAACAAAGGCATGATCTCTTTTGTGTGATTTTACTACTTCAAGATCAAAAGTATCTCTTCAGGAGAAATGATCATAAAACTTACTCAAGAAGTTAGCAGTACAATGTACATCAACTTTCTGCTGTCTGTGAAGAAATAAGTGTACAATTTGATGTTTGATGTGACTTTGTCTCCCACATTCGCACGCTACCATTATAGCCGGTGTAAAAAGGATAAAGACGTTGTACTATCCAACAGTGTTCTTTTCTTAGCCTATACAAAGGGATGATTACTTTAATAAAAAATGTTGGAACAAAACTATATATTCAAAAGACAAACAAAAATAAATCAGTTCAACAAAATAAGTCAAACGATCAAAGCAGCAAAGTCCTGATACAAAGAAAAGAAAAGAAGAATAGAGGAAATACTAAAGAGTCAAAACACAAAGAGTTATTATTCAGTTTTGTGTTAACTATCATTCTCTATAACACAAGAGTTATTGCTCATTATTGTGTTATCTATTATTGTTGTATACACAAGAGTTGTTGCTCATATTTGTGTGTAAACATTGTTCTTCATATAAGTGTTAATCTGCTTTTTAGAAGCACTATAGTAAACATTGTTTGATTGTAAATCTTTTTAGATTTATTTCCTCAAGTGACTAAGTTATAGTCAGAATTGCTTGAGAGGGCTCAAGTGACTAAGTTGTAGTCATGATTACTTGAGAGGGCTCAAGTTACTAAGTTGTAATCAAAATTACTTGAGAGGTCTAAGGTGGCTCTCTAGACTATTAGTGATTGTTGTAATCTTTCTAGATTATTGGATTAAGTCCTTTTTTAAGGCAAAATCACCTTGACGAGTGAACAAGTGTAGTCTTTTCTAATGTGAACATCTATAAACTATTTGTGTCACTTTTCTTTATTGGTTATCTATCTTTGTTTGTTTGTGAGAAGCATTTTTAAAAGAAATAGTTTTTGAAAATCCAATTCGAACCCCCTTTTCTTGTGTTTTTCTCAACCTTCAATTGATATCAGAGTCTGGTTCGACTTTGTTTTTTATTTTCAAATCAAACACTTAACTGTGTAGAGAGATCCAGTTTGGGAAAAACTTATATAGTTGTTGCTCATACAAACGAAATAGATAGTTACATTACTAAGCCTCATATTTTTTATGGAGAGAAATTTGATTATTGGAAAGATATATTAGAAAGCTTCTTTCTAGGCTTAGGCTATGATGATGATCTTTGAGATCTTGTCATTTTTGGTTACGAAGCACCTGTATCTGCGACTGGTATTCCAATTCCCAGAAACAGAATGAATGATGATCGTAAGTGTGTGCTCAAAAATCATCATAAAGCTAGAATTATTCTTCTCAATGTTATTTCATACAACGAATATGATTATATCACCAACAAAGAAATGGCTAAGGAAATATTTGATTCCTTAAGAATGACACGTGAAGGTAACACTCATGTCAAAGAGACTAAGGATTTGGCCTTAATCTAGAAATATGAAGTCTTTAAAATGGAAGGTGATGAAACCATTGAAATCATGTTTTCAAGGTTCCAAACTGAAATTCTGGCAGTCAGATCTTAGATATCCTAAGAGATATCGAGACACTGATCTCTGAACACAATACAATAAACAATGTAAAATAATTTAACGGTGCAGAAAGTAAAAAAACACAAAATTGTTAACTCAGTTCGGTGTACAACAACACCTGCATATGGGGGCTACCAAGCTAGGTGTGAAATCAACTAGATATTATCAATTTGTATAGCCACATGATAACCGAAAATGTATCGATTATTTGGATCAATTTATATGAACTTAATCCGCATTTTAATTAATTAAATTACTCTTTATTTGTATTATACCGATATTTTCTATGTTTTCAAGTTTTTACCAATTATAAGGCATGTGCGAAGAAATTCGAGAAAAGTCGGATAAATAGTACTTAAAATCCACGAAAAAGACAAAGTATGCAAGTGTGTGGTGTAAAGCAAAGTGGAGGTGTAAAAGAAGTAAGGCTGAAAAAAGGAAATGAAAAACAAGGCCCAACCCATTGCCACGCGCCTCCCACCTGGCCCAAAGGTGTAACGACCATTACACCCTGCCAAGCAAGCCCTAACGGCTGCGACGATTTTGGAGGCGAGGCTTCCTCCTCGAGGAAGCCTGTGACGACCGTCACACAGACTCTAGTATTCTGTAGCCATTGCTACGAAGGAGAATTCGGTGGCGAGAAAATCTCAACAGCCAGGCGAATCCTAACTCTATAAGTAGGTCATTCATTCTCCTATTTCAACACGCTTTTTCTTCTGCATTCTTTACTGTTACTCTGCCAAACTCTATAATTATCCCATTACAGATGGAAAAGGCTCTTGATATGGAAGAGTTTTTTTTTGGAATGAGAATAATAGACTTAAGTGGGAGACATAGGGGATAAAAATACTATTTTTTCATAGGGTTACCGAAATTAGGAATGCATGCAGGCTTATTTCAGTGCTTAATAATGGAGATATCTCTCTTACAAACAAGAGTGAAATAGATTCCCATGTAGTCAATTGTTTTACCGATTTTTTATATCAAAAGGGTGTGGTTAAGGATTTTTCTATGGTGGAACATGTCATACCCTTTTTTGTTACTGACAGTATGAATGTAATTATCACTATGATTTCTTATGTGGGGGAAAATCTCAAATGCAACACTTAGTTTAAATAATGACAATACGTCTAGGCCAGATGGTTTTGGAGCAAAATTTTATCAAGCTTATTGGGATATGATCAAAGAGGACACACTACTACGGAAAAGGGCTTTTAAAGCGCTTATTTTGGCCTTTAAAAGCGCTTAAAAGCGCTTTAATAGCTGGCGCTGGCGTAGGTAACAAAAGCGCTTCTAAAAGCGCTCTGGTAGACCCCCCCTTTAAGAGCGCTTTCCTAGAAAAGCGCGGTAGACCTATAAGAGCGCTTTCGGAAAAGCGCTCAGTAGACCCCCTTTAAGCGCTTTTCAGAAAGCCAAGAAGATAAAAAGCATAAAATTAAAAACGCAACATACAAAAGCGCTTTTGGAAAGCGCTCGGTACCCCTATGAGGCGCTTTTCGGAAAAGCGCCGATAGGCCCTATAAGCGCTTTTCCAAAGCGCTTTTGTATCTTTTTAATTTTTATGCTTTTCTTCTTGTTACTAAGCGCTTTAGTAGATGGACCTTTAAGGCGCTTTTAAAAGCTATCGTTTCTAAATGAGGTATTTTTATGTGCGGCCTATAATTTAATCCTCCCAATGACGTAATGTTTTCGACTGTAATATTTTCGACCATAATATATTTTTGACTGTAATATATTTTCGACGCTATTATTTCAACCATCAAGAAGACAATATATATACTAATATATAATACCATTATAATATCCAAAATTATATATATACATCATTACCTCAATAATATTATAGTTCAAATCGACACAAATCCTACATGAAAATTGCTTAATATAATATTGACACAAATCTTCTTTAATTTCTTCCAACTTAAGCTTGGTACCAATGAAGACGAATTTCAAGGTACTACAAAACAAAACATAATATAAATGATATATTTAGTTAAATGTAATAAATTATATGAAATTATCTTAAGTTATAAATTCATACCGTGAGCGGAATCTCTAATTGATTCGCCTGAAGGATTTCTTTCATGAACCTCAAAACAAAGTATCCAATCATGATGTTTATTTTTGCGGACACTACATAATAAAACAAATAAGATTCTATAGTTGTCTTGTTTTACCAAGTAGCATAAATATTATAAGCATAAATATTATAAACAAATAAGATTCTATAGTAATGTACCTGCACTTGGATCCAAGTGATGTTGTTTGATTTAGTCCGGGATACCTGTGCGTCCCGTTGACTACGGAACACTTGTATTGATCTAATTATTAAATATATAAAAGCATATGTTTAGATCAATCCCACAAATAAGAAAATATATAAATATACACGAATATATATTTAGAACGATCCCACTTACAAATCAACGATTTCCTTCATACCCGGATAATTGGTCCATTCACCATTTACCGAATTCAGATAATACACGACTTCTCTTATCGGGTTGATAGCAAGCAGCAACCAGTGTGCTCTATAAATTAAAACAATAGGTTATATGAAAATTTTGCTATACACAAAAGAAACAGAGATTAGATGAACCAAGAATGAGAAACTAACCCTACTGGTCGGGTATTATACGCCCAAAGATGCAGACTATCTGTATTGCCGGTGGACATGAATCTATCTACTAAGCACTGTCTAACGATTCGGTTCAAGCAATTGTCATTCCGCAAATGGGCGGAAGACACGAAACGGAATCATAGACAATGCAGTCCGCAACACTACATACAACAACCTTAAATAAAAACATAATAAACATTAGATTATTTTCATTGAAATGTGTAAATAAATTATATTGTGGGACTAATTAAATAATATATCGGATGAATGAATATTACCGGATGTATGAGTGCATATTATTGACGCCTAGTTGATCATGCCTAAAAATCTCTTCCAAGTCATCAATTGTAATATGTGACGGGAATTCAATACCGAAGACACTTTCATCCATGTTGATTTCACGTACACCACCATCCTTCAAATCGGACATATCAACCATTGTTGCGAGTGTCGAACGGTATCGAGGCACAAAAGCACCGCCTTTTTTTGCCGCTTGCTTCGGAGGACCAGTGGGTGGTACGCTACGAACCTGCTGCGTCACTTGTTGTGACTCCCGAGCGGATGCCTAAAAATCATATAAGTTAGGTAAAATATAAAATCATGCAGATTTAGATTCAGACTATATATTAACACTTTAAATGTACCTCTTTAGTGATGCAAGGACTCCTCCTCCTGTAAAATCCCTTTACCCTTAATTGCGGGTTTTATAGGAGCAGTCTAAAATTAAAATGTAAAAAATAATTAATAAACGGTTTAGAATTGACATTCGAAAACTAAATGATTCATAATCGTTTTCAGTATACCTCATCACTAATGGTAATGAGCTCCGAGGGCCATGCAACAAATGATCCTATTGCATCTCGCAGCAATGTCGTCTCTGAGACCATGTCGTCCGTAGAATCGCATCACGATCTAATACAACATCCACCGATACTTTCAGGTGTCCATCCGGGAGCGGTCTGTGGTGAAGTAAATCTCCCGAAGTGTTGTGCACTTTTCCCTTGCCAACTAGTCGATAATTCGGTGACGATAAGTATAGTTGGCAAGATGAAATGCCCTAAACAAATAGAAAATATAAAGTCATTATCATTAATAAAATAGAACAGTTTGTAAGGAAAAAAACTTATAATTACCTCGGGAAATTTCTTTTGATAGTTGATACTAGCCTTATCACTAGTTTCTCTCACCGATGAAGTGTTGCAATTTTCTCTCATATACATATCTTTATCTCTTTGCAATTCAGAGACCTGTGCTTGCAATTCCTGCAACTTTTGCAACACTTCTTCATTGGTAAGATTTGATCTTCTCCTAGAACTCTTATAAAAAGAGGTTGGAGTCACACCATGACCCTTACCCTGGATACTGGGAGCATCTAGTACTCTACTAAGTACGCTCTCCTCACGGTGGATGCCGATTGCGACAAGGTCTCCGTAATTCATTTACATTTAAATAATTATTAGTGGAGATAAAAATCATTTATATATTAAAAACATTTAATTTAATTAAAGACACGATTATACTTACACATTCAAGATAAACTCTCCGAACATCGGGATCGACAGCTTGATTCTTGCCCACACGAGCTTCCTTCCACAACACATGTACAGGAAGGGAAGCTTCCTCACTTTTAGTCTCCTCTAACTATGCATTGACACAAACGATAAAATCGTCAATTAAAACATGCACATGTAGACAATTAATTAAAACGCATTTCTATTTACTTACAATTTTATCCTCTAAGCGTGCATATCCCAAACGCCCTTTTTTGTATGGATACGGTTTGGATGCTCTCTCACTATTCGTGGCACTCTTTTTGAAAAGCTTCATCTCTTTGCTTTACAAACTCATTAATCTGCTTCATCAATGAAGGTCGATACTTTGTTGGCGTCCGGTTTCTCTTCAAGAAATTTTCCATCTTTATCCTTAAGATAGGTGTTTGTCAAAAAACTTTTCCACCCTCTATATCTTTTGCCGGCCAAACTAAGTATGTAGCTTTTACGTTCATCTGGTATCTCAAAAGTCCTCTGCAAAAAAACGTACGCATAGTGTGTTAGTATAAGTAATTTAAACAATTTATCGTCAAGATAATAACAACAATTAACCATATATGATATATACCTGAAGCTCTTCCCAAATCGCTTGTTTTTTCTCCTCCAATTCTAAATTTTTCGTTTTCGATTTCCAGGTAGCTACGGAGACCGGAATATGCATACGGACAAGTGTACCAATATAACTTGTCAACTTTGCAGAATTAGGACCAATTGGTTGTTTATCAGAATTCCATTCCAATCGGTATACTAATCCTTGGTCTCTATGTCGAATGATTCCCTTCATAATAGTGATGCCTCGTGCAACCTCTTTTGCTTCAGTATCAGGTGGAGCATTTGTATCCGAAGCAACTCTTTCTTGTGAGTTTTCTTGTGAGTTTTCGTGGGTTTCGGTGGAGCATCTCTATCCGGAGCCATTGAACTGTATCAAACAAACTAAAGCACATTAGTACACTATTAATAAGCTAACAATCTATACAAGTCAAATGGAAGTCAAACCATGCATGTACAAGTAAATCGGAAGCGAAATCGGTACAAATCAAAATAAGCGTAAAAAGAAAGTTATCGAATTGAACGAAATTTACATGGCTATGGTAAACGTCGCCACGGACTCAAAAACAAAGTCGGTTTTCGAAATTAGACCCTAAGCCCGACTTTTGATTACGGGCAGAAGCAAAACCGATAAAAAATAGTCCCGAAATGTAAAGATAAGTGCATGAGCAGCTCCGGAATCGTCAAAATAGTATAGTTACATGTAAAGAAGTCAACAAGCGGATACATGGTTCAAAAGTTATGTACAAAACGAGAATATGCACCAAATTGAATAAAGCAAATTAGTCGGACTATGTATACTATTACCTTTATCACTAACGTCTCTTTCTTTTCTTGGTAGGATTGTGTACTACGCGTCTCTTAACAATGCGGACGGTTGGATTGATCCAAATACCCTCATTATGATCATTTCTAATACAAGATTCATTCTCATTTTGATCGTTTCTTGTACAAGATTCAATGCCAACACCAATATCACCTTGATCTTCAATTTTTTCATCAACTATTTTGTTAGATAAAAGCACTATAGACCATTTCGTACTTGTCGGATCATTGACATAGAACACTTGTTTAGCTTGAGAGGCTAGAATGAAAGGCTCATCTTTGTACCCTACCCTATTGAGATCCACTTGCAAAAATCCTGACTTATCCATTCGTACGCCACTATTATTTTCAACCCACTTGCAACCAAATACAGAATCAAACTTCGTAATCAAACACCAAAATGCGCTCGATAACCCCAAAATATGACAAATTTGCAAATTTCGGATTTAAGTCATTCGCACTTGATATGTGCATAGCTTCAGCTACCAAGGTAACACCACTATTTTGCATAGTACTTTTATCATCCTGTTCTTTGGTATAAAATGTGTATCCATTAATTGCGTATGCGCTATAAGAAAGCACAATTACAGATGGACCATAGGCTAAACATCTCAACCTTTCTGTTACTGAAGCAGGATCTGAACGATACTTTGAATAAATATGATCTCTAAACCACGGTATGAAACTTCGATTGTGCTCTCGTACTATCCAGTTCTCATTTCTATTTGGATTTAAATCTCGGAGAACAACTTTGTGCATTTCAACAAACGGCTCAACCTCAATCTCATTGTGCAGAACATACAAGTGCACTTGATCCCGTTCGACCATTGATACTGTCACAACTTTATTTCCAATTAGCCTTTTTCCTTCTTTTTTTTCGACAATATGAGATTTGGGGAGTCCAATTGATTGAACATTTGACAAATATTCAGTACAAAACTCAACCGCTTCTTCAGCAACGTATCGCTCGGCAATACAACCCTCTGTAAGAGCGCTTTTTTAGCGCTTTCATACCCCCCCCACTGTAAGAGCGCTTTTTTAGCGTGTTTTTTAATTTTGTCTTTAGCGAAGCCTATGCCAGCGCTTTTCCTAAAAGCGCTTTCGTAGGGGTGCTGCTAAAAGCCAAATTTGGTATAGTGACATTTATAGTGCAATCCTCCAATTATTCAATCAAGGTTGGATTTTGCCTGGTTTCAACTCTAACAACATTATTCTTATTCCAACAAAATCTAAGAATGCAAATTATGTTGACATGTCAAGGCCAATTGCATTGGCTAATTTAAATTTTAAGATAATTTCAAAGATGTTAGTTGACAGGTTGCTAGTATTACACCCTTCATCATTTTCATTGAACAAATAGGGGTTCAATCATTACCGAAATATAAAAGATTGTATATGCCTTGCTTCAGAAGCTATCAATATACTCGACATCGAATCTTTTGGTGGGAATCTAGACATGAATGTGGATGTTTCTAAGATCTTTGATACTTTAAATTGAAGCTTTCTTCTTAAAGTGATCTCTAAATTTGGCTTCAATCACAAGTTTTGCTTATGCATTTCCATAATTCATAATTCTACTTATCTGTCTATTTTGATTAATGGTACAACTCACGGTTTTTCAAATTCAATAGAGGAGTGAAGCAGGGTGATCATTATTTCCTCTATTATTTTGTTTGGCTGAAGATGTCCGTAGTAGAAATATTTCCTTGCATGTAGAAGAATGGGAGTTATCTCTAATGACTGGTGTAAGACATGTCGAAGTCCTGTCTCATACTTTGTATGCAGATGATATTTTTATCTTTTGTAAAGGGAAGCTCTCTAATGTCTTAGCTCTTAACTTTTTCTTCTTCAAATATTATACTGCATATGGTCAAATTTTTTGTCAAAACAAATATACCATTTACTCATGTTCAATGTTTAATGCTAAACTTGACCTTTTTGTGGCTGCCACTTGTTTCTCAAAAGGCATTTTCCCTTTCAACTATTTAGGTGTGCCCATTTTAAAGAAAAGGTGAAAGTTTCTCATTTGCTACCTACTGTTTATGCTTAGCATGTTTCTACTCTTGGAACTACTGAAAAAGCAATTAAGAGTTTCATATGGAATAGTGAAATTAATAAGAGGAAATTAGTGATTGTGTTGTGGAAGATCCTTTGCAAGCCTTTTATTTATGAGGGCCTCAATCTTAGGTTTATCATATGTTTAAATGGAGCTAATAATTTGAAGACTTATTGGGATTTATTGACTAACACTTAACCATGAGCAAGACTATTGATGACTATAGTTATGACACCCCAAATTAATTCAATTATTAAATAATTAGAAATTTAATTATTAATTTAATTAAAGGTTTAATTATTGACATTTTTAAATTAATGGATTTAATTATTTAATTAAATAATGAAAGTGTTGGGGTGTGGAGTTGAATTGTAGGGTGTATGGAGTAAAGATCTCTACATAATCCTAATTAATTTATTTCTATTATTTGGCAAATAAAAAGGAATAAATAAAGGAATTGAGGAATAAGAGAAGGATTGGAGAAAATTAGGATTCATACTACGTGCTTTTGGAAAAGAGAAGAGAAAGAGGAGAAAAAGCCAAACGCCGAGTGGTGTATGGGCGAATCATTGATTTACGTTGTTTTCCAAAGTGTAAGCGGAACAGGGTGTGGACCTGGTTCACGATTGGTACCACATGCATTTGAGTCTGCATTGTATATGTAATTATAACATGTTAGGATGGTTTCCAGTGTTATAATTGCATTGTTTGTTGTTGTTGGCATAATGATCAGTGTATTCGTATTTATGAATCGTATGCTAATGCTGCTAATAAGGGTGGATTAACGAATTGGTTGTTTTATTGTTTTTGAGAAATGTATAATGCATTTTAATCTTGATGAAATCTCACCCTTACTTTAATGATTTCAGATTGAGGAGTATAGCTGCTCGAAAATTGGTGAGGACAGCTTTTAGAGTTGTGCTACTTAGTTAGTCCGCGTGTCAGTGTCATGCTCTGGTAGTTGTAACACTGGGGAACGATTGATCGGAATTTTATGGATTTAAAATTGTTTCCTTTTGGTTTATGTTTTGGAATAATTATTGATTGAATTATTCCTGATTTATATGTTATATTCCGCTGTTTAAACATAATCCTTGGTTTTTCGTTTCCTTTCATAAGTTCTTAAGTAATTAAGGCATGTTCACTGTTTTTGGTTATTTGAATTATTTAAAATTGTGATGCCCTTGATGTTATGTTTAAAACTCTGATTAAAATTATATAAATCGCGGGTAAATTAGAAGGGGTGTTACAATAGTGGTATCAGAGCATAGTCGGTCGTGTGACCAGTGTCTTAATGTCATTATCCCTTTGTATGCGACAAGTGTGTACAACACTATCGGTACTTGTTGCTTTCCTGATTGCTTATTGCAGGAGTAGTGTGAAACTAAGTGGGGGAGAGGAGATGCTTCCCGGATATGTTCTAATTGTAAGTTATTGGTATGAGGTACTGCTTGATAAGACAGTGCAAGAGTGGTTAGAGTTGTTGGAATCGTTTGGACCGTGAGTCATAGTTGGAAGTGCAAAAAGGTGAGTATGATTCTGAGAACAAGAAGTGTTGGTAATGATGATTTATACTCTAGTATGATTATTAGATGTCTATTGACAAATTAAGGACTTGATCACCCTTAATCTCTTGTTGATAGTAGATGGAATCGTATTGGATGGTATACAATTGTCTTGCTATCTAAATGGAGCATATAGTGATGAATATGAATGAAGTTTGGTAGAAGCTTGTGAACCATATGAGTTGACGAAGACTCTAATAAGGACAATGAATTAGGATTGATGATCAGAGTTGCACAGTTGTTAATGATGGTGTGGTAGTGTTTATGTTGTGTTCTTCGACGAAAGCGAAAGGAAAAGCTAAGAGTGATGAATTGCCTGTTGTGAATGAATTCCCATAAGTGTTTCCGGAAGATGTTAGTGAGCTGCCACCTGAGGGAGAAGTGGATTTTACTATAGATTTGATTCCTGGAACTAGTCCGGTGTCGATGGCGCTTTACCGCATGTCGGCATCTGAATTGTCTGAGTTGAAGAAGCAGTTAGAGGGATTGCCTGAGAAGAAGTTTATTCGGCCTAGTGTTTCGTCGTGGGGTGCTCCTGTGTTATTGATTAAGAAGAAGGAAGGTACAATGAGACTGTGTGTTGATTATAGGCAGTTGAACAAAGTGATAATTAAGAATCGATATCCATTGCCGAGGATTGATGATTTGATGGATCAACTGGTTGGAGTTTGTGTATTCAGTAAGACTGATTTGAGATCTGGATATCATCAGATTCGTGTTAAGACGGAAGATATTCAGAAAACTGCGTTTAGAACGAGGTATGGACATTATGAGTATTCTGTTGTGCCGTTTGGAGTTACTAATGCACCTGGTGTTTTCATGGAATATATGAACAGAATATTTCATCCGTATCTTGATAAATTTGTGGTGGTATTTATTGATGACATTCTGATATATTCAAAGAATGATGAAGAACATGCAGAACATCTTAGAATTGTGTTGGAACTATTGAAAGAGAAGAAGTTGTATGCGAAGTTGTCTAAATGTGATTTCTGGTTAAGTGAAGTAAGCTTTCTTGGTCATGTGATTTCCAAGAACGGTATTGTTGTTGATCCTACGAAGGTAGAAGCGGTACCTCAGTGGGAAGCGCCGAAGAATGCTTTTGAAATCCGTAGTTTTTTTGGTCTTGCAGGTTATTACAGAAAGTTCATTGAAGGATCTTCGAAGTTAGCTTTGCCGTTGACTAAGTTAACAAGAAAGGGTCAGGTGTTTGTTTGGGATTCTGATTGTGAGAAAGGATTCCAAGAATTGAAGAAGAGGTTGACTAGTGCTCTGATTCTGATTTTGCCGAATCCGACAGAATCTTTTGTTGTGTATTGTGATGCGTCATTGATGGGTTTAGGTGGTGTTTTGATGCAAGATAAGCAGGTTGTGGCTTATGCTTCGAGACAATTGAAAGTTCATGAAAGGAATTATCCGACTCATGATTTAGAGTTGGCAGCAGTAGTATTTGTTTTGAAATTATGGAGGCATTACTTGTATGGTTCTCGATTTGAGGTATTCAGTGATCATAAGAGTCTGAAATATCTCTTCGATCAGAAAGAGTTGAATATGAGGCAGAGAAGGTGGTTAGAATTTCTCAAGGATTATGATTTTGGTTTGAATTACCATCCTGGTAAGGCAAACGTTGTTGCAGATGCATTGAGTAGGAAGTCCTTGCATATGTCTATGTTGATGGTGCGTGAACTGGAGTTGGTTGAACAGTTCAGAGACTTGAGTTTGGTATGTGAGACTACTTCTGGTAGTGTTAAATTGGGAATGTTGAAGTTGACTAGTGGTATTCTTGAGGAAATTCGAACTGGGCAGGAATCTGATGTTGGTTTGGTGGATAAGTTGACATTGATTAACCAAGGTCAAGGAGGTGAATTCCGAATTGACGAGAACAGTGTTATGAGATTTGGTGACAGAGTTTGTGTTCCGGATATTGCAAAACTTCGGAAGAGTATTTTGGAAGAAGTACATTGTAGGGGATTGAGTATTCATCCCGGTGCTACTGAGATGTACCACGACTTGAAAAAGTTATTCTGGTGGCCTGGAATGAAAAAGGAAATTGCTGAGTTTGTTTATGCTTGTTTGATTTGTCAGAAGTCAAAGATTGAACATCAGAAACCGTCAGGGTTGATGGAACCGTTGTTTGTTCCGGAATGGAAATGGGATGGCATTTCTATGGATTTTGTATCTGGTTTGCCAAGGACAGCGAAGAATTGTGATTCTATTTGGGTTATTGTTGATCGATTGACAAAATCTGCTCACTCTATTCTGATAAGAATGGATTATCCTATGGAGAGGTTGGCAGAATTGTATGTTGAGAAGATTGTGAGCTTGCATGGTATTCCTTCTAGTATTGTGTCGAATTGAGATCCGAGGTTTACGTCTAAGTTTTGGTCGGGGCTGCAAGAAGCTTTGGGTACTAAGTTGCGATTGAGTTTCGCTTATCATCCGCAGACAGATGGTCAGACGGAAAGAACAATTCAGTCGTTAGAAGATTTGTTGAGGGCTTGTGTGTTGGAGAAAGGTGGAGCTTGGGATAGTTATCTACCATTGATTGAGTTTACCTACAACAATAGTTTTCATTCGAGTATTGGTATGACTCCGTTTGAGGCATTGTATGGTAGGAGGTGTCGTACACCGTTGTGTTGGTACGAATCTGGAGAAAGTGTTGTGATTGGACCAGAGATTGTCCAACAGACTTCAGAAAAGATCAAGATGATTCAGGAGAAGATGAGAACTTCTCAGAGTCGTTAGAAGAGTTATCATGATAAGAGGAGGAAAGATCTTGAGTTTAGTGAAGGAGATCATGTGTTTATGCGAGTTACTCCGATGACTGGTATTGGTCGAGCTTTGAAGTCAAAGAAGTTGACTCCGCGTTTTATTGGTCCGTATCAGATTACCAAGAAGGTTGGAAGAGTCGCTTATCAGATTGCTTTACCACCGTCACTTGCGAATTTACATGATGTCTTCCATGTATCTCAATTGAGGAAGTACATTGCTGATCCGTCTCATGAGATTCAGGTAGATGATATACAGGTGCGAGATAATCTGACTGTTGAAGCATTACCTGCGAGAATTGAGGATCGGAAAGTGAAGCAATTGCGTGGTAAAGAGATAGCATTGGTGAAAGTAGCTTGGGGAGGACCAGCAGGTGGAAATGTAACTTGGAAACTGGAGAGCCAGATGAAGGACTCGTATCCCGAACTTTTCATCTGAGGTATGTTTTCGAGGACGAAAACTCTTTTTAGTAGGGGAGAGTTGTGACACCCCAAATTAATTCAATTATTAAATAATTAAAAATTTAATTATTAATTTAATTAAAGGTTTAATTATTGGCATTTTTGAATTAATGGATTTAATTTTTAATTAAATAATGGAAGTGTTGGGGGTGTGGAGTTGAATTGTAGGGTGTATGGAGTAAAAATCTCTACATAATCCTAATTAATTTATTTCTATTATTTGGCAAATAAAAAGGAATAAATAAAGGAATTGAGGAATAAGAGAAGGATTGGAGAAAATTAGGATTCATACTACGTGCTTTTGGAAAAGAGAAGAGAAAGAGGAGAAAAAACCAAACGCTGAGAATTCAAAGATTCATCGCGAGGTAAGGGGGGATTGAATCTGATTTTTATGCCTTATAGGTTTTGAGAATCGATAGAATAATTCAATCCGTTAGGAATCTCGAATTGGAATAATTGAATATGCCCTAATGTTATAATTCGACGTAAAACCTTGATTGTGATTGGTATGAACGGTGAATTTGTGTAATATGATTCTAGGATGATTAAAAAACATGTTTCTGTGATCAAAAGTATGTAAAATTGCATGAATAAATTCTGTTTTTTGATGATATGAGGTTTGGTGATGATTGGATTTAATGGAAATTCGTAACAGTGCAGAAAAACTGAGTTTTTGGTGAAAAACAACAGTATGAGTCGACACATAGCTTTATGGGTCGATGCAAGCAGCAAAATTTTGGAAAACCAGAGGCGTGGAAAACACTTGCATCGATACATAGAGTCATGCATCGACTCATAGGGCAAAATCTGCACTCTTGTATCGACACAAGAGAGTTATGTGTCGACTCAAGTAGTTTTTGTATCGACACAAGAGGGCTATGGATCGATGCATACTGAAGAAACTTTGAAAAATGGAAAATTTTATTACGTATGAGTCGACACATACGTGTTTTGTGTCGACACAAGCAGTCTATGTGTTGACACATGGGGTTTTGGATCGATGCATACTGTGTTTGGGTTGAAACATGAATTTTTGTAAAACGATTTCGAGCATATCTTTTTAACCGTAACTCCGATTTAGGCATAGTTGGTATCGTTGGAAAGCTTAGAATGAGTACTATCTAATAATAATAATTTCAAAACCAGTAATTGAGATCTGGAAGAATTAATATAGTTTCCGTAGTAAGAATACGTTGTAATTTCGTGGGTATTCATTGCGTATACTTGCTGTATGTTAATTCTATGTATGGAGATTAACGTTATGTTCATGATTTCACTGTTGGCATGTGTTATTGTTGTTGTTATTCATGGATGGAATAATGTTGTATGTTCATATTATGTATTGAATTTTTGCATGCTTCTGATGTGCATGCATAAGCATTGTTGATGATTCATTCCCATTGTGCGGAATTGAACTTGCAGGGCCAATAAACTTACCTAATGGACAAAGGTGGTGAGGATAGATTCTTGACCCAGTGGTGTATGGGCGAATCATTGATTTACGCTGTTTTCCGAAGTGTAAGCGGAACAGGGTGTGGACTTGGTTCACGATTGGTACCACATGCATTTGAGTCTGCATTGCATATGTAATTATAACATGTTAGGATGGTTTCCAGTGTGATAATTGCATTGTTTGTTGTTGTTGGCATAATGATCAGTGTATTTGTATTTATGAATCATATGCTAATGCTGCTAATAAGGGTGGATTAACGAATTGGTTGTTTTATTGTTTTTGAGAAATGTATAATGCATTTTAATCTTGATGAAATCTCACCCTTACTTTAATGATTTCAGATTGAGGAGTATAGCTGCTCGAAAATTGGTGAGGACAGCTTTTAGAGTTGTGCTACTTAGTTAGTCCGCGTGTCAGTGTCATGCTCTGGTAGTTGTAACACTGGGGAACGATTGATCGGAATTTTATGGATTTAAAATTGTTTCCTTTTGGTTTATGTTTTGGAATAATTATTGATTGAATTATTCCTGATTTATATGTTATATTTCGCTGTTTAAACATAATCCTTGGTTTTTCGTTTCCTTTCATAAGTTCTTCAGTAATTAAGGCATGTTCACTGTTTTTGGTTATTTGAATTATTTAAAATTGTGACGCCCTTGATGTTATGTTTAAAACTCTGATTAAAATTATATAAATCGCGGGTAAATTAGAAGGGGTGTTACAATAGTAAAGAGATCCTTTGGTTTCATTAGGTACCATATTCCCCCCCTTTGGTCCAATAAAACGTCTTAGCTGAATGTGATACATGGCAATTCGGTTTGGCTCCCCGAGAATGGTTCTACAGTGTGAAGACCCTATTTTATCTTTTGTTGCTTTCCTCACAAGCAATTGATTCTAAGGTAGATGAGTTTATTGTTAACAACGAGTGGTTATTTCCTCCTAATCGACAACTTAAGCGTACATGAGAGACTTGTAGATTGTACACTTCTTTCATATTTTTCTGTTATCTCAAATTTATAAAGAGGATAATAGTTGCCCAGACTCCTTTACTAATTTAGATTTGACATCTATTTTTCTCTGTTTAGTTCACTCTATTCGTAGAAGCATTAGAACTAACTATATAAAAAATAGACTTGGATTACCGTTATATAAGTTTTTCTTTTAAGAGGTTTTGGTTTGACCCCGTCATCTTTTTTATACATAATCTACTTTTTAATTCATTTGGAAATTCAAACAAAATAAATTAATATTAAGATTTAATATACTCTTAATCTTTATCTTACATAAAAATTAAAATTGAATATTTTATATAAATTAAAATGGAATATTTTATATTAATTAAAATGGAATACTTTATATAAATTAAAATTAAAATTAACTCATAATTTTAGTATAAATAAATTATTAATAATTATAAATTTGTTTATTTTCAGGGATAATTCAACATTGATAAAAAAACATAAATATTTAATTGTTGATTTTAACATTAGTTTCATAATAAATTTCAAAAAATTTCTTAAAACATCGTATAAAAATCAAATATTTTAATCACAATAGATAAAAAGGAAAGTCTCATTTTAACATTTGTATTAAGGCTCATGTTGGTCCTATCCAATTTGAATCATGAAGTAAAATATATGTTTTTAAAATTGCTAAAATATCTCTGACAAAAGAAATCTAAAAGATATCATATTATTTTAATATTTATTTTTTAATTATTAATTTATAAATATCAATAAACTATTTACATTAATATATAAATATAAATAAATGTTACGATATGAACTAAATACAAATATGTTACACCATTTAACTTAATTAGCATTACCAAACCATCCATATTAACCATATTGTTTATATTACTAATAATTTTAAAAAATAAATTAATTTTTTATAAATTATTATTTATAAAATTTAATTCATAAATAAATTACATTGTCTATAAATTAAATTTATAATATAATAAATTTTATTATTTATCAATAGTTATTTATCTATATTGATAATTTCTATAATAATAATAATAATAATAATAATAATAATAATAATAAAATTTACTATACTATGAATTTAATTCATATAAACTTTATTAACAAATACAGTACAATGTAAAGAGTTTTTGTATTTTGAGTAAATCAAAATAGTTTTTCTTTATCATAACTATCTTAAAAGTTACACCTATAAGTATATTTACAAATTAATCACTTATACTAATTATTATTATTATTATTATTATTATTATTATTATTATTATTATCTTTTTACTATGAATTTTAGTTTAATTTTTATACTATTTATTATTTACATTGTTATTTATTTATTTAATTATAAATACTATTAATTATATATCACACCTATCTTTAAATTGATTTTTATATTATTAATCATTTATACTATGAATACTATTATTATTTGAATTTGTTAATTTATTTACAAATTAACTTAAGAAACCCTCCTACAACTTCACAATTTTATTTGGAGAATAATTCATCTAGACATAGTTCTTAGACAAAAAAAAAAGACTTAGGGAGTGAGTGGAGGTTCTCATATCTAAGATAGGTTTCTTAGGTAGAAGGGTCATTGGGTAGGGATTAAGTGATGAGTGTAAATAAGGATGTTTAGCTCTGAATTAATACTGCTAATAGTTGACTTCATCCCTGACTTAAGATTTCAAACACTCCAAGGTTCCTTGCAAATATTTCAAATACTCCAAGGGATTTTTCACTTGAGTAAATCCGATTGCACACTATCAACACAAGATCACCGATTCTATCACCCAATTCTTGCTACTTCCTTAAAAATATTTCAAACACTCTAAGGTTTCGTGAAAATATTTTAAGCACTCCAAGGATTTTTCATATGGATGAACTTTTGAACGATCTTGCACAAAAACCCCCAATTCAACAAATGATTTTGGAGGACAGACCCGATGTTTTTTCCCGGATTAAGATCCCTACAAACCTCAACCAAAACCCATTGGAAATCTTAGTGGGCTTAAATATCTCTACACCCCCACCTATTACTACTTGTATCACCAAAATAAGCCCAACACAAATATTCTACTAACATTCTACAATTTCTAATATTATTAATCAACTAATATTATTATTACTAATATTAAATCAACTTAATTAATCAACTAACAACTCGACAACTTAAATCAACATTTCACAACTTCGACCATTATCCATAAAATATTCGAAAATATTTAATTAAATAAATTATTAAATATTGGGCGTTACATGAAGCGCTTGAAACTAAGGACGCTTGGAAAAGTTTTCTACAATGGATTGCAAAAGCATATAATCATCTGGATTCAAGGTTTGTTTTATTGCAAATTTTTGTACCCAAAATATTTTTGATTATTCATATTAATTGTCTTACTTTTTATTTTCACCAAAAACAAATGCATGCAAGATTCATAGAGAATATTCTTGCACCTAACATTTTTACCTTCGCATATATTCAATAATTTGAAGATCTAAAGTCTACATCTTGAGGGAATTTCATTTTTATCTAGATCCCAAGAAATTTTGTTTTTATTTTAATTTTAATAATCTAGATAAACAATGTGATATTCAGGGTAAATATTGTAACAATTTTTGAAAACAAATAATAATCATACCCCTTAATTATTTTGATGCCACGGTTCATGTTTTTACTTTTTATGACGACCTTATTCACCTCACATCTAGTGTCGAGGTAAAACATATTTTATGTCTGACATCACAAGCACTATTTGTAGTAGTGAGCCTACTCATGAACATGAGCCATTTCTCAAACCTCCTCTAATAGATCGGCATTATCATGGAGATCGACTTGGTTGTCGTCTTCATCGTAGTGAGCTCTCTTCCATGTATGGGTGTTGATCTCACTGGTAACATTACATCATAATTATATACCATCATGAAATGGGTTTCCTTAGTAGTGAGTGTGGTATGGTATGGTATGGTATGACAAAAATGTCTTACGTAGTTGCTTGACGTATGATCCTTTAGCTTCATCCAACTTTTTCCTCATCCCTAAAAGTACTATTTTGTTGGCGGCTTTGTCTTTTCCATTCATATGAGGGTGCTAGACTAAGGAAAACTTGTTTTGGATGCCCACATTTGAACATAATTGACCACTATGGAACTAGCGAACTAGGTGTTATTGTCTGAGATGATAACCTGGGGTAGCCCAAAGTGGAAAATGATATTTTTCCAGTACAAATGTCTTACTTTTTTCGCTGTAATTCTAGCCATTGCTTCAACCTCAATCCATTTAGAAAATTAATCCACCCTCACGATCCAAAATATTAGTTGTCTCGAAGCCAAAGCAAATGGGCCTATGATGTCCACACCCCACTAGAAGAAAAGCCAGGGGAGATAATTGATTTGAGCAAGTTAGTTGAGGCATGTATGAATGGTGCATAGATCTGACATTTCTCCAAACGCTCAAAAAAATGGGCGTTGTCATACATATTAGAGGAATGATACAAATTATCCTCCTAAAATAATGTAACACAAGCCAAAATAAAATCTAAAGAAGAGAGATGAAGATGGAGAAATGATCAAGCTCAAATGCAAAAAGATTGAATCTTTACTTCAATTATTCTTTTCATGATACCTTGAGACAAACCTATCATTAATCCAAAGTGCCATAAATGATTAGATGATCATCTAATGGTAGATTTAAAATGAATAAATTTCATCAAGCATCAATCCAAAAATAATTGAATAATGTGAAACGTCATAAAATGGAATGAACAATGATTCTTCTATGGTTAGTGTTGTTGAACCTTTAGTAGTAGCTAAGGCAAACTCTGATGACAATAGTTCACAATCATAATATGTTGATGCAACTCAAGTAACTGAATTTGAAGACATTATTAAAGACATTGCACTTTTGAACCATGATATGTAGTTTATATGTAATTATTGGGCTAATTTAGCTGAAGAGATTTGGGAGGATATTGAAGATTAAACATATATATTTGAACAAGACTTCCAAATGGTGTTGTTCAAATCAAATAAGAAGAAATCGAGACAAAACTCTAAGGCTAATAACTATGCAACCAAAACAAAATCTGGTACTTTTAAGCCTTTTCCATTAAGTGTTTATACTGGAAAATCATATGTCTTACCAATGGACCAACTAAATTGGCCCTTAAAAATCTCCTTAAGTAGAATAAATTTGGTTTGTATTTCCTTTATGAACCATGAATCAATCACTTTTCTTTTCCTCCAAGTTTTTTTGACTAATTACATTTGAAGTTATTTTCCTTGAACATTGGGCAAAGCCTATTTCCCAACCTTTGATGCCTTTATTCTAAAGACATTAATCCCATGGTGGTAAATAGTCCAAATCAATATGTAGAAAAAAATGGAGATAGGGAATAATTTTTTTGTCATTGAAACCGTTTACGCCTCAACATCCTACCTAGATAGAAGATATTTGTGATATGATCTCTCCAAACTTATTGCAGATTAAGTTTGTGATACGGTGAACTGACTTTGTAGGATTTTTGTATCCAAATATGCGGATAGCAAGAGTCGCCACCGACTTTTATTTTTATCCAATTAAGGGAAGGTAAAAGTAACAGAAAAAGACCTTCGTTAGATTTTGAGTTCGGGAGAATGGTTATGAAAAGGGAAGGTAGTAGCACCCCTTTCCATCCGTAGTTATCTACGGGCTCTTAGTTGCTCTAGATTACCTTTTAAAATTTGCTTTCTGTGTGTTTGAAAAAATATTTTGAAAAAGGGCATTTCGCTTTGACTTTGTAATGATTCATGTAGGAATGTATACAAAGTGTTCGGAAATGTTTCGTTTTGAAAAGAGTTTTGAACTTTGAAAAAGAGTGTGTGGTGTGAAAAGCATTTGATAGAGCGAGCAACTAAAAGACTTATTTACCCACTCAGAATTGGTCGTTTTTGTACTTCTACGTTCCTTTAGAATAGCGCTAGCCATACCATTAGTTAGTAGGTAGCTCCATTCGTTGGATGTAAACGGGACATTCGAAGGGACATCGGATGGTCATAGAAGGCAACTTGTAGGAAGCATCCTAGCACATTCGAAGGGACTATCATCATTTTTCGTAGGCGACAATCGAGGGTCAAGATCATGTATTCGAAGGCGACATCGTGGGTCTTATGATCTTTGTATCGAAGGGACTATGATGATTTGTTTGGAAGGCAACGGTGCTAGAATACCTCTACGTTCGAGGGACATGACCATTTTTGAATTCGTAAGGCAACGAGAGCGAATTACCCTAAGGGGTGCGTGTGTGAAAGAAGTGTTTTGATTTCGGAATATGTTATCTTGAAATTAATGGGCTATGTTCATTGTTATCTTGCCATACACGCCTAATTACTAGCAATTGATAGGGTGCGGAAAGTAAAATGCGGAATGTAAAGGCGGAAATGTAAAGGTGCGGAAAGTAAAACCTACGCTATTACATGGCTTTGGGGCAGATACATAATTTAAAATGCGGAAAATAAAGTCCTAAATTAAACTATTACATCCCATGAGCAATTACATTATTGGAAAAATAGAATGATAAAAAGAAAACGTCCGAATCGGAGCAACCTGTGAAAGAATAAGAAAATCGGGAAATATGATGAAATCGAATAAGAGAAAAAATGTTAGAAAAATGCAATTTTTAATATGGGAAAATTACTACATGCTGGAAATAAGATAAGTAAGCTAAAATAATTTTTTGGGATTTTTTAGATGCATTTTAGTAATTAAAAACTAATTTACAATGATTTAAATGCTAAAATAAAAATAAAAATAAATATGCATTCAAAAAGATATTTTTAAATTTATTAAATTAAATAAAGGTTTTCAGAATATAAATGTGAAAATAAAATATTTTTTGGTAATTTTTTAATGCAGAATAAAAATTATGAAAAGAATTAAAAATATAATGAAAATATTAAAAATAGGAAAATATAGAAAATATGCAAGTTTGGAAAAGGAATGACAAAACTGGTGCTGGAGAGGATCGAACAAGGGACCCTTGAGGGTATCTGGCAACAGGGAACGCTCTTACCACTACGCCATGTGGCTCTTTGTGTTATGGAACGAAAACGTAGGATGAAGAGCAACACGCGTCGCCGTCTGGGTAAGTCAAAGCACGATCAGCATGGTGGGGTCCTCGCTGGATTAATGAACGAATCAGAGATCGCCATAGAGCCACGCAAGCCCACGCCGGAGTCAAAGTTTTCAACGACGCCGGAGCCCTAGCTCCGGTCGTCTTCTCCGATTGCCCAAACCTGCAAACTGGAAAAATACGCAAGATAAATAATTCTAAGGTACCCTACCCCCCTAAATCGAGGGCTGCGAACACGATGGTGCCATTAGTTTGCCCTGAAAACGCCTGTATCAACCGGTTCAATTCAAACAGTTCAAAATGCCCTAGCTATGGTGATTTGAGTTCTACACGTCTACGCTTGCATGTAAGGCTTCATTCATGACCTAACAAGCATCCTGGATCGATACAAACACACAAGAAACGTTAACAATGCATGAATAATGAAATTCGAATTTCAAAATATACCAAATCGGAGTGAGGTACTGGGCACGATTCTGGATGGATTGGCTTCGAGCAAGAGTTGATTCTGAATCCTGGGAACCTCTTGAGCACGATGGAAAGGCTGGAAGAGGTTGGGAAAGGCTGAAATTTGAAATTCGAATTTCCAAGAATCTTGAAAATTTTTGCAAGAGTTTGGGTTTGTTCTTTGGCTAGGGTTTTCGTTCTTTGTCTTGTGTGTACTGCTGGGTATTTATAGAGAGTTTTGGAAAAGAAAAACCAAGGAAAAAAGATTGGAAATTGAATGTGCAAATATTTTCCAATAAATAAAATCAAATTTCTTTAAAAACTTGATTTTTTCTTTCCATATGCAAGCTATCACGATTTGGCAAGAGTGGTGGGCTTTCTTGGTCATTAAGAAAGATATAAATCCAACTTATTTGAAAAAGAAACTTAATTTTCATATTTTACATAATTTATTTTTGAATTAAATGTTATAAAATTCAAATATAAATCATGAAAATAGAAAATCACCAATGCCAAGCATTTATGGGTCAAGAATATTGTCATGAACAAGTTTGGATCAAAAGATTATAGGCCCATTTGGAAAATTTTGCATTTTGACCAAAATGTCCTTTTGTGCAATTGTCCAAAATTGCCCAACTTCTGAATGGTGCATCTTGCTCAATTCTCCACATTTTTGAGTGTTATTGGACTTTTTGGAAAGCTCTAAGAGTCCTCTAAACAATGTCTTTGGTTTCATCTCAATTGGAGTTATCATGCTCAATATATCTTCAAAACAAAAAGTTGACTTTTTGTTGACTTTGAAAATGACCTGTAATGTTTTGAGCTATACCTCTCAAATGAAGCATTTTTTGGACATTCTTGTGAGACATGAAGTTGTAGAGAATTGAATTTCCTTCAAAATGAGCTTTGGTGGGAAAATTTCTGAGAAAGTATGAGAAAGTTATGATCAGTCAAAGTTCAGTTGACTTTTCACCTAGAAACCCTAATTTAGAAAGTTTGACTTTTGAGCAAATCTTGAGTTTTCTTGATGAATCATGATCAACCCTTGATCAAATGATGAATGTAACTTCAAAATGAGGATGTTGACCAAAAATCATAAGTTTTGACTGTATGTTGACCACAGTTGACTTTTTGTCCAATACACCCGATTTTCAACCATCTGAGCAATTGTCTGAGGAAACTTGACTTGTGAAGCTTGAAACTTGACATGGAGAATCTTTGAAGCATATGAGGAGGCATGAAGACCATTGGAGATGTTGGAAATCCATCTTGACTTGAGAGATACCAAACCCTAGTTTGGGTTGATTGTCTAGGAGAGAGTTTGTCTGATCAACTCTTGAGGAATCCTTGAGTAGGGGTGTATGAAATCTCTTGAATAGATGGAGGGCAAATTTTGGGGTATGACAGCTGCCCCTGTTCAATCGTCTTGTACTGGAAGGTTAGATTGACATGCTTGTCTTTCGTGACCTGAAGGTAGAAGATGATTGAACACTCGAGTACACCTGAAAATTTGCACTCGCGGTTGGCTGATGATGCGGGAACGGGCTTACAGATGCCGTTTGGAGAAGCTGGTGAATGAGTCGTACGCTAGACTCGAGATTATTGATAAGAGAACTGACGGGGATGGGCTTAAGATGCCATCGGGAAAGGTCAATGCTGGGGAGTGAGCCGTACGCCAGGCTCGGGATTATTGATAGGAGGAGCGCTGGAAAGTGAGTCGTACGCTAGGCTCCGTAGATGTTTCTGGAAAGAGTATGGAGATGGGCTTAAGATGCCATCCGAGGGGAGTCGTACGTTAGACTTCGTGTTCACTTTGAATGAAGTTATTGGTCTGTATTGATTTTTAACCATATATGCAGCATTCTGAAAGTGAAGCACTGTTGATAAGTAGTCGGAGATGGGCTTAAGATGCCATCCAAGGCAACTGAGTCGTACGCTAGACTCTGTAGTTGCTGTTGATAATAAGGAATCAGAATAAATCTCCGTGCTGATTACTCTGAGGGGAATAGTAGTTGGCAAGAATGCGGATAGCTTCCCTGTTGTGCATCGGGTGTTGATCCATTGCCTGTTATCGGAGGATAACCAGAGGCGGTCTTTTGGATAGTTTTCCCGTCGATTCGGGGCTTAATCCTGGACCAGTCGTCGGAGGACAACCAAGGGCGGTCTTTCAAATAGTTTTCCCGTCGATTCGGGGCTTAATCCTGGACCTGTTTGCGTCAGAAGTGACTATTACCTGTTTTGGAGAAAACAAGAGAAACTTTGATAGAATATTCGTTAGTCTTATGCAAAGTATGATGCATGACAGTGTATATGAATGACATATGCATGAATTATGACTTTATGAGTAATGTATGAATGATAAATGTTGTGATATTTCAAAACATATCCATCTTGAAGAAGATGCGGATGTTCTGTTTGAAGATTTCTGACTTCTGCTTGGGGAATTGTGTAGGTGAGAACCCCGCTTTGGAAGGAGAAGAAAGATATCCTGGATTCCTCCGATGCACTATCTGACCCGGTCTTGGGCCTAGATATTGTTGAGGGAGGTAGAGACTGAGAAACTCGTTGTTGGAGATCTCATATATGGACCCTGCTGAAGAGAATCTGGGAGGCGATCCGTTGGGGACCTTGTATGTAGATCCTGCTGAGAAAATTTAGGAGGCGCTCTACTGGGGATTCCGAGTGTAGACCTCGCTGGAGAATACGATGGTTGTTGAGAGACCGGGTCAGAAGAGTCTGGAGCCCGTTGTGATCTCTGGCTGGGGGATGAGGGGAATGACTGAGAGATACCCGCTGGGGATAAACACCTTGACTGGGGGTGAAGTGTTACTGCTTGGAGACTGACGTATACTCCGCTGGGGAAGGCGTGTTGTGAGTGACACCTTTGTGGGGATCATGCTCTGTGGGGAAATGCATTGGTGACTTTCGTCGTCATCTCAATTCCTAGAGCCTGTAGTAACCACTTTTGTATGTTCACTTTTCGCATGTTTGTGAAGAGATTCTTATTGTCAAATGCATATAATCATTCAAAGCAAACGTTGGACTTATTGCAAACGACAATAGTGAAATATGTAAAGAGAAAGAATTTGTATTCATTTGGAATGTGGCATATGGCCAAGTAGTTTGTACACAAGAAAGGTAAAAAGCTATGCGGAAACAATCTCGTTAAGTTCCAACTATGCTAGTACTCATATATTTCAACTATCTCATCTCCTTGCTGTCAGTAGAAAGTGAGTGAATTGATCTTCGCCATTTGAATCTTGAATGCTGATAGTAGTCTGGAAGTAGGTGATCTGGACGAGACATAGTCGTACGCTTAAGTCCCTAACTTTTGCCTAGACCGCCCTTCGGTTTTCGCCACCGATACCCTTTTGCCCAAGCCGCCTTTTCGTGTTTTCGACTTGCCGTGTACATGTTTTGTATATATCCTTAACTTTTGCCCGAACCTTTTGGTTCGCCAGATGCCCTTATTTTTGCCTAGGCCACCGACCTAGCGGGTCTCTTTATGCGTAGTATTTTTGACTATGTCTGCGTTCACGTGGTGTGGGAAGTCTTCACCATCCATGGTGCTAAGTATCATAGTCCCCGGAAAATACTGTCTTGACTAAAATGGTCCCTCGTAGGTGGGAGTCCATTTGCCCTCGGATCACCTTGTGGAAGAATGATGCGCTTGACTACTAGATCACCGACTTGGTAGACTCGTTTGACCTTCTTGTTAAATGCTTTGATCATTCGTTTCGATAAATCATCCATGGCGGATGGATGCGAGTCGTTCTCATCAATCAAATTAACTGGTCAAGGCGAGTTTGGACCCAATCGCCTTCGCCTAACTCGCCTCGGAGGACTCGGTTGAGGGTATCCGAACCTCGATGGGTAAGACGGCTTCCATACCGATACAAGAGAGGGGGTCGCCTGATGTTCGTCGGCGCGATAACCATGAAGAGCAAATGGTAACATCTCATGCCAATCTTTGTAAGTCACCGCCATCTTCGTATGATTTTCTTAATGTTCTTGTTGGCGGCTTCCATCGCGCCATTCATCTTAGGCCGATATGGAGAAGAATTGTGATGCTTGATCTTGAACGCATGAGTTCGGTGATCATCTTATTGTTGAGATTGGAACCGTTATCGTGATAATCCTTTCAGGTGCCATACCGACGATAAGATTATGCTTGACGAATCGAGCCACAACATTCTTGGTAATGATGCATACGAGGCGCCTCTACCCACTGGTGAAATAATCTATTGCCACAAGGATGAAACGATGTCCATTGGAAGCCGTGGGCTTAATTTCTCCAATCATGTCAATGCCCCACATTGCAAAAGGCCAAGGAGAAGTTAAAACATTCAGAGGTACTGGAGGTACATGTACTTTATCGGCATAAATCGGCATTTGTGACAAGATCGAGCGCAATCGACTTCCATGGTAGACCAATAGTAACTGTTCTCAAAATCTTCTTAGCCATGGTGTGTCCAGAAGTGGGTACCAAATTCGCCGTAACTCTTCCATGATACGCCTTTTTTCGTCTACACGGAGTAAGCATCATCGTGGTTGCGCTTGTATAAAATCTAGAAAGAATTTGAAGCGAATCTTCTCATGAACTTCTTATCATTAACAGATGCCCTGCTGGATATTCCGAGTCTCAAGATACCTCTTCACATCATAGTACCAAGGTTTCTCTTCCGTATCAAGCTCATAACAATACTGGTTCCTCGAACTTCTCAATGATGATCTAGGAGCCTCGTTGTCCCATCGACCTTGAACATAGATGACATAGTAGCTAATGCGTCGCCAACCGATTCTCTTCGTGGAATGTGATTGAAAGTGATTTCTTCAAGTAGGAATCAAACTCAAAACATGCTCCCGATATGAATGAGATTCGGATGCTTCGATCCCACTCGCCTTTATCTGATCACTAAAAGGAGTCTCCATACACTCGTAAGAACTTGATTCTTAAGTCAATAGCGACTTTAAGACCCATGATGCACGCCGTACTCGGCCATGTTGTTCGTGCAACTGAAACATAATCTGGCGGTGAAAGGAGTATGTCCGCTGCGGGGATGTAATGATGGCGCCAATGCCATTGCCAAGCGTTTGAGGCTCCATCGAAGACCATAGTCCATCGGGTCCTTGTTCGGGTCCTTCGTCTGGCCGGTTCTTATAATCTGTAACTAGTAGAACATCCTCATCTCGAAATTGAACTGCATAGACGATAGTCATCTACGCTTGATGAGCCAAATGATCGGCTACCACACTTCCTTTGATCGCTTCGAGAAGTGTCTTGGATGTCATATTCGGTCAAGATCATTTGCCATCTTGCAATTCTTCCGAGAGAGCTGATTTCTCAAATATGTATTTTATCGGATCCATCTTGAAATCAACAAGGTAGTGTGAGTCAACATATCTGTCTTAGTCGGTGAGCCAAGCGTTGCAAGTTTTCTCTGTGAGTATCTTGTTTCACCGGTAAACTTTTGCTAAGGTAGTATATTGCATGCTCTTTTCGACTGACTCGTCATGTTGCCCCAACACACACCCCATTGAATTCTCTAACACGGTCAAGTACATGATAAGAGGTCTTCCTTGGTGGCATCGGGATAGGAGGATTTTGTAGGTACTCCTTGATTTTGTCAAAAGCGATCGGCAATCGTTCCATTCCACTACTTGATCTTTCTTAAGTAACTTGAAGATTGGTTCACAAGTAGCGATTAAATGTGCAATGAATCGGCAATGTAGTTCAATCGGCCCAAGAAACCTCGACTTCTTTCTCGGCAAGTGGCATCTCTTGGATGGCTTTAACCTTGGCGGGTCAACCTCAATACCTTTACCACGACAACAAACCCTAGGAGTTTTCCGGATCTGACCCCAAAGGTACACTTGTTAGGATTAAGTCTCAACCTGTACTTCTTCAACCTATCAAACAATTTCTGCAGATGATCAAGATGTTCTTCTTCAGTCTGTGATCGAGCTATCATGTCGTCGACGTAGACCTTTATCTCGTGATGAATCATGTCATGAAATAATGTTACCATAGCACGCTGATAAGTGGCGCCTGCGTTCTTCAGTCCGAACGGCATAACCTTGTAACAGAAAGTGCCCCACTGTGTAACAAAAGTAGTCTTCTCCATGTCTTCGGGAGCCATTTTGATCTGATTGTAACTGGAGAAACCATCCATGAAGGAGAAAAACTTGTGCTGAGCGGTGTTGTCAACCAGAACATCAATGTGAGGGAGCGGAAAATTGTCTTTCGGACTCGCTTTGTTCAGATCTCTGTAATCCACACACATTCGTACTTTACCATCCTTCTTAGGTACGGGTACCACATTTGCAACCCACTGCGGATAAGAAGTAACAGCTAAGAAACCGGCGTTGAACTGCTTCATAACTTTGGCTTTGATTTTCTCTGACATCTCAGGACGCATGCGACGAACCTTCTGTTTCACTGGGAGAAAACCTTCTTTTGTCGGCAATCGGTGTACCACGATATCAATGTCCAACCCTGGCATGTCTTCGTATGACCAAGCAAAAACCTCAATATAGTCTCGTAGCATCTGAATCAACCTTTCTTTAACACTGTTCTCAAGACCCGCTCCTATCTTGATCTCTTTTCTGTCTTCGTCAGTACCCAAATTCACAACCTCAACTTGCTCTTCGTGTGGTCAGATAACTCGCTTCTTCTTGCAGATCCGCAAGTTCTCCGGCACTTCACAATCTTCCTCACTTTCGTCTTGGCTTGGTAGATCGGATTATCAAGTCATATTTAGCACTAGCATAGGTATTAACTAGATTCGAGTGATTCGCAGTTGTATCACGTGGTGTGTGTAAGAAACACATAGCTTTTTTGAAGGGTGATAAAGTGAAAGAAAACAAACAACAATTGAATGCAAAAGTCCAACGAATTTATTGAATGAAAATACAAACGACAGATAATAACCTCAACGAGCCATGATGCCCCGCAAGGCACCAGGCTTTTAAAGTTTATTGTTCAAAACATAAAGGAATACGAAAACAAAACATGAGCAATTACTCGACTAAAGGAGATTGGTATACGTCTTGATCTTCCAATTCTGAGCTCATTGTCTGAGTTGGGAAGATCCACTTGCGATGTCGAAGTCATTGTCGTTGTCTTCTATAGCATGGATTCCACTGGATGCGGAAAGGAAGTTGGCGCACGTTCGCGTATCATCTTGACCCTTGATGGTGAAGCCTAAACCGTCTTGTCAAATTTGAAAGGAAGATCGAGTGACCCCAAATAGTACTATTTCCTTCTTCAACAGAGCTTGAGCATCTTTCAATGAGGCCATCCTAGGCGGAACTTTAGCATCTTCAGAGGACCGAGAGTCAACAGCATGACTCGGAATTGTTTCAAAAGCTTGAGAGTCTCAAGAATTCACCCTCCATCTCGAGATAGCGGAATGAGTATGATGACCATATACTCTTCTTCACCACATCTGTAACAACCTTCCCTTTCACCGGTATTTCACCGATGTAGGTAATGCCGCCCATGTATCCAAGGGCGTCAAGTAGGAATAAGTCGGACGGATGTCCATGACAAAGAAAGTGGAATCAAAAGTGCGGAACCGACTTTACAGCAGAGAGCTCTCCAAATCGGCGCTTAGAACCATCAAAAGCTCTCACGATAATGTCACTGGGTCTCAGAACCAACCCTTCGACATCAAGCCGATCAAAAGCAGTCTTCGGAAGGATATTTAGAGCGGAACCGATGTCAACCAAAACATGAGACAGGGTAGTACCCTTGCATTCAACAGAGATGTGCAAGGTTTTGTTATGTTTCTTTCCGGCAGGAGTCAAATCAGCATCAGAGAAGCCTAGGTCGTTGTTGGCAGCCAGGCTAGCAATACAAACTTCGAACTGGTCAGTGGTAGTGTCTTACGGTACATGAGCATTCTTCAAAAACTTTACCAAGGCATTAGCATGAGCCTCGGAGCACAAGAGCAAAGCGAGCATGGATATCTTGGACGGAGTCTGTCCCAATTGTTCCACAACATTGTAATCACTTTTCTTGATAATTTTCAGAATTTCCTCCATTTCTTGTTTGGAGGTGTCTTCAGCAACTTCCTTTGGTACTTCGGGAGCGGATGAGTCATCGTTCTTTCCTCTAGGATATTGATTGAGTAGCTAGAATGCGAGCTGGAGTCGCAGTGTCTTTTGGAGGAGAGATCTCTGGAGAGAATACCCTTCCGGTTCTGGTCACCTTACTTGATCCGGTGATGTTGTCGATGTCAGGAATGGTAGCTTCAACGGTCAGATCTTCAATAGTCAGAGGATCTTGCTTGACGCCATGATAGTAAACATCAGCTCCATAGTTCCAAGGGATAGCTTTGTCAGAGGAATATGGAACTGGTCTTGGAGAAGTGATGATGAGAGGTGCCACTCTAGGCACAGAATCGGCAGAGGAAATCCTTATGGTGTTAACATCAGCATAATCTTCTGGGAAGTCGTCACCCCATCCGGTCGCCTTAACATCTTCAATAAGAATCTTGTAGCTTTCAGGAACAGTGTACTTCACCATGTAATCATACTTTCCACTTGGGTGCCCAAGGTATCCCACACAGATGGCACAGTTTCGTTCGCATTGTCGATCTTCAACTTAGACATTTCTTCACACAGCTTCTGCACAGGTGGTTTCAGAAATAGTATCTCACGGTTGTCCATCATACACTGAACTCGTCTTCTCAACCAAGCACATCCACGGTGCAGATGGGCACCAACGACAATTCTCTGGGCATCCTGGATTGACACCGGCCTGCAGCAAGTTCCTCTTAACAATCATCAGAGGGATGGTCAAGTCATCTATGTTGAAAATGTAAGTATCATCACCAACAACATTGGAACTCTTGTCATGGTTAGGCATAGGCGCATTGATCACATTCGGAGTCTCAACAGGAGGATCAAACTCAATCTGCTTAGCTTCAATCATATCTTGAATCTTGTTCTTCAGAGCCCAACAATTGTCGTGTGTCGTCGTTGGAATGATAAGCACACTTAGCATTAGGATTGTACTTCGGAGAGGAAGTGTTGACATTCTGAGGAGGATCCCTCAAGGTTATCAGCTCTGCGTTCAACATGTGTTGCAAGGCTTGCGACAAAGGCATGTTGATCTTCGAATCTGCCTTCGTGGCGCCTACGCGTTGTCTCGCTGAGGTTGTCTGATGTAGGATTGGAGATCACAACTGCCCCACAGATTGAGCACGGTCGGTCTTGGCTCGGCTTTTCGATCATACACAGATTAGCTTCTTTCTTAGCACCAAAGATCTCTTCGCAGATTTGAAGATGACTCTATCCGATCTTCCCACTTGATACCTTCAATACGCCAATATCATTTCGGTGAATCGGATGAAGAATTTCCAATCGGATGATTGAAGAATGGGCTGTCGGTGTTCCCATAAACATATCAACCAACTCCCTATTGGACAAGGGTGGTTGAACTCACGCGATCTCCACTTGAGCATACTCCTTGAACTTCTCGTCACGACCCATAGATATGCTTTGTAGTTGCATGCGAGTGGGTGTCAATTCAGCATTGTACTCATATTGTCTGTAGAAAGCATCATCCAAGTCACTCCAAGTACGGATACGGTCATTCTCTAGCTGATAGTACCACTCCAACTTGGTTCCGGACAAACTCTCTTGAAAATAGTGCATCCACAACTTTCTGTCATTAGTGTGGGGATTGATCTTCTGGACATAGGACTTCAAATGCAGCTTTGGGCAAGACATGCCATCATACTTAGCAAAAGTAGGAACTTTGAACTTGGGAGGAATCACAACACCAGGGACAAGACTTAGATCATCAAAATTCAGCCCGGACATCTTCAGGTTTTCCACAGCATTCAGACGGTCTTCAAGTTGCTTGTACTTGTCATCTTCATTAGAGTACTGGCCGTTATCATAGTCTTTCTCAAGCTCAGGCTGACTGCCTTCGTCCTCACCCTTGTTACTTTGCTCGTCTTCCTTCTTGAAACTTCCTTCTGAGAGCTCAATTCGGCTGACCACCTTAGGACCACCTTTGTAGCGTCTGCCTATGTTGAGGAGACCAATAACCTTCTTCTTTCTATTGATGAGCTTCTTCAGATCTTCTTGGCCTTAGACCAAGCTGGTGAGCATCTGCTGAAACTGAGCATTCTGAGCTTGGAGATCTTTGACAGTCTGTTCAAGAGCCATTTCTGCTAAAATAAATAGCGAGCAAATGAGAAAACCAATCTCCAATGTACCTGTGATGCAATGTTACGCTATACTATGCGATGTTTATGCGAATGCAATGCAATGTTTTCAAGGACCTAAGAGATTTAAATTTGTTAAACAAACAATGAACAAACATTTATTAGTACTTCCTTATTATTCTTTCTTTCTTTTTAAGTACAAGAGATAGTTCCAAATAATAAAAGAAAACATAAACATCCTAAAGCTCTAAGTCTCCCATGGGCGCTTCCTCTTGGTGCCGATGTAAGCGTTGATGTTTCGCTCCTCGTGAAGTAGCTTGGTCAACTCTAACACTTTCTTCTCGCTTGCATAGCACTGAGCTTCAAAGGTATCCCTTTCTTCTTTTAGTTGAATCCAGGATCTCTTCAAGTCTTCAAAATCAGTAGGCATGTCAGGATGGAGAACAACATAGGGTACGTCACCTATAGCAACAGGTTCCATAATTACTGGTAAAACAGGCGTGAATGGCATCATGAGGTTTTGAGCTCGAGCTCTCATCCATTTGAGGTAAGGTTCCCAAGGAATGGAGTTCGGGTGCCCCAAAGTCTTGGTATCAGTCTTCTTTACCATGCCCCAAGCATGTATGAACCTTCGTCGGTAATTCTGGAGATCGTGATTGTAGTCGAACACAACATCTTGGAGAAGCATATCATGTGGACTATCTCTTCGAGCAAAACCAAACTGACGTAGAGCTAGAGAAGGGTTGTAAGTAATACCTCCCCTTATACCAAGGAGTGGTACATTAGGGAATTCTCCACAACGCTCAATGAAGGTGAAGTCCTTTTGAGAGAAAAGATTCCAACGGATATCGGAATGGGAAAGTGACATCATCCTTTGAGACCATCTCAACCTTTGTTCATTCTTCAAAATTGATGGAGAAAGGTGCGAAATAAACCACCTTGAAAGTAACGGTATACAACACATGAGAGTTCCTTGTCTCTTGGTAGTACGAGTGTGGAGAGAATGCAGGATGTCTCCAAGTAAAGTAGGCACATGATTGCGGGTAAGGAACAACTTGATGGCATTGATATCGATGAATTGATCCGAGTTAGGAAATAGAACCAAACCATAAATTAGCAAGGCCACAACATTCTCAAATGCATGGAAACTCATAACTTTGAGGAATTCTCGGGCTTTCTTGATTAAGAACTTGGAAAGTAAACCCTTAACTCCACTTCTAGTTTCCCAATTGGCTTCAATGTCTGAGCGCTTAAGGTGTAAGGCTGATGCAATGTCTTCGTACTTAGGAACCTTTTCTAAACCGGTGAATGGCATTTGATCAAGAACAGGTACCCCAAGTAGCTTAGAGAACTCTTCCAAGGTAGGAACCAACTGATAATCTGGAAATGTAAAGCAATGGTGTTTCGGGTCAAAGAACTGGAATAGGACATGCATCATATCTTCTTCAAAACCGGAGATAACCAAATCAAGCAGATAACCATGTCTTTTGATGAACTGAGCATGGTCGGAATTTCAAACCAATTCTTTGAGTTGAGAAGGGATACCCATGAAGTTGATTCGGATAGTCTTTCTAGAAGCCATGATCCCTATAAAACAGAGCAAAGATAAATCCCTAGGTCCTTGAAATAGTTAGAAATGATATGCAATGTGAATGATGTCATGATGTCATGTTTAGCACACACAAACAATTCACACAATGAGCCTAGGGTTAAGGCTTGCATGAGGTATAGGTGATTACCCTACCAAAAGTTTGAGTTGGTTCATCCTGTCCTATAATAGTAACCGGGTTCTAGGAATCTCATATCATAGATCTTTCTCGTAGGCTTATTTCAATACGACGCCAAGTGGTCGATCGAAATGTCCCAAAGTCTAATCTCAATGAGCGTAGCATCGAGTATCAACCAACCTCGGTCTACACAAAGCCGCCATCTCACTACTTTCTAATGGCCAAGATGGGTCAATTAAGGTTCTAAAAGTTTAGTTAGCGCTTGATGACACCACGCAGAAGCCAAATACTATCTTCAACTTGGGAATGAAGAGCATCGGGACAACCAAAGTGTCACGCTAACGTAGCCATCATGTTGACCGCGTAGTTATACGTCTAGCGGTCGCGATGATCTAATGCCACTTACCTAAAAGGAAACTCGGATCCGGGTGTAGGATCCCCCAATAATATAATACCCAAGCAACCCTTAAAGATAAAGCATACAATTCAAACAGAAAGCAATAAAGGTTATCTAGAAATCCCTAAGGTAATTCTCTCTTTTAAGGAAAATCCCCAGCAGAGTCGCCAGTTCTGTGATACGGTGAACTGACTTTGTAGGATTTTTGTATCCAAATGTGCGGATAGCAAGAGTCGCCACCGACTTTTATTTTTATCCAATTAAGGGAAGGTAAAAGTAACGGAAAAGACCTTTGTTAGATTACGAGTTCGGAGAATGGTTATGAAAAGGAAGGTATTAGCACCCTTTCCATCCGTAGTTATCTACGGGCTCTTAGTTGCTCTAGATTACCTTTTAAAATTTGCTTTCTGTGTTTGAAAAAGTTTTGCATTTCGCTTTGACTTTGTAATGATTCATGTAGGAATGTATACAAAGTGTTGAAATGTTTCGTTTTGAAAAGAGTTTTGAACTTTGAAAAGAGTGTGGTGTGAAAAGCATTTGATAGAGCGAGCAACTAAAGACTTATTTACCCACTCGAATTGGTCGTTTTGTACTTCTACCTTTAGAATAGCTAGCCATACCATTAGTTAGTAGGTAGCTCCATTCGTTGGATGTAAACGGACATTCGAAGGGACATCGGATGGTCATAGAAGGCAACTTGTAGGAAGCATCCTAGCACATTGAAGGACTATCATCATTTTCGTAGACAATCGAGGGTCAAGATCATGTATTCGAAGGCGACATCGTGGGTCTTATGATCTTTGTATCGAAGGGACTATGATGATTTGTTTGGAAGGCAACGGTGCTAGAATACCTCTACGTTCGAGGGACATGACCATTTTTGAATTCGTAAGGCAACGAGAGCGAATTACCCTAAGGGGTGCGTGTGTGAAAGAAGTGTTTTGATTTCGGAATATGTTATCTTGAAATTAATGGGCTATGTTCATTGTTATCTTGCCATACACGCCTAATTACTAGCAATTGATAGGGTGCGGAAAGTAAAATGCGGAATGTAAAGGCGGAAATGTAAAGGTGCGGAAAGTAAAACCTACGCTATTACATGGCTTTGGGGCAGATACATAATTTAAAATGCGGAAAATAAAGTCCTAAATTAAACTATTACATCCCATGAGCAATTACATTATTGGAAAAATAGAATGATAAAAAGAAAACGTCCGAATCGGAGCAACCTGTGAAAGAATAAGAAAATCGGGAAATATGATGAAATCGAATAAGAGAAAAAATGTTAGAAAAATGCAATTTTTAATATGGGAAAATTACTACATGCTGGAAATAAGATAAGTAAGCTAAAATAATTTTTTGGGATTTTTTAGATGCATTTTAGTAATTAAAAACTAATTTACAATGATTTAAATGCTAAAATAAAAATAAAAATAAATATGCATGCAAAAAGATATTTTTAAATTTATTAAATTAAATAAAGGTTTTCAGAATATAAATGTGAAAATAAAATATTTTTTGGTAATTTTTTAATGCAGAATAAAAATTATGAAAAGAATTAAAAATATAATGAAAATATTAAAAATAGGAAAATATAGAAAATATGCAAGTTTGGAAAAGGAATGACAAAACTGGTGCTGGAGAGGATCGAACAAGGGACCCTTGAGGGTATCTGGCAACAGGGAACGCTCTTACCACTACGCCATGTGGCTCTTTGTGTTATGGAACGAAAACGTAGGATGAAGAGCAACACGCGTCGCCGTCTGGGTAAGTCAAAGCACGATCAGCATGGTGGGGTCCTCGCTGGATTAATGAACGAATCAGAGATCGCCATAGAGCCACGCAAGCCCACGCCGGAGTCAAAGTTTTCAACGACGCCGGAGCCCTAGCTCCGGTCGTCTTCTCCGATTGCCCAAACCTGCAAACTGGAAAAATACGCAAGATAAATAATTCTAAGGTACCCTACCCCCCTAAATCGAGGGCTGCGAACACGATGGTGCCATTAGTTTGCCCTGAAAACGCCTGTATCAACCGGTTCAATTCAAACAGTTCAAAATGCCCTAGCTATGGTGATTTGAGTTCTACACGTCTACGCTTGCATGTAAGGCTTCATTCATGACCTAACAAGCATCCTGGATCGATACAAACACACAAGAAACGTTAACAATGCATGAATAATGAAATTCGAATTTCAAAATATACCAAATCGGAGTGAGGTACTGGGCACGATTCTGGATGGATTGGCTTCGAGCAAGAGTTGATTCTGAATCCTGGGAACCTCTTGAGCACGATGGAAAGGCTGGAAGAGGTTGGGAAAGGCTGAAATTTGAAATTCGAATTTCCAAGAATCTTGAAAATTTTTGCAAGAGTTTGGGTTTGTTCTTTGGCTAGGGTTTTCGTTCTTTGTCTTGTGTGTACTGCTGGGTATTTATAGAGAGTTTTGGAAAAGAAAAACCAAGGAAAAAAGATTGGAAATTGAATGTGCAAATATTTTCCAATAAATAAAATCAAATTTCTTTAAAAACTTGATTTTTTTCTTTCCATATGCAAGCTATCACGATTTGGCAAGAGTGGTGGGCTTTCTTGGTCATTAAGAAAGATATAAATCCAACTTATTTGAAAAAGAAACTTAATTTTCATATTTTACATAATTTATTTTTGAATTAAATGCTATAAAATTCAAATATAAATCATGAAAATAGAAAATCACCAATGCCAAGCATTTATGGGTCAAGAATATTGTCATGAACAAGTTTGGATCAAAAGATTATAGGCCCATTTGGAAAATTTTGCATTTTGACCAAAATGTCCTTTTGTGCAATTGTCCAAAATTGCCCAACTTCTGAATGGTGCATCTTGCTCAATTCTCCACATTTTTGAGTGTTATTGGACTTTTTGGAAAGCTCTAAGAGTCCTCTAAACAATGTCTTTGGTTTCATCTCAATTGGAGTTATCATGCTCAATATATCTTCAAAACAAAAAGTTGACTTTTTGTTGACTTTGAAAATGACCTGTAATGTTTTGAGCTATACCTCTCAAATGAAGCATTTTTTGGACATTCTTGTGAGACATGAAGTTGTAGAGAATTGAATTTCCTTCAAAATGAGCTTTGGTGGGAAAATTTCTGAGAAAGTATGAGAAAGTTATGATCAGTCAAAGTTCAGTTGACTTTTCACCTAGAAACCCTAATTTAGAAAGTTTGACTTTTGAGCAAATCTTGAGTTTTCTTGATGAATCATGATCAACCCTTGATCAAATGATGAATGTAACTTCAAAATGAGGATGTTGACCAAAAATCATAAGTTTTGACTGTATGTTGACCACAGTTGACTTTTTGTCCAATACACCCGATTTTCAACCATCTGAGCAATTGTCTGAGGAAACTTGACTTGTGAAGCTTGAAACTTGACATGGAGAATCTTTGAAGCATATGAGGAGGCATGAAGACCATTGGAGATGTTGGAAATCCATCTTGACTTGAGAGATACCAAACCCTAGTTTGGGTTGATTGTCTAGGAGAGAGTTTGTCTGATCAACTCTTGAGGAATCCTTGAGTAGGGGTGTATGAAATCTCTTGAATAGATGGAGGGCAAATTTTGGGGTATGACAACGTTTTACCCTTAAGCTTATCAGAGCCTTAAACTACATCTTTGGGACTCATGAGCATAAAGGTTCACATTCTCCAAATAGAAGTCCAATTGATGATTTTAAGTTTTGGCCAGACTCAAAAAATCTTATTGAGAGTGATTTTCACTAGGTCAAATGGTAGACAAGGCACATCTTTGGTTGACAGAAGGCTGGATAGAGTTTTCTCTACTCAGGATTGTCTACTTGTTTCTGCTTCCTACTCAGCGTTCCCCCTTTTCTTAAATTAAGGTCATATCACTTCCATATTCTTTTGGAAATTGATTTTCAATGTTACTATAAGAATTTGTTTCAATTTTATAAATAAGTGGCCCATGCATGATAAGTGTAAAGATTTAATTTATACTAACTGAAATATCCCCATTTCTGGTTGTCCTATGTCTATCAAGAACAAAAAGCTGCAAATTCTTAATGGTAAAAGAAGGGATTGGAATGTTAGTTTTTTTGGGAACATTCATGGCAGGGTTAAGTATAATACTGCCCATCTCAATGAAATCTAGAACAATATTCAAACTCTTGTTATGAATAATGACTCGAGTCTCTCTACAAAATTATCCCATTACAGATGGAAAAGGCTCTTGATGTGGAAGGTTTTTTTTTTTGTTTTGGAATAAGAACAGTAGACTTAAGTGGGAGACATAGGGGATAAAAATACTATTTTTTCACAGGGTTACCAAAATTAGGAATGCATGCAGGCTTATTTTAGTGCTTAATAATGGAGATATCTCTCTTACAGACAAGAGTGAAATAGATTCCCATGTAGTCAACTGTTTTACCGATTTTTTATATCAAAAGGGTGTGGTTAAGGATTTTTCTATGGTGGAACATGTCATACCCTTTTTTGTTACTGACAGTATGAATGAAATTGTCACTATGGTTTCTTATGTGGGGGGAAATCTCAAATGCAACACTCAGTTTAAATAATGACAATACGCCTAGGCCAGATGGTTTTGGAGCAAACTTTTATCAAGCTTATTGGGATATGATCAAAAAGGACATTTATAGTGCAATCCTCCAATTCTTCAATCAAGGTTGGATTTTGCCTAGTTTCAACTCTAACAACATTATTCTTATTCCAACAAAATCTAAGAATGCAAATTCTGTTGACATGTCAAGGCCAATTGCATTGGCTAATTTAATTTTTAAGATAATTTCAAAGATGTTAGTTGACAGGTTGCTAGTATTACGCCCTTCATCATTTCCATTGGACAAATAGGGGTTCAATCATGGCAGAAATATAAAAGATTGTATCTGCCTTGCTTCAGAAGCTATCAACATACTTGACATGGAATCTTTTGGTGGGAATCTAGACATGAATGTGGATGTTTCTAAGATCTTTGATACTTTAAATTGAAGCTTTCTTCTTAAAGTGCTCTCTTAATTTGGCTTCAATCACAAGTTTTGCTCATGGATTTCCATAATTCATAATTCTACTTATCTGTCTATTTTGATTAATGGTACAACTCACGGTTTTTCAAATTCAATAGAGGAGTGAAGCAGGGTGATCATTATTTCCTATATTATTTTGTCTGGCTGAAGATGTCCGTAGTAGAAATATTTCCTTGCTTGTAGAAGAATGGGAGTTATCTCTAATGACTGGTGTAAGACATGTCGAAGTCCTGTCTCATACTTTGTATGCAGATGATATTTTTATCTTTTGTAAAGGGAAGCTCTTTAATATCTTAGCTCTTAACTTCTTATTCTTCTTCAAATATTATACTGCCCATGGTCAAATTTTTAGTCAAAACAAGTATACCATTTACTCATGTTCGATGTTTAATGCTAAACTTGACCTTTTTGTGGCTGCCACTTGTTTCTCAAAAGGCATTTTCCCTTTCAACTATTTAGGTGTGCCCATTTTAAAGAAAAGGTGGAAGTTTCTCATTTGCTACCTACTGTTTATGCTTAGCATGTTTCTACTCTTGGAACTACTAACAAATAAATTAAGAGTCTCATATGAAATAGTGAAAGTAATAAGAGGAAATTAGTGATTGTGTTGTGGAAGATCCTTTGCAAGCCTTTTATTTCTGAGGGCCTTAATCTTAGGTTTATCATATGTTTAAATGGAGCTAATAATTTGAAGATTTATTAGGATTTATTGACTAACACTTAACCATGAGCAAGACTATTGATGACTATAGTAAAGAGATCCTTTGGTTTCATTAGGTACCATATTTCCCCCTTTGGTCCAATAAAACGTCTTAGCTGAATGTGATACATGACAATTCGGTTTGGCTCCCCGAGAATGGTTCTACAATTTATTTTTGGAAAGATAGTCAGTGTGAATACCCTATTTTATCTTTTGTTGCTTGCCTCGTAAGCAATTGATTCTAAGGTAGATGAGTTTATTGTTAACAACGAGTGGTTATTTCCTCCTAATCGACAACTTAAGCGTACATGAGAGACTTGTAGATTGCACACCTCTTTCATATTTTTCTGTTTATAAAGAGGGTAATAGTTGCCCAAACTCCTTTACTAATTTAGATTTGACATCTAATTTTCTCTGTTTAGTTCACTCTATATGTAGAAGCATTAGAACTAACTATATAAAGAATAGACTTGGATTACCATTATATAGGTTTTTCTTTTAAGTGGGTTTTGGTTTGACCCCGTCATCTTTTTGTATACATAATCTACTTTTTAATTCATTTGGAAATTCAAACAAAATAAATTAATATTAAGATTTAATATACTCTTAATCTTTATCTTACATAAAAATTAAAATGGAATATTTTATATTAATTAAAATTAACTCATAGTTTTAGTATAAATAAATTATTAATAATTATAAATTTTACTACCAAACTAAAAAATAAATTTTACTTTTAATTTTGTAAAATTTACTTGTATTACTCACACTTATATAAAATAGTTAAAACAAGCTAAATAAAATATAGAAAATGCTAACACGAGCCATAAGAGCATATGTTAGAAAATTATTTGTAGCAATATTTTTTTAAATTGCGTGTATTTAATTTTTTGAAATTTTAAATAAGATTTTAGTATATTTTTTTAAAATTATAATACCCACATGTACCCTTAAGAACACTTGTTAACATGACCTATAAAATATTTAGTTTAACCAACATACTATGTGATACTTGATAATACGACTCATCGATAGAAAGAGAAATTTATGTTTAATTTTTTAAATTTGTTTATTTTCAGGAATAATTCAACATTGATAAAAAAACATAAATATTTAATTGTTGATTTTAACATTAGTTTCATAATAAATTTCAAAAAATTTACTCATAAAAATTTCTTAAAACATCTTATAAAAATCAAATATTTTAATCACAATAGATAAAAAGGAAAGTCTCATTTTAACATTTGTATTAAGGCCATGTTGGTCCTATCCTATTTGAATCATGAAGTAAAATATATGTTTTTAAAATTGCCTAAAATATCTCTGACAAAAGAAATCTAAAAGATATCATATTATTTAATATTTTATTTTTTTAATTATTAATTTATAAATATCAATAAACTATTTATATTAATTAGCATTACCAAACCATCAATATTAACCATATTGTTTATATTACTAATAGTTTTAAAAAATAAATTAAATTTTTATGAATTATTATTTATAAAATTTAATTTATAAATAAATTACATTGTCTATAAATTAAATTTACAATATAATAAATTTTATTATTTATCAATAGTTATTTATCTATATTGATAATTTCTATAATTATGATAATAATAAAATTTATTATACTATGAATTTAATTCATATAAACTTTATTGACAAATACAGTACAATGTAAAGAGTTTTTGTATTTTGAGTAAATCAAAATAGTTTTTCTTTATCATAACTATCTTAAAAGTTACACCTATAAATATATTTACAAATTAATCACTTATACTAATTATTATTATTATTATTATTATTATTATTATTATTATTATTATTATTATTATTATTATTAAAGAAAAAAGGATATCCACATATTAAATAAAATAAATTAATTTATACTGTCAATCAATAGCAACCATTTTAAGTGATAATTCATATTATTATTTTTAAATAAATTATATGACATGATTAAATGATAAATTTTTATTAAATGATAGTGTAAACTATTTTAAAGTGTTAATACATTATTTTTGAATTTTCATTTTGATTTAATTTTATACTATTAATTATTAATATTATTAGTATCTCCATGCTATTCATTTTATACTATGAATACTATTAGTTATTTATACTGTAAGTATTATTATTATTATTATTATTATTATTATTATTATTATTATTATTATTATTATTATTATTATTATTATTATTATTATCTTTTTATTATGAATTTTAGTTTAATTTTTATATTTATTATTTACATTGTTATTTATTTTTTTAATTATATATACTATAAATACTATTAATTATATATCACACCTATCTTTAAATTGATTTTTATACTATTAATTATTTATACTATGAATACTATTATTATTTGAATTTGTAAATTTATTTACAAATTAACTTAAGAAACCCCCTACAACTTCACAATTTTATTTGGAGAATAATTCATCTAGATAGAGTTCTTAGACACAAAAAAAAGACTTGAAAAAAAATAAAATAGGAGACATTTATTTATTTATTTAATAAAATCCAAATCCAAAATATGTGAAACAAAAAGATAAAGCGGGAGAAATTACCAAATAAATAGAAATATATGATTTAAAAAAAGAAAAAGAATAATAAAAGCGCATATGAATCCTAAATCCCCGCGTGCATATCACTCCCCAATAGCAAAATGGCGTGTGAATCAGACGCGAAACAAATATAATGTGTTGATAATTTCAGCTTACACCCCCGTTCTGATTCTGATATCACCTCACCCGCACCGCACCTCAACAAGAAACTCACAACAACAAGGTTTGCTTCAAATTGCTTCAAAGTTGAAACTAGTACTAAAACCAAACAAGGTGTATGTGTATGTGAGTGCTTTTCCTGCCTCAACATCCATCACACATCACACAAACCAACACGACCGATCCCCCAATTTCCAAATTATTTTCTCCCAATTATCACCCCCTTTGCGCCAATCAACGACCCCACTTTTTTCTCTCTCTTAAACCCTTTCTCTCCCCCCATTCCATTCTTTGCCATGCCACCTTCTCCTTCAGGTACTCTCTCTCTCTCTCTAAAACCCTCACTCACTCTCTCTCACTAATAGGGTTTCTTTCATTCTCAATTTCCATTTTTGTTTTTCTTTTACAGAAAATCGAACCAAATGGAGGAAGCGGAAGCGAGATTCGCAAATCACCAGGCGTCAACACAAGCACGACGAGGAAGACGACGACGACGACGAAAACCCCAATGCCGACGAAGACGACTACGATTCAGAGGATCAACACAACCTAAATTCTCACCCTCAACAAGAGATTGAGATTCTTTCCGATCACGGTGTTCAGATTTCGCAGTTCCCCGTCGTCATTAAGCGCGCTGTCAATCGTCCTCACTCATCTGTAACTGCAATTGTTGCTTTTGAACGAGCTATGGAGTTGGGATTGGGAGATAGTAAAACTCAGCTCCAGAATGCTCCGTTTTTGGAGAATGTTTCCCATGGCCAGCTTCAAGCGCTATCCACTGTGCCTTCTGATAGCCTCGCTTTGGATCAGGATCGTGCTGATTCCTCTTATGTTATTACTCCGCCGCCCATTTTGGAAGGTCGTGGTGTTGTTAAGCGATTTGGAAGTAGGGTTCTTGTGCTTCCAATGCATTCAGGTTCTCACTCTGATGGAATCTTTTGTTTTTAGATTTTGTTTGTAACGGAAATGGTTATTTAAATAATGGCTTCTCAAGCATTTCATAAATGTGACTTATATATAAGGACTTTAATTTAATTAAGAACTTCTCATGAATAGGTAATTAATTTAATCTGGACCTAATTTGATGTTGTTTTTTTGGAGTTTCTATGAGCAGATTGGTTTTCACCTGGAACAGTGCATCGATTAGAGAGACAAGCAGTGCCTCACTTCTTTTCAGGGAAATCACAGGATCTTACTCCTGAAAAGTACATGGAATGCAGGAACTATATTGTTGCACTATATATGGAGGAGCCGAAGAAGAGGATTACCGCCTCGGATTGTCAGGGATTGCAGGTTGGGGTTGATCAGGAAGATTTGTCTCGAATTGTTCGGTTCCTTGACCACTGGGGGATTATCAATTACTGTGCCCGGACGCCTAGTCACGAGCCTCCAAATGCTGTGTCGTGTCTGAAAGAGGATACTAGTGGAGAAGTCCGTGTGCCGTCAGAGGCCTTGAAGTCTATAGATAGTTTGATCAAATTTGATAAGCCCAACTGTAAGCTCAAAGCAGAAGAAGTTTATTCACCATCAACAACACATAGCGCTGATGTTTCTGATTTGGACGGCAGAATAAGAGAGCATCTGTCTGAAAATCATTGCAATTATTGTTCTTGTCCACTTCCTACTGTATTCTATCAGTCTCAAAAAGAGGTACACTGCATTTTGTCGGTTTCAAATTCAATAATTTAATGATATATTATTGTCATGTCATATGGCATTCCATTGCTTTTCTTATTTTGGTAATTTGCTGGATGAAAGATGAATAGGATTGTGAATTGCTTCAGTTATTGAAACAGCCCCCTAAAAACATGCATGATTTTGGTCAATGGACTGTTACCATTATTGAGATTTTGAGTTTTGTGTTTGTTACTTTTTTTACTTTATGTTCATGCAGCTTTTATTTGTGTGCAACATGGTTTATTTTATTTACAATTATTCATATTTCAACCACTTTGACGCTTCCTCTAATTATTTGCTATGCTATCCGCTATTTCTCGTATCTTATTTTTTGCTTATCTTTAATCTGAGTGTGTGCATCTGCATTGTACTCGCTTATTATTTCGACAATAATCTCCAAGTACTCAGTTAGCCATAAGTGTAACTGATTGCTTTAATTATTGTGTTTGTAGTGTCTAATTGTTAAGTAATCAGTTTACGGAAAAAACACTGGATGAGAGTACTTTTGTGATGGGCCAATGCTTCAAATTGGGTTCTCATTGTTGTAGGAGTCTTATTAGTAGGGTTCTTTTTGTATTAGTCCTACTATTTTAGTACTTGACCTAGAATATTAATAATCTAAAACACATTTTTGTTCGTTAAAAGTTTGACTTTTAAAAAACTTTATATATTTTTGGGTACCAAAGCATATATAAGCCATGTCAAAATAAATAGCTGTACCAGTGTAAGGTCTGCACTTGACTTCTCAACTCACTGATATTATTTTCTCTTCACTTTTCCAATTTCCCCCCTTATGATTTCCAATATTTTTTATATGAAAAGAGCTTCCACTTTTCCAGGATTTAAGAAAAATTTAGAAAGAAAAGAGATAAAATACAATGACTAGAAAATAATGAAATCCTTTTAAGTAAAACAGTAACAGAATATTGAACCAAACTGGGTCAAACATGTAGTAAACTCTGTTCAATGTCTCTCCACATCAATGATGGAAGATCCTCCATCCTTTGAGATAAAATAACAGTGGGCAGAGAACCAAAGAGAGATCACTCGTGAACACAATTCTGCCCCTTACCAATTGTAAAGGGAGAGGTAAACTCTTGAATATGAAGGCGGTTTGTTTCCAGTATTCTACCAAATATGCACCAAAGAATTGCATAGACTACTATATATGGCCAAAAAATATTGGACTCCTTCCTTCATAAACCTTTCCTATAGAGCATATATGTACAATGAGAAAATACTCCAAGTCCAAGGTGGGAGAGCATACCCAATGTCCGCCAAGAACCCAAAATAATTTATTGCATAAGAAACTTGCTGCCTCACAATGCAGAAATTAGTTAGCTGCTGTTTCAGAGCTAGACTTGGAACATAAAGTGATAAAACACATAAGTAGAGAAAACTGGGCAACTATTAAGCCTCCAAATCACAACCATTCTATTTTTTATTTTATTTTATATTTATCGTATATAGAACTGCAGTCTAGACCAAACATTCAATATTTGATGGAGTCTTGGACTTCCAATCGTAGGTTAATTGAGAGGGACATGTAATTTAAAAGAAAAATATATTGGTGGACATGTAACAGATCATAAAAATCCAAAGTTCATCTTCTCCTATCTTGAATGAGGGAGAGATGTGGGTTTAAGAGTAGAAGAGATTCTAATTTACTAATAGCTCTACCGGTTGGATTTGTGCAAAAGTTAACCATTACCAACCATGCTATTTTTCTATTTTATTGTATATCAAACTGCAGTCTATACTAAACATTAGATCTCTGAGGGAGTCTTGGACTTTCAATTGTAGTTTAATTGAGGAGGGACTTGTGGTGGTTAGGACTTAGGAGAATGAGATGCAATTTAAAAGGAAGATATATTGGTGGACATGTAACATATCATAAAAAATCCAAAGTTTATCTTCTCCTATCTTGAATGAGGGAGATATGTGGATTTAAGAGTAGAAGAGATTCTAATTTACCAATAGCTCTATCAGTTGGATTCTAATTAGCCATACTTAATGATTTTTTAAGGAGTATCCATAACCATAAATGACACTTAATATTAGACACAAGGAGCGTATTCCATGCATTTAGACTTCCAATTTTTTCCACTCAGTGTCTATAATCCTACTCACAAATCATAAAGCATATATTAGCTTATGTTTAATCTTCACACATCTGTGTACTATTTTGTGTGTTTTAGAGAGTTGTGCTTGTTTAGTCCAGATTATTTTATTGTGCTAATTGTTGTATATCATGAGTTCCTCACTTCCATTATATGTAATCAGTATCTCATTCTCATGTTACAGGTTGATATTTTACTCTGCACTGATTGCTTCCATGATGGGAAATTTGTCGTCGGTCATTCAAGTATAGATTTTATAAGGGTGGATTCAACAAGAGATTATGGTGAATTAGATGGGGAAAGTTGGACTGATCAAGAAACTTTGTTGCTGCTTGAAGCAATGGAGATTTACAATGAGAACTGGAATGAAATTGCCGATCATGTTGGTACCAAGTCAAAAGCACAATGCATTCTTCATTTTCTTCGTATGCCCATGGAAGACGGGAAATTGGAAAATATCAATGTTCCAAGCATGTCTTTGTCATCCAGTGCGATGAATAGAGATGATAATGGAAGATCACATCATTACTCGAATGGAGATTCTGCAGGTCTGTCTTATATTTTTTAATTAAACCTAATTGCTGTGATAAGGTTTTGATTTAATATCTATGCTCTCACAGGACCTGTCCATCAAATCAGAGATTCTGACAACCGCCTGCCTTTTGCTAATTCTGGAAATCCTGTTATGGCTCTGGTAGGTGACAATAAGTAATATTCCTAAGTTATTATACAATTTAGAAATGCGATTCTAAAACATGTTTATAAGACTAGGAACATGGTTATCAGTACTGCACTTGGCATCTTTTTCTTAACTCATTTACTTCATTATTTTTAAAAACAAAAACCCATTTCTTCAAGTTGCACTGCTTTTCTTTGAAGTAACATAAATGGTCACCCCTCACCATGCTTGCTTATCAAAAGCTTTAAAAGGGTGATATGCTGACATGCCATGAAATTGTATTTAGATAGTGCACTAGAGTTTCACAACTAATTAAACTGTATTGTATAGTTTACTGTTCTTTTGATGAGATTCTTACACCTCCGGTTTTGATTGGTGTTATCTAAAGGTTGCCTTCCTAGCCTCTGCGGTTGGACCAAGAGTAGCGGCTTCCTGTGCTCATGCAGCATTATCAGTATTGTCAGGGGAGAATACTGGCTCCCAGACCGAGGCATCAGGGCATGATAATAGGTGAGTAAGATTACCAAAGCACATGCAATTTTATTGGGTGAAGTATTTTTCCTGGGCGGTTCCTCATTTTTTGTGCATATCCTATTTTCTGATTTCTCTCTCTTCTAGTTTATGAATTTCGTACTGAACATTAATAATATTTACATATGAAGGACAAATCCAGAAAACATGCATTGTAGGGACGGTGGCTCTCGAGGAGAAGCTGCAATTTCAAATAATCATAATGGTTAGTTATGGTTGCTGCTTTTTTATGTAGCTGTTATAATGTCATGCCCCAATGTCCAACGCGACACAGTGTGTTATTTTCTTCTTGACAAGTCTACTTTTGATTTCAGATGAAAAGGCAAAAGCAATTAGTTCGCGGGATCAAAATGAGGGTAGGACCACCCCACTCTCTGCCGAAAAAGTTAATGAAGCAGCTAAAGCAGGCCTCTCTGCTGCAGCAATGAAAGCTAAATTGTTTGCCGATCACGAAGAACGAGAAATTCAGAGATTATGTGCTAATATAATTAATCATCAGGTACAACTGTTGTTTCTGGTCTTCAATTTCAGTTGATTCAGCTAAAATATTGATCTACTTCATCTCCTTCTATTTCTATCTGATGTAAGCAGCAGTTAGACATTTTTTTTACAGAATAGGTAAATTAAGCAATAGGAGAAAACTCCAAAATCAGGTGCAGAGCTAGTATTTTGATGTTTAACTACTTTTAGTGGCTTGCTGTTGTTAACAGTTGAAAAGATTGGAATTGAAGCTGAAACAGTTTGCTGAAATTGAAACATTGTTGATGAAGGAATGCGAACAAGTGGAAAGGGCAAAACAGAGGTTTGCTGCTGAACGCACCCGCGTTATATCAGCACGTTTTGGAACTGCAGGAACTACGCCTGCGATGAATGCATCTGGTGTTGGTCCTTCAATGGTTAGTAATGGCATTAATAGGCAACAAATGATCTCTGCTTCTCCCTCGCAGCCCAGCATTTCAGGGTATGGCAACAACCAACCGGTTCATCCACACATGTCCTTCGCCCAAAGACCTTCAATGTTTGGGTTGGGGCAAAGATTGCCCCTATCTATGATTCAACAATCACAATCAACTTCTTCAGGTGCCATGTTCAATGCCCCTAGTAATGTGCAGCCTGGTACCAATCATCCATTGTTGAGGCCTGTGTCAGGAACTAATTCTGGTTTAGGATAATTAGGGGAGTAGATGTAAGTTTTGGAACTTCAATGGTGCAGTTTTATTTGGTCATTAATTTCAGAAGTGAAGAGGAAATCGGGTGAATTTGCCAAGAAAGTTATTTAGATTCTTGAGTCTAATTGGTTGCAGTTGATTGTGAAACTATTGCTTAAAAGGAAATAAGTAGCATTTGATGTTCTATAGTTTTAATTTATCCCTTGTTGACTATAGGTACAATGAAAATTTGCTGTCATAAGTGTCACATGTTGTTTAGTTAGATTGCATACAAAGCCAGCTACTTGGATGAAAAATGACAAGGCTACAGGAACTTGTGTCTTCGCTACCTATACTGTTGTATAGTTTTAGTTCATGTTACTTGGTCATTATATTTCTAGTTTGCGGTTCCTCTCGTGGTCACTGTTCTCTGATTCTAGTTAGGGCATGATTAAGTTCAAGAAAATTTAAAATCCATGTTTTAATTTATATTTTAAATTTTTTGATTTATAAGAATAAAAAACGTGTTGACAACTAATACATTTTCAAAAAATACAAAGTAATGCTGCCAACAGGGAAGTTAAAACTCTGAAGGAACAATTTGCATTTGTAATATTCTAACTATTATTAATAGTTTGTAAGAGGTTTCACTTTAAAGGCACTAAATTTGTATTTGACTTTCTTTATTCATTTATACTCTTGTATTACAATGTTTTGAAATATAGTTAATTATTTGTGTTGGTCGGTGTGAGTCTATTGGGGGTTTGTGATCGTTGATGGTATATTATGTGTTATAATAATATTTAAATAATGTTATTCTTTGGTTGTCATTTGATCTTATTTTTTTTCTTCGATTTTATAGTTTCCATTTTATATTTTTGTTATTCTCTAGTTGTTCAATTTTTTATGCATTTGTTTTTTTCTAACAATTAATATCAGACCTTTTGATTTGACAAGGTGATAGGATTTCTTATAATGTTATGCCGTTGTAGTTTTGTTTGATTTTTTACATAAAAAAAATGATAGTGTTTATGAAAGAGTTGTTGAACTATAGTCACAAGTTCTGTTGTACAGTTTGGGCTAGACAAAATTGTTAGAAGAATTGTTTTTGACCTGTGAACAATTTAAGTCAAAGGTGTGTTGATAGTATCAAATTTACACAAGGAGTTGTGATATCATGTCAATGGTTGAAGAGCTTCTACCAACGTGGAAGTCATGGCATAAGTTTTTAAACTGGTTTTTGATAGTGTAATTTTTTTTGGAGTGATGTATCTTCAAGTGATTATACTCTTTATTGTGGAGTATGATTAGGGATGACAATTGTACTCATACTCAATAGGTACCCACAAAGGATACACATAGTGAGTAGGATAAAAACCCGAAAATAAGTATGGGTAGGGACACGCGAACACATATAATTATCCATTAAAATAAATAGGTATGAGTACGAATACATGTATCTTAGTATACATTCCACCCGATACTCACATAATGTATATTTTAATTCATATCATCATATAAAAAATATATATTTATCTCTTTAAGAAAATACATCACAATTAAACTATTATATATTTTAATATAATTGTTCGTTTATTTCATAATTCAATAGTTAAATCTTTAATTTTTCCGTTAATTTTGTTAAAATGTTAAAATGATATGATATTTTTAATTTTTAATTGATAGGTTCTTTTTCACTAGAACTGCAGATAATGGACACAAGTATTTATACTTAGGTATCCTTAGGATACATGATGTTTATAAAGGTTGGTGTCCACGCAAGTATGGACTCATGTATTAGGATTTTTTTGAACTACAGGTATGGACGAGTATTATAGTACCCTTTCTAAATTCTATCTATTGTCATTTCTAAGTATGATTGTCAAAGAAGACCATGTAAGTTTTTTTGGAGTGATGTAACTTCAAGTGAGTATACTCCATATGATGGTGTATGATTGTCAGTGAAGACAATGTGGAAATTTTTGAAGCGGTGTAGCTTCAAGTGATTATACTCTTTGTAATGGAGTATGATTGTTGATGAAGACAATGTGAAAATTTTCGGAGTGATGTAGTTTCAAGTGACTATACTCTTTATGTTGGAGGATGATTGTTGGCAGTGACAATGAAATATGATATATTATTTTCAATCAAGGTGGAAATTATTGGAGTTGGTTGAAAATATATACGTTGAAGAAGCCTCACATCACTTAGTTTTTTAAAGAAAGAGAGAGTCAAAGACTATAGAAAGAATTCAAGTTCTTTGTTATAAGAAGTATCCGTCAAAAGCACTTTAAACTTGTTTTTGTCTTTTCTTTGTTCTCTTATACTCTTGTATTAGAATGTTGTGAGATATAGTTAAATACTCCATTCGTTTCAAAATGAGTGTCGTTTAAGATTTTGCACACATATTAAGAAATGCAATTATTTGTCATGAGACATTGCACTTTTACTAAATTAGTCTTATTAATTTATTGAAAATAGTGTGCAGAGAATGCCATTCATTTTAAAACAAATTTTCTCTCTAAAACGACACTCATTTTGAAACGGAAGGAGTGTTTGTTTTGAAAGTTGTGAGTGTATTATAATTTTGGGTAAGTTAAGGATATATCACGTGTTATAAAAAATTTCACATAATATTATTTTCTATACTATTTTTTCTAACACATACATCCTTTGGACACATTTATAAGCAACAATAAAAATTTAAATTTATTGAATCATTGATGTATCTAATTATTATTTTATACCATACACATCAATGATTCAATAATCTATTTTTTTATTGCTTATAAATATGTCTGAAGAATGTATTACTTTATCGTTCTCTATTACTATGATAAAATATACACTTTTCTCCATACAAAACATATTTAAAATATTACATTCTCCTCCTAAAAGATGCATAAACTACATTTCACACTTTTCTTGTGTTAAGAAAAGATATTTTCTCTTTTTTTATATAAGCTACCTCTCTTCCTTTTCAATCCATTCTAATATATTCAAATTTTATCTATAACTCTTTTTCTATGTTTAATTTTTAATATTGTTAACATACATTTTTAAAGTCTATCATAGACTACAAATCAATATAAAATAAAATAAATATTAAAAATATTGATTAAGTAGATGTTGTGAAAATTACAAAGTTCAATTAAAATAAATACTTTTGATATATGAAGCAAAGAACAGCTACAACTAAATTAGTGGTCTTCAACAATAATAATCAATAAATAGAAAATATAATAGAATAAGACGAAAAAAATGTGAAAGGTTTATTTACTCAGTTTGATCAAAAGATCTATGTTTGAGGGAGAGAGCAACTCTCCTCACTATACTCATAAATTTGTTACAAGAGATTACAAATGAGTTACAAGAAAACAATCTCTACCTTCAGAGTTCCAAGAATAAACTCTTATTTTCTACCTAAGTGTTTCTCGACCTCTATAACTCTCAATATATGAATCACTCAAACCCAATGTGTATTTCTCAATCCCCTGAGATAACTACAAAGGTTCTTTGCCTTTCTAAGTTTACCCTTGGAAAACCCTAAACCTCTTATTTCTCCATTTTAGCTCCAAAATTCTTAAATTGCCGCATTGCAAACAGAAAAGAGATACATATTTACAATAGATAACATCAAACAAACAAAATCCAAAGCACAACCAATTAGAAAACAAATCCAAAGACTAAATCGAAAAGCCCAAAAAACATGCAATCGAGAAACTGACTGATTTTTCAAAAAATACTAAAATCGTACAGACCGACCCAGGACCCGACCACCGACCGACCATAAGACTCTGGCTGATGCCCCCAAAAAGCCACTGTGTTCTCCGCCATCTGCCAAAATCCCATTGTTGGCCCTCTGCAATGCCACACGGTCCACCGGCGACCCCTACAGAAACCCCACTGTCGTTCTATGATTTTGATCTTCAGGCTCTTCGCCGCCGTGTCGACTCTGACCACCTACTGCCGTCGACTTCTGGCTTCCGTCTCTGCAATCTTCTCGCAGCTTGTTGTACCCCAGATTTTTCTCCCATTCTCCTAACCCTAATTGGCTTCTGCTTCACATTCATATGCATACTCCATTAGGTCATAAACTCATCATCATGAGATTCAACTGAGTGAAAGCTTTAAAGAACAATGGAGTCTTGTAAAGGTCGTATCGTGAGATGGTGGATCATATTGGTATTGTTGGGTGAATTGATCACACTCAGATAAAGGGAAGAGATATTACTAGGATTAACATAAAATACTAGGTTTGCTGGGTTGGATTGCTACATTTCTCTTAAAAATGGTTTTTTGCACAGTAAGAATCATTATCTCAATCCCAAACCCCATTGAAGGCAGACATAGCCATAACAAGGACGATTGATGAACCGTCTAAACAAATCCTTGGGTCGTTCTCTTTCTCTCTCTACCTCATTTAATTTCAAAAAGAAAATTGTTAAATATATTAATTGGGAAATTGATTCGTATGGACATATTTCGATTGTGAAACATTGTTTGTTTATTACATTACAATCTATTTAATTGTAGGTGATATTTCATATCAAAAAATCATTAGGAAAAATCAGAAAAAATCAATTGCACCCAAAGTGTTTGATAATTTGCTTCTTTACGTTCTATCATTACTTTTATTGGGAATTAGTTTATTATTGTGTTAATCGTATAACTATTAATTGATAACTAGTTGTATTGATCTATTATCATCAGTTCTATATCAATTGAAAAATACGCATATTCGAGTTTCTAGTAGCCGGTTCGGTATAAACGATTCATTATGATCTAGGTCAAATCTTCTGCTTGCCATAATTTTAAATTGTTATTCAAAATATTTTATAAAATAGAATTTTTAATTGGGGATCTATTCACCCCTCTAGATAAGTTGTCATTGTCTACCCCCCTCCAGAAATTTTTTCGAGCGCTCATATATACCTATGATGCTCACTTGTCAACGGTACCCCTTTGCCCTACGGTGGGCGCCACTTGTTGTGAAAATAACAAGGTTCAATTAAAATAAAGTACTTTTATGTGAGTTAATGAATAGTAACAACCAAATTAATGACCTTCGGCAATAATAATCAATATGCATAAAATATAACAAAATAAGGTGAGAAAAATGCAAAATATTTGCTTATCCAGATCGATCAAAAGATCTACGTGTGTGAGAGAGATCAACTCCAATTCTCTATACTCAAAAAGTTATTACTAGATATTACGATTGAGTTACAAGAAAATAACATTCTTCTTCAGAGTTCCAAAGAACAAACCCTTATTTTCTATCCAAGAGTTTCTCAACCTCTCAAACTCAAAGTATTAAGAAGTATTATATGATCCTTTTAGATGACTCTAAAAGTGTCACACTGTAAGCAAATAAGAGATACATATTTATAATAACAAAAACCCAACAAGAAAATCCCAACACATAACCCGTTAGCAAACTAATCCATGGAGTAAACATAGAATCCCAAAAAACACGCAAAACGAGAAACTGGCTATTTTCCCCAAAAATATCAATCGTACAGACTGTCCCAAGACCCTCTAGTCGACCATCGTGGCTTCCTCCGACCATAAGAATTCAGCCTCCACCGCCTAAAAAACCTCCACCATCAGGTATGACCCGTTGAAATCCCGCTGTCAGTCCTACGACGCCACCATATTATCCGACATCGACCCTCACTGGAACTCATCCGTCATTCCATAATTTTGGTTGCCACGCTCTGCACCATCGCACCGATTTTGGCCACTGCCTTCGCCGCTTATTAGAGCACTACCGACCACCACCTCCTCTCCACCATCGCGTCGACTCTGGCCACTACCTCCGCCACTCACCAGAGCACCACAAGTCACCACCTCCATGATTTGACAGCCTCCATCGCTCGCCAGAGCTTCGTCAGCCACCGCCGTGGCGGCTTCTGCACCTTCTGACTCAATTTTCCATGTTTTTTAATTATTTGACTTTCTAAAATACGTTTTAATTTTTTTTTTTGATTTATACAATGTTTAAATATGTTTTCTCTCTTTATCAACAAAAATTTTAAGACCTAGAAATTATCAAAATTTTAAAGTTAAGTAACAACTATGTTAAAAGTGTAATGCAATAAAAATTTATTTATGGAATGGAAGTCCAATTTTTTAATTGAAAATGGAGGATTACAATTATTTTTTTAATTAAATTATTATTTTGTTTTAGAATAAATTATAGTGAAATATCTATATAATGGAATATTTATTTAGTGGAATTTATATATTACTATATAATATTATAATTATTTAAGTGGGTTTTCATCCTAATTTCTTAAAGAGTAACATTCAAAATTAACTAAAGTCTCAAACACCACAACTCTTCATTGGTTTTTCTGCACCAAATTATGTTATGGCTACTCAAGAAAATAATTAGTTGGAGAATATTTTGAAGTACTTTTTACAAGAAACAATGAACCAAGTTTCAAGTTCAAGGTGTAAGTATAAAAAACTTGGAGAACGGTTGAAAAAATTGCTTTTGCATTCAACTCAAAACCTATAGAACCACTCTTAAGCTCTACTAAAACATCAACATCCACACTTGGAACCATGATAATTGAAAGGTCATTTCATTAAGAAGTGGCAAAGAGTATGAAGGAGAAAGCCAAAAACATAATGACCAACCAAAGAAGAATCTGACATTCTATGATGCATTAGAAGAGGAACCACCCACACCTAAAATAACTCTATTGGTTGAAGAAAGAACATAACAATTGCGATATGAGAAACCTAATCTGAAAACTTTTGGCACGATAATATTAGCAATATAAATCAAAACTGATACGTCGAAAATCAGCACAATACTCAAATTTGTTCAAGAGATACCACCACTGAAGTTTGAGAAAAACACAAGAAATGAGGGTTTGAATTGGGTTTTCAATAAATTTTTCTTTAGAAATGCTTATCACAAACAATCAAGATATAGGCAAGCTATGAAAGAAAAGTGATACAATCGATTTGTACAAGTTCACCTTAAATAAGGCTATTCTTGTCCATCCACCAATGTGATTTCACCTTCAAAAAAGACTTAATCCACTAATCTTAAAAGATTACAAACAACGTATAAGAGTTTAGAAAAAAAACCTTAGCACTCTCAAGTATGCAAACTAAAACCTAGTCACTTGAGGAAATAAATCTCAAAATATTTCAATCGTCTAAGAGTTTTAAAAAACACCTTACCACTCTCAAGTATACAGACTAACACCTAATCAATTGAAGAACAAATCTCAAAATATTTACAATTAAACAATGTTTACAATAGTGCTTTTAGAAAAGCATACTTAACACTACAATTAAGACAAATTGTTTACATACAAATATGAGCAACAACTCTTGAATATACAACAATGATAATGACACAAAATTGAGCCATAACTCTTTGTGTCTTAGATTGATATGAAAACGATAACACAAAACTAAGCAACAACTCTTTGTGTTGATTTATCTTTGAAGAATATGTCTCACTTGATAATTTCTTTAAACAATAACTTCTCTTTTGTTGATTCAATTTTGTTGACGACTTCTTAGTTTCTTTAGTGAAATAATTCCCTTTATATAAGCTGAGAATGTAGACCATTGGATAGTACGAAACATCACTTTCATTTTCTAGCTATATAATCGTTAGCATGAAAATATGGGAGACATATATTTTTGGTTGTACACTGGATTCTTCACCATAGTGGAATAGGTATACTTTTTTTCGTTGTACTATATTCTTCTTGTGCAAGTTTCTGATATTTTCTTCTTATGATATAATTCTGATCCGAAGTAGAGAAGATAGTGTATAAGAGATCACATTATTGTTCTTAATCTTCCGATGGAGTATTTCTAATGTGAAATAATAATTAATCCATAAGATGTTTCATTTTAATGTCTCCAAAAGTATCAGAGTCTTCAGAATCAGAACCCTATCTTCATACTTAGAGCAACAACTTATCTGACAAACAATTCTTGATTTCTGAGTTGGAAGCAAAAACTTATCTTGATTCCTGATTTGAAAGCAAAAGATTATTTGGTACACACTCATAAATCCTTTGCTTAGAAACATAACTTAACTTCTGAGCTGAAAGCAAAATCATATCTGAGAAGCGCATCTTAATTTCTAAACTTGAGCAAATACGAATATTCTCTTCTAGGAAATATTCAACATTCATAAGACTTGCTGATGTTTCCTTGAGAAGTGAATACAATATTTTTTCTGATGGTGCCAGAAATGACTCTAATGATCTTATCCTGAATCAGATAGAATATTATTTTTGCACACTTAAGGAAAATATTAGAACACAAACACTACAACAAATAACATTTCATGACAGAGCTTTTACGTCATCCAGAAAAACAACAAAGTATTAAGCCTAAGCGCGACATGTATTATATTTTTTTAATGGGAAAAGTATCAACCTGCCTTGGTTTCTAATATCTCTGTCGGGTAAAATTATTTTGGACGCACTTTGAATCCTAACTTTTGTAGTTATGTTTTATTTTGATTATAATTGTAAGTTAAATTAATTAACCCTTCGATGTTTTGATATAACCGAGGGGTCTACATATCAAATTACACTATAAAAAGCAAACATATTGTATCCTAATTCTTACTTATTTGTAGCCGCCCCAAACTCGAAATTGCATCATTAATTGGGATGGATTGCAAGACCCACAAAACTTCAATGTTCTTATATAACAAAATATTTTTTCTGCTCTTGCAATCTATCTCACATGATGATGTTGATGTTGTTTTTGGTGTTGTTGTATTTTTTCGCATTTGAAAGATTGCAAGTGCATAAAAATCATTCTCCCTTCAACGAAGATATTATTCAAAGGCGCCGAGATTTGTTTTTGCGTAAGTTCAACAAAAAACATTTCACCTTGGTTTAATAAAGACCAAGGTGATAGATAAATTCAAATTATAACATACCTCAATTTTTAATGCAAATTTGAGCGACAAAGTAATAAACTTTTACTATAAATACCCTAGTTAATAAGATTTTAGCCTAATTCTAATTTATATATAGCTGCACCAGATACAAGAAATATTTACTACTGTCCATTGCCATGAAATTTTTAGATCTATAAATGCTTAAGAACAAATCCCTGAGATGGATTGCAAGTACATAAATTAAAATAACTTATCCGAAGATGTGTAAGTTTCAAAGTGTTTTTTTGGATATGCAACATAAAGGTATGCAATAAAATTTAGATTCTACCAAAGGTCCATCGTTGAAAACACTTTCTCTTATGATTTTGTCCACTTGCCGATAGATTTGGTAAGCCTAAAGCAATAGTGGGAATTTGTTGTAATATTATTTCCCTGATATTCTTTGTAAACAATGTAATAAAAAATAAAAAATATTTTCACCTCGGTTTTTCTCAAAACCGAGGGGAAATTTTAGCGTTAAAGTTGATATTTGTTAGTTGTCACCATCCTTAGTTAAATCCTTGCCGTCCATTTCATGACTATTAACGCTCAAAACACTACCACATTAGTGATCCGCGTGAAACCTAGGTTAACTTCCATTATAAAAGCATTGTGAATATAAAAAATTAATAATAAAACGTCATGGAGCGCTTAAAACTATCCTCCACTTTAAGATATGCATGATTCCTTGTTATGAGGAGTTCTCTATGATGGATTACAAGAGCAAAAAATTATTTGCGCTTAAGGTTTGTGTACTTAAATAATTATTTATCCAAACCTTTTTTCATCCCACCCTTTATTTATCTAACCTTTGTTTATTAATATCAGAAACAAATGCAAGGAAAAACAATTGAAAATATATTAGTTCCCAGCATTTGATCTTTCTAGGATATCAAGGACTTGAAGATCGAACATATGATCTTTATGGACAACTTAAATTTTATATTGATATTCTTTGTAAACAATGTAACCAGCTTAATATTCTGGATATACATTGTACTTGTAAATAAATTATTTTATTATTTTCTGTATAAACAATGTAACCAGTTTAGATTAAAAAAATACTAATAATTGATCCCTCGGTTTTATTGATAAACCGAGATACACGAGGCTTTATTGTTGTCAACAATAAAAGTGCAGACGGTGTAGATCAGACTTATGAAGTATTAACATACCACTCAATATTTTAAATACCGAGGTGACAAGTCTTTACTTTTCATGACGACCTTATTTACCTCGCTTCAGATGCCGTTGTAAAACGCATTTCATGTCCGACGTTAGATGCGTTATTTGTTGTAGTAAATTTTTTTACATATAAAATATATGTATTTGTTTTTAACAATATAAAATATATGTATTGTTATCATCAAAACCAGAGATTAGATGCATAACCCAATATGTTTCTAACAACCACCACTTTTTCCCCAAAGAATTATAAAGGCTAAAAAGGAAAAACAATTTGAAAAATTCATAGACATTCTAAAACAACTGCACATCAACATACTTATGATTGAAGCCATTACAAAAATACCAAATTATGCTAAGTTAATGAAGAATGTCTTGACAAAAAGTAAAAGAGTTGGAGAGTTTATCAATGTAGTATTAGCCCAATAATGTAGCCAATATGTTCAGGGTAAGCTACCATCTAAGTTGAAATAATGTTAAAGTTTCACCATTACCACGTAACATATGAGATTCTTTTTGTGGAAGATCATTGTGTGATCATGGAGCAAGTATTAACCTCACACCCTTATCCATTTTCAAGAAGTTAGGTATAGGAGCTGCAAGGCCAACAACCACCACACATTAGTTAGATGATAGAATCATAAGTAGAACATATATCAATATAAATTCCCATGATCATAACCAAAATATCTAAATATCTAGGTAAATGCTTGCTTCTAGTATTATCTTATCATATAACAATAATATCGAACACTGTTTCTTGTATAAACTATTACACACCAAGCTAATTGAGTAAATCAATCTCTTATGAGTGTACTAATTACTTTATTTGTCATAACTAACAACAACTGACTACTACTATAGCATTCACGAACTCAACATGTTCAAACTGACAACAACTGACAACTAATAGAGTACTTAAAATCAAGGTTATCAAACTCGCGAGTCTACTAAAACTCGTAAAGGATTTGTAGACTCGGCACATAGACTTGACTCATAAACTCGTATGATTCTTATGAAAATTAAAAATGATTTTATAAAACCAGTATGTGGCACATGTATGACACTCATATATATTTTAAAACCTGTAAATACCTCATGTATGACACAAATATATATTTAAATATCTAACTCCATAACAGATTTCTTAAAAAAAACTCAATAATAAATCAAACAAAATATAAAACTGTGTAGTTAAAGACTTAAAGTACTAAATTTTTCTTAATTGGCTACTATATAAATAAAAAAAAATCATAAAACATATATGTTTATGGATTCAAGCATCCAAATCTCCAGCAAAATCATCACCATCACCTTTATCAGTATCTTGAGGTGCTTTAAAGCTCCAATGCAATCGCAATATCCGCAACCACATCCACTCCCTCGGCCATAATTTAAAATTATGCCTCTGCTCAAATTGTTTTATCCTTATGTCAAAATTAATTATGAATTGAGGTGTATCAAGATTGTCAACTCACCCTAACTTTCCTTACAACACTTGTACCCAAGTTCCTTATAATTATCACTAATAATTAATAAATTAATTAGTTAAAATTGTAGTAAGTTTTCATGTGAGCAATGCATTATTTTAAAACATAGTAAAATGTCTTCAGCCATAAATCATCTAAACCATTTTATCACGTGCAAATCAATACACGGGGATTGTGATCAATGGACCTAATTGAGAATCGATGCATCACTTTACACAAGAGAATATACAAGGAAGCATCTGTAACACAGTGGGAGAACTGACTTGTTTGTTTTGCGTTTGATCGCAAATGTCGCGGATAACAAGTGTCGCCACCGACTTTTCTTTTATCCAATTAAGGGAAGGCGAAAAGAACAGGAAAAGACCTTTGTTAGATTCTGAGTAAGGGAGGTGGTTATGAAAATGGAAGGTGTTAGCACTCTTTCCATCCGTAGTTATCTACAGGCTCTTAATTGCTTAGCTCACTTTAATGGTTTGTGTGTGTGTTCAAAAAGATTTTTGAAAAGGCATTTCTCTTTGACTTCGTAATGATTCACGCTGGACTGTATACGAAGTGTTTGAAAATGTTTTTGTTTTGGAAAAAGGAACTTTGTAATGATTCACGCTGGAATGTATACAAAGTGTTTTGAAAAGGATTTTGAGAAAGTGTGAGGTGCAAAGAGTATTTTGATTGAGCAAGCAAAAGAGACTTATTTACCTACTCAGAACGGTCGTTTCTATGTTATTTTGCTTTCCTTTAGGGTAGCGTCATCCATACCATTAGTTAGTAGGTAACTCTATCCGTTGGATGTAAAAAGGACATTCGAAGGGACATTAGATAGTCATAGAAGGCAACTTGTAGGGATATCCTAGCATATTCGTAGGGACGATCATCACTTTTCGTAGGCAACAACCGAGGGACGAGATCATGTATTCGTAGGAAACATCGAGGGACTATGATCTTTTAAGTCGAAGGGACTGTGATGATATATTGTAGGCAACGGTGCTAGGATACCCTATACTCGAGGGACTTGACCATTGTTTCGTAAGGCAACGAGAGAGGATACCCTAAGGTAGGTGCATGTGTGAAAAGAGTGTGTTGTTTCAGATATTTATGTTGTGATTAGTGATCTAGATTGATTAAGTTAATCTTGCCATACACGCCTAATTACTAACAGTTAATAAGTGTAGAAAGTAAATTGCGGAAATGTAAAGGTCCTACGCTATTACATGGCTTTGGGGCAGATACATAATAAGAGGTGCAGAAAGTAAGTGCGGAAAATAAAATCCTACGTTATTACATGAAAATAAACTTGCAACCTATACATCCTTTCTAGAATTTAAAATGCAAGAAAATAAATAGAAGAAAAGAATAATCTAAGTGAAATAAAAACTAAATCCTAGTATTTTTGGTATTTTTTGAAAATTAGAGTTTATGTGAGAAAAACCTAATTCTAATTGATTTTAATTAAGTAAGAAAAATTAATGAATATTAACCTAAATTAAACTAATTAAGTTAATAAAAAAACATGAAAAAGTTATTTGTGAAATTATCTAATTAACCTAATTAATTAACCTAATTACTAATTCAATTAATTAACCTAGTTACCAATTAAATTAATAAATTAATTAAGAGGGAAAGCAGAAAATAAATAAAAAAAATCAAAAAATTAAAAAACGAGGCTTCTGGTAGAAGCTGCCTCAGAAGCTGGGCCTTTTGAGAGTGGAGCGCTGTGGGCATCTAGAAACTGGAGTTTCTGGTGGAAATCCTACTAACGTGTCCGTGTCGGAGCTCAGATCTGAAAGGGCCCGTGGGCTTCGAGATTATGTTGTGGGACGTCCGTGCGGAGCTTCGGGAACTGGCGGAAGGGTCCGTGGAGCTCGGAGATTCTGGACTTGGGACGCCCGTGTCGGAGCTTCTAGGGCTCTATTGTCAAGGGATCCAAACTGGAGCTTCTAGATGTCTCCTCCGGGATCCGGTTGGAGCTTCTGGGCGTGATGCTTCTGAGGGATGTCCAGAAGTTAGAACTTCTGGGGTTGGCACCAAAACACGCCAAGGATCGTCTTCTTCATTTGAATTTCCAGACCTATGCCAACAGATTTGCTGCATCCCTTGCCTATGGATTTTGGTTCGTAGCTATAGTACCTGTAAATCAAAACTTGACAAATACCAAAGATAAATTATATATTAGACCATGGATCAATTGGAATTGATCCACTGAACACGACCATGCCCTTAGCTTACTCTAATTTTGGCTAATACGAAAAACCCCAAAGCAAAGCTTCAAGCCCTAACAATGGCAGATCCTGGTTCCTGCATCTAAACTTGAATCAAACTATCCAGAAAGCATTGAAACATCAATACAAACACAAATATATGATCAAATTGAATTAAACAAACATGTATGTATGAAATCGAAAATTGAATATATGCATGGAAACCGAAACTATGATTTTACGTTTCATGAGCTTTTGTGTGCTTGCAAGGGTATGAAACGATTCAGAGGAGCACCAGGAAGCTGTTTGAATGCTTGGAATGGCCTGGATCGAAGCTAAATTTTGGCTGCAAGTTGCTTGAAACACACAGTGTTCTTGAGCTTAGTTAGGGTTCTTCAAGTTGCCAAAAAACCTCCTGTAGGGTTTAGAAACCCTCTGAATTTATAGAGGATGAATTCAGGTTGAGCATTGATGAGAAAATATATCCCATTCAATGAGAATATATTTGATTTGCCAATCTTGTCAATCTTGATCAAATATTTCCAATCTTGTACCAATCACTTGCCAATCTTTCAATTTTGAATTTCAGGTCATTTAATAGGTACCTTGGACCTCAAGAATGTCAAATATACAGCCTTGCATTGGTTGATTTATTTTTTGCTATTTTATTTTAATTAAATTGACTTTAATGAATAAAAGATCAAAATAAATAAAATAAAAAGCTCAAGGGCGTGGCATTGGGCTTGAAGGTTCTAATTATGATTAGAAACAATTTTGGACCAAGAAAAGTTAAGCCCATTTAGAAAAAATTTGATTTTCTCAAGTATTTCTCCTTATGCACCTCCTCAAAAATGCCCAACTTGTACAACTTGTATCTTGCTCAATTTTTAGCATTTTTGGGTGTTCTTGGACTTTTTAAAAAGCTCAAGATGTCTTCTAAACATCACTTTTGGTTTCATCTTCATTGAAGTTTCCATGCTCATGAACACTTCTTTGCAAAAAGATGACTTTTTGTTGACTTTTAAAAGGACCTATAATGTTTTGATCCATAACTTCAAAATGAAGCATTTCTTGCCAAAGCTTGTGAGACATGAAGTTGTAGAGAATTGATTTCTCTTTAAAATGAGATTTAGTGGAAAAATTGCTGATAAAGTATGTGAAAGTTATGCCTGGTCAAAGTTCTGTTGACTTTTGTCTGAATAGTCCTAATTTAGAAACTTTGACTTTTGATTAGAACTTGACTTTTCTTGATGAATCTTGATCAACTCTTGATCAAATGATGAATATTACTCCAAAATATTGATGTTGACAAAAAGTTATGAAGTTTGACTGCATGTTGACCATAGTTGACTTTTTGTCCAATACAACTGATTTTCAACTATCTGAGCCATTGGATGAGCAACTTTGACTTGTAAGGCTTGAAACTTGACATGATGATCCCTTAATGCATATGATGGGATATGGTGACCACGTAAAGTAATGGAGATCCATCTTAACCTGAGATATGCAAAATCCTTGTTTGGATTGGTTGCTTAGGAGGGAGTTTATTTGAGCAAATATTGTGAAATTCTTGAATATAGAGCCATGGATTGTCTTGAGAGAAAGGAGGGCAAATTTTAGGGTATAACAACATCCAAGTAAAACATACAAGAAAATACTTACACATTGAATGATTGATGTACGACAACGAACGAAAACAAATCAAGAGAAAGAACAAATGTGACCACATTGTCAATGAAGGGAAGAATAAACTTTGCTGAAACAAGAGACTAGGAGAGAGATTTTCTAATTCCCGTACAAGAAAAAAAAAGGTTTTTTTTTTATAAAAATAAAAGTAAGACTTATAGACTCGTAAACTCACCATAGAGTCGCGAGTCTATATGAGTTTGTGCGAGTTTACTTGAATCTCTTTGAGCCTATCAAAAAATGATTCTATGCGCGACTCTACTCGTTTTTGCTTACTAGACTCGTAAACCCGTACGAGCTTACGAGTCTACCCGCGAGTTTGACAACCATGTTTAAGATGATATAGCGTATTACACTTCTTAACCCATCCCTCGCTCACCTTTAGGCACTTTCAATGGGATGCGATCTTGTGAAACTTAAATCATAAAATATTAGTTATTTAATTAACAACCAATACATAAAATCAAATCAAATTTAAAATATGTATACTTCTCCATGCCATAATTGGAAGATACCATGATCACACTATCTCACCATCACTATTAGGCCGAAGTGCCTTCTTAGGAAACCTCTTCGACCATCACTTCTTCGGAGCTTTGATGATCGTGACTAGCAGCGTGCTCATGCAACACTGTATGGTCAAACACCTCACCAAGTGCCTCTATATCAACATGATCAAACACCTAATCATGTGTCTCGTCATCATCAACTCTAGAGTGTCCCCCCTCCGTACCCCCTATACGACGAAGAATCTGTGGTCCAAAGATCTATTCGATCCTCCTATAATGAGAACACAAGAGTGCTAATTGATTTTTCTTAATACACAAAGGACCTTCACGAACATCACCTATTATGTGAGCAAATCTCTCAACAAAAGTACTAACATGTCTGTCACTCAATTAAGGGATAATGGTACCTTAACTTCCTCTTGTTCTCACAAAAAAATTAATAAAAATAAAAATAAAATAACTAATTGAATTTTCTAGATATCTAGGGGCACCTACACATTATATAAGTTTTTTACGTATATAAATAATTTTTTTTTTGAATCATAACCAACACAAAACCCTAAATTCACGAGAAAACCCTAAAACTAACTTTATATCCTAAATCGAATATAATACGTTAAACACCACACATCAACATTCAAAATCTAAGACAAAAATAGGCTAGAAATGAAAATCCAAAAAATCCCTAAATTAGAAATGGGTGAAAAATAAAAAACGAGAATGACCCTAAATCAGAAAATACTTGTCTTCGTTCTTCATCGTTCTTCACTATTTCCATCGTTCATCACATGCTTTAGAGTTGTGTTCTTCACATATTTTTTAAGGTGAATACTTTATAAGTGAGATTTCTATAATTTATGCTTTACCAATGACATGTCACCTGATTATAATCCATATATATGCCATATTTACATTTAATATGACTTTGACTAACATTTTTGACAACAAACAAACGTGGGAATGAAAAAGTAGTATTTTAAAAATCGAATCGAACTGGCTGGTCGGACCGGTTGAAGCAGGAACCAACTATGTAATTGGTCTGATTCAATTGCTGGATCGAATTTGTCATTGAACCGGTGTGAACCGGTAAAAACCTGTGTAAACCGCTAAAATTGGAAAAACCAGCAATTTTTTTAAACCTGTAGTTTAATTGTATTTTTATTATTTTTTAACTTTTAACTTTTAATTAATTAATTTTTTTTTTCTAGATATCTAGGGGCACCTACACATTATATAAGTTTTTTACGTATATAAATAATTTTTTTTTTGAATCATAACCAACACAAAACCCTAAATTCACGAGAAAACCCTAAAACTAACTTTATATCCTAAATCGAATATAATACGTTAAACACCACACATCAACATTCAAAATCTAAGACAAAAATAGGCTAGAAATGAAAATCCAAAAAATCCCTAAATTAGAAATGGGTGAAAAATAAAAAACGAGAATGACCCTAAATCAGAAAATACTTGTCTTCGTTCTTCATCGTTCTTCACTATTTCCATCGTTCATCACAACCAGCAATTTTTTTAAACCTGTAGTTTAATTGTATTTTTATTATTTTTTAACTTTTAACTTTTAATTAATTAATTTTTTTTAACTTTTTTTGATATTGAAGAATGATATCTCAAATAAATATATTTTTTTGCTTAAAATTAAATATATTAGACATTAAAATTATTTTTTTATAAACTATTCAAATAGATTATGTTGAAATTAAACTTTGTTTGCAATTAGATTTTATAATTTTGTACTATTTTGTTACATGTGATTATTATGTTTAAAATTTAAATTTAAATTATGAACTTGTGAATTTATTTATGATATGATATTTTCAAAAAAATTAAAATGCTAATTATATTTTGTAGAGATTGAATAGTTCAGTTCGACAAGTTTTATATTTATATAATTTTATTATAATGATTGATTTGTTCAATCGAGTTATCTGGTTCAATGCAGTTTAATCACGCGGTTCAATCAGTGACCCGATAATTTAACCAATAAATCAGTAATCCAATACCCTCGTCAAATTTGATGTCGGGTCCGGTTATAACACCGGCTATATTAAGTCAAATTAGAAATTATTTAAAATTTAAAATTGAGCATGTGTAGTGTGGGGATGTGGGTCCACTTAATGGGGTGTTAAAATCCTCTTCTTCTCCTTACCCACGAAAATTCATTAATTAGAACAACACCAACCGCGCGGCACGGCGCGATCACGTTTCCGGCAAAAAATCTCTCTCTCTTTGTAGGTAAACCCTAAAAATACAATAGCACCAATATTGTTCTCCGTTTTTGAAAACCTTGCTTACTTGTTACTTTGTTTTATGCAGTTTCTACCTCAACTCTCTACAGTGGTACTCATCGAGAATCAAGCAGCACTAGGCTCCATTGTTGAACGGCAATGAACATAGACGAAAACGTCGTCGTCGCTTCTATAACCCCAAATTTCCCCGTATCCCAACTCAATTTCTCTCTTGAAATCAAGGTTTGTGCATCTCTCACTCTTTTTCTTCTTCATTATTATTATTTTTAGGGTTAGGTTTATGCACATTAATACTAATATTCAAAACTTTTATCAGGGAAACAAAACCGAAATCATCATTTCCAGTTATGAAGATCATGTTATGGTGAGTGCCAGTGAATATGTGCATCTATGTTTTTTTTATGGCAACAGTTCTTAACTTTCATTTCACTGATTTCAGGTTATTGCCACTCAAATAGGAGCTATGGGGACAATACTGCATGCCAGGTTAATTATGTCAATTCTCTGCAATTTTGCTTATGTTTTTGCGAAATAGTAAAACTCTAAGTTTAAGTACATGATAAGTTATGGACACTTTCTCATCTAGCTATGATTGAATGTGAGAACTGTGACTTTAGATTACTTAAAATTCCGAAGCACCATTCACTTTCAAAATAGCGAAGCTTAATTTTGGAAGTATTACTCAAGTGTCGCGTGTGTCTTTTTTATGTCAGGAAGGAAGAAGGGATGTCAATTAACCCAACATTCAATGTTTCTGTTTTATTTGGCAAACGAGATGAGGTAAACTTGACTATGCTTGCAATCGTTTGCTTTCTTTGATAATTTCCTTGGAGGTTTGGGTTTTTGTTTATGAAATGCGTTGTTGCAGCCAATGTTAGTAGCTTGTGCACGCCAGCTGATTGAGCATATGACGTAGGTATTCTTTCTTGTTAAGAAAAACTATAGTTTAGTTATTACATTTTGCTGTTTTCAATTTTATTCTTGAAACTTTTGGTCTAAATTAATATGTTTCAAAAATCCCTGCAAGGGGATTCTTTAAATCAGTTATGAACCCTGTGCTTTTATAATTTTCTAAATCGTTTTTCATACCATATTGACCATCCAATTCCTGATTTGCAGTTTGTCTGGCGTTTCTAAGCCGTTGGTGCTCTCACTTGGCCTTAAAGACCATTCCGCGGTATGTTTTATCTAATTTGGTCCTCTTCACTGGAAATGAAAAGAAAAATTAGTTAAGTCAAACTCATGTACCAATGTTATGCAGGGGACATTGAAAGGAATTGTGTCTGCTGTGATTGAGAAGAGGCTGTGGTAACAGTGTAATAGTTCAACCCGGTGGAGTTAGCCGTAATAGTTGATTAAAGATTATTTTTATACATAACATTTATGTGTGTCAATATATCATTGTATTACCTCTGGCACTTTCAGATTATAGTATTAGCAACCAATTTACATTCATCATTACTGCAAGTTAATCTCATTTTCTACTTTAGTTGTGACAGATTGAAATATTCAGTTATTGTTATCATGGTATGCAAACTTAAGTTAATATCTTATTTTTAGCCTGTCATTTATTTACTGTTTCATTCAGCGACTCAAAGCAGTGATTGGACTTTGATGTCATTTGTTCGATTTTCCCCCCACAATTTTCCAATTAAACATGTATGTGTGCAGAAAGAAATCTATTGAATTCTTAGCCTGATTAAAGTAGAGAATGTTTAAACAATGAGCTGAATTTAAAAGTCGGAAAGTGAAGAGACACGGTTGTAATTTTGTAAACGCAGTGTCCTGCATTTTATCATCTTGATTACAAGGTTGAAAAACAGAAGAAAAGAAACAAAAATAACATTCTCGGGAAGAATGGTCGATATATACCGAGTGTAGAACATAAGATCTTCGATTCACTTGTGCCTTTGACTTCAACCGAAACATGGACTGCAGTTTATTATTGGAGGACCATTTGACTTTGGGACTTATGCAATAATATAGAAGCATAACAAATTTTAACTACAGCACACAATAATTTTGAGAATTAGCCATCATCATATTCTCATTGCTCATTAAAATGACTTGAAAGCAATGTGAAGTTGGTGCTGCATTTCACTCACAATCTAGGTCCCTCTGGCAGTGGGATATCAACTAAATCTTCTCTGTAAGGAGTATTACTCAACTCTAACTGACCATCGTTTACAAATCCTTTTTCCATATGGGTTTGCATTGCCGGGTCATCTTTAACCTCAACAAATGTTTTAACAGTGTCTTTTCTGAATGTTAGATAGATAACTGAGACAATATATAGTGCCATTAGAGGAAAAACTATGATCCCAATGAACACATTTGCCACTTTTGGTAAACTACTATGAATTATCCAACCCACAAAAGCAGTAATGAGGTAGTAGACATTGATACAAATGATTCCCAAACCTAGTATCCATGAGATGACTATAATCTGCACCAAAATAATGTCACATTTTTTGTTTTAGTTTTTAATCAACAACATTTTAAAGAAACAATGACCACTTAATAGGGACAACTTACAATCATTGAATTCTTGTGAGGTCCCATTTTGGTACTGCTGCTGCTAAACTTAAGGAGTGGAATTAAAGCAAATGGAAGTTCAAATGAAAGAATCATCTGCAAAATCATTTTTAATCAGTCTATCTGCTTAATGATCAATTACACATAACATATACACACACGGAAGATAGAATGATAAATTCTAGAATTTACAAACCGATGCAATGATGATAAGTCGCCCGGCTCCAGAAGAACCACCAATGATAGAGACAACAAGACTAGGTGCTATGGCAACAATCCTAGTCAACAAGTTCCTAACCCATTTCTTCATCTTTAAGTCCAAAAAACCCTACAGCAACAACCAAACCAAAATTCAAGTTTAGTAACCTAGAAACCTAAATTATATAGTTTGTTTAGTGTTTAATGATATTGTAGAATGACCTGCATGATAAATTGGCCTGCATATGTTCCAGTGATGGCAGAACTTTGTCCAGAAGCTAACAATGCTATGGCATAAATGACTGAGCTTGAACGCCCCAATACATTCTAATGCACATCAAAATTACAGAAGTGATATATTAATAGTTGCTTAATTAAGATTGAACTTAATATCATGCTTTGATCATAGCAAATGTAACTAACTATTATCATGTAGTAAATTAAGTTAGAAACCTTGAGGAGAAAAGAAGCGGAGTTAAGGGTAAGATCACTGCAACGTTCGACATTTTCAGCAGTAATGTCTTTGGCTGTACAAACAGTTCCAGATACAGAAATCATTGCAACATTGATTAGAAATGCCACAAACAAAGCGAAACCACTCTCAATGAGGAAGTATCTACATGCATCCTGCACATTTCAGTTATTTGGATAAATCATTTCATATATATATAAAGTTTATCACTTATATTTAGTTTGTTTATTTCACGAAGACTTACATTGATGCCGCGCTTTGAACCAGGTATTTTTCTAGATAACACTAGTGCAGAGTGGAGGAAAAGATTGTGCCTGCATAATTTTGTCAAAATCAGTCAAATAAACATTTCAAGTGAATTCGGTGCAAACTTAGTGTATCATGTTATTAATCGAAAACTTTGCGAAAAAGAGGAATAGTATATACGGCATGATAAGGGCACCCAAAAGGGCAATAGCATCTGCTACGGCGCCATTTCCATTGAGTTTAGGGACGAACATTCCTTCAACTACACCAGCAGCAGGGGGTTTTACATAGCTCATTTCTCCGAAGAAACAAGCAGCCATTACAAATACTAAGATTGATATCAACAGTTCCAACTTCCTTACCTACATGTCCAATAATTATTTGAAGTCAAAACAATTGTAACTGTAATTGTTCGTATTTCTTGATTAATAGAAAAAGATAAATCAATTACTCCAAATCTTTGGAGGCCCAAAAACAAGAGAGTACTGCATCCAGTTAACAGAACTCCTCCCCATACTGGAATGTGAAACAGTATGTTAAGAGCAAATGCTGTCCCAATCACTGGCATAATAGAAACATATAAAAAAAGTTAATACACTGATAAATTATATTGTTGAATTTAAATTAAAGGTTATGATTGTAAAATGAAAAAAACAAGATGATCAATAATGGAAAAAGAAATTAGCACCTTCAGGTATGTCTGCAGCTATGACAGCAAGCTCTGCTAATATCCATAAACAATACTTAACAAATATTGGATATTCAGCCTTACATACTTCTGAAAGGTGTTTGCCTGCCAAAATTAAAACAACAAATATCAAATAATGATACAATGAGAGAATATATTAATGTTAGTTAAACTAATATGTGATAATTGAGTCAAATGAATATAAATGTATGATATAAAGTCCTTGATATTTTTTTAACGTATCTTAGTTACTTACCAGTGCATACTCCAAGATTTGCCGCCAATGATTGAATTATAAGTGCAAATATGAGTCCAATAAGTATGATCCACAATAGCTGAATGCATCATCAATATTATATTTCAATTATTAACATTTCACTTAAAAATATCATTATAAATATTTTTGGTTTATAGTTTGTTGTCTAATTCTAATTGCTTTACCTCATAACCATGGTTAGCTCCAGCTTGCAAATCAGTTTCCACTAAAAAAAATCAAATAAAAAATTAGCACACAAAATTTATACTAGCAAAAAAATTAAATTAAAATAAAAGATAGAGAAAATTACTATTTCCAGGGTCAAGATAGGCCAAAGAGACAAGAAAACCAGGACCAACATATGTAAAGAATTTTTTCCATCCTGGCGTCTGTATCATCAATGCATCAAATTTATATCCAAAATATTTATATGACAATTTTTTTTTAATATCTAAATATTAGTAGATTATTTGTTAGAATTCAAAAAATAAATTACAATGATACCTGATCGAGCTTCGAAGAGTCATTGTCAGGAGACGGTGTGCCAGAAGGTGTTACATTTACTGCAACTATGCGATTGCTGTTACCATTACTCACTTGTTGTTGTTGCTGCTGCTGCATCATGCTTGTTATGTTCTATCTTAGTTTTTCTCTGGTTTTTGATCACTATCTGGCTTTTGATCACTATGTGTATGATGAATGAGTGAGTTAGCCATTAACTATATAGTATATAAATACTTGAGATTTTGTTATTTTTTTAATAGTGAAGACCGCTTAATTGTATAAGATTGTTAGTTAAATTAACTTTGGCATTTGGACACACAAGAGTTCCATTTTCATGCCTTTTAAGGCATGCCGCACGTCACGTGTCACTATCTTCAATAAAAGTAAATTAGTTATCAAAATGATAAAATATATGTTTGGTATTGGTCGTTACGTATACATGTTCTTTAGTGTATAGTTTTATTCTAAAACCAACATGAGCAAACAAACACAGAATGTATACACAGCAAAAATCAAATCTCCTGGTAATTCCATTTTTCGCTATTGAAGATATTACTATATTTCGGTGTTTTTTTTTAATGAAGATCTAAGTTTTTCATTTTGTTTTGTTTAAGTTAGTTGTAATTTCGATCCTCAAATATTAGGATTCACGATTCTGCAATTTTGGCTACTGTGTTTTAATTGTGTGACTTGCGTCTCACATGGTCACGTCACGTGTTCCAATTGTTACGGTTACATATCCATGCATTAACCGGATATTTATTTTTTAAAATAATAATGTAAAGGTTAGTGTAGTTGGACTTAGAGAGTTTATCACCCCCGAGAGAGTAGGTTTTAAAATTTTAAAAACAAACACTATTAATAATAAAATGTTTAGATCCCATAAAAAAAAAAGTTTTAGATTAGTTAGATTTCATAAGTTTATTAAGGTCAGAGTAAGTCCTAAAACACAAACCGTTTTTAAAATATTCATCTCGACGATGAATTAAAAGTGTTTATAAAATGCCCGTGAAAAAAAATCAATGTAGAATGTTTTTGATGCGGTTTAAATGATTTTTTGACGAACAAATCTCTCTCTCTCTCTCTCTCTCTCTCTCTCTCTCTCTCTCTCTCTCTCTCTCTCTCTCTCTCTCTCTCTCTCTCTCTCTGATGTTTGTGTATGCTGAAGCTGCTGCCTGTGAGAGTAGCTGCTTTTGTTGCATATTGTTGCTTATGTAATCATTAAGGGGATGATGCTTTGAGGGGAAAAACCTATTATGTGTGACAGGGAGTTTTACACCTGTTTGTGTGTGTACAAGCCTCTAAGTTGTGTTTGTATAATGTAACACACTGTTTTAATTAATACTATATTATATTAATATTTTCGAATTACCGATCGATATTTATCTTGCGACGAGAATATTCATATTAATCAATATATCTATTAATTTATCTGGCGACGTTGTGTTCGGTCCGGGTTTTATTCCGTTCGGTTTGGTAAAATATGATTCGGATCGATATTTAATTCCCCAGAATTATTTTAATTGATTAAATTAATAATATTGGTAGATATTATTAGTGTGTTAATTTATAAGAATAAATTAGGAGTGTGAGGATTATTTGGGAAAAGTTGGGTTTACACCTTAGTTTACTAGTAAGGTTATTATAAAACCACTTTCCTTATTTTCTTTCCATCCAAACACTTCTCCTTGTTTTCCTTCCATTCTTACATATCAAAACCAAGCATAGAAATTTGGATGGCTAGTAAGAAAACAACATTATAAAACCATTTCCTTGTCTTTCTTTCCTTTTCCAACAACAACAACCTAACATAGAAGCTTGAGAGAAAAGAGGGTTTTGGGAAGAAGAAGAGCAAGAGAGCAAGAGAGGAAGCTTGAGGTTGGGCTTTGTAGCATCACCATGGATCATCCAAGCTTGAGGTAAGGGGTTTGATTTCTCTATCTCATATGATTAGGTTTTGATAGTTGTATTTTGAATTGGGGAAAAATTGATAATGGAGTTATAGGGTTTGGTGGATTGTTGATGGAAATAGATTAGAAGGGTTGAATTTGACATAGAAATTATGGGTGTTGTTTTAGTGTTGTAGAGTTGGGTTTATAAAATAAAATTGGAAATGAAAATAGGAAGAATTGGAAATGAAAATAGGAATAGAAATAGAAATGTAGAACTAATAGTGAAATAATGAAAAACAAAGAAAATGGAAACTGTAACTTGTAAAAAAAAAAAACGCAGGGCTATGAAATGAAAATGGATAAAGGCATAAGGGAAGGCTAAGGAAGCCGCCTCCCATGCCCTTTGTTAAGTGGGACGTTCGTCCCCAATGTGGTGAAGAGAAAACGGCAATGTGAAGATTGTCTGTTTTTCTGTAAACTTGTTTTTGCTGTTTTCTATCAATGAAATTCCTGCATAATTTTCCTGCAATGGCTTCTGTTTCTTTTTAATATGCAAATTCCACCTAGTAATATTTGATAACCATAAAATATAATTAGGGGATAAGATAGCCGATAAAATTTAGAACCCGATTATGTTCCGATCTTCCGATTTCGGTAAATTCGACGACGAAGCAAGTTGCTCCGAATTCAACGAAAATTGACGTGCTAGCTAAGTTTGACGTGTAGAACGTAGTGGTGAGGTTAGTTTTTGGAAATTACGAGTTTTTACGAGACGACCCAAAATAGGCCAATTTACGGTAAAATTGAATCGGACGGTGTTTTAGTAGATTTAAGGTGCGTATGGACAATCCGATTTCGACGTCGACGATTATGATTAATACCGGTTGTTAGGAATGGCTTTCGTGACGATTATAGGTCTTTGACTATTTTCCCGTTTTCGGAATTTAGTGAATTAATTAATAATGATGCGGTGTGAATAAACGTAAGATTTGCGACGGTGTATTTATTAATGAATACTTGTTGATGTGCAATGTGATGATTAAATTGATGTTGTTAATATATGCTTCCGATTTGTGAATTCATGACTTTTGGTGAATTTATTAGTGATGTTTGCATAATGCAATTATGATGCGATGAGATATTTACCTTGTTTTGGATAAATTATGGCGATGTGGGCTTTATGCCAATTTGGATGAGCGATGATGATGTTTTGTGTTGTGTTGTTTTATTGTCGAGTCACATACATATCATAAGCGAAGAGGGCTTTTATGCCAAGCGATGATGGCTTTTATGCCGAGCGAAGATCGGCTTTATGCCAAGTGTCCCTAATTACGGACAAAGCGATGGGTACCACATGCATAACATAGTCGTGTCTCATGGAGTCGGTTATGTTTATGTTTGAGTTGTTTGGCGTTGGGTTTTTGTTGATTGATGGATGATATTGAATTGCGATGATGTATGATGTGACGATGTTTGTGATGATGTTGTGATGATGGGCTTTATGCCAAAAGCGAAGATGGGCTTTATGCCAAAAGCGAAGATGGGCTCTAGCCAATTTGTGATGATTTGTTATGTTGATTATATTACTAGCATTATTTAATGTTGTTGGTTGATGTTGTTGTTTAAGACTACCGTGTTAATTAGTGATGTATTAGCTCGTGACGATTTCGTGGTGACGGAGGGTTATGTGTTGTTGCGACGTTTTGTGCCGATGAGGTTATGGTGATATAGTGTAGATTATACACATTAGGATGACGAGTAAAGTAAGTGAGTTTTGATTATGTGTTGGAATTACACTTATTAATCTATACCCTTTATAATTCCGAAACTATATATATATATATATATATATATATATATATATATATATATATATATTATCATGCCTTTAATTATATGTTTTGGAGTATCTCACCCTTTACTTGTCTCGTCGTTACCTATATATTGGTAACGTGCAGGTTATGAAGACGGATTCTATAGTTGCTGTTAGTCGAGTCGGTGTCGCTCTGATACGTAGCACTCGGGGGAAAATATTTATGTTGTCTTGTTGTTGTTCTTTTGGTGTTAATCCTTTATGTATAAGAATTACACTTATGAAAACCTGATTTATTGAGGAAGTTTAATAAAAGAGATGTTTTGATTTCTATGAATCAATTTATGTTTTCCTGCGATGCTATGTATCCGAAATTTATACTTTAAAGTAAACTGTTTTAAAGTGAGTTGTTTTTGGTGGTGTAACGTCTCAGTATTTAATTTATGAAATTTTAAAATTACTCTGATTTTTGCATATAAAACTTTGGGTAGAAATGAGGTGTTACATATAAAGTTTACATGATCAACATGTAGCTAGTGTTGCAGTTTTATTCATCTCTCCAATTATTTTTAGATTTTGGTTGTTTTAGCCAAAATTTGCCAAAGGGTGAGATTGTTAGTTCCATAATTCTACGGTTGGCAAAATTTTGGCTAAACATGGTTCTATGTTGTTGTTGGTAAGATGATGCAGCATATTTATCAAAGGTCATAACAATTTTACTGTTATATGTTTTGCCTAATGTCACAAAAGATGCCGTGACATCCTGAGGCTTATGCAGCAGGCGCTGCTTTTTGTATATCCTTGAAGATTTAATTTGAAAATTGAGTATCTAGAATATTTTGTACTCATTATAGGCACATATGATTTTGTTAGAAGCAAGTGCAGATTTGATTGGTTACTAAAAAGAATCAATTGAGACTTTTTAGGAAACATTTTATGAAGATTGTTTCTAATTTTATGGGGAATGTTCTGTAGAGATTTTTCAACTAAAAATTAGAGTTGATTGAAGAATGCAAGCCAGTCCAAGCCCAATTGCAGAAGCTTATATAAGGAGTCGTCCAAGACCTAATTTTTTAAGCATAGTTTTTATTGTAAAACCGTGTGTAAAACAAGGGTTTGGGTGATAGTTCCTTAGGTTCTCCATGTGTTTCTTTGTATGTTCTTATGTATCTCTGATACATTTGAATTGACTGATTGTAACTTGCTTGGCAGGGAATTGTTCTCTCTCGAAGCCCGAAGGCAAAAGTTGAGTATTATTCTTGGAGGAAGCTTTTAAGCAACTCCTAGTATTGTTCTTGGTCGAAGTTTTTAAGTAAGACTAAGTTTTTGTAATTTGGAAGTGTGTTCTTCTTGTTTTGGTTTCTTTAGACAACCTCTGTGACTGTGATAAGTCTTTTATCATAGCGGTGATTGGAAGTGGGATGTCAATTTCTCATACTTGGAATAATTCCTAAGTAGAAGTTACACTGGGTAAGGATTATGCGAGTAGTTGTAAACGAGGGAGTTTAGCTTTGAACTAGTACTACTTATAGTGGATTTCCTTCCTGGCTTGGTAGCCCCTAGAGTAGGTGAGTTGCACCAAACCGAGTTAACATATCGTTGTGTTCTTTTGTTTCTACAATTTATACTTCTACACTGGTGTTATTATTGTTGTTCTGTCAGCGGATGTTAGGACATTTATCGTAACATTGCTTGTATGTTAAGACATCAATCTTAACATCCTTTGTGTGTGTGCCAAATTTCACAGATGTTGGAACATCATTACAACAGTTTGATACTCCAGACATTATGGAAGACTCTAAAGGACTGGCAAGCACTGAATAAGAAAGCTCTCAAGAAAACAACATTTTGTTTAAAAAGAGGGTTCATTATTTGGAGTTTATTTTGGTATGCAATCATCAGTTGTTTCAGATATGAAATATATAATGATGGTGGGTCTTGGAGTAAAAAGATATTGGCCAAGTCTGAAGAAGATTGTATTATTGAAGGATATTCTGGTCACCTGGATTAGAATTAATTAAATCCTGATATATCTTTAAGATTATGTACATTGCAGAAGGAAGATGTGTTTTTCAATTGAGTTGATTACTTAAAGAGTATAATGTCGAATTGAATGTCATGGCATTGTAGTGTGACATGCTACTGCAATCAAGGTACAAGAATTTTATTCTGATTGCAGAATAAAATCATTGGTTCTGTCATCATTGTGTAAGGGATATTGCTACACGCTTATATTGTCACTCCTAAGCATGGCATGGCTGAAAAGCTTCATGAAGTATTTTTACCATAACTTGAGGTGAAAGTTACATTTAAAATATGAGGGGTAATTATGGAGTTCCACTACTGAAGAATTATAGTAGTAACTGTTAGGACGATTTTCCAATCATGTTCTTTCATCTAAGGGTGTGTGAAATCTTAGAAGAATAATTTTTAAGGGCATGAAGAATGTCATTTCAAATGTTGTACATTTTCCGACAGTCAAAGCTTTGAAAGAGAGAAGGATGTACATGAACATGTCTCTCTCTCTCTCTCTCTCTCTCTCTCTCTCTCTCCTCTCCCTCTCTCATATGGTGAGTGATGGATGTATACTAAAGTTGATCTTATCTTCTTCTAAAAACACTCTGATTGACTGGACTATCGTTACAAATAAGGTGTCGTTACAGTCTAGGCAACTCTCCTTGTATTTTAAGGCTTTACAACCTCACAATTTTCACAAGTTGCGTTTCAACATGAGCAATTCTTCCAAAAATGCTGATGCAAATAAGGTTCTTCTACTAAAAACCAAGAAGGAAGTGGGTTCTGGTTCAAAGAAAGTAGTGGTCAACATTGTAGTAAATGTTGGAACATCTACTAGAACATCTAGAATAGGGAAAACATCTATAATAGAGATGAAGTCCCTCAAGAAAAGGCATGATCAAATAATTGATTCAGACTCAGATGCTGATGAAGGTTGAGTCAATTTCATTGACTCAGGGGGCATGTTTTGATAGCTACAATCTTCTATCTTTTATTAAAAAAGGGGAAAAATATAAAAACAAAAAGTCTTATGGCTGAGTCTGTTTATTTGTTTTCAGATGAGTCTTCTTTTCTTCAAGTGTTTTGTTTTCTTTTTCCTTAGTTCAAAGAAAGAGAAGAAGAAACCAAGAGTGAGGTCAATGTTCAACGCCTCACAAACAACCTCAAAGGCCCCGATGAATCCCCAACCACTAGACATAATTGAGTTGGGGTTATGTTCAAAACAGTTAAAAGTCAGAAAAGGGATAAGGATTTTGAAATCCTCAAGGACTCCGATGTAGAAGTAAAAACATTCTTCACCCATACCTTTGGGACGAAAGACACACCCCTCTCCATCCTCTCAAGTTTCTAGAATGACATCTTCCTCATTTCTAATAGACAGGAGGTTCAAATTAGAACGAAGCTTTTCAATATCATTATAATCCAATATGCTACGCTTGTAACTTAGGACTTCAGAGTCCACAAAAGAGCCATCTACCTCTATTAAAACTTCAATGGAACTTGAGGATTCAGACTATGAGTCAGAATCACTAAGGGAGGCATAAAGATCACCATAAACTTCGCTAATTATTTGGTCTAGTCCGACTTGCCCCAAATAACTCGCACAAGATTTCATACATTGGTCCCAAAGGTCTCTCATTTCTTGGTCATTTCGGGGAACACACGTTTTCCTTGAAGAATCAAACTCATGGATAAGCACCATTTGTAACCGAAAATGATAAAGACAAAGTAAAAGAAAAGAGAAACATTTAGCTTAGTAAGTATGAAACGAGAAGGAGCGACGGAAAGATGCGTAAAACCTTGAGCGAAATCTTTCAAACATTGAGAATGCTAAAGGGTGATGAAGTAAGTGAAATGCTATAAGGAAAAAGTTGTAGCTGAGGAAAAAGCAATTAAGTGGCGCATTCTATAGGAAATCATCATTACACAACAAGGTGAAAAGACGTAGTTGGAGGTGTAACACCCCAAATTCTAGCCAAAAATTATATTAAAAATCAGAGTAATTAAAACTTTCAACAAGGCATGGGATGCCACATTTCAACATATAAACAACACACAAAATCAGATACATAACACCTTAATTTAGAAGGATCACATAACAACTTGCACCAGCTTTTAGAAAAAACCAACTTTCGTTCAATACGCAACAAAATTCATAAATATTCAACTCAAACAATTGATCATCTTTATTCAATTAAAACAACTCGAAACATCATAGTACTTTTTATTATTCAACTTAAAATGTAACAACAATAACAACAACAATAACAACAACAACTGAAACAAAATAGACAAAAACATCCCCCGAGTGCTACGTGTCAGAGCAACTAAACCGACTTAGACTATCAACAACTAATTCTTCCATCCTTGAATACCTGGACGTTACCAGTATAAAGGCAACGTCGAAAACAAATGAAAGGGTGAGATATCAACAACTATAAACAAGTGTATGATAAACACTATATTAGATCAGATCATACAAATATCACCACTTTCTATCCACAACTATACAACAAGCAATAAGAGACTTCACCAACACAACTTATTAACAACAACAACTTACATTAATCAACCACATAACAACAACAACAAATTTTATCACCACAACAACTTACTAGCAAAAACAACTTAATAACAACAACAACATAAAATATACAACATCAAATATTCCAACTTAATAGAAACACCAAACAACATACAACTCCAGATGTGACTAAACTATGCAAATTCATGTGGTACCATTTGGAGCAGAACTCCCAACTTTAACATATGCCAGTTTATCGAGGCATTACCAAGGCATAAGCCTTCAACGTGGTGCCATCAAGGCCACCTTAATCATGCAAGGTATGTGATGTTATGATGACATACAACACACCACCACCACCAACAACTTCTACAACAACAACAACTTTAACATGCATCAACTGCATCAACTTAAACTGACATTGGTCGTTCGACCTACAACTCAAACGTGCCCATGAATCGGGACCATTCAACTTATTAAGTTGTACTTACAAATCAACATATTCACATCGTTTCGACAAAATAATTCAACCAAGATTACCTACTAATAACTACAGACTACCCCGACAAATTTCAACTAATTCTGGATAACTAATTATACCGCTTAAATCGACTAGTCGACACTGTTTTCATCCAATTTCGTTACTACTAAATTGTACTACCACTAGTTAAATAACTCTCTGTTACTAAATTATTTTTGGTTACCAAAAACCAACTGCTACTAATTTATACTACTACAAATTATACTAATATCAGGTCCAACCATACTACTGATCTTTACTCTCTGTACTGATAATTTCTTTAGTTATCTATCAACTTATTATTCCACCGCTATTTCAACTAATTAATTCCCACTGCTACTGCTACATTAATTTACTACTATTAATTGATTTTCTGCTACCAACTGCACTATCACTAAAACCCACTATGCTAAAAATAACAGTTTCTGTCAAATTATTATTTTATACTGTAAACAATTTTGCTGGCAATTACTAATCAGACTAGTTGACTGAGCTTCGATTAATATATTCATCTACCATTGTTATTGTGCTACTAGTATATCAATTAATTAGTTTTACTAATATATATATATATATATATATATATATATATATATATATATATATATATATATATATATATATATATATATATATATATATATATATATATATATATATATATATATATATATATTATGATCTAAAGAACCATGCCAGTAACTAACAAAAACTAATGCCATAACATATATCTAACATGTACAAAAGGTAACAACCAAATAAGTGGCCCCTACCTATGGATTGAGGTGCCCACCTCAAGTCCCTGAGAAGACCCCCCCTCCCCAAAGGCCATGGAGGCGCCCGCGTCCCATTTAAAGGGGGTCTCACTTTCCCTCTTCTTCCATGGGGCGCTCGTCCCAAATGTGTGGTGGGCTCCGTCTCAATTTTCCAACTTTGTCTTTTGTGTATGTTTCCAGCAACACAATAACTATACTTTCCTGGATATTCTTTCTTAATTGATCCAACCAATTTATTTCCAGTATTCGATTAAATCAACAAACTCAACTTAACCACTTATTATCACAACAACAATTCAATCGGTTATAGAACAACAAAAATCAACATGAACAATCAAATTCCACATAACAAAATATACCACCGTACTAACAACAATTCATGGAAAAATTTATATAATCTTAACCCCACATACGATTTATCATAATCCCGGTTATAGAGATTGAACCCCACTCTTACCTGGGATTGGGGACCGCCCTAATATTCGATCGAGTCCAAGCCTTTGCCTCTTTCCAATAATTACCGATCAACTCCTTTTCTCTGCCAAAACCCTCGTTCCTCTTTGTCTGCAGCTTTGTTTCACGATCGATTTTCCAAAAGCTCCAAAATCCTTATTCTCCAACTAAACCTAACTTTCTATTCTTTTATTCTTTTAATCCAATAAACCAAATAGTAATATTTCTCATAAACTCCTTAATGGGTCAACTAATCTGCACCACCAAATTGCTATATACTACACCACAACTAAATTCGATTAAATAAACAATATTGTAGAATAATATTATTTCTAATATTATTTTTCTAATCCAACCAACTAAGTAATACTTCGTAGAAATACACCGATAAATTCCCAACTTCAATATTTTTAACAACTAATTCAGAAAATACTCCGAATTATTTAATTTAATAATTGATTAAATTTCCGGGCGTTACAGGAAGTGTATTTATAATTACTCTTGAAAAGTCACTGACATATGGTAAGTCGTTCCTTTACGTTATATCATGACATGGTCGAGTACTTAAGTCGTCGTCTTAAGAAATTTAAAATCTTCTTGACCGAACGCTTCATCCCCAAGGGACTTTGAGATTGGGGGTTATGTACATACTAAAAATATTTAAGCTGACTTACATATCAGGTAGTCAAGGTCGAGAATGTGGTAAAGAGGACAATTATAATTTTGGATGAGAATATGAAGTAGGACCCTATTAGGAAGCATAACTACTCGGGACGTGCAAGTCGGAGGCATTTAAGTCAGGGATGCGTAGGTCGGAAAAAGCTGCGTTATGCTAGGTCGGGTAAACCAGGGTGACGTACTGGCTTGGTAATTATGAATATATGAAGGGATTCCATAAGCTTTATACGAAGTAATGAGCATCATAAAGACGATGACAAGAGTTATGATCTCATCATTATGCAGGGACTCCAAGGACCACCTCTTAATGAGGTTAGGTCATAAGCACATAGATATTAATATGCCTACCACTGGAGGGATAAGCAAGACAACCTTCTTGAGAACACATTCACCCTTGCAGTGTAGCTCTGATTCTTTAATCTCTGCAATCATTTCTACTAGACTTTACACAGGATATCACATACCTCATACAAGGTATATACGATAACAACCTCATTGGTTTAGTTTCTTCCAAACGTACATGTTTTTAGAGGAACAAAGTCTTTTGAGAATTTCTTTTCCCACCTAGTGGTCTTTTTCTTGACCCCTGGCAAAAAACCTAAAATACCCCCAAGTTTCACAAGTGAACTTGTGAAGTCACCTCACAGCAGGTTTTACAAGTGCACTTGGGAATTAGCCCATAATTTATAAAAAAAAAAGTGACTTCGCATGTGCACTTGTGAATTCACCCATAATTCCTTATTTCGCAAGTGCACTTATGAAGTCTGTGAATTATTTTAGCAAAACAAACATAACAACCCTACCTCTCTTTTCTATTCAAACAAACCTTTTTATCACTTTCTACTCTAAACCCTATACTAAAAAATTTGTGCTCATCTCTCCATTTCAACTCATTTCAAGTCATCTTAAATCATCTCCAAGCTCTCAAAATTGGGTAAGTTTTCTCCAATTTATTTTGAATCACAATACAATCTTGTAATAGTTTATTAGGTTAGATTGTAGTAGTTATATTGTGTATGTTAGTGTTAGGTTAGGTAAATGTAGTTCATTGAGTGACATAAAACTGAGGTTTAAGTTGTTTAGGGCAAGAAGCTGTTGAGATTTACAAATGGTTGTTTGAAGGGGTTTTTACAAGTGCACTTGCGAAGTCTCCCTGAACCAGTTTCGCAAGTGCACTCGTGAATTATTGCATGAGTTGTTTTTTTAAAGCTAACAATTATAATTATTTATTTCAGGAACATGACTGAGAATCAGGACCAAAGTAGGCGTTTAAGACAAGGAAGGTCGTCCCAAACTGCCTCGGCACGTCGAGAGAGACAGACAGAGCAACAGGTTAACTGGCCTCGAGGTTGAGATCAAATACAAAGGGTGCAATTAGATGTAGCTTCCCCGTCTACACCAAAGAGCCATATGCATCAGGCGTCTTCCTCTTGTACGTATGAGCTGGTGCCTGATGAGTCGGAGATTCAACAAGAGTTTGCGGTGCCTGAGGGGGGTGAGGTAACCTGAGATGTTTCGATTTCTGAGCAGGCAGAGCAAGGCTATTCGGGAGGACCAGTTGACACCTCGCTCTTGATTTACTACCATGATCATATCACCCATCATGTTTGGGAAGGAGTGGTATATTTTTGGTTGCAATTTTTCATTTTATATTTCTGACTCAAAAATATGACTGTAACAATTAATACTTTTTTTTTGTTTCAGGAACGAATACCTATTAAGCATGTGAATTACTCCCTAAATTTTTTTGAGTTGTTCATGCTTGTGGATCAGTGGTTCCATGATACTGTGATTGGAACAGGTCTTTCCAGATTATGCTGTACAAGTTACAACACTATCAGCCATGACATGCATGGGGATTTTACTAAGAGGTGGCACAAGAAGACCTCTTCTTTCCACTTTCCTATTGGGGAGCTGACCATCACCCTTGATTATTTTTCATGCTTGCTCCACCTACCTATCATAGGTAGGTTACTGAAACATCACAAGATAACACGGGTTGAGGAGATTAAGTGGATGGTTGATTATCTAGGAGTTGATCCATATAGGGCGGCTAAGGACTACATATATCTAATGGGCCGCATATAAGGTTCTCCCATCTGAAGGATTTGTACGAGGAGCACCTGGTTGCAGCAACAAGTTCCAAGGTAGAAAATGATGAGGTTTTTATTCAATATCACCGAGACTGTGCCATTCGGTGTTACTTGCTGTTCTTGGCTGACACATCCGTATTTGTGGACACAACTGGGACCTATACCGATGTGACCTACCTATAGTATTTTATGGACCTGACTATAGTTCGTGAGTAGAACTAGGGGCTGCTATTTTGATATAACTCTACCAGAAGCTGAATGAAGCTTCAAAATGGAGGGCGATAACACTCATTGGTCCATGCACACTCCTCACGGTACCTTTTTTGTTTTCAACTATTAACTTTAATTTGTTTTGATTAATTTGTACTTACATATTATGTTATTGTTTTTGTAGAGTTGGATAATATCTCATTTCCACTGCATTCATGGTTTAAAGCCAGATAAGGATTATACCAACAACATGTCAAGGGATGCCAAATATCTTCTCCACAGAGGGAACCATAAAGTGGCGTTGTATCGGGTGTATCTTGATCGCACCAACCATGATAATATCAACTGGATGTTGTTTGAGGATTACAGGGAGGTTATCTCGTTCGATCCCATCTCTTTATACTCATAATGGCTATCATGTGGGTCTAACATTATGACCTGGTATGTTCTGGAGCGGTGTATCCGCCAGTTTGGCTATGTGCAGATGATATCTAGATCTCATTTTCATGTTGCTCCCGACATCATCGTACGACGAGATATCAATGGCATCTTCGAGGATTGGGAGAATCATATGGTTCCACTGTTCCACTTCCACAGGACCATCAGATGATGCAGGCGTCCCAGACTTGGCAATGTGTAGAGGGTTATGTGACATAGTTTTTTACAGTGTTACACCCTCTCATGACACCAGATGGTCCTGGACGTCTACCGTGACCAGCTCATGAGGAGCCCTCGAAGAACGAGCACGCCAAGGATGACTATGCGATTGATCTATTGCCGATCTGTCAGCGAATTCGCCTACTTGGGCAGGAGGTGTTGGATACAGGAATTATCAATACGGGCGGTTCTGAGGCGGTTGCCATAGTTGAGAGGATGGTCAGTGAGGCATCCGGTGCATCACAGTACCGCAAACAGATGATGACGTAGTGAGTTAGGATTAGACTTACACAGTAGTCTGTGTTATGTTTTGTTCTTTTGTTGTTGTAATACTTTTACCGTATTTACTTTCCGAATAATTTATAAATATTATTATTTATGAACATCTATTATTATTATTATTATTTACTTACCGTATTATTACGTTCATATTATATTTTCAATCAAATCGTAATATATTTATCTGATTGTGAAATATATTGTGAAATAGTGGAATTGATGAAATTTTAAACAAAAATGACACAAACAGAGGAAGTTTCGCAAGTGCACTTGCGAATTCACCTCACAGTAGGTTTCACAAGTGCACTTGCGAAAAAATTCTATAAATATATATAAAAAAGATTTTTTCGCAAATGTACTTGCGAAACCTACTGAAAGGTGAATTTATAAGTGTACTTGCGAAAAATATTTTTAAGTTTTCAATGGTGAAATCCACCACGACTAGGTATAGAAAGAAATTTCCAAATCCTTTTAGTTTATACGTTAAAAGATGCAACATCAAGATAATCCACTGCATTGTTGAAGTCGCTAGAAGTCTAGATTCTATGTCTTACAAGGAAAAAAAATGTTACAATCTTTTTCATCCATTGTATTTTTTAAGCAAAGTAAAGTATAAGTTGAATAATCAGACAATCTCAATCTGTGATTAATTATTTACAGGGAATGAGATTCCAATATTTAAAAGGTATTTGATTTTGATCACAAATTTGTCAGAAAGTCGTTTTCAGAAACAAAAACAACCGATTAAGTGAGTCTTAGATTCCATATATCAATCCAATTGTTTTGGAAAGGTGTATTGATTAGTAAATATAAAAACAAAACTATAAAAAATGATTATCTAGGTTGATGATTGGCATGGCTTAAGCCATAAAAATTATTGTTGAATTGTTAGAAAAAAGAGTATATACATACAATGGTCAAAAAAAGAATATACTCTTGCATACTATACGATATAATTGTGGTAGCGGCATGCAGAGTGCATGTTTCTAACTGTTACACACTTACACGGCTTTTATGATGCAATTTGGCTCAAGTTCTTTATCATCTTAAAGGTGATAATAATAAAATTAAATATTGAACATATGATGTGATATGTTCAGATCACTGAATTTTGCGAATCGACAACATTTGTGAGCTTCATTTGAGCATTTTATATTAAAATTGTATTTGAAGTGTCACTGTGTAATTGAAATTTACTGACGAGTAAATTGATGATTAACTCGATCAAGACACCGATCAGTGGTAGAGGGTTCTCAAGTCGAAAAACATCATTCACATTCATATCATTTAAAGTGGTAGTATAAATAATCCTCATTTAATTTATTATCTTTATTCATACTTTTCAATTATTGATTGATAAAAATATAAAAAATACTACTACCTTGCATAGAGCAATGGTAGTTATAAATAGTAGTACAATTGAATTTAATTAATATTATTTTAATAAACATTTTGATATTCTTTAATTTAGTTGAGTACAAATATCTTTAACTAATCAAATATGATAACTCAATACTATGTCATTTTCTTATTTTTGTTTATTTTGACAAAAATTAAAATATAAATAAAATTTATATTAATGGTACTTATACTCAACTATTTAGTATCTAAGAATTATCTATTATTTTTTGATATAAGGTGATTTTGCATGGTTAAGACACCATTGATACTCGTATTTTTTTTTATATAAGGTGATTTTGCACGGTTAAGACACCATTGATACATATGCAGGGGCGGATCCAGACTTTATATATTGGTGTGGCTAAACATAAAAGAAATTATCGACTAAAATATATTGAAAATAAAAAATAATATTGTTTGATGAAGTGTATTTATAATGAAAACCGTCTAGTATCCATTTCTTGAAAATGAGCTAAAATAACATCATTGTTAATTGTTCCAAGAACATCTCTTTCTATAAAAGTTACAAGACGATCATTTAACCATTGATTACCCATTTTGTTACATAGCTGACTCTTCACAAACTTCATAGCTGAAAAAACACGTTCCACGCTCGCAGTTGCTACTGGCAAGACTAAAGCACGTTCTTTCTTCTCACTTTGTGTTTTTATTACTTTAAATGTTTGTATTATGTTATTTTGTGACAAGTTGTGTAATTATTTTGCATATTAGCTGCTAGCAAGTCCTGTTTAGAGTTTGTTTACGTCAACACATTAAGTTTTCACTATTCATTACTTGATTAAGTATAGAAATTTCGTATTAACACATTATGGAAGTTCAGTGATTAAATATAGAAATTTCGTATTAATTCATTATGTCATTCGATAGTTTTTTGTTGCATTTACTTCTTATCCCTTTAATGAGATGTTTGACCCACTATAATAATATTATTAACAAAAGAAAATTATATAGATTCTTGAAGTGGTTAGAAAAGTTGATTTAAAATTATTAAGAAATTCACTAAAATTATTATTGACATTTAATATTGACATTTATAATTTATATTTATACAAATAGTTAACTTTATATAATTATGGGGTGGGTTAAGAAATTTAACAAATTATTATTGAAATTTATAATTTATATTTATATAAATAATTAACTTTTTATCTTACAGGTCATTATCATAATAATCTGTTTTATTTAAATTAATATTAAAAGCCTTAATATTTTTATTTTTAAATATTTTTATTTTTTCCATTTCACGATTTTTTCCTCTTATTTTTGTATGATTATTTAATATAATTACATCTTTATGATTATTGTTCATTTTATAAATAAGTAAATTATTTTAAATTTTGCATTCATATTTAAAACTTTACATTTACATTTGTTTTTCTACGACTATTTAATATTTAATATTTAACTCTTTTTATATATGATTATTTATACAATTTAGTTTTTATAGTTATTATTTATTTTAAGATTGACTATATTATATTTACTCTGTCTAAATATCTTAATTAAATTTATGTCTTTTTTTTATATGATTCAACTAATAATATATATTTTGATTATGCAAATTATTCACAGTTATTTTTTTATATTATTCATATTATTTAAAAAATACTACACCAGAAAAAATTCACCCCGTGCGAAACCACAGATTTCTCACTAATTTATAACTTTTCAACTTAAAGTTTAGCACGTCTATGGTAAGTCACATCTACAATTATCTAGTATAATTATTGCTTAGATATAACTACACACAGTCACATGCTACTACTACTTTGCTCTAATATTTAATTTATTCAACATTACAAATTAAGCTCCTCAGAAGCTATCCTATGTCCTTCTTTTTGCTCTCAACAAAATTCTTCTCTCTACATAACCTTTCACTTTACATGGTATATAAAAAAATAGGAAAATTTTACATGGTATATAAAAAAATAGGAAAATTTCTGGTGTGGCTTTAGCCTGCCTCCATATGCATCCGCCCATGGGTATATAAAAAAATAGGAAAATTTCTGGTGTGGCTTTAGCCACAGTAAGCCTCCATATGCATCCGCCCATGTACGTATGCTCTATTAATATTGATCATATTTTGTTTCTTTGGTTTGACCAAATTGGTTCACTCCATAACATATTTTTCATCAAATTATTTTAAAAGGTTGGTTTAGTTGTTTAGTATTTTTCTTTTCGTAAGAACTTTCTATTTATTTATGGTTTAAATACAATTTTGTCTCTCCAAATTTTTTAAGTGTTTGATTTGACCTTTTAAATTTTAATCGATTGATTTTGATCTCATAAATTTCAATTGTTTGATTTTAGTCCTGAAATTTGCCGATTGTTTAATTTGAACTCCTCAAATTTATTTCGTTTTGTATTTGATAATCCCTTAATATATATATATATATATATATATATATATATATATATATATATATATATATATATATATATATATATATATATATATATATATATATATATATATATATATATATATATATATATATATATATATATATATATATATATATATATATATATATATATATATATATATATATATATATATTTTTAATACAAAGATTAATTTTGTATTACTTTCTCTCTTTTTTTAAACTTTTTTTTAATAATTTTTTTCTCTACAATTTTATTGTTCTTCTATTTTTAATAATTAATCTTTGAACAAATTATCTTGAAAATCTTAATTATTTCATGCAACATATACACAATGATAAATTATTTTGACAAAAAATTAACTACTAACTAATTAAAATAACACACTCTTTATCCAATAATACGGAGACAAACCCACATAATCCCTTATAAAAAGATTAAAATTCAATATGACCAACAAGATTGTTAAACTTCGGGTTATATGCTTAAATATGAGAGAGTTATTGACTAAAGAATTTGTTATTTTCGTTAGTCATATTCTATTTTTTTAACTGTCAAAATAATTTGTCATTATGCATATGTTAAATGAAATATTTAAGATTTTCAACATATTACAATTAAAATTTAACTATTAAAAAGATAATAAAAATAGAATTATAGAGAATTTTTTATATAAAAAAGTAACAAAAATATTGAAGTTTAGTGTACATGCTATTAGGGAGTTATCACTTATCAAATGTAAAATAAGACAAATTTGAGGGAACAAAATCAAGCAATTGAAACTTAAGGAGGCAAAAATCAAGCAATTAAAAAAGTTGGGGACCAAAATCAAACAATTGAAATATGGGGAACTAAAATCAAGCAATTGAGAAATTTGGGGGGACAAAACTGCATTTAAGCTTTTATTTATAAAATTAAATATTTTTTTTTCACATGGAAGGGATTATATTAATATTAAGTATTAGGGGTTTTCAGAGCCGACCTTGGGTTAGGACAACCAGACCCACAGTCTCAAAAAATCGACGACCTTAAAATTGAAAAAAGATTTCAAAAATTATAATAAATATATATATATATATATATATATATATATATATATATATATATATATATATATATATATATATATATATATATATATATAAAAATACTCTTTTGGTCCCTTAAATATATCTTGGAGTACATTTTGGTCTCTTATCTCCAAAAAGTGCCAATTTGTTCAGTTAATTGTTAAAAAAGGACCGCGTTTGTCCTTGCCGTCCATGTTTTTTAAAATGGTGTCAACTGTTGCTTGTGTGGCATCTAATGTGGCGTTTGGTCATACGTGTGACACATGACATGACAAACATTAATCTCCAAGGTCATTAAATGATCAGAAAAATTCTAAAAATTATTTGTGAAATCCAAGATTCAAACCCAAGTCATTTCAATGAAAGAGAAACGTACTTATCACTGTGCCATCTCACAATTCTTGATTATATTTATATTTAATGTTAATATAAAGCCATTGTTATTATTATACTGTATGCATGCACCATCATTATTGATGGTGGAGATGTGACTGTTTTTTTAGTCTTCAGATTGATATGGAGGAATTTATATTATTGATATGTCACTTAATTTTTTAATGAGTTACACTTCAAATATATTAATGAATGACATGTCATTATTTATATAATTATAACTTAGAAAAATAACAAAATAAAAATTATAAATTATATATTAACATGAACAAAAAATATTTAATTAAAATTGAATCAAAATGCTTCTTCTTAAGCTTTCTGCAAACCCAAAAAAATACGGCAAAGGAACCATGAAAGCATAGGAGCTATGGAAAAATCATTGTCACCTACAAAAGCACATATAGTAAAAGGAACCATGAGTAAAACAATCTCAATTGTTAATCCCAGAAAAATTAACACAGGAAAATAATCCCAGTAAAACAATCTGAATTTGAGATCTCTAATTTCAATTTGAAAAACTCACAGCAAAACAAACGTTTAATTTATTCTTACATATTCTCTCTGTTAAAATGAAATTCATCCATTTTATGTGAACCAAACAAATCATAAAAAAAACTTCTTTTTTATTTTTTTTCACATTCTTCATCTTCAACCTTTCGCCAATTTAGAAATCCCTCAAAAACTCTAGATCAATCAAATCCACCACTGTCTCGTATTTCACGGCGGCTAAAATCTCCGTTCTCCGTTTCCGGTATTTGAATATTTTCTGTTGGATTAGGTTCAATTTCAATTTCAGTTTCTAGTGTTTTTTTGGGGTTTGAAATGGGAAACAGGAAGCAAGAGGAGAAGATTGAGAAGATTATTAGGGGGCTTATGAAGATTATTAGTGGGAGAGAAAGATGTACGGAGATAGGAGTAACGAGAAGAAGAATGCTTGAGGAAGAGAGTGTTATTGTTGTTTGGGAATGAGGTTCTCGTGGATGATGGTGTGTTGTGGCAGTAGACATTGTTGTTGTTGGAAGATGAAGAAATAGAGAAGAACCCAATGTTGTTGAAGTAGACTTTGTATGTAATAGTCTAACAGATGTAACAACCCAATTTTTAATTTATTATGAATTTTGTGTATTTGTAATACGGTGGGAGAACTGACTTTTGGAATTTGTTTTGCTTTTTATCGCAAATGTTGCGGATAGCAAGAGTCGCCACCGACTTTTATTTTATTCAATTAAGGGAAGGTGAAAAGAACAGAAAAAGACCTTCGTTAGATTCTGAGTAAGGGAGAAGGTTATGAAAAAGGAAGGTATTAGCACCCCTTTCCATCCGCATTTATCTACGGGCTCTTAGTTGCTTTAACTCACTTTAAAAATTTGCTTTTTGTGTGTGTTTTTGAAAAAATATTTTTGAAAAAGGCATCTCGCTTTGACTTCGTAATGATTTACGCTGGAATGTATACGAAGTGTTTGGAAATGTTTCATTTTGAAAAGTATTTTATGTGACACCCCGATTTAATTCAAAAATTAAATAAATAGGAATTTAATTATTTAATTAATTAAAGGCTTAATTATTTATATTTTTGAAATTAATGGGATTAATTAAAGAGAAGAAGAGATGGAGGTGTGAGGTGTAATTAGGGGTGTGAGGAGTAAATTACTCTACTCTTACTAATTACCATTTATTTTATTTTATTGGAATAAATAAAGGAATGTTAAAAGGAATATAAAAAGGAAAAGAAAGAAAAATAGGTTTTTTGGAGAAAAGCTATTATACGTAGAATTGGAGAAGAGAAGAGAAGAGAGGAAGCCGACGCCGAAGGAATTGAGAATCATCGCGAGGTAAGGGGTGATTTCTTTCGATTAATATGCCTTATGGGTTTTGGGAATCAAATGGATAATTGGGTATGTTAGGAAGTTTGAATTTTGATGATTATAAGTTATAGGATAAAACCCTATTTTGTGTCGGTGTTTGGAATTAGGATCGTTAGTATGTCAAATGAATAGTATGGATGAGTAAACTATGTTGTTTGATGTTATAATGGTGTGAAATGATCATAATTTGGTGTTCCTAATGTCACAATTCGTATTGGAAAGTGTGGAATTGATAAAGGACGCATAATGCTGGCAAAAGTAGCAGAAAATGTTGTTATAGGTCGTGGGAACCGGTTCCCTGTGGGGAGGAACCGAGTTCCCAGTGTTAATTTGCAAAACTGGGGAAAACTTGGCTCAGGAACCGGTTCCAGTCTGTGTCGGAACCGGGTTCCCATTCAAAAATCAGGGAGCGGGAATTTTAACTTCACAGGAACCGGTTCCTGTGTAGGTAGGAACCGGGTTCCATGTGCAATTTTTCAAAAATACTTAAACTTCAAAAATTCATATTTTCCAAACCGTAACTCCGATTCGAGTGCCGTTTTCGGCAGTATTTCTTAAATTAAAAATACTATCTTTTAAAAAGGGAAAAATATTATTTTGTTGAAATTATTTTAAAAAGAGTCGAGCTCCCGATTTTTGAAAAGTATGGATTAATTAAGGATAATGGGAAATTAATATGAATGGCCTGAGTTATCGGATAAGGACTAATGCTTACAATGTTGTGTTTATTATTCATTATGATTGAATGCGATACATTGGTGATTGGAAATAAGTGAATTATGTTGAGATCGTAATCTGTGAATTGGTTTAGATTGTTTGACAAGTTGAATGGAGATTGACGTTCATGTGATGTTTCTTTCCCTTGTGGTTTATTCATGATTGTATTGGTAACAGGTGTTATTATTATTATATACTGGTGATAGTATTACTGATTGAAGAGTAAGCGTTTGGCATGTTTATGCTTTGTGATAATTTAATTCATGATTATGTTGTTATCATGTGATAGATTGGTATTAGTATTTATGTGGAATTATGTTGTTATCATATTCCGTTGAATTGATGTTGCATGCTTTTATGATACATGCATGAGCATTTGTTAAATTGGTTCATTCCCATTGTGCGGAAGTGAACTGGCAGAGCCAATAGACTTACCTGGTGCAGAGGTAGTGAAGCTAGATTCTTGACCCGGTGGTTGTGGGCGAATCATGGATTGGATTCTTGACTCAGTGTTCTGGGCGAATCATGGATATACACTGTCTTTCCACATGTAAACGGAGCGGTGGGTGAACTCGGTTCACGTTTTGGTACCACATGCATAGAGTCTGCATTGCATATGGGATTGTAACATGCTAAGATGGTTTCTAGTGTTGCAATTTCCATTGTTTGTTATATACATGTTCATTGTGTGAACTGCCTTGTGAATTGATTATGATTTGTGTTTGGTTAATGGATTAACGTATCCGATTATTCTGTTGCATTTTAAAAACGTATAATGCATGTTATATTGAATTGAAATCTCACCCTTACTTTAACAATTTCAGATCCGAAGTGATTAGCTGCTCGGAGTTGGTTGTCATACCCCAAAATTTGCCCTCCATCTTCTCAAGACACTTCATACAGCCATACTCAAGGATTCCTCAAGAGTTGGTCAGACAAACTCTCTCCTAGGCAATCAATCCAAAATAGGGTTTGGGAGTTCTCAGATCAAGATGGACTTCCAATATCTCCAATGGTCACCATGCCTCCTCATATGCTTCAAAGATTCTCCATGACAAGTTTCAAGCCTCACAAGTCAAGTTTCCTCAGACAATTGCTCAGATGGTTGAAAATCAGTTGTATTGAACAAAACGTCAACTGTGGTCAACATACAGTCAAACTTCATGATTTTTGGTCAACATCCTCATTTTGAAGTTACATTCATCATTTGATCAAGGGTTGATCATGATTCATCAAGAAAACTCAAGATTTGCCCAAAAGTCAAACTTTCTAAATTAGGGTTTCTCTGAGAAAACTCAACTGAACTTTGACTAATCATAACTTTCTCATACTTTCTCAAAAATTTTCCCACCAAATCTCATTTTGAAGGAAATTCAATTCTCTACAACTTCATGTCTCACAAGAATGTTCAAAAAATGCTTCATTTAGAAGGTATGGATCAAAATATTACAGGTCCTTTTCAAAGTCAACAAAAAGTCAACATTTTGTTTTGAAGATATATTGAGCATGGAAACTCCAATTGAGATGAGACCAAAAATGTTGGTTAGAGGACTCTTAGATATTTCCAAAAAGTCCAAGAACACTCAAAAATGTGGAAAATTGAGCAAGATACACCATTCACAAGTTGGGCAATTTTGAAGAAGTGCACAAAGAGAGATACTTCTAAAAATAATTTTTTTTGCAAATGGGCTTACTTTTTCTTCATCCAAACTTGTTCCTTATGCAATTAGGAATATCCAAGCCCAATGCCACGAATTTTTATTTTATTTTTCTATTTAATTTGGAATTTATTCATTTAAATACAAATTAAATTCAAAAATAAAGTATAAAATCAAAATTAAATGCAAATTTGATTTTTTTCTCTTCCTTGAGATCCAAGCAACTCAATAAAGCCAGCAAATTTCGAAATTTGATTGGATATGGCAAGAATTGATTGAAATTGATCAAAAAAATGAAAATTTGATTTTGTACAAAATCAAATTTGATTTGCATTGATTAATGATTGATTCTTCCTCAAATCAACTCCAAATCCTTCTACTATATATATTCAACATATGCCACACGAATTAGGGTAGAAAAACTGGCTGGAGAAACCCTATTGAAGCTCAAGAAGTCCGTGCAACACAAGCAACTAGTAGCCTTGGATTGAGGTCGTTTCAATTGATTCCAAGCACTCAAACACGTTCCTTGATACCTCCTGAATCGATCCAGACCCTCACATTGCTCAAAACCATCAAGAACCAAAGAATCCGAATTCGGTTTGTTCATATATATTTCAAAATCGATTTCTCTCATATTCATGCATTTTTAACACGATTTGTTGTTGTTTTTGTGATTAGTGAGAAGTTTGCAAGCGATCTGGGCAGGTTAATTGTATTTCTATGGTCGGAAACACGATATGCCATGATTAGGGTTCTTGACCATGAATTAGGGTTTCCTTAAAACAGAAAAATTGGACCTCGAGACCATTACCATTGCATTCGGAATGATGTTTCCAATCGATCCATGGTCTTAGATTTCATTTATATTACCTGTATGTGATTTTTGATTTAGCCAGGGACGTAGCGTCGAATCAAGACCAACGCTGGATTTTCAAAATTTTGAAACGAGGAAGATGAAGTTTGGCGCAAGATCGGTGCAACCAGGGGACGACGCGTGCTTGTAATCCATTCGCTCCAATTTTCAAACACGTGGGCGCGTTGGTTCAGATGGTCAAGGCATGGCATTGTGAAAGCAGGGTCCTGGGTTCGATTCCCATCAGGACCATTTGTTTTTCCAACTTTTACAAGTTTGCATTTTTCCATATTTTTTCATATTTTCTATATTTTCATATTATTTAATATTTTTGCATTCATTTTAATTTATTTCAATAATTTTTACCATGCATTAAAAAATACCAAAAAATATTTTTCTTTTTGCATTATTTTCATAAAATGTTTATTTAATTTATAAAATTAAAAAATATTATTTTGCATGCATATTTAATTTTATTCATAATTTATCATTTAAACCACTTTTAATTAGTTTTTAATTATTAAATCTTCTTCAAAAAATCCCAAAAAATTATTTTAGCACATTAATGTTATTTCCAGCATGAAATATTTTTCTCATTCAAAAACTTGCATTTTTACTAACATTTTCCTCTTAATCGATTTCCTCGTATTTTCCGATTTCTCATCTTTTCGCAGGTTATCCCGTTTCGGACGATTTCTGTTTATTGTGTTCTTTTTTCCAAATAATGTAACTGTTCATGGGATGTAATATTTTTAATTAGGGCTTTTATTTTCCGCACGTTAAATGTATTCGCCAAAGCCATGTAATAGCGTAGGACATTTACTTTCCGCACCTTTACATTTCTGCATTTTAATTTCCGCACCCTATAAATTGCTAGTAATTAGGCGTGTATGGCAAGATAACATATATCTGAATTCAACACACTATTTCACACATGCACCCCTTAGGGTAATTCTCTCTCGTTGCCTTACGATTTCAAATGGTCAAGTCCCTCGAACGTAGAGGTATTCTAGCACCGTTGCCTTCAAAACAAATCATCATAGTCCCTTCGATACAAAGATCATAAGACCCACAATGTCGCCTCCGAATACATGATCTTGACCCTCGATTGTTGCCTACGAAAAATGAAGATAGTCCCTTCGAATGTGCTAGGATACTTCCTACAAGTTGCTTTCTATGACCATACGATGTCCTTTCGAATGTCCCTCTACATCCAACAAATAGGGTTACCTACCAAATAATGGTACGGATAGCGCTATTCTAAAGGAACGTAAAACAAACACGAAAACGACCAATTCTGAGTAGGTAGTAAGACTTTTAGTTGCTTGCTCTATCAAAATACTTTTCACACCTCACACTTTTTTCAATGTTCAAACTCTTTTCAAAATGAAACATTTCCAAACACTTTGTATACATTCCTACATGAATCATTACAAAGTCAAAGCGAAATGCCTTTTCAAAACATTTTTGTCAAACACAAAACACAATTTTAAAGTGATCTAAGAGCAACTAAGAGCCTAGATAACTACGGATGAAAAGGGTGCTAATACCTTCCTTTTCATAACCTTCTCCCTTACTCGTAATCTAACGGGTCTTTTTCGTACTTTTTACCTTCCTTAATTGATAAAATAAAAGTCGGTGGCGACTCTTGCTATCAAGACATTTATGATACAAAACTCCAAAGTCAGTTCACCGTGTTACGTAATCGGACTGGGAGACACCCTAAAGAGAGAATTATCTTAGGGATTTCTAGATCACCTTTATTGCTTTTTATTTGACTTGATTGCTTTACTTTTAAGGGTTGCTTGGTATTATATTTGTGGGGATCCTACACCGGATCCGGTTTCCTTTTAGGTAAGTAGCAATAAATCGTCGACCGTTAGACGATATCAAAACGGTCAACATGATGGCTACGTTAGTGTGACACTTTGATGTCCCGATACTCTTCATTCCCAAGTCGAGGATAGTATTTGGCTTCGTGTGTCATCAAGCGCTAACTAAACTTTTAGAACCTTAATTGACCCATCTTGGCTATTAGAAGGTAGTGAGATGGCGGCTTTGGTGCGATTAAGGTTGGTTGATACTGATACTACGCTCATTGAGATCGACTTTGGGATATTTTCGGTCGACCACTTGGTAGTCGTATTGAAATAAACGCCTACGAGAAAGATCAATGATGTGAGATTCCTAGAACCCTACATTATTATAGGACAGATGAACCAACTCAAACTTTTGATGGGGTAATCACCTATACCTCATGCAAGCCTTAAACCTAGGCTCATTGTGTGAATTGTTTGTGTGTGCTAAACATGACATCATGACATCACCAGATTGCATATCATTTCTAACTATTTCAAGGACCTAGGATTTATCTTTGCTGCTTTTGTAGGGATTATGGCTTCTAGAAAGACTATCCAATCAACTTCATGGTATACCTTCTTAGCTCAAAGATTTGGTTTCGTAAATTCGATCATGCCTTCATCAAAAGACATGGTTATCTGCTGATTTGGTTATCTCCTTTTGAAGAAGATATGATGCATGTCCTATTCAGCTTCTTTGATCCAACATCATTGCTTTACATTCCTGATTATCATTGGTTCCTACCTTGAAGAGTTCTCTGTTACTTGGGTACCTATTCTTGACCAAATGCCATTCACCGGTTTAGAAAAGGTTCCTAGGTACGAAGACATCGCATCAGCCTTACATCTCAAGCGCCAAACATTGAAGCCAATTGGGAAACAAGAAGTAGAGTTAAGGGTTTACTTGCCAAGTTCCTAATTAAGAAAGCCCGAGAATTCCTCAAAGTTATGAGTTTCCATGCATTCGAAGACATTGTGGCCTTGCTAATCTACGGTTTGGTTCTATTCCCTAACTCGGATCAATTCATAGATGTCAACGCCATCAAGTTGTTTCTTACCCGCAATCCAGTGCCTACTTTACTTGGAGACATCCTACATTCTCTCCACACTCGTACTACTAAGAGACAAGGAACTCTCATGTGTTGCATACCGTTACTTTCTAGGTGGTTTATTTCGCACCTTCCTCCATCAGTTTTGAAGAATGAACAAAGGATGAAGTGGTCTCAAAGGTTGATGTCACTCTCTCAAAAGGACTTCACCTTCATTGAGCGTTGTGGAGAATTCCCTAATGTACCACTCCTTGGTATAAGGGGAGGTATTACTTACAACCCTTCTCTAGATCTACGTCAGTTTGGTTTTGCTCGAAGAGATGGTCCGCATGATATGCTTCTCCAGGATATTGTGTTCGACTATAATCATGATCTCCAGACGAAGGTTCATACACGCTGGGGCATAAAGAAGACCGATACCAAGACTTTGGGGCACTAACTCTATTCCTTGGGAACCTTACCACAAATGGGTGCGAGCTCGAGCTCAAAACCTCATGATTCCATTCATATTTTACCAAAGAATTATGGAACCTGCTATAGGTGACGATTCTATACTATTCTCCATCCCGACATGCCAGATTTTGAAGACTGAAGAGATCCCGGAAAGAAGAAAGGGATACATTTGAAGCTCGTGTTAAGTGAGAAGAAAGTGCTAGAGTTGACCAAGCTACTTCACGAGGAGCGAAGCATCAACGCCTACCTCGGCACCAAGAGGAAGCGCCCATGGGAGACTTAGAGCTTCAGGATTGTTGTTTTTCTTTTTATTGTTTTGAACTATCTCTTGTACTTAAAAAGAAGAACAAAAAAGAGAACTAATAAATGTTTGTTCGTGCTTGTTTAACAAATTTAAATCTCTAAGGTCCTTGAAAACATTGCATCGCATTCGCATAAACATTGCATATCATAGCATAGCATTGCATCACAGGTACATTGAAGATTGGGTTTCTTATCCTCGCGTAATGGCTCTTGAGCGATCACAAAGATCTCGTGCTCGTAATGCTGGCCCAATAGATGTTCACTAGCTTGGTCCAAGGCCAAGAGGATCGAAGCTCATCAAAGAAGGGTCATTGGTCTTCTCAACATGGGGCGCTACAAAGGTGGTCCTAAAATAGAGCTCTCCGAAGGAAGTGTCAAGAATGAGGGAGTGCCAAAGGTAATGAAGATGACCAGATGAGAAGGAGAAATGAGGATCGCTCGGGAAGATGAAGATGACAAGTACAAGCAACTTGAAGTCTTCTCGTGGAAAATCAAAATGTCCGGCTGAATTTTGATGATCCGAGTCTTGTCCCCGGTGTTGTGATTCCTCCCAAGTTCAAAGTTCCTACTTTTGCCAAATATGATGGCATGTCTTGTCCAAAGCGCATCTCAAGTCCTATGTTCAAAGATCAACCCCACACCGATGATGTAAAGTCAGGATGCACTATTTTCAAGAGAGTTTGTCCTAACTCAATTGGAGTGGTATTATCACTAGAGAATGACCGTATCCGTACTTGGAGTGACTTAGCGATGCTTTCTGCATAATATGAGTACAATGTCAATTGACACCCGCGCATGCAACTACAAAGCATGTCTATGGGTCGTGACGAAGTTCAAGGAGTATGCTCGGAGAGACCTAGCAGTGCAGTTCAACCACCCTTGTAGGGGAGTTGGTTGATATGTTTATGGGAACACCGACAGCCCATTCTTCAATCATCCGATTGAAACTCTTCAACCGGATTCACCGAGTCGATACTTGCGAACGATCAAGTCGGTATCAAGAGGGAAGATTGTGCAGTTATCTTCCAATGCCGCAAAGAGATCTTTTGGTGGTAAGAAAGAAGCCAATGCCGTGGTCGGTCAAAGCCGAGCCAAGACCGACCATGCTCAATCGTAGTTGTGATCTCCAATCCTACATCAAGACAACCTCGAGACAACGCGTAGCTCACTAAGATAGTTTGATCAATATGCCTTTGTCGCAAGCCTTGCAACACATGTTAAAAGCAGATGACCTTGAGGGATCCTCCTCAAAATATCAACACTTCCTCTCGAGATACAATCCTAATGCTAAGTGTGCTTACCACTCCAATAGCCCCGACATAGTAATGATTGTTGGGCTCAAGAACAAGATTCAAGATATGATTGAAGCTAAGAAGATTGAGTTTGATCCTCCGTTGAGACTCCTAATGTGATCAACGCCTATGCCTAACCATGACAAGAGTTCCAATGGATACTTATGTTTTCAACATACATGACTTGACCATTCCTTTGATGATTAAGAAGAACTTGCAAGCGGTCAACCAGATGTCCGGAGAATTGTTGGTGCCCATCTACACCGATGGTTGTGCTTGGTTAAGAAGACGTGTTGGCATGATGGATAACCGTGAGATACTATTTCAAAACCACCGTGCAAAAGCGTGAAGAAATGTCTAAGTTGAAGATTGACATACGAATGAAAGGCCTTCGTGGGGATACCTTGGGACAACCAAGTGGAAAGTATGATTACATGGTGAAGTACACGTTTTAAAAGCTACAAGATTCCTATTGAAGATGTTAAGGTAACCGGATGGGGTGGCGATTTCCCGTAAGACTATGCCGACGTTACATGTAAGGATTTCCTCACGATCCTGTGCCTGTAGTGGCACCTCTCATTATCACTTCTCCAAGACTAGTTCCATATTCCTCACAAGGCTATCCCTTGGAATTATGGAGTCGATGTTTACTATCATGGCGCAAGCAAGACCGACCATTGAAGATCTTACGGCTACCATTCCCGACATTGACAACATCATGGATCCAGGTGACTGTAACCAAGAGTATTCTCTCATATCTCTCCAAAAGACATCGACTCCATGATTCCACTATCCAACCAGCCCCCAAGCTAGAGGGAAAGAACCGGACTCATCCCGCCACCTGTATACCAAAGGAAGTTATCAAGATACCTCCAAACAAGAAATGGAGGAAATTCAAGATTATCAAGAAGAGTGACTACAATGTTGTGGAATGCTGGGACAGATTGCCCAAGATCTCCATGCTTGCTCGCTCTTGTGCTCGAGGCTCATGCTAACACCTTGGTGAAGTTTCAAGAATGCTCACGACTCAAGACACTACTACCGACCAAAGTCTCAGATAGCTGGCCGCCAACAACGGCCTAGGCTTCTCTGATGTTGATTTGATTCTCATTTAAAGAAACATAACAAAGCCTTGCATCTCTCGTTGAATGCAAGGGCACTACACTATCTCATGTCTTAGTGGATACCGGCCTCTCAATATCCTACCAAGATCGCTTTTGATCGACTTGATGTCGAAGGGTCGGTTCTCGAGACCCGGTGACATTATTGTGAGAGCTTTTGATGGTTCTAGCGAAGACTTGAGAGCTCACTCATTAAAGTCGGTTCCCAAACTTTCGACTCCACTTTCTTTGTCATGGACATCCGTCCACCTTACTTCTGCTTACTGATTGATACATGGGGCGGTGTCATACTCTACCCCGCATCAAGTTGAAGTACCCGGTGAAAGGGAAGGTTGTTACAGTATGTGGTTGTCATACCCCAAAATTTGCCCTCCATCTACTCAAGAGATTTCATACATCCATACTCAAGGATTCCTCAAGAGTTGATCAGACAAACTCTCTCCTAGACAATCAACCCAAACTAGGGTTTGGTATCTCTCAAGTCAAGATGGATTTCCAACATCTCAAATGGTCTTCATGCCTCCTCATATGCTTCAAAGATTCTCCATGTCAAGTTTCAAGCCTCACAAGTCAAGTTTCCTCAGGCAATTGCTCGATGGTTGAAAATCGTGTATTGACAAAAGTCAATCTGGTCAACATACAGTCAAAACTTCTGATTTTGGGTCAACATCCTCATTTTGAAGTTACATTCATCATTTGATCAAGAGTTGATCATGATTCATCAAGAAAACTCAAGATTTGCTCAAAAGTCAAACTTTCTAAATTAGGGTTTCTAGGTGAAAAGTCAATCGAACTTTGATCGATCATAAATTTCTCATACTTTCTCGTAAATTTTTCCACCACCTCTTGTTTTGAAGGAAATTCAATTCTCTACAACTTCATGTCTCACAAGAATGTCCAAAAATGCTTCATTTGAGAGGTATAGCTCAAAACATTACAGGTCATTTTCAAAGTCAACAAAAAGTCAACTTTTGATTTGAAGATATATTGAGCATGGTAACTCCAATTGAGATGAAACCAAAGACATTGTTTAGAGGACTCTTAGAGCTTTCCAAAAAGTCCAAGAACACTCAAAAATGTGGAAAATTGAGCAAGATACACTATTCAGAAATTGGGCAATTTTGGACAATTGCACAAAAGGACATTTTGGTCAAAATGCAAAATTTTCCAAATGGGCCTATAATCTTTTGATCCAAACTTGTTCATGATGTTATTTTTGGCCCATAAATGCTTGGCATTGGTGATTTTCTATTTTCATGGTTTATATTTGAATTTTACAACATTTAATTCAAAAATAAATTATGTAAAATATGAAAATTAGGTTTCTTTTTCAAATAAGTTGGATTTATATCTTTCTTAATGTCCAAGAAAGCCCACACCATTTACCAAATTCGTGCAAGCCATGGCATTGATGAGAAAATCATATTTTCTTCAAAATTTGATTTGTTTTTATTGGAAAATATTTGCACAATCAATAAGCAATCTTTTTTCACTCCTTTTGCCATCCAATTTTCCTCTATAAATACTCAGCATTGCAGCCAGCACAAAGGACGAAACCCTAACCTAAAAACAAACCCAAACTCTTGCAAATTTTTTCAAGAATTGTAGAAAATCGTGTTTCAATTTCCAGCAGGTTTCAACCTCCAAACATCATTCCATCGTGGGTAGGTTTGAGTAAGAATGCACCATTGCTTTGATTAAATCGTCTAATCGGCATACATACATACATATTCAACTTTTCTTGTTTTTGCATTTGATTATTCTCGCTTAATTGTTTCTAATGCCTTTAATGTGTTCATGAGGTTCATTATGCATGATCCGCCATCGTTAGCGCGAACGCCAAAACGCATGATGCCATGGTTAGGGTTCTAGAACTATTGAGAATCGAACCGTATACAGCGCTGGAAAATCGATACCACCATTGAACTGGAGGTCCGATTTAGGGGACAAGGTCCTTCTTTCTTTAAATTTCGATTTTGTGTTTCAAAATCCTCGCCGGAGAAGACGACAGTTAGGCGGTCGACTTGTTGACTCGCGAGGCAAGCGTGGCACATCGGAGCCTTGATTCGCCTCTCATCCAATGAGGACCCCACCATGACTGTATCCTTGACTTTCCTGTGCAACGACGCGCGTGCATCTCATGATCATCCGCTTCATTCCATGACAACAAGTGCAAGTCGTGGTGGATAAGGCATTCACTGCATAGATACTCCCCGGGTCTCGGTCAATCGCTTGCACTTTTGGTTTCATTTTCCCAAACTTCAATTTTCTCAATATTTTATATTTTCTTATTTATTTAATATTTTGCATTATTTTAATTTTTTCATAATTTTATTCTGCATTAAAATTACCAAAATATAATTTTTTTTGCATTATATTCTAAAAATGTTTATTTAATTTAATAAATTTTAAAATATAATTTTGCATGCATATTTAATTTTATTTATATTTTTGCATTTAATTCACTTTTAATTGCATTTTAATTATTAAATCTTTTCCAAAAATCCCAAAAATTATTTTAATTTATTTATCTTATTTCAGTATATATTAATTTTCTCATATTAAAATTGCATTTTTCTAACATTTTTCTTATTTCGTTTCATCATATTTCCATTTTCTTATTCTTTCACTGTGTTGTTCGATTTGACGTTTTTTATCTTTCTATTTTTCCAATAATGTAATTGCTCATGGGTTGTAATAGTTTAATTAGGCTTTTATTTTCCGTAAGTTTAAATTATGTATCGCTAAAGCCATGTAATAGCGTAGGATTTACCTTTCCGATTTTACATTCCGCATTTTACTTTCCGCACTTTATCAATTGCTAGTAATTAGGCGTGTATGGCAAGATAATAATTGGACATAGCTCACACTAATCTTCAAGATAATATATTCTGAATTTGATACACTTCTTTCACACACGCACTTTAGGGTAATTCTCTCGTTGTTTTTTCAAAAATGGTCATGTCCTCGATAGAGGTATTCTAGCACCGCTGCCTTCCAAACAAATCATCATAGTCCCTTCGATACAAAGATCATAAGACCCACAATGTCGCCTCCGAATACATGATCTTGACCTCGATTGTCGCCTAAAATGATGATAGTCCTTCGAATGTGCTAGGATACTTCCTACAAGTTGCTTTCTATGACCATCCGATGTCCCTTCGAATGTCCCGCTTACATCCAACGAATGGAGCTACCTACTAACTAATGGTATGGCTAGCGCTATTCTAAAGGAATGTAGAAGTACAACAAAACGACCAATTCGAGGTAAATAAGTCTTTAGTTGCTTTATCAAATGCTTTTCACACACACTTTTTTCAAAGTTCAAATTCTTTTCAAAACAAAACATTTCCGAACACTTTGTATACACTCCTACATGAGTCATTACAAAGTCAAAGCGAAATGCCTTTTCAAAACATTTTGTCAAACACACGAAAGCAATTTTTAAAAGTGATCTAGAGTAACTAAGAGCCTGTAGATAACTACGGATGGAAAGGGGTGCTAATACCTTCCTTTTCATAACCATTCTCCGAACTCGTAATCTAACGAAGGTCTTTTTTCACTTTTACCTTCCCTTAATTGATAAAATAAAAGTCGGTGGCGACTCTTGCTATCCGCACATTTGGATACAAAATCCTACAAAGTCAATTCACCGTATCACGTAATCAAGCGACTACTGGGACTTACCCTAAAAGAGAATTGCCTTAGGGATTTCTAGATAACCTTTATTGCTTTTTGTTTGACTTGTATGCTTTATCTTTGTGGGGATCCTACACCGGATCCGGTTTTTAGGTAAGTAGCATTAGATCATCGCACCTAGACGATAACTACGCGGTCAACATGATGGCTACGTAGCGTGACACTTTGTTGTCCCGATACTTTTATTCCCAAGTCAAGAAAGTATTTGGCTTCGCGTGGTGTCATCAAGCGCTAACTAAACTTTAGAACCTTAATTGACCCATCTTGGCCATTAGAAGGTAGTGAGATGGCCGACTTTGGTGTAGACCGAGGTTGGTTGATACTGATGCTACGCTCATCGAGATTGACTTTTGGGACATTTTCGATCGACCACTTGGCCGTCAGATTGAAATAAGCGCCACGAGAAAGATCGATGATGTGAGATTCCTAGAACCCTTATTATTATAGGACAGATGAACCAACTCAAACTTTTGGTAGGGTAATCACCTATACCTCATGCAAGCCTTAAACCTAGGCTCATTGTGTGAATTGTTTGGTGTGCTAAACATGACATCATGACATCATTTGCATTGCATATCATTTCTAACTATTTCAAGGACCTAGGGATTTATCTTTGCTCGCTTTGTAGGGATTATGGCTTGTAGAAAGACTATCCGAATCAACTTCATGGGTATCCTTCTCAACTCAAAGAATTGGTTTGAAATTCCCACCATGCTCGGCCATCAAAAGACATGGTTATCTACTTGATTTGGTTATCTCCGCTTTGAAGAAGATATGATGCATGTCCTATTCCAGCTTTTGATCCAAACACCATTGCTTTACATTCCGGATTATCGTTGGTTCCTACCTTGAAGAGTTCTCTAAGCTACTGGGATACCTATTCTTGATCAAATGCCATTCACCGGTTTGAAAAGGTTCCTAAGTTCAAGACATCGATCCGCTTTACATCTTAAGCGCCGACATCAAGCCAATTGGGAAACTAGAAGTGGAGTTATGGTTTACTTTCCAAGTTCTTAATCAAGAAAGCCCGAGAATTCCTCAAAGTAATGAGTTTCCATGCATTTGAAGACATTGTGGCCTTGCTAATTTATGGTTTGGTTCTATTTCTAACTCGGATCAATTCATCGATGTCAATGCCATCAAGTTGTTTCTTACCCGCAATCCAATGCCTACTTTACTTGGAGACATCCTACATTCTCCACACTGCATTACTAAGCGACAAGGAACTCTCATGTGTTGTATACCGTTACTTTCTGGTGGTTTATTTCGCACCTTCCTCCATCGCTTTGAAGAATGAACAAAGGTTGAGATGGTCTCAAAGATTGATGTCACTCTCTCATTCGAATCCGTTGGAATCTTTTCTCTCAAAAGGACTTCACCTTCATCGAGCGCAGGAGAATTTCCTAATGTACCGCTACTTGGTATAAGGGAGGTATCACTTACAACCCTCTCTAGCTACATCGCTTTGTTTTGCTCAAGAGATGGTCCACATGATATGCTTCTCCAAGATGTTGTGTTCGACTACAATCACGATCTCCGTAATTACTAACGAAGGTTTATACACGCTGGGGCATGGTAAAGAAGACCGATACCAAGACTTTGGGGCACCGAACTCCATTCCTTGGGAACCTTACCTCAAATGGGTGAGAGCTCGAGCTCAAAACCTCATGATGCCATTCACTGCTTTACCAAGAATTATGGAACCTGCTATAGGTGACGACCTATGCTCGTTCTCCATCCCGACATGCCTACCGATTTTGAAGACTTGAAGAGATCCCGGATTCAATTTTAAAGAAGAAAGAGATACCTTTGAAGCTCAATGCTATGCAAGCGAGAAGAAAGTGTTAGAGTTGACCAAGCTACTTCACGAGGAGCGAAACATCAACGCTACATCGGCACCAAGAGGAAGCCCCATGGGAGACTTAGAGCTTTAGGATGTTTATGTTTTCTTTTATTGTTTTGAACTATCTCTTGTACTTAAAAAGAAAAGAATAATGAAAAGTACTAATAAATGTTTGTTCATTGCTTGTTTAACAAATTTAAATCTCTAAGGTCCTTGAAAACATTGCATTGCATTCGCATAAACATTGCATATCATAGCATAACATTGCATCACAGTATATTGAGATTGGTTTTCTCATTTGCTCGCTATTTATTTTAGCGTAAATGGCTCTTGAACAGATCACAAAGATCTCCAAGCTCGTAATGCCTGGCCCAATGTTCACCACTTGGTCCAGGGCAAGAAGATCCAAGAAGCTCATCAACAAGAAGAAGAAGGTTGTTGGTCTCCTCAACATGGGTAGACGCTTCAAAGGGGTCCTAAGGTGGTCACCAGATTGAGCTCTCTGGAAGTGTCCATACCGAGGAGTACCAAGGTGATGAAGGTGAGCAGTGAACCAAAGAAAGGAGGAGAGGACCATTCGATTATAGCCAACACTGATGAAGATGACAAGTACAAACAACTTGAAGATCGTCAATGCCGTGGAAAACTCAAGATGTCCGGCTGAACTTTGATGATCCGAGTCTTGTTCCCGTGTTGTGATTCCTCCCAAGTTCAAAGTCCCTACTGCTAAGTATGATGGCATGTCTTGCCCTAAGTGCATTTGAAGTCCTATGTCGTAAAATCAATCCCCACACTAATGATGAAAGTCAGGATGCACTATTTTCAAGAGAGTTTGTCCTAACCCGCTTGAATGGTATTATCACCAGAGAATGACCGTATCCGTATTGGAGTGACTTAGTGATGCTTTCTACATAAAGATGAGTACAATGTTGAATTGACACCCACTCGCATGCAACTACAAAGCATGTCTATGGGTCGTGACGAGAAGTTCAAGGAGTATGCTCGTAAATGGAGAGATCTAGCAGCGAGTTCAACCACCCTTGTCCAATAGGGAGTTGGTTGATATGTTTATGGGAACACCGACAGCCCATTCTTCAATCATCTAATTGGAAATTCTTCATCCGGATTCACCGAATGATATTGACAAAGCGAGCGATTGAAGTCGGTATCAAGAGTGGAAGATCCATGTAGAGTCATCTTCAAATGTCACAAGAGATCTTTTGGTGCTAAGAAAGAAGCTAATGTCGTGTATGGTCGAAAAGCTAAGCCAAGACCGACCGCTCAATCTGTGGGGCAGGATCTCCAATCCTACATCAAGACAACCTCAGACAACGCGAGCTTAACGCGCCACGAAGATGGCATTTAAGATCAACATGCCTTTGTCGCAAGCCTTGCAACACATGTTGAACGCAGAGTCGATTACCTTGAGGGATCCTCCTCAAAATGTCAACACTTCCTCTCCGGTACAATCCTAATGCTAAGTGTGCTTACCATTCCAATAGCCCAGCACGACAATCGACAATTGTTGGGCTCAAGAACAAGATTCAAGATATGATGGCTAAGCAGATTGAGTTTGATCCTCCCGCTGAGACTCGAATGTGATCAACGCCCTATGCCTAATCATGACAAGGGTTCCAATGTCTGTTGGTGACGATACTTATGTTTTCAACATAGATGACTTGACCATTCCTCCGATGATCGTTAAGAAGAATTTGTTGCAAGCCGATGTCAATCCGTGATGCCCAGAATTGTTGGTGCTCATCCGCACTGATGGTTGTGCTTGGTCGAGAAGACGAGTTCGTATGATGGACAACCGTGAGATACTATTTCGAAACCACCGTGCGTAAGTCGTGTGAAGAAATGTCTAAGTTGAAGATCGACAATGCGAATGAAACAACACCATCTGTGGGATACCTGGGGCAGCCAAGTGGAAAATATGATTACATGGTGAAGTACACGTCTCGATAGTTACAAGATTCCTATTGAAGATGTTAAGGCGACCGGATGGGGTGACGATTTCCGTAAGACTATGCCGATGTTAATACAATAAGGATTTCCTCTCACGATCCTCGTGCCAGAGTGGCACCTCATTATTACTTCTCCAAGACCGCCCATATTCCTCGACAAGGCTATCCTTGGAATTATGGAGTCGATGTTTACTATCATGGTGTCAAAGAAGATCCTCGACAATTGAAGATCTTACCATTGAGCTTTATTCGACATCGACAACATCACCGGATCCAAGAAGACCGTAACCGAATGGTATTCTCTCCGAGATCTCTCCTCCAAAAGACATCGCGACTCCACCGCATTCCGTGTACTCAATCAATATCCCCACTAGAGGAAAGAACCTGACTCATCCCGCTCAACCGTAGTACCAAAGGAAGTTATCAAGACACCTTCAAACAAGAAATGGAGGAAATTCAAGATTATCAAGAAGAGTGACTACAATGTTGTGGAATGCTGGGATGACTCGCCCAAGATCTCCATGCTTGCTCGCTTGTGCTCGAGGCTCATGCTAACGCCTTGGTGAAGTTTCTCAAGAATGCTCATGTGCCGCAAGACACTACCACCGATCGCTTGAAGTTTGTATTGCTAGCCCGGCCGCCAACAACGGCCTAGGCTTCTCGATGTTGATTTGACTTCTTAAAGAAACACAACAAAGCCTTGCACATCTATTGAATGCAAGGGTACTACCACTCTCATGTTTTGTTGATACCGGTTCTCGCTCAATATCCTTCCAAGACCGCTTTTGATCGGCTTGATGTCGAAGGTTGGTTCGAGACCCAAAGGACATTATCGTGAGAGCTTTTGATGGTTCTAAGCGAACAAAGCTTGGAGAGCTCACTTGCTAAAGTCGGTTCCCACTTTTGATTCCACTTTCTTTGTCATGGACATCCGTCCCTACTTACTTGCCTACTTGGACGCCTTGGATACATGGGCAAAGGCCCTCTACCTTGCATCGAAATCAAGTACCCGTGAAAGGAAGGTTGTTACGATGTGGTGAAGAAGAATATATGGTCACCATCTATGTCATTCCGATACCTCGAGATGGAGGGTGAATTCTTCGAGACTCCTCAAGCTTTTGAAACAATACCAGTCATGCCTTGACTCTCCCACTCCCGGTTGTTCAAGTTCCGCCTAGGATGGCCTCAGAAAGATGCTCAAGCTTTGAAGAAGGTAGCTCTATTTGGGGACAGCCCCGATCTTCCTTTCAAATCCGACAAGACTGGTTTAGGCTTCACCATCAAGGGTCAAGATGATACACGCGAACGCCGCCAACTTCCTTTCCGCATCAGCCGTAGTGGAATCCATGCTATAGAAGACTACGACAACGGCTTGACATCGCAAGTGGATCTTCCCAACTCCAAAACATGGGCTCAAGAATTGGAAGACCAAGACGCATACCAATCTCCTTTAGCCGTGAGTAATTGCTCTTGTTTTGTTTTGCTTTTCGTATTTCTTTATGTTTTGAACAATAAACTTTGAAAGCCTAGTGCCTTGCCCGGGCATCATGGCTCGCTTGCGAGGGTTATTATCCGTCATGATTTTCATTCAATAAATTCGTTGACTTTTGCATTCAATTGTTTGTTTTCTTTCTTTACTTTATCACCCTTCAAAAGCTATGTGTTTCTTACACACCCACGTGATACACGCAGAATCACTCCGAATCTCATAATAACAGCTATGCTAGTGCTAAATATGACTTGATAATCCGATCTACCAAGCCAAGATGAAAGTGAGGAAGATTGTGAAGTGCCGGAGAACTTGCGGATCGCTACAAAGAAGAAGAGCGAGTTATATGACCACATGAAGAGCAAGTCGAGGTTGTGAATTTGGGTACTAGTGAAGATGTAAAAGAGATCAAGATAGGAGCGGGTCTTGAGAACAGTGTCAAAGAAAGGTTGGTTCAGATGCTACGAGACTATATTGAGGTTTTTGCTTGGTCGTACGAAGACATGCCGGGTTTGGACATTGATATTGTGGTACACGATTGCCGACAAAGAAGGTTTTCTCCCAGAAAGTAGAAGGTTGTCGATGCGCCCGAGATGTCGAGAAAATCAAAGCCGTTATGAAGCAGCTCAACGGTGTTTCTTAGTCATACTTCCTATCCACAATGGGTTGCTAATGTGGTGCCCGTACTCAAGAAGGATGGCAAAGTACGAATGTGTGTGGATTACGTAGATCCAACAAAGCGAGTCCGAAAGACGATTTCCACTTCCTCATATTGATGTTCTAGTAGACAACACCGCCAAGACAAGGTTTTCTCCTTCATGGATGGTTTCTCCTATAATCGATCAAGATGGCTCAAGACATGGAGAAGACTACTTTTGTTACACAAGCACTTTCTACAAGGTTATGCCGTCGGATGAAGAACGGGCGCCACTTATCGCGTGCTATGGTGACATTGTTTCATGACATGATTCATCACGAGATAGAGGTCTACGCCGACGACATGATAGCTCGATCACGCATCAAGAAGAACATCTCGATCATCTACAAAATCGCTTGATAGGTTGAAGAAGTGATGAGACTTAATCTAACAAGTGCACCTTTGGAGTCTCGATAACACGAATTTATATAACATATTTGACGTAATTTTCATAGATAATATTACTATTTTTATTTAATTATTCTATTTTATTTCAGATTATGTTGGTATTTCTTTCGCTTCGTGAATTTGCATTAAATAAAGATTAATTGAGCAAAGGAATAAAATCGAGGGAAAATCGGATTAAAAGATAAAGAAATGAAGCAAAGGGTAACAATAGTAAAAGGATGGGTAAAAGAAGGAGAAAACAATTATACAAGCCAAAGAGCAAAGCCCAAAAGAGAAAAGCCCAGCAGTTCACCACTACTGTGACGGTCGCCACCATCCGCCACGACCGAAGACATCCATGAAGCGTGTGACGACCGTAACACTGGCCACGACCGTAACACGGAAAACATGAAACCTGCTCGTAACGCACTTGTGACGACCGTAACGCTAATATCGATTACGTAACAAGTGCGAACGTGGAAAAGCTTCAAAGAAACTTCTCAACCACCCACTCATGCCACGCTCAACCCACTTCCTTCTTCGTCCCATGTTCTCCCACTTTCTCGCAAGCACATGATCTCCACTAACTCTTCGTATGAAATTGGAAGTTACAAATGAAGCCTATAAATACACTTCAAGCATTCAAAGGTAAGGGTTTAGATTTCTTCCTAACAACCGTTTCGAGTTTTTCTATTTTTGTATTTTCTTTTCTTCTGCATTTCTATTTTATTTTATTTTTCAGTTTTTTCTTATATTTTATTTTAGTTTAAGCTTTTGTAATTTTCTCACAACAATTTCTACACCGGAAATTGTTGTGTATTTTTCACTGATCTAACCTTACGTTAGATCTAGTGCCCTTTTATTTCCTTGTTGCAATTTTCTTTTCGATTCAAGTGAAGAACAAGATTATTCAAGTATTATTATTTCCAGGTTCTTAATATAATTATTTTATTTTGTTTTAAATATTGTTGCTTGATATTTATTTATTTAATTATGGGAATGTTTAAATATATTGAACCTTATTATTTAGGCAAATCCGAATTAATAAATATGTCCGGCTAAACCGTTCAGGTATTGGTAAATAATGGTAGTAAAAGTAGGAATTGAATTGTTTCTAAGCTAAGATATTAATTAACATAATTTCTCGTTACAACTTTTATGCTTAAAAAATAAAACCTTTTCGTTATTTAAAGTAAGAAGAGTAAATAGGTTAGATCGAGACCACGAAAGTGTGAGGTTTTTAACCGATAGCTAAAGTTAGGCATTTGATTTAAATACGTTGAAAGCGCTTTTAAACCAAATTAGAATTAATTAAGTTTCCAAAAGTACTTCTAAACACTTATAGGCTAGCGAAAGCAGTATAGGGCTTTAGACGATAATCCGAGATAAGTCCATGAAAGTGTGAGTTGAGGGTTTTAAACCGATTAATTCTAGTAACAAATTAAGTTAACAATCTTTATACGCTTAGGTTCGATTTAATCCGCTTAGGTTCACTACGTTACGCATCGATATCCGCTTTATTTATATTTCTATTTTCCTTAAACCAAAATCCAAAAGAATTATTCGCCTTAGTCAGATACCGTAACTTAGGATAACAATAGATCGATTTATAGTCTCGTGGGTTCGATATCTTTTAAAACTACGCGATAGATCTGCACTCTTGGTCTCCCGATTTATAGACGATAAGTCCTGCGATCAAGTTTTTGGCGCCGTTGCCGGGGACTATTTAAGTCGATATTGTAACTCTGGTGTTACACCGTATAAGACTAAGGCAACTTTTTACCTTTTACTACCATGTATGACCCAAATTTTTTCTACGCCCATTATCAGTATTTTGAGGAACCACAAGAATCCCATAGATCCAACCTTGAAATACTGATGGAAGATTTCAATGCTTCACAAACTTACTCTTACCCAAATTACCTCCAAAACTACCAATCCCCTCATTTTGAGGAACCACAAGAAACTTATAATTTCAACCAAACTTTTCCTCAACCCAATTTTCTCTACAATCATCAAACCCAATATTTTGAAGAATCACCAAAACCATATAAATCTGATATCGAAATATTGATGGAAAATTTTAATGAAACATCTAGGATGATAGAACGCTTCGGGGAAACGCAAAAAGAAACTTTAACTTACTTCCAAGACTCTAACGAATCGCAAGATTTTAACTTCGAAACACAAATAGAGGATTCAGATGAGATGATAACTAACTCTAGGTTAGAGTCTATGATTGAACATTTTGTAGAAACACAAACTATCCAAAATGAAGAAGTAAGAAAACAAAGTCTTCAAAATAATGAAACACTTAGCCAACTAACCATTATGGTTGAATCCCTCGCGACTAACAACATTGGTTTAGAAACTCAAATCTCCCAACTCGAACAAAACCTTCTAGGACCATCCCCCAAAGAAGATGTGGATGTTGAAACAACCATTTTAGAAAAATTATTTGAAAACCTAGAAAGTGATGATGAGTTTGAAGAGAGTGATATTGCGACCGAGGAAAGTTCTAATGAGAAAATAGTGGAGATTGAGGCAGATGCACCGACACTGTTCGAAGAGGAGGTTGTAAAAGAGGTAGAGGAGGAAGCGCAAATTGTAATCCCACATCACTACATCCCTCTGACCCGAAAATATTTTATGGGAACTCCGCTAGACCCCAAATTTAAAACGTATGTTGCATTAAATAATATCCACATTAATTCACCACTATTTGAAGTCTTGCCTAAAAAGCGAAAATTAGAAGACCATAAAATTAAGGATATAATTATTGTCAATAGGGTAAGGTTAACTTATGAGGCGATGGATGAAATCACTAAGCCCAAATTTGAAAAACTTATACTTATGATAGATCCAGAGCCACCCTACAAACGTAAGAAAAGAAAAGGTGAGGGATATGTGAGATGGCTTGATAAGTGGCGATGGAAAATCAACGAGTAGTCATTCAAATTTTAAATTTTCTTTTTCGTATTTTAAATTTTTCTATTTTATATTAAATTTTAATTTTTTTTACTCGATTATCGGTTGCACCCTTTCTTCTGATGCGTCTGAACTATTTCCCCATAATACTGATAATTATACTCAATTAAATAATTCACGCTAATATTTATAATTATAATTGAGTATTATTTTTAATTATCGTATTTCCCGTCTCGTATTAATATACCAAATTAATATTTCCCAATATTTATTATTAATTATAAGGCATTATATATACTAGTATTATATATATTTATATCCTATTGTTTGAATTATCTATATTATATATATATACAAGTATCTATTATGTATGCATGTGATCTGAAAAACAACAAATCAATTCCCTATCTCATACCCCAAGTCACATGTATTACTGAAAAGGCATGCAATTACGATTCCCAAATTCTTGACATGCCAAGATTTAGATTCTGCCTAAATTCACATCTCGCTGCCCAAAACGATCGTCCCCATGCCTCACGCGTTTTATCTTCTGGTCTCCTTGACTGATTTAATGTTTCGTCCGTTTCTTCTTTTCATTTTCCCACATTACTCCCATTCAACTCTTATTTACTCTTCCATCAAAATATTCTTCTTTTCATTTCCCACCATAAAATACATTCAAACTCTTCTTTTCCATTCCCCAACATATTATTATTATAATTTATTCCTCTTAAATCCTATAAACACTATAAATACCCATCCTCATTTCTTCTCATTTCACACCCCTTCCATCTAAATCTCATATACTTTCTCTCATCCACTCTATCTTTCTTCCATTCCTTCATTACCTTCCCTTCCATGGCTCCACGAAACACCAATCGTCAAGTGAAACCCGACCGACCTCGTACTAGAGGTAGAGGAGCAAGAGGACGAAATTTTCCAAGCGACAAGTGATTACCCTACTCCTTTCTGATTTCTCCCGGTTCTATCGCATTGAGGACAATGCTTATTTTAAGTTTAGGGGAGTCAGAACATTTCTTTGTTCGTTTTTATTTTTCTTTGCTCTATTTTAGTATTTCCTTGTTATTTCTTTCTCCTTGTATTGCAAAATTTCCATTCAATAAAATACATGTTTATGTAATTTTAGTCTTTTATGTTTAAATTTCGTGCTTATTCAAATTCCTCATTTTTCTTGAGCCATAACGAAAAAATTCAAACGTTATATTGACTTATTCAACTAGTATTAAGGTTGCTTATTTTTATAAATAAGAACTCGAGCGCGACTAAACAAAATTATTATCGTCATAACTCTTCAGAACCCCAACGCGTTAGATTAGTTTAAGTACTTATTATACCAACACCTTAAGACTTAGTTTTAAAGTAATCCCGAGTAGTTTATAAAAGCAGTCGGCACCGCCTTGAACGACAAACTACGTGGAGGATCGATGAATATAAGTGATTGATCAAAAGTGTTTAAGAGAAATTTTTATTAGACGATGCACTTATTAAGTTAGATGGTCCTTACCAGATCATTTAATTCAACAGTTGCAGAAACTATAAAATATTTATGCAAATAAACCATTATGAATTGGCTCAGTGGTTTCTGGTGCTGAACTTGGTAGGGCGGACGACGGTCCGATCCCCCGCAATTTGTAATTGGATAAAGGAGTACCAAATATAAGTACCAGAACTCCAAGCTAGATTATAAAGATCAAAGTCACTAACCGGTTACTCCACTATGTGCGCGTAAGGTAAAGGGCTTAATGTGATTGCACAAGAATGAAAACGGGTGAAACAAAACGAAAGTGTTAGGTCGAGTTATAATTCATGACTTAATTTGGTCTACATAAATGAGGTTATCTAGTGTTATTACGGTAATTTTGGTGTCGAAGTCTAAACTTGAGTTATCCAACAAAAAAGTGAATAGCAACCAAATACGAATTGAATTGTGTTTTATATTTGCGTTTGACTTATCCTTGCTTGACTTTTAATTTCTAATTTTTGCTTGAGGACAAGCAAAGGTTTAAGTATAGGGCAGTTTGATAACACGAATTTATATAACATATTTGACGTAATTTTCATAGATAATATTACTATTTTTATTTAATTATTCTATTTTATTTCCGTATTATGTTGGTATTTCTTTCGTTGTGAATTTGCATTAAATAAAGATTAATTGAGCAAAGGAATAAAATCGAGGAAAATCGGATTAAAAAGATAAAGAAATGAAGCAAAGGGTAACAATAGTAAAAGGATGGGTAAAAGAAGGAGAAAACAATTATACAAGCCAAAAGAGCAAAGCCCAAAAGAGAAAAGCCCAGCAGGTTCACCATTATTGTGATTTCGTCACCATCCGCCACGACCGTAAGACATCCATGAAGCGTGTACGACCGTAACACTGCCACGACCGTAACACGGAAAACATGAAACCTGCTCGTAACGCACTTGTGACGACCGTAACGCGCCTAATATCGATGTAACAAGCGCGAACGTGGAAAAGCTTCACAGAAACTTCTCAACCACCCACTCATGCCACGCTCAACCCACTTCCTTCTTCTCTCCCCATGTTCTCCCACTTTCTCGCGCATACATGATCTCCACTAACTCTTCGTATGAAATTGAAAAGGAAGTTACAAATGAAGCCTATAAATACAGCTTCAAGCATTCAAAGGCAAGGGTCGGAGATTTCTTCCTAACAACCATTTCGAGTTTTTCTATTTTTGTATTTTCTTTTCTTGCATTTCTATTTTATTTTATTTTCAGTTTCTTTTCTTATATTTTATTTTTAGTTTAAGCCTTTGTAATTTTCTCACAACAATTTCTACACCGAAATTGTTGTGTTTTTTCAACGATCTAACCTTACGTTAGATCTAGTGCTTTTTATTTCCTTGTTGCAATTTTCTTTTCGATTCAAGTGAAGAACAAGATTATTCAAGTATTATTATTTCCAGGTTCTTAATATAATTATTTTATTTTGTTTTAAATATTGTTGCTTGATATTTATTTATTTAATTATGGGAATGTTTAAATATATTGAACCTTATTATTTAGGCAAATCCAATTAATAAATATGTCCGCTAAACCGCTTAGGTATCGGTAAGTAATAGTAGTAAAAGTAGGAATTGAATTGTTTCTAAGCTAAGATATTAATTAACATAATTTCTGGTTACAACTTTTTATGCTTAAAAAAAATAAAACCTTTTCGTTACGAAAGTAAGAAGAGTAAATAGGTTAGATCGAGACCACGAAAGTGTGAGGTTTTTAACCGGATAGCTAAAGTTAGGCATTTGATTTAAATACAGTGAAAGCGCTTTAAACCAAATTAGAATTAATTAAGTTTCCAAAAGTACTTCTAAACACTTATAGCGCTAAAGGTGTATAGGGCTTTAGACGTATAATCCGAGATAAGACCATGAAAGTGTGAGTTGAGGGTTTTTAAACTGATTAATTCTACAGAACAAATTAAGTTAACAATCTTTATACGCTTAGGTTCGATTTAATCCGCTTAGGTTCACTACGTTACGTACCGATATCCGTTTTATTTATATTTCTATTTTTCCTTAAACCAAAATCCAAAAGAATTATTCGTTTAGTCAGATACCGTAACTTAGGATAACAATAGATCGATTTATAGTCTCCGTGGGTTCGATATCTTTTAAAACTACGCGATAGGATGCACTTGCGGTCTCCGATTTATAGACGATAAGTCCTGCGATCAGAGTCAGATCCGGAAAACTCCTAGGGTTTGTTGTCAGCCGAAAAGGTATTGAGGTTGACCCGCCAAAGTTAGAGCCATTCAAGAGATGCCATCCACATGCAGAAGGAAGTCGAGGTTTCTTGGGCCGATTGAACTATTGCGATTCATTGCACACTTAATCGCTACTTGTGAGCCAATCTTCAAGTTACTAAAGAAAGATCAAGTAGAATGGAACGACGATTGCCGTGTCGCTTTGACAAAATCAAGGAGTACCTACTAATCCTCCCATCCCGATGTCATCAGAAGGAAGACCTCTTATCATGTACTGATGTGTTAGAGAACTCAATGGGGTGTGTGTTGGGGCAACATGACGAGTCTGGTCGAAAAGAGCATGCAATATACTACCTTAGCAAAAGTTTACCGACCGTGAAACAAGATACTCGCAATTGAGAAAACTTGCAACGCTTTGGCTGCTCACCGACTAAGACAAGATATGTTGACTCACACTACCTTGTTGATTTCAAGATGGATCCGATAAAATACATATTTGAGAAACCTCTCTCCTAAGAATAGCAAGATGGCAAATGATCTTGACCGAATATGACATCCAAGACACTTCTCGTAAAGCGATCAAAGGAAGTGTAGTGCCGATCATTTGGCTCATCGCCAGATGACTATCCTATGCAGCTCAATTTCCGCATTAAGATGTTTTACTAGTTACCGATTGGAAGAACCAGGCCCATTTAAGGACCCGAACAAGGATCCCGATGGACTATGGTTTTGATGGAGCCTCAAACGCACTTGGCAATGGCATTGGCGCCATCATTACATCCCCACAGTGGACATACGCCTTTCACCGCCAGACTTTGTTTCAACTTGCACCAACAACATGGCCGAGTACAAGCATGCATCATGGTATCAAAGTCGCTATTGACTTAAGAATCAAGTTCTTACAAGTGTATGGAGACTCACTTTAGTAATCACCGACATAAGTGGATAAAGCATCCGAATCTCATTCCGTATCGAGAGCATGTTTTGAGTTTGATCCCCTACTTTGAAGAGATCACTTTCAATCATATTCCACGAGAAGAGAATCGGCCATGACGATTAGCTACTATGTCATCTATGTTCAAGGTCGATGGGACAACGAGGCTCCCCGATCATCATTGAGAAGTTCGACGAACCGCGATTGTTGTGAGCTCGACGCAAAGAGAAACCTTGGTACTATGACGTGAAGAGGTATCTTGAGACTGTGAATATCCCGCAGGGCATCTCGTTAATGATAAGAAGTTCATGAGAAGATTTGCATCCAAATTCTTTCTCAAGAACGACATCTTATACAAGCGCAACCACGACTTGTGCCATCTACCGTGGTAGACCGAAAACAAAGAATGCATATCATGGAAGAGTTACACGAAGGCAAATTTGGTACCCACTCCAAGGGACACACCATGGCTAAGAAGATTTTGAGAACGGGTTATTGGTCCACCATGGAAGTCGATTGTCACCGCTACGCCGATCTTGTCAGTGCCGACGATATGACAAAGTGCACGCATTCTCCAAGACCGAATGTTTTAACTTCTCCTTGGCCTTCGCAATGTGGGGCATTGACATGATTGGAGAAATTAAGCCCACCGCTTCCAATGGACATCGCTTCATCCTTGTGGCAATTGATTACTTTACCAAGTGGGTAAGCCTCGTATGCATCGTTACCAAGAATGTTGTGGTTCGATTCATAACCTTATGCCGGCGGTACGAAAGGATTATCACGTATAACGGTTCCAATCTCAACAATAAGATGATCACTCGCACGCAGCTCAAGATCAAGCATCATAATTCTCATATCGGCCTAAGATGAATGGCGCCGCCAACAAGAACATTAAGAAGATTATATGGATGACAAGATTGGCAAAGATGGCATGATGTTACCATTTGCTCTTCATGGTTATCGCATGACGAACATCCACACAACCCCTTCTCTCTGATACAGATGGAAGTCTTACCCATCGAGGTTCGGATACCTCAACCGTAGTCCTCCAGAGGTAGTTAGGTCACGACTTTTGACCCGCATTAACTTGATCGATGAGAAACTCGCGTCCATCTGCCACGGATCTATCAACGAATGATCGAGCATTTAACAAGAAGGTCAAGCACGAGTCTACCAAGTTGGTGATTTAGTAGTCAAGCGCATTTCTTCCACAAGGTGATCCTGGGGCAAATGGACTCCCACCCACGAGGGACCGTTGTAGTCAAGATGTTTTCTCCGGCGGCTATGATACTTAGCACCATGGATGGTGAAGATTTCACACCGAACGCAGACATAATCAAAAATACTACGCATAAAGAGACCCGCTAGGTCGATCGCCTAGGCAAAATAAGGGCAGGAACCAAAAGGGGCAAAATTAAGGATATAAAAATGTACACTCGGCAAGTCGAAAAGGCTTGGGCAAAAAGGGTATCCTTGGTGAAAACCGAAAGGGTGGTCTAGGCAAAAGTTAGATTTAAGCGGACTATGTCTCTTCATCACTGCCGTCACTATGACATAAGGTTCAAATGGCGAAGATCAGCACTCACTTTCTAATGACAAGGAGATGAGATAGTCGAAATATATGAGTACTAGCATAGTTGGAAGATATTGTTTCCGATAGCTTTTTGTGTACAAACTACGGCGGCACCTTTCAAATAAATGCAAGCTTCTTTCTCTTTACAATTTCGTTGTTATTTGCAATAAGTCCACGTTTGCTTTGAATGACTATCGATTTGACAATAAGAATCTAATTACAAACAATGGAACATGCAAAAGTACTACTACAGTTTGTGAATTGGGACGGCGGCGAAAGTCACCAAATAGTCCCTACAGAGCATGATCCCCACAAAGGTGTCACTCACACACACAATCCCCATCGGAGTATATGTTAATCCACGGTGATTCCACTCAACCAAGCAATGTTACATCGGTCTCGGTAACACCTCATCATCAAGGTATTTCCCGGTGGACGTCTCAATCCTCCCCTTCTCCCCACAGTAGACTCAAACTTGGTCGATAGTGCATCGGAGGAAACATACACTTTTTATTCCCCAGAGATTACAACGGACTTGACTTTTCTAGCCCGGCTCTCAACAATCAAATGCTCTCCAAATGAGATTTACACTCCTGATCCCAGTAGAGCTCCCAAATTTTCCTCAGCAGGATCTACATACAAGGTCCCCAACGGATCGCCTCCCAACTCTCCTCAGCAGGGTCTATGAGATCTCCAACAACGAGCTTCTCAATCTCTACCCTCCTCAACAATATCTAGGCCCAAGACTTGGTCAGATAGTACATCGGAGGAATCCAGGATATCTTTCTTCTCCTTCAAAAGCGGGGTCCTCACCTACACAATTCCCCAAGCAGAAGTCAGAAATCCTCAAACAGAACATCCGCGTCTTCTTCAAGATGGATATGTTTTGAAATACCACAACATTTATCATTCATACATTACTCATAAAATCATACTTCATGCATATGTCATTCATATACACTATCATGCATCATACTCTGCATAAAACTAACGAATATTCTATCGAAGTTTCTCTTGTTTTCTTCAAAATGTAACAGCCATTCGACGCAAACAGTCCAGATTAAGCCCGAATCGACGGAAAACTATCTCGAAAGCCACTGGTTGTCCTCCACGATCGTCGAGATTAAGCCCAACCGACGGAAAACTATCCAAAGACCACCTTATCCTCCGATAATGTAATGGATCAACACCCGATGCACAACAGGGAAGCCATCCACATTTTTGCCAACTATTATCTCCCTTAGAGTAATCAGCACGAAGATTTATTCTGATTCCTTATTATCAACAGCAACTACAGAGTCTGGCGTACGACTCAGTTGCCTTGGATGGCATCTTAAGCCCATCTCCGACTACTTGTCAACATTTCTTCACTTTCAGAATGCTGCATATATGGTTAAAAATCAATACAAACCAATAACCTCATTCAAAGTGAACACGAAGTCTAACGATTTACTCCTCCGGATGGCATCTTAAGCCCATCTCCTCTCCGTTCCAGGAACATCTACAGAGTCTAACATACGACTCACTCCCCAGCATCGACCTTTCCAGATGGCATCTTAAGCCCATCTCCGTCAGCTCTCCTATTAACAACCTCGAGTCTAGCTGCACGACTGCTCCCAAATAAGTCTCCAACTTCTCCAAATGGCATCTGTAAGCCCATTCCGCATCATCCACCAACAATGAGTGCAAATTTTCGTGTGTATTTAGTGTTCAATCATCTTCTACCTTCGTGTCACGAAGACAAGCATGTCAATCTAACCTTCCAGACAAGAAGATTGAACAGGGCAGCTGTCATACCCCAAAATTTGCCCTCCATCTACTCAAGAGATTTCATACATCCATACTCAAGGATTCCTCAAGAGTCGATCGACAAACTCTCTCCTAGACAATCAACCCAAACTAGGGTTTGGTATCTCTCAAGTCAAGATGGATTTCCAACATCTCCAATGGTCTTCATGCCTCCTCATATGCTTCAAAGATTCTCCATGTCAAGTTTCAAGCCTCACAAGTCAAGTTTCCTCGTGCAATTGCTCGATGGTTGAAAATCGTGTATTGGACAAAAGTCAATCGTGGTCAACATACAGTCAAAACTTTTGATTTTGGGTCAACATCCTCATTTTGAAGTTACATTCATCATTTGATCAAGGGTTGATCATGATTCATCAAGAAAACTCAAGATTTGCTCAAAAGTCAAACTTTCTAAATTAGGGTTTCTAGGTGAAAAGTCAATCGAACTTTGACCGATCATAACTTTCTCATACTTTCTCGTAAATTTTTCCACCACCTCTTGTTTTGAAGGAAATTCAATTTCTACAACTTCATGTCTCACAAGAATGTCCAAAAATGCTTCATTTGAGAGGTATAGCTCAAAACATTACAGGTGTCATTTTCAAAGTCAACAAAAGTCAACTTTTGTTTTGAAGATATATTGAGCATGGTAACTCCAATTGAGATGAAACCAAAGACATTGTTTAGAGGACTCTTAGAGCTTTCCAAAAAGTCCAAGAACACTCAAAAATGTGGAAAATTGAGCAAGATACACTATTCAGAAGTTGGGCAATTTTGGATAATTGCACAAAAGGACATTTTGGTCAAAATGCAAAATTTTCCAAATGGGCCTATAATCTTTTGATCCAAACTTGTTCATGATGTTATTTTTGGCCCATAAATGCTTGGCATTGGTGATTTTCTATTTTCATGGTTTATATTTGAATTTTACAACATTTAATTCAAAAATAAATTATGTAAAATATGAAAATTAGGTTTCTTTTTCAAATAAGTTGATTTATATCTTTCTTAATGTCCAAGAAAGCCCACACCATTTACCAAATTTGCAAGCCATGGCATTGATGAGAAAATCATATTTTCTTCAAAATTTGATTTGTTTTATTGAAAATATTTGCACAATCAATAAGCAATCTTTTTTCACTTTTGCCATCCAATTTTCCTCTATAAATACTCAAAGATTGCACCAAAGACAAAGGACGAAACCCTAACCTAAAACAAACCCAAACTCTTGCAAATTTTTTCAAGAATTGTAGAAAATCGTGTTTCAATTTCCGAGTTTCAACCTCCAAACATCATTCCATCGTGCTCAGTGGGTAGGTTTGAGTAAGAATGCACCATTGCCTTTGATTAAATCGTCTAATCGCCGCATATACATACATACATATTCAACTTTTCTTGTTTTTGCATTTGATTATTCTTGCTGTGTTAATTGTTTCTAATGCCTTTAATGTGTTCATGAGGTTCATTATGCATGATCTGGGCCATCGTTAGCCAGCTTGAACGTCAAAAACGCATGATGCCATGGTTAGGGTTCTAGAACTGTTGAGAATCGAACCGGCCTATACAGGCGTTTGGAAAACCGATACGCCATTGAACTCGGAGGTCCGATTTAGGGGACAAGGTCCTTCTCTCTTTTAAATTTCAGATTTTGGTGTGTTTCAAAATCGTCGTCGGAGGAGAGACCGAGCTAGGGCTCCGCTGACTTGTTGACTCAGCACAAGGCAAGCGTGGCGATGGAGCCTTCGATTCGCTCTCTCATCCAATGAGGACCCCACCATGATCGTATCCTTGACTTTCCTGTGCAACGACGCGTGTGCATCTTATGATCATCCGTTTCATTCCATGACAACAAGTGCAAGTCCGTGGTGGATAAGGCATTCACTGTGCATAGATACTCCCTGTGGTCCTCAGTTCGAATCCTGCTTGCACCGGTTTTGGTTTCTTTTTCCCAAACTTCAATTTTCTCAATATTTTTATATTTTCTTATTTATTTAATATTTTGCATTGTTTTAATTCTTTTCATGATTTTTATTCTGCATTAAAAAATTACCAAAATATAATTTTCTTTTTGCATCCATATTCTAAAAATGTTTATTTAATTTAATAAATTTTAAAAATATAATTTTGCATGCATATTTAATTTTATTTATATTTTTGCATTTAATTCACTTTTAATTGCATTTTAATTATTAAATCTTTTCCAAAAAATCCCAAAAAATTATTTTAATTTATTTATCTTATTTCCAGTATATATTAATTTTCTCATATTAAAAATTGCATTTTTTCTAACATTTTCTCTTATTTCGTTTTCATCATATTTCCCGATTTTCTTATTCTTTCACAGGTTGCTCCGATTTGGACGTTTTCTTTTTATCTTTCTATTTTTCCAATAATGTAATTGCTCATGGGTTGTAATAGTTTTAATTAGGCTTTTATTTTCCGCAAGTTTAAATTATGTATCTGCCCCAAAGCCATGTAATAGCGTAGGATTTACCTTTCCGCATTTTACTTTCCGCACCCTTATCAATTGCTAGTAATTAGGCGTGTATGGCAAGATAATAATTGGACATAGCTCACACTAATCTTCAAGATAATATATTCTGAATTTGATACACTTCTTTCACACACGCACCCCTTAGGATAATTCTCTCTCGTTGCCTTTGCGAATTCAAAATGGTCATGTCCCTCGAACGTAGAGGTATTCTAGCACCGTTGCCTTCCAAACAAATCATCATAGTCCCTTCGATACAAAGATCATAAGACCCACGATGTCGCCTCCGAATACATGATCTTGACCTCGATTGTCGCCTACGAAAATGATGATAGTCCTTCGAATGTGCTAGGATACTTCCTACAAGTTGCTTTCTATGACCATCCGATGTCCCTTCGAATGTCCCGCATCCAACGAATGGAGCTACCTACTAACTAATGGTATGGCTAGCGCTATTCTAAAGGAATGTAGAAGTACAACAAAACGACCAATTCTGAGTGGGTAAATAAGTCTTTTAGTTGCTCGCTCTATCAAATGCTTTTCACACCACACACTTTTTCAAAGTTCAAATTCTTTTCAAAACAAAACATTTCCGAACACTTTGTATACACTCCTACATGAGTCATTACAAAGTCAAAGCGAAATGCCTTTTCAAAACATTTTGTCAAACACACAGAAAGCAATTTTTAAAAAGTGATCTAGAGCAACTAAGAGCCCGTAGATAACTACGGATGGAAAGGGGTGCTAATACCTTCCCTTTTCATAACCATTCTCCCGAACTCAGAATCTAACGAAGGTCTTTTTCTGTTACTTTTACCTTCCCTTAATTGGATAAAAATAAAAGTCGGTGGCGACTCTTGCTATCCGCACATTTGGATACAAAAATCCTACAAAGTCAGTTCACCGTATCACAGTGGTGAAGAAGAATATATGGTCAGTCATCTACAGTCATTCCGATACCTCGAGGTGGAAGGTGAATTCTTTGAGACTCCCTGTCAAGCTTTTGAAACAGTCCCCAGAGTCATTCCTATTGACTCTCCTGTCACTCCTGAAGTTACACAAGCTCCGCCTAGGATGGCCTCATTGAAAGATGCTCAAGCTGTAGTTGAAGAAGGAGGTAGTACTATTTGGGGTCAGCTCCCTGATCTTCCTTTCAAATCTGACAAGACTGGTTTAGGCTTCACCATCAAGGGTCAGAAGATGATGCGCCGTGAACGTGCCGACCAACTTCCTTTCCGCATCAGTCAGAGTGGAATCCATGCTATAGAAGACGACGACAATGACTTCGACATCAGCAAGTGGATCTTCCCAACTCCAGTCATGGGCTCAGAATTGGAGATCAAGACGTCATACCAATCTCCTTTAGACAGGAGTAATTGCTCTTGTTTTGTTTTGCTTTTCGTATTTTCTATGTTTTGAACAATAAACTCTAAAGCCTAGTGCCTTACCCGGGGCATCATGGCTCGTTTGTGAGGGTTATATCTATCATTTGCATATTTTCATTCAATAAAATCGTTGGACTTTTGCATTCAATTGTTGTTTGTTTTCTTTTACTTTATCACCCCTTCAAAAAGCTATGTGTTTCTTACACACACCCACGTGATACACTGCAAAATCACTCTGAATCTCGTTGATAACAGCTATGCTATTGCTAAATATGACTTCGATAATCCGATCTACCAAGCCGAAGACGAAAGCGAGGAAGATTGTGAAGTGCCAGGAGAACTTGCCAGACTGCTACAGCAAGAAGAGCGAATTATACAGCCACACGAAGAGCAAGTTGAGGTTGTGAATTTGGGTACTGATGAAGACAGAAAAGAGATCAAGATAGGAGCGGGTCTTGAGAACAGTGTCAAAGAAAGGTTGATTCAGATGCTATGAGACTATATTGAGGTTTTTGCTTGGTCATACGAAGACATGCCTGGTTTAGACATTGACATTGTGGTACATCGATTGCCGACAAAAGAGGGTTTTCTCCCAGTGAAGCAGAAGGTTCGTCGCATGCGTCCTGAGATGTCAGAGAAAATCAAAGCCGAAGTTATGAAGCAGTTCAACGCCGGTTTCTTAGCTGTTACTTCCTATCCACAATGGGTTGCAAACGTGGTACCCGTACCTAAGAAGGATGGCAAGGTGCGAATGTGTGTGGATTACAGAGATCTGAACAAAGCAAGTCCGAAAGACGATTTTCCACTTCCTCATATTGATGTTCTGGTTAACAACACCGCTCAACATAAGGTTTTCTCCTTCATGGATGGTTTCTCCGATTACAATCAGATCAAAATGGCTCCTGAAGACATGGAGAAGACTACTTCGTTACACGTGGGGCACTCGCTACAAGGTTATGTTCGGGCTGAAAAACGGCGCCACTTATCATGCTATGGTGACATTATTTCATGACATGATTCATCACGAGATAGAGGTCGTCGGCGACATGATAGCTCGATCACGACTGAAGAAGAACATCTTGATCATTTGCGAAAACTGTTTGATAGGTTGAAGAATACAGATTGAGACTTAATCCCAACAAATGCACCTTTGAGTCGATCCGTAAACTCCTAGGGTTTGTTGTCGATGGTAAAGGTATTGAAGTTGACCCCGCAAGGTTAAAGCCATTCAAGAGATGCCGCTCCCGCAAGAAGGAAGTCGAGAGGTTTCTTGGGCCGTTTGAATTACATTGCCAGATTCATTGCACACCTAACTGCTACTTGCGAGCCAATCTTCAAGTTACTTAAGAAAGATCAAGTGGTAGAATGGAACGACGATTGCCAGATCGCTTTTGACAAAATCAAGGAGTACCTCTGAGAATCCTCCTATCTTGATGTCGCCCGAAGGAAGACCTCTTATCATGTACTTGCGTGTTAGAGAATTCAATGGGGTGTGTGTTGGGGCAACATGGCGAGTCAGTCGAAAAGAGCATGCAATATACTACCTTAGCAAAAGTTTACCGACTGTGAAACAAGATACTCACACTCGAGAAAACTTTAGCGCTTTAATGCTGCTACTCGCCAACTAAGGCAGTATATGTTGACTCACACTACTTTGTTGATTTCAAGATGGATCCGATAAAATACATATTTGAGAAACCAGCTCTCTCGGAAGAATAGCAAGATGGCAAATGATCTTGACCGAGTATGACATCCATACACTTCTCGGCGATCAAAGAAGTGTAGTAGCCGATCATTTGGCTCATCAAGCCGTAGATGACTATCGATCTATGCGATTGAATTTCCAGATGAAGATGTTTTACTAATTACAGATTAGAAGCCAGGCCGGACGAAGGACTCGAACAAGGATCCCGATGGACCATGGTTTTGATGGAGCCTCAAAGCGCTTGGCAATGGCATTGGCGCCATCATTACATCCCTGCGGACATACGCCTTTCACCGTCAGATTATGTTTCAGTTGTACTAACAACATGGCCGAATACAAAGCGTGCATTATGGGTATCAAAGCTGCTATTGACTTAAGAATCAAGTTCTTGCAAGTGTATGGAGACTCGACTTTGGTGATCGTCGATTAAGGCGAGTGGGATACGAAGCATTCGAATCTCATTCCATATCGAGAGCATGTTCTGAGTTTGATCCCCTACTTCGAAGAGATTACTTTTGATCATATTCCACGAGAAGAGAATCAGTTGGCAGACGCATTGGCTACTATGTCATCTATGTTCAAGGTCAGATGGGACAACGAGGCTCCCCAGATCATCATTGAGAAGTTTGACGAACCAGCGTATTGTTATGAGCTTGATACGAAGAGAAACCTTGGTACTATGATGTGAAGAGGTATCTTGAGACTTAGGAATATCCCGCGAGGGCATCATTAATGATAAAGTTCATGAGAAGGTTTGCATCCAAATTCTTCCTCAGCAACGACATCTTATACAAATGCAACCACGACTTGTGCCTACTCCGCTGTGTAGACCGGAAAACAGCGGAACGTATCATGGAAGAGTTACATGAAGGCGCATTTGGTACCCACTCCAGTGGACATACGATGGCTAAGAAGATTCTGAGAACATGTTACTATTGGTCCACCATGGAAGCGATTGTCCTACACACTCGATCTTGTCACAAATGCGGTTATGCGACAAAGTGCGTACCTCGGTACCTGAATGTTTTAAACGCTCCTTGGCCTTTTGCAATGTGGGGCATTGACATGATCGGAGAAATCAAGTCCACCGCTTCCAACGGACATCGTTTCATCCTTGTGGCAATTGATTATTTCACCAAATGGGTAAAGGCAGCCTCGTTCGCATCTGTTACCAAGAATGTTGTGGCTCGATTCATCAAACATAATCTTATCTGTCGATATGGCACTCCTGAAAGGATTATCACAGATAATGGCTCTAATCTCAACAATAAGATGATCACCGAACTCTGCACGCAGTTCAAGATCAAGCATCACAATTCTTCTCCATATCGGCCTAAGATGAATGACGCAGTGGAAGCCGCCACAAGAACATTAAGAAGATTATACAGAAAATGACAGTGACTTACAAGGATTGGCATGAGATGTTACCGTTTGCTCTTCATGGCTATCGCACTACAGTACGAACATCAAAAGGGGCAACCCCCTTCTCTCTTGTATATGGTATGGAAGCAGTCCTACATATCGAGGTTCAGATTCCCTCAACCAAAGTCCTCCAGGATGCAGAGTTAGGCGAAGACGATTGGGTCCAGACTCGCCTTGACCAGATTAACTTGATTGATGAGAAACGACTAGCGTCCATCTGCCATGGACAGATCTATCAGAAACGAATGATCAGAGCATTTAACAAGAAGGTCAAGCACCGAGTCTACCAAGTCGGTGATCTAGTAGTCAAGCGCATCATCCTTCCACAAGGTGATCCCAGGGGCAAATGGACTCCCACCTATGAGGGACCGTTTGTAGTCAAGATAGTATTTTCCAGCGGAGCTATGATACTTACCACCATGGACGGTGAAGACTTCCAACACCCTGTGAACGCAGACATAGTCTAAAAATACTACGCATAAAAGAGACCCGCTAGGTCGAATGGCCTAGGCAAAAATAAGGGCATCCTGGCGAATCAAAAAGGTTCGGGCAAAAGTTAAGGATATATACAAAACATGTACACCCGGCAAGTCGAAAACCTGAAAAGACGGCTTGGGCAAAAAAGGGTATCCCGGTAGACTGAAAACCCGAAAGGGCGGTCTAGGCAAAAGTTAGGGATTTAAGCGTATGACTATGTCTCTTCCAGATCACCTACTTCCAGACTACTATCGGCATTCAAGATTCAAATGGTGAAAATCAGTCAACTCACTTTCTACTGACAGCAAGGAGATGAGATAGTTGAAATATATGAGTACTAGCATAGTTGGAACTTAACGAGATTGTTTCCACATAGCTTTTTACCTTTCTTGTGTATAAATTACTTGGCCATACGCCACATTTCAAAATAAATACGAGTCTTTTCTCTTTACAATTCTTGCTATTTTGTTGTTTGCATAAAGTCCAACGTTTGCTTTGAATGATTATATGCATTTGACAATAAAAATCTGTTCACAAGCATGCGAAAAGTGAACATACAAAAGTACTTACTACAGACTCCAGGAATTGAGATGACGACGAAAGTCACCAAAAACATTCCCCCGCAGAACATGATCCCCACAGAGGCGTCACTCACTACAAACCTTCCCCAACGGAGTGTATATTAGTCCTCAAGCAGTGATTCCACTCAACTAAAATCATGTTACATCAGTCTCCAAGCAGTAACACTTCACCCCCAGCCGAGGTATTTATCATCAGCAGATATCTCTCAACAATTCCCCTTTTCTCCAGCAGCAGTGTCCAGACTCGAGACTTGGTCAGATAGTGCATCGGAGGAAACCTACATCTTTTATTCCCCAGCCAGAGATTACAACGGGCTCCAGATTTCTCTAACTCGGTCTCCCAGCAGCTATCAAATACTCTTCAACAAAGATCTACGCGCAAGATCCCCAGTAGAGTACCCCTCTAGACTCTCCCCAGCAGGGTCTATGTATGAGATCCTCAACAACGTGTTTCTCGATCTCTATCATCCTCAACAGTATCTAGGCCCAAGACTTGGTCAGATAGTGCATCGGAGGAATCAAAGTTTCTTTCTTCTCAGGATCTCCATCCCCAAACACAAGTCAGAAATCCTCAAACAGAACACTTACATCTTCTTCGAGATGGATATGTTTTGAAATACCGCAACATCTATCATTCATACATTTCTCATAAAGTCATAACTTATACATATGTTGTTAATACACATCATCATGCATCATACTTTGCATAAGACTAACAATATGCTATCAAAGTTTCTCTTGTTTTCTCCAAAACAGGTGAAAGTCGCTTCCGACGCAAACTGGTCCAGGATTAAGACCCGAATCCAGACGGGAAAACTATCTGAAAGACCTCCCTAGTTGTCCTCCGACAACAGATCCAGGATTAATACCCGAAGCCAGACGGGAAACCCTATCCGAACGATCACAAGTTATCCTCCGATAACAGGCAGTGGATCAATACCCAATGCACAACAGGGAAGCTATCCACATTGTTGCCAACTACTATCCCCTCAGAGTAATCAGCACGAAGATCTACTCTGACTCCCTCTTATTATCAACAACAACTACATAGTCTGGCGTACGACTCAGTTGCCTTGGATGGCATCTTAAGCCCATCTCCGACTATTAGTCAACAGTTCTCCACCTTCGGAATGTTGCATATATGGTTAAAAATCAATACAAACCAATAAACTTCATTCAAAGATGAGCACGAAGTCTGACGTACGACTCCCTCCGGATGGCATCTTAAGCCCATCTTCACGCTCCTTCCAGAAACGTCTACGGAGTCTAGCGTACGGCTCACTCCCCAACATATGACTCATTCCCCCAGCGAAATCTCCAACTTCTCCAAATGGCATCTGTAAGCCCATTCCCGCATCATCCACCAACAACGAGTGCAAATTTTCAGGTGTACTCGGGTGTTCAATCATCTTCTACCTACAGGTCACGAAAGGCGAGCGGGCCAATCTAACCCTTCCGGTACAAGAAGATTGAACAGGGGCAGCTGTCATACCCCAAAATTTGCCCTCCATCTTCTCAAGACACTTCATACAGCCATACTCAAGGATTCCTCAAGAGTTGGTCAGACAAACTCTCTCCTAGGCAATCAACCCAAACTAGGGTTTGGCAGTTCTCAGATCAAGATGGACTTCCAACATCTCCAATGGTCACCATGCCTCCTCATATGCTTCAAAGATTCTCCATGACAAGTTTCAAGCCTCACAAGTCAAGTTTCCTCAGACAATTGCTCAGATGGTTGAAAATCAGTTGTATTGAACAAAAAGTCAACTGTGGTCAACATACAGTCAAACTTCATGATTTTTGGTCAACATCCTCATTTTGAGGTTACATTCATCATTTGATCAAGGGTTGATCATGATTCATCAAGAAAACTCAAGATTTGCCCAAAAGTCAAACTTTCTAAATTAGGGTTTCTCTGAGAAAAGTCAACTGAACTTTGACTAATCATAACTTTCTCAGAAATTTTCCCACCAAAGCTCATTTTGAAGGAAATTCAATTCTCTACAACTTCATGTCTCACAAGAATGTTCAAAAAATGCTTCATTTAGAAGGTATGGATCAAAACATTATAGGTCCTGTTCAAAGTCAACAAAAAGTCAACATTTTGTTTTGAAGATATATTGAGCATGGAAACCCCAATTGAGATGATACCAAAAATGTTGGTTATAGGACTCTTAGAGCTTTCCAAAAAGTCCAAGAACACTCAAAAATGTGGAAAATTGAGCAAGATACACCATTCACAAGTTGGGCAATTTTGAAGAAGTGCACAAAGAGAGATACTTCTAAAAATCAAATTTTTTGCAAATGGGCTTACTTTTTCTTCATCCAAACTTGTTCCTTATGCAATTAGGAATATCCAAGCCCAATGCCATGAATTTTTATTTTATTTTTCTATTTAATTTGGAATTTATTCATTTAAATACAAATTAAATTCAAAAATAAAGTATAAAATCAAAATTAAATGCAAATTTGATTTTTTTTCTCTTCCTTAAGATCCAAGCAACTCAATAAAGCCAGCAAATTTCAAAATTTGATTGGATATGGCAAGAATTGATTGAAATTGATCAAAAAAATGAAAATTTGATTTTGTACAAAATCAAATTTGATTTGCATTGATTAATGATTGATTCTTCCTCAAATCAACTCCAAATCCTTCTACTATATATATTCAACATATGCCACACGAATTAGGGTAGAAAAACTGGCTGGAGAAACCCTATTTAAGCTCAAGAAATCCGTGCAACACAAGCAACTAGCAGCCTTGGATTGAGGTCGTTTCAATTGATTCCAAGCACTCAAATACGTTCCTTGATACCTCCTGAATCGATCCAGACCCTCACATTGCTCAAAACCATCAAGAATCAAAGAATCCGAATTCGGTTTGTTCATATATATTTCAAAATCGATTTCTCATATTCATGCATTTTTAACACGATTTGTTGTTGTTTTGTGATTAGTGAGAAGTTTGCAAGTGATCTGGGCAGGTTAATTGTATTTCTATGGCCGGAAACACGATATGCCATGATTAGGGTTCTTGACCACGAATTAGGGTTTCCTTAAAACGGAAAAATTGGACCTCGAGACCATTACCATTGCATTCGGAATGATGTTTCCAATCGATCCATGGTCTTAGATTTCATTTATATTACCTGTATGTGATTTTTGATTTAGCCAGGGACGTAGCGTCGAATCAAGACCGACACTGGATTTTCAAAATTTTGAAACGAGGAAGATGAAGTTTGGCGCGAGATCGGTGCAACCAGGGGACAACGCGTGCTTGTAATCCATTTGCTCCAATTTTCAGACACGTGGGCGCGTTGGTTCAGATGGTCAAGGCATGGCATTGTGAAAGCAGGGTCCTGGGTTCGATTCCCATCAGGACCATTTGCTTTTCCAACTTTTACAAGTTTGCATTTTTCCATATTTTTTCATATTTTCTATATTTTCATATTATTTAATATTTTTGCATTCATTTTAATTTATTTCAATAATTTTTACCATGCATTAAAAAATACCAAAAAATATTTTTCTTTTTGCATTATTTTCATAAAATGTTTATTTAATTTATAAAATTAAAAAATATTATTTTGCATGCATATTTAATTTTATTCATAATTTATCATTTAAGCCACTTTTAATTAGTTTTTAATTATTAAATCTTCTCCAAAAAATCCCAAAAAATTATTTTAGCACATTAATTTTATTTCCAGCATGAAATATTTTTCTCATTCAAAAACTTGCATTTTTACTAACATTTTCCTCTTAATCGATTTCCTCGTATTTTCCGATTTCTCATCTTTTCGCAGGTTATCCCGTTTCGGACGATTTCTGTTTATTGTGTTCTTTTTTCCAAATAATGTAACTATTCATGGGATGTAATAGTTTTAATTAGGGATTTTATTTTCCGCACGTTTAAATTATGTATCTGCCCCAAAGCCATGTAATAGCGTAGGACATTTACTTTCCGCACCTTTACATTTCTGCATTTTAATTTCCGCACCCTATAAATTGCTAGTAATTAGGCGTGTATGGCAAGATAACATATATCTGAATTCAACACACTATTTCACACATGCACCCCTTAGGGTAATTCTCTCTCGTTGCCTTACGATTTCAAATGGTCAAGTCCCTCGAACGTAGAGGTATTCTAGCACCGTTGCCTTCAAAACAAATCATCATAGTCCCTTCGATACAAAGATCATAAGACCCACAATGTCGCCTCCGAATACATGATCTTGACCCTCGATTGTTGCCTACGAAAAATGATGATAGTCCCTTCGAATGTGCTAGGATACTTCCTACAAGTTGCTTTCTATGACCATACGATGTCCCTCCGAATGTCCCTCTACATCCAACAAATAGGGTTACCTACCAACTAATGGTATGGATAGAGCTATTCTAAAGGAACGTAAAACAAACACGAAAACGACCAATTCTGAGTAGGTAATAAGACTTTTAGTTGCTTGCTCTATCAAAATACTTTTCACACCTCACACTTTTTTCAATGTTCAAACTCTTTTCAAAACGAAACATTTCCAAACACTTTGTATACATTCCTACATGAATCATTACAAAGTCAAAGCGAAATGCCTTTTCAAAACATTTTTGTCAAACACACAGAAAGCACAATTTTTAAAGTGATCTAAGAGCAACTAAGAGCCCGTAGATAACTACGGATGAAAAGGGGTGCTAATACCTTCCCTTTTCATAACCTTCTCCCTTACTCAGAATCTAACGAAGGTCTTTTTCTGTACTTTTTACCTTCCCTTAATTGGATAAAAGAAAAGTCGGTGGCGACTCTTGCTATCCGCACATTTGCGATACAAAAAACTCCAAAGTCAGTTCACCGTGTTACATTGGTGAGGATAGCTCTAGAGTCGAGTCAGTTAATTAGTCCGCGTCTCAGTGTCGTGCTCTGGTAGTTTTAACACTGGGGAAACGGTTGTTTGAGTCCTTTAATGGATATTTTTAATGGTTTTGAATCATGTTTTGATGTTATGTCCTGGAATAATTATGGGTGTTGTATTCGGGATCCGTTATGTTTCATTTCCGCTGTTAAACATAACCTTAAGTATGTTTCATTTAATGAATTTTCTTCAGTGAAAGCATGACAACTGTTTTGAATTATATTAAAAATTGTGATGCCTCTTGATATGTGTTATATATTCTGATTATTATTTATAAAATCGCGGGTAATTAGAAGGGGTGTTACATTTTAACTTTGACAAAAGTGTGAGGTGTGAAAAGTATTTTGATAGCGCTATCCATACCTACTCAGAACGGTCGTTTTCGTGTTATTTCGCTTTCCTTTAGAATAGCGCTATCCATACCATTAGTTGGTAGGTAACCCTATTCGTTGGATGCAAGAGGGACATTCGAAAGGGATATCAGATGGTCATAGAAGGCAACTTGTAGGAGTATCCTCGCACATTCGAAGGGACAATCATCACTTTTCCTAGGCAACAATCGAGGGACGAGATCATGTACTCGTAGGCCACGTTAAGGGACTATGATCTTTGTATCGAAGGGACTATGATGATATGTTTGTAGGCAATGGTGCTAGGATACCTCTACGTTCGAGGGACTTGACCATTTATTCGAAAGGCAACGAGAGAGAATAATCTAGGGGGTGCATGTTGTTAGTGTTTTTAGTTGGCATTAATTTTGGTAAAACTAGGCTATAGCAATGTCTTGATAAATGTCATGACATTCAGAGATTGAAGATAAATCCTACTTGACAAGGATGTTAAAGGACATCTCAGAACTGGAAGCTAAAAGCTGTGCTGGAAATTCTGCAGAAAATAGTCTGATGTCATAACAGATGTTATGACATTCAGTGTGACATTCTGATGCGAATGTTTTTTGAGACTTTTCAGGAAGTTTGTTGAGCTGCTATATTATGTTTTTCTGTTATTAGAAAGCAGGCTCACGTGGCTGCTAGGTTAAACTTAATTATACCTAAATTGGTTGTTGAAAAGACCATGTTTTTAGGATTAAATTAAGTGAACCCTAGCTATCTTTATGGAAGCCCAAAAGCGAAGTTTCGGGACTTCTATAAAAAATTCAACCTTATCTTCTGCTTCTTGGAATGTATTGAAGATTTAGCAGCTTGTTATTTGTGTAATTCAAGTATCTCTTGTGAGCCGAGCAATTATCAATTGATAAGTGCCTTGGACTAGGATTTGTTTGTAAGGGTAGTTTATCACTCAAAGCTTTAAAGCACGAGTGTTTGTCTCTTGATTGAAAGCTTTGAAGCAAGATCAAGATAGTTTATTGAAGTGTGTCTTCACAATTCAATTATTCAATAGGTTGATATCACTGCTTTGTGATTGAGGGAGTGGTAGGAACTCATCTAAGTAGGACTTAGGTTGAAGTTGCATTGGGTAGGTTTTAAGTGAAGGAGATAAAGCTGGTTGGTTTATTCTGAATTAATTCTACTAATAGTGAATTTCCTCCTGCTTGGTAGCCCCGGATGTAGGTGTAGTTAGACACTGAACTGGGTAAACAACTTATTGTGTTCTTTACTGCTGTTTATATTTATTGTGTGAATTGTTAACAGAGTGTCAGATAGTGTGTCATAACATTCTCTGTGACATCATGTATCTCTGCCGAAATTTCAATTGGCATCAGGCAGGCCCCACTGTTATTTCAGGTGAGATCTAGGGATAATAGTTTCTGGCGTAATGGATAAGGAAGGAGGATTTGGAGGTAGACCACCTATTCTGGATGGGTCTAATTATGATTACTGGAAGCCTCGTATGGTTGCCTTCTTAAGATCAGTGGATATTAAAGCTTGGAGAGCTGCTGACAAAGGATGGAAACATCCCACCAAGCTTGAGAAAGATGGGACTACTGTCTTGAAACCTGAGGAGGAATGGAGCAAAGAGGAAGAGGAGCTAGCTCTGGGGAACTCTAAAGCATTGAATGCTTTATTCAATGGTATTGACAGAAATATCTTCAGACTGGTTCATCAATGTGAGCTGGCCAAGGATGTTTGGGACACTCTCAAAACTACTCATGAGGGGACATCCAAGGTGAAGATGCCAAGACTTCAGATGCTCACTGTCATACCCCAAAATTTGCCCTCCATCTACTCAAGAGATTTCATACATCCATACTCAAGGATTCCTCAAGAGTTGATCAGACAAACTCTCTCCTAGACAATCCACCCAAACTAGGGTTTGGTATCTCTCAAGTCAAGATGGATTTCCAACATCTCCAATGGCCTTCATGCCTCCTCATATGCTTCAAAGATTCTCCATGTCAAGTTTCAAGCTTTACAAGTCAAGTTTCCTCAGGCAATTGCTCAGATGGTTGAAAATCGGGTGTATTGGACAAAAAGTCAACTGTGGTCAACATACAGTCAAAACTTCTGATTTTTGGTCAACATCCTCATTTTGAAGTTACATTCATCATTTGATCAAGGGTTGATCATGATTCATCAAGAAAACTCAAGATTTGCTCAAAAGTCAAACTTTCTAAATTAGGGTTTCTAGGTGAAAAGTCAACTGAACTTTGACTGATCATAACTTTCTCATACTTTCTCGAAATTTTCCACCACCTCTTGTTTTGAAGGAAATTCAATTCTCTACAACTTCATGTCTCACAAGAATGTCCAAAAAATGCTTCATTTGAGAGGTATAGCTCAAAACATTACAGGTCATTTTCAAAGTCAACAAAAAGTCAACTTTTTGTTTTGAAGATATATTGAGCATGGTAACTCCAATTGAGATGAGACTAAAGACATTGTTTAGAGGACTCTTAGAGCTTTCCAAAAAGTCCAAGAAAACTCAAAAATGTGGAAAATTGAGCAAGTTACACCATCCACAAGTTGGGCAATTTTGGAAGAATGCACAAAGAGATACTTCAAAAATCAAATCTTTTGCAAATGGGCCTACTTTTCTTCATCCTAACTTGTTCCTCAAGCAATTAGGAGTGTCAAGCCCAAAGCCACGAATTTTTGATTTATTTTTCTATTTAATTTGTAATTTATTCATTTAAATGCAAATTAAATCTTAAAATAAATTATAAAATTGAAATTAATGGCAAAGATTGATTTTATTCTTTCCTTAAGGTCCAATTAACTCACAAATGCCAGCAAATTCGAAATTGGAGCAAGAAAGGCAAGATTGGATTGAAATTGATCAAGCTTTGAAGATTTGATTTTCATGGAAATATCAAATTTGATTTCCATTGAATATTGATTGATTCTTTCCAAATTCAATCCCAAATCCATCCAGTATAAATACATGATGCATACCTGTTCTTGCAGGAAAAACTATGTTGTTAATCTTAAGGGATTCGGAGGCTCACACAAGGGATGCATGGCCTCCAAGCTACAGGTCTAGCTTACCCCGCGGTTGGGAGCCCTTAGAGATAGAATGGATGACCCCTCTTGAGCGTGTAGCTCAGAGAGGGAATGAGAGAATGATCCTTTTTCCATGGCCCCGAGGCCTCTTTTATAGCATAGCTGCCACTAATGGTCATAATGGTATAACCGTCCATTAATACTTGAAACCGCCACTTAATGAATCGTAACGTCCGTAACCGATCCATGAATAGCTTAACGGAAACCAATCCGACACTCCTAACCCGGACAGACGTCCGGATTACATCCCAGGGCTGACCCGATCTCCTATCCCAACCCTGGGGATTAAGCTGGATAAGGGCCTCAGACTCGGTCCGATATCCATCCCGGAGGCCTGTAAACCCCCTCCGGCCTTACATCTCGGCTGGGGAAATTTATGCACGATCATAAGCCCCCCGAGCATATGGCTTCTAGACCTTGAAGCCTTATGCTCGAGTTAATAGAAACATAAACTTTGACCCAGGCCGGACCTCCAATACCAACCGGTGCCTTAGTGCAAATTTGCACACAGTGGTTTACCATTCTTCGCTTTTGAGGTTTTCTTTAACGACACTCCAGCTTAACCCAAACGTAACGCTCGCTTTTAGCTCGGGCTGGATCCCAGGTCGTATGGCCGTGATAAGAAATTCCTTCCGACCTCACGTCTCGGCTCGGAGAAGTAAGATATATAGACAGGCTAGCCCCCGAGTGTCTCGAGTCAAGGCTTTGGTGAAATGTTTTGACGGAATCCGATTAAGGTCTCTCGCTTTAAGTGTCTGGTACAGACAGAGCTTTTAAGGCTTGCTCGTGAACAATTTTATGTTGTGCTACTAGCCCCCAAGCCATAGGGCGTAGCAAACAACTACCCTATGTCTTAGTCCGAACTGGGCTCAGAACTTTGTCGGGCTATTGGTGGTAAGTCTTAGCTTAACTAGACCAGCCCCCGAGTCACATGATGTATCAAGCGACTATCTTTGGCTTTTTCAAACATACAACAACTTTCATGACACTACTTCATTTTACACGCGTTTAGATACAGAGCCCCAAAGCGGGTTGGGAATTTAGAGGTTCAACGCCACTAAGTTGATCCGAGATAAGACCAGCTCCGTGACTCACATTGGAGGTATCACTACCGCTAAGAGTTGATCCGAGACGGATCGAGCTCTTGGTAGCTCACCTTCACGCCACTAGGTTGATCCAGATAGGACCAAAGCCGTGACTCCGTATTATAGGTATAACCGCCACTTAGGAGTTTGATCGAGACGGAATCATAGTCAGCGAGGTTTGAAACCTTTGAAGGTTGTTCGAATAGGAACACCGTTTTGAATTGTCCCAGTAGGAACAAAGCCTTTTGAGGTTCAGAGCCTCTATGGGGATGATCCGAGAGACGAGGTTGACCAAAGGGTATTCCGCATAAAGCAGAGCCTTTCCGTGGCGAAAATGATCATAGACTTAGCAATGCGTCGTCAATGGGTTCGAGCCTCAGCGAGGTTGACCAAGGAGTATTCCGCATAGGAGCGAGCCCGTGGTGAAAGGCGATCATAGACCGAGCTTAGCGACGTCGCCAATGGGTTGAGCCTCAAGCGAGGTTGACCAAGGAGTATTCCTCATGGGAACAGAGCCTTCGTGGTGAAAGCGATCATAGACCGAGCTTAGCGATGCGTCGCCAATGGGTTCGAGCCTCAGCGAGGTTGACCAGGAGTATTCCTCATGGGAGCGAGCCTTTCCGTGGTGAAGGCGATCATAGACCGAGCTTAGCGATGCGTCGCCAATGGGTTCGAGCCTCAAGCGAGGTTGACCAAGGAGTATTCCGCGCGGAGCGAGCCTTTTCGTGATGAAAGGCGATCATAGACCGAGCTTAGATGCGTCGCCAATGGGTTCGAGCCTCAAGCGAGGTTGACCAAGGAGTATTCCTCATGGGAACAGAGCCTTTCCGTGACTGAAAGACGATCATAGACCGAGCTTAGCAGTACGTCGCCTAGCCTTTGATTACCGCCATATTCGAGTCTTGAGGTGCGGAGCACTTTTATCCGTTACATCCTATTTAGTTTTTACAAACTATAATTAATTCCAAGATGTCTCTTCCCCCACACAGGAGATCAAGACGACACCTTATACAACGGTGATTTTTTACACAATATTGTAATCTTTTACAAAATTTCAACAATTCAATCTACCTGGCTTTTCGCTGTCTTCTCTTCTACCATTCTTGATCGGGATGGTTATATGAGCCCCCCAAGCGCTTTGTCTTTGTTGGAAAAGATGAAGTGCTTTGATACCAAGCCATCCTTATCAAGGAGGACTCAGTTCTGTCGTTTTGCTCCTCGAGTGCTTACGCTAGGTACTTCGCCTATATTCTACCTATTATCCGGATCCTTCCTTATTTTGATACTAAAAATAGAATGCCTCCCACCCATGTAGGGGATAAGGACGACACCTTTATCTCTGAACGCGATTTTGTTTTTACAAATGGCTTAGACATTAGCTCGCTTTTTACAAAAATATTCAAAACAATTTTAAATTTGCATTCTTCCCGACTTTGTGCTGACTTCGTCTTCCATGACTTGTTATTCGAATTCCAAGTCGGATAAGCTCACATCTTAAACCCACCTTCCCGCAGCAAAGGTTTTATGAAGGAGGACCCTTCAGTTTATAATTCGTCCAATGTTCCATGGTATACTGAATAAGCATGTGCTTCTGTTTATTTGATCAATCCTTGCTCACTAAACTGACTTACCCAACTATCTAGTTTCCTGCTGTTGTTCATCTTTATGAACATATACTGTAGAAGAATAAGAGAAGTGGCCTCTGTCAAATGGGATTTGGGTTCTTCTTCCTTGCACTTTTTCCAATTTTATTCTTAACCCACTCACCACCCGTGTCACATTAGTTGCGTTGCCATTCATTTCTGGTTTCTTTCTTACATTGTGTAATCAATCTATCTCATTGGCATTGCATTGCAGAAATTGCGTGCACAGCGTGTACCTACTGAGGCGCTGCATGTTATTGAGAACATAATAGCATGTTAAACAATTCTTTAATTTGAAAGAGACAAAATAATGAATTATTGTGATGTCACGCTGCTGACTTAAGGATCATCATTAATTTATTCCAGCAGAATGATGTGTATAGACAATCCTAGATCCTTGCTTATTAATATCATGTTAATTACAAATAGTAACAGCTCTTCGTTACGATAAGCAAACGGAAATCAATTCTCCTCATTGTTACCGTGATGATAATATCACCATAATGAAAAGCTAAAACAACGAAAGAAAAAGGAATACTTATCTGAATTCGACAGCAGTCGTTTGGACCTTTAACCATATCCGTTGGATCACCTATTCTCACACGATCCACCGACTTTAGATTTCTTCATCTAGTGATTATATGTCGTCGATGACGAGTCACATTTGGATGAGATCCTCAGAATGTAATAGGTCGACACCTCCTTCGCCTCCATATTGCCATTCTCGCATTTGATTGTATTTTGTGGACGACAGGACTTTTTAGCAACGAATTCTGAAAACACTCTTAACGATATATGCCTTCCCAGGAGTCGCCCATGTGTAATTCTGGATGCTGCCACTTTCAATGATGAGTTCGTCCTCCGTTCAAAGCTAATTGTGATTGTTGCACCATGATTATCTCCATGGCTGGTCATTTGTTTCTCTAATGGATTTGCCGAGCTCCTTTGTCATGCTATCCGACCTGTTTGTCGGCTCCAGTTGCAAAACCTGCTTCCTTCGTCAATCTTCTATGTTTCCAATAATTCGAGGATGTGAACCGGAGACCTCCGAATCTCGAGGCCGAAGCTGTGGAGACCGGCACATAATTTGCAGCGGCTTCAAGCAACAAATTTCATTTCCATTAGCATGATAATGACTTCATCCAACCGACATGGCAGATTCCAAACGCTCATATGGCAGATTCCTGATGATGGATGTAGTTTGAATGTGCCGCCTTGTTGGATAAGCCTCTTATAGTCATGATGGATATGAAGTCGTTTTGACTGGCATATAAACAATCACAAAACATGAGCGAAAGCATCGACATAAACATCTAGTAACAGGTACTGGCGTGTAGCATTATGTATGTATCATGTAGTTACCACAACAGAGTAGCTAAAAAATGCAATTTATAAACAACTTAAGGTTTATTACAACCTTTACTCCTCAAGCAATCACAGACAAGTCTGTTCTAAGAATGAACACAGAAGCCTCATTTAATTGTGATCATTTAACAAAGTATGAAAAAACAAATACTTATCCTGAGTTGGAATGCCGTTGACGTCCATAACACGGCAGAAAAGATGTCGGTTGGCCTAACCATCAGAGGCCATTTGACTTTTACCTTGCTGGAGTGTAATACCGAGTGGCTTTCATTGATCTATAGAGAAGCAATTCCATCACAAATCTGGCTGCGTAACCTTCGCAGGTCTAGAAATCATACGGTTTGTTGCGGGACTTTCATGATAGTTGGACTTTCATCATAATTGTGCAGGATGTCGGCACTACTTATCAACAGATGGATCAGAAATCAACACTATCTTGTGATCCATGAGCGATAGCATGGCGAATCGAACCGATGATGTCGTAGTCGATTTTATCCACCTTTGCCGACTTCACTAGATATCTCTGTATCATCTTCAGAAATGGACCCTAACAAAACATCACATATCCGACCTCACATCCGGAAGCTCTTTGTTGATTCATCTTGGTTTGTTCGAGTTAGACATAGCGTGGCCTTTACCACCGTCAACAGTTGTTGTAAGCAATAGCAGTGTCATCGTAGCCTCTGGTGGTGTGGTGTCATTCTCGCTGTTGAGACAAACATTACATGAAAAGAGTATCCTCCCGGTTTCGCTATCTTTCCCTGTATCCTCCAACCGACCTCATTATTGTGAGCTTTCAATTTGTAACCGTTGTAACTATCAGAAATTTGACAAATCAAAAACGGAATCCTTATTCAGAAATCTATTTAGGGATTGCCGTTACAACAGTTACGGAAATTATAAACGGAGATTTGTAATGTGTCAACCATCTACTGATAATAACGATGAATCAACGGAAATTAAATACAATCACTTATCTTTTATCCCAGCCTCTTGTATCACACTCTTGCCGTCGATGGCGATCTGAGTAGGATGGGCTTGATTTGGGTATTAGCTCACCATCGTCAAACGATGACTTTTAGTGCTACCGACGATTTGAGCTTGAGTTCGCCAACGACTTGAATCTCTTATTTCTTGCCTTTGTCAGATCTCTTGATCGGAGCCATTGCATGTTTCACAACATTCAACCGCGTGGGAGTTTCCCGACCCGCTCTCTCCGACCTCCGATACCAAACGAGCTTGTCCACAATTTTCCCCAGTCCAGACTTGGTGACTATTCCGGACATGGACCTATCTATCGTCGTCGACCAGGATCTCCCGAGCTTGATTGTGGCCTCCATTGGCTGTTAACTATCACCAATGATGAGAGAATTTCGGGGTTTTAAGTTAGCCTTCTATGGTCGTGCTATGAAGTTGGTCGGGTTGGAAACAACACTTTAACAGGTAGTGGACACACTAGACGCATACTTTAACATCGTAAACGAAAGTAATGTTATGGACATGCACTATGTGCGCTACATCGTGCCAGATGATCTATGGACTTTAGAGAACTATTGATGCATAAAACATCGGCTTGATTTCATCGGAACAGTATGAAGTTTAATGTTTATAATACATTGTGAAGCCTAAAGACATCGCCTTCAAAGGACTATGGTGAGAGCAGAGATTTAACGTGAATCTCCGGGGGTAATGGTGATTGTTCAGGAACAATTTGTGTGGCCCAGGAAAGTTTTACCGGGGCCCCACGGTGGGCGCCAATGTTCTTGCAGGAAAAACTATGTTGTTAATCTTAAGGGATTCGGAGGCTCACACAAGGGATGCATGGCCTCCAAGCTACAGGTCTAGCTTACCCCGCGGTTGGGAGCCCTTAGAGATAGAATGGATGACCCCTCTTGAGCGTGTAGCTCAGAGAGGGAATGAGAGAATGATCCTTTTTCCATGGCCCCGAGGCCTCTTTTATAGCATAGCTGCCACTAATGGTCATAATGGTATAACCGTCCATTAATACTTGAAACCGCCACTTAATGAATCGTAACGTCCGTAACCGATCCATGAATAGCTTAACGGAAACCAATTCGACACTCCTAACCCGGACAGACGTCCGGATTACATCCCGGGGCTGACCCGATCTCCTATCCCAACCCTGGGGATTAAGCTGGATAAGGGCCTCAGACTCGGTCCGATATCCATCCCGGAGGCCTGTAAACCCCCTCCGGCCTTACATCTCGGCTGGGGAAATTTATGCACGATCAATACCTATCAAGAAAGAACGAAAAAATTGCTCTACAAACCCTATTCCAAAGCTCAAAAAACCGTGGTGCACAAGCAAGTACAAACCCTACTTCCAGCCGTTTTCAATCGTTTTTGAGGTGTCCAACACATTGCTTGACATCTCCTGAATCGATCCAGACCCTCACATTGCTCAAAACCATTCAGAATCACAGAATTCGAATTCGGTTTGTCCAAGAAAAATTCAAAATCGTATTTTAATTCTCATGCATTTTTAACATGTTTTGTGGTTTGTTTTGTGTTTAGATGGAAGTTTGCAAGCTTTCTGCATAGTTTGATTGGATTTCCATAGCCTGAATCGTGTTATGCCATGATTAGGGTTTCTGGTATCGATTTAGGGTTTCTCTATACAGGAAAAATTGGCCAACAAGACCTATACCATTAAACTCGGGATGACCTGAGGAATCGAATCATGGTTTCAAATGTTATTTATATTATGTGTACTGCGTTTTTGATATTTGTCAGGAACCTTGCGTCGAACAAAGACCGACGCTAAATTCAAATATTTAAAACGAAGAAGATGAAGTCTCCCGCGGAGAAGAAGCAAGTCAGGAGGCGACGCGTGTGAAAATCCACTAAGTCCGTTTTCAAACACAGATGCACACATGGCGTAGCGGTCAGCGCGTTGGTTTTCAAGGTTTGAAGCCAGGGTCACGAGTTCGAATCCGTCCAGGGCCAGTTTTTACTTCTTTTCACAAACTTGCATTATTTTTCCTATTTTCATTATTTTTAATATTTTCATTACATTTTAATTATTTTCATGATTTTTATTCTGCATTTAAAAAATTACCAAAAAAATATTTTCTTTTTACATTATTTTCATAAAAATGTTTATTTAATTTAATAAATTTTAAAATATAATTTTTGCATGCATATTTATTTTATTTTTATTTTTGCATTTAAATCATTATAAATTGCATTTTAATTATTAAATCTTTTCCAAAAAATCCCAAAAAATTATCTTAATATATTTATCTTATTTCCAGCATATATTAAATTTCTCATATTAAAAATTGCATTTTTTCTAACATTTTCTCTTATTTTGATTTCATCATATTTTCCGAATTTCTTATTCTTTCACAGGTTGCTCCATTTCGGACGTTTTTCTTTTATCGTTTTTATTTTCCAATAATGTAACTGCTCATGGGATGTAATAGTTCAATCTAGGGTTTTATTTTCCACAAGTTTAAATTATGTATCTGCCCCAAAGCCAAGTAATAGCGTAGGACATTTACCTTTCCGCACTTTACATTCCGCATTTTACTTTCCGCACCCTTATCAATTGCTAGTAATTAGGCGTGTATGGCAAGATAATAATTGGACATAGCTCACACTAATCTTCAAGATAAAATATCTGAATTTGACACACTTCTATCACACACGCACCCCTTAGGGTAATTCTCTCTCGATGCCTTTCGATTCAAAATGGTCATGTCCCTCGAACGTAGAGGTATTCTAGCACCGTTGCCTTCAAACAAATCATCATAGTCCCTTCGATACAAAGATCATAGACCCACGATGTCGCCTCCGAATACATGATCTTGACCCTCGATTGTCGCCTACGAAAAATGATGATAGTCCCTTTGAATGTGCTAGGACTCTTCCTACAAGTTGCTTTCTATGACCATCCGATGTCCCTTCGAATGTCCCGCTTACATCCAACGAATGGAGCTACCTACTAACTAATGGTATGGCTAGCGCTATTCTAAAGGAATGTAGAAGTACAATAAAACGACCAATTCTGAGTGGGTAAATAAGTCTCTTAGTTGCTTGCTCTATCAAATGCTTTTCACACTACACACTTTTTCAAAGTTCAAATTCTCTTTCAAAACAAAACATTTCCGAACACTTTGTATACACTCCTACATGAGTCATTACAAAGTCAAAGCGAAATGCCTTTTCAAAACATCTTTGTCAAACACACGAAAGCAAATTTTAAAAGTTATCTAAGAGCAACTAAGAGCCGTAGAATAAACTGCGGATGGAAAGGGTGCTAATACCTTCCTTTTCATAACCATTCTCCCGAACTCGAATCTAACGAAGGTCTTTTACATTACTTTTACCTTCCCTTAATTGGATAAAAATAAAAGTCGGTGGCGACTCTTGCTATCCGCACATTTGGATACAAAATCCTACAAAGTCGGTTCACCGTATCACAGGCGACTCTGAGGACAACACCCAAAAGAGAATTGCCTTAGGGATTTCTAGATAACCTTTAATGCTTTTTGTTTGAATTGTATGCTTTATCTTTAAGGGTTGCTTGGGTATTATATTGTTGGGGGATCCTACACCCGGATCCGAGTTTCCTTTTAGGTAAGTAGCATTAGATCATCGCGACCGTTAGACGTATAACTACGCGGTCAAAATGATGGCTACGTTAGCGTGACACTTTGGTTGCCCCGATACTCTTCATTCCCAAGTTGAAGAAAGTATTTGGCTTCTGCGTGGTGTCATCAAGCGCTAACTAAACTTTTAGAACCTTAATTGACCCATCTTGGCCATTAGAAGGTAGTGAGATGGCCGGCTTTGGTGTAGACCGAGGTTGGTTGATACTCGATGCTACGCTCATTGAGATTAGACTTTTGGGACATTTTCGATCGACCACTTGGCCGTCGTATTGAAATAAGCGCCTACGAGAAAGATCTATGATATGAGATTCCTAGAACCGGTTACTATTATAGGGCGGGATGAACCAGCTCAAACTTTTGGTGGGGTAATCACCTATACCTCATGCAAGCCTTAACCCTAGGCTCATTGTGTGAATTGTTTGTGTGTGCTAAACATGAAATCATGACATCATTCGCATTGCATCTCATTTCTAACTATTTCAAGGACCTAGGGATTTATCTTTGCTCTGTTTTGTAGGGATTATGGCTTCTAGAAAGACTATCCGAATCAACTTCATGGGTATCCCTTCTCAACTCAAAATTGGTTTGAGAAATTCCGACCATGCTCGAGTTCATCAAAAGACATGGTTATCTGCTTGATTTGGTTATCTCGGTTTTGAAGAAGATATGATGCATGTCTATTCGGTTCTTTGATCCGAAACACCATTGCTTTACATTCCAGTTATCGGTTGGTTCCTACCTTGGAAGAGTTCTCTAAGCTACTTGGGTACCTATTCTTGACCAAATGCCATTCACGGTTTGGAAAAGGTTCCTAAGTTCGAAGACATCGCATCAGCCTTACATCTTAAGCGTTCAGATATCGAAGCCAATTGGGAAACTAGAAGTGGAGTTAAGGGTTTACTTTCCAAGTTCTTAATTAAGAAAGCCCGAGAATTCCTCAAAGTTATGAGTTTCCATGCATTTGAAAACATTGTTGCCTTGCTAATTTATGGTTTGGTTCTATTTCCTAACTCGGATCAATTCATAGATGTCAATTCCATCAAGTTGTTTCTTACCCGCAATCCAGTGCCTACCTTACTTGGAGACATCCTACATTCTCTCCACACTCGTACTACTAAGCGACAAGGAACTCTCATGTGTTGTATACCTTTACTTTCAAGGTGGTTTATTTCGCACCTTCCTCCATCAGTTTTGAAGAATGAACAAAGGTTGAGATGGTCGCAAAGATTGATGTCACTCTCTCATTCAAATATCCGTTGGAATCTTTTCTCTCAAAAGGATTTCACATTCATTGAGCGTTGTGGAGAATTCCCTAATGTACCACTCCTTGGTATAAGGGGAGGTATTACTTACAACCCTTCTCTAGCTCTACGTCAGTTTGGTTTTGCTCGAAGATGGTCCACATGATATGCTTCTCCAAGATGTTGTGTTCGACTACAATCACGATCTCGAATTACCGCGAAGGTTTATACATGCTTGGGGCATGGTAAAGAAGGCGATACCAAGACTTTGGGGCACCGAACTCCATTCCTTGGGAACCTTACCTCAAATGGGTGCGAGCTCGAGCTCAAAACCTCATGATGCCATTCACGCTGTTTTACCGTAATTATGGAACTGTTGCTATAGGTGGCGTACCTATCTTGTTCTCCATCGACATGCCTACGATTTTGAAGACTTGAAGAGATCACGGATTCAACTAAAGAAGAAAGGATACCTTTGAAGCTCGTGTTATGCAAGTGAGAAGAAAGTTCTAGAGTTGACCAAGCTACTTCATGAGGCGAAATATCAACGCTTACATCGGCACCAAGAGGAAGCGCCATGGGAGACTTAGAGCTTTAGGATTTTATGCTTTCTTTTATTGTTTTGAACTATCTCTTGTACTTAAAAGAAAAAGAATAATAAAGAAGTACTAATAAATGTTTGTTCATTGCTTGTTTAACAAATTTAAATCTCTTAGGTCCTTGAAAACATTGCATTGCATTCGCATAAACATTGCATATCATAGCATAACATTGCATCACAGGTACATTGGAGATTGGTTTTCTCATTTGCTCGCTATTTATTTTAGCAGAAATGGCTCTTGAGCAGATGTCAAAGATCTCAAGCTCAGAATGCTCGGTTTCAGAGATGTTCACCAACTTGGTCCAGGCCAAGAAGATCTGAAGAAGCTCATCAACAAGAAGAAGAAGGTTGTTGGTCTCCTCAACATGGGTAGACGTTTCAAAGGGGGTCCTAAGGTGGTCAGCCGTATTGAGCTCTCTGAAGGAAGTGTCCATACTGAGGGGAGTACCAAGGGTGATGAAGGTGAGCCAAAGAAAGGAGGAGAGGATCATTCTGATTATAGCCAACACTCTGACGAAGATGACAAGTACAAGCAACTTGAAGACCGTCTGAATGCTGTGGAAAACTTGAAAATGTCCGGACTGAATTTTGATGATCTAAGTCTTGTTCCTGGTGTTGTGATTCCTCCCAAGTTCAAAGTTCCTACTTTTGCCAAGTATGATGGCATGTCTTGCCCTAAGCTGCATTTGAAGTCCTATGTCCAGAAGATCAATCCCCACACTGATGATAGAAAGTTGTGGATGCACTATTTTCAAGAAAGTTTGTCGAACCGGTTGGAATGGTACTATCACTAGAGAATGACCGTATCCGTGCTTGGGTGATTTGGTGATGCTTTCTGACGACGTATAGTACAATCTTTGAATTGACACCCACGCATGCAACTACAAAGCATGTCTATGGGTCGTGACGAGAAGTTCAAAGTAGTATGCTCAAGTGGAGAGACTAGCGGTGAGTTCAACCACCCTTGTCCAATAGGGAGTTGGTTGATATGTTTATGGGAACACGGAGCCCATTCTTCAATCATCGATTGGAAATTCTTCATCCGGATTCAAGATGATATTGTGAGGCGTATTGAAGTTGGTATCAAGAGTGGGAAGATCCATGTAGAGTCATCTTCAAATCGAAGAGATCTTTTGGTGGTAAGAAAAGCCAATCTTGTGTATGGTCGAAAAGTCGAGCCAAGACCGACGCTCAATCGTAGAGGCGGTTGTGATCTCGATCCTACATCGGCACAACCTCGGCGAGACAACGCGCGCAGCGAGCGTGCCACGAGGCGGTTTGCGAAGATCAACATGCCATTGTCGAAGCCTTGCAACACATGTTGAAAGCGAGGCGATTACCTGAGGGATCCTCCTCGGAATGTCAACACTTCTCTCCGAAATACAATCCTAATGCTAAGTGCTTACCATTCCAATAGCCAGGCACGACAGCGACAATTGTTGGGCTCACGAAGAACAAGATTCAAGATATGATTGAAGCTAAGCATTGAGTTTGACCTCTGTTGAGACTCGAATGTGATCAATGCGCCTATGCCTAACCATGACAAGAGTTCCAATCTTTGTTGGTGGCGATACTTATGTTTTCAACATAGATGACTTGACCATTCCTCGATGGTATTAAGAAGAATTTGTTGCAAGCCGGTGTCAATCCGGGATGCCCGGAGAATTGTCGTTGGTGCCCATCTGCACGATGGTTGTGCTTGGTTGAGAAGGCGTGTTCGATGCATGATGGATAACCGTGAGATACTATTTCGAAACCACATGTGAGCGTGTGAAGAAATGTCTAAGTTGAAGATCGACAATGCGAGCGAGCTGTACCATCTGTGTGGGATACCTTGGGGCAGCCAAGTGGAAATATGATTACATGGTGAAGTACATTCTGAAAAGCTACAAGATTCCTATTGAAGATGTTAAGGCGACCGGATGGGGTGACGATTTCCCAGAAGACTATGCTGATGTTAACACCATAAGGATTTCCTCTGCTGATCCTGTGCCTAGAGTGGCACCTCTCATCATCACTTCTCCAAGACATGCCATATTCCTCGACAAGGCTATCCTTGGAATTATGGGTGATGTTTACTATCATGGCGTCAGCAAGATCCTCGACCATTGAAGATCTTCTTGTTGAAGTTACCATTCCGACATCGACAACATCACCGGATCCGGTAGGTGACCGAACAGGAAGGGTATTCTCTCGAGATCTCTCCTCCAAAGACACTGCGACTCATTTCGCATTCCATACTCAATCAATATCGCTAGAGGGAAAGAACCGGTGACTCATCACGCTCATTGAAGTACCAAAGGAAGTTCGAGACACCTCAAACAAGAAATGGAGGAAATTCGAAGATCATCAAAAGAGTGATTATAATGTTGTGGAACAGTTAGGACAGACTCCATCCAAGATCTCCATACTCTGCTCTTGTGCTCAAGGCTCATGCTAATGCCTTGGTGAAGTTTACGAAGAATGCTCACGTCCGCAAGACACTACCCGACCGATTCGAAGTTTGTATTGCTAGCACCTGCCAACAACGGCCTAGGCTTCTCGATCTTGATTTGACTCCTGGGAAGAAACATAACAAGGCCTTGCATCTCATTGAATGCAAGGGTACTACCTTATCTCATGTTTTGGTTGACACGTTCGCTCTGAATATCCTTCCAGAAGCTGCTTGATCGACTTGATGTCGAAGGGTTGGTTCGAGACCCGGTGACATTATTGTGAGGGCTTTTGATGGTTCTAAGCGAGCAGTACTTGGAGAGCTCACTCTGCTGTTAAAGTCGGTTCCAACTTTTGACTCCACTTTCTTTGTCATGGACATCCGTCCGACTTATTCTTACTACTTGGGCGCCCTTGGATACATGGGGCGCGGTTACCTCTACCTTGCATCGAAGCTAAAGTACCGGTGAAAGGGAAGGTTGTCACGGTATGTGGTGAAGAAGAGTATATGGTCGATCATCTACGGTCATTCCGCTATCTCGAGATGGAGGTGAATTCTTGAGACTCCACAAGCTTTTGAAACAATACCAGTCATGCACAGTGACTCTCCTGTCCTCTGAAGTTGCTAAAGTTCCGCCTAGGATGGCCTCGATTGAAAGATGCTCAAGTACTGTTGAACAAGGAGGTAGTGCTATTTGGGGAGCTCCGATCTTCCTTTCAAATCGACAAAGGCGGTTTAGGCTTCACCATCAAGGGTCGGAAGATGATACGCCCGGGCGTGCCGCCAACTTCCTTTCCGCATCGATCAGTGGAATCCATGCTATAGAAGGCAGCGAAACGACTTGACATCACAAGTGGATCTTCCAACTCCAGATCATGGGCTCAGACAATTGGAAGGCGACGTCATACCAATCTCCTTTAGCCAGGAGTAATTGCTCTTGTTTTGTTTTGCTTTTCGTATTTCTTTATGTTTTGAACAATAAACTTTGAAAGCCTAGTGCCTTGCCCGGGGCATCATGGCTCGTTTGCGAGGGTTATTATCTGTCGTTTGCGTATTTTCATTCAATAAATCGTTGGACTTTTGCATTCAATTGTTTGTTTTCTTTCTTTTACTTTATCACCCCTTCAAAAAGCTATGTGTTTCTTACACACACGTGGTACAACTGAGAATCACTCGAATCTCGTTAATAACAGCTATGCTAGTGCTAAATATGACTTGATAATCCGATCTACCAAGAAGGCGAAAGTGAGGAAGATTGTGAAGTGCGGAGAACTTGCCCTTACAAAGAAGAAGTTATCTGACCACGAAGAGCAAGTTGAGGTTGTGAATTTGGGTAATGCGAAGGCAGAAAGAGATCAAGATAGGGCGGGTCTTGGGAGCAGTGTTAAAGAAAGGTTGGTTCAGATGCTACGAGACTATCTTGAGGTTTTGCTTGGTCACGAAGACATGCAGGTTTGGACATTGATATCGTGGTACACCGATTGCCGACAAAAGAAGTTTTCTCGGTGAAGCAGAAGGTTCGTCGTATGCGTCCGAGATGTCGAGAGAAAATCAAAGCCGAGTTATGAAGCGATTCAATACGGGTTTCTTAATTGTCACCTCTTATCCCAGTGGGTTGCAAATGTGGTACCCGTACCTAAGAAGGATGGTAAAGATACGAATGTGTGTGGATTCTGAGATCGAACAAAGCGAGTCCGAAAGGCGATTTCCACTTCCTCATATTGATGTTACGGTTGACAATACCGCTCAGCATAGGGTTTTCTCCTTCATGGATGGTTTCTCGATTACAATCGGATCAAAATGGCTCCACGAAGACATGGAAGACTACTTTTGTTACGGTGGGGCACTTTCTGCTACAAGGTTATGCCATTGATGAAGAATCGGGCGCCACTTATCGGCGTGCTATGGTGACATTGTTTCATGACATGATTCATCACGAGATAGAGGTCTCGTCGCGATATGATAGCTCGATCACGGTGAAGAAGAACATCTAGATCATTTGCGAAACTATTTGATTGAAGAAATCTGATGAGACTTAATCCTAACAAGTGCACCTTTGGAGTCGGATCAGGAAAACTCCTAGGGTTTGTGGTCGATGGAAGAGGTATTGAAGTTGATCCGCAGGTTAAAGCTATTCAAGAGATGCCGACTCCGCACGAGAAGGAAGTCGAGGTTTCTTGGGCGATTGAACTACATTGCAGATTCATTGCACACTAGCTGCTACTTGTGAGCCAATCTTCAAGTTACTTAAGAAAGATCAAGTGGTGGAATGGGCAGCGATTGCCGGATCGCTTTTGACAAAATCAAGGAATACCTACAAAATCCTCCTATCTGATGCCTTTGCGAAGGAAGACCTCTTATCATGTACTTGACATGTTAGAGAACTCAATGGGGTGTGTGTTGGGGCAACATGATGCGGTCAAAAGAGCATGCAATATACTACCTTAGCAAAAGTTTACCGTGAAACAAGATACTCACTAAAGAAAACTTACAGCGCTTTAACTTAGGCTGCACGGACTAAGGCAGTATATGTTGACTCACACTACCTTGTTGATTTCAAGATGGATCCGATAAAATACATATTTGAGAAACCAGCTCTCTCGGAAGAATAGCAAGATGGCAAATGATCTTGACCGAATATGACATCGGTACACTTCTCGAGCGATCAAAGGAAGTGTGGTAGCCGATCATTTGGCTCATCAAGCCGTAGATGACTATCGATCTATGCGGTTCAATTTCGAGCGAAGATGTTTTACTAGTTCTGATTGCGAAGAACCGAGGCCCAGACGAAGGACTGAACAAGGATCCCGATGGACTATGGTTTTGATGGAGCCTCAAGCGCCCTTAGCAATGGCATTGGCGCCATCATTACATCCCTACTGCGGACATCGCCTTTCACAGATTATGTTTGATTGCACGAACAACATGGCGAATCGAGCGTGCATCATGGGTCTTAAAGCGCTATTGACTTAAGAATCAAGTTCTTACAAGTGTATGGAGACTCGACTTTAGTGATCGGTCCAGTTAAGGCGAGTGGGATACGAAGCATCCGAATCTCATTCCATATCGAGAGCATGTTACGAGTTTGATTCCTTACTTTGAAGAGATCACTTTCAATCATATTCCACGAGAAGAGAATCGGTTGGCGAGCGCATTGGCTACTATGTCGTCTATGTTCAAGGTTAGATGGGACAACGAGGCTCCCGGATCATCATTGAGAGTTCGACGAACCGACATTGTTATGAGCTTGGCCGAGAAGAAACCTTGGTACTATGGCGTGAAGAGGTATCTTGAGACTCGGGAATATCCAGCGAGGGCATCATTAATGATAAGAAGTTCATGAAAGATTCGCATCAAATTCTTTCTCAACAGCATCTTATACAAAGCGCAACCACTTGTGCTTACTCATTGTATAGACCGAAAACGATGCGTATCATGGAAGAGTTACAAGGAATTTGGTACCCTCCATTGGACACACCATGGCTAAGAAGATTTTGAGAGCAGTTACTATTGGTCCACCATGGAGGCGATTGTCACTTCGCTCGATCTTGTCACAAGTGCGGTTATCCGATAAAGTACATACCTCGATACCTCAGAATGTTTTAACTTCTCCTTGGCCTTTTGCAATGTGGGGCATTGACATGATCGGAGAAATCAAGCCCAGCTTCCAATGGACATCGTTTCATCCTTGTGGCAATTGATTACTTCACCAAGTGGGTAGAAGCACCTCGTTAGCATCATTACCAAGAATGTTGTGGCTCGATTTATCAAACATAATCTTATCATCGGTATGACACTCCCGAAAGGATTATCACGGATAATGGTTCCAATCTCAACAATAAGATGATTACCGAACTCGCACGATTCAAGATTAAGCATCACAATTCTTCTCTTATCCTAAGATGAATGGCGGTGGAAGCCGCCAATAAGAACATTAAGAAGATTATCTGAAGATGGTGACTTACAAATTGGCATGAAATGTTACCATTTGCTCTTCATGGTTATCGCACTTCACGAACATCAACAGGGGCAACCCCTTCTCTCTTGTCTACGGTATGGAAGCCGTCTTACCATCGAGGTTCGGATACCCTCGACGAGTCCTCCGGGAGGCGAGTTAGGCGACGATTGGGTCGACTCGCCTTGACCAGATTAATTTGATTGATGAGAAGCGACTCGCATCCATACGCCATGGACGATTTATCGAAATGAATGATCGAGCATTTAACAAGAAGGTCGACACCGAGTCTACCAGTCGGTGATCTAGTAGTCAGCGCATCATTCTTCCACAAGGTGATCCGGGGCAAATGGACTCCACTTATGAGGGACCGTTTGTAGTCAAGCAGTATTTCGGGCGGGCTATGATACTTAGCACCATGGATGGTGAAGATTTCCCACACCGTGAGCAGACATAGTCAAAAATACTACGCATAAAGAGACCGCTAGGTCGTGAACCTAGGCAAAAATAAGGGCATCTGGCGAACCAAAGGGTTCGGGCAAAATAAAGGATATATACAAATATGTACACCGCAAGTCGAAAACACGAAAAGCGGCTTGGGCAAAAGGTATCGGTGGTGAAAACCGAAAGGCGATCTAGAGCAAAAGTTAGGGATTTAAGCGTCGACTATGTCTCTTCGGATCACACTTCGGACTACTATCATTCAAGATTCAAATGGCGAAGATCGATTACTCACTTTCTCACGTGAGGAGATGAGATAGTTGAAATATGAGTACTAGCATAGTTGGAACTTAACGAGATTGTTTCCGCATAGCTTTTACCTTTCTTGTGTACAAACTACTTGGCCATCGCCACCTTTCAAATAAATCGACTTCTTTCTCTTTACAATTTTATTTGTTGTTGTTTGCAATAAGTCCAACGTTTGCTTTGAATGACTATCGCGTTTGACAATAAGAATCTAATCACAAACATACGAAAAGTGAACATGCAAAGTACTTACTACGAGGTTCGGGGAATTGGGATGACGACGAAAGTCACAAATAGTTCCCATAGCATAAAGGTGTCACTCCAACACACCTTCCCAATGAAGTATATGTTAATCCACAGCGGTGATTCCACTCAACGAGAACAACGTTACATCGGTCTCAGCGGTAACACTTCATCCCGTGGATATTTCTCAATCCTCCCCTTTCTCCCGGTATCCGGACCCAAGACTTGGTCGGATAGTGCATCGAGGAACCTACATCTTCATTCCCGGCCGGAGATTACAATGGACTCAGGACTCTTCTAGCGGTCTCGGCAACCATCAAATGCTCTCCAGTGAGATCTACACTCGGAATCCCAGTGGGCGCCTCTTAAATTTCCTCGGCGGGATCTATATCAAGGTCCTCAGCGGATCGCCTCCAGACTCTCCTCGGCGGGGTCTATATAGATCTCCGACAACGAGCTTCTCAAATCTCTTCCTTCCTCAACAATATCTAGGCCCAAGACTTGGTCGGATAGTGCATCGGAGGAATCCGGGATATCTTTCTTCTCCTTCAAAGCGGGGTTCTCCTACTCAATTCCCCAGCGGAAGTCAAAATCTTCAAGGAACATCCGCATCTTCTTCAAGATGGATATGTTTTGAAATATCACAACATCTATCATTCATACATTTCTCATAAAGTCATAATTCATGCATACGTCATTCATATACTGCGTCATGCATCATACTTTGCATAAGACTAACAAATATTCTATCAAAGTTTCTCTTGTTTTCTCCAAAGCAGTGTGATCGCTCCCGCCAAGCAGGTCGAGATTAAGCCGAAACCGGAAAACTATCGAAAGACCGCCTTGTGAAGCAGGTCGAGGATTAAGCCCGAACAAGCGGGAAAACTATCGAAAAGACCACGGTTATCCTCCGATAACAGGCAATGGATCAACACCGATGCACAACGGGAAGCTATCCACATTTGGCCAACTCTGATCTCTCGGAGTAATCGGCGAAGATTTATTCGATTATCAGCAGCAACTCTGAGTCAGCGTGCGACTCGGTTGCCTTGGATGGCATCTTAAGCCCATCTCGACTATTTGTCAACATCTCTTCACTTTGAGAATCTGCATATATGGTTAAAAATCAATGGACCAATAACTTCATTCAAAGATGAACACGAAGTCTAACGTCGACTCCTCGGATGGCATCTTAAGCCCGTCTCCTCTCCTTCGAAACATCTGAGTCTAACATCGACTCACTCCCGGCATCGACCTTTCAGGATGGCATCTTAAGCCCATCTCGTCACTCTCCTATTAACAACCTCGAGTCTAGCGTCGACTGTTCCCCGTAAGTCTCCAACTTCTCCAATGGCATCGTAAGCCCGTTCCGCATCATCCACCAACGCGTGCAAATTTTCGGGTGTACTCGGTGTTCAATCATCTTCTACCTCCGGTCACGAAAGACAAGCATGTCAATCTAACCCTCGGTACAAGAAGATTGAGCAGGGGCAGCTGTCATACCCAATTTGCCCTCCATCTACTCAGAGATTTCATACATCCATACTCAAGGTTCCTCGAGAGTTGATCGGACAAACTCTCTCTAGACAATCACCCAAACTAGGGTTTGGTATCTCTCAAGTCAAGATGGATTTCCAACATCTCCAATGGCCTTCATGCCTCCTCATATGCTTCAAGATTCTCCATGTCAAGTTTCAGCTTCTGAAGTCAAGTTTCCTCGAGCGATTGCTCGGATGGTTGAAAATCGGGTGTATTGGACAAAAGTCAGCTGTGGTCAACATACAGTCAAAACTTGATTTTTGGTCAACATCCTCATTTTGAAGTTACATTCATCATTTGATCAAGGGTTGATCATGATTCATCAAGAAAACTCAAGATTTGCTCAAAAGTCGAACTTTCTAAATTAGGGTTTCTAGGTGAAAAGTCAATGAACTTTGGTGATCATAACTTTCTCATACTTTCTCAGAAATTTTCCACCACCTCTTGTTTTGAAGGAAATTCAATTCTCTACAACTTCATGTCTCACAAGAATGTCAAAAAATGCTTCATTTGAGAGGTATAGCTCAAACATTCTGGTCATTTTCAAAGTCAACAAAAGTCAACTTTTGTTTTGAAGATATATTGAGCATGGTAACTCAATTGAGATGAGACCAAAGACATTGTTTAGAGGACTCTTAGAGCTTTCCAAAAGTCCAAGAACTCAAAATGTGGAAAATTGAGCAAGTTACACCATCCACAAGTTGGGCAATTTTGGAAGAATGCACAGAGAGATACTTCAAAAAATCAAATCTTTTGCAAATGGGCCTACTTTTCTTCATCCTAACTTGTTCCTCAAGCAATTAGGAGTGTCCAAGCCCAAAGCCATGAATTTTGATTTATTTTCTATTTAATTTGTAATTTATTCATTTAAATGCAAATTAAATCTTAAAATAAATTATAAAATTGAAATTAATAGCAAAGATTGATTTTATTCTCCTTAAGGTCCAATTAACTCACAAATGCCAGCAAATTCGAAATTGGAGCAAGAAAGGCAAGATTGGATTGAAATTGATCAAGCTTTGAAGATTTGATTTTCATGGAAATATCAAATTTGATTTCCATTGAATATTGATTGATTCTTTCCAAATTCAATCCCAAATCCATCCGATATAAATACATGATGCATACCTATCGAAAAACGAAAAAATTGCTCTACAAACCCTATTCCAAAGCTCAAAAACCGTGGTGCTGGCAAGTACAAACCCTACTTCCGGCCGTTTTCAATCGTTTTTGAGGTGTCCACACATTGCTTGACATCTGAATCGATCCAGACCCTCGCATTGCTCAAAACCATTCAAAATCACGAATTCAATTCGGTTTGTCAAGAAAATTCAAAATCGTATTTTAATTCATGCATTTTAACATGTTTTGTGGTTTGTTTTGTGTTTAGATGGAAGTTTGAAGCTTTGCATAGTTTGATTGGTTTCATAGCAGAATCGTGTTATGCCATGATTAGGGTTTACGGTATCGATTTAGGGTTTCTCTCTCAGGGAAAAATTGGAACAAGACCTATACCATTAAACTGGGATGACTGAGGAATCGAATCATGGTTTCAAATGTTATTTATATTATGTGTCTGCGTTTTTGATATTTGCGGAACCTTGCGTCGAACAAAGACCGGCTAAATTCAAATATTTAAAGCGAAGATGAAGTCTCCATGGAGAAAAAGCAAGTCGAGGCGGCAGCGTGTGAAAATCCACTAAGTCCGTTTTCAAACAGGATGCATGGCGTAGCGGTCGGTAGTTGGTTTTCAAGGTTTGAAGCGGTCCAGAGTTCGAATCCGTCCAGGCGATTTTACTTCTTTTCACAAACTTGCATTATTTTCCTATTTTCATTTTTAATATTTTCATTACATTTTATTATTTTCATGATTTTTATTACTGCATTTAAAAATTACCAAAAATATTTTCTTTTACATTATTTTCATAAAATGTTTATTTAATTTAATAAATTTTAAAATATAATTTTTGCATGCATATTTATTTTATTTTTATTTTGCATTTAAATCATTATAAATTGCATTTTAATTATTAAATCTTTTCAAAAAATCCCAAAAATTATTTTATATTTATCTTATTTCAGCATATATTAATTTCTCATATTAAAAATTGCATTTTTCTAACATTTTCTCTTATTTTGATTTCATCATATTTTAATTTTTATTCTTTCACGAGTTGCTCCATTTGGACGTTTTCTTTTATCGTTTTATTTTCCAATAATGTAATTGCTCATGGGATGTAATAGTTCAATCTAGGGTTTTATTTTCCAAGTTTAAATTATGTATACGCCCCAAAGCCATGTAATAGCGTGGACATTTACCTTTCCTTTACATTCCGCATTTTACTTTCCGCACCTTATCAATTGCTAGTAATTAGGCGTGTATGGCAAGATAATAATTGGACATAGCTCACACTAATCTTCAAGATAAAATATCTGAATTTGACACATCACACACGCCTTAGGGTAATTCTCTCTCGATGCCTTCGATTCAAAATGGTCATGTCCCTCGAGCGTAGAGGTATTCTAGCTTGTTGCCTTCCAAACAAATCATCATAGTCCCTTCGATACAAAGATCATAGACCCACGATGTCGCCTCCGAATACATGATCTTGACCCTCGATTGTCGCCTACGAAAAATGATGATAGTCCCTTTGAATGTGCTAGGACTCTTCCTACAAGTTGCTTTCTATGACCATCCGATGTCCCTTCGAATGTCCCGCTTACATCCAACGAATGGAGCTACCTACTAACTAATGGTATGGCTAGCGCTATTCTAAAGGAATGTAGAAGTACAACAAAACGACCAATTCTGAGTGGGTAAATAAGTCTCTTAGTTGCTTGCTCTATCAAATGCTTTTCACACTACACACTTTTTCAAAGTTCAAATTCTCTTTCAAAACAAAACATTTCGAACACTTTGTATACACTCCTACATGAGTCATTACAAAGTCAAAGCGAAATACCTTTTCAAAACATCTTTGTCAAACACACGAAAGCAAATTTTAAAAGTTATCTAAGAGCAACTAAGAGTAGAATAACTGCGGATGGAAAGGGTGCTAATACCTTCCCTTTTCATAACCATTCTCCCGAACTCAGAATCTAACGAAGGTCTTTTTACTTTTACCTTCCATAATTGGATAAAAATAAAAGTCGGTGGCGACTCTTGCTATCCGCACATTTGGATACAAAAATCCTACAAAGTCGAGTTCACCGTATCACACTACCAAATTTGAGAATTTGAAGATGAAAGAAGATGAGACTATTCATGAGTTTCACATGAATATTTTGGAATTATAGCGCCTCGGGAGCACTTGGTGAAAAGATGTCGGAAGAAAATGGTGAGAAAGATTCGGATCCTTGCCTAAGAGGTTTGCAATGAAAGTGACGCAATAGAGGCTCGGGACATCAACACCTTGAAGGTTGAAGAACTTATAGGATCTCTTATGACTTTTGAGATGGGAATCGGTGAAACTATTGACAAAAGAACAAAGCATAACACTTGTATCTAATCGAGGAAGGATGCAAGGTGGAAGATGAAGAGAAGATATCGAAGCTATAGCTATGCTTGGAAGGCAGTTCAACAAGCTCATCAAGAGGATTGATCCAAAGTCAAGGTCAAATGTCAAGGACATTTCATCGACATCAGCGATCTTATGACTCAAGAGAAGATCCAAGTCAAAGGAAAAAGGAAGTCAAAGCAGTGGAATCCAATGTCATGGATGTGAAGGATTTGGACATATTAGAGCTGAATGTCCCACCTTTCTAAAGAAACAAAAGAAAGGAATGGCTGTCACTTGGTCTGATGGTGATTCAGGAAGTGAATCTGAGGAAGAAGGTGCCAAACTTGTCACTGCTCTCTCTGGAGTGTACAATTCTGATATGGATTCTAGTGATGAGGAAGTGACATTTGAAGAGCTTGCTGAAACCTACAGGAAGCTGTGTATAAAAAATGGTGAAGTATGTCAGCAAAATGAGGAACAGAAAAAGCTGATTGAGAAGTTGGAAGCTGAGAATGTGAAGCTGGAGGCTGAGAAAAAGGAAAACACAGCCACTATAAATCACCTCAATAGTGATATTGTAATGTTGAACTCCAAACTTGATCAGATGTCTAAATCTGTCAAAATGTTGACATCTGGTACTGATAAGTTGGAAGAAATTCTTCAGCTTGGACAAAGTGCAAGAAATAAACATGGTCTAGGATATGTGGCTGAAAAGAAACCTGTTGGTGACATTAAGAAGAAGAGACATGGGAAACCAATGTCAAAGCAGAGTTGTCACAACATAAAGCAGAAATAATACGCTCGGGGTATGTGGTGCAAAGATATTTGCTAATAACCGGAGAGGAACAAACACAGCAAGTCAATAGCAAAGAAGATGTCACACCACAAAAGCAGAAATAGGTGCCTCGGGATATGTGGAGGCTAAGAAGTTTGTTAATAACAAAAGGAAGAACGAGACCTAATAAACCAATGTCAAAAGCAGATGTCACAACATTGGGTTCAACATCAAAATCATAGAAACATGAACAAAAACTTTCAAAGATGGAGATGTCATTATTGTGGAAGGTTTGGTCACATAAAATCTTTTACTCACAGGCTACATGGATATCTAATCAAGGTTCTTATGTGAAGCCTAAAACCAAGCGGTATCATACACTCAACGGTGGAAGAAGAAGCTAGCTACAGTAGCTCACACTTCTCTTAGAGTGTACGCCAAGAAAGATTGGTATTTTGACAGTGGGTGTTCCAAGCACATGACTGGAGACAGGAATCTTCTCAATGATGTTAAGCCTCATTCTACCAGCTTTGTTACTTTTGGAGATGGAGCTAAAGGAGAAATCAAAGGTGTTGGAAACTCAAAGCTGATGCGGGTTCCAAACCTAAATGGAGTCTTCTTGGTAAAGGTCGAATGCAAATCTCATCGCATAAGTCGACTATGTGATATGGGATTCATAGTCAACTTCACTAAAATTTGAATGTCTTGTAATCAATGATGAACAAGTAGTGATTATGATAGGAGTCGGATCAAAGGACAAGCTGCTACATGTGGGAATACGAGAACACCACTCATGTCCTCTGTGTTCTCTGAGATAAAGATGAAGAGGAAGTAAGTTGGCACCAAGAACTTGGTTATTTACACCTCGGAGGAATGAAAAGGATCAGGTTCCATAGAGTCGGAAGGATACCAAGATTTCACTTGTATAAAGGGAGAATACATGGTAAGTATAAAATTTGACGAAATCGAATGGCACATAATGTCTGACATCGACCACTCCTAAAGACTCGACTTTAGTGATCGGTCAGTTAAAGGTGAATGGGATACAAAGCATCCGAATCTCATTCCATATTGAGAGCATGTTTTGAGTTTGATTCCCTACTTCGAAGAGATCACTTTCAATCACATTCCACGAGAAGAGAATCAGTTGGCAGACGCATTAGCTACTATGTCATCTATGTTCAAGGTCAGATGGGACAACGAGGCTCCCCAGATCATCATTGAGAAGTTTGACGAACCAGCATACTACTATGATCTTGATACAAAGGAGAAACCTTGGTACTACGATGTGAAGAGGTATCTTGAGACTCAGGAATATACCGCAGGGGCATCTGTCAACGATAAGAAGTTCTTGAGAAGATTTGCATCCAAATTCTTCCTCAGCAACGGTATCTTATACAAGCGCAATCACGACTTGTGCTTACTCCGCTGTGTAGACCGGAAAACAGCGGAACGTATTATGGAAGAGTTACACGAAGGTGCATTTGGTACCCACTCCAGTGGACATATGATGGCTAGGAAGATTCTGAGAACAGGTTATTATTGGTCCACCATGGAAGGCGATTGTCAGCTTACGCTCGATCTTGTCACAAGTTCGGTTATGCCGACAAAGTGCCGCGTACCTCGGTACCTCGAATATTCTAACAGCTCCTTGGCCTTTTGCAATGTGGGGCATTGACATGATCGGAGAAATCAAGCCTGACTTCCAATGGACATCGTTTCATCCTTGTGGCAATTGACTATTTCACCAAGTGGGTAGAAGCCTCGTTCGCATTTGTTACCAAGAATGTTGTGGCTCGATTCATCAAACATAATCTTATTTCTCGATGGCACTCCGAAAGGATTATCATAGATAACGGCTCTAATATCAACAATAAGATGATCACCGAACTCTGCCTTGATTCAAGATCAAGCATCACAACTCTTCTCCTTATCGACCTAAGATGAATGGCGCGATGGAAGCCGCCAACAAGAACATTAAGAAGATTATACGAATATGCGGTGACCTACAAAGATTGGCATGAGATGTTACCATTTGCTCTTCATGGTTATCGCTTTTCTGATCGAACATCAGCGGGCAACTCCTTCTCTCTTGTATACGGTATGGAAGAAGTTCTACCTATCGAGGTTGAGATACCCTCGACGAGTCCTCCGGGCCTTAAAGTTAAGCGAAGCGATTGGGTCCAGACTCGCCTTGACCAGTTAATTTGATTGATGAGAAGCGACTTGCATCCATATGCCGGACGATCTATCGAAGCGAATGATCGAGCATTTAACAAGAAGGAAACAAGGTCTACCAGTCGGTGATCTAGTAGTCAGCGCATCATTCTTCCACAAGGTGATCGGCAGTGGACTCCCACCTATGAGGACCATTTGTAGTCAAGCCAATATTTTCCGTGGACCTATGATACTTAACACCATGGATGGTGAAGACTTCCCACACCACAGCGAGCAGACATAGTCAAAAAATACTACGCATAAAGAGACCGCTGGTCGACCGGCCTAGGCAAAAATAAGGGCATCCTGGCGAACCAAAAGGGTTCGGGCAAAAGATAAGGATATTGAAGCAACTCGATTTTCAAAAATCTTTTAATTCTCGAAAACTAGTGAAATCGCCACCTAATTTTATTTGTTCTAAAAAAGAACGGGAAAATATAGATAAAACCCAAAACAAGCGGATAAGGCGGTCTACGTGACCAAAAAGTGGGATCGGGAGTCGGTTATGTAAGGGGAAGGTATTAGCACCCCTTACATCCATTGTACTCGATGGGACCCATTTAATTCTGCATTTGTATGTGTGTGTTATTGCTAAGTTATGAATACCAAAAGGGAAAGAAATTGTTTGTTATTTATTTTGAGTTTGACACGGTTTCAGAACCGTGTGCCTACATATTCCCTCGTGCAATGGGAAAGTCAAAACTCTGTAGTTCCTCTTAAAAAGGTTTTAAGTTTGTTGTACTGATTTTATAAGAAAAATCGTGCACTTTAGACATTTCAAATACTTTGAACTAGGACTTGTTTGGTTTGTTTGAAAAGCTTAAATCCTCGTTCGTGTTTGAAACGACTTATTGCACCCTCTTTATCCGAAAAGAGTTTTTTACGATCGCATATGAGCGATAAAAGAATTTGAATGAGTTGAATTGTTTTTTATGCGGATGAAAAGTACCGAACCATAAGTCTAGCATCCTATGATTCAAATACTAGAAACAAGATGAACTCAATGTTCAACGAGTCGTCTATCATCCCAAAAGTTTTCTTTTATGAAAGAGTGAAGTGAAACAAAGTTCACATTATTAAGAATCTTTAAGTAATTAGTCTAGCATCCAACGACTTAAAGATTCGAAGTTCATTTTTTGCAAGTGTTTAAACAACTAGTCTAGCATCCAATGGCTTAAACACTTGAGTTTTCTTTATGAAAGAATTTAGAAAATGCACTCGACGTTGGATCGAGGTTTGTAATTCAATTATGAAAGTGTTTTGGAGATGCGGGTTATAGTTAATTAAGCATATAGTCCTAAGGTGTGATAATGGAAAAAGAACAAACAATTGTGTACAAGCGTTTAAATAAAGCAAGTAAATAAATTAAAAGACCATACAAGGTGGCTTAAACAATCTATTGTGTAGGTGCATGCACGAAATAAATTCAATCGACTAATTAAACAAAACTTAATCAAGTAATTAGTTTAATAAAATTAATTGGGTAAACTAATTAATTTTAAATAACCTAATTAGATAATTAAATAATGTTTAACCAATCAATCAAAGTAAGCGTGGTGTGTGCAAAATGTGTGGCCGTTGTGACGCTTCAAAGCTTTGTCAACTCAGGGTAGTAAAATGACTACATACAGTATTAGTTTAAAAATGTTTTTGGTTTTGTGCTTGTGATGAATAATGAAATAAAATAAAGCAATAAAATATTACTAACTATTACATCAAGTTGGGAATGGGGATACAAATTTACAAATGGGAAATAAAAATAGAAAAAAAAGAAAAGAGTGCTAAAAAATTTCCTAATAATAAAATCTTACTAATATTAATAGCATTTTGGTACTTTTTGGATGTTACTACATATTTTATGAGTTAAGTATAATTATAATAATGATTATTGGTTAAAAAGGATAATAGTAATTGTTACTAATAATAATAGTAAATAATAATAATAATAGTTATTAACAATTTAAAATAGTACTAATAATAATAATATTTGTAATGGTGATAAATAATAGTAGTAATAATAGATTATTAATTAAGAAAATAATAATAGTTATTAATAATAATAATATTTAGTAATAATAATAGTTACTAATAATAATGAATGGGAAAGAAGAAAAAAAGAAAAATGGATTAAGACACACACATCTCTCTCTCGCTTCACGTTCGCTCTTCACTCTCATCTCCCTCTCCGGAAATCGCTTCTGGCCGCGATTCCTCACCGAAAACCCTCATCGGCCTCTCTTTCACGGGCTTGCCGCGATTGTCCCTCGCCATGCACTCTCGACGCTCTCTCACTGTCTCTCTCTCGATGTCGCCTCCCTCTGTCTCACTTACTGCGATTTCGCGATCGCTACTCTCTCTTCTCTCTCGATCTCGATTCGGTTTGCATGTTGATTCCTGATGTTTGATTTTCGTGATTTCTGATTGTTGGTTTGCTTTGCAGCTTACCGATTGGAACTTTGAAGGTTTGGAAACCCTTGGCTTGCTGGCTTCAATCGCTCCGGGTGAGATTGTTCTTGACTTTGGCTTTTTCTTTCTTCTTCTTTCTCGATTTCTGAGAAAAAACTTTCTGAAGGGTTGGGTTGAGGGAAATGATGAATTAGGTTAGATTTATGTGTATGTTGGTCAACACTTTTGTATTTTGGTTGTCACTGTTTGGGTTTTGGAACCGGTTGTTGTTGACTGTTCTGTATTGTTTAGGATGTTGGTCGATGGTTTTGAACAGATAGTATACTTGATATTTTGCTTCTTTTACGGGTATGCTTTGGGTTTTCTTAATAAGACAGATGCCCTTGATCTTTTGCTATGGTTTTTCTGGTTTCTATCCTCTCTCCTTTTTACATTGGTCTTTGATCCTCTGTTATAAGACAGAATCTTGGCCTTGAATCCTTGTTCTATCACCCTCTTCTGGTCTCTTGGACTGCTACACTGATACATACTTGAGTATATTCCTATTCTGGTGTATTTTGTAAACAGATACTATGCTTTGGGATTTTTAGATACCATCCTCTTTTACTTAAGATGATTTTGCCTTGGTCTTTGTATTGGGATCCCCTTCTGTTGTCCTGTGTTGCTTGTTATTAAACTCCAATTTCTCCTTTCAGCATACTTACTGCTCTGTCATTTGAAACTTGAATTTGGCATCTTGCTTTTTACGTGAATCTTTGCTGTCTTTGGGTAAAAGTAATTACATTATGGGGTGAAAAAAGCATTTTTCTGTATGCATAACTCATTATATTTTTCTTTTGGGCTGAATCAATTCTTTTTGACACTGTTGGGCTTTTTCTTTGGAAAAATGATGCTCCATGATTTCCAAAATGCACCTCTTTTGTGAACCAACAACGGAAGTTGTTGTGATTTACAATAAGTGGTGGTAACAACGATGAAGGAACTTGGTTCCGAGGCTTTTGAAACAATTGACCTTTAAACTGATCCCTTAACACAACTCTAATGATGAGCCAAAACATAATTCTTGTTTTCGTATAAAAATTATTCGGTTGCTATTAATTACATCTCTTTCCATTGTTTCAGATGACAAGCGGACAACACTGTGTGGAAGTGAAGAAGAATGCCCGGATGAAGAGAAATTCGAAGGAAGCCAGGAGCTTACGGCGTTAGGATAGAATTAATACATTTGTACTTGTAAAAAAAATTAGAATATTATGTAATAACGGACAAAGTTCGAAATTAATAAATTCAATTACTCTTGTAAAAATGTATTCCTTATAAAACTTAAATATTTTTATCATATCAATTTGATATAAGAAAAGTATTCAAATTGAACTATAATTCCGATTTCTCTTGCGAAATTTGTATTCTAAACTTGAATATTTTGTAATATCAACTTGATATAAAAATGCTCAAATTTGAATTACCACTCAATCTCTTCTTGTTGTGAGCGATCCTTCGTAATGCTTCCCATAAACAAAACCAATTTCCACGAGAATCTGACTCTTCCTTTTTTTGTATGTTTGTAACTTCACAATCGACATTGTAACGAATTTTGAAGAAACAATTTTTTCTTTTCACACTATCCTGCAATTTCACTTTTGCACGTTTCTTGAAGTATCCACTAATTACCTCCATAGCGAATTTACTCAAAAGCAATATTTTCATTCACGAATAAGAAAAAGAAAGATTTCTTTTTAAAATTTAAATTCCCAAACAATTGTTTTTGAATTCAAGTTCTAAAATTAATGATCCTTTTTCTGTCCCATAATTCCAAACAACCCTTTTGCGCGAGAAAAATTCGAAGTCGCTCGAAACCTCTGGAATATAAAATGAATTGGTTATAACTTTTCCATGAAACATTCTCAGTAAGAATTCCTCTGAAATCATAATCAACAGATACATTTTTTTTGAAAATGACGGAGGGGAAATTTTGGGGTGCGACAGATATATATACAAGACATGTACACCCGGCAAGTCGAAAACCTGAAAAGGCGGCTTGGGCAAAAAGGTATCGGTGGTGAAAACACGAAAGGCGGTCTAGGCAAAATTTAGGGATTTAAGCGTACGACTATGTCTCGTACAGATCACCTACTTCCAGATCACCTATCAACATTCAAGGTTCAAATGGCGAAAATCAATTCACTCACTTTCTACTGACAGCAAGGAGATGATATGGTTGAAATATGTACTAGCATAGTTGGAACTTAACGAGATTGTTTCCATAGCTTTTACTTTTCACGTGTACAAACTACTTGGCCATACATACATTTCAAATAAATCTGAGTTCTTTCTCTTTAATTTTTGTTGTTGTCGTTTGCATAAAGTCCAACGTTTGCTTTGAATGATTATATGCATCTAACAATAAAAATCTATTCACAAACATGAAAGGTGAACAAACAAAAGTGATTACTACGAGCTCCGGAATTGAGATGCGACAAAAGTCACCAATACATTTCCGAGCATGATCCCCGAAGATGTCACTCACTACAAACCTTCCCAGTGAGTAGATTTTAGTCCTGGGCAGTGATCGATCAACTTAACGGATTGCGGTCTTGAGAAATAACATTTCATCCCACCGAGTATTTATCCCAGAATATCTCAACAATTCCCTTTTCCTGATGCGATATCGGACTTGAAACTAGGTCAGATAGTGCATCGGAGGAAACCTACTCCTTTTATTCCCCAACCAGAGATTTCAACGGGCTCCAGATCCTTCTAACCCGGTCTCCCAACAACTATCAAATACTCTCCCGCGAGATCTACACGCAAGATCCCCAGTAGAGTACCTTCATATTTCTCCCCAGTAGGTGCGTACAAGATCCTCGGCGTCTCTTGATCTCTATCATCCTCAACAATATCTAGGCTCAAGACTTGGTCAGATAGTGCATCGGAGGAATCAGGATTATTTTCTTTCTTCTCAGGGTTTCCATCCGTTTCATCCCCAAACAGAAGTCAGAAATCCTCAAGCAGAACATCCGCATCTTCTTCAAGATGGATATGTTTTGAAATACCACAACATCTATCATTCATACATTACTCATAGAAGTCATAATTTGTGCATATGTCATACCCATCATCATGCATCATACTTTGCATAAGACTAACAATACATCAAAGTTTCTCTTGTTTTTCCAAAGCAGTGAAAATCATACGAAACAAATAGGTCCGAGATTAATGCGAAGCAGACGGAAAACTATCGAAAGACCGCCCTAGTTGTCCTCCGACAATGGTCCAAGATAATGCACGAAGCAGGCGGAAAACTATCGAAAGACCGCCCTAGTTGTCCTCCGACAAGCTGGTCCGAGATGTGCCGCCAGACAGGAGAACTATCGAAAGACCACCCTCGTTGTCCTCCGACAACGGATCCGAGATACGAAACTAGGCGGAAAACTATCTGAACAATCACAAGTTATCCTCCAATAACAGGCATTGGATCAGTGCCCGAAGCACGACAGGGAAACTATCCGTATTTTGCCAACCACTATCCCCTCAGAGTAATTAGCACGAAGATGTATTCTAACTCTCTTATTATCAGCAGACTCAGTGCGGCGTCGACTCAGTTGCCTTAGATGGCATCTTAAGCCCATCTCCGATTACTTGTCAACATTTCTCCACTTTCAGAATGCTGCATATTTGGTTAAAAACCAATACCAACCAATAACTTCATTCAAAGACAAGCACGAAGTCTAACATACGACTCCCTTCGGATGGAATCTTAAGCCCATCTCCATGCTTCTCGCTTCGAAGCGTCTGCAGAGCCTAGCGTCGACTCACCCCAGCATCGATCTTTCCGATGGCATCTTAAGCCCATCTCCGACGGCTCTCCTATTCGAACAACAATCTCGAGTCTAGCACTCAATCCCGAAGTCTCCACCTTCTCCAATGGCATCTGGCCCATTCACGCATAATCGGTTAACGGAGTGCAAATTTTCAGGTGTACTCGAGTGTTCAATCATCTTCTACCTCCAAGTTACGAAAGGCAAGCATGCGAATCTAACCCTTCCAGTACAAGAAGATTGAACAGGGGCAGCTGTCATACCCCAAAATTTGCCCTCCTACTTCTCAAAACATCCCATACATCCATACTCAAGGATTCCTCAAGGGTTGATCAGACAAACCCTCTCCTAGACAATCAACCCAAACTAGGGTTTGGCAATTCTCAGATCAAGATGGACTTCCAACATCTTCAATGATCATCATGCCTCCTCATATGCTTCAAAGATTCTCCATGTCAAGTTTCAAGTCTCACAAGTCAAGTTTCCTCGAACAATTGCTCGGATGGTTTGAAAATCGGTTGTATTGGACAAAAGTCAACTGTGGTCAACATACTGTCAAACTTCATAATTTTTGGTCAACATCCTCATTTTGAAGTTACATTCATCATTGATCAAGGGTTGATCATGATTCATCAAGAAAACTCAAGATTTTCTCAAAAGTCAAACTTTCCAAATTAGGGTTTCTCGTTGAAAAGTCAACTAAAATTTGGTGAGCATAACTTCTTCATACTTTCTCAGAAAGTTTTCCACCACCTCTTGTTTTGAAGGAAATTCAATTCTCTACAACTTCATGTCTCACAAGAATGTTCAAAAAATGCTTCATTTTGAAGATATAGATCAAAACATTACAGGTCCTTTTCAAAGTCAACAAAAAGTCAACTTTTTGTCTTGAAGATTTATTGAGCATGGAAACTCCAATTGAGATGAAACTAAATAGGTTGGTTAGAGGACACCTATAGCTTTCTAAAAAGTCCAAGAACATTCAAAAATGTGGAAAATTGAGCAAAATACACCATTCAGAAGTTGGGCATTTTTGAACAATTGCACAAAGGAGATATCATCAAAATCCAATTTTTCCAAATGGGCCTATAATTTTATGATCCAAACTTGATCATAATATTATTTGTGACCTATTGATGCCTTGCCATGACCACATTTTATTTTATTGATTTATTTTTGAATTTAAAACCATTTAATTCAAAATTAAATTATATAAAATATGAAAATAAGATATATTTTCAAGAGGAGTGGATTTTTCTCAAGCTTGAGGTCCAAGATAGCCCATGAAACATACCAAATTCGTGCTAGCTCTCACATGAATGAGAAAATCAAATTTTCTCCAAAATTTGATTTTATTTGAAAAAAATTTATTGCACATTCAATATCCAATCTTTTTTCACTCTCTTTGCCCTCACAATTCACTCTATAAATACCTAGCATGTTGCACATCAAAGGACACGAAACCCTATACACAACCCTAATTTTGTCAAAAATTTTCTCAAATTGTCAAAATTCAATTCCAAATTCAGTAGTTTGAAGGAGTTCTAAGCCCTCCATTGTATTCCTTGATATCGTAACAATCCCAACTCTTATTCGAAGCCAAACCATCCAGAATCGTGCCCCATACATTGCTCCGATTTGGTATTCTTCTCAATTTTAGTTTCTTTGATTCATGCATATTTAACGGTTTTTGTTTAATTATTTGGACTCAGGACATCCATTAGAGTGCATTTGAATCATTACATGTAAGCTCGCACGTAGAAATCTGGTGTTGCCATTGTTAGGGTTAGAAAACTGGAAAGCTTCGAACCGGCTTGTACAGTTGTTTTCAGGTCAAACGGAGGCCACCGTTGAACTCGCCATGGTCGATTTAGGGGGTAGGGTATCCCTTTGCTTTTGTTTTTGCCTATTTTGCAGGATTGAAGATCGGGCTAGCCGGAGAAGATGACCGGAGCCCTAGCTTCGGCGCTAACTCAGGAAAAGACCGTCTGACTGAAGGCGTGGCACAATGGCTTGTTTCGATTGGCTCTTACGTTATACTTGGACCCCACGCGCGCTGACTGGGTTCGAAACACATCAATGACACGTGATCATTCAAAAACAATTGATTTTGGTTTCCTTGACACGAAATGCAAGCTGGCCCAGTGGTTAAGGCGTTGGCTGTGGAAGATTCCCTCAATGGTCTTGAGTTCAATCCCTGGCAAGACCAAACTTTTTTTCCTTTTGCAAACTTAACATATTTTTCTTATTTTATTTTCTTTTAATATTTTTCATCCATTTTAATTTATCTTTAATAATTTTTATCATGCATTTAAAAAATACCAAAAATATTTATTTTTTGCATACTCATCGAAAAATGTTTATTTAATTTTTAAATTAAAATTATTATTTTGCATGCATATTTAATTTCTATATTATCATTTAAATGACTTATAATTGATTTTTAATTATCAAATTAACTCCAAAAATTTCCAAAAAATTATTTTATCATATAAATGTCATTATTTGCATAAAAACTTTTTCTCATTCAAAAATTCTTATTTTTACTAACATTTTCCTCTTATGCAATTTTCTTCCGTTTCCCGATTTTTCATCTATTCACAGGTTATCTCGTTTCGGACAATTTTTATCGCTTTCTTTTCATATTATGTAATTGCCTATGGGATGTAATAGTTTAATTAGGACTTTTATTTTCCGCACTTTCAATTATGTATCTGTCCCAAAGCCATGTAATAGCGTAGGACTTTACATTTCCGCAATTTACTTTCCGCACCCTATAAACTACTAGTAATTAGGCGTGTATGGCAAGATAAAATTGGACATAGCTCACTCATAATTTCAAGATAACATATTGAAGCAACTCGTTTTTTTTTAAAAATCATTTAAATGAATTTTCAAAAAAACAACAATGAAATCACCACCTAATTTTATTTGTTCTAAAAGAAGAACGGGAAAATATAGATAAAACCCACGGATAAAGGATAAGACGGTCTACGAAATTAAGAGATATAGGTTCGGGAGTTGGTTATGCAAGGGGAAGGTATTAGCACCCCTTACATCCATCGTACTCGATGGTACCCATTTAGTTCAAAGTGTGTTTGTGTGTTAGTGTGAAAATTTTACGATCTTCTAAGTTTTAACAAGAGAAAGAAAGGGAGAAGAAATGTTTTTATTATTTTTGAGTTTGACACGATTTCGAAACCGCGTGCCTACGTATTCCCTCGTGCAATGGGAAAGTCAAAACTCCGTAGTTCCTCTAAAAAATGATTGTTTGTTGATTGATTTTAAATGAAAAGACAAGTCGTCATTTTTAAAAGAGAAGACTCGTCTAACGTCCACAAGGTGTGATAAAGAATAAAAGACTACGCACCAACATGAGGGAGGGTTTGAGAACGCCTCTAGTACTCAAGTGGAGAAGTCGAAAACCTTGGGAATAGATGAAGAAGCAATCTCAATTATAAATGAATCATGTCTAATCTTGAAAAGGGTTTAAAGGTAAAGGGTGCTCGGAGTGCACAAAAAGATATTGAATGTGTTGGAATTGATTTTAAATTGTGGATGACAAGTACCAAAACATTGGGCTATCCTCTAACAATTCAATACTCGAGATTGGTGATTGAGGTCAACCGATCATCTCTCATCCAAAATCTTTATTATGAAAAGAGTGAGGTGAAACAAAGTTCACTTTTATTAAGTGTATGGAATAAAGTATTTAAGTCATTGGGTTACCCTCTAATGGCCTAAATACTTTACATTTTAATTAAATCGTCGGGCTATCCTCTAACAATTTAATTAAATACCATAGCACTATGTTTTTTTGTTTTGTAAAAAATTGATTTTGAAAATAACTCGACGTTGGATCGAGGTTTGAGAAGAATACTCGACGTTGGGTGAATTTTATTGAAAGTGTTTTAAATGCTTGGTGAATGGAGAAAGAATAGGTTGAGATAATTGTAAATCGAAAATAAAATCGACAAAGCCCATACAAGGTGGCCAACCTAAGTATAAAATAATTAAATTACATGTGTACTAGCAAAGTGGGCTAGTCTACTAAGGCGACCAATTGGAACAATTGATCGAAATAGGCTCACCGTGAAGGCCCAGGATCAAGCGTACATGTGTGCATGTGTGGTCACCATGACGCTTATAGCTTTGTCGACTTACAGGTTCAAAAATGATTTACAAATATTAGTTTAAAAAGATTTTTTGTTTTGTGTAAGTATGATTAAATTAAAATAAAATAAATGTGCCTTTGGATAATTATTACAATATTTTTTTTGGGAGAGGGATACATGAATTATAAATGGGATTTAAGCGGTAAAATAAAATAGAAAGCGGTAAAATTATTTACAACGCAACAAGGGGTTGGGATACATTTTTCGAATGGGGATAAATTGAAATTAAAAGAAAGCGGCAAATTGATTATGTTAAAAGCATACAAACAGAAATTAAATACGGTGAAATTTAAATATCGATTATTGTATCATTTGTATTTTAAAAGATTAATTAGAATAAACTATAGAAATTAATTCTAAGAAATTGATATACGAAGAAGGTTAGTATAATATAATTCGAATCTATTTACGAAATGAATAGATAAAGTATAATAATAAAAGTATGTATATAATATATATTTACAATACTAAATATATGATATAAAAATAATACTAAGAATAATTATATTTACAGTATAAAATATAAAGCATAAAAACACTAAGTATATCTATACATACATTACTAAATATTAAATGTTAGATAAAAAACAGCAATGTCAATATTAAAAGAAAAAGAGTGCTTTTTTTGAACAATCCTCGAATGTCTACACAAATAGCAAACATATTAGTAGCATGAGTGTGAGGTAAAATGAAATGAAATAGAATTGCAATAAATTGGAAAATGGTTAGTAAACAAAGTATGAAATCGAAATGCAATTAAATGAACGTTCATGGATAAGCAACCAATTGTGATTGAAACCAAAGAAAACATGAACAAGTTATTATTTACAAAGTCGAAACATGGAGAATCGAGTTCTAAACACATTTAAACCACATGAATCAAAAACCGGGCAGCACTTATGCACATGAAATAAAACTAGAATTCGAATTCGAAATTAATTGATTGAAGCAAAGTCCGGACAGCCACTACTTAAGCGTAAATTAATACTTTAAAGTCGACTCGATTTATTAAAAGCTTCTAATTTAAGCAAATTCAACAACAAAGGGAAAACAAAACTTGCTGCCCCATAAGTTTCTCGGTTGTATTATTCGTGAATAAGCACGGTATCAATACTAAACCATCATCAAAGCTATACTATTACAACCATCAACCAAAAGTGGTGCCGAGACCCACATTCTTATCGAATTCGCCTAAATGAAGAGTGACCACAAGGCTGCCCTATAGCTTCTCGGTTAGATTCACACACGATTAAACGCGGCCAATCCTCAAACCATCATCGAAACCAAAACAAAATACATTTTTTACTCACGAGCTTCAACCAAAATTAAAAAAATGAGAAAAGATGCAATATCTTAATGGTTTCTCGGCTAAATCAGCGGATAAACGGCATCAATATCAAGCCATCATCGAAACTACACCCAAGTAACCTTCATTACAAACTTCAACGAATCTTGAGACAATGACAAGTTATCTAGGTGTAAATTTCAATAGAATGCAAGACAATTAACATGATGATAATCTCAACATACATAAATGGAATGGCATCCAACTCTATAATTCCGACAGAATCCAATATCACAAATACTACATATGAAGAAATGGTTTTACAACAGTTTATAGCATCACAGTTGTTCAAATAAAAAGAGGTGGAGTTGAAAAGTTACCAATAATGTTGTTGTCTGTTTGTTAATCGTGTTACATTCTTGCCTCATATCGTAGCGATGCACATTCCTCAACAAAAAAAATGTTGGTGCCATGTAATGAATTTCCTCACAAATAAATCCTTCAGTTGCCCTGGTATCTCGTGTTGTGCAATTGAGAGGAGTAAGGCAGACAGTGAGGTTCCACGGTATGAGCAGAAGGATGGAAGTATATCTTGTTGGAGTAGCGAGAGGAGAGCTTGATGATCTTGTTGGTGGATTCTGTGGTGTGAAAGGAGTTGAAGATGGAGAATGTTACGGAGGACAGAACCAGCGGTTCTGTGATGAAGAAGGAGGGGGTTCCGGTAGTGGTCGGAACGAAGGAAGGAGACTGTGAGGGAGGCAGACGAGGTTCTTTGAAAAACAGCACATGGAAGGGATGTGTAACACGGTGAACCTGACTTTGTAGGATTTTGTATCAAATGTGCGGATAGCAAGAGTCGCCGACTTTTATTTTTATCAATTAAGGGAAGGTAAAAGTACGAGAAAAGACCTTCGTTTAGATTCGAGTAAGGGAGAATGTTATGAAAAGGAAAGTATTAGCACCCTTTCCATCCATGATTATTCTACGGGCTCTTAGTTGCTCTAGATCACTTTAAAATTGTGCTTTCTGTGTGTTTGACAAAAATGTTTTGAAAAGGCATTTCGCTTTGACTTTGTAATGACTCATGTAGGAGTGTATACAAAGTGTTCGGAAATGTTTCGTTTTTTTTTTTGAAAAGAGTTTGAACTTTGAAAAAGAGTGTGTGGTGTGAAAAGCATTTGGTAGAACGAGTAACTAAAAGACTTATTTACCCACTCAGAATTGGTCGTTTTTTGTACTTCTACGTTCCTTTTAGAATAGCGCTAGCCGTACCATTAGTTAGTAGGTAGCTCCATTCTTTGGATGTAAGCGGGACATTTGAAGGGACATCGGATGGTCATAGAAAGCAACTTGTAGGAAGTATCCTAGCACATTCGAAGGGACTATCATCATTTTCGTGGCGACAATCGAGGTCAAGATCATGTATTCGGAGGCGACATCGTGGGTCTTATGATCTTTGTATCGAGGGACTATGATGATTTGTTTGGAAGGCAGCGGTGCTAGAATACCTCTACGTTCGGGGACATGACCATTTTGAATTCGCAAAGCAACGAGAGAGGATTACCTAAGGGGTGCGTGTGTGAAAGTGTATTGAATTCGGTATTTTATCTTGCAAGTTAGTGGGCTATGTTCAATTTTAGTCTTGCCATACACGCCTAATTACTAGCAATTTATAGGGTGCGGAAAGTAAAATCACGGAATGTAAAATGCGGAAGTAAATGTCTACGCTATTACAAGGCTTTAAAAATTTAAAAAAAATAAAATCCTAAGTTAAACTATTACATCCCATATATTACATTATTGGAAAAAAATAGAATGATAAAGGAAAAATAATTTTTTTGAATCGGAAAATATGATGAAATCGAAATAAGAAAATGTTAGAAAAATGCAATTTTTATAGAAAATTAATATAAATAAGATAAATATACAAAAATAAAATAAAATAATGAATTTACAATGATTTAAATGCAAAATTACAAATAAAATTAATATGCATAAAATATTTTTTTAATTTTATAAATTAAATAAAGATTTTTAGAAAACACATGTAAAAGGAAAATTATTTTTGACAATTTTTAATGCATAAATAAAAATATGAAAAGAAATTAAAATAGATGCAAAATATTAAAATATGGAAAATATGAAAAAATTGAGTTTGGAAAAGAGAAAAACCAAATAGTCACAGGAGAATCGAACCCGGGACCCTTGAAAATGTCGATTACAGGATGAGCCTTTACCACTCACGCCAGTGTGCTTATTTGTTTGAAGGCAGTGGATTTTCACAGCGTCGCTTTCCCATTGCCACGATCTCGCCATCCGGTCATCTTCTTCGTTTTGAATTTTCAAAAGTTAGCGTCGGTCTTTCTTCGACCTATAGGTCCCACTACATGAAAATCAAGCACAAGTAATATAAATGCATTGTAAATATATGGTTCGATTCGGGCATCGTTCAAGTTCATTGGTCATGGCCTCATGGTCCAATTTTTCTGTTGAAGGAACCCTAATTCGAACAGAAAACCTAGCCATGGTGGATTTCGATTCGAGTCACGAACGCAATCAAACTATGCGAGAAAGTTTCCAAACTTCATTCTAAACATGAAACAAACAACAAAACCGTTAAATATGCATGAATGTTTAAAATCGAATTTGGAAAAAGTTTGACAAACCGAGTTCTGGATTTCTCAATTCTGGATGGTTTTGGATGATGTAAGTATCTGGATCGATTCTGAATGGCACGAGGAACAAGATGGAATGCTCAAAATTGCTTGAAACCAACTAAATCCAAGTTGCTTGTTGCTTGAGAGGCACGGTTTTTGAGTTTGAGAATAGGGTTTCTAGGGCAATTTTTTCGTCCTCTTTTGATTGGTATGCATCAGGTATAAGTACTGGATGGATTTGGGATCATTATTGGCAAGAATCAATCACCATTCAATGAAAATCAAATTTGATTTTTTGTATAAAATCAAATTTTCAAAACTTGATCAATTCAATCCAATCTTGCCATTTTGTCAAATTTCGAAATTTCTTTGGACTTTGGTGAGTTTCTTGAATCTCAAGGAAGGAATAAAATCAATCTTTCAATTAATTTTGATTTTATAATTTATTTTAAAATTTAATTTGTATTTAAATGAATAAATTCAAAATTAAATAGAAAAATAAATCAAAATTCAAGGCATTGGGCTTGGATATTCCTATTTGTATAAGGAATAAGTTTGGATGAAGAAAAGCAAGCCCATTTGCAAAAATTTGATTTTAGAAGTATATCTCTTTGTGCATTCTTTCAAAATTGCCCAACTTGTGAATGGTGTATCTTGCACAATTTCCACATTTTGAGTGTTCTTGGACTTTTGGAAAGATCTAAGAGTCCTCTAACCAACCTTTTGGTCTCATCTCAATTGGAGTTACCATGATCAATATATCTTCAAAGCAAAAGTTGACTTTTGTTGACTTTGAAAATGACACAGTAATGTTTTGAGCTATACCTCTCAAATGAAGCATTTTTGGACTTTCTTGTGAGACATGAAGTTGTAGAAATTGAATTTCCTTCAAAACAAGAGGTGGTGGAAAAATTTCGAAAAGTATGAAAAGTTATGATCAGTCAAAGTTCGATTGACTTTTCACCTAGAAACCCTAATTTAGAAAGTTTGACTTTTGAGCAAATCTTGAGTTTTCTTGATGAATCATGATCAACCCTTGATAAAATGATGAATGTAACTTCAAAATGAGGATGTTGACCAAAAATATGAAGTTTGTTGTATGTTGACCCATTGACTTTTTGTCAATCTGTTGATTTTCGACCATCGAGCAATTATGCGAAAACTTGATCATGAAGCTTGAAAATTGACATGGAGAATCTTTGAAGCATATGAGGAGGCATGAAGATCATTGGAGATGTTGGAAGTCCATCTTGACTTGAGAGATACCAAACCCTAACTTGGGTTGATTGTCTAGGAGAGAGTTTGTCTAGTCAACTCTTGAGGAATCCTTGAGTAGGGATGTATGAAATCTCTTGAGTAGATGGAGGGCAAATTTTGGGGTATGACAGCTTCCCTGTTCAATCTTCTTGTCTGGAGGGTTAGATTGACACGCTTGTCTTCGTGACCTAGAGGTGGAAGATGATTGAACACTCGAGTACACCTGAAAATTTGCACTCGTGGTCGGCTGATGATGCGGGAATGGGCTTACAGACGCCATTTGGAGAAGCTGGGGAATGAGTCGTACGTTAGACTCAAGATTACTGATAGGAGGACTGCTGGAAAGTGAGCCGTACGCTAGGCTCTGTGGACGTTCCTGGAAAAGAGAGGAGATAGGCTTAAGATGCCATCCGGAGGGAGCCGTATGTTAGACTTCGTGTTCATTTTGAATGAAGTTATTGGTTTGTATTGATTTTTAACCATATATGCAGCATTCTGAAAGTGAAGAAATGTTGACAAGTAGTCGGAGATGGGCTTAAGACGCCATCCAAGGCAAGCGAGTCATCTGAACTCTGTAGTCCTTGATTGATAATAAGGAATCGAATAAATCTTCGTCTTACTACGAGAGAAATAGTAATTGGCAAAAATGTGGATAGCTTCCTGTTGTGCATCGGTGTTGATCCATTGCATTATCGGAGGATAACGAGGGTCTTCGGATAGTTTTCCGTCGATCAGGGGCTTAATCCTGGACCGATCGTGGAGGACAACCAAGGCGGTCTTTCATAGTTTTCCGTCGATTCGGGGCTTGATCCACTGTTTGCGTCGTGATTTTCACATTTTGGAGAAAACAAGAGAAACTTTGATAGAATATTTGTTAGTCTTATGCAAGTATGATGCATGACGGTGCATATGAATGATATATGCATGAATTATGACTTTATGAGTAATGTATGAATGATAAGTGTTGCGATATTTCAAAACATATCCATCTTGAAGAAGATCGAATATTGTTTTGAGGATTCGACTTAAATTGTGTGGGTGAGAACTCCTCTTTTGAAAGAGAAAAATATCTGGATTCCTCCGATGCCTATCTGACCAAGTCTTGGGCCTAGCTATTGTTGAGGAGGGTAGACAGAAACTCGTTGTTGGAGATCTAGACCACAGTGAAGAGAGTGGGAGGCGATTGTTGGGGACCTTGTAGATCCTGAGAAATTTGGGCGCTCTCTGGGGATTCAGTGTAGATCTCATTGGAGAGCAATTGATAGTTCTGGGAGACAGGTTGGAGAGTCGGGATCCGTTGTGATCTACAGGGGGGATGAGGATGTAGTTTCCTACGATGCACTATCGACCAAGTCTCGAGCGGATCTGCTGTTGGAAGAGAGGAAGGGATGAGGATGTCCCCTTGGGGATAAATACCTTGTTGGAGATGATGAAGATCGATGTAACATTGCTTGGTCAAGTGGAATTGCTGCTCGTGGATTCCCTTTTGCTCTGTTTGGGAAGTTATGTTGGTGACTTTTATCGTCATCTCAATTCAAACTGTAGTAAGTACTTTTGTATGTTCACTTTTCATATTTTGTGATTAGATTCTTATTGTCAAGTAAATCGTTGGACTTATTGCAAATAACAACAAAAGTAAAGAAAAACTTGCGTTTATTTGAAAGGTGGCGTATGGCCAAGTAGTTTGTACACAAGAAAGGTAAAAGCTATGAAATAATCTCGTTAAGTTCCAACTATGCTAGTACTCATATATTTGACTATCTCATCTCCTTGCATCGTTAGAAAGTGAGTAGGCGCCCATTTGAACCTTGAATCTTGATAGTATGCAGGCGGGATCTGAAGAGACATAGTCGTGCGCTTAAATCTAACTTTTGCTAGACCGCCCTTTCGGGTTTCGGTCTACGGGATACCCTTTCCCAACCGCCTTTTCGGGTTTTCGACTTGCACATGTTTTGCATATATCCTTAATTTTGCCCGAACCTTTTGGTTCGCGAGATACCCTTATTTTTGCCTAGGCGGTCGACTAGCGGGTCTCTTTTATCGCGTAGTATTTTTGACTATATGCGTTCACGGGATGTGGGAAGTCTTCACGATCCACGGTGCTAAGTATCATAGCTCCGCTTGTCTTGACTACAAATGGTCCCTCGTGGGTGGGAGTCCATTTGCCCACAGGATCACCTTGTGGAAGAATGATGCGCTTGACTACTAGGTCACCAACTTGATAGACTCGGTGCTTGACTTTCTTGTTAAATGCTCGATCATTCGCACGATGATCTGTCCATGGCATATGGCTGAGTCGTTTCATCAATCAAGTGATCAGCATGTCGAACGATCATCTTCACTAGCTCTCTGGAGGACTACATCTGAAAACTTCATGGTGTATACAAGAACACTGTGGATGTTCGTCTTTCAGTCACGATACCCATGAAGAGCAAATGGTAACATCTCATGCCAATCTTTGTAAGTCACCATCAGTCATCTTCTTCTTAATGTTCTTGTTGGCGGCTTCCTGCCATTCATCTTAAACCGTGATGTGATCTTGATCTTGACTGCGTCCGAGTTTGATCATCTTGTTGTGAGATCGCTCCGAAATGCCATACCGAAATACCAAAATTATGTTTGATGAATCGAACCACAGCGTTCTTGGTAACGAATCTGACGACGACATACCCACTTGGTGAAATCAATTGCCACAAGGATGAAGCGATGTCCATTGGAACGTGGGCTTGATTATCCATCATGTCAATGCCCACATTGCAAAGGAGAAGTTAAAACATTCGGAGTCTGGAGGTGCGTGCACTGTCGGCATATATCGGCATTTGTGACAAGATCGGTGACAATCGACTTCCGGTGGACCAATAGTAACTGTTCTCAAAATCTTCTTAGCCATGGTGTGTCCTTTGTGGGTACCAAATCATGTAACTCTTCCATGATACATTGCTATTTCGGTCTACCTACAAGGTAAGCACAAGTCGTGGTTGCTTTGTATAAGATGTCGTTTTTGAGGAAAATTCTCATTGAACTTCTTATCATTATGATGCCTACGAGATATTCACGAGTCTCAAGATACCTCTTCACGTCATAGTACCAAGGTTTCTCTTCTGCGTCAAGCTCATAAAATCTGTTGGTTGAACTTCTCAATGATGCACCTTGTTCCCACCTAACCTTGAACATAGATGACATAGTAGCCAATCGCGCATTCTCTCTTCTGGAATATGATCAAAAGTGATCTCTTGGTAGGGATCAAACTGAAACTCTCGATAACGGAATGAGATTCGCTTCTATCCACTGCATTAATCTGATCACCAAAGCTGAGTCTCCATATACTTGCAAGAACTTGATTCTTAAGCGACTTTAATACCCATGATGCATGCTTACGTATTCGGCCATGTTGTTAGTGAAGCGAAACATAATCTGGCGGTGAAAGGAGTATGTCCTTTGTGGGGATGTAATGATGGCGCCAATGCCATTGCCAAGTCGTTTGAGGCTCCATCAAAGACCATAGTCCATCGGGATCCTTGTTCGGGTCCCGTCCGGGCTGGTTCTTCCTCGGTGACTAGTAAAACATCTTAAATGCGGAAATTGAACGCATAGGCGTAGTCATCTACGGCTTGATGAGCCAAATGATCGACTACTACTTCCTTTGATCGCTTTACGAGAAGTGTCTTGGATGTCGTACTCGGTCAAGATCATTTGCCATCTTGTTATTCTTAGGAGAGAGCTGGTTTCTCGAAGATGTATTTTATTGGATCCATCTTGAAATCAACAAGGTAGTGTGAGTCAACATATCTTGTCTTAGTCGTGAGGCGAGCCAAGCGTTGCAAGTTTTCTCGTTGTGAGTATCTTGTTTCCGATCGGTAAACTTTTGCTAAGGTAGTATATTGCATGCTCTTTTCGACCGACTCGTCATGTTGCCCCAACACACCCCATTGAGTTCTCTAACCTTTGTCAAGTACATGATAAGAGGTCTTCCTTGGTAGGACATCGAATAGGAGGATTACGAAGGTACTCCTTGATTTTGTCAAAAGCGATCGGCAATCGTCGTTCCATTCTACCACTTGATCTTTCTTTAGTAACTTGAAGATTGGCTCACAAGTAGCGATTAAGTGTGCAATGATACGGCGTGTAGTTCATCGGCCTAGAAACCTCGACTTCCTTCTATGCGGGGGGCTGGCATTTCTTGAATAGCTTTAACCTTGGCGGTGTCAACCTCGATACCTTTACCGCGACAACAAACCCTAAGGTTTTCCGGATCGACTCCAAGGTGCACTTGTTGGGTTCGGTCTCAATCTGTTCTTGACCTATCAAGCAGTTTACGCAAATGATCGGTGTTCTTCCTCGATGCGTGATCGAGCTATCATGTCGGCGTAGACCTCTATCTCGTGATGAATCATGTCATGAAACAATGTCACCATGGCGGCGATAAGTGGCGCGCGTTCTTCGATCCGAGCAGCATAACCTTGTGAAAGTGCCCCTTTGTGTAAAGTAGTCTTTCCATGTCTTGAGAGCCATTTGATCGATTATGTAGGAGAAACCATCCATGAAGGAAAACCTTATCTTTGGCGGTGTTGTCAACGAACATCAATATGAGGAAGTGGGAAATCATCTTTCGGACTTGCTTTGTTCGAGATCTCGTAATCCACATTCGTACTTTGCCATCCTTCTGAGTACGGGTACCACATTAGCAACCAGGGATAAGAGGTGTGACTAAAGCAAAAGCGTTGAATTGTTTCATAACCCGGCTTTGATCTTTTCGACATCTCGGGAGCATCAGCCAGACCTACATTTCTTTGGGAAAAACCCTCTTTTGTCGGCGTCGATTGTACCACATATCAATGTCTAAACCTGGCATGTCTTCGTGTGACCAAGCAAAAACCTCGATGTAGTCTCGTAGCAGAACCAACCTTTCTTTAACACTTTCAAGACCGGCTCTATCTTGATCTCTTTTACATCTTCGTCGATGCCAAATTCACAATCTCGACTTGCTCCTCGTGTGGTGTATAACTTGATCTTCTTCTTTGTGGTCATGGCAAGTTCTCTGGCACTTCACAATCTTCCTCACTTTCGTCTTGACGGTAGATCGGATTATGAAGTCATATTTAGCAATAGCATGCATTTGTTATTGAGATTCGGAGTGATTACGCGGTGTATCACGTGGGTGTGTGTAAGAAACACAAAGCTTTTGAAGGGGTGATAAAGTAAAGAAAAAAACAACAATTGAATGCAAAGTCCAGCGATTTATTGAATGAAAATCACAAGACGATGATAATAACCCTACATAAGCGAGCCATGATGCCGGGCAGCACTAGGCTTTCAAAGTTTATTGTTCAAAACATAAAAAATCTGAAAAACAAAACAAAACAATAGTAATTACTCGACTAAAGGAGATTGGTATGATGTCTTGAGTCTTCCAATTCTTGAGCCCATGATGCAGGTTGGGAAGATCCACTGCGATGTCGATGTCGTCGTCTTCGTCTTCTATAGCATGGATTCCACTCGGCGATGCGGAAGGAAGTTGGCGGCACGTTCGCGGCGTATCATCTTCGACCCTTGATGGTGAAGCCTAAACCGGTCTTATCGGTTTGAAAGGAAGATCGGGGCTGACCCCAAGATGTACCTCCCTCTTCACGGCTTGAGCATCTTTCGGTGAGGCCATCCTAGGCGAACTTTAGCAACTTTAGGAGTGGCGGAGAGTCAGCGAGGCATGACTAGGGATTGTTTCAAAAGCTTGCGGGAGTCTCGAAGAATTCACCCTCCATCTCGAGATAGCGGAATGGTATGGGTGACCATATACTCTTCTTCACCGCACATTGTGACAACCTTTCCTTTCACGGGTACTTGATTTTACGGTGTAAAGTAGAAATATGACGCCCACCCCATATCGAGGCGTCAAGTAGGCAAAATGGCGGACGGATATCCATGACAAAGAAAGTGGGTCAAAGTGGGAACCACTTTTGAGCGAGAATGAGCTCTCCAATACCGTTAAGCTTAGAACCATCAAAAGCTCTCACGATTATGTCCTTGGGTCTCGAGAACCAACCCTTCGACATCAAGTCGATCAAAAGCGATCTTGGTGGGATATTAGAGCGAACCGGTATCCACGAAACATGAGATAGTGTAATGCCTTGCATTCAGAGAGAGATGTGCAAGGCTTTGTTATGTTTCTTTCGGAAGGAGTTAAATCGACATCGAGAAGCTGAGGCCGTTGTTGGCCGAGGCTAGCAATACACTTCAGTAGTGAGTAGTGGTGTCTTGCGGTACATGAGCATTCTTGAGAAATTTCACCAAGGCGTTAGCATGAGCCTCGAACACTGAAGCGGAAGCAAGCATGGAAATTTTGGATGATCCATCCCAATTGTTCCACAACATTGTAGTCACTCTTCTTGATAATCTTGAAATTTCCTCCATTTCTTATGGAAGTGTCTTGATAACTTCCTTTGGTATACGGTTGGCAGGATGAGCCCTTTGGTTCTTTCCCTCTAGCTTAGGGAAGGGTTGAATAGTTGGAATCAATTTGGAGTCGCGGTGTCTTTTGGAGGAGAGATATCGGAAAATACCCTTCGGTTTGGGTCACCTTACTTGATCCGGTGATGTTGTCAATGTCGGGAATGGTAGCTTCAACATAAGATCTTCAATGGTGGAGGGTCTTGCTTGGCGCCATGATAGTAAACATCGCTCCATAGTTCAAGGATAGCTTTGTCGAGAGGAATATGGAACTGGTCTTGAAGTGATAATGAGAAGTGCCACTACAAACCGCAGGATCGGAAAATCCTTATTGTGTTAATATCGGCATAGTCTTACGAAATCGTCACCCCATCCGATCGCCTATAATATCTTCAATAGGAATCTTATAACTTTCGAGGACGATGTACTTCACCATGTAATCATATTTTCCACTTGGCTGCCCCAAGGTATCCCACAAAGTGCAGTTTCATTCGCATTGTCAATCTTCAACTTAGACATATCTTCACCACGCACGGTGGTTTGAAATAGTATCTCTCGGTTATTCATCATGCTGAACGTCTTCTCAACCAAGCACAACCATGGTCGCGGATAGGCACCAACGACAATCCTGGGCATCCACAGTTGACACTGGCTTGCAACAAATTCTTCTTACGGTCATCGGAGGAATGGTCAAGTCATCTATGTTGAAAACATAAGTATAAATCACCAATGACATTGGAACCCTTGTCATGGTTAGGCATAGGCGCGTTGATCACATTCGAGTCTCAGCGGGAGGTCAAATTCAATGCTTAGATTGATCATATCTTGAATCTTGTTCTTGAGCCAACAATCATCAATTACTATGTCACAGGCTGTTAGGTGGTAAGCACACTTAGCATTTGGATTGTACTTGAGGAGAGAGTGTTGACATTCGAGGAGGATCCCTCGAGGTAATCACTTCTGCGTTCAACATGTGTTGCAAGGCTTGCGACAAAGGCATGTTGATCTTAATCGCATCTTGAGCGCGTTGGATCGTAGCGTTGTCTCATTGAGGTTGTCTTGATGTAGGATTGGAATCCTGACGCCCCACAGTTAAACGCGGTCTTGGCTCGGCTTTTACGACCATACAGCGTTGGCTTCTCTTACCACCAAAGATTTCTTGCGACATTTGAAGATGTCTGCACAGAATCTTTCCCTCTTGATACCGGCTTCAATCGTTCTCTGTCAATATCATTTCGGTGAACCGGTGAAAAGTTTCCAATCGGATGATTGAAGAATGGGCTGTCGGTGTCCCCATAAACATATCAACCAACTCCACATTGGACAGGGGTGGTTGAACTCTTGCACTGCAAATCTCTCCATTTTGAGCATACTCTTTGAACTTCTCGTCACGACCCATAGACATGCTTTGTAGTTGCATGCGGTGGGTGTCGATTCACATTGTACTCATATTATGCAGAAAGCATCGATAAGTCACTCCAATTGCGGATACGGTCATTTTCTAGTGATAGTACCATTCAATGAGGTTAGGACAAACTAAAATAGTGCATCCACAACTTCGTCATCATTGTGAGGATTGATCTTGGACATAGGACTTCGTCTGCAGGGCAAGACATGCCATCATACTTAGCAAAAGTAGGAACTTTGAACTTGGGAGGAATCACAACACGGGGAAAGACTTAGATCATCAAAAATTCACCGGACATCTTGAGGTTTTCCACGACATTCAGACGGTCTTGAGTTGCTTGTACTTGTCATCCTCATCGATGTTGGCCATTATCATAGTCATTCTCAAGCTCGGTTAATTGTCTTCACCATACCCTGTTACTTTGTTCATCCTCCTTCTTGACACTTCCTACAAGCTCTATCAATGACTCTCTTAGGACCACCTTTGTAGCGTGCCCATGTTGAGGACCAACAACCTTCTTCTTCACTGTTGATGAGCTTCTTGAGATCTTCTTGGCCTTGGACGGTGGTAGTTATCTAGCGGCCAGGCATTACAGGCTTGGAGATCTTTGTGATCTGTTAGAGAGCCATTTACGCTAAAATAAATAGCGAGCAAATGAAAAACCAATCAATGTACCTGTGATGCAATGTTATGCTATACTATGTTTATCACGAATGCAATGCAATGTTTTCAAGGACCTTAGAGATTTAAATTCGTTAAACAATGCAAATTTATTAGTACTCTTTTTATTATTCTTTTTTCTTTTAAGTACAAGAGATAGTTCGAAACAATAAAGAAAACATAAACATCCTAAAGCTCTAAGTCTCCGGGCGCTCTTGGTGCCGATGTAGGCATTGATGCTTAATCCTCGTGAAGTAACTTTGACTCTAGCACTTTCTTCTACGCTTGCGCCTTTGGAGCTTCGTGTCCTCTCTTCCTTAAGTGGATCCAGGATCTCTTCAAGTCTTCAAAATCGGTGGGCATGTCGTGATAGAGAGCGGTGTAAGTGCGTCACCTACGACATGGGTTCCATAATTCTGGTAGGCAGTGAATGGCATCATGAGGTTTTGAGCTCGAGCTCGCACCCATTTGAGGTAAGGTTCCCAAGGAATGGAGTTGGTGCCCAAGTCTTGGTATCAGTCTTCTTTACCATGCTGACATGTATGAACCTTAAATCGGTAATGCACGGAGATCGTGATTATAGTAAACACAACATCTTGGAGAGAATATCATGTGGACCATCTTTTAGAGCAAAACCAAAGCAGCAAAGCTAGAGAAGGGTTATAGTAATACCTCCCTTATACCAAGGAGTGGTACATTAGAATTCTCCGCACAACCGATGAATGTGGAATCCTTTTGAGAGAAAGACTCCAGCAGATATCACAGATAGAGAGAGAGTGACATCAATCTTTGAGACCATCTCAACCTTTGTTCATTCTTCAAAGCGATGGAGAAGGTGCGAAATAAACCACCTTAGTAACGGTATACAACACATGAGAGTTCCTTGTTTCTTAGTAATACGAGTGTGGAAGAATGAGAATATCTCAGTAAAGTGAAGCTGGATTGCGGGTGAGAACAACTTGATGGCATTGATACTTGATAGGCCAGTCCGAGTTAGAAATAGAAACCAAACCATAAATTACATGAGCCCACAATATTAAATGCATGAAACTCATAACTTTGAGAATTCTCGGAAACTCTTAATTAGAAACTTGGAAAGTAAACCCTTAACTCCTTCATTTCCCAGTGGGCTTCGATATCCGGCGCTTAAGATGTAAAGGCTGATCGATGTCTTCGTACTTAGGAACCTTTTCTAGACGGTGAATGGCATTTGGTCAGAATAGGTACCCAGTAGCTTAGAGAACTCTTCAAGGTAGGAACCAAGCGATAATCGGAAATGTAAAGCAATGGTGTTTCGGATCAAAGAAGCTGGAATAGGACATGCATCATATCTTCTTCAAAACCGGAGATAACCAAATCAAGTAGATAACCATGTCTTTTGATGGCGAGCATGGTGGGAATTTACGAAACCAATTCTTTGAGTTGAGAAGGTATACCCGTAAGTTGATTCGGATAGTCTTTCTAGAAGCCATAATACCTACAAAGCAGACAAGATAAATCCTAGGTCCTTGAAATAGTTAGAAATGATATGCAATGCGAATGATGTCATGATGTCATGTTTAGCACACCTGAACAATTCACACAATGAGCCTAGGTTAAGGCTTGCATGAGGTATAGTGATTACCCACCAAAAGTTTGAGTTGGTTCATCTGTCCTATAATAGTAACGGGTTCTAGGAATCTCATCATCAGATCTTTCTCGTGGCGCTTATTTCAATCTGACTGCCAGTGGTCGATCGAAAATGTCCCAAAAGTCTAATCTCGATAGTAGCATCGGTATCAACCAACCTCGAGTACGCACCAAAGCCGCCATCTCACTACCTTCTAATGGCCAAGATGGGTCAATTAAGGTTCTAAAAGTTTAGTTAAGCTTGATGACACCCAGAAGCAAATACTATCTTGACAACTTGGGAATGAAGAGTATCGGGACAACAAAGTGTCATTAGCAGCCATCATGTTGACCGTTTAGTTATCGTCTAGATCGCGATGATCTGCCTAAAGGAAACCCGGATCGGTGTAGGATCCCCCACAAATAATACCCAAACAACCCTTAAAGATAAAGCATACAAGTCAAACAAAAAGCAATAAAAGTTATCTAGAAATCCCTAAGGCAATTCTCTCTTTTAATTCTTCCCCAGTAGTCGCGGTTCGTAACGGTGAAGCGGCTTTGTAGGTTTTTGTATCAAATGTGCGGATAGCAAGAGTCGCCACCGACTTTTATTTTTATCCAATTAAGGGAAGGTAAAAGTGCAGAAAAAGACCTTCGTTAGATTAAGGTAAGGGAGAATGGTTATGAAAAGGAAGATTAGCACCCTTTCCATCCATAGTTATCTACGGGCTCTTAGTTGCTCTAGATCACTTTAAAATTGTGCTTTACATGTGTTTGACAAAATGTTTTGAAAAGGCATTCGCTTTGACTTTGTAATGACTCATGTAGGAGTGTATACAAAGTGTTAGGAAATGTTTTGTTTTGAAAAGTTTGAACTTTGAAAAAGTGTGTGGTGTGAAAAGCATTTGGTAGAGCAAGCAACTAAAAGACTTATTTACCCACTCGAATTGGTCGTTTTATTATACGTTCCTTTAGAATAGCGCTAGCCATACCATTAGTTAGTAGGTAGCTCCATTCGTTGGATGTAAGCGGGACATTCGAAGGGACATCGGATGGTCATAGAAAGCAACTTGTAGGAAGTATCCTAGCACATTCGAAGGACTATCATCATTTTCGTGGCGACAATCGAGGTCAAGATCATGTATTCGGAGGCGACATCGTGGGTCTTATGATCTTTGTATCGAAGGGACTATGATGATTTGTTTGGAAAGCAGCGGTGCTAGAATACCTCTACGTTCGAGGACATGACCATTTGAATTCGCAAAACAGCGAGAGAATTACCCTAAGGGTGCGTGTGTGAAAGAAGTGTGTTGATTCAGTATTTTATCTTGAAATTAGTGGGCTATGTTCAATTTATCTTGCCATACGCCTAATTACTAGCAATTTATAGGGTGCGGAAAGTAAAATGCGGAATGTAAAGTCACGGAAAGTAAATGTCACGCTATTACAAGGCTTTAGGCGGATACATAATTTAAAATCTCGGAAAATAAATCCTAATTAAACTATTACATCCCATATCAGATTACATTATTGGAAAAAATAGAATGATAAAGGAAAAATCTCTGAATCGGATTAACTTTGTGAAACGAATGAGAAATCGGAAAAAAATATGATGAAATCGAAATAAGAGAAAATGTTAGAAAAATGCAATTTTTATATGAGAAAAATATTATATACTGGAAATAAGATAAATATACTACAATAATTTTTGGGATTTTTAAATGATTTAGTAATTAAAAATGAATTTACAATGATTTAAATGCAAAATTACAAATAAAATTAATATGCATGCAAAAATATTTTTAATTTATAAATTA